>OX387271.1:46470925-48870925 GCA_947562075.1 Orthosia gracilis | reverse complement strand
TGTACCTAACTTATCACCCGGAAGAAAAAATATATCCGAATATTTCGCGCAAATGGATTCGATTGATAATTGTTCTTCCTTATTTAAATGTTTAAGCGATAATAAAGAAAATACTTTCTTAACACGATCAGCGTTATTAGATGGTTTCATGAAACGAACATATATCTTATTCACTCGCTTTATAAAGAGTATAGAATTTAAAACTAAGTCAGACTCGGACGTATTTAAAACGCGAATGGGTATTAATCCATTTGTGGGCTTAACTAGACTACTCGCAATAAAGATCCCTTCTTGCAGTTCTGTTGCATTGACTAGGTAAACATTCATCAGTCTGAGATACCGGAATAAAGTGAATCGACTCTGATCTCGCCGGTATAGTTATGTTATTATTCGTCATCATCAAAGGTAAAGATATCTTTAAATTGTTATTCCACAGTAACAAAGTCCGATTACCAAAATTCAACACCGATTTATACTTACTTAAAAAGTCCTGCCTTAGAATACCACTGCCCTTACATGGCAATGATTTAAAAACAAAGAATTTATGGTTGAGAGTATGATTTCCAATAACAAAGTTCAGATAAACGTATCCTATTGCCTGGACTTTGCCTCCAATTCCATTTACAAATCTTTTCTCGATATGGATCGGAATGTTTTGCTCTTGCACATGTTTATGTTTAATGGCTGAGATGGATGCGCCGGTGTCAACTAACGAGTTATAAGAATAATTATCACGAGATTTAAGATTTACGTAGCCTACACTATTACATGATAAAATAATGTTATCAGTCCCGAAAAAACTGGTTTTCTTCTTGTTCATTCTCCGTGGTATTTGAACTTTGCTGCGGGTCTGAGTTACTCAAAGTATTTATTTGCGAATAATGCGAACGCTGGTGAATAAAAATTGGACCTACCTCTGTTTCCGTGGAATGTTCCAGTAGCCATGCGCCCGTTCGCCTGTGGTCCTCTCCGTACCTGAGTCTGATCACCGTACCGAGTAGCCGGTTGGTCTCGCCCGCGTCCTCTCCCCGCAAAGGAGGGGCGGCCTCCACGCTGTGGCCTATTTTGGAATGATCTGCCTCTGTAATTTAGGGTTAAAATGTCATTGGAAGTCGATGGACGTGTTCGTCTACATTTTGTGACGTCTTCGTCTACAGCTGATTATATGGCGTCCTTTAGTGACGTAAATTTTTGGGCAGAAATTATCGTGCTTAGACGGCGATTTCTTAACACGTCTGCAAAATACTTAATGGCCTGCTTTTCATTTAGGGGTTTTAGGACTTTAAAACTTGCATCGTTGCCATCCGATTGCGAAATTGTTAATTCGACAAACATTTCCGTTATCTGTTTTTTTGAAGCCTACGTTGAATTGCAGTAGCACACTTTTTGGGCAATAATTGTATTTTCATATCTGCTATAAACTCATCAATATTAGGGTACGATGAAGATAACTTCAGTTTCGCGGCTGGGGAAAGTCTACTTTTTAATACAAAATTTAACAACTTTGCCTGCGAGCTTACGTCTAATTCGGATTTGTAGTATTCTACGCTTTCAATAAACTGTCGTACACTAGCCTCATCATCTTTACAAACTGGCAATAAATTTAACGCAACTTTAAGATCAAACTTAGTAGTCTCTGCCATGTTTACTGATTCACAGGGTCTCTTTGAGCATAAATCGAAAACTTGTTTATATAATTTATCAAAACTAGCACATAAATCATGAATGACTGAACATTCAGTTGTACTTAAAGATTTTTTGGCTGAAGTATAATATTCTAAAAATAGATTATATTCACTTAATAATTTGTCCGCTTCCTTCAATTTAACTACAACAATATTATCCTTTCGTCTCTCCGGACCAATCTTAATTAAGTATTTTCTTATTTCAAACAGACTGTCATATAAGCCCCTTAAGTTTTCTTCCATTAAGATATATTATTTATAACATGGTTATAAATTATGTACTATCATATGCATACATTTTAGTGATTATTATATCTATGATTATATACTTTAACCTGAACTATATCCTTTATAATAACGTAGGATACATATTTACCGTGCACTACACAACACACGACATTTCCGCGCACTACAAAGCAACACGAAATTTCCACGCACTGGTATGTTCACTGCAATGTTCACTGCACTGATATTTTCTCCGCCTCGTAACTCAAATGATGTCCTCAGTCCCTTTCCTGTAACTTCTCGCCTCCGGCTGGTCTCTCGGATCCCTTTCTCTATCTGCTCTTCTTCTCCATAGCGAGAATCGTAATCTGTCTCGCCTTATCTCGTCGGCCATCCATTGTCGATGACATCTTCTATATAGAGTGAAGATACCATACAAAAATGCCAATGATGTTACAGCCAGCTGACGAATATCCGCGCTGTTATTACCTCCTGCTGCGTTCTGGGGTACTATTACTTCTTCCTTGGTGTTAGTGGTGCCCATTTACAGATTATTCAAAAGATAAGGTAAAAACGTAGTGATTCTTGCAAGTCCCGAACAAAGATTGCATTTGAAGCAAAGTGTTTGTGTAAAGGTTCGGGAGTAAATGACACGACAATTGATGAGTAAATACTGCCCTTTATTAGATGATTACATAGTTTTATATACTCTCCCTCACAGACTGGCAATACGAGTTGGGCCGATAGACGATGCCGTGGCATTCTATTATGATGTTTTGTATAAATTACACAAAACTTATATCCCATCGAAAATAGTTGTTTACCAGTTTAAATATCCCCTCTGGTATAAAAGCCCGCTAATAAAATTTATTAAAGAAAAATCCAAATTTCACGCCAAATTTAAAAAGTATGACAATGATTCGGACCATCAATTCTTTGTAATATTATAGCAACGTGCAAAGGATTTAGAGAAGTGCGTGTTCGATGATTACATGAAAAACCTAGAATCCGCTATTCGCAACAACCCACGAGCCTTCTGGAGCTACGTAAAATCTTTCTACAAGAAATACAACTGATTTCCAAATAAAAACACTACGAAGTGAAAAATAACTTCAATTTCAGAACTCTGTGTTCTTGTTTTCGTTTCTTCGTTCGACTTCCAAAATTGAAGTAATTTTTTAGTGTTTTTGTTTGGAAGTCGATTGTAATTTTTGTAAAAAAGTTTTTTATTTTTCACTTTTTAGTTGTGGTACATACTGGACCAGTTCTATATGCTAGCTACCTATAATGCCCAAAGCGAAGCCAGAATAGATTAACCCAATAACATAAACGACCACCCACCGGGCAAAGACGTACCGCCAAGCGGCCTAGCCGTGTTCCGGTACGATGCTCGGTGTAGCCACTAGAGGAGTTGGGTCGAGATAGTTGTTCCACTGCATGCTGGCCAGCCTGATTCTCGCTGTTTTGGGCGTATCGGGAGACTAGTCGCGAAGGGTAGCGGGATCCAAGGCACGGTGCGCCGCTGGCCGACCGCAGGTAGTTGGGGGCCCCAGTAATGTGCCAGCCACACATGAAAGGCTGCCCCACCAACTGTCGAAAAATCCCGGAATGCACCATCGTGCTGGTTGGCGACCAGATCGGAGGGCCCAATGAACACCCTGGGGGGCTCGGGCGTCCCTGCAGTCTCCAGACTAGTGCCCCAATGATGGCGTCCTTTCAGTGCGTGTCTGTAGGTTAGTAGCGTGGAACCTCATCTCACTTCCTTCTCCCCTCCTTTCACCCCCGCACAAGCCCGCACCTATCACATTTGACTATAAACTTAAAGACAAATCCCTAGCTAGAGTTAGCATCCCTAGTTATATTCGTTTTCTTTTTAATTATGTTACAGTTTTCACTGTCTACCTTATAAATTTTTTTGTTTATAAGTTCTCTTCTCTCTGTGAAAACTTTTAATTGGCCCTATTTTTGTTACTCTCATTGGTGTTAAATTGTTTAGCTGTAATTTTTCCTAAAACTGTAAAATAAAATAAATAAAATACCAGGGGGCTAAAACTATACATTCGTAACCTACGTTATTACTAAATCAATAAGAAACGAGACTACAAACAAAAGCCTGGTATGTTACTTCTCCATATAAAAACCGTGTGCATATTCTCCCAGCGCTCCATTTAAGGTGTGGTCCTGAAATTCAGTATGAGTGAAAGTTAAAATTTTGAAAAAAAATATTTTGTCTGTTTTAGAAAGTACTTTTTGAATATAATGTAAAAAACTAGACATTCTTGCGAACACCTTGGGAAGATATAGGTTAACGTCATGTTTTTTTAGACCACATGAAAAAAGAGAAATTATTACCCGGGCGAAAAATATACTGAATGGGCGACTATTATACTAAGTAACTTTATCAGGTTTGAGTAATACCTTTTAGAAGCTTTTTGTGAGCTGCGGTAGTAATATTGTTACAAACTTTAATTATATTTCGGGTTCTATTTTTTCTATTTTAGCATATTATTCTTTTGAAAATAGCTGAACAACCATCGAGGCGACATCTGTGTGCAGCGCAGGAGTTCGGGTGTATTCGTGTTTTCAACCAATCAGTCCAAGTCACAGACATAAATCGAAGAGGATGACTTATTTTCAAGTCGCTGTTTTAAACATTTGTATTCGCCCACTATTTGTCGCCCACTTATTATTTCAGTAAGCTATATTCAGTATTTTGTACACCTTTAATTTGAATTTATTTCGCTCGTTTAAATACTATCCATAAAAAATACGAGTCTAACAAGGCATCCTTCAAAACGGCATTTTCCAGTGTCACTTTAAAGCAAAATTATTTCCAAAAGAGCTGTGTTACTAAGATATTCTCATCATAAAAATAAGTTCAAAACACTACTCCAAAAAAAAACCCAAAATAATTTTTCACGAGCTCCCATTAAAAAATATAATTTAAACACACCACCTATATTTCAACTAACCCACACGTTGGGAAGATTGTGTCAAAATTATCATAATATTTTCACACCACGAATGAATTTTAAAAGGGGAATTCAGCCAAGACAATTTTAATTAAGTCCCAGAGAGCACATTATCTTAGCGTCACCGGGGATGGAAGGACCAAGTTTTTTTTGCCAACAAAAATCTTTTATGTTAAGATAGCGTTATCTAGAGCAAATGTACCAACTTATACCTAGTCGCTTTAAGTTTCTTGGATTCAATTTTACTTTTGCAACAACTTGTAAGTGTTTTCAACTGTGGTGCGGTGTTCAAATTATTTACTATGTTGGGATTCCGGTTCGGTTGTATTAGTATTGTGGACTCCAGTGTCTATAAACTGGTGAATATTTATTCCGTAATATATATTTTTTTCTCGATTTTTTATTTTATTTTTTGTAATAATTTAACTATTTTCATTTTAATTCTATATTAACGTTTTAATTTATTTTATATTACTTCGAATCTTTCTTTATATAATCTAAAACGCTCAGTGTGGAACACTGAGCGTTTTACATTATATATATTAAAACGTTAATATAGAATTAAAATGAAAATAGTTAAATTACGCCTACGGTCAGGATAGCCGTGGGTAGACAGACCACTCTAACAGATGGCCACCAGATGTGCGGCATGCGCCCCGCCCGCGACCACGCTGGCCAGAGAGGCCAGTCACAATTGGATTGGAGTCGCGCACACTAGATAGATCAGTCATTCTACGGTTCTAGCTAGTTCTCGCCAAAACTATTATCGTAGCTATAAGTTTTAGTTGTACGAGTATTTTGTGATATACTGTTGTTAGCGCGTAAGAACATTGATGTACAACGTGTTATCTTTTTATGTTAGCCGCCCTTATACATGCCTGTTAAGTTTTATTAATAGTTTTTTTGTTTTTCTTTGTGCTATAATTTTATGTATTGCTGTAATGTGTAGTCGTTTGTTTTTCTAAATAAATAAATAAAATAAAATTAATATTCGGTTCTATCTAGAGTCTAGCGTTAGTTCCGGACTAGAATGTCAAATTCAGTGTTAAACGGTTATAATATAGCCTATCCATTTTAGCTTGGCAATAGTGGTCTTCGACCGCTCTCAACTGTCGCTTCACCTGAATCCGGCGACAATTATCGAAACAATAAACATTGTTTTTTATTGTTTCGATAATTATGACAGATGAGTGCTTTCAAAAACGGAATTACAGACTTAAAGTCGTCCTAAATCAACATCTATCAATCAATCTACTTGCCTTTTTGCCTTTTATGTTGGAGATAGCTTCCAGTCTAACCGGATTCAGCTGAGTACCAGTGTTTTACATGGAGCGACTGCCTATCTTACCTCCTAAACCCAGTAACTTGGTCACACGATACCCCTTGGCAACACTGGTGTCAGATTTCAGGTTTCTGACTAACCGTAACGACTGTCAATGATAGCCGGGACCAACAGCTTAACTTGCTCCCCGAGGCACGAAGGAATCTCGATATGTTTGATGGTAGGCAAGCGTTGTTTAACCTTGAAAATCGATCTTTAATTTTCGTCTTTATTTAGCCACGTGCTGCTCGAACCAACATCCATCGCAATCTTAACATTTTAAACTCAATAAAAGCGGTACATTTGTTTATTGTTCGGGTTTCCAAGAAAAGATAACAAAGAAAGAGCAAAGAACGCTAGTACCATGCCAAAACGAAACAACTAGCAAGCGCAAATTCGATCTTGCATGAGTACTGTTCACATCTCTGAGACGGATCTGCCAAATACCAGCTCAATACATTAGAGTCACCCGCAAAACGGGCCAAAAGACTCATCGGCAATGAGGCACTGATCGAGTTGCAAGCTTGTCGGTTTTTATCGGTTGCATTTCGGGGAGCGTGCGAAAGAATTGCATGCTCTAATTCCGACTAGCCCGTTTCATCATTGGACCCTGCTGCTGCTGGGCCCTTCGGTGGGGGCTGTTCGTAAACTGGTTGTGATTTGTGAGGCATACGCGGATCATGGACTAATATACAACTCTAAAAAGAGCGAAGTTCTTGTCTTCAAGAGTAGAAATTATGGTTCAGTCCGTCTTCCGCCTATTAGTTTGCTTAATGTTGTGGCCCTGCGTGTAGCCGGACGACGAAACAAGCTTTAAATTTCTGGGGTACATTGTGACAGACGAGTTGCAGGATGATGCTGTAATAGAGAGGGAACGCAGGGCGCTGGCAGTCCGGGGTATATGATTGCGCGTCGGTTTTCACGCTGCTCGAGGGAAGTTGAGATAACTCTTTTTAAGGCGTATTGCCAATCTTTCTACTCGAGCAGCTTGTGGGTTAATTACACCCTTCGGGCTGCTAGTGCTCTGCGTGTCCAATATATGTGCAGGGTGCTGATGCGGCAGCCTCGCTTTTGTAATTTGTCCGCATGTTCTTGTACATGTTGGCTTCCATGCGGTTATACGCAAGAGGGTGGCAGCGCGTGCGAGGCAGTAGCAACGGCATCTTGCAGATGATTGCGTCGCGAACGGATTCTAGAATAAAAGGATGCGCATTGTTATAGGCGCTACCTAACATAGTTTATAAGCAATGTACTAACACCTTCCGACGTTATTTTGATAATTTTAATGTTGTTGCAAAGAATTTAGTTTAATGTTTCGTATCGATGTGGAGGAGTACTTCGACGCCTAAGTGTACCTTTCTTTTATATATAGTGTAAGTAGTTAGTTCTTGTATAAGTTTGTAAAGTTTATTTTGTTTAGTGTTTAAGTACGTACATATTTACACCTTTGTTTCAAAATAAATTACTATATGTTTATATAATATAATTCTATAACATAAATCTATTTTATAATAATTCTATGTTTTAATTTGTAATTTCTTTTACTCAATGTTTTATTTTGTATTTTGAATTGACCGTGTATGGATTTGATATCTCAAATAAATGTATTAATAATAAAAGACGTACGGCGATACGTCATCGGTACATGGTGGACATCCCACCCATACGTTTCATATCAAACGTTTTGGAAATACTTTCATTATGCGTACAGCTAAGGAGTGGAATTCCCTGTCGGAGTCTGCGTTGCACGATAGCTACAATATCGGGGTCAAGTTAAGTCAAGAGTGAATGAGTTACTTCTAGGCAAGCGTACTACATCATCGACCACATCATCGCTTACCATCAGGTGAGATAGTGGTCAAGCGTGACCCTAGCTGTAATAAAACAAACAATGTGTCTGAATGTGGATATAGATCATTGTGATATCGGTAATCGAATACAGACTAGTCAGATATTTATTTTGATTTAGAGCGCCATTCGAGGAATGTAATATCACTGCAATGTATTTAATAAACAGTGCTCAAATATTGCGTATTGGATATTCGATAATATATGCCCACTATTTTACCATCTTTAATAAAGATATTTATTTTAAATAAATACCTGTTATTGAACATTTCTGCAGACATATTTGTTCGTTCTCGTAGAACAGAAGGATCGGCCGGATACCAGATAACAAGCCCAATTAAATTGATCCAAAAAATAAATACTTCATTCGTAACAGGACCAAATAATTGATACCACTCTGAAAAACTGCAACGGTTTGGCTTTACGAGTACCAGGAAAGCTTAAACCGGGACAACCGATGTAAGCAGTGATTTATTTTCATAAATAGAAAGCGGATTATTTCAACGTGTATTTTTTTAATTAAAATCCGTTGTCGACAAAGTTATTTTATCCCCCTTGATTAAATGCCGTTAAACATCGTTTGAGAGGGTTATCACTTGAAATCAAAGGGTTTTTGGCTTTTTAGTTACCTGTTTTAATCATGTTTTCCTGTGATAATTTTCCAGCTTATTTGTTAATGATTTTTTGTCCACTTTAGATCACATGTACACTTTATTTTTCAATGACCAATCTACCTAGTAGACCACATAGACTTCAAGTCAACTCAAGACCTATGTATGTTTGTTTATCTTATTGTTTATGTAACACACCTTATAGACAGAAAGAGAGCTAAATGATATAATTACTATTAATGTACCTAAGCAACTAAATTGACCTCTACTGAATTATAGCCTCCATTCTTTAGCCGATATATTAGTTTAACATAAATGAGTACCTACTATTAGACTAGACCAGGGTTTGTTTTACTACTATTACTTTCATTGGGGGTCCGTATGTTTAAATAATATGGCCGTTGCGGCCCGTAAAGTTTTGGATGGTGGTAGGTGGCTTTAAACCTTATTTAAAGCCACCTACCACCATCCAAAACTTTTGACAAGAAACTTTCGTATTAAAACTATATTTTCTTGGAAAACGATAATTTGCAGCTTCATTGCTTCATTGTGCATGCTTCATTCACCATTATGAAACAGGGTATGCTCCGCGCTCGTCAGTTGTCGAACCGACGGCAGTAAAGACAAAGCTCGGGATAAATTGTTTACGTAGGTACTCAAATAACACCGCCCCGGTGGGTTCCCGAATTGTCGAGGCAGGCGAGCTCAGTAGCCGTGGTTTGGTCACCCACGGTGAAACGAAGAAGAACGGAGAAGAGACGGGGCCGCTCTTTAGGGCTTTTTCCGATTAAGCTGACGACGTAGCGGTCAACAAATAGGTTGCGGTGCCGCTTGGACGACATCGCAACTGAGGCGGGCCGCGATGTCGTATGCCTCCCATGGGTCTACCTTTTACTGCAGAACTTTATATGTCATAATATTATTTTGCATAACAACGATAGCTGAACAAGATTACGCAGAAAATCGTTTGGCATACACTCATTCATCATACATTTAAAACTCATATTTTTTTAAGTCAGAATCCTCTTAGGGCATACAATTCCATGCATGGAACCGATAAAGAAAGACATCAGAGAGCTGATGGAGTCATTGAATTTTCATACTAAAGATTTTGAAGAGTACCAAACTGAGCATACCGCGTTAAAAAATGTTGTGAAAGATTTAAAAGATGAAAATAATGAACTCAAAAACTCCGTTGCGGACCTCAGTCACCGAATAAATTACTTAGAACAGTAAAGTCGATCAAGCAACCTTGAAATCCAATGCTTACCAGAAAATAAACAAGAGAACCTCTATACTGTCGTTAAGCAGTTGGGATCAGTGGTCGGTTGCATGCTGAATGACAGTGATGTTCTTCACTGTACTCGCGTGGCCAAACTACAGACTACTAGTACCCGCCCGCGCTCCGCTGTTGTGCAACTTGCTTCACCGAGGGTTCGCGACACGCTTTTAGCATCTGTTATAGATTATAACAAGGGAAAGAATAACACCGACAAACTGAACAGCGCAGATCTTGGACTGGCAGGGGACAGGAAACCGGTATTTGTGCTCGAACATTTGTCTCCTTCTAATAAAGCGCTGCATGCTGCTACTAGACTAAAAGCAAAGGACAAAGGATACAAATTCGTCTGGGTAAGAAATGGAAGAATTTTTGCTAGAAAGACCCCAGAAGCAGACCATATTCTTATTAAAAATTTAGAGTCTTTAAACAAGCTCATATGATTTGCCAACTAAATAATTAACGAAATTTTTGTTTACTAATAATACATGTAACTTCAAAAAAAAAAAAAAAACTATAATGTTTTACAAAGTTCGATAAATTGCAAATATTTTACCAAAACTGTAGAGGATTAAAAACAAAAACGCATTTGATTTATCGTAATGTATGTTGTAATAACTACGACGTAATTATTATTTCAGAGACTTGGCTTAATAGTTCCATAGAAAGCAGTGAGCTATTCGATGACAGGTGCGCGGTTTACAGAAGGGATAGAGAAAACTCAAGTCTACAAAGTGGTAAAGAGGGCGGGGGAGTTTTAATAGCTGTTACAAAACGTATAAACTCTAAACGCGCCATGCAATTCGAAAGTAACTGTGAAGACCTTTGGGTTATCTTGGATCTGGATCTATCTGTCGCTGCACCTGTTCGCCGAATAGCTCTCTGTGCAGTTTACCTGCCACCTCATGTACGGACTTCATATTTGGAACATTTCCTGGACAATTATAACGCAACATTGAAACAGCTTAATGATTCATGCGTATGTATTACGGGCGACTTTAACTTGGGTAACATTGACTGGAAAACTACTAGTAATTCAAATGATAACTTCAAACTGCCCAGTAATAGTGAAGCTTTGTTAGACTTTACGTATGTCAATAAGCTGACCCAATTTAACAATATTAATTATGCCTCTGGTCGCATACTGGACCTTGTACTGTGTAGCCATTCGTTATGTAATGTGAGCCAATGTATTAATGCGATTTGTAATATTGATCAGCACCACCCACCTCTAGATATTGTAATATCCCTCAATAAAGAACCCAAACTTCCATATAACATTGTTGAGAGCGGAAGGCCTAACTTTCGTAAAACGAGTTACATCCCGATCCGTAAATATTTAGTACACTCGACTGGGAGGAATTATTTGAGGGACAGCATGGTGTTGATGAGATGGTACAGATTTTTATGACACTATTAACACAGCTATACAAAACTTTATATTTACTCGCGTGCCGAGGAATAGGAAATACCCGCCATGGTTTAACCGTAATCTTATAAAAATGCTAAACTTAAAAAATAAAATCAGAAAACGTTATAATACTTACAAAAACCCTATGGATAAAATTGAATTAAAAATAATTAGTAAACGATGCGATGACTTCGCAACTGTCTGCTACAATAACTATTTAAAGAAATTAGAAGATGATCTTACACAGAACCCTAAATTATTTTGGACTTATGTTAAATCCAAACGAGGCGGCTGTAGCACTTATCCTATGTCTATGACGGATGGAATTAGGACATCATCAGATGGCACAGAAATTTGCGAATTTTTTGCATCTCACTTTTCTTCTGTTTATAGCCCGATTCAGGGCGATTACAACTTACAAACCGCTAATAACTTAAGCAATCTTCAAAACTATAGCTTGTGCTTGTCCAATCCTACTATAGACCATGAAACCATTTATAAAAAGTTAAAAAATCTAGATTGCAGTAAAGGCGCTGGGCCAGACAATGCTATCATGTTTAATACACGAAAATGCTATCATGTAAAATTCTCTAGGAAGCATACTTTAGTAGAACATAGCTATTATATTAAAGGTGATAAAGTTGGTGAACTGGACTCAATAAGGGACCTTGGAGTTTCATTTGACAGGAAATTTACTTTCATTCCACACGTAGACAGCATTATAAAAAAGTCTTTTAAAATGCTGGGTTTTGTCTTAAGAAATACGAAACAGTTTAGAAGTTATAAGACAAAAATAATGCTTTACAATTGCTTCGTTCGAAGCGTGTTGGAATACTGTAGCGTGGTTTGGCGACCGCACTATGCTGCACATTCGTTGCGTCTAGAACGTGTTCAAAAGCGTTTTCTGTAGCATCTGGCGTTTTCTAGGGGCATAGCTAAGAAAATACGTTCTTATAACAATAGATTGAGATATTTCAAAATGATTTCCCTAGACAAGCCCCGACGTCTAAATGACGCGACGTTTGTGTGTAAAGTTATGGCTCACAAGATTGACTGTCCACAAATACTGAGCACTTTCAATTTCCGTGCACCTTCAAGAATTCCTCGCAGCCAGATAACACCTCTACGCCCACCGCAAAGAAGAACGGTTCTAGGCTCCAATTCTCCTTTCGCGAGATTTTGCAAGGTGGTTAATGGTTGTAGCGACATAATCGATCTGCACTTTAACTCTTTAAGCCAATTAAAAACCAATATTTGTAAATATCATCTCGATTTGGATTAGACATCTATGAAGTCACGTGTTTTCAATAATAATTTTAGATTTATTTAATATCTTTAATGTGTCTTTAATTTTAATTCTCTTAAACTTTTTTCAATGGTAGTATAAATTTGATAGCTTAGATGTAAATTCAATTATGCATGCTGTGGTCTCCTGTAAGTGAAGGATTTCACCTACGTTATACTTTTTAAGTGCAGTCTATTTCATATGATCTGTGTACATCCTTTGTTGGAGATCCTAAATAAATAAATAGATTAGTTTGCTTTTTTTCTTTTTTCTCTCTCATATGCAACTTATACTTAAAGCATGCGGAGTTTACCTATAAGTGATTGTTACACTATTGTACTCTATTTTATTGCATGTTACCTTTAGCATAATACCAGTGTAAACAATTGTTGGTGAACCAATAAATAAATAATTCATATCAATTGTCATTAAAAGGCAGAAACCGTTCCATAATAATTGAAATACTCATCTATTTTTTAAGTTTTATGGAGAAGGAGGGCCTCTATATGATGAACTCCGTCTTAAAAAGCGTGAACACAGGAAGTGGACCTGGCAGAGCCCCGATGGTGCAACAAAAAATGAGATTGACTTCATGATGTCAACCAAGAAGCAAATGTTCAATGATGTCTCTGTGATAAATTCGGTAAAAACCGGGAGCGATCACCGCATGGTAAGAGGCACATTGAACATTAATATTAAGCTTGAAAGGTCTCTCTTTCAAGACCCGTCGTACAGATAGAAACAAACCTCCTACCCTCAAGCTTATGAAGGAGAGGCGTGAGATGATCCTGCAGTCTTCAGATGAGGCGTGCAAATACCGGCAGCTCAATAGACAGATCTCTAAATCCTTGAAAAGAGACCTACGCCGCTTTAATACCGCGATTGAGCGAAATAAAGGCTCCAAGGTTTTTTCAAGGGATCTGGCTATTGGGCAGAGCCAGCTCACGAAACTGAAGACCGACGATGGCAGGACCGTATCCGCCAAACCGGAGCTTCTGAGGGAGATCGAGACATTCTATGGGCAGTTGTACACATCAGTCAGCAAGCCCGTTGCGAGTCTAGCAAACGACCCAAGAGCTAGATTGACTCGACACTATACCGAAGATATCCCGGATGTTAGCCTGTACGAGATTAGGATGGCTCTGAAACAGCTTAAAAACAACAAGGCGCCGGGTGATGACGGAATCACGGCTGAACTCCTGAAGGCGGGTGGAAAACCGGTCCTTAAGGCCCTTCAGAAACTGTTTGATTCCGTCATACTCGAGGGCAAACCGCCACAGGCATGGTGCGGGGGTGTGGTGGTACTTTTCTTCAAGAAGGGCGACAATGCCCGGCTGAAGAACTATAGGCCCATCTCACTTCTTAGCCATGTCTACAAGTTGTTTTCAAGAGTCATCACGAATTGTCTCGCGCGCAGGTTTGATGATTTCCAGCCTCCCGAACAAGCCGGATTCCGAAAAGGCTTTAGCACCGTAGACCACATACATACGCTGCGGCAGGTTATACAGAAGACCGAAGAGTATAACCTGCCTCTCTGTTTAGCGTTTGTGGACTACGAGAAAGCCTTCGATTCGATCGAGACTTGGGCTGTACTGCAGTCTCTCCAACGGTGCCAGATCGACTACCGGTACATTGAGGTGTTGAAGTGTTTGTACAAAAACGCCACCATGTCAGTCCGTCTTCAGGATCAGACTTCGAAACCAATCCTTCTCCAGCGTGGCGTGAGACAGGGAGACGTCATTTCTCCGAAACTGTTCACTGCTGCGCTGGAGGATGTATTCAAGGTTCTGGACTAGAGAGGCCTAGGCATCAACGTTAATGGCGAGTACATCACTCACCTTCGGTTTGCCGACGACATAGTGGTCATGGCTGAGACCATGGAAAGCCTCAGTAAAATGCTCGATGACCTCAGTAAAGCTTCCGAAAGAGTGGGTCTTAAAATGAACATGGACAAAACCAAGATCATGGTGAACGCCCATGTAGCACCCACTCCTATCAAGATCGGAGACTCTACACTCGAAGTTGTAGACGATTATGTCTACCTGGGACAAACGATCCAGTTGGGTAGGTCCAACTTCGAGAAAGAGGTCAACCGTCGAATCCGACTCGGCTGGGCGGCGTTCGGGAAGTTGCGTGGTATCTTCTCGTCCAATTTACCGCAGTGTCTCAAGACAAAAGTCTTTGACCAGTGTGTGTTGCTAGTGATCACCTATGGGACCGAGACATGGTCGCTCACAATGGGCCTTATCAGAAAGCTTAAAGTCACCCAAAGGGCAATGGAGAGGGCTATGCTCGGAATTTCCTTGCGTGATCACGTCAGAAATGATGATATCCGCAGGAGAACTAAAGTTACCGACATAGCCTGGAGAATTGCTAAACTTAAGTGGCAGTGGGCAGGGCACATTGCTCGCAGAACGGATGGCCGATGGGGCCGAAAAGTTCTGGAATGGCGACCGCGAACCGGAAGACGATACGTTGGAAGGCCTCCCACTAGGTGGACCGATGACCTGGTTAAGGTTGCGGGAAGGCGCTGGATGCGAGACGCACGGGATCGGTCAATGTGGCGACGCCTGGGGGAGGCCTATGTCCAGCAGTGGACGTCTTTCGGCTGAAATGATGAATGATGACTCATCTATAAAAATAAAATAGATTGAACACTATTTTTGTTTGGTTTATATTGCCCTGTACGATGCATACAAACAAGTAAACAAGCATAAACCATGCATGCAGCAAATATGCAGCATGCAAACAACCATACACCATGCATGCAGCAAGCATGCGGCATGCAAACAAGCATACACCATGCATGCGGCAAGCATGCAGTATGCAAACAAGCATACACCATGCATCATTCAAGCAAGCATGCAGCAGGCTTAGTTTCTGTCACGGCTCCGGCGTGGTCCGGATCTGGATCGCGGTTCGCCATTTGGTGACCCCTGGACTAGAGAATCTATATGACTATGTAAAATTAAAAGCGCCGTATAATTCGAAGTTCATGGTTGGTGAGTCGTGGCTCGTGACTGTCTAACTCTATCTATTCACGGACGCTAGGAATCGACCTTGAATGAGCCACCACTACTATTGGTTTTACTGAAAATAATTTAACCTTTAAATTTAAGATAACTTCAGTTCCTAGTGTTGAGTGAGTTTGGATTTATAGTTTACTAGCATTTCCCCGCGGCTTCACTCCCGTGGCCCACCCCACTGGATCCGTTTTTGGGATAAAAAATAGCCTATGTTACTCAAAAATAATGTAGCTTTCTACTGGTAAAAGAATTTTCAAAATCGGTTAAGCGGTTTTTGAGTTTATCCATTACAAACAAATCTTTTCTCTTTATAATATTATATATATTCTTCTTTCGTGTCGATCAACTTTAATTATAGTCTTAACGATTCAGATTTTGTCCGACCAGTATGTAGCTACTCGGACAGCTCTGTCATTTGCTACGTTCAAATCCCATAAGGTGCAGGTGGTCAGGCATGAAGAGCAAACAAGGAGGTGGGCCATATCTTACGAGAGGGCCCACACTGGCGCTGTGTTTCGGATGGGTCTATGATATTCCATTTGGCCAGGTTGTTTTTACAGCGGCCAGCCTGGGTCCGCAATCGGTTTAGGGATTTCCATAATTCACATCTCTCGTCAGTTGCGCTGGCTTTCCAGGAGGTATGTCTTGGAGTTGATGCTCTTATATAAATATTGATATTTGCTGCATCTAAATCTGCCGGGCCTTTCCACCCGAGGCACGATGGAATCGCAACATGGATGGGTCTCATCCACGGACTGACCTCGGCTGTGTTACTTAACTAGATTATTAGCAAAATTCAGGATCCCATAATCTTCTGAAATGTTTAGTAAAGATCTGAAAGTCACATTAAACTCTTCCCTAAAATTGTTAAAACTCACTTTCTGGCCGACAACCCCTGGTAGTGCCCTAGGGCTCGGTAACTAAGTGGTCCTTTACGCACGAAGTGACACAATTAGGGTCAGTGTTCGTAACCCGGGTCGCGTAATGAGTGCCGTCCCTGATACACGGGGATCACTTGAATTTGTAACTGACCGCGGACGGAAGGGCCTGAATAAAGTTCATGGGACTACATCTGTTGATAAAATACAAAGGTTCTATTGATTTGAATTGAACGACGTAAACAAAGATCGGGACTGGAAAAACCGGCCAAGTGCGAGTCGGACTCGCGCACAGAGGGTTCCGTAAAAATAGTTTCATTCATCAAAGTAGTAAGCTAATATTACTGAAGTTCATAAACAATGAAAGCTCCAAATATTGCTCTAACGAAAATAAACTGTGCCGTTGGAAAACTGTTGTCACCATACATCAACATAAGTCCCGCAGGCTTATTATGTATCTTGCAAGAACAAAACGATAGCGATTTTTGCGCAATAATTGCTCTTCAATACAGAAGTTTTAGGATTGAGTAGGTTTTTTTAGAAAAACAGTGCATTTGACAAACAGCGAGCGATGAGCAAACGATTGCGTAGGACCTACCATACGTACACTGTAGGTATTTCCGGCTTTTATGCCATAAAGCGTCAACGGGCAGTACTCTAAGTTTTGATTCCTTTGCGTTTCGTCAAATTTGCGACGTAAGCACAAACGTAGCACGCGCTTGTCGCACTTCATACGCACAACTGATTCACTTCCTCTTATTGTTTTGTCACCTGTCTATCTTATCTAACTTGCATTTCGCCACGTTTTAAGTGGTCATTACTTATTTAATGCATTGCTTTCCTAGATTCAAGTAAAATATCTGACTGACTGATTTTATTTAAACGCGATATCCTCTCATTTCATAGATCGTTCTGTAGTCAAGGCAATCATTATCGGAGTATCTACTTAGATGATGGTTTTGCACAATGTGTGAAAATTAAGGAAGCATCGATCTTATAATGCTTAAACTCCAAACCAGCGAAGCTTTTTAAAAATTACACATTTTTATGAAACTGCCTCTGGCCATTAAAAAAGCCACAACTTTTAAACTTTCAAAGAAAAAAGCCTCTTCGGTGGACCTCTTTAGTCTACGCCTGATGACGTAATAACTATCACGGAAAGCATTTAAGGAAACCACGTGTTTACAGCCATCCAGTGTGCAGTCACCTTTACGTCGCGTCGTCCGCTGGAGATAAATATTCATGTCTAGTTTATAGCCGCCTTTATTACGTTTCCATGTTGTTAAGTTAATTCCGTGTGTTTTTGTTAACATTATTGGTGATGTTTTATGAGGAAGTCTGTGAAAGTTGAGGTAAGGGATGGAGTAACAAATTATCTGTCTTTTGAAGGTAATGATGACAAAAAAAAAATATAGGTAAGATTTTACCTGCAGCTTCGCCGGCTTGAGAGTTATACCACGAAAACGAATCGGGCTAAAGGAATATAGGAATTATCCTTCATCTTAATCCGATCAGCGTTTGAAGAGTGTTTTATCGACAAACATAGAGACTTGAACATATACAAATTGACACAAAAAATACAATGCACAAAATCTTTAAGCACACTATATAAACAATTAAATATATTTTTTTGTATTTACACAATGTAAAATATAATTTCAGAATCAGCTCTTTTTACAATTCCAACAAAATATTTTTAATTACAATGCAGAAAATCCTGAAATACTATCGTTCCATTTTAAAATTAATCAAAATCCTTTCGTTACCATCAATACTGGCCGGTTTATAACTAAAATCCGTCTGTCAATTAGCCCGAGTGAACTCAAAGAGTATCACAAAGGAGGTTTGTTCGAAAGTTTTTTAAAAAAGGAATGGAAAAAGTTCGCTCATTATAACAGGTTTAAGGGCGGCCATTGAAAGGGGGAACGCCTTGTAGTCCGAACTCTTCTGATTTACGAATGTTGAAGACAGATGTTTGTACAGCCTAAGCCTATAAATATTCGCCCTTTCAAAATAATGTTCTGAAGAAAATTTTACAGCTTTTTCTTGTTTTAAAACATTGTAAAATTAAAGAGATTTTTTTAATGAGTCAATGTCATCGTTCCATTTTTTAAGAAAAAATAAATGTCATTTAGTAACAGATTTACACCATAATGTATTTATACTCGCTTGAATGTACTCAAGCACAACGTTTCTTACGATACGGCTATTGAAAATAAGGAACATACGCAAGTTTCAATAACTTAATTAGCTGAAATAATAGGTATCGTAAAGCTGTTAAAACGATTCTTCTTTTTGAAATTATTGTATTCAAAAGCAGTCGATTATTTTGTCTATTACATATTTCCACCAGGAAATCACACTTAACACTATGATATTATAAAGGCGAAAGTTTGTGAGTGGGGCGAAAGGGTGTATGTGTGTGTGTTTTTATGTTTGCTACTTCTTCACGCTCAAACGGCTAGACGGATCTGGATGAAATTTGGGGGTGTGGAGGTTGAGTATGTCCACGAGTACCTACATTTACTTACCTCGGCCAAATATAGTCCTTCTAGGCGAGATAGAACAAAGAAGTCACTCGAAGCACAGAAAACGCCAGGAGGAACTATTACTCGATGAGAAATTTAATGAAGGGACCTCTCCCATTGTCACGCGTATCATTCCCACCCTCACCAACGGAGCACAAACATGGTCCCTTACAAATCGTCAAAAGTCCACTATACTTCGTTCCAGAACACAAATAACAGACGCTGGCCGATCTGCTGCTGCACCACTCAGTGGATCCCAAACAGCAGAAAATGACAACGCGGCAGGCCCAGAAAGAAATGCTGGGATGAGCTAGACTCCTTTTTAAAAGATTGGCGCGCGATCCCATTAGACCGGGCGAAGTGGACAGAGGGAATGGAGGGCTTTGCCCTGCAGTGAGACAACACAGGCTAATAATAATAAACACTCTTCTAGGATCGGCGGTGCCGAATTATCATTTTTCTACCCTGGAAACATCCCTATTGAAGTCACGGTGAAGCCAAGTTTCATCAGATTCCGTTCAGCCGCTGAGGCGTGATTACTTAACCAACAACCAGACATCTAAACATTATCACCCTTATTTTTAAACACTGTTTGGCGATTCTTAGCACAATCTATATTCATAAAGAATTTGAATGAAGAATCCGCTAGTCAGTTACTTAACAGCTCAAAGATAAATAAGGCTCTATAATTTTAGAAGGACTGTATCTTTTTATAAACTCAGAAAAAAAGTAAGAAAATAAAACTAAAACACAGTCAGACCATTAGATGTTGTGAACTAATCCTTAAAATATCTCCACCCAATAAGTCAAGCTTCCATTGTAATTCTAAACACTTAGCCGGGTTAGTCCTCTCCTAGGGAGACTATCTAGCATCCCGCCATCCCGCCGACCCGTCGTCCTGCCAGCCGTCAGAGCCATGCTTGCCCACTAATCCCCACTCGCTATCTCAGTCTAGAAAAATAAGTTTAATTCCTTGATTAAGGTGACACATTCGTCTACTGTTGCCAGAACAGTGAGCTAAAATGTTTTAACTAGAAATAAAAGTTTTAGACGTTCTGCTAAGCTATGTTTAAGACAGCCAAATATTTAGGAAACCTTTGTTTTTTTCAGAATGCCATTGGAGACACTTAAACCTATCTGAAAATGATATTCCCACTTTTGTGTTCTGTATTCAACTGACTTTATTTCTAGATCTATTTTATTTATTCATCTAAGATTCCTGTACAATAGTGTTCTTAAGCGAACTTATAGTAACATTACTCTACCAGTAAACCTTTCGTTTAAAACAACGAAATAAATTAATATTTGAAATTGTATTAATCACAAAATCACTCCCGTACCTGAATGTTACTGTCACTCGAGGGGTTGGGCAGCGGTGTTACCTAAAACACTGTTATAAATAAACACATTTCGCCACAACTCCCATGTATTAGGAGGCGGGTAAATTTACAAACTGGAATGAACAATCTTCTTCTGTTCGTTTGAGTCAACAGTTAAATGCTGGAGTTTCGCTTAAAGCTACATTATCTGCTGCTCTCTACATCCACAGCCCGCTGGCTAATAGATTAGTTTGGACTATATGATCAAACACGCTAAATTATTAGGCCTTGTTAGTAAATGTAGACCCAAGTTATGTTCTTAAGGATTTTGTACATGTGTCTTTGCAAGAGCAAAATGCTTCGCTTACTATAAAAATAAATAAACAAGAACCAATAGTTTTCTAGTAACTTGATTGTTAGTAGAGATTCAGAAAAGCGTTCAAGAGGATAATTTATAGTCAAATCTTCTTCAACCCGGTTTTAGTTTTCGGAAATTCTGCAGACGACCGAAAAAAATTTACCGAATGAATACTTTGCAAGGGGTATCTAAGACATTTTACTAACATTATGCGGTACCTACATTAACTAGCCTACACTGACCATTTTATAGAAATTAAACTATTCAAACAAATTAGTTTTAGCATCAACTTCACCTACGTCAAAGTCGAAATTATCCAACAGGAACGTACTACCGAGACTAAAAGTATTAAATGTCCTGATCACTCCATGTTCTATTCGTGTTCCTTTCATCCTACCAGCCGTTGACGCGTGATCGATTAATAAATATACAGACTTTCACATTCATCATTATTTATTTTACCCCTCCTTCATGATAAGCAGATGGAGAGATAATATAGACCTGGCCAGACTGGAACTGCAACATAGTTAAAAAAGGCTTCTCAAGCATATTCATACACACGTACATATATAATGTTGTATAAGTAGATTAGTAACAAAAACTTGTCAATTACACGGCACGTTTGCACTGGTCAGGGGGCGTGCCTGGTGACGTATGCGGTGATTAGCGCCACAGCGCTGGCCGCTGAGATATGGCGCTTTCAGCGCTTTTTGTGGCGCTGAAGCTGATGGAAGGTCACTGGGAGTTTGGTTTATTGTTAGCTTTTGTAAGTGTTAGCTAGGTTTGTAATGACAGGTGGTGTAGGTCGTAATGTTGTCGTTACTAAAAAGTATTGAGTATAGTTAAATTTAAAGCGACGCGTCGAAGAGGCCTTTGTTCGCAAAGGCCTCTTCGACGCGTCGCTTTGGACGTTTTTCGGCTGAGACGGTGATGATGAAGTCTTAAATCATAGGCAAATAAGTCTGGAGTGGACTGTCTAAATCTGTTACCAAGCTTTGCTTTGGCAGGTAGAGATTGTTCTCCGAAACAACTTCATTTAACAGTGATATTAGATTGAACTATAGTGTAGGTAGGTACTTTGGGATGGAACTTGGATGAGGTTTTCACAAGAGCGTGGAGATTGGCAGAAGAAACGAGAGGCCTATGCCTAGCTGCGACCGAAATCAGGCTGGAAATGAGGATAATCTACTATAGATACTCATTATCTAGCTTCAGCCAAATCGACCCGCGTAAAAAGTGTTTCATCGTACCGGGATAAAAAGTAGCCTATGTGCTACTCCAGAATATTATCTATCTCTGTGCCAAATTTCATCCAGATCCGGTCAGCCGTTCAGGCGTGATTGAGTAACAAACACATCCACACACACATCCATCCAAACTTTCACATTTATAATATTATTAGTAAGAAATAAGATAGTAAGATACCAATTCCTGGTTACTTACGCAACAACAGCATACATACATTGACTGATTTGCTTGCAGGCACATAATAGCAAACTGCAAGCAAATCTGAAACTAAATCTGCAAAACAACGCACCTGTATATAAAATGCTCGCTCCACATTTTTACCAGAAATGATCACTGTGTTACATGCAGTACTATACTCTACACCTAGGTATGTAGTACTAGCGGTAGGAACAGAACAATTTGGCTTGGAACACCTGGTGAAATCAATTTTCTGGTATGCGCACATACGGGTGGGAACCTCCGGCATGTTTTCGCATCTACTATTTCACGAACAAAACAAAATCTATTTGTTTTCACGCTTTCATTAATTTAATATGTACAGTTGATTGAAAAATGGAATGTCCGTAAAACGGTTTGATGTGTTTTTAAAATTGTTTGTTTGAATTCGGATTGGATCCGGATTTTTAGCAATTAAATTGATCTAGTCTTGTTGAAACAATATTATGATATTTCGGATATCTGCTAGTTGGGTTTTGACTTATTTCCAATTTGAAGAACCTTCACTCAACTCAGTCGCCATGACATATGACAACGGAAAATACCCTTGATTAATGTCAATATATAATGAAGCGATAACTGTCAATTTGATGATTCGAACTTGATAATTAGAGGACAAATTCAAACTCAATCTCATTTATTTCAATGAAACCATTTAATATTACTTTTGAATTGTCAAGCAAAATATGATGGTCGCATATTCGCAAGCATCAATAGATCTCTTTGGAATCTATGAAATAACGTATAAGAAACTCCACGGACACTGTATTGCAATCCGTTTACAAAGCAACATCATTACTGTTGCAAAATTAAATTAAATGTAAAAAGACATGCATTTCAAAAGCGCCCAGAGTAAAACAAAAAATACAAATAGGTCCAGCTGACGGCGCCCGTTCACGAACATGACGCACATGGCTCCACATTCAGTTCAACCATCATCAAGGAGCCAAATGATCCAATACAGGCCACGATCAGAGAGACATTTGAGTGAGCGTGACTCTTAACAGTCAGGGCACATCCAAGACATGACTTAGAGTAGAAGTAAATCTTATTTAAGAGAGAGCGAGACTGTTTACCTACTGTTACCAAGCAAAATAAATACAAACCTACTGATTCAACGTCGATACAGCTAAAATAAAACTTCAAAAAGAAAACCGTTTTCACCAAAAAGATAAAACATCCACTTAATATCATCCGGTCATCGACCTTTTCTCGTTTCAATACACATCAAAAATATGAAATAGAAGAAAAATAATTCCTTTTGGGCATTCCTTATTGACACCCTTTTAGTCCTTTAACGGTCGAACAAACTCTGACAGACAGCTCAAGGACGATCATTGTTATCCTAAATGTATGGAAATGTTCCCTTGTATTGTTCCTGAGGGCTCATGGAGGACTGAACACTGGGACACGATTCTAAGAATATTATTGAGTAATTTGATATGATTGTTTTGGTTTCCTAGAAAAGTGTCTTCCGGCTTGATAAAAAAAAGCGTAATTGTTTTTCTGATAGCTTAAATGTTCGGTGAAAATGTTGAATAGTACACGACAATAGATAGACATGATTACAGCGTCCCTTATCAAAAAGTGACTCTTGACTTGGTTTGTGTTGTGTGATGGTGTATTGTTTCTGGAAGGCGAAATAAAGCCTGGTTTACACGGTTAGAGTTAACGGGATAGTAACATGGTAGACATACTCTACCATGATACCATATAGTTAGCGTTCCTAAACAACGCTACTGCTATTGTTCCTACTGTACCGCCCCGCAGCGGTGCGGCGTCACATCAAACGTCTAAATTGAAAAAACCTAAGCTGTTGGCTAATTCTTTTTTTGTAAATATTGACCAGCGTTTCAAAACGCGACCAAGTTAAATGTAAAATGTCGCACGGTGGGCGCAGTGGTTGACCGATTGACTGCTGTGCTGCGTGTCGCGGGTTCGATTCCCGCACGGAACAAATATTTGTATCTTACAGATAGTTGTTCCGGCTCTGGGTGTTGTGTATGTGAGTTCATGTTTGTATATGCACCCACGATACAGGAAGAAATGCCTAGTGTGGAGCAAAGTTTAAAAAAAATATGTTGAATGCAGAAGGCATCTAACATTGCATTTATATTTAACTGAGAATGAATAAAAATCTTGACCTATTCGCAGTATTCACAGAAATCGAAAATCGATTGACCCACGTGGGCGCCAAAATGCACCCGCCATTTTGTATTTATTTCACGCCTAATTTACTTATTTTAATATAGAATATCGCATTACTTTCTTTTTATCGCGCATTTTTACGAGTAAATCATATTCCTCGCATTAAATTTCAATATTTTCACACAGTGGCTAACGACGCAGAATATTTTTTATCTGTTATGCATTAATAACAGCTCGGTTCATTGAACACACAGTACCTATAACAAAAGCAGCCAAGAAAATCTAGGTATTATTGGGCGTAAATAAGTAATTTGTACAATCAAGACACATTGGGCATTATGAGCTCATCAGTTATGGCAACGTGAGTATAAATGAAATGGTTAAATCGTGTGAGATGAAGTCTGTGAGTGACTCGAATACAAACTCGATTTTATATCCAGAAGATGAATTCGATTATCGAATTCTGATCGTAAATATTAAGACGTGTTAACGATACTAAGTGCTGATTTAGATCGTCAGATACCTAGTAATCAGCAAGAGAATTTTAGTAGATTAGAAGCGACGCGAGAGCTTATCTGCGATTTGAGAATCTGTTATTCCTTTTAAAATGTATTCTGTAATATTGTTCCTATTTCTAGTGAGTAGTGAAGTAGATGGCAACACTAGCCAATGTCAACATCGGTCCACAAATTTATATTCAGTTTTAATGTTTTTTTCTATTTTAAAGTAACTAAATAACGCTTAAAATACTCGGTGTATCATATTGCACTAGTGACAGTGTTATCTTGAGAAGATTCTGTGCATTATATTAAATGTGACGATCACAGTGATTTTGACTAAAGTGACCTGGAATTAATACAATAAACCTATGCGCAGTGAAATAGTGTGGCTAAAGACGGAAATTACTAAATAGTGACTTATAATTAACAAGAACATAACTTCAAAGAGTGATAAACAACAAAGTTAGTTGACAAAAACCAGTAGGAATTAAAAATTTTCGTTGTAATGTAAACAAACAACAGGTGATTTACTACTTGCGACATTGACCAATCACAGACGGCTGGTAAAATTTTTGACGTAAAAAGTTTCGTTCAAAGACCGATGTCACGCGACTTGAACACGAGCCTTTTAGCGCTTTGTTAAAGCGGGGTTGCCAGGTAATAAGAAACCTATAAACTGGTAGAAATTGATCACCAACACCATAATTGGATGTTATAATTGGAGTCATAATTGGAGTTGAGAGTTTAATAGCGATCTAGGTACAAATATACCAGAACGCCTCAAAAAGCGATACCTTCTAAAATCAATCGTCAACAAAAGACAATGGCATCGAAAATAAAAAACATTAACAATAGCGGCCGTAAGGACCCTATACAGCAGGTCACTTGTAACAAATGCAAAAAACAAGTTGATCACCGAAGCACTTTATTATGTAGTTTATGTAAAAACTATTTTGAATTTGATTGTGCCGGTTATCCTGAGAAAGTATACCGCTTAAAGAATCTAGAAGAAAGAAAAAAATTCATATGGAAATGCAAAGCGTGCACCCAGAAAGCAAAAGAGCAAATCACACCGAACTCTGTTGTATCCAATGTGACAATGAGGACAAAAAAACGCTCGTCTCCTAAATCATACATAGATGACACACCTAACACATCAGAAGAGACTACGCCTTGGTCTACTCCAAAGAGCACAACCTCTGAAATATTATATGACTCACACATACTCACAATGGATCCATATGATGAATCAACTGCCATAATCGACAAAACATTGTCAAGGAGCATGGACTATACGGTAACTGATTCAATCCACGCCCAGGAACTGAAGGATACCATTGAACTCCTTCAAACGCAACTTAGTAGTTCTCAGAATGAACTTGAGAATATCATACTCGAAAACAATGAGCTTCGGAAAGACAATGATAAACTACTAAAAGATAATGCTACTCTGAAAAGATTCTTAAACCAACCACCGCAAAGAGAATATAATAAACCAGAAGATACGAAAAAAGCCAATACATATAATTCTATGTTATACCAAGATATGCAAGCCTTCTTTACGCCACCTAGAAATTTGACTACAAGTAATAATAGCAATACAAGTACACAACCCAGTGGGAATATCTTGAGCCTACAAAAAAACATTGCAGATTTGGAGCATCAATTAAAACAAGCCGGTAACGAAATCTTAAACCTCAAGGATCAAATATTGAAGCTTCAGAAGATATTGGAACCTAAAAGTGAATGTCAAAAGGAAATAAATACTCCATTGGATGCCCTAACAGTCGAGCGCACGAACAAGATATATATTTTTGGCACTCAACAATGTGTTGGACTATCATCTGCATTGATACAATCAAGACAGAATACGTCATACGTAAAATATGCCGTCACGTCTATAACGAAGCCATACGCACTAACTAGTGACGTCATTAAGAACTGCCATAATATTCAGCCATCGCCAAGTGACAAACTCATTATTTGTGTGGGTGAAAATGACTATGACATCAAGATTTTATCTTCACAGCTTCGTCAACTTCTCGATGTATTCGGCAATAATAATGTCATTGTTCTGAGTGTACTAAAGAATATGTATTTAAATGTAAGTGACTTGAATGAAACTATACGTAATATTTGCAATGAACACAAAAATTCTAACTTTATTGACTCTAATCATAAATTAAATTATTATACATGTAAATTAATTAATTATATTATTGACTATAATGATTATGAAAAAAAATACTTGAATATCAAAGAACTAAAGAAATTAATACTGCGTAGTCAACCAAATGCTACGAAGACTGTTATCAAATATAAAAATGATCCTAAGGGAACAATCCCATATTACTTTGGACGTAAACAGCCAGAATGCGATGCTATAAATAAACCCGATATAAAAAAAACAACTTCTACACAAATAGGTACTATACCACACTATTTTAAGGTTGTAGACAAGAAACAGCTTTTTCGTGAGAACTGTTAGTAAATCCAAGACTTTTAAAATATTACACCAAAATATCGCTAGTATTTTATCAAAACAAGAAATACTAGAACTAACAATATTAGAATTACGAGACGTAAATAAAGAACCTGACATTTTATGTTTTTCTGAAACCTTTATGCGTGCCGGTAATGAAAAATATTTAAAATTACATAACTATATTTTAGCAACTGCGTTTAGTAGAGACAAACAGAGAGGGGGAACCTGTATTCTCGCAAAACAGGGTATTATATACAATGAGCTTACTTACATAAAAAAATATTCAACTCAAAAATCATTTGAAGCCTGTGGCGTTGAAATCCCATTGCACAATTTATTAATAGTGTGTCTTTACAGAACGCCAAACTCTGACCCTAATGTATTTTTGAATAAGCTCGACCGACTTATGTGTGAAACACACAAAAAATATGGGCCAATAACAAAAATTGTTATTGCTGGTGATTTTAATATAAATACCCTAAAACCAGGAAAAGTGGCCACCTATTTAAAAGATTTATGTAATACCTACAATCTGCAAATGCACATTAATATTCCCACTCGTAAAGACGCTTGTATAGACCACATAGTAAGTAACATAAAGACAACATCAACAGATGTTTTGCCTCTTTATTTATCTGACCACGACACTGCCCAATTATTAGAGTTTCCAGTAAAAGAGCGTAACTCGAAGTCCAAATCATACTACATTTATAAGAAAGACTACTGTAACGAAAATATTAAAAAATTCAAAGAATGTCTCACAAGTTTATCATGGTCAGAAGTACACCTAGAAACTGACCCAAATAAGGCTTTTAATAAATTTCATGACTTACTATCTCTGTTATACAACCTATGCTTCCCAGTAATAAAAATTAAGATTAATAACTCTAACATATACAAACAAAAATGGATAAGTAAGGGTCTAAGAAATAGCTGCAAAACTAAACGATCTTTACGATATCTTTACTACAAAAATAAAACTTTATTGTACAAAACAAAATATAAAAAGTATTCAAATATACTGGACAAGTGCATTATTAAATCAAAAATGAATTCTAATATTAACTTCATTAAAAAAAGTCAAAACAAATGTAGAGCAACGTGGTCAGTCATTAATCACGAAATTGGGAATACAAAACATGACAATAATATTTCTGAATTACAATTAGATAAGAAAATACTGACGAATCCGACTGACATAGCGAACGCTTTTAATAATTATTTTATTGACTCGACAAACACCACATCTAATAATTTACATCATAACTCTAATAAGGTGTCAATTCCTAATTCTATGTTTCTTAGTCCTATGACAGAAAATGAAGTTAAAAAGGAGATAATGGCTTTAAATAATACAAACTCCGAAGGATATGATGGAATTAGCACAAAAATAATTAAAGCGTGCAATACTGAATTAATTTCTATTTTGACATATTTAATTAATCTTTCATTTTCATCAGGTACTTTTCCTGATGCCTTAAAATTATCAGTCGTGAAACCACTTTACAAAAAAAACAATAAAAATGACGTGAGAAACTATCGTCCGATTACTCTTATTCCTATTTTGTCAAAAGTATTCGAAAAATGTATGCTCAATAGACTTGTCGATTTTTGTAGCAAATATAACATTATAGCTAATGAACAGTTTGGATTTCAAAAGCACAAGTCGACAACACAGGCAATATATTCCCTTTTGAGCAATATCCTAAGTAATCTAAATAATAATCACATTACAACAGGACTGTTTTTCGACCTGTCGCAAGCTTTCGACTTTGTAGCACATGACGTTTTATTAAAAAAGCTAGAAACCATTGGAATAAGAGGACTAGCACTGCAGTGGATTGCGTCTTATTTAAGTGTTAGGAAACAATACGTTGTCATAGATAAAGTACACGATAACTTACTTTCTTCTTATTCTTCTGACTCCAGGGAAAATAAATGCGGCGTACCTCAAGGGAGTGTCTTAGGACCCATTTTATTTATATTATATATAAATGACATACTACTAGTGACTAATTATAAATGTATATTATTTGCAGATGACATTTCAATTATCGTGACGTCTGATAAGAAAAATAAATCAATATCTGACCATGAAATGGACATTAATAATACTATTGACAATATTTTAGAATGGTTACAAATAAATAAATTAAGAATCAACTTAGACAAATCCAAATTTATACAATTTAATAAATCTAAACATGCTAAATACAATTTTAAACTTAATATTGATAGACTGAAAGAAGTTACACAAACCAAATTCTTGGGTGTACTCATAGACCAAGACTTAAATTGGAAATTACATGTAGATAATTTGTGCAATAGGATTAACAAATTTGCTTATGCTCTCAGGCAAGTTAAGAACGTGACCAATAGGAAAACGGCAATAACTACATATCACGCATATATAGAATCTATTTTACGTTACGGGCTTATTTTATGGGGAAACAGTACGGATAAGGACAGAGCATTTATTGCACAAAAAAAATGCGTCAGAGCCATTTGTGGACTCAATCCTGATGAATCCTGCGAACCGTTTTTTAAAAAGCTAGGTTTATTACCACTTCCCTCAATATACATATACGAAATCTGTAAATTTGTGTACAGTAATAAGGGATTGTTCAACAGTGCGTATGAAGTAATCTCTCGACCATCAAGGGATCCCCACAGACTTATTTTGAAGGAAACTCCTAAGTCAGCCAAGTATGCTAAAAGCTGCCTTGTGATGTGTGTACGTATATACAACAAAATACCAAAAGAACTAAAATTATTAAATAATACTAACTCATTTAAAAACAAACTATATAAGTGGCTGAATGGACATAATTTTTATGACATTAAAGATCTCTTTAACTTGAAAATATAAAATATGTATCTACAGGAATTAATGAAAATGTATTAGTGATGTATGATCTGAATGACTATTATTGTATTACCAATTAGTAATCTGTGACATTGTGTAGTTCACCTTTAACTTGTGTATTAATTATTTTGCATGCAATTGATACATATTCTGTATAGCTAAACATGTGGACATTATATCAAAACCCGACTGTAACAACTTTATACCATGTTTAAGGCAAATAAAGACTTATCTTATCTTATCTAGAAATGTATTCCAGCTGAAAACATTTAGATGTTCCCAACAATATTTCGCAACATATTCGAATGATGTATTCTGTAGTATATTTTTACTTCAAATAGTAAAATTTTCCAGTGAATACGTTCTGAAATCCGTTGAAATACAGTTAAACGGCCCTCTGTACTCGTCTCACGACGGTAAGGCTGAGGACATAACGGTAATAGATTCCACATTAGTTAGTAAATGAGTGCTGGATTAGTATGTGGGCCTCATCTTTCGGAAACCTTCGTAGTGTTTAGATAATTGAACAGAATGACTGTGTCCAATGGTTTTGTGTATTGCGAGACATTGAAACCTGGGCTGGACAGCGTTTGGACCACTTCGTCGAGTCTTCTCATCGCGTTTTCCACAAAGCCTGAAGACCAAAGTCTTCAACCAGTGCGTCCTATTTGTTAGGACCTATGATGCTGAGACGTGGACACTCACAATACGGCTGGTACATCAGTTCAAAATAGCTCAGCGAGCTATTGAAAGGGCCATGCTTGGAGTCTCTCTAAGGGATCGAATCCGAATCCGAATCGAGGTGAACCGGCAGAGAACCAAAGTTGTCGACATAGCTAACAGAATAAGCAAGCTGAACTGGCAATGGGCCGGCCATATAAGTCCTAGAATCGATGACCGTTGGAGTAAACATGTTCTTGAGTGGAGACAGTGAACTGGTAAACGTAAGGTAGGACGCCTCCAAGCTAGGTGAAGCGACCATCTTCGTAGGCTGGCTGGTAGCAGTTGTATGAAAGTTGTCGAAAATCTAAGAAAATGGCGTGAAATTGGAGAGGCCTATTTCCAGCAGTGGACTGCTATAGACTGATGATGGTGATGATGAAATCTAGGGAAATATTTTGGAGAGCTTTGGTTGGGAGATATTAGGAGGAATATTTTCAGGGGTCGACGGCTAGAGAGATAAACTGGTTACACATCATTTTTTTTTTTTTTGCTTTTAGGAATGCTCATGCAAATTGCGCTACCACGGGGAGATAGCGCAGTTATGTGGGACTCTAACCCAATAAAACTCCACGGTGTTCTTCTGTGGCGCTTTAGGCGGGAACACGGGCACTCGTTAGCACTCACCGTGAACCCGCTGCGGCTGTCCGTCACCGGACCCTCCTCTGGGGACTTGGGGAGTACTCCCCATCACCGGCGCACCAGAACCACTGTATGCCGTGACCACCCAGAGACCAAACCAGCACATGGGCGCCAGACAAACCAGTGTATGGCACCCTTGGCCCTCCTGTGACGGTTCAAGGCCAATGGCCCCGCCACCTACCGTTTTTCGGCTGCAGGGGATAGGGAGAGCGGCCAACGCTATATTGACACTCCTCCTCCCCTGCGGCCCCACCGCGTCCGCCATAAGACTGTGGCGCCCTGTCCAGGCCGCGAAACGTAGGGAGAGCGGCGCACCGCAATACCGGCACTCCAACTCCAACCCTCAGCCGCGCTATCGTATGGGACCTGGGACGCTCCATAAGACATCGCGGCCCGCCTCAGTTGCGATCTGCCGGTGGCTGATTGCACAGCCTAGTAAGGTGAAACTCGGTATTTCACAGAGTTAAACGTTAAAATGGCAGTTACTGTGATTAGGCAGTTAATTAAAACCCTTTATCTGTCTTCTCTTTATAAATCAAACATTTTAATCACCCCCAGACTACCTTTCGCCCCTTAACTAATTAACAAAAAAAAAACAATTTCTAAGCGATTACAGGTGTTCAAAAAAATATATAAAAAATTGTTTCACTATCATTCCCTAGCCCTTATTCCAATTGATTTAAGGCCTCTCTTTATTATTCGTTATCTGAATAGTCAACCTCTCTTTATTCATATCATCTTCACACATAGTCCAACCACTGATTATTGGGTCTTCTGTTAAGTAACCATAGTAAATTAATAGCAATTTTCCCCATTCCTCTTAACCAATAACCCGAATATCAACGGTCCATCTTTAACACGGTCCAACCGCATGTGCACACGGCTTTAAGCCCGGGTTCGCATGCTTTTAACTGATTGCCGTCGTTTGGACCGATAGCTTAGTCTGCACGTACTTAGCTCTTCATGTAACTTTTCAATTTAACCGGTTAAGCGGCCATCTTTGACTTGCTTTGCTAACTAGAAATGTTTGCTGCCGGATAGCGGAGATGTGTAGCTTTATATCTGGTCTACCTTTGTTGGCGGACCGGGATTTTTCTTTGGGAGCTGGTTTCTTATTAGCTGTTGCTTGTGACTTCGTTTTGATATTGGTAGTTACTTAAAGAAAATAAAAGAAAGAAATAATAAATGTTAAATTTTCACAAAACGACATACATATATAATGCTTATGCTAAACCCTTAACAATAATATTAGTAGTACTTAAATTATGTTAATAAAGACGAAAAATAAACAAAACAATCTTCTATATAAATAAAAAGAGAAGTCCTGACTGACTGACTGACTCATCAACGCCCAGTCCAAATTCTTGGAACTAGAAAGCTGAAATTTTGCACAGGTTCCCTTTATAATGTAGACAAGAAACAGGGAAGGAATTTTCAAAATTCAACCCCTAAGGGATTAAAAAAAGGGATGAAAGTTTGTATGAAACTGTCATTTTTAATTTGAAATGAATGAAATATGGTATTTAGCCTCTAAATATAAATAAAAAATACATCTTTAAGGATTCTTTGAATTTCATCCCCTAAAGGGATAAAAAGTATTGTTAAAGTTTTTTAGATAAATAAATTGTTTATCAACAAAATTACTTGAAACTTAATATTTCTGCACTTCAAAACAATTAAAGAAAAACGTTTTTAAGGATTTTTTTTAATTTTATCCCTTAAAGGGGTAAAAAGGGGGGTTAAAGTTTGTATGACTGATTACCTACTGGATGTGCTCGGGGGGAATCAGTTTTCATAACTCGAAAGCCACTGATACATTCTGACTGTCTTTGAGTTTAAATGATTACATTTCACCCTTAAGGTCTGCTTTGCAATGACCATAAATAAATGTCAGGGTCAGTCATTAAGGGTGGCAGGCATAGATTTAAGGAAAGATTGCATCTCACACGGGCAATTCTACGTTGTATGTTCCAGAGTCAGTATGGTCATTTCGGCACCAGACAGAAAAACCACCAATGTGGTATACAAAGAAATGCATAATTAAATTCTAACTTCCTGATGATGACTTTGTTAGCGTAAACTAATTGGATTACCCATATCTAGACACTACAGAATAGCGCAAAACTCATCACTCTATCGGAAGATGCTATAATTTTCTCTTCGACAATTCTGCTTTGACATTTGTGAAGTAAACAGATACAAAATATAGCTGGTAACCTCCAAGCGCGTGTAACCTACGCTACATCGAGCCATCCTAAATCACGACCATGAGTTAGACAACTTTTCATCGATAATCATCATGAGCAAGCTCTGTGAATAAGTAAAGTTATGATCTCTATTGGCACAAAAAATCCACGTATAATCCAGGAAGAGTCATTACACCCGCTCAAAGTTACTGCATGGTGTGTTATTTTTTCATGAATGTGTGCTGCCCGTATCCCTGCTCTTAGCGGCACAGGAGCAAACCGTAAAGTTGCAGCGGGTTGGAGTCCCACATAACTGCGCTATCTCCCTGTGATAACGCAGTATTCATGAGCATATCCCCAGTCAAACAAAATTGTGTGTTGATAACGCTAGAAGCGTCATCGGGCCGCCAAACTACTACTGTAGTCGACGAGGTTCCAGAGCCATGATCAACGTCTTTCTCTAGCCTTAAAAGGAATAAATATATTATTATATATATTATTATTACCACTATCTTACCATCAGGTGAGATAGTTGTCTAACGCGAGCCTACAAATAATAAAAAAATGGAACTGGAGAGCTTGTCGTTCCAACAGGATAGAGCAATGGCGCTTACTGCACGAGGCACAACCGAAATTCTGAAGCTGCATTATCCGGACTTGCTCTGGCCGGTAAGATCGCCTGATTTAACTTTTCCCCGCTTATTTCAGTGTGTTTTTTTAAGTCATGAGTCATGAGTCATGTCAGTCTATGTCAACAAACCTCAAACTCTTGAAGCCCTCATAATATTTGCCGGAAGTTCTGGCAAGAATGATGGAAAATACCATAAATCGGGCCCGAATGTTTATCAATTCTGGCGACGGCACGGTCGTGTTATTTTTTCGACTAAATGGGACTATAAATTCAGACACCAAATAAACATTATCCAAAAGCAGAAATAAAGTATTTCCTTCATAAAAAAATTACAGCCAAAGAACATCGGGTGGTAACTTTTGCGCCAACCTTTATTAAGCAAAACAAAGCTGTGTGTGCTGTGTATTAAGCAAAGTGGTCTTTCAAAATTTGTACCTTCCCGTGCAAATCGATCCCACGAGACTAGACCAGAATGAAACTCCAACGCTCTAACTATTAGAACACGACGGCAGTTCAGTTTATGCCCATTTTATATTAATTTACATGTAATTTTTACAATTCGATAAAATAATAAAGTTCAGCAAATTTTGTAGTAAAAGCGAACAAAGACGCGGGCGGAAAGCTATGTTTGGATAATAATTTGCAATATCCTACCAGAACTGCAAAAAACGAAACACCCAAAATCGTGTAATCCACGCAGGCGAAGCTGCGGGCGGAAAGCTAATAATAATATATACTACCTACATTTTGTATAAAACAAAAAAGAAATACTGTATAAAAAGAAGCTAGGCAGATGCATGTCGTGGTTGTGGTAAGAACAATGAGATTTTACCAATAGAGACATCATACTCATTCTAAATAATTAAAAACATGGCGATATTTTACTCCAGCTACCTACTTTGGCCCTACGGAACTTGGAGCCTTATTTCTATCACTTATACCGCTTCTTTCTTTACTTCTATCTCTAGCTTATGTTATTATATGAGAAGGTTAAAAGATTACAGATATATAAATAGTACTGTTGTCAGAAAGAGATAAATATACTGTTCAAACGTACGTCCGTGTCGCGGCCACACGCAGGACGGACTGATTTCACTCAAGCTAGTCAGCTTGTGTTTGTATTGCCGCGCAGACGTCGCGCGTCGTTAAAATTTATCTACCTCAGTATATGTATAACATAATTGGGCAAAAAGGCTTCCACTCAGCATAAGGCTATGCTGTGGGGACCCACTGATTTTCGCTATTTTGTTTTTAAAGCTCCGTTTGGCAATCAATAAAGCTTGAATTAAAGATAGCCCTGGTTTATGATAAAGAAGGCTTATAGGCTGAATATAATCGGTCTTATGGAAATGCTGAGCAAGAATACGCTTCCAAGCCTAACTTTCAAACAATCAACATCGGACGTATGTTCTGTGAGCAACGTGGTCTGTCCTTTTGTCACTTACTTAAGTTCTGAAGTGCCGATGGCGAATCGGAAGACAGCGACGGAAGGCCTAAGAAATGGACTTTTATTAGCTGATATAATGATGAGGATGACCAAGCCTAGAGCGGTTGTATGCTACGATCATTAGGCAACTTCTCGAAGAGAACCAGAATATACAAATGAATTGCACACATCAGTTTGTAACAACTTCTGAAGATAAGGTTTCAATAAACCTTGCAAAGTCATGACATTCATATGACTAGTATCTTGCCTTCCTTGTAAAAAAGAGCGACGACAAATTCAAATATATCAAGCAGAGAATGTCAAGTGAAAACTCACTCCTGAAGTCCTGACAAATGATAACTACCAAACAAAATCCCCATTATTCTCCACAACAAACATCAATAATTCCCAGTGATCCAAGTTACTCGTACGTCTAAGCTATCGACCTATCGAGCAGTATCTTAATATCACGTCAAATAATACAATAGTGTCACTCGTTCCACTTGCCTTCTTTTGACGTCCGTTCGGCCGGGCAATTCGTTCATTGTTTCTTTTCATTCACTCACTCTCGGCCGTTGAATGAACGAGTCTGTTGAACGGGTCAGCTCAAAGACAACTCTTTTGTCGTTCGAGATGAAAAAGCTACGATTGGAAATGTCATTTTATGTTCTGTCCGTGTTAAAATGGAGTTTCTGCACTTTTTGTAAGTGAAAGAAAGAATGCAATTGGCGTAAGAATGGGACGTTTAAGAAAGTCTTTGAATGCCAGGCAGTTTGTTACAAGAATTTATTTTAATTATGTTGCGGAAAATCATTGCTTTCGTTAAGAATTTGTGAGATAGATATTTATTAACAAGATTAGAAGATTGCTGGAATACCGTACGATGGCGATATCATATTTACTTAGTTGTAATATTTGATAAAATCGGTCTTTAAGTCCGGTATTTGGTCCTCTTACCGCTTGTCAGTGAAAGGTGTCATATTCGGTCCCAAGTTGTGATAGGGTTATTTATAGATAATTATTAAAAATATTCAAGTAATCCAAGAAAAATCAATAGAAAGATAACGTTTCACAATTTTCGCAACCTTGTTAAAGGCCGTTAAAAATTCTCTACAAAATCGTAGGGAAGCTCCTGGTTTTTGATTTTCGCCCGTTTTGGAGGATTAGGTGTCCGGCCAAAGTAAGCGATAGAATCGTTCAGTCAGTACGTGCCGTCGCCCATATCCCACGGCTGTAAGGTTTTAAATATTTTATACTTATCCCGAACTTTGGAAAATACCCGGCTTTTTATTAAAGGTTGCCTTTTTTCAGTGGCGAAATGTAATGGTGTGTGCTAGTTTATAAGGTGGAGAAAATTTTGGGGCTGTTATGTTTTGCCTTATTTTGTATCTGGCTTGAACTTGATGTTCAATAGATAGCTTATGCCTAACCGGTTCATACTATGTATGTATCTGACGATACGTTAGGTATCTTACACAGAAATAATGAAAATAAATAATAGTAGTAAGACGCCGAGAGTTGACATTCTAGAAGGACAAACAGTGATGTTCTTCAGAAAGGCCAGGTACGCAGACTCATAACCGGCGCGTGTGTATGATTAGATATATGAACCAAAAGTAAAAGGAATATGTAAAGAACGTAGCAGGTGGCTTTCTGTAGTTTCTGCCTATACCCGTGGGGAAATGGCATATATGTCGGTCGGACTTAACTGTTTCTACATTGGGATCGCACTTTGAAACCATATTACTTTTACATCCCCATGAATTTTTTTTAACCTTAGCTTTTTTTACTGTTGCTGATAAAAAGTTGAAAAAGCTCATATGCCAGAAATTTTAATTACCCAGATAACTTTTGAACCGAAATATTGCATTGTTGCTTGGTGACAGGAACAAGATGATTTTAAATACCTGCTTCACTGTATGAATTCTGCCAGCGATGGCAATGGTGACAATTTAAGTGATATTTCTCACGTCACATTTAGATTTTAACTTTTTCCAATAGCTGTGGCGACGCTTTCGGTGATCACAAGCCCCTAGCTTTTGCTACCAAATGTTCCCTACTTCAACAAGCTTCAAGCTTTAAAATCAAAAAGTATCCCAGCACTAATAAAAGATCAGCTCAGGCTACAAGCCACGCAATAAAAAACGTACACGTAAACATTATCACGAATTTACGTTCATAAGTCAATTTCAATTTGTGAGTACCATAACCAAAACGGCGGGCGAGTGCAACTCTTTGGCAAAAGTGCAGTTAAACTGCAAATGAATGGGCCCGTTAATTTAATTTAATCGCTTTATTCAATTAATTGCCAACGGTAGCGTAAAAATTATTTTGCCTTTATTTTTAAAGGCTCTCCTCCCTACTATGACATGTCATTGATATAATTAATCCGTTGTGTGAAAGAGATAGTGCTATTCGTCCTGTATAACTCCGTCTCTCTCTCACAACGGAATAATGTTGGGATTGGTGATTCTTGATGACCCATTTACCTGGATTGCCAACGTGTAGCGCAAAAATACAACGTTGCCTTTATTTTTAGGGAGCCACCTTCTCCCTACAATGACATGTCATTGCCATCATGAATCCGTTGTCTAAAAATAATAGTGTTATTTGTCTTGTATAGCTCCATCCCTCTTTCTCAACGGAATCATAATGTTTGTTGGCATGTCATAGTAAGGGAGCAGGGGCTGGATTATAACGTGTCATTGCCATCATAAATCCTTTGTGTAAAAGGGATAATGCTATTCGTCCTATAAAGCTCCGTGTCTCAATCGCAGCGGCATCATGATGTTTGTTGACATGTCTTAGAAGGCGGGCTAGATAATCTTGATGTCTCATTTACCTATGGGACTGAGCTCCTAGAGAAGTTAATCGGTTGTTCAAAGCCATCAGTATTAATATAATGTTAAAGGACTGAAGCTTAAATGAGTGGTTTAATGATTTTAATGGATGCTAATGTTTTTGATAATGACTGATGCAGCTTGAAACTTACTTTATGTTGGCACTCTCAGAATTGTACTGAAGTAAACAATAATAGTTAGTATTGGAGATTTCTGACTTAGGCCCAGTTTTTTGATTCGTAGTTAACTGAAACCGTAGTTAAATTGGTTAGTATATTTAACCATTGGTTGAGTTAACTACGGATCAAAAACTGGGCCTTAGTGCTGCTACTGAGAATGGCATCCTCGTAACGTTCGCAGTGCTCATGTGTTGTGCCGAGCCCAGTATATCATATTCAGCAGCTGTGCCAGCTTCTAGTGAAGTACCGTTTATTATAACAGGAAATCAAGTTGTTTTCAAAGATACTTTTCAATCCGTTTATTATAGACTCCACTCCCATAGTTAAGTGTCGTACACATAATCTGTTTGTATCAGCACTGCCTCGGGCTATTTCTACCTTCATGTAGGTATACTGAACCATTTAAGTTAAAAGAAAATCTCTCCTAAGTCGCCTTTCAAGATACCCATTCAAATAGAGAAGCACTCCACACCGGAAACCACACGCTCAAACGAAGCATCATTATAATATTTTCCTTCTACGTATAATAAGCAAAATAATTCAATAACGTTCCTCTCTCCTTGGAATACCAATACAAACTCATTGGGAATGCCCACAAAATTCTGTATTTCTTAATTATTTCCGCATAGACGACAAAAATGTCGGAACCCAAGTCAAACCACAGAATATATAGATACAGAAGACCAACTTTGGTTTGCAAGCGAAAACAGTCGCACTTACACATAGACGCGTACGTACGGCAATCTCAAACAAATTCCGGTCGCAAAGTCGCAACTGCATTTGCACTCGCTGTAGGTGAAGCGTGTCTATGTATGCGAGCGTTTTCGCTGGTTGTATGAAACTAACCTTCTGTTTTCCCTCTATTTTGTATTCAGGGCGTTCAGCCCGACCGGGTGGGGCCATAAAACGGGCCACGACTGACTGATGGCAGCTGCGAAGCTTTACGAGTGCACGAACGGGACCGATCAAAATACTCGACTCTTGAATTTCAAGTTTGCCTATGAAGTTAGCGATTGATTAACGGCTCCAAACTTCTGTTCTGGTACGGAATTTATTCTCTGTGCTGGAAAAGTTATACATCAGGTACGATGCTTTTTCAACACGCTTTTATTAGCTTGGTACATTGTGTCTATGTACCTATGTAACGGAATCTTTGAACGTGATTTTCAACCCCTTCAAAACGTTGGCTTAATTTGAAACTTTGCACACTTATCAAGGACCTATGACAATGCAATAATTTCAATAGTTTGTCCCATTATCCTTACTAGGATTTTCAGGTTAAGCGATTGAATTAAAAAGAAAAAAAAAAATAATAGTTAAAAAAAAAAAAAAAAAAAAACACACTTTAATAGAAAACCAAACTAAAAAGTAGAAATTAGTTTTCAATAAATTTAAATTAAGAATAGTGTGATGATTATAATAAAGCGTGGGGTGCTTTTTTAAATATTTTCAAAATGACTCTACTTTTACCAATATCTGTCAGTAAAATATTTTAACAATTAACATCAAGTACCCCACGCTATTTTGTAATTTTATTATCACACTACCTATTCTTAAATTAAATTTATTGAAAATAATTTTCTACTTTTTAGTTTGGTTTTCTTTAGATAACATAGTAATTAGGTAAGTTTTCTTACCTATAAAACTATCTAACACCATAGAAAAAGGCTTTATTTTGTCTTCTCCATGTTTCGTATCGGCGCGAAGAAGACTGACTGGCCAGCGAGCAAGCGGTGGGCTACAGCCGTCACGGCCTATTAGTAACTGGCCGTTTAGCAAATAAGACCGCTTGTTTCATGGCCCACCACTATGACTTACTAACAAAGCCTATAGCAAGGATTTGATTGTCGTAAAAGCTCATAGACCACGTGCAAGGCTTGTCAAACATGTCCTCACAGGAACAAGTCAAGGCAAGTCTGTCGTGTAAACTTTACAAGCCACCTAAGTAGTCACTGAGGTGGCTTGTAAAGTTTACGTGATTACGGTTTTATAAGCCTTTATAAGCCAAAGTTTTTGAGAGCAGCAGTAACACTAAGATGTACAGAATACTTCTTCACTTTAATCTAACAGCTTAACGTGCTTGCCGAGGCTATGAGGAATCTCTCTATATAAAGATGACCCATCCACGGACCGACTTCGGCAAGCCTTGCTTAACCTTTAAGATCGACCTGTGCGGCTGTCATGATTTAGCCAGGAGTTCTTAAAATAACTTAACGACTAGTTTATGATGAAAAGCAAACGGACCACTGTAAATAAAATCCTCAACAAAACACTCCAGTTAATGGTGAACGAACACGAGCATTATCACGACACTTTGGCAGATGGTTTGATTGATGTTCTTTTGGTTATCATTTAGTAACCTTTACCCCGCCACTACATCTAAACGAGGCGACTTATTGTTAGCTTAAAATAACCTGGTAAAATAACAAGTAAAAAATAAATAATGCCAAAACCACCGACGACTTTTTTTATTTCATACTATTGTAACTAACTAATTTATCTAGAGTAGACACGCTTCGATCAACAACCTATCGAACACGTAATTATTACACTATATATTGGGAAAATACGCCGACTCAAACAATAAAACGCTAAGCACACTCCCGATAGTGTCACCTTTCAGACAAAAAAAAACTAAATCAAATTCGGTTCATTTGTTTAGGAGCTATAATGCCACAGACATAAATACACAAACACACAGGAACACACGTCAAACTTATAAAAAACCCCTCTTTTTCCGTCGGGGGTTAAAAACACCTCACAGTATAAATCAAATTCACGCTGCATTCTTATTTCCCATCACCAACAGAATCAATAAACTTCCTCGTGCCAAAAACAGCCTGATCTACCTTGAAGTGTCTAATTCAATGAGTGACTGCCGAAGAGCCGGCCACGCTGGGTGTCTTACAAAATTCCATTTCAAATAAAGTCATTACGCACGCCCGAAATCCCTTGGAAAACTGTGAATAATGACTGGGAATTATACTGTGTTTTATGCCTCCGCTCCACCGGGCCACAGGGGGGTAGAACGAACGTCGGGGGGAGGGGAGGACAGGCAAATTTTAACGAATTACTGGAAAGATTGGAGCTTTTGCCTGAAAGAATTGGTGTGTGAAATTAGATTGTTGGTTTGCGAAGCTTCACATCAGTTTATTATAACAAAGATGATGGGACGGGTCCCTGGCTTTATAGAAAATTCCGGCTACTACTCGTAACTATGACAAATTACGTTTTCTAGGTCAAAATCAAATAGACACCTAATCAAAACGTATAACCTTTCAAATAGGTAAGTTAAAAGGTGATTGATAGATCCCTAGAATATAGTTTGGTGCACCAAAAATTGTAACTCAAGTATATTACAATGCTGCTATAAATGGTACAAATTATAGAAACAACGCATTCGCATTTCCTTATAAGGGGCCATTGCACCTATCATTACACATACAAACTTTTAATATAGCACCAACCATAAAATCGCGAAAAAAAATTACACTCTGTATTATGTATAATACATATTATAAATGCGAAAGGTTGGATGGATGGCTAGATGTATGTTCCTTACTCAATCACGCCAGAACGGAATCAGAATCAGAAGGACACTATTCACGCGGGCGAAGCCGCTAGCATAAGCTAGTTGCATATATTTTTTTATGGAAAACGAAACACCTGCCTCACACAATCACTGTACAATTCCAAAAATGCATTTGCCTCACAAACTTCTCTCCTCTCTTAATTAAACCAGCACGATCCCAACCAAACAAAACACTTTAAAATTATAATCAACAAAATTCTTCACTCACAAACGAAGCAACATTAAAAAATATATCCTTAATTACTTAATTTTTTTACCGACGGTATATTTGGGTTCAAAGTTATCAAGGAGGGAGAGACCATCAGGGGAGCCGTGTAATTATCAAATGAGATTTTTATCTCGCTGTTAATATCTTTAATTTAATCACTTTGGTATTCATGCTGCCCTGGTACTGGGGGGTTAGTATCTGATGCGTTTTGGATGATGTGTTTAGAAGGACCATAAGAACAATGTGAGCATGTTTATTGTAAGTAAAAGGTTCATTACTCTGATGTTTTTTATATTTATTTTGTACTTTTGGGCTTCGATTGCCTCCCATATAGATAAAGCGTAAGGAGACGTAAAATTACACGATAAAATTCGAATAGCACGACTGAAGAATCCAGGATTCCCTTTGGCAGAGTCTGAGAGGGAACTTGTTTCAAAACCTCCACAGTAGCTGCAAAGCCTATTGCAATAGCTCTTGTCGTCAAAAACCCAAGAACTCAGATAAATGTTTGAAACCAAAGCAAACGATAGCAACAAATAACAACAACTGCAAAAACCTTGTGAATAACTGAACACAAAAATAGAGAACACCCAATCCAAAACGTATAAATAAAACCAATACCTGGGAATAGAACACGTTACACAAATAGTTGAGTCCGGGTAACAACAAATTCTTTCAGAATCCAATATATGAGGCGCCGATATATCATGCGAAACATTATACATCACTTCGACTATTTTATTCGTTCCTATTCCGGACATCGTATGCAGAATAGTGTTCGAGAAACTTTGCCTTGGAAACATAGGTACGAGTGGGAGAATCATGGAAGCAAGACTGGTGAAATGTAATATCATCACCTACTTATTTATTTAAGCCATATGATGAGTTTGAGCACTCATTAGCAGATTCTTGATACAAATCAATGGAGAATTTGAATTTATAGCCTGCTTATCAGTATTTCAACTCACAAAAAAAATCATACGCTTAGAATTGTTCGCTTTGAGATGATGATTCTATCATATTTTCGCAAATTTTTCGCCCTGCTTAGGAATTTCCTCACTTTATTTAGTGGATTAATGCCTCTATTTTCTTGAAAACTATGGCGTATATTCTTAATTCCTTTATTGCTGCCTAATTACTATCTGCAGCCCGATTAAAGACACCATCTGAGAACTGATATTTAATGTCAGACTGCTTGTCCTTCCGTTATATATCATTGGATTTAAATTAATAGCCGTCTCTTGTGACGCAGGTTTCTGCAGCATTATCATAGAGAATTCTTGTACCTAATTTCTTGTATACCCTAACCCAATATAAGTTTGTAGAAATTCAAGCACCGAAATGCCTCTACAAAAAAATCAATCGTCCCGAAAACCTCAGGAGCAATAAGTCCCGTATATTACCTTCCAGCGGACCCTTCTCAACTGCCTGTTATCAGTATATTTCCAGCCAGGCTACCGTGCAAGTCGCGGCCACTACCTACCACACATATCTCCCCTCACTGAGCAAAAGCCACCCCTTTCACAATCACAAAAGGTTCACCTGAACTGTAGAGGTAAGGTGGTAGATGCATAACAAGTTGAACCGAGGTTGCCAACAATTCACGGAGTCCATTCGTGGCGATCGCTGGTATTATGTTTATGTTATACATATTTGAAAATTTTCAACGTTTTTATTGTTCTTTGTAATGTCGAAAATTTGTTTATAAAATACCTTTGTTATGGTGGATGATACAAATATGAAGTTCAGAGACATCATGTTTTGCTCTCTTTTTAAAACGGAAAAAAAGAAGGAAGAATAAGCTATTTGAATTAAGAAAGAAAAAATATTTATTTGTGACCCGCACAGGTGACACGAGAAATAAGCAAAAAATTTAACAGTAATGAAAATAAAACGTGCGAGACCAAAAAGGCTCCTATTTCAGCATATGCAGCGATACCCAAAAAGGAAATAACGCTGCGCTTATATTCTGATAGTGCCCACTGATGATGCCACGGACACGCTCACGGAAACGGAAAATATTTAAAATAAAATAAAGAAGAATATATAAATAACAAACAAAATAGATACAGAACACAGCAGGTCAAAGTATGTGTCGCATTTAGTCAATAGTACGGACGTCAAAACAAATCACGAGCACGCCACCTGTCGGCAAATCAAGAACAACTACGCTGTGGCGCGCTTTCTCTAACGACCTGCGTGGTGGGGACACGGAATATAAGGGTTGAGTACTGACCGCCCTAGAGCTAAGACGTTGTAGAATCAGTATCGATCAGTAATATTAGTCAGCAAGATTGTAACTGTGAACTATTTAAATAAACACAGTGTATCGAATAATTTATGTTATTTCATTTGCACGACTGTACCCACCGACCTGCCCATACACGATGTCTTAACCTAATGGAATACATCCTGACTTCCCGATGGTTTGCATCTATCGGCCAGCCATGATGCAACATCAGAATTGGGATTCGGTCGTGCTAATGACATCACACGTAAAAACAATGCTAGTGATATTGGCAGTTACATTCTTACAAAAAAATGCGGTGTCAGTTGAGAAAAAAAAACAGTAGTGGTTCGTTTCTGCGACTACCCTCAGTCTTGAATAAAAAAAAACAGTCTAGAGCGGAGCAGCAAGGAAGCTAGCAACAACCAAGGAGCTGGACAGGTCAAGGAGGAGCGTGTGGACGTGTGGAAAGATGACACATGGATCTTTAAGCCAATCTGGTGAGTCGTTTTCATTTTGTTATTGACTATGGCCAAGAGTGTTCATTATTCAAAATTCTGGTTTTGTGGCGGTCAATGGATCGTCGGGGTGGCCCGCGTTAGGTTATAATTTCATGTTAGTTATCGATGGTCAAGTTGGGTGTTGTTGAAGGGTTGTTATTCTACTATCACTGGCGGTAGCCCTTGACTGGCCTTGGCTGACTATCATTGTTTGGAAGTTAGAATACCTACCTGGGCACTTAGGACATTGGACAGGGTCTCTGCATTCACATTCAAAGTCCATAATAACCCATGTTGCCGTGCCGGTTTAGGTTACTACACCGGTTAATTTCCATCAAAGCTGTGTATGGTTAAGATAACCGTGTAAACAAGTACTCTCGTAGTGTTTTTCATGTTTCAGATACCATATTGTGTCGCAGTGGAGCCTCTGCTGCTGCTAGCAGTTCAGATGCTGTATTCGAAGGCTGACCTGTCAACATCTGAGAGGTTAGGAGGAACGGCAGACTAGCAGTTTGACGTTGGGAGCGCGCAAGTTTGAAATGGAATATTCGGTGAGTCGCTTCCATGTTATTTCGATAGTGAGGTGGAAGGTTCTCTACTGAAGAGATGCTATTTCGAGTTTTAAGTGTTCATGTTTGATCACTGAATTGGTAGTGGTTATATCTAGCACTATCACTAGGTAATTAAGACAAACTTGTAAAAAGCAAATAGTTAGGTAATGAGTTTCCTATTGGCAGTATAGTTTCAAGATTTGGTTCAATACGAACTTTAGGATGAGATATCCCATAAGAAGGAGATTTTCAGTGACAAAGCCAGTTAGTAATGTCGCAGGGCCATCGCAATTGTATCGAGTTAGTAACGGTACTGGCCATTTACGTGTATTCAGAACAAATCTTATGTTGCATCACGATTTACGACCACCGTCTTCAGATCTGAATTCACTTGCTAACTTTCAAAGTAACATTAGGATAGCAGTAGATCTCGCGATCGTTTTCCTTACATAAAAACTGAGGTAGTGAGCGATAGTAAATAGTTACTGTTGATATTTGATTTTAAAGATTTTGATCCGAATTAATTCGTGAAGCTCCTTAATATTATCAGGGTTAGTTGTTTCCCTTTTGTTAGCAGTCGGTATGTAAATCTTTGAGTAAAAAGTGCGAATCTTTTGGGAAGGATCCCCGATCACCAAGTTCCTTGAGAATTAGACATCATAGTTGATGACAGTGGTAGTGAAACCAAATCTGATTAACATGTCTACTCATGCGACAAATTCTGGACCGCCCTTCATGAGCGATGGGTCTACGAAGAGGTTTCGTTGAGTATGCATTGCCTATGAGTTATGGTAAAGATTAACGGAAATGTTACAATTACTTTATTTAGTTGTTGATCGTCGGATCTTTTTTTAATCAATAGTGTTGTGTGGGAAACTCTAGTGTGAAAACTAAATGGGCCCTTTATTAAGTCCGCGATAGGTGATTATGACAGGACAGTGATAGTTATACAATGAAAGCTTTAAATAGGTACGCTTAGAACCTACAAGTATGCACGCGGTAGGTTAGGGAAGATGCCAGCGGGTCATGTACCAGTCGATGTTGACGTTAAAAGAATTTTGATGATGATGAGCAAAGCTTAAAGTGTCGAGTAATTCAGTATATCGAACGTATTATGGTTGACCGTACCAGTGGATTCTGGTGGAGGTCGGGGTCTAGAGACCGTTGTGAGAGCAATACAATTGTTGTTGGCTAGAGGGCCGTGGCATTGGAGGTTTTACTCGAGGGTTTCTTTAAGCTTGACAGTTTTTGCTGCAGCAGTAGTTTTAAAGTTTGTTTGGAGCGACTAGTGGTACATGGCCCAGGGTAATGATTCAATTAAAGAGTAGAGTTCTAAAATTTCCCTATTTTCACGAACCCAATGATCTACTTTGGTCAGGAGTAGCCGAGCGTTGTGTGGCAGCTGTTGACCTGTGTGGCAACTGTGAGCCTGTGTGTCAACTGAAGGCCTGTATGGCACCTGTAAGTCTGTGTGACACTATGTCTGGTGTGAATGTTCATGTTTATGTTAGAGACCTTGCAGAAGGTTCATTTTGAGTTATGACGTTGAAAGAAGGTAAACTCACATAGTCACGCCAGAGGTGAGGTCACCATGTTAATGTTGATGACGTTCGAATCGTCAAGCCCTCGTTACGAAAATTTAAATAATTTTGGTATTCTAATTTTGATTACAAAATTTATAAAATTGCTAATAAAAATTTAAGTAAGTACCTAAAGGGCAAGAAGGTTATTTGGAAATTTGCGAAAATGATGGTGATGATGATGATGAATGGACCGTGACGACAGATGATGAGTTCGGTATGTCTTTTGTACCTGTAATTAATAATACGCCCTCGGAGTCAGAGGAAACATTATCCATAAGCTCTCGCACCTTAAGTGTAGATAATTCCGAAGCTATAATAGAATCTTTGGAATGATCAATTAGTATGTGGTCTTTTCTACTTTTGTGGAAGATGATCATTTTTGTAAATGGGATGTCAAGATCACTCCTGCTTTTGTGGGTGTTGATCTGTGATGCACTGTAGGAGTCTCACCTGCTTTAGTGGGTGACGATTCAGACCAGCATATTTGAACTTTAGTGATCTGTGAGGTGCTGTAGGAATCTCACCTGCTTTAGTGGGTGACGATTTAGTCCAGCTTGATTGTAACTGCGCTGTTGGGATCTCACTTGCTTTAGTGGGTGACGATTCAGACCAGCTTGATTGTAACTGCACTGTAGGAGTCTCACCTGCTTTAGTGGGTGACGATTCAGACCAGCTTGATTGTAACTGCGCTGTAGGAGTCTCACCTGCTTTAGTGGGTGACGATTCAGACCAGCTTGATTGTAACTGTAGGGGGTTTTCTGTTGTAAAGAAATACCTAGACCAGTGATCCTTTCGATATGTAACTATGCAAAATGTTTCCTCAATCACCTAGAGTATGAGTCAGGATTGGACGAGCGAATACTGTGTGGAGATTTTGTGTGTTTCAGAAAACTTCCCTTGTATGATGGGAGACTGGTAGAACGGAGTGGACTAAGAACGTGTAGCGCAACACGACATGAGATGGCATGGAGCAAGGACAAGAAGATAATGCCTGCGGGTGATAGATTTGGGGAGTTTGTCACCTGAGAGAGGCCCGAGAAGGCGACGTGCTGTGTCCCACGCTCGCCTCTCAATAGGAATTACAGCCTAGAGAACACCACGTGGTTTTAGTCAGTAAGAGTCTGACAGACCCCTCAGCTTTCCCCAAGGGCTGAGGACATCCATTGAGGATTTCCACATGATTCGATACACTGTTGAAACCTGACAATGAGGAACAGATGAGGACGCCTGTATCGCAGGATGGCCGTGTCGGGTTTAGTCAATAGTACGGACGTCAAAACAAATCACGAGCACGCCACCTGTCGGCAAATCAAGAACAACTACGCTGTGGCGCGCTTTCTCTAACGACCTGCGTGGTGGGGACACGGAATATAAGGGTTGAGTACTGACCGCCCTAGAGCTAAGACGTTGTAGAATCAGTATCGATCAGTAATATTAGTGAGCAAGATTGTAACAGTGAACTATTTAAATAAACCCAGTGTATCGAATAATTTATGTTATTTCATTTGCACGACTGTACCCACCGACCTGCCCATACACGATGTCTTAACCTAAGGGAATACATCCTGACTTCCCGATGGTTTGCATCTATCGGCCAGCCATGATGCGACATAATTATGTATAATTAAGTGTAAGTATAATACAATATAAATAAATAAAACATATTAATATGTAGGTAGACCCATGTAGACCGACGTCCGCGATGCTCAATGATCATTTGTGACAATGACAGAGCGCGTGGACCAAAGAGTAATATATTAAATACGGAAGAAATCTGAATCTTTTAATTATGTCATTTTCTGTTGGTTATTTTCTGTAGCTATACTGAGCCAAAGTTGGGCATTCTATTCATGTAACTATGATCTTCCATGATGGGGCTACAGAATATACTCGAACGATGATGATGACTTAGATCGCTTTATCTAGTCAAAACCATCAGACCCACAATATATTTCTACAGAAACTTGGTAAAACGAAGATGACTTGACCTTCTAAATAAATACTACAACAAAAGCTAACTTTAAAATACTCTCAACTAAGCATCAATTAAGCGTTAATAAAGTTGAAAGTTAAAATTCGTAATACAATTGGCTCAGTTAAAGCTACTAAGTTAATCTCCGGTTGAAGTCGCTGCTGGCAGCCGGCCAGGTAACCACGGTAATCATTACTATACTTTGTTTTGTTAAGAGTTACATTAAAAAGAATTTGGTCGTATTTAAGCAAAATGCCGGGAATTTAAAAGTGTTTAGTATTAAATTAATGGGCATTGCTTCTCAAAAACGTCCAGTGTATTACTAATTTGATATCTAATTCAAATACATGTCCGTCCAGCGAATCGATCTTCTTAACCAACTGAAACGAGCAATGGTGTAAATATAATTTGTGGCCCGGAAATAATTCCAAGGGTATTAATAAATACGTACTTCTGGGATAAAATCTTCTAATATCCTTCTTCAGAAAAAAGGACATACCAAAATTCAATCTATTTATATACCAAAATCCATCGAAATTGGTTTAGCGCTTTAAGTGTGCAAACGGGACCAACAGATAGACAGACAGTAAGTATGGATTACCCATCGCTTGCTTTGGTGTCGTTTCCAAATATCACAGCAATAAGATCTTCGTCTTTTAACAAATTGATACTAAGAAGGGTTTGTAGAAGTAAACTGCAGGTAGAAACTGTTACACTGGATCTTTCCACCTACATAATACCTTATTCACTACAAACGATATCCACAGGGCAAGCTCACCTTCTAACCCCTCTAAGTCAGCACCCCAGAAGCCTTATAATTATCTTGAACGACACCCTCCCGTCGAGTATTTACCCCTTGAGAGAAACATACACTAATTACTCCATCAGGGCGAAGGATGGAAAGTAAAACATCTTCCAAATAAAACCTATTAAAATTAGCACATGCCGCGTCCTCGGCAGTAATTACATCATAGCTGTTAATGACTTCCCAACCGTTTACCGGCTTAGTAATTAAATACAGACGATTTTACGGCAAATTGTGAAGAATACGAGATCTGTTGGAGTTGTCAGTCAGATGTAGCTTGTAGACAATTGTTTACAACAGGGATGGCGAACCAGTGGCACTCGTGTCATTGAATTATTTCGAGCTCGCCAATCATTTAATACATACTCGTAAGAACGAATCCATGTACATGAGCCTAATCCATACCTACTTCCATATCAGCCGAGAGACGTCCACGGCTGCACATAGGCTCCCCCAAGCGTCACCACATTGACCGGTCTCCTTCGTCCCCTATCCATTCGATCTCTGCAACGTTCACCAGGTGATCCACACCACCACCTAGTGGAAATTATTATTAATGAGAACGCTGTTGACGTGGCTGAATTCTGGTCAAATTTTATTTAATTTTGGAATTACCGATGCGACGAAGAAGAAGAATGCGTAAGTAACTTTTTCACGTTGTAACGGCTGATTGGATATGTATGAAACTTGGCACACGGCTAGACCACGCCCCGAATAAGGACATAGGACACTTTTTATCTCGGGAGTATGTTCCCATGGGATAATTTTCACGCGGGTGAAGGCGCTGGCAAAATCTAGTATAAATATGATATAGAACCTAATATTCAAAAGCAGAAATAACAATAACTGTTATCTACACTAATCTGCAGTAATCAGCTGCCTCCCTCTACATACATTTACTTATCTAACTTTTTTTTTATAATATGATACAATTTAATAATGTATTTGTAATTTTAATTAATGTATGTGCTTATGTGTGTTTTTCAATTATAATTGAAATAATGTAATTTGATAATATTGGATTTTAATCGTATTAGATTAACAGACATTTTACTATTTCTCTAATTATTTAGTTTTAGGGTAAATAACTGTTGAATTCTAATTTTATACATGACATATATTTTTTTATTGTTTTTTTAATTCCCACCTTTTAATTTTAGATTTTATGTTCGTTTTATATTCCTGTAATAATTTATGCGACTTAATCTGTAAATGCTTACGCTCAGAATATCCTCGAGATATTAGATGAAGTTCGTACAAGTCTACGCCCCGACCTCGGCACACCCCGACGACGAGGTGGAGACCATGTATGAGGATATTTCTAGAGCCATGCATGGTTTCAAAACTCATTTCACCGTTGTCATACGGGACTTCAGCGCGAAACTGGGCAAACGAGAAGATGATGAGTGCGAACACATCAAGTGGACCTGGCAGAGCCGCAATGGTGCAACAAAAAATGGGATCGACTTAATCATGTCAACCAAGAAGCAAATGTTCAATGATGTCTCTGTGATCAATTCGGTGATAACTGGGAGCGATCACAGCATGGTACGAGTAAGAGGCACATTGAACATTAATATTAAGCTTGAAAGGTCTCGATTGATAAAGTGCACGCTCCGTCCAGCACAGATCCAGGTCCAAACCCCGAGAGCTTTTTTTCTCCGTGGACGAATACAGCGATGGGTTCGTGGAAGCTGTCCATACGGTTGGGTCTAAATTTTTCAAGACCCGCCGTACAGATATAAACAAAAAAGCTCTCTGATCCTATTCTCAAGCTGATGAAGGAGAGGCGTCATATGATCCTGCAGTCTTCAGACGATGCGTAGAAATGCCGGGAAGCTAAAAAGACGGATCTCAAATTTCTTGAAAAGCGATCTCCGCCGCTTTAATACCGGGCATATTAAAGACGGGATTGAGCGAAATAAGGGCCCCAAGGTGTTTTCAAGGGATCTGGCTATTGGGCAGAGCCAGCTCACGAAACTGAAGACTGACAATGGCAGGATCGTATCCGCCAAACCGGATCTTCTGAGGGAGATGGAGACATTCTATAGGCAGTTGTACACATCAATCAGCAAGCCCGTTGTGAGAAAAGTTCTGGAATAGCGACCGCAAACCGGAAGACGATGCTTTGGAAGGCCTCCCACTAGGTGGACCTGATTAAGGTTATGGGAAGGCGCTGCATGCGAAACGCACGGGATCGATCAATGTAGCTACGCCTGGGGGAGGCCTTGTCCAGCAGTGGACGTCTTTCGGCTGAAATGCTGATGATGATGACACTGTAAATGATGTGCATGCCTGTAAGTGACTTGCTTAAACAGGATCGTTTCTAGAAGTTTCATTGTAATATTAATGTGTAGGTAAATGAGTCGTTGGTGTGCCTTGTTAATAAATAAATAAATAATAATAGTATATTTTTATATTTAAAAGGATCACATAGTATAAAACAAAGTCGCTTGCCGCATCTGTCTGTATATCCCCTAACTCCTCCTAAACCACACAACGGATTTTGATGGGGTTTCACGGAAGGTTTATGTGTATTATATTACAATTAAATCTAATTAAGTATAATACCTACCGTGCGAAGCTGGGCCGGTCGCTATTTCGATATAATTTTGACTGACCTGTTGGTCTAGTGGTTAGTGGCCCTGACTGCTATGCCGCAGGTCGTGGGTTCGATTCCCACCCAGGACAAATGTTTATGTAATGGGCATGATCATTTGTTCTGTGTCTGGGTGTAATTTATCTATAATATGTATGTATTTAGAAATATATAAGTATGTTTATCAGTTGTCTAGTACCCATAACACAAGCTCTGCTTAGCTTGGGACTAGACGGCGTTGTGTGATAGTTGCAGCATATTATTATTATATTATATTATTATTATTATAATTTGAAAAAATATCGCATATTTAGTAACTAATTAAAGTTTGCTATCCCTGGTGTACAACGTCAGGCATAGTCAGGTCAGGCGACGATTTGTGAAATTACAATGACAAATATTATTATTTTTAGAAGCGATTTTGGTAGCGATATGATTTTGTTGAGTAGGATTTAAGTTTAGAAAATTGAACTGATTATTATAAGAGACGGCCAAACCACTGACGTGATGAATAAAGCCATAGATTCAACCAACAAATGCTTTCAAACTACAGACTAACAGCGAACTTTTCCTGAATTTATTGACGTCATAAAACTATGAACAGTTTTCTATGATGCTCTATACTCTATAGTATCGCATTAGGTTCAAGTAACATTGACACAAAATCTAAGAGAAAATAAGAAATACACAACTTAATAATTTCTATCGAGATGAAAAATATGATCGCATTCAATCGAATGCGCACGTATGCGCTTCTTATTTCGACTACGACTATACGTTAAAAAAATACTACTGACTTCCAAATAAAAAAACTACAAAGTGAAAAATAACTTTATTTTTGGAAGTCAGTGTCTTTCATATGTACCAATCTATTGCGCTATGGACACCGACTTCCAAGAATAAAGTTATTTTTCAATTTGTAGTTTTTTTTTATTTGGAAGTCGGTAGTACTTTTTTGAAATAAGTTTTTTTATTTTTCACTTTTTAGTTGTATCTGCCTAATAGGCAAGTTGTTTAGTAAGGTATCTATAAAGCCAGAATAGATTACCCGAATATAATGAAACATGAACATAACCGGTGAAATGAGAGATCTGCGTCCCTTTAGAGCGTACTGGCGTGATGTTATGATATGAATTAGTATAAACAATAAATTGCGATTGCAGCCATCCCGAGAGCTTTGCCGTAATTTATTGAAGAGTTCTGTTGTATATCTTCGAAGTTCTTCATCAGGTCTTCACCAAATTAAAATGGAACCAATTTCGGAACATACTCTTCCAAACAAAAAGAGCGGTCGGGTTCGTCGTGAGTCAGTTTCGATTGACAAGCGCCACAGAGCGATCGGAAAAGGAAAATAGTGCGAAGAAAAATAATAGAATTGTTTTTTGTAATAAATTGTGATTAATTAAAGTCTGCTGTTTGAATAATTTATCCCTGAACTCCAGCTCGTAACAATACTAAAAGCTGTCGTGCTAAAAGCTATAAAAACACTACTTGAGGATCAGCAAAACCGATTCCATCCCATTTCCCTGACATATCAGTTGTAACAGTGATTACAGTAACAGAACAGGGTGGCACGTTTACCTCAACGTGTATTGTGCGCAGTTAGAGCCACTGACAAAGGAAACTTAACCCCGCGCCGGACAACTTGCCGGCACCGATGTAGGGATGCTGGAAGGACTAGACATTTGTCATTTATTTTGGATACTTTCATGGTCATATGTACGTGGTAGCGAGCTTACGGTTACCGTGATCTTATTCATACTTTTTGTGCTCTTTGTTGAATAGAGCTACATACAGGCTGTAGCGGAAACGTGTCATCAAATCTATATTTTTTATTGTTCATAAATATAATCTTGAGTACCGTTTTACATTTATTTTTGTACCATTGAACCTGGATGCGTTTGTGTTGGTACTCACATTCGACGTAACAACTGTCATTATCACTTAACTATTCACTCATCCCAAAAACTAACTATTCACGCAATCGTTTAAGCCATAGGTGTGTGTACATCTGTCGTTAGAAGACACATTTGTGCCTAATTGATTGTTTCGTCTGGAGCGCGCTATTGGGGGACATAAGGACGTAATCAAAGAAGAAAGTTGTTCATTTACATGAACAGAAGCAGTTCCAATATGATCACACCTTGGCGCTACATCCTGTATATGACGACATTATAAAATGGCATAGTCTAACGATGAGGATAGATGGTAAATATAATTGTTAAGTTTAAGAAGATGTGACTTACACAACTTGGACTCGGTAGCGGATAAGGCACTTCTCGAGATATCTACTATAAAACCTTTTGACAAAATGAAACCCTGACATCGCTCTGGAAGTCAAATATTACGCTACAGAATTTATGTAACGCTAAAACTTTAACAAGGGATATCCGCTTGTTATGATAACACGCTTAATGCCAGCTCACATCTATATCATCTCCTACTTTGTTCTCGTATGATTACATTAGGCGTGTCACTTCACTACCCACCAGCTACAACTTTAGACTACAATTTTCTTCAGCAAAATGAGATTTTTTATCCGGAAAGTCACTACGAGCGATAATGACTTATTACATTAGTGGTGTCGTTGCGCGGTGGGCTGTGCGGCGGTGGGCGCGGCTCTAGATCGGGGTCAACTAGTTTACAAACTCGCTACTGTCTGACTGTCTTAATTCAGTTCTGCTGTCGCAGCCTCCCAACCGACCGCTACGCTGCGGCACCGCTGCGATTTGCCGACGATAAACTTGCGTTAAACTGTTGTTCACTAGAGTGGGACCGTTTAAAACGGAACTTTTTCAATTATTCCTCTTGTAGTTTATTGAATTCGATTCCAAGCTAGCAAGTTATTTGATTTGCAAGTTCCTGCAATGCCGCTGAAAACTTATACAACTAGTTATGAAGAGAGATTGAGGAAAATTTCTTGAGATGCTGAGATTGTCTGCTAACAAAGACCTCATAACAAAAGTCAGTCGGTGCTGGGAAAAAGTATTTTATACTTGAGCAGCGGGTATGGGCTGAGTCGTGTCCGAATTAATGTTTGAGTTTGATGCTAAAACATTGGAGCATTAAGCATCATAACAAATGTGCTTAAATAATACATTGTCGTATGTAGATGCCTCTATTTAAAAACGGAATCAATACGTAAGAGTAGGTATACCCGTATGTGTAACATAAATAACACTATCTATAACTTCAATGGAGTGGCTTCAACAGCTATTGCACATGTTGTTCTTTGTGAATTTAACATGCACTGTACGTGTACTTTCATACGCAAGTATAGATAAACCTAGAACCATTTACTTACTCAAAATATTGTTTAGTTCAGCTTTTACTAAAATAAAAGCAGCTAACGGTAGAGAGAACTAAGGGCGTTACTTTCCTCCGGGTCCTCGTCAATAATGCGGAGAATAAGATAATCCGTAGAAGGAAACTTTAAGACAGTCAAGTTTTTTCAAGTTTCCCGCAGAACGTCTTGCTTACAAAAGTGTATGAAACAATATTTTCTGATATTAAAACTGTATTTCGAATCGAGTCTCAACAAAAATTCGATTTAGTAACTTTTGTAAAACGTGCCAAAGTTTAGCCAAGTTCCGAACTGTCGTCATATCGTGGGTAGAATACATGCTCGACGCATTTGTAGCTAACGTAAACCTTATTCATATAGAATAAAGGCTATTTTCGATTGCCACATACATATTTAACTGTTATTATTAAGAAATATGTGATGAACATCAATGTAAATATTTAGCCAGTCGCTTCCGACGTTCGTATTAACGTTTCTGTTGCTTTGAAATTATATATAACACGCGTACGTTATTTATACACTACTTATATTTGATGAGAAAATCGTAAGATGACTCATATAATAATATAAACAAAGTCAGATTAGTTACACTATTTATACCTCGAGAACGGCTCGACCGATTTTCATAATTTTAACTGATTCGATTTATCTCCGTCCCGAATAACAGAATAACTATTAAAACATTGGAAAAATGAACGAAACAATAAACGTTAAGGAAATTCATTTCCCCATACGTTTTGCAAACACAGCGTCATCTCTGATACTCGTACTCGTACATGACAGAAACAAAACACGTGATAAAAATGAACATAGCGTTGTATATGAATTTGTCGATTGTTCTAAAATTATATATTTAAAAAATGACGATGTTATAATAGTTCTCGAAAACCAATTTTAATATTGTTTCGAAAATATTATCGGTAGGTTAGCTACATACCCTACTTAACTATAGGTAGGTAGCCAGTTGACGTGAGTGAAGCCGCGGGCACAGCTCGCAAAATATATCTGCGATTTTTACTTTGAACATCATCAAGTCAAGTTTATGTCAAGAGTGAATAGTTTACTTCTAGGCAAGCGTGCTTTACTATCGACCCGCATAACATCAGGTAAAATAAACGGTCAAACGCCCGCGTGATAATAATACTACTCGCTATCATACTTAATATTATAAATGTGAATGTAAGTTTGTTTGTTACGCTTTCACGCAAAAACTACTGAACCGATCATCATGAAACTTTGTACATATATTCTTGGAGGTATTAGAAGTAACATAGGATAATTTTCATTTAAAAAAAAAATTGTTTAATGGCTTCACTGCGAGCGAAGCCGCGGGTAAAAGCTTGTATCTTTATAAATTACTAGCTGTGCCCGCGCCTTTGCACTCGTCAACTGCCTACCCTACTTACCTAGACCTACTTACCTACATACCCACCTGATTAATGAGTAGACCATTCATTTAAATTGGGGATACTTCGAAGGACCGTAGCGGGTGCGGGGAACTAGATTTTTTGCGGATTGTAAATAGACAGAATGAGAGTAATTGGAATGTAGAATATGACACACAGTATGAGTTGAGCTAAGGGAAAGGAGGATGGACTTACTTGAGATGGATGATGATGGTGCACGTTGTTGCAGGCCTGCTGTGCTGATGTTCCTACGTAGGTTGCACTATCACTTGCACTTTAGTTTATACACACTTGTGCCGGCTACACTAGTAAAGTTCAAGCGGTTTGGATAGATTGTGCGGTTAAATGCGGTTTAATATAAAATATTGCGGAGCGGTGTTGCGGTGATTCGAATCTTCAAAGGCGGATACTTCTTCGTTGGTTGTTGTAGATGCGCCGCGATTGGGCGCGTGCGGCGAGTCTTCCTTCTCTCTCTTCGGTATGGGAGCGGGATAGGAAGGAAAGGGAAGGATAGCTAACTCATACTGGGGTCGAATAAAAACCATGATTTGAATATTAGAAGAGATGCGTTCGGAAATTGAAATTAAAAAATTAAATGTGTTATTCTTTAAACACTTGCGCGAGCACCATCCTACTTACCTACCTACCTACCCTACCTACCTACTAATTTTTTCTATGGTCATTCTTCCGCGGAGAATCTTAACACCGCCATTCAGAAAATAACATCAAATGCACAACGTCATCTATGGAATATAGAGGTCAACTGTCCGAGTATCGGAATTGTGATACCTATTTTACTTCTTGAACACTTTACATTCATTTAACTTTTGATAGAGTGAACCGATTGCGATAAAATAAAAACAAAGTAATTTACATTTTTAAGTATAAAAGTTATCTACATTGATTTAGTACGTTTGACGTGATGCGTGCACAACTAAACAGACAAACATCCATCCATCCGCACAAACTTTCACGTTTATAATGTTAGTAGGATACATCTAAAAGCACCTTTCTTTTCTAGGAAACGGCAATAAATTATCTTCCAAAGATATTATGATAAAAGAAGCAAAAGACCTTTTCTCTGTATCCAAATCCTGCCAGATTTATGTCGAATGCTCTCACATACACCAAGAATAAGTCCGAATAAAAAACAAAATAGGCTATCGGAGAGAACCATTTAGTAAATCATAAAACAAACAGTAATGCCTGGTGAACAGGGCCTTGTATCTGCTGGATTATGGTAAATGGGTCGGCCAGTGTTTGAGATCATGATCCGACCACTTATAAAACATAGTTCGGCTCGCAGCTCCATTTGCCCGCTGGTCACTCTAACCGGATCGAGCCGGTTAAATCCGGTAAGTGGGCCTCCGTGCTCGAATAAATCCCTATATTATTGTTATTGCCGGAGAGGTTCCTCCTTTGTATACGAGCGTCTCGTGATGTCATGACCTGCTTTCTGATACTATTTTTCAATACACGTTAGTGGTTCGTACTGACTCACAGTACAGCGTGGATTATTTTTTGAAGCAGAAATTGAAGACTTCATAGAAACTGCCCCTCTTCCTCCTTCTACATTTGTAACTGGTTTGGTTAGGAAAGTGTGTAGTGTAGGTACTTTTTATATAAATAATGAGTACAAAAGGTTTACAATTTTAGCGTGTTTAATTTAATAATTTAACAAAGTTTAAACAGATTCTACGTAAAATGTCATAACTCAAACGAAATTGTTTTTTTCTCCGGGGTATCACAATTACAAACAACGTTACTTTTATCACGTGCCAACAATATAATTCATTTACGAGTTTTATTGAAAATTAATAAAGAGCAACATTGATATTACAAATCGCACTAAAGCTAATAGTTGATCGGGCTAGGCTGTGATATGGGACGGTTGATACAACGGCATCATTACGCGACAGTTATTGTAAAGGTGCTCCCTCACCTGGAGCATTCGTCTATAAAATAGGACAACACGAATTTTGTCTGTGATAAGAGGGTATGAAATGCCGATAGATTTATCGACAGATAGGTGAAAAAAATATGACCTGAAAAAGTTTGCTTTTGTATCCAGCAGAATGGTTAATCAATATTTCAGAAAGCCTTTAGTTTTTATTTATCGATAAATCGAAACAAATATATTTATATGTATTTTTTTTTCAACTTTTACTATCATATTACATTATAAAATAGTTGAAAAAGGTTTAAAAGTGAACTTTGTTATTTTTATTTCATGTTTATAATCACTTTCTCTCATTTAGGCCCAAATGTAGCCTCCATCATATTTGCGTTGTATTGGAAATCTATGATATCTTGATAAAACGTTCTCTTTGTTCTTCTGAGTACGCTCCCATGTTGATTTCAAATTTATCTAAATGAGCATGCAGCATATGTACTTTAGAGACAATCTACAACCCATATTTTTAAAGTCTTCTAATATGTTACCAACTAGCTCTCGCTATTTTTTGCAATTATTGTAAGCGTTATGTGGAGCTCAGGGTTTGCCTAGGTTCCGAACGAAGTTGAAATAAACTTCGTAGGGTTTTCACATGCATTTAAATTAAATCTATATCTCGTACTTTAATAAATATACCGCATATATAACAAAATGCATCAACATCATGCTTACAGTTTTAACCATAGATATATTTGCGTAGCAAAAAAATTCTAAATCTATGGTTTTAACCTCTTTGGGTCTTTTACAAATCACATAGATGACATCTGTAGACGCTGTGTAACAGTTACAACCTCTTTGTATATTTCGTATTTTAAAAAATACCGGAATTATTACATACTTTTTTTTTCTAAACGTAAACTCGCAAAAATGTATTATTATCATAACTACCACAAGAGCAAACTTTTTAAGGTATATGGTTATTTTTCCTTTATTTTGGAGCCTAATGAATAGAAAAACTATTAAATAAATTTTAGAACATAGATTTTTTTTTTGTTTAGTTGTGTAATGTAACGATAGAGTCTAGCATTACATTGGTGAGGGAGGAGAACCGAGCATTGCAGTGTACAACCTGTAATGTTACAGATTCGAGTATTACATTGGTGAGGGCAGAGAACCGAGCATGTAACATGTAATATTTTGATACAACTTGTAACATCAATGACATTGTGGAATCAACTAAATTCTTAAAATCGAATCAGGCAATGCTCATCAAGTCAGTGGGGCAGAAATGTTACAATACAGGCAAATGCTCCAGTTAGGGGAGCACCTTTAAAAAAGTCTCTGGCTGACAATAAAATGCGCGCCTAGGGTATCATCATCTTACTTACCTACACAAAATATTATTTACTCTAGGGAGAATAATATCGACATCATACAAAAAAAAGTAAAGCTGGTTTTGCTGCGCGCCATCTAGTAGCACTCCAGAACACCACACCGAAACGAAAACCTTAAAAAAACACCTATCCATAGCTGGGACTCGAAACTGGAACCTTGGGCCTAGTAGACGCTTTGATCATTAGGCTATCTAGACGGGCAGTAGCGACGGCAAATTTACGAACCACATTGCACACACGTCAACGTCATCAATGGCATTAATAGTATGATTAGATACCTACAATATTTAAGGAATACATATAATATTTAAAGATATAATTGAGTTAATTGATGACATAAAATATAATAACCAGATGATTTCGACTCACATGAACTACAGTATGGATAATCTGTCACATGGTAAACTTTTTCGTCTTTAAACATCTCCATGTAATGCACCAGAACATATCAGGTTTATAGAACAAGGCGGATACGCTCACAGTTTGTCTGACTGAACTTATAGAAAAAAACATACAAGTGGATATAATATGCGTTACAGAACATTTTATGATGGAAGGTTACGAAAACCAGTTAAGCATACCGAACTACTGCTTAGTCGCTCACTATAGGTGAAAGAAGTTAAGAGAGGAGGAGCATGTATCCTAATTAGAAATGGACACGAATGGAAAGAGTTATTAAACATTTCAAAAATGTCAATAACAGGGACTTTTGAATGCTGTGCCATTGAGCTCACTAAGTACAAGACTGCTTTTGTATGTATCTGCCGAATTCCAAATACTAACAATCTTAACAATTTCTTTAAACAATTCGAATTAGTCTTACATGAATTATTAAAGAATGCCTATAAAAATATTGTAATAGCCGGTGATTTCAATAAAGACGTATTAAAAAGGAATTATCAGTCGATGGAGTTTGAGTGTCTTATATTTAGCTTCAACCTAAAACTAGCAATAAATCAACCTACTCGAACGGCAATTCAAACTTGTATCGATAATTTTGCGCATAATTATAACAAACGGATTAAATTAGAAGTCTTAGAGTTTGCCCTTACAGACTACACAGCCCAGATTTGAAAATGCCCGGTAAATAAGATATGTACGATCGAAAAATACGGTGCTATTAGACGCAATTACAGCAAGGAAAATACATCTAAATTTTAATATTGTATGAGCAAAATGTATTTCGCCGAAATATATGAAATGGATGACCCGAACATTCCATGCAACAAATTTCATGAAGTATTTTCTTTTTTCTACAATCTCTGTTTTCCTAGGACTATGATTACAGTAAATGTAATAACAAAACCAAGGTATTAAATCATGTAGTAAAAAAAAAGCCAACTTTTGTGGACCTACAGATTGAAATCAAATAAATTAAATAGAACTCGCTTTAAAGAATACTTTAGCGTTTTAGAAAAAATATGACTCTGACACAGCGCTCACAAAATAACTATAAAATCAAAACATCACACAATAAATGTAAAACCGCCTAGCAAATAATAAATCAAGGTTAATTTAATGTACCTAAAAATTATATTATGAAAATTAAAATTAATAATGACAAAATTAAGGATGCAAAACAAATTGCTAATCAATTCAATGACTTTTTTATTAATAAAATAAAACCCACCCAGTCCAATTTTAAAACTACACGGTCCATCTTAAACAACAAAAACTCTATGTTTATGGCGCCCTGTACACCACAACGGGCACAAACTATTATTATGGCCTTAAAAAACACTAATAGTGTGGGATTCGATGGCATGTCAACCAAAGTAATAAAAGCTGTAGCATCTGAAATATGCGACCATTTGTCTCAAATTATAAATATGTGTATTGTAGATGGCACGTTTTCTGACGGACTAAAAATAGCGATCGTTAAGCCAGTATTTAAAAAAGAAGTCAGAGAGCTCATGGAATTTTACAGGCTTATTTCTCTGGTTCCTATCTTCTCAAAAATATTTGAGAAATTCATTCAAAAGGAATTAAACGGTTACATAGAGAAAAATAATGTATTATGTGAGCAAACGGGTTTTCGCGAAAATAAGACTATAAATATGGCGATCTACGATTTTTTATACACTGTATTGATAAAAGTGGATAAAAAAACACCTGTATGTGCTATCTTCTGCGATATGACTCAAGCATTTGACTACGTTAATCATGACATTCTAATAAATAAACTTAAAAAGTATGGTTTAAGAGGCAATGTTCTTCATTTAATTAAATCCTATTTAGACAATAGAAAGCAAAAGACAGAAATCACTAGAGTTAATATAATCACTAAAAAGGAAGAAGTATACTTATCAGATGAACGTCAAACTATTTTTGGTGTTCCACAAGGTAGTGTATTGGGACCGCCACTTTTTACACTATACATTAATGATTTGCCAAAATCAATTCCACACCCTATGACTTTATTTGCAAATGATAGCACGGTGACAATTTCTAGTAGTAGCAATGGCATGATCCAATATAAACTTGACATTCACAATACCTTGACACCTGTAATAGAATGGTTAAACAACAATAACTTAAAGATTAATTTAGACAAAACTAAAATCATACATTTTAGCCAACGATTGACTGTAGAAAATATGGACATAAATATAGATAACAAAATTGTTGAAATCGTAAATATTACTAAATTCCTTGGACTAATAATTGATAAAAGGCTTGACTGGACATCACAAATCGAGAACCTTTGCAAACAAATTTGTAGTACTACATTCGCGTTGCACTCACTAGCTGCAGTTGTGACTGTAGATACCTTGATTGCGGCCAAGCATGGCTTAGTTGCGTCTCACTTAAGATACGGTATCATGTTTTGGGGAAACTCTGCAGACGTTGACACGGCATGTAAGGCCCAAAAAAGATGCTTTAGATCCATGTTCGGGCTAAAAACGGTCGATACATGTAAACCATATTTTAAAATGTACAAGATATTAACTCTTCCTTTTCTGTATATCCTCGAAACAGCAATGTTTGTTAAAACAAACCCCAATTTGTTTCCACGTCTACAGGACGTTGTGCCGCGTAACAGACGAGATATGACCGTTCTTCAAGGCTATTCGGCAAAAACGGCACTTATGGGCGGAAGTATCGTTTGCATGGCGCCTACTATATTTAATATATTGCCTAAACATTAGAAGGAGCTAAATGGTAGGGCATTCAAGCGTCAATTAAAAGTGTTTCTTTCTCAAAAGGCATACCTATTATAGTGTCCGAAATTTTATCTGAAATTTTTGCTGAAAAAGTTTTTTTGATTGAGTAATTTTATCTTTTCCTGACAATAATAATAAATTTTGCATGCTCTTGTATGTATATGTTATAGGCAATGTGTACAATGCAGGCATTCTATACAATACCTAGGAAATGTATAGAATGCCGGGGTCGTTCAGGCAATGTATGAAATGATGTTCAATGTTTAAACTATTTTACACTTTACCTAGGAAATGTATAAAATATCTAGGCATTGTATAGAATGCCAGTTGAAGCACAGGCAATGTATGTAATCGATTTTTCATCTCTATGATTTAGTTAGATAGGTACTGATCTTTTAAAAGCTAATCCTAATTTCAACTTCCATTAGCAGACAGCGATAAGACATGTGTTCTATTTGTTTGTATGCCTAAGTACATACGAGTTTTTGCGTAGAGAGCGTTTCTCACATAGCAGTTGCCTTCGGATAACCCAATAATCACGCGGAGTTTTCTTGTCTAACATTTTCGCTGTACTTATTACCTCCAACAATTGTGTGTAACGTAAATCATCAATGAACACTCGATTCTTTGTAGAAGCCGATTCTCTTTTAGTACGCAGTTCTGAGTAAAACCTTTCTTTCATTAGTAAGTAACGCTGATCTGTAGCCATTTTCCATTAAATAATCACACACACAATCAATGATCACACTCAATTATTCAGTTTAGAACCAATGCGTAAACTAAAAAAATACGTCTGCATTGAACAAAGGAGTGCTGCGTACTAACACAACGAACTAATTGAAACTTGTACGGGCTAGTCCCGCACGCCGCACACACTTGTCTCCTTCTCGTGGTCGTTCATTATACACATTGCCTGATGCGCTTGGGGCATTTTATACAATACCTAGGCAATGTATGAAATGAATCGTGTTCATAAAGCCTAGGCATTCTATACAATGCCGGATTATACACATTGCCTATAACATATACAATGTTTAAACAAATATAAAAATCTAATCTAATATTAATTTTTGTTTGATATTTTATTGATGATTACATTATTCCTATCTGACATTTGATTGATATTTTTATTTTGACATTTGATTAATTTTTATATTTGACATGCATTATTTTTTTAATTGACATTTGATTTATATTTTTTTGCATAGTTTTGCTAATGATGCGTTATTGCTATTTTGCATTTGATTGATGTTTTCATTTCGACATTATATTAAATTTTATAATTGACATGCATTATTTTATATGACATTTTTTTTGCATGGTTTTGTTACTGATGCGTTGTTGCTATTTTACTTTTGATTATTTTTTACATTGATTTGACATGCACTATTTACATTTTGACATTGGATTTATATTTTCTGCGTAGATTTAATAATTATACGTTATTGCTATTTGACATTTCTGATTGATATTATTATTTTAATTTCGTTGATATTTGAGATAACTGTTATTATCATTATTAATTTTCACTTTTTTATTTTTGTTCTATTGTTAGCATTGATAATTATGGAATTCATTTATAATTAAACTCAGTCATTGTTTTCATTTATAATTTGAATTGCATAATATTTGCACGCCATAGCATGTGGTAAACATGTCGGAATTGTTTTTTTTTATCTTGCATGCATATTGTATGTGTTACCCATGTTTAAGCAAATAAATATATCTTATCTTATCTTAAAACCTCATAAAACGCACTTTTTTGTCTCGTGCATTAGGTCCCGAAAAGTCTTTAATTCGACCTATAGAGTTGACACCCCCTGCCTATAGTTCTCGCCAAATTTCTTTGCCGCCCTGAAGTTCAGCTACAATGGCTGCGCAGTAGTACGGAGTAATAAATCTCATACAAAAACAGCACCATTTCGTGCCATGCGAATCGGAAAGCCAACTTTAGGGTGGCCCAGAATTTTGGCAATAATTATATCTAACCCTACCTGACTTGCTACCAAAGACCTTATAGTTCTGATTTACACCCTGCCTACCATTTTTTTTGTAATGTCTTTACTACACGGAGAATCAAAATACTGCCATTCAACATAATGACGTCATATGCACAACGCTATCTATCGAATATGGAGTTCAACTCTCCGAGTATCTGAATTGCGTGTGTTGATATTTTAATTGTTGAACACTTTAAATTCATCTAACTTTTGATAGAGTGAACCGATTGCGATGAAACAAAAACTTAGTAATACTTCAAGTTACACATAATTTTTAAGTATAAAATTTATCTACATTGGTTTCGTACATTTTGAGTGATGCGTGCACAAATAAACAAACAAACAGACTACTAGGCAAGTGTGCTTCACCGTCGGCCACATCATCGCTCATTATCAGGTGAGATAGTGGTCAAGCGCGAGCCCAAAGATTATAAAAAAAAGAAAAAAAAATGCTGGCAATGGGTTCCGTTGGTTATCTTTTAACACCCTGACTATTTTTTTTGGAAATATTTTCGATAGAGATGTACAAAAACGACTTTTCTACAGATTTATTGTATGTATTGATTAACTAGCAAAAATCTGAATTTGTGTGTAAATAAGAAAATAAATCATCATCATCATCTTTAAGTAAAAAAATTCAATAACCTTACAACACTCTCGAATTACAAAAGAAAATCGTTCTAGGATGCGTAATGCAAGTCTTCCAATCCTAGAGATAATGGGCATTCGAGTTGTTTACGTAGTACCATCACTTATTCATTTTTTTTGCCGCCTCATCCAATTTCTTTTTGAGCGACTCTGGCATCTCTGGCGGGGGCGGACGAGGCATCTTAGTATATACCTTGAAGCCGTCGTACACGAACCACTGCAGCCCCGTGAGGGTGCCGATCATGAAGATTCGCAACACCAGGCCGCGCCAGATGCCCATGAAGCCCACGTCTCTCAGAATGCTACCTATGGTAGAGCCTGGCTCCTTGTTTAACTTGGAGACCAACGTGTCCGAGGGATGCGACACGATGGCGCACAGCACGCCCGCCATATACCCCGCCATGAACGTTATCACCAGTTGTTCGTTCTTCGAGCACTGCGCCCTCGGCTTCGGTGACACAGTTGCGTACAACAGCTCCAGAATCCTCTCGAACGAAGCGAACTTCATCATGGTGTATGGGATCTGCCGGCCCCACAGAGGTACGATACCTTTGTAGAAGGTGCCTATCCCCTCCGTGCTGAGCATATGCGGTAACGCCTTCCTCATCTTCGACGTGTAGCCGGGCGTGGTTTGAATCCGCACCTTGACGGCTTCCATTGGCGACAACAAGATGTCGGCGCAGAACTCTGCGGACGCGGCCGCGGCTAGGTACAGACTTGTCCTGTACAAATACGCGTTTTCCTCGTTGACCAATCTAGAGTATCTATATTTGAAGTATTCATAGCCACCGAACTTGGCGCCGCCTTGCATTGTATACCCGATGCATGTAGGCGCCCATCCTTTATAGAGGTTGGCAGGACCGCCTTCCTTCCAGGAGACACGGAAGCCTTGGAAGATGGACTTGTACTTCCCGGGGTCCACCTGGATACGGCACTTGACTAGGTCGATGGGCGTGACGAAGGTGTGCGTGGTGCCGCACGCCACCATGCCACCCATCGCGCACAGAATGAAAAACTTATTGCTGAACATCTCGCACGAGAATTCTTCCTTCACCTCCTTACTCATTATGTTTACGTCTTATAGTCTTTGTTTTATCTAATAATTTTAAGTAATAAGAGAAGGAATACTTCACGCAGCACGGTCTGATCCGGTGTATTTTCTATATGATTTCATAAAAAATATACATGGCGGGTGTGGGCAAATGTTGGGATTACTTGTCAGCAATCAAAATGGACTGTTTGTCAAGACTGACATTTGTTAAGCTTTTTCGGTGGTGGTCAGAGGAGTTATGAATACAACCACTGAGGTTTCAAATTGATGACTTTATAAAAAAGGTTTATTTTTTAAATAAAATTTAGTTACGGCTAATCTCCCCTTTGCCTGATTGTGTGACCTTCGAGTCAGCCTTCGAGTCTATGTTAAAGTCGTCTCAATCTAAAAGTCCGTTGACGTTCCTCATTTTACATGCCGCGACAACTTTCTCCTAATTAATTATTATGTTACCCATACACTATAACAAAGAGTATCAATAGCAAGAATAAAGTTTAATTATTAATAAGTATTTTTATAGCTGTCAAAACAACACAACTTTAATGTGCCTTAACCTTTTTACAATACACTGCTCTTGTCAACAGATAAACCACAGCATTGACGTATGACAGTTGCAAGACGCGCATCAGTACTGGCCCATCAAATCTGTGAGATGGCCAGACTTTAAGTGAAAGCCATCCAAAACTTATAATAAAACAAAACATCGAATTAAAAATTTATTAATTTCATTTTTGTCCACTTCGCCTTATAACTAAGTTAAAATAGTTCTTAAAATATTCTTCACTAAGATAACTAAATATTTTATATTAATTTTAATATTTGTATACACATATTTACAAACAAATCTATTGCATTGCTTTTTGTACTGTTTAGGGAACGATTAATAAATGCCAAAGAGTTGTAAAAAACTATAAAACAATATCTCACAGTAATGTGTGGCTTAAAATAGATCACTGATTGTTAGAACTTAAAATCTGAATACCAAAATAAATAACTGATTATTTAAAGTCCTCTTCCCTATTATTCTAGGGATGGTCAATTCTAATATATCATTCAATAACATCTATCGATGAAATCAGTTGTTCCAGCAAACAAATTCAAATTAATACTATTTCATTTTTCTTCTTCTATTGCCGTTTCCGACAACGGATTCTGTATTCAAATACAATATCAACCGTTCAATTTTTAAATTTAAATACAATATAAATCTTTCGAAATCGATGGATATACGAGTGAATATAGAAAAGAAGTAAGATGGAAAAGGAGACCTTAAATAAAATTAGTTCCCGTATCTTATTGAGAATAAACTTATTCACTGGCTTTCTAAATCAATGGCAAATTAACTTGTATCGTTAATATAAAAAAATAATGGATTCTATGTACGATACTAACATAGATTTTACGTCGATCAGTATAATCGTCAACTAACTACGTATTATGCATTCAATCTCACACAAATTATGTAATACTGCCGACGAGGCCGCGCTACACACGAGCCGGCCCGATGGACACATGCAGCTATATGTTGTGGGGACGGCCATCTTGCTAAACTTATGAATAAAAACCTGATCCAAATAATCGCAGTTCGATCCTCGCATTTTAACAATACAACAATTCCGTCAACACACTTTATTTTGTTACACATTAAACAGAACCAGTCTATCATTTCAATGACACATCAGTTTCAATAGGTAGTGAGACTTCATCGATACATTCCAATCGGTAATCCTTAGCGATTCATTCGAAGAATCGGTTTAGACACTTTTATAATTTACATACGAATGGCAGTCGTTGAATGTTCTGGCAGTGTTTATAAATAAGGAGTATATTTACAAGTCTCACTACTGGATACTAAATAAGCAGTTACAGAAAGCGCCTTCTCACCGCATGTCGGCAGCCATTGATAAAGATATCGACACCGATGACATTCATTCGTTCGTTGCCTGTTTATGATACGTTGTGCCGTCGACTGTGTCCACAACTGTGACGTTTTGACGGACAATACGCCGTGACAAATATGCATGCAATTGCACATTTCTATGCAAGTTACTTGCATTGTTACTTATATAAACAAACACTATCGTCGTAAGCACACGTAGCTAATGTCCGTTGAATTGTTACGTCGTTTTGTCCGTCGGATTGTCACAGGTGAGTTCGCAGTTCGAATGGCGCTTTCTGTAGCTGGTCTGCAGGCGGTCAGCGCTTGTTGGGCGCCACGCGCACGGACACGTAGAGGCGCAGCGGTGCGGGCACGTCGGCGTGACGACGGGATCGTCTCCGTCCTGGCTCTGGAGGCGCCACGAACCGCGCCTCCAACTCTAACTGGCGCTCCATCGTCGTCTGCAGCAAAAATAACAATCACCATCATCCTTTTAATGTTCCCACTGCTGGGACACAGGCCTTCTCTCTTTGAGAGGTAAAACAATAGCACACTTTTTAGAGTCCAGACTACGGCATGCTATTGAGAAATTCCGGTTGGAAAAACCCAATAGTGCTAATGATGAGCACTAGGGAGGTTTTACTGTGGTAAAAATATGGGTGGTCTTTTGAAGGTTTCCTCTCGATAACAAAGAGAAGTCTACAACGATGTGTATCAACGTACCTGACTCTTCAAATGTCTCCTGAGCCTCAGCGCCCACGTGCCATCTCTCTTAGACAGCACGAAGTCCTTGTCGTGGTCTCCGTAGGCGATGCGGTAGTGCGGGCGCGCGCCGCCCTCGGCCGGCACGAGGCGCAGCAAGGGCGCTCGGCCCCACGTCTGCTGCGGCTGAGCCGTCACCACGATCAGCTCGGCTTCGGGCTCCAGGAGGGAACGGCGTCCTGGTGGAAAATCAAGGTGGAGTTAGATAGAGTATAGTTATCAAAACATACCAGACGTACTTGTCCGTCGATATGGCTGTAGTTCGCCAAACATCCCTAACAGACATACTTACCATCACGCGTGTTTACCCGAAATGTTAGGCAGAGGAACATATATTTTTTCTATTTCTTTTGTTTATGTCGTGTCTCCTGCGCGGGTCACATATAACTATTTTTCTTTCTTTCTATAAACTATACTATTTTTCTTATGAAATTAAGAATATATAATATAATTAAGAATTGTTACGTTAGACTACTAATCCGTTTTTGAAAATCATTCTATTGATAGAAAAATACACCCTGTGGTGTTTACGCATAGATTATAGTCTGATTTTTAATTTCGTAGACTAAACTGTTATTTGAGGGTTTGCCACTTTTTTTTACATAAAAATAGTGTCATATCCTGAGTGATCGAAAGTTTATCGAAAATCGAAATAGATTTAAAATGTAAATCTCACGGTAAAAAAATCATGTGTTAAGAAACAAGCGGACCTTATTTAATTCCTACTCATTTATGTCAGACGTCATACTATCGATCGCATTTACTTTATTGTTGATTTTTTATTTATTACATTACAAGTTTATGTACTATGTTTATGAATACTGTTATATTTAAATACATTACTTTTTTATAAACTATAGGCTCGCGTTTGACCATTATCTCGCCTGATGTTAAGCAATGATGTGGTCTACGATGAAGCACGCTTGCCCAGAAGAAATCTATTTACTCTTGACCTAAAGACCCCAAGGTTGTAGCTATCATCAGGGAACAAAGACTCCGGAAGGGAGTTCCACTCCTTAGCTGTGCGCACAATGAAAGTATTAGCAAAACGCTTTGTGCGTATGGGAGGAATGTTCACCTTGTATCAATGGCGCATGGCCGTGCGTCTTGCAGTCCGATGATGGAAAGGGCTAGGTGTAATCAAGTTGTGCAGCTCCGTCGCACATTACCCGAAATGTAACCGATAAAAAACCGACAGGCAACTCGGCGTCTATGTTCGAGGTCGCGTCCAGTGCACCGTTGCCAATAAGCATCAAGCTGGTATTTGGCAGATCCATCCCAGAGGTGAGAGCAGTTCTCCATGTATGACCGAACTTACGCTTTATACAAGTTCAGTAGCTGTTCAGGCATGAATTAACGTGTCACCTTTGCAAGAATCATCAACTTCTTTGCAGCTAACTAAGCTTTCGCCTCAATGAAAAAGACACGCCTGGGTCTTAGCAGCATGGAAACTGACCAGATTGGCATCACCCCATTCGGAAACCGCCTTCAAGGACAGGTTCAAGCGTTCAACCATGGCCTCCTGGAAAGACCGAACCTGAGGTCCAGTAACCCGTGCGCCGGACACGTATCTCATAGCAACAGTGCTGTCGTCTGCGTACCCAAAGGTTCCGGGTTTGAGCAGACCATTAATGTGCAGCAAGAATAATGTTGCCGAGAGCACTGACCCCTGAGGGACTTCAGCGTTTATATCTTACTGACGGACGAGCAGCCGTCGATAACAACTCGGATGGATCGATCCCCCAGGAAGTCCGCAATTTAATCACACAGACTATTAGGCAGACCGAAGGAAGGAAGCTTACCAATGAGGCTTACGTGCCAGATCCTGACGAAAGCCTTCGAGATGTCGAGGGAGACGGCTAACGCCTCACCGTGTCTCTCGATGGCCTCATTCCAGCCGGCATACGCTATAAGATCCCCAGTGGACTGATTCCGGCCAAAGCAGTTTTGGCGGTCACTGAGGATGTCGTTCGCTTCTAGGTATGCCAGGAAATTACCGTTTTGCATGCGTTCCATACTCTTACAGAGGATGGACGTAACAGAAATGGGTTTGTAGTTGGCCGGGTCAGCTCGACTGCCCTTCTTGGGCACGGGCTGTAATTTAGCTTGCTTCCAAGCATTCGGCACTATTCCAGCCCCATACGAAAGGCGGAATAGGCGTGTCAAGATCGGAGATAGATCAGGTGACCCAAGCCAGGTACGCCCCATGTATAAGCGCGTCGGCGCGCTTACATTCGCCGCCAAACCATGGCCGGTCTTCGCTAGACATTGATACATCAGAGAACGGAACACATCCGTCACGGCGTCCGCGCACGACGGCGACGATGGATCATTCGAAGAAAAGCAAATGGCTGCCAAGGATAGCATGCGAAGAAAGATCGCATACCATCCCAATCTGCTGACTTGTGCCGCCAAACCCGTCGGGTGCCTCTTGGGTTGGAATCGGGCGGGGAATAGACTGACACAGACTTCACCAGACAGTGGTCGGCACTACGTACAGCCCGTGCCGGCTTGCTGCCAAGCCTTCGGCACTTTTCCAGTCTCTATCGAAAGGCGGTATAGGCGTGTCAAGATCGGAGACAATTCAGGCGCACAGGTTTTAAGTACAATAGCTGGTATCCCGTCGGGGCCACTCACCTTGTTCACATCAAGGCTACGCAGCAACCTACGGACGTCCTTTTGATGGATGCGAATGTCCGACATACTCGTCACACATCCATCAGGAGAAGGAGGAGGCTGCGCGCGAAGAGAATGCGAAGATGCCGCAAAAGAAGGCAAAAAAGTTTGCCTTCTCCTCAGCTGAGTGGGCCAATGACCCGTCAGGTTTCAGCAGTGGTGGTATTGAGAGGCGACTGAAGTTTGATTCAACTGACTTAGCCAGGGACCAAAACGCTTTGCTACCCGCTGGGTATGAAGTAAGTTCGTTCCCGATTCTGCTGATGTGGTCAAACCGTGCGCTTCGCACCACCATTTTGCAGGACAGGCAGAATGTGAAAAAAAAGGTTTGAACATGGAAATGTATTTGATTACTAATACTGAATCACCAAAAAAAACCGCACACTAGTTTAAAGTTTGCCCGATATATCACAGAACACAAAGAACATTGTAAGTTTAAAATATCGGTAACTCATTATCCATAACGGCAATCTCTAATTGAGTAGCTGACTATGACATGTGCATAGTTGGAATCTTCGAGAACAATATATTTGAGTTTAAAAGAAAGTAGACCTTAATTTTAACAACATAAAATGAACTTTTACTTGTTTAATAAAATATAGTTTTTCAAATTTGAATCGAGTTAAAATCAATTAATACTGCCCGATGGTCTGATATACCTTTTCATTTGATAAATGTTTGGTTCTGCTATCGTGGTGTTTACATTCTAAAACAGCAGTATAGGACATTTTTGTATATATTTTTTTTCAAGTTCTTTTCACCGTGACGGTTGTAACAAGACTGATGTGCGTAGTGTGTGCGCCGAGGCAGACATATGCGGAACTGCGCAAAACTCGGGGTACGCGGGCGCCGCCCACTTGCTACTTCTATTGTAGAAGGCGTTTTATTCTGTTATGATAAAGATATATGTATTGCATAACTGTGTACATTAAGTTCTATATACCTAATAGTTATGTGATATATACCTGACTAGGTTTTTATAACAAAAGTGACTGTATAAAGATTGTTCATAAAGAATAACCGGCCAAGTGCGTGTCGGGCCACGCGCAATAATAGTATTCCGTAGTTGCACAATAATGCGGACTAAGAAGAGGGCTTTTTGTTACTCACACATTCATTTCATAAGTTGATCGACTATTACTCGTAAACTTGTAAAGCCATTAGCCGTTAGCCTTACTTAGCTGTGATAGTTTTCCTTTTAATTTCTTTGTATGTGCTACTGCCGTGAATTTTTTCACATATCCAAAAGTTCTTGACTCTAACCCTGAATCGAAAAATGGTGTTCACAGACCCATAATATTTTTGAATGGCCTATCCAAAGATGTGGGGTATCTTCTCTATACCATGGGATAGACGAGAAAAAAACATCGATGCCAAATTATAGCTTTCTAGAACTAAGAGTCTTTGAGCTAAGCTGCGGACAGACGGACAGATGGACATGGCGAAACTAAGTGTTCCTTGTTGACTACGGAACCCTAAAAATTACTTTGTACAAATGTCGCTTGGATTTTAGAGCATGTGATACTTACGGCGACTGCGCCTCTTGCGTTTCCTGACGATCATCGTACCATTCGCGTATACTATCGCCTCATCCGGCGCCCTTCGTCTTCGACCGTTCACCTGAGAACACGCCGATAATCATTTAATATAGCTGTAGTAGTTTGAGAATAGGGGAGGATTAATTCATTGTCAGTCAATTACTATAGCAGATTGTCTTGGTAATTTTCCTAACCCTCTTAAAAAAGTTGAAACTACCAGTTGAAACTACACTCAGGAAAACACCATCTCAACTAGTTTGCTGCGGTAGAAAATCACTCAAATCTCTTTTTTTCGGTGGCTATCCGTAAAGACTGTCAAAGATATTATGTTGTGGTGTGGTGTGTTGTAGTGTGGTGTGTTGTGGTGTGGTGTGGTGTGTTGTGATGTGGTGAGGTGATTTTGTGTGTTGTGCTGTGTCTTTTGGGTGCACTAAATAAATGGTTTATCTATCTATCTACGTACAAATGACAGCCGGGACCAACGGCTTTACGTGCTTTCCAAAGCACGGAGGAGTGTCGGTATGTTCAGACTGTCATCCATCCACGGACCGATCTCGGCAAGCGTTGTAGTGTGGTGTGTTGTGATGTGGTGTGGTGTGTTGTGGTGTGGTGTGGTGTGTTGTGATGTGGTGAGGTGATTTTGTGTGTTGTGCTGTGTCTTTTGGGTGCACTAAATAAATGGTTTATCTATCTATCTACGTACAAATGACAGCCGGGACCAACGGCTTTACGTGCTTTCCAAAGCACGGAGGAGTGTCGGTATGTTCAGACGGTCATCCATCCACGGACCGATCTCGGCAAGCGTAGCTTAACCTTGAAGATCGACCCGTGCGGCTTTTATTATTTAACCACGAGATCCTCAAAACATAAATAATATAATTTCCTTCACGCGATTCAAAACTCACCTTACAACTGAAGCAACCTTCAGTGGATATCAAGTCTTTATCTCCTCCGATCTTGTACTGGTCTCTGACGGGGAATACGGGCGCGTCTCCAATGTCATCAGGGGGTAGGGCTCCGTCCAGCGCCGTGAGACAGTGGCCTGCGCCCACGAGCTGGTAGCCCGCGGGGCAGCCGCACTGGTAGGACTCGCCGAAGGAGTTGCAGCCGTACAGGCAGCTTGCGGTCGCACAACCACCAGCCAACTATGGAAACAGTTTTTTTAGTATTTAGTTTAGTCGTGAGTAAGATTAACAATCAAGTTGATTATTTGATCCAAACGATGTAATCCTTAAGAGGAAATGCGGGCGGAGAGCTCCAACTGAATTTTCCACGTTAAATCCCTCATCTACATTCTGCTCCAATATTGGACAATAATAATATTGGAGGACAATAACATGAGGAAACCTGGACTTATATACGAGTATTTAATATAAGTTTGAAATCGCCAATTCACCTTAGGGCAAGCGTGGTGATTAATGCATTCAACGTGCCTTCTCTGTATTAGAAGAGGCCTCTTCACCATGTCTTACCTGCAGACACACGGCGTGGCCGGCGTCCCAGCCGTAGCCGGCCGGACAGCCGCAGCGGTAGGCACCGGCCACGGCGAAGCACGGCGACGATCCGCACGGCCCCGCGGAGCACGCGTCTTGTGGCACACACACGCCGCTTGAGGACCGGGTTGTACCTGTCAAACGGAATATTGAGATTAGCTTATCAAAATGTCGGTACTAGGGCCCACTTCCGCCACCCTGGGTTATGGGGAAGCTAACCGGGCTAATTATTATGTATGACATATTTGTTATTTAACCTAGTGTCAGCAACTAACTCTCAGTTAATTTTTTACCGCAACTGAGTCCTATTAAAATAAAATAAGGCTTGTTTGCTTGTTTTCGAATCCTTCACCTTGATTGTGCAACATACTCGATATGACAATTTTGTTAATTCGCATCTCATTTCAGGACTTGAAAGTTAGGGTATTACTTATAAATCATGCAATCTAACAAAACAATATCATATTAATATAAAATTGCTTATTTTAACACAACGCCATCTCTTCATTCACCAAAGAACTGTTTTCAATGACGACGACGTCCAAAGCAATGAAACTCAAACCAGCGTGTTACACGCTACTTAGTTCTATTTCTCGACACAGTTACCAATGTAGCGCTGCTTTTTATTCTGTGACTTATAAGCTTGGGAAAACAGATGTAGTTCATGGTTATTTTTCAACATAATAAAATACATGCCACAGAACCCAAAACAAAAGGTTTCACCTCGGAAGAAGAAGTCAAACTCTCCAGCAGAGCAAGATATATCAAGTAACATACTAGCCGCACATCCCAGCAACCACCCATGGCCCCTCCACACATCATGACATGAGGGCCGAATCTCAAGAGCCGGCTGAGGACCCGCCCAATAGGCGCGCTATCACCACAGTCTTCTTGACTCCTTTTCTTGTAAGGAACCACACATATAACTTGTTATCTAGTTCTCTTACCAGCGGGACAGTCGCAGCGGTATCCCCCGGCGTAGTTCCTGCAGGGCGACTGGCAGCGTCCGTCGTCACACTCGTCGCGGTCCATGCAGCGCGCGCCGGCCAGGTCGAGGCGGAAGCCGCGCGGGCACACGCAGCGGAACGAGCCCAGCAGGTTCACGCACTTGCCCGGCGGCGGACACAGGCCTTCTTCGTGGCACTCGTTCACATCTGTGGAGAGGAATAAAGATAGAGTGTCAGCGATACTGCTGCACTTGGAGATAAGCCCTTATCTTACGCTCAGCAGTAGCGCTTGTAACAGCTAAATAAAAAAAGACAGTAAAGAGGCACAATTCTTATCAGTCTGTTGTGGCAAGACACCCGGGAGGTCTGCATCACTTTGTGACTGACGGTAAATGGTTTGCTGTATTTTCGATCAGATTTTGCTCGGAACATCATTTTGTATTCACTCAAAGGACTTTGTGTAATCGTATGGCTATGTAAAATATAACCACAAAAGCCTTGTTGCCGCTTATCAGTTTTGTAATCGTCTATGAATAATAACGTAGTAGTACTACAAATGCAAGATAAGAGGTAGCGAAAAAAAAAAGTCAGAGCATCTCAAAACATAAGCGCAACTCACCGACACAAGCATCGCCCCTCTTCTCGTACCCATCTTGACACGAGCACTCGTAAGACCCCTCTGTATTGCTGCAGATCTGCTGGCAGGTGTGCGTGCCTCGTTCACACTCGTCCACATCCCGACAATTAGCTCCATCTTCATCCACCTCGTAGCCAGTCCTGCAGAGGCACTCGTACGAGCCTTCTGTGTTCTTGCACAGCTGTTCGCAGGGAGGAGGTCGTACGCTGCATTCGTCGATGTCCGCGCATACGTCCCCAGCTGCCTTGTATCCACGGCCGCAGACGCAGCGGAAACTGAAGAAAGGAATATTGGTGATTGAATTTTAGCTTGCTTGGAGCGAGATTCATCAACGAATCGCAATCTACTGTTGGATACAGGCCTCTTCGTAGCTGCTTTTCAACAGTTGGTCCTCCGTCTTCCGTATCTAGAATTGGCGCGTCGCGAGTGAAATTCGACCAAAAAGAGAAATTGATTAAAGACGTTTAATTCATTGTTTCCACCACAACAATTGAAATATGAACTGTTATTAAATAATTAATTTAACGAATATGTGATGTCTGTGTATGGAACAGTCTTCTTTTAAGTGTGTCCAGAATCAGGGGCGTAACTACTAATTCAACTATGGTTGCAGCACTTCAGTTCGTCAATAAATTCCTTAAACCATACAAAAGCAGTGAGACAGCACAGAAAAACAGAAAAAAAACAAACCTGCCAATAGTATTGACACATCTACCAGGCGCGCAGAGCCCCGGCATAGCAGCACACTCGTCCACGTCAAACATATCGATTCCATTCCCGATCAGTCCGTGGTTCTCTCCGGTCAACCCAGGGATGAGCCCATTGCCCCCAGGACCTCCAATATTTCCACCCAGGTTGATAGGGGAGCATAGTTCCAGTCGTTCAGGAGTGCCTGGTTGGGGGCAAAGTTCGCATTCTGGACCCCAGGCGACTCCGAGGGTACAGCAACATTGAGCCCTAGAAATAGGAAAGGATGCGTTTATAAAAATAAAAATGATTATATGAGTTTAGAAATAATAAAACAAGCCTGTAATTGATCCTCTGCAGGGTATAGGCATTTTTCATACAAAAAAGGAACGAGCATCAATCACCACATTCGCTCATAGCGGGTTAGTGATTTCAGAAAATATTGACTGTAAGTTCAGGTTTCCTCATGACGACTTTAACTCATAGGAGTCATACTTAGGTTCAGCTTACATTACATCTTCAATATTTTGTATGACTGTTTCAATTGAAACGAATACAAGAACAATGGCCAGTTAATCTTAAATCAACTTAACTTACAACAGCATAAAGTTGAGAGGTATCCGTTTATAACATCAATTATGTCTAATAAGAATCAACGATTTTAATAATTTACCTAGTAACATGTGCGGGAGGAACGGGCGTGGAAGCGATGGCTCTTGGCCACGGCTCCGGCATACAGCGACCTGATACCAGAGATCGGTGGCACATGCCCGTGCGGTGATCTGAAGGATAAGAAATAGATAAGAAACGAAAATCTCGCGATGTAGGATTATCAAGACCTGGCAATGTATTAGGACAAGAAAATTATGACGTACATATTCGAGCAAGCGAAAATAAAACAAAACGTTTTATTTGAATATGAACCTTACTAGCAACAATAAATCATATGCAACACAAAAATTCCACAAACTCTTGTACGTTTGATTTTTTTCTTAGTCTGCAGTAGATTATATATTTTAAATTCATCGTACTCACCGATACAAGCCATGCCATCATCACTGGGCTGGTAGCCAGCATCGCAGTCACAAGCGAAGCCTCCCTCGGTGTTGATGCAGACTCCTGGAGAGCATCGGTCAGGATCCTCTGAACACTCGTCAATGTCCTCACAGGCGTCTGGTGCATCGTGAGCTGATGATGTTCTTCTGTAACCTAGGAAATGATGAAGGGTTTAGAAGGTTTTAAAAGACTCAATACGCAGTTCATAGCTGTACTTATGGCCCCTTCAAGCCTTAATGCTACAAAAGCCGGACCCCATTCGACATATTCAGTCTGTCACACCCATCGTTTTACCCGACTACGGCAAAGGAAGGGCCTGAATTTTCTGCGCAGCATATAACTATTCTTTTTCTTCTGTAATATAAATGCAGCATTTTGGGTAAATGCAAGTTAAAGAAGGGAGATATTAGGTTCTTACCTTCAGGACACTTGCAGATATAAGAGCCTACGACATTCTCACAAGCATGAGGACACACTTTATTATCTTGTGCGCACTCGTCGATGTCCTTGCAGTGCACTCCGTCCGGTGCGACCGCGTAGCCGTACGGGCACGTGCAGCGGAACGAGCCGGCCGTGTTGTGGCAGCGGAACGTGCACATCGCCCGGCCTTCTGCACACTCGTCTATGTCTACACATGTCTGGAATAAGGGTGTGTGAGAGGGAGTGAGGTTTAAAACAAGAAAGGAAGATCGATCGATCGATTGAATAGCAGCTGGATTACTATAACCGATTAAGAGTCTACATAGACCATAGATTATTTTAAGATGATAAATAAAGAGCGAACGATGTCGATCGGCCGAAATCTAGTTGCATCTCTAGGAAAGAGAAGCGTTGCTACTGATTAATAATAATCGTTTGTCTATGACAGCATTTCGCAACTTTTAAGAACGTACAAGGAGACCCAACCCAAGCTACACTATATAACTCACTACAACTTTTTCTGGTATAAAACAGGTTACCAATTGAAGCTATGGCGTTAATTTCATCAAGATTTTGCCACATCTCACCTGCTCAGGTCCCTGCGTAAATCCAAAGTTACATCTACACTCGTATCCTCCGGGGGTGTTCGTGCAGGTTCCATTGCCACAGATCCTGGGGTCTGCTGCGCACTCGTCGGCATCAACGCACACCAGCCCGGTGGGGTCCAGGGTGTAGCCAGGGGGACACTCGCAGCGGAAGGACCCGTCCGTGTTGATGCAGCGACCTCCTTTGCATACGTCTGGACGGACCTTGCATTCGTCTAAGTCCTAGAATTAGAAAAGTATTGTGTGAAATAGAAAGTCCGTGTTCTGTATGGCATGCTAGTGATTATTTTGCTGGGAAGCACAACGTTTTAATGTCATAAATATGATATGACTTATACCCACAGACATAAAACTAACTAGATGACGCGATTGTATGTACTTCGCGTGCCAAAAAACGGAGTAAAGTTACGATCAATGATCGTAATCTGAGCTTTTCATTTAGAATTATCGGCACCGGAAATCCACCGAAATCTAGAAAAATGCCTTTTAATGCCATATTGAGCTGTAATGAATGTATAGAAAAAGTTGGCCGAGGCTTTGGAAATTGGTAAATAAATTTATTTTTCATCCCCCCATCTCGGCAAGAGTATTTTTGTTCTTCGATATCTGAGTGCAAAAGCCGTTTTTGTCTGCTAGAGGGTAAAATAAATTGAATTTAGAACATCGTGTGCACTAAGTTTGTGAATTCAAAACATCATTAAACTTATTAACTTCTACCTCCATGGTGCCGAATTTATCATACAACCTTTTTTAATTTGTTATAAACTCAGACTCGGAACCTTCTTGGTGTACTTTTTTTTAATTTGCTTTGCACGCGCCATTTTCTTTTCACATCATATTGTTAAAACCATCGGTTAAAAACTTGAAAAAAAGTGAAAAACCTAAAATGAGTGATTCTAGCGACGAGGAAGTTTATTTTACGCCAACAGAATTAACTGAAACTGCTAATAATGCGCAAATGAGCTTTCTCCCTCAACAATCACGCGCGAATTATTTGAAACAGTACGATATGTTTAACTTTACAGTGGTCGCGTACCTAAAAGTGACATGTTTGGTCGCGTGGTCTACATGCGTATACCATATTTAAAACAAAAGAAAGTAGACAATAAATTCAAAATACCTGTTTATTTGTTTTTAAATCTTAATATCGGAGTGTTTTCTATTAAAAATTATCAACCAAACATAATTACATATCTTCTATGCTCAAAAAATCTAACATAAAATGCCTCTTTTTTAACAAAATATCACAAATTTTACATTAGATAAGATAAAAAGAAAATTATGTTCTTATATGTATTAATGTTCTTCGCTGAGGTGGGATGAAAACTTATGTGTTGTACTCGAGTGCAAAAATTTTTCACCTCGTGTTCTTTTGATTCTCTCGCTAACACTCAGGATTTTGATGACCGAGCTCGTTAGCCTCGCTCATCTCACTCATCTCGCTCAGCTCGTCATCAAAATTGAGCACGCGGTAAAAAAGCAGCTTTGCACTCTTGTATAACTAATAACTATTTAAATTGTTTGTGAAAAAGTGGCACGCTTGGTTTTCATACAGATGGAGGAGCTTACGTTATCTAGTTAGATTCATGTCGGTGTTTGTATCTGAAGTGATATGATTGAATATGTCAACAATTTAATAGAAGACTTTTTTAAACAAATGCTCGTTGAATGTTGAACGTACCTGAGTTAGATTCGGTCGACCCATCCCACCTTGACAAATTCGAAGGAATTCAGGAGAATCAGGAGCCGGACAACGTTCACAATATCTACCCCAAGCAGCACCTGGTGGCAAAAAATACATTCAAAATGTATATTTATTTGTCAAATGTACATTTGAAATTAAAATTTGTTTTAATCAGCTAAGAAGTAGTATTCCCTGCCGAAGTCTATGTTTCCTGAAAGCTACTACCTGGAGGTCTTAGAGTCAAGAGTGAATAAGGTACTTCAAGGCAAGCGACTTCACCATCGACCACATCATCGCTTACCATCAGATGAGATAGTGGTCAAGTGCGAGCCTCATTAATTAAAAAAAAAACAATTTTGAAAGAAGAAATTTAAATTGTGAAACAAAAGAAGATTTAAATTGTTGGAACTCGTCCTTGAAGCATGGTTGTGAGAAAACCTTGAAAAATGAAATTACATGAACTAACAAGGCATCTTATTATGGGTATTTCATTGAGATTGATAATAGCATGCGAGATAATACAACCACGACGCCTACCCCCGCGTTTATCTTTGTCACAGCAGCGTGGGCCGCCCTGAGCAAATTCTTATTATTCCTACAATACAAATTAAAATGAGAATATTAGTGCTAGTTACCTTCAGAGCAGCAACACTCGGGTCTGCCGAGCTGCAGAGGCCTGGCTCGGTGGCATCGTCCGGAGTCCCACTCGTCGTAACAGAGCTCTTTACGTTCGTCCACACAGATAGCTGCTGCCTTGTCGAACCGCCAGCCGGGAGGACAGTCGCAGACATACCTAGACAATAAAAACTTTATAAATACAAGAAGAAGCTTAAGAAACTACTCATACGTAAATCAGAAGCATTATTGACCCAGCCTTTGCCTTGGCCTATTTGCTTTTGCCTTCTAGCTATTAGACTATTGGATACATTATCGTCACCGAAACAACTCAAATCTTTAATTCCTATCTTCTGTTCAGAAATGGCTCCTTTGGATGATATGCTGTTCATTCTTGTGAAGGCTATCCTTACACAAAATGAGTAATCGTATTCCTTCCAAGCGTAGGAGCCTTATTTAAAAAAATATCTTAGCTGTTTAGCAACTTCTTCTTAGCTCATTAGCAAATTCGTAACTCAAATTCTCTTTAGAAAACATGAATATAGTATTTGCTAAACAAGCGCTATAAACGTTATCAAGATTTTTAATTAAGGCTGAACGTTTTTGGTTCATCAAATAATAAGGTGTTACAACTTACCCTCCATTAAAGTTCCTGCACTCGCCGCCAGCACAAACATACTGGATCTCCTTGCACTCGTCGCGATCCACGCAGCGTCTGCCGACTAGTCTCCAGCCAGCACCGCATGAACACTCGTATCTGGAGAAACAAAGCAGGTAAGTAAGAAAAATAAGGACTGCAAGCTGATCAAAAGCAGACTTCAAAGTCATCATCGTTATTTCAGTTGAAAAATATCCATTCCTAGACTAGTAAAGTTGTTACGGGTACGGCAATATAAATAAACAATTACAGAATCAAACTGTCATACAATCAGCTTACATGGATCGGTTTTGTGTACTAACACACCATGACCAATCGATGAAGATTAGTTCTAGGCAAGCGTGCTTCACCGTCGACCACATCATAGCTTACCATCAGGTGGTAGTGCCTACCATTTAATAAAAATGTAAAAATAGTTACCATGTCAGCAGTAAATCTTACTTCTTATTATAAGTGCTTTCAAATTAGACGTCCAGTCTGGAAAAGTGTGTCTGAAATGGATGCTGCAAAGCCTTGTGGACTTGCAAAGACCTAGAAACCTTATTAAAGACGTAGGTATAGGGCCTCACCCGCCATTGGTGTTAGTACAGGACGGTGACCCGTCCCGTCCGCAGGGATGCGGCAACTCCGAACATTCGTCCACATCGCGACAGTGTCTCGCGTCAGCCGTCAGCGCGTAGCCGGCTGCGCACTCGCAGCGGAACGAGCCTACTGTGTTGCGACAGCGACCGTTGCGGCACACCATGCCGCCTTCGCGACATTCGTTTATATCTGAGGAAAACGATAAAGTGTTCAGGCATCGTCCATCATCCCAATTTATTTGGAGTCGATTAAGTCTTTTCTTTTTAAATGTTCGTAATAAAACCTTACTCGTCCGAGTCTTATGGGGAAAAAATTAAGCGCTTTTTTCATGTTATCTATATATGAATCTAGGTCTGTCGGGTCAGGTAGACAGAAATAAGATCCCACTCACCAATGCAATCATTGTTGGCACCAGGCTTGAACCCTTCATCGCAGTGGCACAAGTAGGAGCCGGGCAGGTTCTCGCACGTGCCGTTGCGGCACATCGGTCGCGGTCGGGAGCATTCGTCCACATCTCGGCAGACGTTGTCGCGCAGCGTGTATCCTGGCTTGCAATCGCACCTGGAGATAAAGTATTAGATCAATAAAATTATGGTGAAGAAAGAAAAATATTTAAACAAAAATCTAAAACGACTTCCAAAACAAAACACTACATTATATAAAAACACTACATACGAAAAAAAAATTTCTTTTTTTTTTGTTTTTGACACCGACCTCCGAAAAGAAAGTTATTTTTCCATTTCTTCCTCATAGTCAAACTTTTTAGTCCAACTGATTTGACCACGAGGAATTGTGTTTCCTCGTGGTCAAACTAGTCGAATGATCCTCCCTGTATCAACGTCAAGTTATAAATATGTTCAGTCAAATATAAGTAAATTTAAAAAAAACACTGATATTTTCGGCTCATGATCAGAAGGTCTAAGTAGCTAAATGTCCAACAGCGCGAAACGTCTAATGAGCAGTAAGTCTAATTAGCAAAATGTCCATGTAGCAAAACGTCCAACTATCAGATGGTCTATATAGCAGAACATCTATAAAGCAAAAACTCATTTTTCAAATTTGTACACTTATGATAGAAAGTAAAAGCACGGTAATGGTGGTAAAAGTCATTTGTAAATTACATTTCTTTTTCATTATTTATTTGATAAAAAAAATCTGGGATAAAAAGCTAGTAGCCTCTTAATTAGGATATTAGGCGCACAAATTACACCCACTTAACACCCACCTAATATCCTTTTCCTTTATATGGCCAAGGTTCATCAAAAATCCAAAGAGAATAACTTTTTGGCCCTCAAACTTTTGCAGCTCTCTTTCGTATTTGGCATTAAACATTATGGCGATCTTTCTTCTCTTATTTCCTTCAAATAACATATTCTTGTATTTACAATCTTGCCAAAGCGCTTCTTTTCTAAGAGCTTGGAGTAAAAGTGCAGGGTTAGCTTTGATTTAATATTCGTGTCTAGCCGCTTGTGCCAACCTTCGAGTACATTGTTTGGGCAAAAATTATAATTGCTAGGACACTTTATTATATCTGCCAGACACTGTAGCCCTTGTCTTTTAAAGTAATTGAAAAAAGCCACATTTTTTTCGCTTTTCGTGGCCTTTGTCAAGAATGCTAGTCCAACGTTCGGTAAAGTATGGAGAAGGTAGTAGAGGTAAATTGGAACATACTCAGACAATATTTCTGCTAACAATGTAAAATAAAATAAGAAATATACAATTGAGTAATGTTAATTTATGACAATAAGTGTCAGTCACCATTAAAAATGTATTATTTACGCTACGAGTATATAGATTAAAGAGTTTGTATGTACAAAATATTATAATGCCATGTCCGTTCCCCTCCCGATGCAATGTGTGTGTTGTATTTTGTGCCTGAGTATCCAGACATTTCGAGAATCTGCCTTTTCGCTATATAGATGTTCTGTTAGATAGACCATCTGATAGTTGGACGTTTTGCTACATGGGCATTTTGCTAATTAGACTTACTGCTCATTAGACGTTTCGCGCTGTTGGACATTTAGCTACTTAGACCTTCTGATCATGAGCCATATTTTCGATATAATATATGACAGGTTCGAAGTTATATAAAAATGAATCCTGTCTCACTTTATTCAAGAAATAACCATCAACATCTATTTCAGTTGTTATTAACTCCATTGGACATTTTGTCATGAAATCATTTCTACATATATATGTTCACTCTGACGAGGATATGGTTCTTCACGAAAATTTGTTTCATTTTATAATAATGTTTTGAGCAAACGAGCAACTATTATTGGATGAAGTCTCTTCATAGTTTAATTAAGAATTGTTAAAAAGATTTACATTTTTTATCTTTTCAGTTCGGTACCTTACATTACCATGAAAACCATTTATAGCCGAGGGCTTCTCATAAAATGCCAAGCCTTCATCACCAGAGCAGTTCGATGGTACCATGGACTATTAGACCCATTTATTTAAATCAGCTTCATCAGAGTCATTTAACTATTCGGGATATCTTATACCCAAAACATACTTAACATTGGAAAGTTCCAGTGGCCATCTGTGTCTTCTTTATCAGTTCGACTTCATCTAATTATACTTTCTGAGTGCAAATGCTTGCCATGGCGATGAAAATACCAAAATCGCTAAATGTAGGTATGCCTATAATATTTTTGGAGTTCCCTCGATTTCCATGGGATCCCCTCATCAGATCCTGACTTGGTGCCAATGGGAACACCTCGAGAGACGACTATATTTTCTTCATTTTTTTTAATATAATCGAACATAGAATATCCTCCTTTTTGGAAAGTCGGTTAAAACATAAGAACTAATGCGGCTGAGCAAAAGTCTGTAATTCCAATTTCTTAAGAGTTTTTAAATTAATCTGAATTTCGTTTAGTTTACAGATAACAGTGATACTCATAATTTTACCAGCCATCTGTCTACTGCAAATAACAATAGGATTTAGCGTCTCCCAAGAGGTACTTACTGAGTTAGACCGGTTGATCTGTGGCTAATTTATTGATCCTGCTCACACGTACAGTTATTGTTAAATTGTAGCTATTCACGTTGGGAAGTTGAATGTCTTATTCTAACCACAAATATATCGTCACACCGACGTAAAACGATATTATTTTAGATTTACCACGGCGTACCTGTATGATCCAATAGTGTTCCTACACTCGCCGTGCTCGCACAGCCTCTCGTCCGCACACTCGTCCACGTCCTCGCACTCGTCCAGCGAGGCCGTGAGCCGGTAGCCGGGGGGACAGCGGCACTCGTAGGCGCCGGGCAGGTTCACGCACTGCGCCAGGCCGCGGCACGGCGTGCGGTGGAGCGCGCACTCGTCGATGTCCCGACATAAGTGGGAGGTGTTGTCGTGTTCGTAACTGTGGAGAAAATACACAGTGAGACAGTACAGGCAATAGAGAGATAGCCTGTGTCCATTAACACTAAGAAACACTTTGTCGTAGACTTCTATAAAAGTGTATTCGTATTGAAGTCGTGAGTTGAAAATTCAACCATACAATTATAATTAACCGCTCAGTTAGACGTCCTAGTGGCTCTTCTCAAACTTCTGGTATTAGCCATGATCACATCTACACTGGAACCCATTTGATTTGGTATTTTAGAACTTTATTTGAATCAACAGTGCAACAGTCTCCTTCTAAAGCTCGTTGTATCATATTAACGCTTGGGTAGTTTACAAAAAAATAGCTTACCCATGATCACATCCACACTGGAACCCAGTCGGCGTATCATGACAAGTACCAGGCTTGCATAGCTGCGGCATTATGTCACACTCATTGATCGGCTTGGTCTCATTGGTCATAGGGTTGATGTACTCTCCGGGCTTCTCCCCACAGAGCGCCATGTGCTCGTGAGAGCCCTTGTCGGGGCAAGGCTCGCAGGGTGCTCCCCAGGCCTTGCCCACGGAGCAGCAGCACAGGTACTTGGTCTGCGGGACGCCAGCGGCTCCGGTGCAGCGGCCCGTGTCGGGTTCCCAATCCATGTAGCATTGGCGTTGGCGGACGTCCACGCATTCCTCTGGAGATGAGAAACAAACATTGTATTAGTGGGCAGTTTTAAATTAATCAATCTTTGAATCTTCAAGCGCAGATATTATTTTAATTGTTAGAGCTGGACTACGCCGAGAATAGTTAAAAACGTGGTAAAATACAAAGTGTAGTCTTTTCAGGAAAATCGCAGCTTAGTGCTAAGATGCCATATACCAGTTGACCAAGGACGGTAAAGAGGTACACGGCAGGGGTATAGTAATCCCAGAGATAAATCAACTTAATAAACAGATATCTTCAGGCAATATTCAAGTGAACTCATACTCACTTCCATTAGGCATAGCCACATAACCCTCGGGGCACAGACACACATAGGACCCCTGCATGTTCCTACAAATCCCCGGTCCACAGATATCAGGCCTGGCACACTCGTCTATGTCTTCGCAGCGCTGCTCATCCGCCGTCAGCTGCCAGCCGTCGCCGCAGGTGCACACGAAGGAGCCGAAGGTGTTGGTGCAGGTGCCGTGCTCGCAGAGGGCCGGGTGTTGAGCGCACTCGTCGATGTCGGCGAGGGTTACAACGTAGGATGGCTGGAATGAGAATGAAACTTACAATTAGTCAAAACTCTTTTATAGGTTGGACTTAAATGGCTCTGAGGTCGACACTGAACACAGGGTTGATCAGCCTACATTTTTACTAGGCTAACCGAGCGTGAAATGAGCTTGCTGCCATAGTCAAACACGCGAAGTCGCGGAACCCGTGCAGTTTTATGGATGTCTTAGGCTTTGTTTTTGTATTTCCTGTAATGGATATTTGGTCTGATTATTTTTTCAATTTTTTTGTTCTAGACCATTTTACGTTCACATGGTAATGTGAAAACTTAACCAAAACACTAAACCACCCGACCAAGGACCTATAGTTTGGAGATGACATACTTACAGGTTCTAGAACGGGTTGGTATCCAGGACCGCCGGGACAAAGTTGTCTATAAGCTTCAGAGCCAGGCTCCGGACAAAGATCACAGTAGTTGCCCCAAGCAGCACCTGTAAGTAAACCAAAATATCATTAGCATTATTACCAGTGCGAAAAGCAGTAAACTGTCGAGCACTGTTGTTTACTTTTTTTTGGGCGAATCTTGCCACAATATTCCTAACCTCTGTGACTAATGAAAGCCAGATTTAACAGTTGCGGCCACCGGCAAAGCACCGAGGCAATAAAACTTGATGAATCCCGGCAAAACGTTTCTGTCTTGGATTCCGCAAGGAAATAAATAATAACAGAAAAGTAGAAAAATAAACTTTTACTTACCAACTGAACAACAGCAAGCAGCCATGGTGCCATCTTCAGATAGTTCATCACTGTCACGACAATGTTCGGCACCAGATTTCAAGTCTACTTTACCGTAACAGCGTGCCTTTCTTGAATCTAAAACAAAAACATTCGTTACTTTTTGATCTAAATTACGTGTTATCAACACAGGAAAATTTTACTTATGATTGACAAAACATTTCCTTATTTTTTAGTATTGTTAGATTTGTTGCAAAAATTGTTAGATTTGTTACAACAATTGTAAGATTTGTTGCAACAATTATTAAATTTGTTACAATGAATAGTTAGATTTGTTGCAACAATAGTAAGTTCTGTTACAACAATTGTTAGATCTGTTTCAACAATTATTAAGATTTGTTTCAACACTTATTCGGTTGGTTTCAATTCTTATATGGTTTGTTTCCATAATAACTGTCAGAATTTCATTGGCTTTGCCTACAGTATAACCAAAAAGGCAAGTCATATTATCCATGAAGCTTACCGTAACAAGCAGTGCCATCAGAGACGAGCTCATAGTTGGGCGGACAGCGGCAGATGTAGGAGCCCTGCGTGTTGATGCACTGTCCGTACTGGCACGACTGCGGAGACTTGCACTCATCCACATCCGTGCAGTTGAAGCCAGGCATCACTGGGGACAAAGCAAAGTTATATTAGCTGAAGAACAAACTCAAAGGATAGGATAGGTATTGAGTATTTTGATCTGATATGCAAATTCGAAAGGTTTTCAGGCTAAAATAGAGTTTGGCAAATACTCAACCGCAGATACTTAGTTGATAAATCGAAGAAAAGCATTTGCAGATTCATCAATCACAGACACTTTTGGAATTACTAAGGATTGTGTTAATCAGACAGATGAAGCTATTTACCCATTCTAAAGTGTAGTACTTAGGTTCTTAAGGAGAAGCGTGTGCAAAAAACCGGAATGAAGAAGAAGATCCAATTTTAATAAAAAATCGAGTCAGTCATTCTTCAAAAGATTCTCAGTCTTCAAAAGATCGTATTCTTACGAAAACCGTAGAAAATACAAAGCTTCTCAGTACCTATGTCAAATAAAACTAGAACAAAGAATCTATTCTTCTTTGTTCTATTTTATGCCTTACTGCTTGAAACACAAGTTACCAATCTTGTTGGTCTACTCACAATCATCAATGCTATCAGACTGGTAGCCCTTGTCGCAGATACACTTGAACATGCCGTACGTGTTCACGCAGCGACCGAACACGCACACATTGTCGAACGTCGCGCACTCGTCCATATCTGAGAAAGGAAGAAGATTCAAATTTTATTGGAATAAATAGACAAGAAGAAATTATTATAGAATAAATAACAATATTTAAATAATGCTTTACGATGCTCCCGTTAATACTGTGCTGATATTTTTATTGAGCCTACCCTGTCCCACATCTGGGCAACGGCTCAAGATTTAATACTAATTAGTGACAAGTAATATTTATCGTTGATATGAGCGTCTTCTTCTATATCATCTTCATCGACATCATCATCAACAAATGCAATTCTACAGCTGGCGAAAAACCTCTCAAACTTAAGGCGCAGAAGACCAAAATGAGGCTTTTTTTTAATATTTTTTTGCCAAATCTATAGAAGATATGGCAGGAAAAAAATATATATCTTAATCTTGAACAGTTCTGAAAACTTCGTTGCAGCCGAAACACGTTTAAGTACGGCAAAGTAACCTCTTCACGGTAAGAGCTTACTTTGCCGTACTTAAAACTTTCTAAACCTCTAAAAAGATTAAAGTTTCCAGGTTAAAATTACATAGACCATTGCAGTTGTAAAACTTATTTAAATAATATAAATAAGATTATCTGGGTATAAAACCATTATCTAAAAATTTGTCACATATTTTTATGGGTCGTACCAGACTTATTTTTATTAATTGTGTATTTAATTTTCAAATACAATGTCGTTCCAATTTAAATTTAGCCCTAAGCTATCGATGACAGTGGGCGTGGCTTAATAAAACCTCAGATGTTAACTTTTTCACCTCAGCCCCTTTACGCTATTTAGTTCAATCTTCAACCAATCTCATCGAATATCAATCAATTAGGCTGACGGTGGTGTCTTTCTGAAGATGTCTAAATTTTATAATGGAATAAGTTGTGCTTATTACATTTCCTCAAACACTTACCGAGACAGGACCTGCCATCAGGCGACTTGGTGAAGCCAACGTCGCAGTCGCACTCGTAACCTCCAGGCGTGTTCGTGCAGTGACCGTTCTCACACAGAGTAGGATCGTTCGCGCACTCGTCGATATCCACGCAAGAGTAACTGCATGAGAAAGAATTGAGACCGTCTTGTAAATATGGAAGATAAAGTTAAAAGTATGTATGAGAAGTAAAAGGATCGTTTTGCAGTATCTGCAGCCTTATTGCGTAATGAATTCGGCTAGGCAAAGGGCAAAGAAATGAAAAATCGACCAGTCACATGCGAGATTAAAAATGCGATGTGGATTTCCGTCTATGTGATTGGTCGATTTTTCATACTCTTTGCTCTTTACCTTGCCGAATTCATTACACAATAAGGCTGCTGGACGCCATTGGAAAATACAACAACAACATATCATTGACCTTCATTAAATTAATGTCAGTAAACGTAATCCGTTTTGATAGATGCCTAGACCGGACGTTTCAGTGCTGCCACTTGATCATTACAGAAAACACTCTTTGGTTCGACATCATCTGTGAAATTCGAATACATAATAGTTTATATTCGAACTTCTGGAAAACAAGAAAATTTCTTAAATATCACTTATATACCATAACACTTACCCATCTCCCTTATATCCTGTATCACAAAGACACATGAAGGATCCATCGGTGTTGGTACAAGTAGCTCGTGGATGACAACCTCCATTGTTGGTAAGACACTCGTCAATATCTTCACATTCAGTTCCATCGCCTCGCCATCCATCACGACAGCGGCATTGGAAGGAGCCCTGATTAAAAATAGCCAATACAAGTTAGTATTTTAAAGAAAATTTTAAGTAGGTCTGTCCGAAATTTGTAATGTTATGAAATAATGTACTTTTTTCGGACCATCATAAACATTGGAAGGACCTTTCCCCATAATGACCAAGTGCAAAATATAGAGTGTTTAAAAGCACTGCGGGAATTGTTCTTAATTAAAAATATTTTTGATCCCAAAAGCTTTATAGTAGAATAAAATACCCAAAGTCTAAATCATAAGACTTAGCATGCGGAATCATTGATTAACCCTCACATGCAAGTTCAAACGCCAGTATTACAATCGCAAATCTCAAAAACATTATACTTACAGGTAAGTTAATACAGTCAGCAGCAGGATGACAGTCGCAGGTCCCGAGCTCGCACTCATCATCGTCGGTACAGGCGGGACCCTGCTCCGGTTTCACGCTGTAGCCGTCGGGGCAGCGGCAGACGAAGCTGCCGATCGTGTTGTGACATTCACCAGCACCGCACAGGTCTGGCACCTGGACAGAAGTATATGTTTAATAAACATTGTAAAGAGAGATTCCGAATTCGGTGAGTTTGTTCCCCGTGTAAGATAATCTCTGGCACCACTAAACCTATTCAAAACAATCTTTTACCATTTAAAAGGCACATTATTCCAGATGAGAGGCTGTGAACTATTATGACCCATGCAAAGCCGGGATTCGGAACTAGTATTTAATCGTTTAATTGATTGAAGCAGCCTTGGAAGACTGTAGCGATGGAACATCGTTCAATAACAACTGTCACAATTATAGCATAGCATCACGCTCGTACCCCCGAAGAGTTAAGCAGAGACTTGTCTATTTTACACCCCCATTTCGACAGATGTGTTCAAACTCCGAGCTGCTACTGAATAATTCTACATTACCTAGCATTTTTCGTAACTCAGGAATATAAGAATTAGGCCCTCATGATCAACAGGAGTGCTTATGACGTCTGGCCCAACGAGGCCAACGAATCATCTAAACTGTTCGTTACTACATGTATTACTCAACTGAAAGGTTCATTACACTTACATCAGCACACTCATCAATATCCTGGCACGTGGGCTTGGCTCCGTCAGGCGAGGGCAGCAGTCCATCGGCACAGGTGCAGACGTAGGACCCGGGAGTGTTGCGACACTCGCCCCCGCCGCAGGGACGCGCTCCCTTGCCGCACTCATCGATGTCACGGCAAGTGCGACCGTCTGCACGTAGGTGCCAGCCATCTCTGTTGGACAAAGATTGTATTTACATAAACTATATTGGCAATTTACAAAAGTCACTCAGAAGAAGTTAAGAAATATGTACAATTTATTGATACTTTACTAAGTAACAAGAAGCGAACTAAAAAAACGTAAACAAGAAGAAAATCATGCATGTTTACGTCTTTTTAGTTCACTTCATAGGCAGTCGGTTTTTTTGATTTTTTGAATTAACTTTTTTTTATTTATAACATTTTAGTTGACATTTTTTTTCGAATTAGGTACATTTAAATATATAAGTGTTATATATTTTTGAAATCACTTCTTAAAACCTTTATTTTGATACCCCACACGATAGGATTTGGAAGAAAAAAAAATTAGGCCCCACAACATGGCACCCAAAATCCGTAATTTTTCTATTTTCCAATTTAAGTGTAACCAGTGACACTCGCAAGGGTAAGGTGAATCGACTGACGTAAGACTCAACAAAATTGGACAACGCTTTTGGTCTCTAGAACGCCACATAGGAACAAACATACATACAGACATAGTCGGATAAACACATTACCCTTCTTCGGCAGTCGGGTACATATACTCCATATTACACCGTGAGGACACGAGCACAAAAAGAAAAAAGGGGTAAGTTGTAAGAAGAAGGAAATCAAACCTCGAAGTAAATCAGGATGGCATAATTATAGTGATTTGATTATGTGTAGGAGTATGAGGGTATGTATGACGTAACTATGTTTTATACTTTCTTACATTCATCTGCTCATAATTTTGTAAAGGACCGACAACTAGATACGAATAAATAGCGTTTCGTTATCCAAGAACAATCCAAAAAAGGAAATAATCTCAAGAACTTAAGCGCTAATGGTTTTTGTACTAACCTACAAGTACAGTGATAAGACCCTGGCGTGTTGACACACTCGTGCTGGCATCTGGTGGGGTCTTCCGTACATTCATCGATGTCTTCGCAGTGAGACTTGACGGTAGACTGCGCGTAACCTTCGTCACACACACACTGGTATGTGCCCATCAGATTCTCGCAAGCACCGTTACTGCAGATACCTGGAGAAAGTTATTTGGCTTATGAATACAGGCTCTCTTGATAGTTTACTAAGTATTCCTTATACACAATATATCTAACACTCTTATTGTAACAAATGTTTGCTAAAAGCTGACTTTTGCCTACTTTTTAGCCTATATTTGCGTATCAGGACCGAAGGATCCGCTAATACCTAAATATTTGTACGCCTTTAAGATCATATATGGCTATACTAAAAATATATTCGAACAACCTGCATGCACTATCACGCACAGTCATGTTTACACCAATAAAAAATCTGAAGTTGAATCCTAACATGAAGAAGAACCACAGTGTTCTTACCAGAAGTAATAGAGCATTCATCCACATCCTTGCAGGACAGTCTATCTGGTGCCAGTTCCATGCCAGGTCCGCACTCGCAGCGGAATGATCCAGGAGTGTTGACGCAGCGACCACCACGGCACAACCCTCGGGTTTCAGCACACTCGTCGATATCTACGAAGAAAGTGACCATTAGCTTTATGATAGAGGCAGGAAGAAGGACGACCAGAATATAGACGAGGAATCCTACGCCTATTACTATCAATACTACTATTATAAACGCGAAAATTGTATGAATGTTTGCCACTCTTTCACGCAAATAGTACTCAACGTGTAAAAAAACATCAGCATAACACATGCTATAATTTATAAACCTAAAGCGGACGGAATAATTCCACGGCAAAGCCACGGTCGGCAGCTGACACCAAACAACATGGGAAATTGACCGACAGATACTTAAAAAAAACATACAAATATTATCCTTAAAGTCAACTTACCAACACAGACTTTGGAGAAGTCATCAGACTTGTGCCCGGGATGGCAGTGACACGTGAAGCTGCCTTCAGTATTGCGGCACTCGCCAGAACCGCACACACCGTCCACAATCTCGCACTCGTTCACATCAACGCAAGTGTGGTTCTTTGAGTCCTGGTGGCAAAGAAAGAAAGATAGTTCTAATCCCAACTAGTTAAGGCACATTTTGGTAAAAAAAAACTTTTAAGAGAACACAAACCTTTTCATAACCAGGGAAACAGTCACAAGTGAAGGTTCCCACCAGATTCCTGCACCGCCCATGTCCACACAGCCCAGGGAAGGCCGCACACTCATTGACCTCCATCTGTCCAGGCACCACACCCGGTCCACCAGGTACCTTGTGCCAGTTGTCACCTGTCATGTTGCCCCAGCTGTCTCTACCTCCAGTTTCGTAGTCGTAGTCACCACCAGTGCCACCGGTTTCGCCACTCGTACCAGCCCCATGGCCATCGCCTCCCCAGATGACGGAGCCATTGCCTAAGTCTCCAGGACGGTCCCAGATTGTAGGACCGTGTGGACCAGTGCCTTCTGCGATACAGAGATTGCGGTAGGAGTCCGTTCCTGCGAGTAAATAAATGTAGAACATAGATTTGAAGAACTTTATTATGAGACGCTATTGCATTAAGAAGATGTACTGAAGAATGGAGAGACATGGTGAATTAAGATAAGACATAATCTTTTAAAGATTTTATCATCATCACTATTTTAGCCGACAGAATTATTCTGCTAGACTTATGCCTAACAGTGAGAACTTACCCTTCTTAGGACAAGGCTCGCATCTGTGATCACCCCAAGCTTTTCCAAGAGAGGAGCAGCAACATACGGCCTTCAAGACTTCGAGCTGCAGCGGACTGGAGCAACGGCCTCCGATGAAGTCAGTGTAGCAATACTCGCGACGAGTGTCCACGCAACGGTTTCCTGCAAACAATGAAAGATATTATAAAATGATTAGCTGTTTTGCAAGTCATCATCTTCAGTTTGCAAGTCACCAAAAAATAGTACAAACTTTTTGACAAAAAAAATTCTTGTAAATTCTTGTAAATTCAGAATTCTTGTAAATTTTGTTTTTTGGTGTGGCTTGTAAATTCTTTGAAATCCAGGAGCAGTTGAACAGTTTTCTGGCTTAAAGGGGTGGGTGCCAGTATATATTAACTGGCATTTTGAAGATTACCACAGGTGGTGATAACCAATTAACATAAGGTGGTTAGTCATCAGCAAATTCAGCATTTAATAACATAAAAAGTACATACCAGTAGTGTCTAGAGCAAGGCCAGGTGGACATTCACATCTGTAGGAGCCGTCGGTGTTGACACACGTACCACCGATGCACAGCTCGGAATCCAGTTGGCATTCATCCACGTCTCGACATGTAGCTCCGTCCAACTTTGAACAAATATCTTTTTTAATCGAATGTGCTAAATCTCTAAACCTTGGGGTCTTGAAGTCAAGAGTGAATAGGTTACTTCTAGGCAATCGTACTTCACCGTTGACCACGTCATCGCTTACCATCAGCCGAGATACTGATCAAAGGCGAGTCTACAGATAATAAAAAAAAATGAAAGAATCTGTTGAAAATTTTTGCAGTCTTATTTCAAAAAGCGGTTTGTGTAAAACTCAGGTTTAAACCTGGGTGTTTAGTACAACCACTTTTTGTAATAAGGCTGTTGAAGTATTCATTGAGTAAGAAACAGATTTCGTTTCATGAAAAAAAAACTCATCCAGAATTTTAGAATCCTACCTTGGCAAATCCTTTAGGGCAAGGGCAGTGTTCAATCTCGCAGGGTTCACAGGGTGAGCCCCATGCCAGCCCCACGCTGCAGCAGCACTCCTGGCGCAGTAGTGGCTGGCGGGCGGCTGACTCGCACTGCCCGTCCACTACGCGCCGCCAACAAGAACCACGGCGGTTGTCTAGAAGAAAGCAGTTGGTTATGACGAGGACGATGGTATAGTATTTTTTTACCAGATTGGACGAGCTTGATACCTACTCGAGAGTTCGTCTCACGAATCAAGATTTGTGTATCTAAAATCCCGAAAGAATTAAGTCGGGGTTGGAGAACACTCAAGGAAATGGCTCTAGGTACGTACTTACAACTTATACTCATCTAGTTTTTTTTTTTTATAAACGTTGCCCCACACTAGGAATTTCTTCCTGTATCGTGGGTGCGTTTACAAACATATAAATTCACATACCTACACAACACCCAGAGCCGGAACAACTATCTATAGGTCATACAAATATTTGTTCCGTGCGGGAATCGAACCCGCGACACGCAGCGCAGCAGTCAATCGCTCAACCACTGCGCCAACCGTGCGCCTCCAACACATTATTAGTGCGTTTGACAGGAAACCGAACCCAACATAGTTGAACTAGACGATGATCACTAAACACATTTTCTTAAACGACGAAAATATCATAAAAATACTTTTAAATCGAATATCGCTACGAATTTAAATACTTTTTAAATGATACATAAGAATAGGTACTGTTATCAATCCGGTAGTTTGAAAAAAGGTGGGAAGTTTTAAAAATGTACCTTAACATTGAAGGACTTACCGATACAGTGTTGAGCGGTGGCGTCAAGAACAAATCCATTTTCACATTCGCATTCGTAGCTGCCGTGAGAGTTAATGCAGCGGCCGTTATCGCAAGGGTTCGATTGTTCTAGAAAATTATATGAAATATTTAAACAAGTTGATAAAATTCAATTCAAAGAAAAGGATTTAAACGATTTGTAATAAAATTAAACAACAATAACTAAAAATTTTGGTAACAAATATTAATATCCTATGGGACAACCCTAACTTTCAGAATCAATATTCAAACGTAACGAAAAAGGCGCAGGCATTTTAGAAATGATTGCACATTCCAATATTCCATTCAAAACCCGTCACGAATTTAACTAAAGATTGAACTACAAATCATCAGTTACGAAAATTAATATCATGATAATATTAAGCAGTGCAATGAGATCGAATTGCGTGAAATTAATGTTCAATTATAAATATTGCATCCATACAACGGATGGTTGGTGACCAAGCTCGAATGTTGGTCAAATGATGCTAGTCCAGGGTTAGGATGCCCGATGGATGGAACATTATGATGTGTTGGCTTGTCACACAAAGGTAGGTAACCTGTTCCGACGGGGATCATAGGGGGAATGTCTCCCCGATCGTATTCCTTGACGATGAAAAGAGTCTCACCCTCGCATTCGTCTATGTCTCGGCAGATTTGTTCGTCGGGCTCGTAACGAGTTCCGGGTGGGCATACGCACGTGAAGCTTCCCAGAGTGTTGCGGCACTGGCCGCCGGTACAGTACTGGAAATAACAGTGTATTGAAAGAAGGATGAAAAGGAAAAGAAAAGGATTGCATTAATTAAATATTCTCAAATTCAGAAAAGTAAATTTCAAATTTAGAGCTATACTTACGGACTGGTGCATATCACATTCATCGATATCCCTGCAGATACCATCATCGTCGGGATGGAACCCAGGGTCGCAGATACACTTGTAGCCTGGCTCTAAGTTCTCACAGGTGCCGTGAGGACAGATGCCAGGAATCATGGTACACTCGTTGATATCAATACCGCCGTTGTCTTTGCTTGAGCCTTCGGGGCAAAGGATGTCGTACTCCTTGCTGCCCCGTTCAGGACAGGCCTTGCAAGCTACACCCCAGCCTAAATGGAGCCCTGAAATTCAAAACTTTGTTAGCATCAAAATTTAGTTTAAAAATGCTTAAATAATTTTTCACTTTTTCGTTTCGGAGCATTTAAATGTGCAACATAGTATTATAATCTAAAATTTACCTTTACTGGAACTACAGCAGCATTGTGATCTAGTTACTGGATTCTGTCCTGGTAAAGTACAATGTCCTTCTTCGTATTTCTCGTAACACAAGTCTTGTACCTCGTCTGTAAAGAAACATCAATTACCAATATTTATTTCAACAAAAACATTCGTATACATCATTCTTCTCTTTTTCTACTTAGGGTCGATTTTTCAATAGTCTGATAACTTTTAACTGAGGAATAAAAATAGCCGTTTGACATATTTGCCTTACAAAACCTGTCAAACCGCCATTTTTATGCCTCAGTTAAAAGTTAACAGACTATTGAAATTGCCAGGCCTAAGTTAAAGACTTAGAACGTAACCACTACTTATACAGTAAGCAAAACACTATAATAACTCTTCTTACCAAGACAAGTCCTGCCATCATTGCTAAGTGAGAAGCCAGGCAAGCACTCGCATCGGAACGATCCAGGCGTGTTGTGACAACGTCCATTCCTGCAAACGCGTTGTTCCGAACATTCGTTGACGTCGATACATGCACCGCGGTCGGGCGTGGGGCGGTAACCAGCCTCGCAAACACACTGGAAGGATCCTTCACTATTTACGCAGCGACCACCCTGAAACGAAATAGAATACTTGAAATAGATGTGGTTCAAACATATGACCTTGAGGAACGCTAATTTAGACATGAAACATTAGTGAACAAAACTGCTTCTTTTGTCAACATTTTAAGATGCTTGAGTAACAAAATATTGGTATTTTCTTTTAGTGCAATATTTACTAAAAATCTCTAGAAAAAAAAGCAGAATAGTATCAAACGCTTATCTTTATACTAACCTGGCACACGCTTTTGTCGGAACACTCATCAATATCCGTACAATAACCGCCGGCGGTGATTGAGAAGCCTGGTTCACACTCGCATTCATAGGAGCCTGGCGTGTTGCGACAGCGACCGCGGCGACAAACTCGTGGGTTGTCGCGACATTCGTCCACGTCGCGACACGCATGGCCTGTCTCTGTTGATTCGTAGCCGGGATTGCAGACGCATTCGTATCTGATGATTGGAAGGATGACATGAGGTTAAAATCGTTTACTTTCTTGAAATTCATTTCATGCATCTCTTCATTTATTGACTAAATTTTTGCCTTATTTTACAATGAACATTTTCGCTTACCCTCCATCACTGTTTCTACATTCTCCGTTCGTGCACATGCCTCCGTGCGTCGATTCACATTCGTTTTTATCACTACATCTGAGTCCACCTTCGATCGGATCGAAGCCAGGTGGACACCTTAAAAACCATAATTAAGTTTATTTTATTTTATTCCAAACTCTGAAAGTATATTTTAAACACAAAGTAGTTTTAGTGGTAGTTTTCTCACCTGCAATCAAATCCACCGGGTCTGTTGATGCATTGTCCTCCTTTACAATACTCGAGGGCACATTCATCGATGTCGATACAGGTCGGATTACCATCTTGCACTACAGATTCAGCGCCATCCCAGCAGTCACACTGGTACCTGGTACAATAAAAACCATTTTATCAACATTGACAATAGCAATATTATCAAACACTTGTTTGACTGAAAGATTGTCAGTTTGTCCTCCTTGATTATATTGATGAGCTCACCCTTTATCCTTGTCCACACAGGTACCGAGTCCACAGATGCCGTTCCTGAGCATACACTCGTTGATCTTGGCTATCGCTGGTGGTTCGTAAGAGCCACCACCACCTCCATCTTCATCTCCACTGCCTCCGGTTACGTTGCGGCGCCAGTTCGGTGGGATCACACCGCCACCACAGAGATGAGTCCATTCAGCTGGAAACAACACTCGTGTTAAAAATTCTGTAGCAATCGTCCACTGACAAGTCAATTCCTGACCTGAAAGTGCTTGTAATAATTTAAACTCATACGTAGTATAGTAGTGTTAGTCTGGGTGCATCGTCCTCACTTATTTGAATTAATGTATGTATGTAAATGTTGTAAAACACTTTTTTTTACAGGGTAAATGTGAAGTGTCTTGTCCGTTCTTCTCCATAACACCCTTATTTTCCGAATGGAAGGTTGTATCAATTATTATTAATTTGAAATTTTAATTTTAGACATTCAAAAGTGGCGTTTAATGGCCTAATTGAAATTAAAAGAAATACTTTTGAATTTTAATTAATTTTGTCTATTGTATCGAGACTCCTGGGAGTCTTCACATCGTTTTGTTAATCAATAGATACCGAAAGAGTTATTACGATAGAGATATGTATTGCAAAAAAAGACAGGGTAGTCTTTTTGGTGAGCAGTTTAGTAGATCACTGATATCTTACATTTTCTCGGTTTCGTTTTGCGATTCCTAGATTCATCTAATTAAGATTCCATGAAGGTATCCAAATTTATGTTTTCTTCTACTTTTCTATTTAAGACTCACTAGATCCCCTAGGCGGGCAGGGTGTGCACAGGTCGCCCCAGGCTCGTCCCATGTTGTAGCCGCAGCAACAATCGCGGTTGGACAGCGGCATCGGCAGCCGGTCAGCACACTCGCCAGTCTCGCTCATGTAGGTGAAGCAGCTACCCACTCGGCCATCTGTATCAAACACAAATTAATAAGCAACTATCTTCGTTCCAAAACACAAATCGCAGACTTAGGCAACACAGCCGCCAAACTAAAATAAACTGGGCCGAACATATCATCCGCATCTCGCTGCAGAATTGGACAAAAGTAGCCATTGACTGGATTTCAAACCACAGGAACCGGAGACGCATTAGGCCCAAAAGGAGATGGCGTAACGAGTTAGCCTCCGATCTAAAGGATTGGTCAAATGTAGCAAAAGATAGGAAAGTATGGAAAGACGGAAGGCACGCCTTTGCCCTGTAGAGAAGCACAGCCGGTTCATAATAATTAATAATCTGTTTTAAACACCTAGGGAAGGAATAAAAGATTCTTATGGGAGTTCTATAAAAAAATAAAGTAAAATGAGTGATAATTACCTATACAGAACTTCTTGTCTGGACTGGGAATGAAGTGTGGATTGCAGAGACAGTAGTAGTCACCTTCTGTGTTTACACATTTACCGTTCTGTAAAAGAAATAAAAACATTAAAATCTTCTTCTTATTTGCGTGTGAATTTGCCTCAAATTTTGTTCGACCAAAATGTGGCAAACTGGACAGATCTGTCATAGGCATCGTTCAAGTCTTGAAAAGTGCAAGTGATTGCGCATGCTGAGCATATCCTGTGAAGGGGCTCCACACTGGACCGTATTTGGGATGTGACTAGGATAACCCGTTTTACTAGGTTATCTCTGCAGCAACCATCCTGGGCCCGCAATCGGTTCAGAGATTTTCAGATTGGTCACTACAGTTCGTACACTGGTGGGAGATGTTCTGCCGGAGTGATGGAAAACATGAACAATAATAGCACGTTGTTTTAAACCTATAATATTAATTTTAAATTATACTCTTTTGCTTCAGCAAAAGCCGTTAAAATGAAAACCATTGACTCAACCAATTTCTTCGATGAATACCGTTACTTACAGGACAAATATCAGGATCCTCACACTCGTCGATATCCTCACAGTTGTTGGTCACTCTGTGTCTCCTCTGACCAGGAGGACACTCGCAAGAGAACGAGCCGATGGAGTTGATACACCGACCTCCTTGGCAGAGACCTGGGACTGCTGCACATTCGTCTATGTCCTGGAGAAGGAACGGAACATATTATATAGTAAAAACATTAAACTTACACCGTCAATGATTGCTGTTGTTTGAGATTGGAAAGTGTAAGAGATTAATTAACTACGAGAAAGTTATATTGACGCTAAATATTTGAATTCAAGAACAGTTCTCATCGAGCAGTAGTTTTTTTTTTGTAGCCCAGATTGTTTCGCACTGCTGGGCAATGGTCTCAGATTAAAAGTAATATTACTATTGGAAACCAAAAGTTTTACAATTCACAATATTGTTACAGCAACAGGCATCACTAAAGACAATCATCAAAATCCTTTGCAACAGTCTCCGTACCTGACACTCTTTAGTAGCCAAGTTCCTAAGATGTCCCGTAGGACAGTCGAGGTCTCCGCAGCGCTCACAAGGGTGTCCCCAGGCCACGCCGACGGTGGCACAGCACAGTTGTTTCGTGCACACCACGCCTTCCAGAGCCCCCGTGCACAGGGCTCCTCTGGTGTCCGTGTAACAGGGTCCTGGAAAAGAAGATCGAGAAATGTAGATCTCTTACTTCAAACAATTAAAACTAAGGATATTTTCATAAAATAATTTCGTAATCTGAAAAATTACGATAGCGGAAGAATCTCATGTCATGTGCATTCATTTATTGACAACGCTTAATTTTAGAGAAATCGAAAGAGTTTTTATTCTGTAACTAAAATAAAACCTTTATCTTTCTAAACATTATTTTTGAAAGCTTTGCAGTTGCCTGTTTGTCGTGTATTCTTAAGGAAACGTTCTGTGGACTTTGAAAGCGTCGTCTATCCCATAGGAACCGTGCATTTTGCTGGAAAAGGCACTCAGCAAGAGTGTAGTTTTCTAACATTTAAATTATTGTCATTATCAGTATCAGATCAGGGGGTGACCATAAGCTCTTAGAGTAAGGTTATTTTGAGTGTGTGTAAGGGACAGATGTATATGACTTGTATACATCTGTCACTTACGCGATCTCAAAATAACCTTACTCTAAGAGCTTATGGTCACTCCTCTGTACTGCCACTCCTCTTACAACAACAAACCATTGTACCACTTCATAATATTAGTTGAAATACCAATATAGGCCAGGAATGGGACAGTTCAGGCAGACAGAAAAATAGTTTAAACGGATTAAAACTTACCAGTTCGTCTGTCGATCTCGCACCTCGTGCCGGATAGTCCGTGGAAGCAGACGCATCTGTCCGGAGCTATACATCGACCGCCGTGCAGACAGGGTTCCCGACAAATTGCTGAAAAGAGAACCAAACAAAGTGTTACATGGTCTTGATCCAAAAGCCTATCTACTCGTAAGAAACCGTCTGTAAATCTCTACATCTCAAAATTTCTTAGTTTGATTACTGCTTCGAAAGTCTTATCTTAGTGGTATTAAGTACTTACGTTCAGTACAAAATTCTCCACTCCAACCGGGTGCACAGGAGCAAGTACCGTTAGAACAAGTACCACCGTTCATACAGATTCTACGACAACCACCCGGCGTTCGAACTGCAAACAAATAAAACACAACAATGGCATAAGTGAACAAGAGAGAAATTAAAAAAAATATTGGCATTTTCAAAAATTTATAAAAATCGTCAATATTCGGAAAGGTGATTTTTTTCACAATTTTGTTTGTATTTTATTATAATTTTCATTCTTGTTGCCTATTCAGGCTAAAGTAAATATAAGTATTTCTTAATAATAATTAGTGGAATCATCGATTAAACGCACAAAAAGCATAAATTTATTATAATATTCTCACCTGGATACGGATAGAGTCCGCCACCTCCACAAGATGGCGCTTCGACTCCGCTCGCACATCGACACATGTTGGGGGCCACGCAAGCACCCGGGGAACCGCAGTCAGGGCGGCATAAAGCTGGCGATTATAATACAACATCAAGCTTAACTCTCTAATAGTTTAGGCAGACGTACTCCCACATTTCACCTTATCTATATTTAAAGCCCATATAATAAGAAGCAAGCATAATGTCATTAACTGCTGACAAACACGAAACTCTAGGCAGCTATTTAGAGTTTCGTGTGAAAACCCGGTACCACTTAGCAAGACCTGGGCAGAAATCTGGAAACCGAACTTTAAAAAAGTCTGTCTCTCATCGATCTATACTCATCGTTCACGGAAGGCAAATAGTTAACTAAATGTCATTGGCAATAAAACAGATAGTGAAATATACTTACGGACTATACAAAGTAAGGAATTCGGCCGGGACGTCCATCCGGGACAGCAATGCGTGCTGTTGCGAGATCGGCATACATGAGGGCTGCAACAAAACTGATATTAAAAACTTTTGTATTTTAGATAGAAGCTCAGATACTCAAGTAAATGCAATAAAGTTTTGTATATATTTATGTTTTAATGTAATAGCAGTACACCACAGATTACCCCCTTTTTAGGGTTCCGAAGTCAACAAGGAACCCTTATAGTTTCGCTCTGTTCCTCTGTCCGTCCGCAGTTTAGCTCAGAGACTCAAAGTACTAGAAAGCTATAATTTGGCATGGATAGACATATTAATAATTCCGACAAAGTGGTACAACAAAATCGGTGAGGGGTACCGTTGGATAGGCCATTCAAGAATATTACGTGTTTGTTAGAATAATTTTTCTAGTCAGAGATCCGTTTGCGTAAAATTAAGCTTTAAATTGCATTTTTTTGTTACAGACAAGTGTCCCCTCCCCCCTGCCAGCGAAATCGTTGCTCTTGGCTATGTTGAATAAAAACACTGCAGTAGTATACATAACGAAATTAAAAGGTATCACAGCTAAGTAGGCTTTACAAGTTTACGAGTAATAGTCGACCAGCTTTTAAAATATACTTGGAACAGTAAAATTCTTGTAACATTGAAAAAAATACTTAAATAACGTTCTTAGCTGTGTAAAACAGAATATAATGCTTATGAACAAAACAAAAAAAAACTTGACAAAACTTTGTTTTGTAAAAATATACAAAATTAAAATCATAACAGGCTTTACAAGTTTACGAGTAATAGTCAACCAACTTATAAAATGTACTTGGAACAGTATTTTTTTTTACAAATGCCATTGAAAAATTACTTAAATAACGTTGTTAGCTGTGTAAAACAGATAGTAAATATATGCTTATGAACCATGTAAAAAAATACAAAAATAAAATCAAAACATCCCTTATAATAATGATTTCTAAATTAATAATGTTTATGCTCGAATAACGCATTGGAGTGGGCGGAGTCGTTGGCAGTACCGGTCTGTATTCCATACGGTGCATGCGCGCGGGGTTTCTATTTTGTGTTTGTGCAGATGTATTTTCGAAGTTTTGTAATCTGAAGTCAAATTAGATTCGATTGCCAAACAAATTCCACTACCCGACCATAGATAGCAGTATTCTCAGTGGTCGTAATTATAAACTTAATATAAGGTTGACATTCGTGTGCACAGGTCGATATTCACTACTTCTCAACTACTATACATAAGCACAATATAACACATTGTAATTTTAATTACATTATCGATATCGATAGATACCCGTTTTCTTAATTCGAAAAAAATAAATGAAAATAAAATGGTTTTTTTCATTTGGAGGTTTGTATATATTTTTATAAATAAAATGAATATGAAATTATGTACCAATTTGATTATGCTAATTGAGGAGGGCGAGCCTCTACATAATATTAGAATAGAATAGAATAGAATTTCTCTTTATTCGAGTATCCATGACTCAAAAAAATGGTTAGTAAAACTTACACTATGTTAGTAACACAGATATTAACAAATTTACACTACAAAACAAAACAACAAATAACAGTGGATCACCGTTGCGACAAACCATGTGAGATGGCACAACAGCGACCCACGAAAACACAGTCCAGGCGACTTGAGATCATACTTAGGATACTGTTGGAGCTGCCCCACACCCTGCGTACCATGGATGCACACCTTTTGCGCATGGTTGTGTAGAAATATTATCATAAAGAAATATTAAATTACTTATTTTCTTTTGTTGATATCCATCTATAAAGTCAATATTCGACCCGACTACATCACTTATTGAGTAGCGTAGAACTTTCGAGAACGAAATAGTGAATACCTCAGATTAGAGGTGAATACATTCGAAATTTTTCAAATTGCGAAAGAGAAATAAACAAGGAGCGTGCGCGCGAGGATCCACGAACGAACCCCGTGGCTCTAACGCGCGCTCGTATCGGCTGCTTTCGCCATTGACGTCCTTCATATAGATTATTTATTGCAGCTTATTTACATTGGTTGTTTGTTCCTGTCATTGAATAATTTGATTTTACTTTTTGGTACTCATACTAAAATATTTGTTTTCGGTTTGTAAATATTTGAAGATTTTAACGAAAACTATCTCCGTAAGGGCAATAGTGCAGTATTCAAATGATTAAGTGACGCTGGTTATAAATCTTTATTACAAACGCTTGCCTCTACCCGCGGTGATTCTCAAATAGATAATATTTTTTCGAACTTCACTTGTGAAGTTGGATTTTATAACCCCTTCTTCAGTTACCATCGTCTTATGTGGGTCCGTTTTTAGACGTTGTGAGCCGCTGAAACCGATTTAATGTTCATGGAATAAAAAAAAAACTCTCTTCTTAGTCCGCATTATTATGCAACTTCGGAACCCTATTACTGCGCGTGGCCCGACACGCACTTGGCCGGTTTTTTCATTCTAAGTTTTATGGTTTGCAATAAAGTATATTCTATTCTATTCTATTATTTACACATAGTTACTTGCTTTTTAACACGCATTTATTAGCTTTGTATGTATGTATCTATGTAACGGAATCTTTAAACGTGATTTTCACCCCCTTCAAAACGTCGGATTAATTTCAAACTTTGCACACTTATCAAGGAAAGATGACAACGCAATAATTTCAAATAGTTTGTCCCATTATCCTTACTAGGATCTTCAGGATTAGCGATTGAACTAAAAAATAAATAATAGTTTAAAAGAACTAAAAAATACGCTTAAAAAGAAAAGCAGTTCTTAAGCAGCTTTTAAGTTCTATTAATAATAAAACTTAAAAGTAGAAAATAATTTTCTTTAAATTTAAATTAATAATAGTGTGATTAACAAAAAAAATATTTTATTATAAAAAGCGTGGGGTGCTTTTTAAGATATTTGTAAAAAAAAAACCGGTCAAGTGCAGGTCGAACTCATGCGCCGAGTGTATAGTAGAATTGGTATCATTTTTATTGGTGGCTTAGTTTTAAAGATATGGGCAAATTTAAATTTTCGCGAAAACTTTTAAGTACCAAAATTTACCTTAATTTTCAAGTTTTTTATTGATTGTTTTTTTTTTTTATTTGAGCAAGCGGGAACTACCATAATGGTTTTCGACCCAAAACCTATAGGGTACTTCCTTTTTACCTAGAATTGTCATAAAGCAAGGTCTTACAGCACAAGTAAAGGGAAAATTCCGAAAAATAAAAAATGTTGAAAATTAAGGTAAATTTTTGTACTTACAAGTTTTTGCGAAAATCAATATTTGCTTATATCTTTTTATCGTGGTGCCTCAGGTCCTTGATTTTAATACGCCTAATAGGGACTGTAGACCTCAGTATCTGGTTTCAACTTGCTAGATCCACCCGTTCCTGAGAAAATCGGTGGTGACACACGGACAGACGGACAGACAGACGGACAAGAAAGTGATCTTATAAGGGTTCCATTTTTACCTTTTGAAGTACGGAACCCTAAAAATTACTCCATTTTTACCAATATCTGTCAATAAAATATTATAACTATTAACATCAAGCACCCCACGATTTTTCTATAATATTTTTTTTTTTTGTTAATCACACTATTCTTAATTTAAATTTATTGTAAATTATTTCTACTTTTTAGTTTCGTTTTCTATTAAAGCGTGTTTTTTTGTTATTTTCTAAACTATTAATTATTTCTTCCTAAGCATAAGCAACTCAGATTCTAGACATTAAAAAACATTCTAATTCTATCAACAAACCGTCGCCATAGCGATGGATAAAATGTCGAAATATCAGAGCGCACGCCGGTTGGCGCAGTGGTTGGGCGATTGACTGCTGGGCTGCCTGTCGTGGGTGCGATTCCCGCACGGAAGAAATATTTGAATGACCTATAGATAGTTGTTCCGGCTCTGGGTGTTCTGTATGTGAGTCTATATGTTTGTAAACGCACCCACGATACAGGAAGAAATTCCTAGTGTGAGACAATGTTTTTCTCAAAGAAAATGTATGGAATGCCCAGGCGATACCGAAATGTCACGTGATCGATCCTATACAATTTGGCATTCCGACAATCACCATCGCTGATAGAATGTAGAGCCTCCAAGAGGCGTTGTCCAGTCATGCTAAGAACAATACTATATATTCACAAGTTTCCGAAAGCAACCTAGAAAGGGATAACACCTCATAAATATCACACTTTAGTAGCTTTCTGTGATGACAATGATAGAGAAAACATGACCTATTTACGCTTAGTGAGAATCCAAACCACCTTTTTGCACTTGCAAGCTCTTTAACAAAAACTACTCTATACTTATTAGTACTCTATACTTATTAGTACTCTATACTTATTAGTACTCTATACTTATTAGTACTCTATACTTATTAGTACTCTATACTTATTAGTACTCTATACTTATTAGTACTCTATACTTATTAGTACTCTATACTTATTAGTACTCTATACTTATTAGTACTCAGGCCACCTACAAGCTCATAAAATGTTACCTTCGGATTAACTGCAGATTTCAGCTGCTTTTGTACGAAGACTAACGCAGCGCTCATTAAAGTCAGGCAGGTGTTGTTTAAGTCTGATTTATTATCGAAGCCATTGTAAACACGTTCACAGCTTCGACAATTTATGGAAATTCGTTAGTTTTTCTGCTACTGTTCGAATATAATAGTGCTCAGAATTTGTTACTTCTTCACTGACTTTGTATCCAGCCTTTTCACCGAGCTAGATAAGCATTACTGACACAGTCACTAATTTTCGCCAACGCCTACAAAAGGACTTGAAATGGACCCTTTATCGGCAATCTTCAAATTATAACTATAACAAATAATAATTACAAATTACAACCAACAATAGATACAACAATTTAGAAGATACAGTAGCTCTACTGAATGTCAAACTCATTGCCATATATCGGTCAATTAAAATTTGTCAACGAAAATATCTTTTAAAACAGAAACAAATTACGCAACAGTTAATATAGAGGAGCTTATAAACGATGATCCCAGTAACCTTGCGCCTTGCTCCACGTACGACCGTATCTAAGTTGTACCGAATAGATTCTCCCCGCCTTGTTAAACTAGACTAATTTGTTCTAGGGTCAGAGAGTATCGCAAGTCCTTACACTGAAAACCTTGTATCGAAATTTAGTGCAGGACTGCACTTAATTATATATTATCACTGTTTTGCTGAATATTAGCTTATCATTCAAGAGCATTGCGGTCATTTAAACAATTTAAATTTTTAATATTCATTATAAATCAATCTATTATTAATAAATGATTGTTTAAATGACCGCAATGCTCTTAATTGCTCTTAATTTTTATATCTTAAGTAAAATTAATAAACTGCGATAAAGTAGTTCCGGAATTAAGCTAGATATCGCTTTGTTCTTAATTTAATAATAATAACGTCAAAACCACGCAAGTCAAGTCTTAAGCAAACAGAATTCAATTTAAATAATATTTGCGTGTTCAACATAGCAAGTGATAGTTACCTCATCCTCATGTCATAATATTATCACAGCAATACTAATACGAGCGGTTCCATCCATTAATTAGTAATTTATAATCTTAGCGCTGATACTGATGTTTATCCATTGATCATCTTTAATCGTGTTGCTACTAACCTCTACTAATGTCATTCCTGGTTCTATAACAACGTCTCTATACAATTCATAATGTACTCTATTTTGCCCACCGTCAACAATACTTTTAAGTTACTGTTAACTTATTTCAAAACATGTGTTTTCACTATCTATACTTTACTACAAGTGCCATAGTTTAACTTTGCATCAACTCCAACTAGTAAGAATTGGCCAAATTCGTTTCAGTTACCATCATCCTTGCATTCGTTGATTGCATCCCCGACCTTGGTTTATAAACCTGCTTCGTCATGCCTGTCCCAGTGAACTCGCGGTTGGTTCCGCTATTGCCCTCTGCCCGACTCCCGAAGTTATAAGCGTGAAAATCACCTACGCGTCGCCGCCCACGGCAAGAGTACCATGTATCATGTTACTGGGCTCTACCTATATAATATAGAGCAAATTAAGGAGGTAAAAGTAGTTTGTAGTTTTAGTTTGTACTTGCATCATATTGTGTAAGAATTTTAACCCTAATCGTTCAGCAATTCTCTGACAAACTATCTAGAACTTTTCCTAATCATGTTTTGCACCTTTGTTTTTAGTAAACAACTGTTGATTGTTGTGGATTCCGATACACAAACTTATAAGGCAGCATAACTGACTGTATCGTTGGACATTTCTTAAGTCAACTCTCAAAAATAATATTTCTAGACAAGTTCAGAACACACAAGAACCGTAAAATACTCTTGACAGAGATCAAAAGCACGACCTCACATCTGCTCAGTTAGTAGCCAAGCTCACAACAAATGACGGTAAAGAATAAATGTATGTAAAACGTGTATTGCTTAAAGATGGGAATAGTGCATCCGATTATAAAACCGTATAGTGTGAAGTTCCGAGATTTGTATCAATATGACTGCCGCATGCACTTCACGTACGGTTCCTAGGAACGGAGAACGATGCACCTACGATTAAAATGTATTAACATCACATTCTTTTACTTTGATGGTTAGCGCGATTGATTTTTCCATTTATAGTATGTTATGGTGATTCCACTGGTAACGATAAATCATGTCAAGTGTTATTAAATTTATCGACATAATTATTGGTGACGACCTAACTCTGGTTTAGTTTTGGGAGTTAGGATCGAAGTACTAAAAGTGCCTAAACCCCTGATCCTTGGTTTTGAAGACAACAAATTATATTCATCTACACTTACTATGACCGCTATTACTCTACATATTCTCATTCCCAACGTTGTTGTCATAAATCAGGCAACACAAAGGTCACTACGATTTTTACTAATTGAAGTATAATTGCTTTGAATGTATATCCCTCTTATCAACACGACTTCACGAGCTTGAAAGATGGGTAGTCGCCAATGCTTCCACCTCCACTTACGAAATACAGAGTGTTTTATTCTAATTATCTGTCGTGCCATAGCATAGACCAAGTCAAGCAGTTAAATGCTTTCTTTTCTTTTCGTGTGGTATCTGGATTTCCTCCGTCTTGAGGCAGGCGGAGAGATATGTCAGACTTCTACTGACTAAAAGCACATGTTGTGTCTCAACTTCTTACTGGGTAACGGGACACTAATGCATTCTCTATAATCACCAAAGCTGTTAGTCCAACTTACCCTACAAACTGGTTGGGCTTGCGCTCCGAGAGCGTGCGAGGCGCGCGCGGCCACAGGCGCGGCGGGCGCGTTTGCTGCGGGGCGCGCGCGTCTCCCGCCGCCAGGTCTGCGCACGCGCACAGCACTGCCACCGCCGCCACCAGCCGCCACATTGTCATCTTGGAACCATCACCCTGGAACACCAGAAAAAAGGGCTTGTTTGAATATTTTGGAAAAGATATCCAAATCATTCTGTAGTATTGTAGACGTAACGTCATATACATAGTATTGTCTTCTCTCATGGGAATACATAATGATCGTTGTCTCCACAGACTGTTCCTAAAAGCTGGTAACTGTCATTGGAGTCAAGAAAAGCATGATTGTTTTGTCATCTTGAATATTGTTTGTTCTCGAACGAATCCTGTGTGTTGCTTGTGGTTACTAACTTATCAGAAGAAGTAGGTAGCTTTGAATCGTTTACAATGGAGAGTTACAAGACTGTCATTTTAGCCATTGAAATAATTATATCAATAATATCAGTATTGGTATTGTATTAGAGCTGAGTTAAAATATTTGGAATTCAATAAAATAAATACGTATGTTCTATCTATACCAAATTAAGTTCCTTTTAATCTGATTTTGATGTCTAACCCGACGTATACCAATTATTATATACATTTGAAATTACTCGTATATATTAGTTATCAATTGAAAGAGGTTATGAATGAATTCGTTATCATACAACAATTCGTATAAAAAATGTTTCAAATGGCAATACAAAATTATTCTATCGCCACGTATTACCGCACGTGTAGGAATAAGATAACTCCTACCACCGGATAAGATATCGCTAAATGTTAGCCATCAGCAACGTTTAAAAATAAATATCTAATTATATAATGTATAATAAAATCACTAAAGAGTCAACCCGTCAAGCCTTCAATACGGTAACCTTATAAAATCTTAATAAATAAACAGTAAGTAATTGGGGCAAAGATTACGCGGTACATTCTTATCGGCAACTGCATTGATAATTGTGTGTTTACACAATAAAAGCACATTCTGATGTCAGTGCCAAAAATATTTTTAGATACACTTAGCTATCTGAAAGCTTCGCGATAAAATTGTTTTAAATTAAATTCGTTGTTGGCAGTTCATGACAAATAATCTCACTTTTTGTAAAAAGGTAAACGTTCCAAGTATAATGTTCATAATATGCAAAATATAAGAAGATTCGCTATTGGATATAAAAACTCAATTTAATCTGACGTTACGTCATCACTACTGAGTTACTGAATGGTCAATCAACAATACTAAACATGATCTTTCTGAATGAGATTGATATTAATTTGATGAATAATACTAACATTTGAAAACAATCTCAATGATGTAGGTTAACTTCGTTATCTACAAACATGTACTTGAAATAAAATATTGGACATTTAATTAATTTAAACGGATTTCAGCAAATGTTATGTCGGTCATTGATGTCTGACACATTCAATTAACTAATTAAGTTACTATATGCAAATTAGGTTAACTTTTATCACTAGAAGAACCTTTTATTGTTTCAAGTTTTTAGCAAAAGGTTTAAATTTTCCAGTTAATATAATTATGACCATATTTTATGGACGCATTTTGAGAGAATTTACATACTTATAAAAATATAGCCATCTGACGTAAATCCAGTCTATCAATATGGAATGGGATAATAAATGAATTCTATACTGCTACTAATTACGCATTTAAGTAAACAATACTCATGAAACCGTTGCGATCCTAATAATAAACCGAAATAAGGTTGGTCAAAAGTAATCTGAAAAATACCATTGAAACAACAGCACAAAGATTACGATATAACAAAACCTTTTTGGATAGAAAAATATAGCAGATACAACGTAAGAGGAGCAAGCACACACACGGCACATAGATGGCGGGAACAGCGGGAGGAGCGGGGCGGGATCAAGCAATCTGTGCCGAAATGATAACGAGGGCCGTCGACCGCGCACACATCACAATCTGTTGCTATAATTAGTAAAAATTCTTCATCAGCTTTGTTCTACAAGACGTCACTTGTTAGTAAAAGCAACAACCTTACGTTAGTTGGGGACTAATTTGTAAAGTTGTGCAGCCAATGAATGAAACGTTGGCAAGTTACTTAGTGCCTATATTGTTCGCGCTCTACATCTATTGATGCTTGCAAAATAATCTTTTGTGGACAAATTGCCGCTTTTAAGTACTGACAATGATTCTCTATTATCATAATTAGCTTTGCCAATAGCAACTATAGAATCGATTCTAGAAAGAAACTAGTCCTTAGATCCAGAACGGTAGCTGTGTACACAGCAGAGTCTAAAAAGTTGATAGACTCTCTGTCACAGCTCTGTCCAGCGAGAACGACGCACTTTTATCTGTATAATAATAATAATATATAGTAGATAACATCATTGTCTTATTTAGAATAGGCTTATAACATTGAACACCACGTGCTAAGAACCTGGATTCTCTACGCATTTTTTAGTTTCTTCTTCTAAAACAGTGATGTCTGTCTGACAGGCTTGGTTTGAAGTGAATTCAAATGGACTGACACTATCATAGATATTTTGGTGTCACCAATATCGTGATCCCAGTTAGTTTTAGGAGTCATTGTCCAAATAGACAGGAGCGAGTCGAAGTTGGGCGCCCATCAATGGCATGAGTCACGCGGAGTGAATGCCGCCGCCCACGACTGCGGCTTCCTTACTTACTACATGGCCATTCGCCGGCCACACACTGGACATCATACTAATCTAATGTGACGAATTTTACGTTGCTCTCGGATGTTGTTTATTAAAAAGATATAGACAAGGTAGAACTAGAAAAATGGCACTTTTATTAAATCCGCTAAAAATTGGTCCTTCGTAGTCAAAGGATCAAAAATTGGACCTTGAGACAAAAAAATACCATCTACGTTATACATTTACTGGGGTAAAGTTTCAGAAAAGATAATCTAATGCTCGTTTTATTTCTTCAGTTTCCACAAGAATAATATTTCAAATAAAAAAAAAACACATAATTAGTTGATTATTATTTCCGTCGTCGGTAGCATCTAATTAGGTACTATTTCACTTAGGCTCGTTGTATCAAATTACTCTCCGATTCGAGCTCGTGATTTACCGATCCTTGATGAGTACCGTTAGCTGACCCACATACTCTCCCGTCAAATCAATCGTGTCCTAAGCAAACATGATTCTTTTCAATATATCCTGAATGGACACAAATGAACTTTCTCGTTTCATTGTGATTTAAATAAATAAAAACTTTGTTAAGTGTGTGGATAGGAAAGATCTAAAAGATTTGGTGATGTTTGATTCGAACAAATGCTTGATTAAAATGTCAATAAAAAATGTTAGCAGAATCAGGTGAGACTTCCCGCTATACATAATGCATGCAAAGACACAGAAAGCGAGGCAAACATATTGAAAATCGTGATTATCCCAATCATTAATTCATAAGGCGTTTTTAACAATTCAATAAAACTTGAAAAATTAATGCTGCTTAGTTTACGACATTTTTTTATTTATTTATCATAGGCTCGCGCTTGACCAGAATATAAACATTATTTGTCTTACACACTCTAATAACTAATCATTTCACACTGATATCATAAAATCCTAGGTTCTTTTACATACAGATCATTATCATGCCATCTTAATTCGTAACTTTATACATAGAAACTTCTTGAACTACAGAAAGAACAAATGCGGTCCTTTCTTCTCCTAGACCACACACAGTTCCTATTCTACAATTACAATATTACAAGTTCTTATAAATTCTCAGAATCACGTCCGTTATAATGTTATTAGGTTCACTTATTAGTACGACCGATTTATGCTGATTCTGATCACAATTGGCTGTTAGCACCAATGTATGACAATGCCCAACCGCACCTTGATATGCTAAATAGCGACCAAAGTTATAACCATCATTAATATCAATGGAGACAGAACTAATTCTGACCGTTGACCGGTTTAAATATGTGTTTTACTGCATTTTAATTTATGTGGTGCTAAAACTTGTAGCCCTTTTGTATAACCGAAATAATGCTTTGACAAAAATAGCCTTATGGATTATTATCATTTCGATGAAAGTAATGTAAAAGAAAGTGTTCAAAAAGTTATGAACCATGATTTTGATAATGTTTTGGTACATCTAAGTACCTTTGGTAAGCTGTAATTTTAATGACGGTGACAATACCATGATTGATAGAACAAACTCTCGTCTCCCGTTCCATTACCCTTGCCTGTCCTATAGAAACCGTACATTTGACCGAATATATCAACCTATGACTCCAATGACACACAGCAATAGTCTAGCCTTCTGTCAGTTTCAGCTGTTTTATTTGTAATCGGAACAAGAGTTCCAGAGATTACCTCGTACAAAAAAACAGTTTCTCTACTCTATAATATTAGTTTAAAAGTCATCATCATCATCATCATCATTTCAGCCGAAAGACGTCCACTGCTGGACATAGGCCTCCCCCAGGCGTCGCCACATTGACCGATCCCGTGCGTCTCGCATCCAGCGCCTTCCCGCAACCTTAACCAGGTCATCGGTCCACCTAGTGGGAGGCCTTCCAACGTATCGTCTTCCGGTTCGCGGTCGCCATTCCAGAAGTTTTCGGCCCCATCGGCCATCCGTTCTGCGAGCAATGTGCCCTGCCCACTGCCACTTAAGTTTAGCAATTCTCCGGGCTATGTCAGTAACTTTAGTTCTCCTGCGGATATCATCATTTCTGACGTGATCACGCAAGGAAATTCCGAGCATAGCCCTCTCCATTGCCCTTTGGGTGACTTTAACCTTTCTGATAAGGCCCATTGTGAGCGACCATGTCTCGGTCCCATAGGTGATCACTGGCAACACACACTGGTCAAAGACTTTTGTCTTGAGACACTGCGGTAAATTGGACGAGAAGATACCACGCAACTTCCCGAACGCCGCCCAGTCGAGTCGGATTCGACGGTTGACCTCTTTCTCGAAGTTGGACCTACCCAACTGGATCGTTTGTCCCAGGTAGACATAATCGTCTACAACTTCGAGTGTAGAGTCTCCGATCTTGATAGGAAAGGGTGCTACATGGGCGTTCACCATGATCTTGGTTTTGTCCATGTTCATTTTAAGACCCACTCTTTCGGAAGCTTTACTGAGGTCATCGAGCATTTTACTGAGGCTTTCCATGGTCTCAGCCATGACCACTATGTCGTCGGCAAACCGAAGGTGAGTGATGTACTCGCCATTAACGTTGATGCCTAGGCCCCTCCAGTCCAGAACCTTGAATACATCCTCCAGCGCAGCAGTGAACAGTTTCGGAGAAATGACGTCTCCCTGTCTCACGCCACGCTGGAGAAGGATTGGTTTCGAGGTCTGATCCTGAAGACGGACTGACATGGTGGCGTTTTTGTACAAACACTTCAACACCTCAATGTACCGGTAGTCGATCTGGCACCGTTGGAGAGACTGCAGTACAGCCCAAGTCTCGATCGAATCGAAGGCTTTCTCGTAGTCCACAAACGCTAAACAGAGAGGCAGGTTATACTCTTCGGTCTTCTGTATAACCTGCCGCAGCGTATGTATGTGGTCTACGGTGCTAAAGCCTTTTCGGAATCCGGCTTGTTCGGGAGGCTGGAAATCATCAAACCTGCGCGCGAGACGATTCGTGATGACTCTTGAAAACGACTTGTAGACATGGCTAAGAAGTGAGATGGGTCTATAGTTCTTCAGCCGGGCATTGTCGCCCTTCTTGAAGAAAAGTACCACCACACCCCTGCACCATGCCTGTGGCGTTTTGCCCTCGAGTATGACGGAATCAAACAGCTTCTGAAGGGCCTTAAGGACCGGTTTTCCACCCGCCTTCAGGAGTTCAGCCGTGATTCCGTCATCACCCGGCGCCTTGTTGTTTTTAAGCTGTTTCAGAGCCATCCTAATCTCGTACAGGCTGACATCCGGGATATCTTCGGTATAGTGACGGGTCAATCTAGCTCTTGGGTCGTTTGCTAGACTCGCAACGGGCTTGCTGACTGATGTGTACAACTGCCCATAGAATGTCTCGATCTCCCTCAGAAGCTCCGGTTTGGCGGATACGGTCCTGCCATCGTCGGTCTTCAGTTTCGTGAGCTGGCTCTGCCCAATAGCCAGATCCCTTGAAAAAACCTTGGAGCCTTTATTTCGCTCAATCGCGGTATTAAAGCGGCGGAGGTCTCTTTTCAAGGATTTAGAGATCTGTCTATTGAGCTGCCGGTATTTGCACGCCTCATCTGAAGACTGCAGGATCATCTCACGCCTCTCCTTCATAAGCTTGAGGGTAGGATCAGAGATCTTTTTGTTTCTATCTGTACGACGGGTCTTGAAAAACTTAGACCCGACCGTATGGACAGCTTCCACGAACCCGTCGCTATATTCGTCCACTGAGCTACCTAGGCACTCGAAACGATTCTGGAGTTCGAGCTGAAAGCTCTCGGGGTTTTGGACCTGGATCTGTGCTGGACGGAGCGTGGACTTCATCAGTCGAGACCTTTCAAGCTTAATATTAATGTTCAATGTGCCTCTTACCATGCGGTGATCGCTCCCGGTTTTTACCGAATTGATCACAGAGACATCATTGAACATTTGCTTCCTGGTTGACATGATGAAGTCAATCTCATTTTTTGTTGCACCATCGGGGCTCTGCCAGGTCCACTTCCTGTGTTCACGCTTTTTGAAGAAGGAGTTCATCATATAGAGGCCCTCCTTCTCCATAAAACTGGCCAGTAGGTGACCCCGGTGGTTCCGACGTCCAACTCCAAATTGCCCCACTTGGAGCTCATCCTCGTCTCGTTTGCCCAGTTTCGCGTTGAAGTCCCCCATGACAACGGTGAAGTGAGTTTTGAAACCATGCATGGCTCTAGAGATATCCTCATACATGGTCTCTACCTCGTCGTCGGGGTGTGCCGAGGTTGGGGCGTAGACCTGTATGACCTTCAGCGAATATCTTGAGGATATTCTGAGTATAAGGTACGCCACCCTGGTCGACACACTCTCGATCTTCACCACGTTGTTCACAAGGGTTTAAAAGTAGATGAAATAATATGTTATGTTTTCTGTATGGACGCTGCACATACAGGTATTTGCACGATCTACGCGGCCAAAAGTCCCATCATCAAAATAACAATAACATTCATAAAAACAAGTTCCAGGTACAGAGTACGAACCCGGGCACAATACTCATGCTTTATTTATCTACTATTATCATGCACCACGCACCTGTAGTGTCATTCGGAATTTGACCGTTTCACCTAGTGTACGTATCTGTTCTCGGCGCTTTTCTAAACATTCAACTTTCAAAGTGATATTTTGCGTTATCAAGTTCTTCTTACGAATTGAAAGTGGTACATTCTGATGGACAAGAAAAGAGACTTACAAACTACAGAAATAAAGTTATGATCAACTATCAAACTACGTTATATTTTTTATAATAAAAAGTCTCATTGTCATACCGTGATTTCCTTCAATATTTTTTCTTTGTGTTTTTGTTTATGTATCGGGGTAGATCGGGATATAATTTTTATTATACGTTATTATTTGATCGTTTTCCTTATAAATACTATCAAAAACGTCTCCGGAAACGTTCATTACATGTCCATACTCCGGATACATACAGTTTTGCGGGATTAAAGATATTCAGCGAAATTTCGTCTAAAATTGGAAATATTTGTTACAGACTTTTAACATAGTGTATGTTAGGTTTAGGTTCAGAGGGTGCATCAGGAGTAAAGCTTGTGAACCGAAAATACTTGTTTGACCTCAAGAAGAACGAAAATTTGCCGAATTTAGATATCTAGTTAAACTATTTAAAATTTCAACTTTTGTCATGAAGACCAAATTTTTAAATTGAAACGTGGTTATGCTCATCAGAAATCAAACAAAGGTGGACCAAAGCTCATTATAAAATGCCAAGCTGAGACATTTTTGCCTGAAACCTTGGCCATGTTTGTATCTGCAGAATCCAACATATTATCAGAAACTTCATCAGAGAGCGACAAAGAAACTCAAGAACTTAGCATTATTATGTTTTTCCCTTGTACCAATGATGTAGCGATCAAAATATAATTATGTTTTAAATTTGTAATTTTTTTTTTGTCAAATTAACTTTTTTTTGAAAAATTAATGTATTTTTTTAAATAAGTTTTTTTTATTTATTTACCTTATTAACATTAAAATAATTTTGGTGGCGTAGATCGTGCAAATACCTGTATGTGCGCTGGGCTTTTATTCGAAACTGCTGTGAACAGAGAAGAAATAATATTTTTATCAAAGTACATAAATTAACGAAACTCTGTATAATTTATTTTAAAAGCACCCTTCCTTAATTAATATATTTTTAAATAATTATAATTTCATAAATAAAATTACAAACAAAAGTAAGTTTTGTTTAAATATGTTAATACCACATCCTTTGCCCTCCCCCGGTGGGTTCCCGCATTGTCGAGGTGAGGGCACTCGGTACCCTTGGCTTGGTCACCCACGATGAAGCGAAGAGGAAGCAGCCCTTCCTCGGGGGAAGGGCTGCTCGTCAGGGCTTTTGCCGATTAAGCCGACGACGTAGCGGCCAACGAGTAGGTTGAGGTGCCGCTTGGGTGACATCGCAACAAAAATTTCGTATGCGGCATAGCGTTGGCCGCTCTCCCTATCCCCTGAGACCAAAAAGTAGTCAGTGGTGGGGCCACTGACTTGAAACGTGTGACGTTTCAAGTCAGTGGCCCCACCACCATCAAGTCAGTGGGACCAAGAATAAAACACACGGGCTGGCTTGTTTGCGGGGGTGGTCACGGCCTGCAATGTGTTCTGGTGCGCTGGTGTTGGCGGGTACTCCCTAGAGAAAGATGCGGTGATGGACAGCCGCGTTGGGTTCACGGATGAGTGCTAACGCGTGCCCGTGTTCTCGCCTTAAGCGGCATAGGAGGACACCGTGGCGTTTTAATGGGTTTGAGTCCCACATAACTTCGCTATCTCCCCGTGGTAGAGCCACATGCATGTTAATAAGCATTTCTCAACACAAAAGAATAAATAAAAAATGGCCTCTTTGGCACACAAGAAAGTATTTCTTTAGTAATATTTGATGGCACAAAAGTCGTTTAACTACCTATTCCTAAAGAATTTAAAAGAAAAAGAAAATTCCTATAGCTTACATAAATAAAAACTTCAGAAACTTTGAGGAATAGCGAAACACACTCAAAGGAGTCGAGCCCGATTTTGGTGAAAACTTAATTTTTTTAAATCATAATTCCTAGCCAGGAATATTGATTTTAAAAAACCCGTTGGTTATGAAAAAAACACATGCTGTATAATAACACCATTCGATAGTGTCGCTAATAAGGAAAATTAAATTCTGGCAAACTTAAGATAAGGGCTCATTTTTAACAAAATACTTATTTTTCCTACGTTAATAGTCCATTAAAACCGTAAGTGATGAAATGATGACCATTATTTTCAACAAATAACCAGATTCGACAACTCAAACATAGCACTGCATTCAGAATCACAATAATTTTGATTCAGTTTAGAATATTCTCTAATTTTTTTTTATTTCATCATCTGCTTGATACGAGCCGATTTATTTCTTAAAAAAAAGTATTTCGTTCAAAATTAGGTATTTCCTCAAGTTTGCCATATGACATTACTTCCCAGAATTTGATGCTTATAAGTGACACTATCGGATGGTGTAATAACACAGCGTGTGTTTTTTGCCGAAATCAACGGGTTCGATTCCTGGCTAGAAATATTAATTTTACAAAATTCCAATGATGCAGTTTTAGTATTCATAAAAATCGTGCTCGTGGCTCCTTTGAATTTTTTTCGCTTTTCCTCATAGCTTCGGATTTGGCCATCCATGCCCACCTAAAAAACTCATTTTGTATATACCAATCTATTAAGACCTTTTATGATGGCAACCATAGATGGATTTATTTTAGATGCTTATGGTCCATATACCGCAACAACATCTGATGCGCACTAGTGCTCTCATAAATTATTTTAGAGAAAATGATGTTTTTTGCCAGATAGAGAGTGATTTTAGATAGAGAGTTTCGGGATGCTATAGGACTACTTATGTAGGTGAAGCACAATAATTGTCAACGATAAAACCGAATAAATCTCGGCTTGTAACCTTGTGCTGATGGGTGATTGAAGTAGTGAATGGTCGGTTTTAAACTCATTTCAAGATGTTCAGAATTAAATATTTTAATGTAACATTAAGAAGTATTGCAGCCACCTGCATGGAATATTGCAGCCACCTTTGGGGTGCCTCAGCTATCAACTTTCCGCACTAGACTCGGTGGGACGCAGAGCAAAGAGGCTCATTGGCGACGTTGAACGTGGATGCCAAGCTTTACAGCTTGGCTCATCGCCGCAAGGTCGCCTGCTTGTCGGTCTTCTAGAGACTGTACTTCGGTGAGTGTGCTCAAGAGCTCCAAGACCTCATCCTACCGGCTTCCTTCTACCATCGGATATCTAGACGCACTGCAAATTACCATCCTTACCTGGTTGCCATTCCACCAATTCGCAGCACTTCCAAACATCCTTCATAATGCCCGCAGCGAATGAGTGGAACTCACTACCTGCGTCTGTGATTACGAACGCATTCAACCAGAATCTCTTCAAAGTTAGAGTGAACAAGCTTTTTCTGGGTAAGCTCACTCCATCGTCGTCTCTGTCACCTCTGACCTAGACTAGAGTCAAGAGCAAACCCATCTCAAATAAATAAATTAAAAACAAAACTTTATCAGTGATTTTAGAATTTGCGCAGCAATATTGAACAATTTCTATCCGCTTATAACCGACCGTTCTGATGCTCCAGCAATCTTAGACAGAGCAATGCAAAGACTAAACATGGCAAACTATTTAGTTGACTTGAGCATCAATTAAATAGAAGCCGAGCCCGTTTTACAAGAATAAATGATGCCCAATTACCACAAATAAATATGTTTCCTAATAATGGAAATGTCAGACTTGATTCGATTGATGGTAAATTGATAAAGCAAGCCAGTACTTATTACTGGGAAGAGAGTCGTGCAAATGGGACATTTTTGGTTGAAATAAGTGACAGCTTAGAAATCCCAAATGTCCCAGGCATGATTTCATCACATGAGAAAGTATTACTAGCAGGAGCGAAAATTTGTTTAATCGTAGGCAGTCGTAAAAATAGTGATTTAGACAATGAGAATTTAAGTGAAATAACAACTCACAAGTGTGACAACATTAGTTTAATGATATGCAATCGGAAAAATAGCGATTTTGACAATGAGCCATTAAGTAAAATGACAACTGACAAGTGTGATTACTTTCAGTCGTATATACAGAGAATTCATTCAATCAAAACTTCTAAAAACATCCATCTCTATGCCATACATCCAAATCATGTCGAAAATTCGTTGCTTTTACTTTAAAACCATTTACTCAATTTTGTTTAAAATATTTAAGATAAAATTAAGGTGTATAATTTGCTTTAAAAAAAATATTTAACAGTTTTTCTTGGTTTCAATGTGCAAAAATAATAAGAAAATAGAATCTGGGCTTACTTAGACTTGATATTTATTTTTATTTTTTTTTGTTTTGTAAGGTCATCGCAGATGCCTATCAGGAAAACCGCACACATGATAGTGGTTGAAAAACAAAATAATTTTAAGTCCATTTCATAACATGTCCTTTTCTCATTCTCACCACAATTATACGGCTAAAGTAAACACAAATCGTTTTCCTTTACAAAACACTCATTCATCTTTACCGTTCCCATCCTCAACCTTCGTCCTTGCCGAGGTTGGATTGGAATCAAAGCGTTGCTGTCACCCAATCAGTGTCAAGTGTCACGCAAATAGTGTGTACGGTCAACAAACGCAATGATGAACGATGATGCGTCGCTACGGTCGGCGGAGCGTCGGCACGCGCTTAGATCAATATAGTGGGGAGGGAGGAGTAACGTGGGAGCGACAGCGACTTTTGTGAGGTGCAGTCTACAAATGAAACGGAATTGATAGATGAGCTGAATTAAGTCAGATAACGCCGAGAGTGTTTTGTGCTGATGATAACTAATTATGATATCGATAACAATTAAGGCCAACTCAATTTATGTAATAAACATTACTTAAGCTATAGTAAGTTTTTTACCTTTTTGTAACTAAACAAAACCCTTTTTAAGCTCTTTAGGCTACTCGCACAAAAATATCTAAACAATTCTGATATAATGATATATTCTGATATAAACAAAGCACATGCATTTTTTAACAAAAAATCGCTTGCGCTTATGCATTCCAACCATTCCTTAAAGGCGAGCGAGTGCCCCCAATTGAGGGGTTATTAACGCACGCCACTGGCTGCGCCCGCGCCGACTTCTAACGATCCGATGCAGCAAACAAACATACGACGATGCAGTTAGATTGTTTAAGTAAAGCTTGTATGAGCTTTAGAGTGTTGCTTGAACAGTATTGATTAGTTGGGCATTAACAAAAAGATCGATATATTGTATAGATACATAAACTGTGTGGGACCTAAAACGCTTCCCTGCTGAATACCAAAATAATACAGTTGTTAGTAACTTATATTTCTTCCAATACAAATGCTTATAGATAGAAACAAATGTGTTCTGCCCTGAGTGCTTATTGTAAAGCATTGGCAAAGGTAAAGATAGTGATATTATACAGTAATATAAAAATAATATAATATAATATGGAAATATTCTAGTAAAGTTGCAAGAAAAAGACAGTTAAAGGGCATTTTAGTTGGGCTGATAAATAAAAGGCAGTATAATTGAGATGCAAGCAAACATATATCTGCGAAGCTTCAGTTCATTCATATATAAAGAAATAATACGCATGTCTGTAAATTTACGCAATAAAGCGTGAAGAACACTTTTCTATAAGCTGTTTATGTCAGGTTCTACTGAAGCCGACCGTTTTCTTTGAAAAACTTTGAAACATCAACTGCACTGACTGAATTTATATTTTTTTATGATCAAGAACTAATTTATTTTTTACTCTATTTTGTAGAGTTAGACATATCATATCAATCTAGAACTAGATTTTTTGAACTTCAAAATTTACTCAAAATAAACAACAATGTGTAACAACTTATTCGTCGGCATTTTTCCATCAGGAGGGTGGTCCCCAGCCGGTACAGAGCCTGGCCATTAATTAAAATACTTAATTATACCAGCTTCGAGAGAACAATAATTAATTATAACCCTTATACTGTAATGGTAAGTTTAGTTAATTGATTGTATTCAATAATTTATTGGTTGGTTATGGAATGCGGTTATAAACGCTCCTAAGTATCCTTTTGTGGCTGATACGTTATTGATCAAAAATACATGATACATGAATGTGGAACTGAACTTGTAGGCTCGGCCCTTGGGCTTATTCTATGGGATATAGATCTGTATCATACAGAGATTGCGCTCCTTCGTTCCACAAAAGGCGTTCTAGATTATGATGGTCCTTGGTTATGTGGATACACTTTTTGCATGCTAGTCGAAAAACCGATCGCAGATAGCTTGCCATCCTTTATCAGGTATACCGTAACTGGAAATCATAATAAAACTGACATTAACATCATCAATAATGACGTAACGGTGTCCAAAACTATAAGTAAATCAGAGTGTTCATAATAAAGCGTGATCGTTAGTCTCCTAGCCATAGAGTAAGTTCATCGACCTTGCCTGCATACAGACAGCAAGGCGCCAAAACATTTGACATTGAAGCGACTGATTGATCGATCATGAATCGATTATCCATCGAATCATTCGGAACTCGAATGTTACGCACTGCGCAGCTTTGAGTAACTGTTTCTGTGCTTAGTTCAAGTAGCTGTGATGTAACATGCGTTTAGCTTTTAAGCTTATTACTTAAGTACTTAATGTAATAAATAAATGCTTGCTCCTACTAAACTCTACACTCTACTAAAAAAATCAAATATTTAGGGAACTCTGACTGTATTTAGTGTTCTATGCTACGAGACAGCATATTTAACAACAAGCTAAAAGATAAATAAAAAATCGGTATGATGCCTTCAATGATTCAATTCAAACCACATATTTGATATTTGGTTAAATAAATTACTTATTTAAATATTTTTATATGTCTGTAGGCAATAACAACAAATGCAAACATTAAAAATTATTCAGCATTATTGTAAATTGTTGAAACTATTTACTCTACCTGTCTGTCTTTTCTATCTAGGTATTAAAATATGACATAATTGTGCAAGATTTCAGTCTTGCAAATTTTGGCCTTTTACATGACCTGGTTTACAAATATGTTCCTAAAGGACCATATTTCGGCACTCACGGGCAACATCGTATTGACGCGTAGGACCACAGCAACGAAAACGTATAACACACAAAAGAAAAATGTCTGCATGTCGTAACCAACCTTAAAGGAAACACTGAAGCACCTCACAAAAACAACACAAACTCGATAAGATTAACCTCATTATGTTGCAAAATAAAGTTTTAAAGAGCACAGCTCGTATCAATCATGATGATTGATCAGTCACATCGCCCAGGTAAACACGCGAGCGACGCGCCACGGCACCTCACTATTGGAACAAGAATGCGTGACACTAATCTTAATTAGGACGCGTGGACTAATTAATTTAAGGTGGCTGAATGCCGCCTATGGAGCGGTTGGCGGCTTTGACCTGTAATAATAATACAGGTCAACATATGCGGCAGATTGATTTGACTGAATAAAAATAATAGATTTACGGAAAATTAGAGTACTCAAAAGGCATTGTGCAAGACATATTTAAGGATGCTTCTTGAATGACAATAGATGGAAAAACATTTAACAGGTACCAAGGGACAGGACAAAAAGAAAAGGGAGCCCAAATAAAAGATGGAAAGACATTTTCAGTTACAGATATAGATCTCATTTGTTCGTACCAATAGTGTGTATATAAGGCTATTACCATATCGCACCATGTCTAGGTAATAAATTTTCTATGAATAGGATGAAATCACAACCCTCAGTCACTCAAATCTCTTCTTAAAACTTAATCAGAACTTCAAATGAATTGCAACAACATCTCGAATTCGCTTTTATCAGTGACACATAATAACGAACAGTTAAAACAGAAAACAATGCACAAAACGGTGGATATATATTCTATTATCGGACGGCAAGAGATTTTTACAGTTTTTTTCTTCTGACCGATATCCGGGCGGTCCCTGGGGTCACATTCGGATAAGTCGCCTATCAGCCCCATGTCGGCACCACGAATATGACGAAACTGACCCAACAGGGCTAGCTTTGCCGATAAACAATTAGGTCAAGGCCATTTCTTTTAGTGATTCATTATATCTTCTAAATTTATGGTAAAGTAAAATTAATTTATAACAGAGAATGGGTGTATCCCTAAATCAAATTATCTAATAAAATATACAATCTTATCGTAGTGCCGAGATGGCCAAAGAAGGGAAAAGAACTCATTAGAGCTCATTGAGGAAATTTACAAGAGAGGCGTACAAAACATTGCTCAATAAGGTAAATAAAACCCATTCTGGAATTGATTTCTTTGAAATCTAAATTAATGACTAAAATAATATTGGTTCGGTTTATAAAATAAATTACAATAATTTGTTTTCCTCATAATATTCCAGAAACTCTCAAGTGTTGTTTTGTAAGTCAAGATTATTTTGTTGATTTTTATTTAACAAAAAAAAATCTGATATTATAACAGTAGGTAGACATTCGCAATCAATTACAATAGATGACTTTTATTTTGACAACACAAGCATCAAAATAATAAAAATACAGATTCCTCTTGACGAAAGTTTAATCAGTTCCAAGAATAATTCCCTGTTGCAACAATAGAAGAAATGCCAAACAAATGCCAATCCCAGAAACTGTTCGTAAAAATCTCGGAGACCCAAATTCCAGCTCATATATTTTATACGTTGTTTAGACATGGCATAGTTTTTTCGGCAGCTCTCATCAGTAGTATTTCCAGATCGCTTAGCTAAGACAAGACTTCAACTTTGAGGTATCGTGTAATTTAATAAGGAATCAAATCTCAGTTGGATGAGAGCTGCCGAAAATCAAGACAAATAGCGTGCGATAGGAGAGGCCTGTGTCCAGCCGTGGACTTGCTATAGGCTGATGAAGGAATCAAATTCAATTTCTTTTGAATCCATTGGTCCTTTGTTCCCGATGAAATTATTAATGACATACTTGGATATATATTTCTCAAAATCTTCATAAGGCTACTAAAATAACTGCTTGGCAACAGAAAGCAATAGTATAAGGCGTGAAATAGCCTCACTTGAGTTTTGTAGAGATTACTTTGTAGGGATTCACTTGAACGGCGTGTTCTATCGATCATGCGATTATGTTATGATGCGAACATTTTGTTCTATATTTAGAAATAGGACGAGCCCACGGATGAGGATAAACATACATGTATTGGGATTAGTCTAGTTAGTTTAGTTAACACGATATTGAAATTACAAATGGGAGCTAAGAACAGATAAATAGAAATAGAAGAGAGATTTTCTGGCAAGAGAATTCAATCTCTTCTCGTTTCGATGGTACATACAGGGTGTAACGAAAAGGTGTGATCATATTTAAAAAACCGGCCAAGTGCGAGTCGGACTCGCGCACGAAGGGTTCCGTACCATTATAGCAAAAAACTGCAAAAAAAATTACGTTTGTTGTATGGGAGCCCCACTTAAATATTTATTTCATTCTATTTTTAGTATTTGTTGTTATAGCGGCAACAGAAATACATCATCTGTGAAAATATCAACTGTCTAGCTATCACGGTTCATGAGATACAACCTGGTGACAGACAGACAGATCGTGGAGTCTTAGTAATAGGGTCACGTTTTTACCCTTTGGGTACGGAACCTTAAAAACTGCTTTTGCCCATATAAATGAAAAATTTAGTCCATGGAAGTCATAGACAATTCCCAAAACAAAAATTGGACTTTCCAAACAAAGTTGTCGTCAGCTGATCACAATATAATGGATACAATGTTTTTTGATAATTGCCTGTGACTTCCTTGGAGAAAAATGTACATATACATGGGCAAAGGTAGCTTTAAAAATGTAATCACACTATTCCGTTACGCCTTGTATAATCAAACCAGCATTTAAAAAAGAAGACGCATGAGATCAATCGAATGAAATTCACACTTTAAGAGACAAACTTTTGCAAATAGATGAAGATATAAATAGCAATCGTAACAACCAACAATAGGAACTCAAAACTATAACAGCTATAGACGTTCTAATTTAACAACTAATAAACCATTTAATGATAAATAAATCTTCAAAGGTAATAAAACTAAAGAACCATAAATATAAAACTGTACCACTATCTAAAAACGATCATCACACTAAGCCCGACTCTCAAACAGCCACGTAACTTGTAAGCAATGGCAGCACATTACCAATCTGCCTATTTCGACCATAAGGAGGCCATTCATGTGTTGACGAGGAAGCGCAAGCGCCGGTGTACGTTTCAGGACGATCAAAGGGCCACTTATGATGCACTCGCGAAATGGAGATAGCTTGAGAGAGCTTGTTTGGAGATAAATGTGTTGTTGTGTCAATATGGATTTTGTGTGATAGTGGAAGAGGAGGAAGTAAGGAAAAAGCAGCTTCTAAAATAATCCTTATCCGGAAGGGGACAAAAATGTCAAAGACCACTTTTCGCCAGTTGTATTTAAGTTCCATGCATTACGGAGTGAGCCTATAGCCATAAACTGGCCACTGGGTCACTGCTAATTATTTCCAGATGTTTCTATCACCCAATAAAACTTTGCCGGATCCGGGACTCGGAAGATCTCACCCTCAGCAATAGCATTTTCGAACTACACTAACAAAGTAATTCAGAAAGACTATTAATTGTAATCAACACAAGATTTAAGATTTAAGACAAGATTTCTCTTGACAAGAAAATAAGCCAGACCTCAATCCGACTCAGAAGATCTATAATGTAAAATAGCCAAATTCCAAAAGATTTTAATTAAGATTTTTATCGAAATAAAAAAGGGAATACACTCTAATAAAGTAAATCACACAAACACTAATGAAGACATAAGTTTCAGCGTATATCCACGTACCATCGCAAATAGTGCGTGATGACCGATCGTGGTCACGCCTGCGAACATGCAGATACAGTTCGTAATCTAAGGCGCCTAAGCGCCTATCGCCTAATTGACTCTAAGAGCGAGAGTACACTTGAGAGACCACTCGAGGAAAATTTGGTCCTAAGTGTCGAGAAACCGGGATGATTCCGATTTTCCCATCAACGTTCACACGTAATAAAGCTTTCTTTTTTGAGGTAAATATATGACCAATTTGAATGGTGTTTTGACTTTCCTTGAATTTATTGGAACGTATCTAAGCTCAAAATAAAGAATGGCTAACACAGCAGAAAAATGTGAGGTAGATATAGTATCCTACACCATTAATAAATGTGTTCGAAATCTGATTTTGTGGTTACCACTATTAGTTTTTCAAAAACATTTGCAACACTTGAATAAATTCAGTTGAATATATATAGTTGAACATGCAGAACGGATCAATAAATCTAGAACATATCCTTGAGAAAATAAGACGTAAAGTAGAACAAAAATATAAAAATGATGTTGAAACAAATCTGAATTGGAACGAATAAATAACTATGCAAACAGACAATAATGTATTGTGTTTGCAAGTTTTCAAACGTAATATAAATATGCAGTTTCATCAAAGTAGCATAATCTGAGCAAATACATACTGCTTCTCTATCCTTGATTTTTTAATTCTAGTTTGTTTCAATGTTGTGTTTTGTAACGTGAATCTAAAATTGTCTGTGAATCTGCAATCATCTCGCCCACTTTGAAATTTCTGTTTTCGGAATTCTTTTGTAACTTTTTTTTGTCGTGATCTACTCGTAAAAGCCTGAATAAAAACTAGTTCAAATAATTATGACGATCTCTGATAAAAGATAGCCGAAGTATGCGTGGTTGTGGAATGGCTTAAATAAACAGAAAGTCTACTGTGTTAATCTAATTATCACTTTTGAAAACATTAGATAAGTTCTCCAACAATTTTCACTGGAAATATTATAATATATAAATATATAGGTACGCAAACTGGCGAAATTTGGATGCCTTTACGTACCCTTCAGGGAATAACTTCGTGATGTTATGTTTAAGTTGCATGTAAATTAGAATTACAGTAATAAACCTATTCCGAACAAATGTTATTTTAATTCGAACACAATTGCAATCAATTTCAGCCTTTGGTATTATTAATTATTATATATGCACTACTTTACAACGACGCGACATTAAGTTAAAAAGAAATTTCAGCCGGATGACATCATCTCCAACCATATAAGTAACCACAACAACATTAATCCAAATTAGAAAATAACAAATCCGAACATGTGCTACGAAATCTGACCAACTAATGAACAAATACGCGCCATATATAATAGGAGTAATCGAAAAACAAACAAAACCGAAGGAGGCATATGTTAAAACTGTGTCAAAGCAAGTTGCAGTGCAGCTGTGCAGACAATTCTCATGAAGACACCACTTACAGTGCAAATGTAGGTTACACTTATTGAGAAGGATTAAGACTTCACTTCAATATTGACCTTACTAAGAGATGTCGAAGGAAATTATTGTTATACCTATGCCAAACAAACTGCAATGTTTCGCTAAAAACAAATTCGAATCACTCCATTCTATGAGACCAATTTGAGAGATTGGATTTTTACGACCCATATAATTGATAATATTTGGAATATGATGAAAATGCTGAAAACCTTGTACTAAAGCAAGACATGCCAAAACAGTCTCCAAACTCTTCATATAAAACTTTTCTTGCAACAATATAAAGACATAAATCCAGAATTAACTAATTGATGATGACATAACATAAGTATAGAACTCGTAACGTTTTATCGCTGGCGACAACACCGTTTAAAGTGACAGATAAGTACTAGTTGTAATTCATAACGACGGGTTGTAAAATCTCGAACACAATAGGGAATTAGCTGTTAAATGTAGGGCCAATGCCGACCGGTCCTGGGCCCAACAGAAATGCTATGCAAATGGCAATCATTACAGCTAAACACGGATCATACTGTGTAATGCTGAATTGAGGTGTAAATTTACATTGACATTACAACACGTAAAAGGCGTGAAATCCGACATCAGACAATTGAAGCGTGTGTAGGGATAATGTCATTCTATGATCACAAATTTTGCTGCATAAGCATTGTTGACAAATTAGGATCATTCAAATAATTCTTGGTCTTTCGAACTGCGAATCCTTCGGTTCGCAGGATCAATCCTTCGAACCGAAGGATTGGTCCTGCGACAATCGAAGTTTGATTATTTAGTGAGTTTGATTTTTGGACTAGTAGCAAAGCAAGACTAAGCAACACATTCATCAAATAACTTTTAGAAAAATCTTAGCAACGATCAGCAGCTATATGACCTGGAGGATATGTAATGAATTAACAGACCGAGGAGACTAACACGGTGGCTGGAAGTTTCTTGAAATAACACATAAAGAACGAAAAAGAGTTTACACAAAAGAGCGGTTTATGAGGAACGGCAACTTTATAGACCTTTTTCTAGCCAGGAATCAATAAGACCCTGGTAGAATTATACAAAACAGGCGCAAAGATACCAAATGCTGCACTTTGTATAACACAGAAGCCGTAGCAAGTAAATATGACAATTAAATGGAGAGCAATATTCCCACACAAGTGAATTTAGCGTCGGACGTGATATGCTCCCGCCGATTGCGCAAATCGGCTAGCCTTCGGCCGGTTCCTACTCTGATAAGGGACTCATCGCTGACCAACGTTTAACCCTGGCCCTATTAACTGAGGATGTAGGCATCAGACCGTTTGTAATGGCAAAATTATGTTGTAACTGCGAAAGTCATCGTAACTCACTTAAAAGTTCAGCAAAGATTTAAATTGTTCTCGCCGCGCGAACTGGAGCGAGCTTTTACATTATTTGGACAAATATTCAAAAAGTTTAAGCGGAAAAAATCTACAAAGTGTAATCTAATTCATTTTCAATTCAAAAAGTTTTCAAAAGTTCTACGTTATAACATTGCTTATAACATTGCTTTAAACTTTTCAGACAAAATAAAATTGAGTTAAATATGTTTAAAAAAGACATAAAATATAAAATATTTTTAATACACATTACGTAATACGATACCAATCTCTAGCTCTATTCAAGAGACAATAGGCGGCAAACACCCAGGATCCGTCCGTAACAAAATTAAATCAACATTATCCTGATGGAATATGATCACAAATTACCATGCCACTGGATTCCTCTGTGGAGGGCAACCAGAAAACTGTTCGATGTTCAAGAGAGGTTCGTGTGTAGATGATGATTTGACCGGATGGTTGATAAACGCGCACGGATTCCCGCGCCTACCGAAAGGGAGGACCGACTCGATCCACGGCACGCTCCCAACTGACAACTAAAATTGCGAGCTTTATCATCGACCATACAATGCTCGCACGCGCACGTTTACCCAACCACTTAGATCTTTGAGGCTTCCGTTACGCTATTAGTACAAACATTTGGTAAAGACAATGTTTGTTGATATACTTTTTAGCGCTCTTAATTTGTGTACTTAATTAATTTTTGTTTCAAGGGATATTGGAACTTCAAAGTTCTTTGCATCAAAGCTCTGTTGTAAGCTACGTGATGTGATTTTTCAGTGGTGTATGGTTAAATCATGACAAGGATAAAGATAAAGTTGTAATCAATTAAAACTATTTAAATAGATCACTTAATAATCATTATTGTATTATCACATAATCGTTATGTACTCGTTATATGAATCAATTCACAGCTATTTTGTGTTTCATAAGAGTGCAAACCGAATATATGGGCCCAATGGTGTTTGTTTATTTTTCTCTGTTTTTTTTTTTTATATTTATGTATATTTGGTACTATATATAGAGAGTGAGAGCAAAACATAAGAGGAACCTAAGCGGGGACTTGCCTACCTTAAAAACACATTGGGCGCTCTACTGCTCTTAAAATCTAGTAACCAGAAATTCCACTGCTGTCCATATAAATTAGGTCATTATTCTAACTTAACCCCACAGTTTAGTTGACCGGCGCCAACTAATCGTGCACGCGAGCGCTCCTATGATACCCCACTGTTCAGTAAATAGCCTTCATTTACATAAAGCTTAAATGAATTTGTGCCTAATGGCCGGTGATACGCATTCCCGATTAGTTTAATTGTTTATGTTTTGTTAGATTATTTTTAATCGGAGTGTGAAGGAAGTTTCTGGAAGATTCTAATGTTAAAAGATTATTTTGACAGCCCGTAAAAGTGAAAGAAAAGAAAAAAATAGGATTTTGATTTCATTTCATTTATTTATTCTCAAACAATTTACATTGTGTCGAACATTACATAATTATAATAACAAAAAAAAATAGAATTATTATGATACAATTGAAAGTAAATTAAATCATTAGAAAATTGAGTCACATTCATTAATATTCACATATTATATCCTTTTCATTTGGAATCATTGTTTCGAATGTCTGGAAGAAATTGAAAGTTTCACTCCTAAAAAGATTGGCATATCTCTACTAAATAATTTCCATTTATAATGCCTTCATCTGTTGTAATTAGGCAAACAATAGTAAAATAATTAGACCGGCGTCAAAATCTGATACCGCTACAGATGAGCGCGTAGTTTCTTCATTTATCTTTTCTTTTTTTTTTTGGTTCTTCTAACTCTGGGTTTTCTCTTGCAATCCAATGCTTTTAAATACAAAATCGATCCGAAAACCAATAAAACATCCATTAATATCCTCAACAAAGTTACTATAAACAAACGCTAATATAAAAAATTCTAATAGGTATAATAAAATCCTATGACCATTTAGGAATAGGTTTCTAGCAGACAAATAACGATGACTAACGAAACTGCAAAGAGCTTTGGCAAAAAAAATATCGTTTGGATATAACATATATCACAAGGAGTGAGTAACATCAAATAAAACTTTAAGCTGGTCGCATTTGGGGACAATACTCAGTTTATTGGATGCTTCATATGTTAGGCCTTGCTTTTATAAAAACAATGTAATAAATTGAATTTGAATTTGAAAAATCTTTGAGCTGTTTAGCAACTGATTAGCAGATTCTTTATTCAAATTCTCTGTATAAATTAATGAAAGAAATGAATAAGTAAGATGTGCTAAACTAAAGTGTTTAACGATTGCCGAACATGGTCCACACCAATAAGGGTAAACCACTCTTTTTTATAATAGTACAAAAGCCGTCATTCAATAGCTCAACAGTCGTCAATAATACAGGAGCCAGTAAAGCCGTACGAACATATTCAAAAAACTCAACGTCGCCGTCGTCTCCTTGACTCCGCAAACATACATTATTATTGCGAGTCAGTTCGACACTAGTTACTTAGTACCTTCTTAGCATCTTGTTCGCATGTAAAAAGCAACGCTACTCATAAAACTACTGTGATGTCGGATTTATTCCTGTTTGCCTGTTTGCTTACCAATTGGACCACCCGATTGGTGTCGTCAGATGCTACAATCTACATTGTTGTTACCAAGAAGAATCAGATTTTAAAATAACGATTACCTATTCTATATCTGCTTTCTCAGTGTTACGGAATCATAACATGGAGAAAGCATAGCAGGTCACATAATAGTCCCTTGTGTGACACCTAAAAATCAAGTTATAAGGGCTTGGATACTATGGGCAAAGTCTGTTCAAGTGGATGAATAATATTTAAAATGAGGACCGATTACCCTTTCTTAGATCATCACATGATTTCTTATAGGCTTCAACTTCAAACAAAAGCTGCTGCTTTCATAGTTAATCTACTCAAAACCAAAACAAAACTGCGTCCGGCCTTAAATTTCGGACAGTACGTACTCCTGTTCTTACATCATTGTGATGATAGACAACAATTACTCACATTTAACGTGCTATTCAAACGTACTATTAGTTTGACAAGAGATTGATCGTTGCCTTTGATTCCGTCGCCGATACAACACCTCCATTTTAGTGGTCTGTTTGACCACACTAAATTTGGGCTGCGTAGGCGTCACTAGTTTGGTTAATATGTGATGGTAGTTGATACTGTTGCGATGAGCTGTTAACCAAATCTAAGGCTGGTTTTTTTTTTTTTTTTGTGGAAGAACGTTTAACGTTAATCGCAAATAAGTCGCTGGGTATGGTGTTCAAATATACCGTTGACAGAAAACTAAAAATAGGGAAAAAGAAAGAAAACGTATCAATGTCACGGAAACGAACATAAATTATGACTTTTAATAAAAATCCATTAGTATTACTTGAATTACTTTAGTAAAAACAAAATTAAGATCTACCTACGATTGTATTGTAATGCAAATCAAAATAAAAAAAGTATAGAACATAAACTAGGCAGACGCGTGTCGCGACTATGACAAGAAGGCTTCCACTCAGCATGATGGATGCCATGGCGGATACACAGCACAGCGCTGAAATTCAGTGGTCGCCTAAGATACATCTAAAATACAGCCTTGATTCAACAAGTTTTTCGAATATTTCTTAATCAACCCCAGCATCAGAATTCTCGTCTGCATTGCTTTAGTGGTCAAACAAAGTTTAACTACAAGGTTTAGTTAAAAAGGTAAGAGTGTAACTTAACCATTTCGCTCGAATCAGGATCAAGTGCTGTCCATCTCGGTCAATCTTCCAACTTGTACAAACATAGACATAACTTAATCACAAATCATTCATTAAATGTTACAATTTACGTTAATTTATTTTATTGCAGCTTTGAAGGTAACAATGAAGTCACACAGTCTAGCACTTAAAATCAAAGGAACCGCGTGCGGTGACATAATTACATATTATATCCTTATGTTTAATGACAATCTTAGCACTAAACTAGTCTTCAGACAGCTAACGATGCTTTTAAATGACAACTTAGAACACATTATGAACATTATTTTGGTCTGTAATGTTGGATTTTGATAAGAAGCTTTTCTCTTAAAGCCTTATTTATAAAAAAAAAACGACTTTCTCGCATTCTGAATTCTCTATAGAAAATTCAAATTAAATTCTTCATCAATGCATAATCAGCTTGTAAAGTATCAATAACATCAGTTCATCAACTAAAGTGTTGGTCTGAATGCATATTAGCATAGTAACTCTAGATACTCGAACTTACTGCATTTTCTTGTCTTAAAATTCCTCATTTTCACAGCTTTACTTTCATAGGGTAAATCGAAACATTGTCACCCTTTTTCCAAAGGCATCTGAATATCTTAAATCACCTTTTTCCAATGATCAGTTCATCATTTCATCGTCTATTTATTTTATTATCCGAAGTAGCACTTGCATAGTCTCGCTCATCATGCCACGACCTTGAGTCATGACCATGTGTTCTGGTACACACTCAAGTGCGTCATGTGTGATCATTGTTTTACTTCAATCTGGCCTTAAAGCTATCTCACAGATTAGTGGCTGCTGGATTATACAAACTACTCTGTAATGTACCGTCGCTGTAAAAATAGGTTCGTCATCATCAGGTTTTTTTTTCTTTGCTCCATTTATTCATTTACAAATATTAGTTAATCCTCCTATTGGGACGCCATAAAGCAGTTAAACCAACGGAGCACTTCTTCTGCTGCTTTGCGTGGTGCAGTGGTGAATCTATAAAAGATAAAATCTATATTAATCGAAATTATTTTCTAGGGTCAAAAGTCTCTCACACTCTACCAAATCAGCAGCGGCATTTTTTTTAGGCACAATTATTTCAACTTTTCACGGTTAGTAGGTATAATCTATACTTTAATTTCTAAACCTCTGTGTATTCCGCGTGTGTGTGTGTGTGTGTGTGTTGTTTGTATTTCTGTGTGACTGTGTGTGTATTAAATCAGTTGTGGATAATTTATCTTCAACAAAAACTAGCCATTAGAGTTTTGGGAGAGTAAGGTTACAATTTTGACCGTTGACTGCACCTGTATGTTGCATGAAGTTTTCATAAATAAATACATCGATAATTTTTGTTCCAAAAGTTGCAAAAATAAGTATTGTCATAATGTCAATGCATCAGAATGCCACTCAGTTGCTAGTGGCTAATTCAAAATGCGACAGGTGTTTTATGTAGGTAATTAAAATAAAAGGTTCAACAAGTGTGATATTATATAGAAAAGTATTTTAAAACTGACGGAGGTATAAATGACTCGACTGTACAGTAGCTATTAATAAAGACTTAACTTTGACATATTTAGCTTCATGAGCAGAATTTATTTGGTCTTATCGCTGATATTAGGTCATCGGTGCATTTACGAGATTTACGAGCTCTAATGTACTGTAGGCAGTATAAACACATTTGTATCTATTATATGTATTATAAATTATGTACTGAGAGTACTGATGTACTACTGCTGTTGTGACCATTAATAAATTGTAATAAAAATACGAGAAAGATGACCAATATGAATGTTCCATCCGCAGCGGTACACTTTGCCCATCAGTAGCTTTAAGAGGTACTCGTATTTACAAGGCATTATTTTTTTTAACAAAAAGATAAGCCGACGTCTAAAACAAAACACTACAAAGTGAGAAATAACTTTCATTTCGGAAGTCGGTGTCTTTGGTTCCTATTTTTTTCGTTATTGATGAACGAAAGTTATTTTTCACTTTGTACTGTTTTTTTGAAGTCAGTTTAATTTGTTTGTTAAAATGTTTTTTCTTTTTAGTTTTGGTACCTTATATTACCATGACAATCTTTTATAGCCAGAGCCTTTCTCATAACAATTCCAACAAGCCTAAACACGACAAGGATACATTGTTTTATTACGCAGTTCCGGTACCTACCATCCAGCATCATCAACAGATCAATTTGATGGTACCATTTGCATCAGAATCATTTATTTAAATTTGCTTCACCACAGTCGATAAAAATGAGTGGAAACAACGCCGAGAGGAGACACTTTAGAAGGACATTAACAGACCTTATTGGTGATGTTCTTTAGAAAGGTCAGGTGTGGTCTCTGCCGACGTGCATGTATTGATGTGTGAATTTAAAGGAAGTAAAAGGATCGTAGCAGGTGGCGTTCAGTAGTTTCTGGCTACCTGCCGCATGGGGCAGCATCATGAGCGTATTTATGTACATAATGTAGTTTTTAGTAGTAATTCTTTATCAACTAATTTAGGTTGTTGACCTCTAATGCCTTAAAGCTCCACAAAGTTCATGAACTTAGGATTCGCAGAATATCTCCAAAAATACTTCCACGATTATACATGTATATAAACACAAGAAAGCCCAAAAAGGCTTTCCGCTAATAGGTAGATTTAAAAACTGCCTAAAACATTGTATTACGAAGGCGTTAGCTTCAGCAATACCATGTAGGCCTGTCTTTATGGGCAGACAAATTATTTGAGAGTATATGGATAGAGCTAGCCGTGTTTGGATAACTAATTGTATATGAATTGTATATTGGTAACTTGATTGATTGATTGATAGGAAGTCGTTTTTGACTAGTAGTGCTATAGTTTTGATTGGAAAACCATTTTTGGTGCAGTATGATCTGTTTAAAGTGGGCCATGAATTGTTTAACATATAATAACGCACAAATGTCAAGTAAGAAATTGTAAGTGTAAACAACACGCTTATTTTCGTCGCAAGGTCTGGCAGAGGTGTGAGGTGTCTGGTTTCAAGCCTGGTAAATTACATGAGGAAGGACGAAAGCTTTCTTTTCCCTCTAAAGCTGAAAAACAAAGCTTAACCAACAAAGTCCATAATTAAAGCTCTACGACCCTCCATGGTGATGATCCATGTAGCACCGGATCGGTTAACATGGGTAACATGGTTGATTACGTTAACATCACCAGCCAAATTTCGACCAATCCCATGCGAGATGAATGACGCGGTGTGGTTTTCCGTCTGTGTGTTTGGTCGATTTGGTCGATTGGATGGCGGTCAAACTCTTTGCGTTGCCGTATTCACTTACACAATACGGCTGCTGTGTGTGCTTCTGTAGTTTGACCCCTTCATGGGGTCTGACAAATGTATGACAAACTCTCTTTAAATATTCCAATAGTTTTTGGCAATACCTAATTGTATTTCCAAAAATTATTGGACTCTTTCGAAAAGAGTATCTTCACCATTGAAAGCGTCCAATATTTTTGGTATCTTTCATGGAGTCGAACCCTTAGTCTTGCCGAATATGCAATTAAGCTACAGTTTACAAGAACAATTCAAAATGTCCCACATTAACTCACATATAATCACCACAATTCCTAATCAAAGCTGATGAGTCATGTCTTAACTCTTGGCCTGGAATGTGATTCGCAAACTGTCCAAGTTATGTATAAGAGGAATTTGGACGTATTCGCGTCTAAAACAAACGAAGGCACTGTTTGTTTTATGTTTGATAATAATTTATTACAATTATTACTAAGAAATTGTTGTAATTATTTTTATAGTTACACCACAACTTTGCTCAGCGCTACAGTATAAACACTTATTTTCTGCTTATTTTTAATGGAACTCATGGTTGGAGAGACCAGAAGGTTTTTCAGCAAGCAGATTATGGGTGAACACGTGGTAGCCAACTGATCATCCACTTTGGGATGATAATATATAAAAACATTTTCGCAAAAAAAAAACCGAAAAGCAAAAAAACACTAAAAAGTGGAAAATAACTTTCGTTTCGGAAGTCGGTGTCTTTGATAGGTAGCTTCTTCCTGTTTTTATTATTTTGCGACACCGACTGGTTAGTTTTGGCACATCATCCCTTAAAACTGAACAAGTTCCATAGTAAGGTACCTAAAGGGTAGACAAAATACCCAAAATAACTTAATTTCTCCTTTTTTTTTAATTTACTTAAAAATTTCCAGTTCATAATACCATGCTACCAATTGTAATAAATGGTAAATTATAAAAAAAAGGAAAAAGAAAGTCAATCTTTGAATGGTTTGCTTATTCTTCTGAAAGAGGGACTCTGTGTTCCTATCCTACTTATCGATTTTGGGTGATGCCCGATATTCCCAAGTCCAAAGTTCCCCAAAGATAAATAAAATTTTACGACTTTGTCTTGACCGAAATCTAGAATGGTACAGTGGCCTAATACCATTATTTGCGCTATGGACACCGACTTCTAAATATAAAGTTATTTTTCACTTTGTAGTTTGTAGAGGACATTGGTCGTAATCTGGCCGTGTTTTTATTTTTAGCTTCCTTTACCAGCTGGTCTGCTCTCTCATTCCCCTCTAATACTGCGAGAGTTTTTATCCAAAAGAGTTCAATCTTTTTGGATTTATCCTTACAATGACGCAGGTTTTCCCGTGTTTCAACTGCGAAGGGATGAAGAGAGCGGTGGTTGGTGACCGTTTCTAATGACGATCTGGAATCGCTGTATATGCCAAAACTATTTTTTGAGCTGCGCAAGATTTCCCGAGTTGCCTGACATATGGCCAGCAATTCTGCCTGGTACACTGTAAAGTGGGGGCGACAGTTACAACTTTTGGATTTTAGTTTCGGCATCGTCGCTCCAAACTCAAATTCGGAACCTACTTGGTGTAGTTTTTTTTTAATTATGTTTGCGCGCGCCATTTTCTTTTCACGTCATATTGTTATAACCTTTGGTTAAAAACATGAAACTTGAAAACAAGTGCAAAACCTAAAATGAGTGATTCTAGCGACATGGAAGTTTATTTGACGCCAACAGAATTGACTGAAACTGTTAATAATGCGCAAATGAGCTTTCTCACTCAACAATCACGCGAGAAGTATTTGAAACAGTATGATATGTCTAACACGTGGCGACTAGTTATAGGAGCCAAAACTTTGTCAGAATATGTTTTGCTGACATATTTTATTGAATTATCCGATACCAAGAAATCAAGCACTCTATGGAGTATGTATTCAATGATAAAAGCAACAATAAAAAAAAAAAGACATACATATCGAAACCTATCCTAAATTAGTGGCATTTTTAAAAAGAGCCTTAGCTGCTCATCACCAAAAAAATCGAAGGTTTTCATAGCAACTGAAATTGAAAAGTTTCTTAACGAAGCACCTGATTCCGTATATTTGGCGACAAAATTAAGTCAGTTGCACATTCAGTATCTACTTAAGTATTTTAATCAACTCCCTAACATAATCTAATACGTACTTAGTAGATGTTGATAGGCATAATTACGCATGCATAATTGCATATCAATTTTACTAATTTATCTACTACAAAACTCTTTACGTTACAGGTTGTTCTTATTATTGGTATAAACTAATAAACTAACACAACTTAATGTCAAAAACATTGAGAAACATTCAGATGACTTACTATTTAGGTATTAATTTACCTAATACAAAGACAAAAAGAGACCGCAACTTCGTCATTCCCAAGGAATACGTAACAATTGTTGAGAAATATCTAGCCTTACGCCCGCCTAACACTCCAATGAATATTTTTTTCTACAATATCGCAACGGAGTGTGTTAGACAGCCTATAGGTGCTAATAAAATTGGTAGTATCCCACGAGAAATAGCAACATTTCTTGAACTTCCAGAACCCCTTTTGTACACGTGTCATTGTTTCCGACGAACTTCAGCCACACTTTTGGACGATTCAGGAGCTGATCTCCTGTCCCTTAAGCGCCATGGAGGCTGAAAGTCCAATGCGGTTGTAGAGGGACACATAGAGGATTCCATCCAAAATAAGTCTAAAATATGTAAAGGCATCGTAGGAGCCATTACAATGAAAGAGCCTGTCAGATCCTTGGACTGGCCTTTCTACATCAAAAATGAGCCGTTACGAAACACCTAACCATCGCCCTCTCTCGCCACCATTTACGCCAAGGGAATCCGATGAATCGGTACAACTATTAAGTATGACAGATAGTTTACCGAAAAACAGTACGCAAGTCACTAACACCAACATTACAGCATCTAACAAAAATATTACAATCAACTTAGGTAACTGTAGCAGCGTTACTTTAAATTTTTCGTAATTATGCCTAAGTATTATTTGTTATAATTTAAAGATTATTCTGAAATACTTATCTATCATAATGTAGTAGTTAATACCTTAGCTGAAATAAAAGTTTCTTGTCGTATATCCATAATAAGTATACTCGCTGAGGTGGGATGAAAAGTTACGTGTTGCAGTCGAGTGCAAAGATTTTTCACCTCGTGCTCTTTTGATTCCCTCGCTAACGCTCAGGATTCTAATTTTTGAATCACGAGCGCAGCGAATGATTACATTTTAGAATCCTTACTCGGTCATCAAAATTGAGCACGCGCTTAAAAAGCAACTTTGCACTCTTGTATAACTAATAACTATTACATTTTGGGGACGTTGGGAATGAATGTATGAAAAATCATGTTGGGGAACTTGGAACTTGGGTATATCGGGCATCACCCTCTATTCTGTCCTACTTGTCTAGTCTTCGATGATTAGGCAGTTGTGATGAATAAATATGATTATTCTTGTCAGATTCTAGGTTGTATATAGGCGCAGAAGCTTTCACACGGTTTGAAAAGGAATCATCTTCCTAAAGGCTTCCACTTAGAGACACAAATAGGTACCTAGTGGTACTATAGGTTTTAAACTTTCTTACATAGCAACAAGCCATTTCGCAATCTTATCTGTCAGTTCTCGTGTTAATCCATATGATGACGAGCGAATACCTCTTCTAGTACGTAACCGCAGAAACATGAGCGGCTGAAAACAAATGTATCAGAATGGCACGCTTTATCTTCTAAACAAATAGCGGCTGTATAATGCCAGTGGCTCACTATCAACATTAGATGGTGTCGAATTGAGACGAATATGGGCTGCCACGAGCGTTCAGCATGTGTCTGGTGACGTTGCTTTTCATTCAATTTGCTTAGTGGAATGTCCTTAGACTAATTACATAAGAATGTAGGTATGTTGACAAATTAAGAGAACACTATCGAGATGCTAATCATCGTTTGCAGATTAAGTGATTGAATGAACTGTATCCACCTTCTTGAAATCATAAAATACACAACGTCTTGAGAATTGTCCAATATCGAGTTCATCGACGCCTTGACAGCTGCGTCATCCTTTTCATCATCGACGCAGCTAAAAATAGGCCTCGTTGAAGCATTACCACCATTGATGGTAAGGCGCTATGCTTCTCCATTTAGTGGGAAACCTAAAAAAATCTGCATAGCATCTGCATTTTAGGTTTCCCACTAAAACAGTTTAAAAACATGCTGCATTGAAAATCCATTGATAACAAGGCGTCTTCAATACGAGTCCTAAGAAAAAATCACACAAGACTTTGGTCACACAATACGACTCTTATTTGTTCGGTAAAGTCTGTAAGAACGTGCGGCAACAAGAAACGAAATTCAAGATAAAATTGTGTGTAGTTTTCACTTAGAAAATTAAACAAGAAAAATTTGCTTTATCAAAACAACTAATAAACATGATACTATGGGAAGGTGAATGTCCCTTTCTGAATGGTACATTTTATTGAACCTTAGAACAATAGGTATCATCGTAGAAAGACAAACAATCTGTCATTCTTACCTTCGTAGCTGTACTTTTAGGTACCAAGGAATGAAGTACCAGTTTGCTGCCCTTTGTGACCCAAAATCTGCAGCCGAAGCGAGCTATGCGCTGCCACAGACATGACGATGCCGTCATCATTTCAGTCGAATTACGTCCACTCCTGAACATAGACCTGCCCCAAGTGTCGCCAATTCGACCGGTCCTGAGCATCTCGCATCCAGCAAATTTCTGCAGCTTTAACCCGGTCATCGGTAACAGTAATCAGTGGCGAAGTTGGGCCAATATTTAGAGGTAGTAGGCCCCAGTTGCACCACAACAACGATAGTCGATAGCCTACATCCAGTTTATTCCAACCACCTTTTCAAGTTCGTAGTTATTTCTTTAGACATTTTGTGGCTGTTGCTGGGCAGAAAATAAGAAAAATTGCTCAATACCTATTTATGTATTTTTTCAGCAGATGCATACATAATTGCAGATATACTGTATCAACTCAGTCTTTTCAAATAAGACGCAACTCGTGCTATCTATACTAATATTATAAATGTGAATGTATGTTTGTTACGCTTTCACGCAAAAACTACTGAACCGATCATCATGAAACTTTGTACATATATTCTTGGAGGAATTAGAAGTAACATAAGATACTTTTTATTAAAAAAAAAAAAATATTTTAATGGCTTCACCGCTAGCGAAGCCGCGGGTAAAAGCTAGTATGTAAAATAGGCACTTGTCCCACCGCCGACGATCAGTGAGTAGCGAGTAAAGTTAGAAATTAAAAACCGACCAAGTGCGAGTCGGACTCGCGCACGAATGTTTCCGTACCATTATCGCAAAAAAACGGCAAAAAATCACGTTTGTTGTTTGGGAGCCCCACATAAATATTTATGTTATTCTGTTTTTAGTGATTTTTTGTTATAGCGGCACCAGAAATACATCATTTGTGAAAATGTCTAGCTATCACGGAACATGAGATATAGCCTGGTGACAGACAGACAGTCGGACAGTGGAGTCTTAGTAATAGGGTTCCGATCATTACTTGGGTTCGGCGCAACATGTTGTTTTCCTCTTTTACATCCTGTCAACCGTCATGCTATCACTAACTCCCTTTTCTTTCAAATAATCCATCCATAATGCTAACTACTACGAATGGAAATTCTAATTTACAATACCGTAGACAGCCGTAACAAATTCCTCATCGTCCAATCTCTCCTTCTTCGGCAGCGTAATCTCCAATCTACCTACAAAGCTACTTACCCCAGATCGGTTCAATGGATGCGATCAGTTAGCTAATAGTAATGAGTGCGCTCGACGCAGGTTGCTCTTATCGCGTGTTTGTGAACGCTATCTAATCTCTGTTTGCTGCAGCCTCCTTGCTAACCTGACCCAATTTCAGGACTTCGAATGTTTTCGTAAATGCGTTGGAGATATTTTCATGTGATTTTGTTAATTTTTTGTAGAGTTTATTCAGACTACTGTGTGTTTGTAAGGCGCTTTCAAATCAAAACTTCTGAAATATATCCGGTAAATGGCATTGACCCTGAAGACTGTCGGGTGGCTGAATATTAGAACTTCGATCAGTATCCAATTGAAAACGAAGCCCATAAAATAAGCATTTCCATCAATAGGAAACGAGTCCTCACGGACTACTCGTTTCTATTATCGCGATATTGAGACCCATGGCCCAGACCTCGAGTGTTTGGCTGCGAATCAACTGCAAGACAACTGGAGCCTCCAAGGCACAAAATACACCTAAGTACTGCTCTGCTCATACATACTGCTCGGTACAGCAAATAGATAGCAAATTATTGTACCCACAATAATTTGCTATCTATCTATACCGATACATCAGCGTCTCTTTAGCAAAACCTCTTACCAAAAAACTTTTTCCAGGTTTATGTCTAATTTTGGATATGAATGTCTAATCAGGATTAACTAAGAGGACGGCAACTGCCAAAATTCCAAATCAGTTAATTGATTAGATACGAAAAGCCTGTATAAATTGTCTCAAGCGAACAAGTCTAAAGTGTACAATGTATTTACCCACAAAATCCTCAGGATCCCATAGGCATACAGTATTGCGAAACATCTAAAACGATACCAAACGGTACAAATTAATAGCGCCAGCCAATTTGCAGTTATCTCCGCTATATATTAACTCATTACGTTATCTGCAACCTTGACTGGTTTTTAACTATTGCTATGAGCCTTATCAAACGTGTTATAACTATTAGCGGTTCAGTTAAGACGTTCGCGGAGATCTGTTCAAGAATATAAGGCAATATCAGCTGTCTTTTGATGATAATTTAAGGGCTTCAAGTTCAACGTCTTCTTGAGCCTTGTACCCAGGTACTTATTTGTTGAATCACTTTGGCTACATTCAGCAAAACCGTGATTAAAATCACCTGTACTTTTTTTGTAGCTGATTCTACTTTCACCCAATTATATCATAGCTTGTACTAAACCCAGCGTTTTTGTTTTCGGTAGCAATATCAGCAAACGACATTGTTGTCATCACAAATGGAACCTCCCTTAGTTAGGGTACGAAGTCATACTGTGGATGATGATGAATGAATGACTAATTAATTAATGAAGTACTGTGTGACTGTTAATTTACAATTTGACGGACTCTTCTCGTTCTAGCCTAAGTATAATGATTTTGAAGTCACCATTTACGTAAGCTAATTTCTTTTTTTTCTATTTTATATTTATTGTACACCTTAAAAACACCTGTCTTAGTCATACGTTTAGCAACATTGGATGATATGAAACAAAACAGAAGCTTAGCGCTTATGTCATATAGTTTCGCGTGTATCTGCCTAGTGTAAATGAAGTAGGTTATTGGGCAGTCGTCAATGGAATATGGATTATTACATTTGCATGTTACTGTTTGTGTTTATTTTACCTATACAAGTCATCGAGCCATTTGTTATTGTATTTTATTAGCTTGGGAGCTTTACAAAGAGTGTGTGTGAGTGAAAGCAATAGCCATTATTTCGATGATTTCCTGAGATCCTGAGTCAGATAGCATCAATAATTATTTAGCTACCTGTAGGTACCCTAGATAGATATACTTTAGCAGTATTCAGCTACATGTTTGTAGTTATAACTTGAAATCATGATGACAAGACACAAATATTTAATAGTAATGAAATATCATATTTAATAGTAGATTATGCGCCAAGGGGATAAAGCAGTGTCTTACGTGACGGAGTTATGTAGAGTTCTGAGTGAAGCGAAGGGTTCAAGTTGCCCAAGACGAAGACAGGCTTTATCCCAGACGAGCATACTCTACTTTTCACACATTCTACAAGACAATAAAATGTATAAATTAAGTATTTATTTTTTAATTAATAAAAATCAAGAGTTAATATTGATTTTGGACACCTTAGTCCAGTTAAGGAAGGATAGAGTAACATTTTTGTTCAGTTCATTTATGGAACTTGTGGTGGAGTTTATTTCAGTTCTCAAAGGTGTAGAAACTTGTGTTTGGGTGTCATTTTGGATCGCGCACCGTGTTTTGTTTCATATTCTTTGAAATAGCACCGATTTTTTTTATTTTTGCGTTCTGCTTAATGGTGGTCAATTCGATTTTCGAACAAACCTCTTCACAATGCCATATGGGCATTTTTAAATAATAATATTTTCACGATTTCCCACACAAATTTGACGTTCAAAATTCAAATCACTTAACCCTCGGGAGTTTCATACAACTTTACCTCCCGTAAGAAATAATGCTTTACTTCACGTTAAGGTTGTAATTGGACATTATCAAGCAGGTGGTGTGAAAAGAGTAATTCTTCGACTTAAAAAGATCAAGAATAAGACACAATAATTATATTTTTATGGTTGTAATAGGGGCATACAAGGAGACCTGCCTCGTGCTAGACTGGAAATAGGCTTAGACAAAGAAGAGAAGAGGTTATATAGAGTCCATATTAATAGATGTAGGGCACCTAACAAGATTACGTGTCCGGGAAAAGTAGTTAAACAACATTACAATATTTATGAACATTTCAGAAGCTTATATCAACATATCAAGAAACTAGATTGCATATCTGTAAACAGTGGAGTAGGGAGTGTTATGTAACGTAAAGTAAAACGGTACACTTGTACACTGGTACTTCATGAGATAATATTTGTTTTATGTTAAATATACGAGTATCTTATTCGTGTACCTACTGCGTGACATCATGGCTGAAGCAGACTTCTGTTCGTCGCTTGATAAATAAACAGAACAAAGAAAAACTAATTACAATCTTGAATGCAAAAAAGGAGATCATGGATTTCGTAAGCAACAGCCGTACGGGTCGATCCTCAAGGTTAAGCAACACTTGCCGAGGTCTGTCCGTGGATGGGTGACTATCTTAACATGTCTCAGGAATCCTGACAATCATTGGTATCTTTGACAGTCGTCACTGGTAGTTAGAAGCCAGGAAATCTGAGAGCAGTCTTGTCTAGGGGTATCGTGTTATCCAGTTACTAGGTTGAGGAGGTCAGATAGGCAGTCGCGCCATGTAAAATAGTTCTGTCCCTACAGGCAGACCGAAGGACGTCAAATGTATCGTCATTGGCTTGAAACTTGAGCTTTTCCAATTTTCATTACGAGCCATTCTCCTGAAATTAATGAAACTGTTATAAATAACTTATACGCTTCATGCTTATCACCCGATGCACACCGCGCGAGATAACTCACACAATTGGTATGCGACCTCATACTCTGTTTGATTTGCTGCACCGAACGCTGCGCAAATATTTTCGCATTTTTTGGCCCACATTACGTTTGCAAACACCACACTATGCAACATCGTGTAACGCTATCTCTGTTTGTTCCTTCTTGTAATTAATTAGGTGGATCGTTTTTGTGACAGATGGTGTGTTTTAATTGGCCCAGTTACTGCTTGTGTCACGCATTTTCTCTCATTGTCTCAGTAGGCCGTGCTCGCCCGCCAGCACCAGCAAGGTATGACGGTGGCACGCAGTGGTCACGTGCTGCCGTGCAGCGAGGCTCACGCTTTGCAGTCTCCCCAAGGATGTGCCCTAGCAGGCATTGCGCGGTAGGGCTCCGGGGTAGCTCCGAGCAGCCCTGAGGTTGCATATGGTGGTGGTTTTAGTGAAGTAAAAATCCCACACTCCCTGGTTTTTCCCCAAATGTCCAGGCGCCTTTTGAAGGTTGCCCCCGGAAAACAAAAAAGAAAAAGGTTGTTCAGCACTTATTCAGTCTGCCCAGGGATGTGCTCTAACTTTAAAAGGGATTGCATAGAAGGGGTTCCGGAAAAAATAAAAATTTCAAAGAAAAATCTGATTTATGGATATATTGGTATTCGTTAGTATTTTTTTTATGTATAGGCTTGCGCTTGACCACAATCTCACCTGATGGTAAGTAATGATGTGGTCGATGGTGTAGCACGCTTGCCTAGAAGTAACCTATTCACTCTTGACTTAAAATATATGTATTAATAAATATATACCAGAAGTTAAAAAAATAGCAACTAAATTTTGTAAAAAATTCGACTTTGGTGGCTTCTTATAAACAAAAATATAGCATTTATCTACTCAACGAGCTCTAAACAACGACGGCTCAATTTTTTTTTCGCGCCTCCTTTGGTAGCCCCGCTTTAAAAACCTTTAAAAATATTTATAACAATTTTAATAGCTGTAAAATTTGAAGACTGTAGCTCCAACCGTTTGATTTTAAAACCTGTATTACAGACGACAGACAGACGGACAGATAAACGGACACGTGAGTGACAGCAATAGGGAGCTGTCACTCACGTGTCCGTTTGGAGCGGCCGGTAGGTTATAGTTTTGGAGGTTCTATGAACGAAGGACTGTCGTTTCAGTCAAGATTAAAGTCTAAGTCTATACGTAGGAACTAATCAGGTATGTAATCATCATCATCATCATTTCAGCCGAACGACGTCCACTACTGGACATAGGCCTCCCCCAAGTGTCGCCACAACCATCACCAGGTCATCGGTCCACCTGGTGGGAAGCCTTCCACCGCAACGTCTTCCGGTTCGTGTTCGCCACTCCAGAACTTTTCTGTTCCATCGGCCATCTGTAGTGCGAGCAATGTGCGCTGCCCACTGCCACTTAAGTTTGGCAATTTTTCGGGATATGTCGGTTGTCATAGACTAAATGCATGTTGCTTGGTTACTGTTGTTGACTGGATATATGGCATTCAATATAATACTGCTATCAAGAAATAATATGTTTTAATTCATATATAACATCTGGCGACGATGCCGTTCGATGTAAAGAAAGCAAAACGTTCGCGAGCCATCCTACGCGGTTTGCTAACGAAAACTAATAACGCATTTCAAGCAGAACAAAATGTATATACTCATGAACAAATAGAAACTCGATTACTGACACTTCAAAATACTTACCAAGGACTGCAAAACATACAATTACAGATAGAACAGGATACCGAAGACGAATACCTCGAATCCGAAACCGATTACAGGTACGAAGTAGACGAACTTTATACAAATTTACGTACAAAAATGATTCGACTAATGAACATTTTCAAACATCCTGAGCCGTTACCCAGCGTACCTTCTAAACAACATACGCACGAATTCACGAGCATTTATTATTATTAGGGTGCAGGACTTCAATGAGAAACACTTATAGGAAAAAGTAAAATTATATTATTTTCATCTTACATCTGAATGAAGACAATTTTGTTTTAGAAAGTGACAGACTTCAAAGTAAAATATTCAAAATTATATTCTATTGTCAACATTAGCTTTTATAGAACAGGGTACGGATTAGAGGTTTTACATCAAAACTCTAACACCCTCCCTTAATCCGGCACTTTATCTATAAACCAATATTTGACCTAAGATTGTACACCTACACCCATAAGCTCAAGACAAAATAAAAGTTTCGGCTTCGGAACTGCTTTTGTTAATGCGTCAGCAGGCATGTGCTTAGTATCACAGTACTCTAGTTTAATTTCCCTATTTTTAACTAAATCTTTTATAAAATTGTATCGAATATTTATATGTTTGGTTCTCTTATGGAAATTACTATTTTCAACTAATTTAATAGCACTTTGACTATCTGAATAAACAATCACTGGACTAACTTCTTTGCTCAACAATTCATATAAAAGACCTTTAACAAAAATAACTTCTTTAGCTGTTTCTGATATAGCGACATATTCAGCCTCAGCACTACTGAGAGCAACGCATTGTTGTTTGCGGGACTGCCAACTAGTCACTGCCCCACCAAGAGTTAAGCAATATCCAGTAAATGATTTGCCATCACTATTGCTACCCCAATCGGCATCAGAAAAAGCTTCTAACTTCATATTTCCAGTCCTTTTAAATACTAAAGATAATCCGGCAGTACCTTTTAGATATCGTATTATTCGCTTAAGTGCAACAAAATGTGTGTCATCATGACAAGTGTTAAATTGGCTGAGATAACTGATTGCAAATGCAATATCAGGTCTGATACATGTTGACAAATACATGAGACTCCCAATTATTTCCTGGAAATCTCTATTGTCAGTTTTAGTGGCTTTATTTAATTTCAGCCCGGTTTCAAGAGGAGTGTTAACTGGCTTACAATCTTCCATTCCAGTTTTTTTGAGAATCTTCTTTATATAGTTCTCCTGGTTAAGATAAATTTCATGCTTATTCCGGTTTCTTGAAATTGACATGCCCAAACAATCTCTTGCTTCACCTAAATCTTTTATCTTAAACCGTTTACTAATTTGCGTGATTAAGGTACTTGCTAAATTAGATTTACTAGCAAAAATATAAAAATCATCCACGTACAGTCCTATACCTAAAAATCCCTCTGTAACTTTCTTCATATATACACATTGGTCATATTTGGATGGTGTAAATCCTAACTCCAACAAATAATTGTGAATTTTTTTATTCCAGCAACGAGCTGCTTGCTTAAGCCCATAAATAGCTTTGACAAGCTTACAAACCTTTCCTTCATTGCCTTCATTCACAAATGATTCAGGTTGTTCCATGTACAACTCTTCATCCAGTTCCCCATTTAGGAACGCTGTGGTGACATCAATGTGGTAAATCTCCAAGTTCATTTCAGCTGCCAATCCTATTAATAGCCGCATCGATGTAAATCTGACTACTGGAGCAAACGTTTCGAAATAATCTTGACCATAAACTTGCGAAAAACCTTTTGCAACAAGACGTGCTTTGTGTCGCTGTATGGTTCCATCAGCACCAACTTTAAGTTTGAATACCCATTTGCATTTCACTACATTCTTGTCAGTAGGTCGATCTACTAAAATCCATGTTCCATTTTTAGTTAACGAATTGTATTCTTCTGTCATAGCTTTCTTCCATAAATCTCGATCTGTCCTTGTTAAAGCATCTTTGACTGAAACAGGATCTGGACTGATGTCATTAGTTGATACATGAAAATCGTAAACCATGTCATCATACCGATTAGGCCTCCTGACTCTTAATGGGTATCTACGCTCTTGTTCTGTTTCCCCTTCCATAACTACAGGAATACTATTTTCAGGTTCAAATATATTCTGTCGAGGTGACAATTCACAAGCAATAGGATTTGAATTCTCTGAATCTACATGCTCAATAGAATCATAGAAATTATCGACATCTTCTTGTTCTGGTATATCACAAGTATTTTCCCTTTCAGCAGTAACAGGTGTATCGGATCTTAAGTCGGTTTCAGAGATTGGAAGTAACACTACATCATTAACAGGAATAGGATTCTCTTTTATAACTGGCTTCGTTGGTGATATATAGGCTTTCAACTTTTGAACATCTTCGGGCCGTATATTGTCTACAAGTATTTGTTCTTCTGTGAATACTGCATCTCTGGCCACAATAATCTTTTTCGGATTTATAGTATCATCTACAAAACGATAACCATTTTGTGTTTCGCTGTAACCCACCATCGTCAGCTCTCGAGATCTTTGATCGAGCTTCGCACGTTTACTTTTAATCAAGACATGAGCCTTTGATCCGAATATTCTCAGATGTGAGAGGTTCAGTTTCTCCATTGATCGGATCCAAACGGCTTCTGGAACTTTGTCAGATAATGCTTTTGTAGGTGACCGATTCTTTAAATAAATTGCACAATTAAATGCTTCACCCCACCAACGCTTGTCTAAGTTCGCATCTTCCAACATACATCTAACCTTGTTAAAAATTGTACGAAGAGTGCGCTCCGATACACCATTTTGCTGAGGTGTGTGAGGCACAGACGTCTGGTGCAAAATACCATTCGCTTTCAAAAAATCATTAAATGGTTTGTTTAAATATTCAGTACCATTGTCACTGCGTAAACATTTCAATTTATAACCACTCTGATTTTCAGCAAAGCTTTTAAATTCCTTGAACTTACCGAATACTTCAGTTTTCGATGTTAAGAGGTACCCGAACACTCTACGACTAAAATCATCAACGAAAATTAAAGCATACTCAGCTCCACCCCAAGATGTTTCAATGGGTCCTGCCAAATCAGTATGTACCAACTCCAATAACTGCTTAGCTCTCCTGAATTTTCTGCGTGGAAACTTCTGAACACATTGTTTTCCTTTGCAGCAAACAGCACATGGATCCTTATTGATGGTATCAAATGAAAGGCCATTTACCAAACCCTTTAAAAGTTGCACCTCAACCCGGTTTAAATGCCCTAGTCTACGATGCCACAGTTCGTGTGCACTCAGCTTTAAATTACCATTCATAACCATTGCTTTATTTCCCTGATCGATCATATAAAGACCATTGTTAACACTACCTATCAAAATAGGAGTTTGACAGTTAGAGCTAATGTTTAAATCAAAAACGTTTATTTCAAATAGACCAATTACAGGCACTTTTGAATTGTCAAAATGTCGGTCAGTCAAACAAAGAAGTGAAGCTAAATTGCACGTTCCAAGGAGTAGATCTCTATGGAGAAGAACGTGCAAGAAACTCCATGGACACTCTTTTAAATCATATGTGTTACATATAATGTTTGGTTACATATTTCTTGTTGCTTCTATTATGTGAGCACAATGTAGATAATAATAAAAAAAAAAAATAAAAGATAGGAACTGAATTAAACCACTGGCAGCTAAGAGATGACCAGTCTCATCTGACGGCACCCGTTCACGAGCATGACGCGTGCATCAACCCCACTCAGCTCAACCATTTTGAAGGGAACCGAATGACCCAATAACACGCGCCACCAACAGCGAGACATTTGAGTGAGCATGACAAACTCTCAACTGCCATGCTTGCAATGTCAAAATAAAAAAATAAAAAGTTGTAACCTAATAAAAATGCTCCATGGTACTTCACATTCACAAATTTGAGAGAAAAAAAAAGTGCTTCTACATTATACAATGTTATTATTTCTAAATATAACATGTAAAAAATCCTTTGAAATAAACAAATGAAATAAAAATAAAACACTGAAAACAACAATACGAAAAGGGTAGCAGCATCTCTTCCAATATAAACTAATTTGTAGCTACAAATGTATGTGGCTGTGGAGCAGGACCGGCATTTAGCCAAGCATTTTTATCAAGGAGATAATCTTCCAATTTATAATATGCTTGTCTACATAGTGTGCGTTTAATGCATGTTTTAAATTTTGACTCGTTTAATTGGAGAATTTCTAGTGGAATTTCATTATAAAATTTTACACAGTACCCCATAAAAGAGCTAGCTAAATCACCTTTAAAAACTTTGCAGCTAGCTTTGTCAAAAATTATTGTATGACCTTCATTGGCCAACCTTTTAACTGAAATGAGGTTTGTTACTAGCTCTGGCATATAAAGCACATTATTTAAATTAAGTGCCTGCTTCTCTTCTCCTTTTATAGTAAAATCTCCTACTAATTTTGAAACAATTTTGTTGTTGTTTGCAGTAGTTATAAGATTATTGCAAGATTTGACATTACGTAAATTCTTTTTAGATAAAATCATATGGGAGGTAGCCCCAGAATCAATAACCCAATTATGTGATTGCCTATTCATTGGTGAATGCATATACGTACTGACAGCAGTTTCGTAAGACAGTAAATTAGCGTTACCTTTATTTGCCTTCAGTTTCCAACAGCTAGAAATAGTATGTCCTCTTTTTTTACAAAATTTACAAAACACACATTTCTTAGTGTCCTTAGTCTTAATAATATTAGCATTTGACACCATAATAAATTCACTGGTCATCTTGTTCATTTTCTTTTGTCCTTCCTTAAAAAGCGCCGACATCACTCCTTCCGAAGATATCTTTTGACCGGAATGCTCGATCGCCATTACAAGTGGGTCATAATCATCTGTCAAACCAGCTAGCATAATTATTCCAACAAATTCATCTTCTAATCCAGCTTGAATATTTTCTAATGCTTGCTTTGTAGACTGAACAGCACTACAGTAATCTTCAATATTTGAGAAATTCTTTAGTTTTAAATCAAAGAGCTTACGCAACAAGGTAAGTCTGCGGGTAAGCCCACTGTCTGCATAAGCCCGTTGAAGAGCTTTCCAAGTCTCCTTGGCAGTCTTTACATTTTGAATTAGTGGATAGATATTTTCATTGCACATTAAACATATCTTAGATCTTGCTTTGGCATTTCTCTTTCTAGCTTTCTCATCATCCAAGTTCTCCGGTTCGTCTTGTATACAATCCCACAAATCACAATCTGTGAGTAACATTTGCATAGCAAAACTCCAGACATTGTAATTGTCCTGACCATTTAACTTACTGAATGTGTAAAGATTTTTATCGCCCATAACCTATTATTATTAGGGTGCAGGACTTCAATGAGAAACACTTATAGGAAAAAGTAAAATTATATTATTTTCATCTTACATCTGAATGAAGACAATTTTGTTTTAGAAAGTGACAGACATCAAAGTAAAATATTCAAAATTATATTCTATTGTCAACATTAGCTTTTATAGAACAGGGTACGGATTAGAGGTTTTACATCAAAACTCTAACAGCATTCATCGAGACGTATATCCTAAATTCAATTTCCAACCGTTTCAAGCAAACGAATCGTTTAAAAACTTTATAAAAAGACTGTCTGTTTACATGATGCTCAACTATATTACGGATCCCACAACGATGGTCTACACCCTGCTGTCCACTTTACCACCTGACATTCATGAAAGATTTTACGACCTGTGTTCACCCGACGATCCAATCAAGAAGACCTATGAAGAACTTACTGATATCTTGGACAATTTCATCGATCCAAAACCTAGCATATGGGCCTCACAGCACACCTTCATATCAAGGCTACAACAAGCGGATGAATCGATTACTCTTTACGCGTCAGAACTAAAAAGACTGTCATCAAAATGTAACTTTAAGTGCTCACATTGTCTGAAACCCAATCTCGATTCATTTTTATCGTTACAATTTATACGAGGATTAAAAGATGGCGAAATTCGCACGAAAATTCTACAAGCAAAACAAACAGCGCCATTTTCAGAATTAGTTCGCACGGCCACATCTATGGAAATGGGAAAAAATGAAAATTCGACCATGTCTACATCCATTCGTCCACCACCATTGGATGCGATCAATATGGTTTCAAAAGTACATAATGAAATACAACACGCACCGAATAAAGCACGTTCAATTAAAAGACCAACTTCTATCAGAGATCTTAAAGGTAAATGCTATCGCTGTGGAAAAGACGACCACAAAGCAAATGAATATGGGGCCATTAAAAGTACATGCCGAAAGTGTCAAAAGGAAGGACACCTAGCGCGAGTCTGCCTTCGAGGATACAAACGCAATGAAACGAACTTGCTGAATGACGACTCTGCAAGCAGCGCCAGTACCGACAGCATCGCAGGAATCAACTTCGTGAAGAGTGAAATTTCAGACAAATACATTATAACTATCGAAATTGAAGGAAAGAAAATAAGAATGGAATTTGACACGGGTGCAACACTCTCTACCATCTCACTAAAGGATTTTAGGAAGCTTAACATTCACAAAAGACTATTTGACACGAGCATCAAACTAAGAACTTATACAGGCGAAGTTTTTAAGCCCATCGGTGTCACGTTTGTTCGATGCAAATATAAAAACCAACTATTCTATGGAAAACTATACGTGATTAACAAAGACGTGAAACCCATCTTGGGTAGAAGTTGGATGAAGGAGTTTAATATTAAACTAGCCGAATTAAAGGACATGGCCAAAAATTGTATGGGCTTGTGCCCCAGAATGGACAGATATAAAATCTATGTCTGTTAATAGTACTGATCTTCTAAAAACAAAAAAACTTTTTTACAAAAATTACAACCGACTTCCAAACAAAAACACTACAAAGTGAAAAATAACTTCAATTTCGGAAGTCGGTGTTCCTGTTTACGTTTCTTCATTTTTTGACACCGACTTCCGAAATTGAAGTTATTTTTCACTTTGTAGTGTTTTTGTTTGGAAGTCGGTTGTAATTTTTGTAAAAAAGTTTTTTATTTTTCACTTTTTAGTTGTGGTACATAATGGACCAGTTCTATAGGCTAGGTACCTACGCGTATAGTGCCCAAAGTGAAGCTAGAATAGATTAACCCAATAACATGAAACTTAAACGAAACCAGTGCAATGAGAGTATACCAGGGTGAACTGTTCACACCTGCGTACCCCTTAAGAACGTACCAGTGTGATGTTATGTTATGAAATGGTGTAAACAATAAACAGACATGCGATTGGATCTATCCAGAGTGATTTGCCGTCATTTATTGAAGAGTTCTGATGTATTTCTCCGAAGTTCTTCATCAGATCTTGATGAAAATTAAATGGGACCACATGACAAGCATCCGCTTTCAAATTAAAAAAGAATCATCAAAATCGGTTCACCCAATAAAAAGTTCTGAGGTAACAAATATAAAAAAAAAAAAAAATACAGTAGAATTGAAAACCTCCTTCTTTTTGCGAAGTCGGTTAAAAATTAAAAAGGCGCATATTGCTTAGCAGTCGTGAACAAAAGTTATTAAGGATTAAAATAGTTGATTTCTGCACTACGGGTAAGGTATTTTATATCAACTAATGTACATATATCTATGCCAGGCGTTTGAGTCAATAGTTTGATTCACATTTGTCGGCGGTGTTGCCAGTAGTAATGTAAAATAATCCTATCCGTAACTGCACTAATATTTATAATTATTTCAATCAATCAAAGGTGGTTCTATTTATACTTAAGAAAACATACAAAAATAATTAGTTTACGAATAATTTACGAATATATTTTTTGTGTGCATATTAAAAAACAAAACTCCTAACAGTGTTGTTTTTTTATGTGTCGTTTAGCTATTATTTTTCCCTGGGTGTGAACTTTGTTAATATTATATGGCAACATTAAAAGGTATTATTGAGCAAAATCAAACAGAACAACTTTTAATAAATATTACTTCTCCACTGCTGCTATAGTGCTTAAAAAGCCATTTAAAATTCATATTTTTTTTAATTCAAATTAACTGCAATAAACGTATGTTTGCTCACAGTGGGGCACATTTTGGCCATGTCCTTGGTTGATACATGCAAGAAGACACAAAATCTTGAACAATTGCTTAAAGAGTTCGAACCCACCGTCTTTACTACAAACCTAGGTGAAATTCCAAACGTTCGAGGCCACCTGACTCTTAAAGATAATGCTGAACCAATCTTTATTAAACCTCGACGAATTCCATATGTGCTACGATCTAAAGTTCATGAAGAAATCGACCGACTTGAAAAACTGGACATTATTACAAAGATTGATCACTCCGATTGGGGCACTCCCGTCGTCCCAATAGTAAAACCAAACGGAAGCATCAGACTGTGCGCCGACTACAAAATTACCTTAAACAAAGTGATAGAAGACGAACAATATCCAATACCAATAATTGAAGATATTTTAGCTGAAATGAACGGCGGACAATTTTTCTGCACCTTAGGCATCACGCAAGCCTACCTGAACATGGTGATGGATGAAGAAAGCGCCCTGCTGCAAACACTGAGTACACACAAAGGTACTTTTAAAGTGAACCGACTCATGTTTGGAGTTAAAGTAGCCCCAAGTCTCTGGCAAAAATACATGGACCAATTATTAATGGGCCTTGACGGTGTCAAGTGTTTCTTCGATGATATTATAATTCAAGGATCGACAGAAAAACAATATTATCCAGATTGAAACAAGTTTTGCTTAAACTTCAAGATAGCAACCTTCGTGTTAATAAAGAAAAGTGCCAATTCTTCAAAAGAAGTATCAATTACTTGGGACACACGATAGACAAAGAGGGTTTACATAAAAATCAGGACAAAATAAAAGCAATTTTAAATGCACAACGCCCAACTAATGTAAATGAACTAAGAACGTTACTAGGCATGGCAAATTATTACAACAAATTCATACCCAATCTGGCATCCATCACTGCCCCCTTAAATGAACTCTTGAAGAAAGGAGCAAAATTTACATGGTCTACAAAATGTGAAGAAAGCCTGAAAGAAATAAAAAAAGAAATACTAAGCGAAAGAATTCTAATACACTTCGATCAGAATAAACCACTTATACTGGCCACAGACGCTTCACCCACAGGACTTGGTGCCGTCCTAAGTCACAAACTACCTGATGGCTCAGAAAGACCAATAGCATTTGCTTCTAGATCCTTGACCAGCAGCGAAAAGGAATACAGTCAAATCGATAAAGAGGCGACAGCTATTTTCTGGGGTTTAAAGAAATTCTTTCACTATTGTTACGGCCGGAAATTCACCCTAATCACAGACCATAAACCCCTTACATCAATTTTTCACCCGCACCAAACATTACCCGCCTTGAATACCATGAGGCTATTCCACTACGCACATTTTCTATCAGGATTTGACTACCATATCGAATATAGAAGTTCCTCAAAGCACTCCAACGCCGACTACCTTTCACGTTTTCCCGTTGAGAAGATTAATGAGAGTAAATATGACCAGCATTACATATTCCAGCTGAATCAAATAAAGTCATTAAATATTTCTCCAAAAATAATAGCAGATGAAACAAGAGAAGACCCAGAATTAAAGAAATTACTTGAAACACTCCAATCAGGCACATCGCTTAGGGAGTCCGGATATAAAGATAATGAACTAACTCTTCAGAATGACTGCATCCTAAAAGGCATGAGAGTTATAATTCCATATAAACTACGTCCACGCATCTTAGATGAACTTCACGCGGGACATGTCGGGATCTTGAAAATGAAACTTCTTGCGCGGAGTTTCGTATACTGGAAGAACGAAGAAGAACATATCGAAAACAAAATGAAATCGTGCAGAACTTGTCGATTAAACCAGAATGAACCGCCAAAAGCTCCTCTGCATCACTGGGAAGACCCTACTGGCCCGTGGCAAAGAATACACATCGATTTTGAAGGTCCGATTTCGGGCTATCATCTTCTAATCATCGTTGATGCATTTTCCAAATGGGTAGAAATAATCCCTACAAAAACTACGACGAGCGCATTCTGTATTCAGAAACTAGACGATTTATTTGACACCTTTGGATTACTCTACACGCTGGTGTCGGATAATGGAAGACAATTTGTCTCTCAAGATTTCCAGACGTTCTTAACTAGCAATGATATTGTTCACAAAACGATCGCACCTTACCATCCCGCAACTAATGGACAAGCTGAAAGATTTGTTCAGACGGTTAAGAAATCACTGCACAAATTAGAGGGGGAGAGTGGTGGGATACTGCACAAGGTTCGTATCGTTAGAAGTCTCCTCCGGGCTACGCCAGGCATCTCAGGCGACTCGCCCTATATGCTAATGTTTGGAAGAGAGGTAAGAACGAGATTGGTAGCCAAGATTAGAGCTCCACATAGGGGCAGACGAGAAGGGGTAAGAGAGTTTGCAGTCGGAAGCAGAGTGCAAGCTCGCAATTACTCTGTATCAGGAAGGAAGTGGGAGTTTGGTACACTGACCCGCCGACTGGGAAACCTCCACTATGAGATAGAGATCGATAGCGGACGCACATGGATGCGCCACCTCGACCAGCTGCTCCCGGCGCCTCTGATTCCTGGGAATCACGGCGGAGGCGTGTCATAGACTAAATGCATGTTGTTTGGTCACTGTTGTTGACTGGATATATGTCATTCAATATAATACTGCTATCAAGAAATAATATGTTTTAATTCATATATAACATCGGTAACCGTGGTTCTCTTGCAGATCTCTACATTTCTGATTCGATCACGCAAGGAAACTCCGAGCATGGCCCTCTCCATTGCCCTTTGGGTGATGAGGCCCATTGTAACCGACCACGTCTCAGAGCCATAGTTCATAACTGGCAAACCACTCTGGTCATAAACTTTTGTCATGAGACACTGTGGTAAGTTGGACGAGAAGATACCGCGCAACTTCCGAATGCTGCCCAGCCGATTCGGATTCGACGAGTTATCTCTTTCTCCAAGTTGGCCCTACCCAACTGGATAGGGCTTTTTTTTTTAAGTAGTGATCCGCAACTTCGAGTGTAGAGTCTCCGACCTTGATAGGAGTGGGTGAAACATGGGCATTCAAGATCACCTTGGTTTTGTGCATGTTCATCCTAAGACCCACTCTTTTGGAAGCTCTAATGAGGTCATCGAGCATTGTACTGAAGCCCTACATAGTCTCAGCCATGACCACTATTTCGTCGGGAAACCGAAGGTGAGTGATGTACTCGCCATTGACGTTAATACCTAGCCCTCTACAGTCCAGAACCTTAAAGACATCCTCCAGTGCAGCGGTGAATAATTTCGAAGATATGACGTCTCCCTGTCTCACATCTCGCTACAGAAGGATAGGTTTCAAGGTCTGATCCTGAAGACGGACTGACTTGGTGGCGTTTTCGTACAAACACTTCAGCACTTCGATGTACCGGTAGTCGATTTGGCACCGTTGGAGAAACTGCAGCACAGCCCAAGTCTCGATCGAATCAAAGGCTTTCTCGTAGTCCACAAACGCTAATCAGAGAGATGGGCCTATAGTTCCTCAGTAGGGCATTGTCACCTTTCTTGAAGAAGAGTACCACCACACCCCTGCACCATGCCTGTGGCGTTTTCCCCTCGAGTATGGCGGAATCAAACAGCTTCTGAAGGGCCTTAAGTACTGGTTTTCCACCCGCCTTCAGGAGTTCGGCTGTAATTCCGTCATCACCCAGTGCCATGTTCTTCTTAAGCTGTTTAAGAGCAATCCTTATCTTATACAGGCTGACGTCCCGAATGTCTTCGGTATAGTGTTGGGAGATATAATGATCACAGAGACATCATTGACCATTTGCTTCTTGGTTGACAAGATGAAGTCGATCTTGTTTTTAGTTGCGCCATCAGGGCTCTGCCAGGTCCACTTCCTGTGCTCACGCTTTCTGAAGAAGGAGTTGATCATATAGAGGCCTTTCTTCTCCATAAAACTGGCCAGTTGGTGACCCCGGTGGTTTCAACTCATCCTCGTCTCATTTTCCCAGTTTCGCGTTGAAGTCCCCCATGACAACGGTGAAGTTAGTATACATGGTCTCTACCTCGTCGACGGGATTTGCCGAGGTCGGATCGTAGACCTGTATGATTTTCAGCGTATATCTCGAGGATATCCTGAGTTTGAGGTACGCCACCCTGGTCGACACATTTTCGATATTCACCACGTTGTTCACAAGGGACCTGTGGACGATAAACCCAACACCGCCCTGGGACTGCCGGTCACCCTCTCGGGAATAGAGCAGATTACCGGATTTGAGGATTATCGAGTCCTCCCCCTCTCTTCAGACTTCAAATAACTCTATAATACTCCATCGTAACCTGCTCAATTCTTTTTCGAGTTCGGCTATCTTCTCGTCGGTCCGGAGTGTTCGCGTGTTACACTTTGCCAGGTCCAGTCATCGGTGTTTATTCGGGTAGCCGGGTCCACTCCGGGGATTCTTCGCACCCCTTGCCACGCCATCGCCTTTACCGCTACCGTAGTCGAGGGTAGACGGGCTGCCGGGCACTCGAGTCTGATTTTACTTGTGCTATTCATTTTGGTTTACCGTAATCGCCACGCTTGGCAGGCGGGTTGGCTATCGCAGTTTGTTTTTAAAATGCACTGAGAATGCTGCTGCCCATTCTCTGGTGTGTCCCTTAGTCGCCTTTTACGACACCCACGGGAAGATATGGGATGGTGAGATTCTTTACGTCCGACACCATACGGAACCATAGGAATGTAATACCTAATAGAAAAACAGGGGAATGCATACCTGCCAAAGTATTCTGAAATCCTGACACATGAAGTAGGTACCGCAAGCTTTTTAAATAGGAATGTAATCGTGTGACCTGAATAGGGACGTTGTAAAAATACTAGGACTTATTTAGGTACCTAGTATCTACCCTAATTACCTATTCGGGTGTGAACAATTCGAATGTCATGGCAAAATTAATTTTGGGATATAATGAGTTGGGAGTGGCAACAACCACGAGTTTCTGAAAACAAAATTATTGCAAAATTTATGTGACAAATTAACAAGCACTCGTTATTTGTTGTGATTGTTTGAATGTATTTTACAGCCAATCACAGCAGATAACTCCGCGTTAGGCTTCAATCCATTACAAAGCAGCGGAAAAAAAAGGCTTGCCCAAAATAGTAAATCTAAGTTAATCAAACACCATAGTCAAAATACAACCTGCTCATTATTTTTAACTATCTGCGTAACCTGGTCACGTCTAGTTTTGAGGTCAGTTGCGCAACAGTTGGCCCACGCGGCGCCATTATCTCATACTGATAAATTGATGCTATACTTCATTCAATCTCTGATTATGTTTCCGAAACTTCTTGTTTACCTTATCGTAGTAACAACCTTAATTGGGAGTATTTCTCTATTTTTACTGGACCATGGACATGGACCATGATACTATATGCTATACTGACATCACTCATCCGCTATAACATTTTGGGCCGGTTTCTGAATTAAGAATTTGAGTTAAGAACGTATCAAAGTATGGCAAATACAGAATTTTAATGCCAATGTAATTTTTGCTCAGTTTCAAATAAAACATTCAGAAATAGGGGTTTTCAGTAAATTCAATCGAGTCTAGAAGAACATCCTACAACTGAAAACCCCCGGACATTCTAGATTCGGAAAAACAAAAGTGTCACGAGAGGGACGGGCAAAGCCATCAGTTATACCGCTCCTGATTACCCATGATTGTAACATCATATCAGGCACGTGCTAGGTGCAGTCATCTCATGAAGACAGCTACAAAAACCGGTCGCCGTAATAATCTCATCGCTAGTTAACATTGTATGCTGTGCAATAACGAAGATTGGCGTCCATCACGGTAGAGGACACTCGCCCCCGCGGAAGTGTTGTTGCACCTGGCGACTAGTGGTCACACGCGGAGCCACCTATTTTTAATAAAGTAATAACGCCTCATAGAGTTAGCCACTAAAAATATAATTTCAGGACACCGATTAGAAAACTATGGGTTATTTCGAAAAACCTTTTCTTGATCCTGGATCCTGACAGCTCAATGGGTTCTTACAAGAACTGACATACAAGGGAGATATGCATCAGCCTATTGTTGCTACACCGTTGCACATTGACACTGACCCGTTTGCAAAAATAATGTTGACCATCATAATGTGGCTTTTAATGTGGTCAGCTGCAGCAGATAATTTCGGCTTGTGTGTTTATTGGGTCTTGGGCGTCATCAAGATACAATAATGTACGTACCATCATTTTACTAATATTTGCTCAGAAATTATCCTAAAATCAAATCATTTTCTAAAACACAATTTCACCTTTGTGACATCCCTAGTTATATTTCTAACTCAAAAAGACAACCCTGCTGACGATGGACCATAACTTATCAGCCCGATGCTCTACTAATTGTACAATTTGCCATGCTCCACAATTTTCTATACTTACACCTACGGCAGGATAACAATAAAAATATGTGATGGCTATGTCACTTACGACTTGATACTAATCTTGTAGATACTTAGGTCCTCGAGGTATTTGCTGGATAATACAGGGTGTCTCACTATGTTTTTCGTTTTTGATACTTAAAAAACTGGCCAAATGCGAGGCGCGCTCGCGCACTGAGGGTTTCGTACAAACAGCTCTACATTCACCAACATAATTAGGTAAAATTACTGAAAAAACAATGAAAGCATCGAAAATTTTTCACAAATGCAAAAGCAACCATTTAACTGGCAGGGGACTCTAATAAATTTTGCAATTTAAAGCAAATTTTTCCGCAAACGGATCTCTGAATCGAAAAATGGTTTTAACAGGCCCGCATAGTAATTTTTTTGAATGGCCTATCCAACGATACACCACACCATGGGATAGACGAGAAAATAAACATCCCCACTTTACGTGTACAGGAGAAAGGAATCAACAAAATTTTTTTTTTTTTCTTTACCACCTTGTCGGCGTGATTCATCCTCACTTTACGTGTACAGGAGGAAGGATACCCAGATTTTTTTTTATTTTACCACCTTGTCGGCGTGATTCGTCACCACTTTACGTGTACAAGAGGAAGGAACCACAATTTTTTAATATGTATGAACCCTAAAAAGAACACTAGAATTAGTTCAAACTCGTTTTATTTACTGTTAAATTAAAGAGAAGTTTTTGTTGCTTATGAAAAATAACAGTAAGTAAATACGCACCCCCCACATCCTGAATTATCGACTCTTACTTTTTTGAGGATCTATTACCGAGTGGATGAAGATTTTAGTTACAGGCTAAATGAGTGTCAGGAAGTGAAGGGTTCACAATTACAAATAAAATACAAAAAGTGTTCCTTAATTTACCAGTAACTAACTGGAACTAGTATGAACTAATTCTAGTGTTTTTTTTAAGTATCAAAGACGAAAGATATTCTGAGACACCCTTTATAATAACACCTTACAATGTGATGGGTCATCTCCCTGCCCTGCCTTGTGCCATGTTACGTGTGGTCGGTGCAACACGTTTACTTCTTCCATACCTTCCTGTCCCCGTCACGCTATCACTGACTCCCTTTTCTTTCATATCACTCTTCATACAGTCCATCCATCTTTTCCTTGGCCGTTCCCTCCCATATAAATATTTTAGCAGGATCCTTATCAATCATCAATCAATACATATAATAAGTCCGTTTTTGTACATCGAAAATATTTCCAAAAAAAATAGCCAGGGTGTTAAAGTATAACCATCGTCATCAGACTATTAATGTTCCCACTGCTGGGACACAGGCCTCCTCTCTGTGAGAGAGGGGATGGCCCTTAATCCACCACGCGGTCCTGGTGCGGGCTGCTGGATGTCACATGTCTTTGTATCTTTGCTTCTCCTCACGATGTTTTCCTTCACCGTTTCGTGATGAAATAATTTACACAAAGTAAAGCGCCTGCCTGGGTTTAAACTCACGACCTACGAAACTAAAGTCGGGGCCGTTACCACTGGGCAATAACTGCTCACCAACTGCTCTCCCAAACCAATTCCAGCATTTTTGGAATTTTTGTCTGTATAGTTGTGCACGCATCACGTAAAATGTGTACGAAACCAATGTAGATAACTTTTATACATAAAAATTGTGCGTACCTTGCAGTATTACTAGTTTACTAGTTAGTTACTACTTAGTTTTTGTTTCATCGCAATCGTTTCAGTCTATCAAAAGTTAGATGAATTCAAAGTGTTCAGAAAGTAAAATATCACAACACTCGCAATTCTACTCGTACAGTTGAACTGCATATTCGATAGACGGCATTGTATACATTTGACGTCATTTTCTGAATGGCGGTGTTAAGATTCGCCGCGGAAGAATGACGCTAGAAAAAAAAATCAGTAGGTAGGTGAGCGAGCGCGCGTAAGAGCCACGGGAAATAGTATGGTTCATTCCTGGATCATCGCAAGCACGCTCCTTGTTTATTTAACTTGCGGAATTCGAAAATTTTCGAATGTATCTACCTCTAATCGGCAGTATTCACTATTTCGTTCTCGAAAGTTCTACGCTACTCAATAAGTGATGTAGTCGGGTAGAACATTGACTTTATAGATGGATATCGACAAAAGAAAATAAGTAATTTAATATTTCTATAAGATAATATTATGAAGAGGCCCACCCGCCTCAATTAGTATAATTAAATTAGTACATAATTTCGAATTGATTTTATTTACAAAAAATAGGCTGGTCTTACTTTTTCGAATTAAAAAATCGGGTATCTATCGATATCGATAATGTAATTAAAATTGCACTGATGTGACCATGATTGAGTATTTTTGCATGGTTCATAAGCATATATTTACTCTGTTTTACACAGCTAACAACGTTATTTACTACTGACGTTTGCGAATTTGCAACTAGAGTCATATTTTTTTTTGTTTGACAATTCAAAAGTACCTTTAAGGTTTATTTGAAATAAACTATTTTGATTTTGATTTTGAATTTAAGTAATTTTTCAATGGCATTTGTACAACATTTTTACTGTTCCAAGTACATTTTATAAGTTTTGCGACTATTACTTTTAAACTTGTAAAGCCTACTTAGCTGTGATAGATTTCTTTTAATTTCGTTATATTTAATACTGCCGTTAATTTTTTAACATAGTCAAGAGCAACCATTTCGCTGGCAGGGGGGGACACTTGACTAACAAAAATTTGCAATTTAAAGGTTAATTTTACGCAAACTGATCTCTGAAACGAAAAAGGTTTAAACAAACCCATAATATTTTTAAATGGCCTTTCCAACTATACCCCACACCATGGGATAGGCGAGAAAAAAAAACATCCCCAGTTTACGTTTATAGTGAAAATTTTATTTTTCTTGATTTTTTTTATCACTTTGTCGGAATGATTAATATGCATATCCATGCCAAATTATAGCTTTCTAGTACTTAGAATATCTGATCTAAGCTGCGGACGGACAGAGCGAAACTATAAGGGGTTCCTTGTTGACTTCAGAACCCTAAAAACGAAAGGTCTCTCACTAGTCACTCATAACGAAATATCAAAAACCGCTTGTGACATAATAAAGATGAAATTTGGCAGGGCGGTTCCTCAAGTTTAAGTGCGCTCTAAGAGAGGATTTTTGTAATTTCCACCCCTAAGGGGATAAAACGGGGGTTGAAAGTTTTTATGAAATTTCTACAGTTTGTAAGTTGGACACGTGAAATTTTAGATTAACGCTGCATGCATGTATTTATTAGTTTTTGGTAATTCTACCCCTAAGGAAGTGAAAAGGTGGAAATTTGTTGGACTTATATATTTGAAATTAGGCATAAATACTAGCTTAAGTAAATAGTAAAGATTTTCATTATTAGTTTTTCAAAACTACTCCTAAAAGACGATTTAGGGAGTGTTAAAGATTTTTGAAGAATTTTACTGTACAGTGCTTCTTTTTATGATTTAGGGGAGCACTAAGATGGGATTTTTGGAAATTCAACCTTTATGGGGGTGAAACTAAAAAGTCATCTGTAGGATAAAATAATCCGTATTTTATCCTACAGATGGAGTTATACACGCCAAGGAATGTATAGTTATTTGATTCTTCTCTTGGATGTTTCAACCAGTCTAGTCTTGAACTCTCCTAACGTCGATGCCGCAAGATTCACCCTATCACTAAGTAGTAGGCATCACCCAAAGGGATTATCAGTTCTTCTATTTACTGCTCACAATAATTGCTCAGGCGCTTGGTATGACTGCTCCACCTCTCGCATACCTATCTAGTGGTGACATAATGTCTAGAATTATAGGATAGCTATGAATAAAATTGTGTTCGGTACGGACTTTAAAACGAAATGCCGATAATCCTGTGGCTTAGAAGTTTGAGTCATGAATAGAAACTACTTTAGCTAAGACTCACTATACAAGGCTAAAATGTACCACACAAAATGAAAATAAAACAATACGCATGATTATTACTATAATTACTCATGTATACCTATGAATTATTCAACGAGGAAAATAATCAAGGACCTAATAACTCTGACAAAGAAACTTCATTATTCAAAAGAAATGAATTAAATGATTGAAGTGCATACGGTCTTACGTCTGGAGACGTGTCTGGCCCAGTTAGCGTGCACTTTGCCCATCCTAGACCTCAATAGGTGAAACCTGACGATCCGATCAACGTTAATGATGATGGAGCAGGCCTACAACTGGGATAATCTAGACGCCCACCCGATTGACTTAGTTACCACTTTACCAGTTTTATAAATAGGTCGATGTAGGTAAAGGATACCTAATAAAGAGTAAATTAAGAGGAGTTTTAATCATTTAGAATCAAATAGACATTGGCAGATCATGCACTTCCAAGTCTTAAGAATGTACGTTGATACGTCACCTTTAGGGGCCCCGAACAAGAAGAGAGTCCGGCCACTTTTAAAAAAGGGAGGCAGTGTCCAGTCATCACGGATCGGTTGATTAACGTCATATCTGCGAATAGGTGAGTAGAATAGCCAAAAGCCAAAGTTAACTTGAAACTGTCGGTGTAGAGTATGTTGCAACAAGTGAACCAAACTCCATAGACAGAAATACGCATCGCGTCTTTCATCTCGCATCTGATTGGTCGATTTTTCATACTCTTTGCCCTTTGCCATGCTGAATTCAGTGCAGTGGTGGCCCAGTGGTATCGGCCGCGACTTACAAGTTGTAGGTCGTGGGTTCGAGCCCAGGCAGGCGCTTTACTTTGTGTAAATTACTTCATCACCACTGCTCTCAAAACGGTGAAGGAAAACATCGTGAGGAAACCGGCATGTCCTAGAACCAAAAATTCGAAGACATGTGACATCCACCAACCCGCACTGGGCCCGCGTGGTGGGTTACGGCCCATTCCCTCTCACAGAGAGGAGGCCTGTGTCCCAGCAGTGGGAACATTAATAGGCTGATGATGTGTGATGTGATGCTGAATTCATTAAGCAATAAGGCTGCCGGTACAACCTACCTTCATCCGTCTCATGGAATAAAAGTTTAGGGTTGACTTGCAGTCTAGCTGGGTGCAGCTGAACACCAGTACCTACAAATACATGTTTTCCTGTAGAGCGAAATCCTATCTGGACTCTACAATCCAGTACGGGCGGTTGCGCACTACATCCGATCCGTGTTCGTGAAATTTCGGTTCCGAAGTAGCCGTAGTACTTCTTGTAGGGAAGCTTACGCACTACATCCGAACTCTATCCTTCATAATCTGTCATAATTCAGAACATTTCGAACTCGGAACTCGAATCACAGACACGGATATGGACGAGTAACGCGTAACACATACACAAGCGAAGTTACGTCGAATTGTGTGGGCACGAAAACGTTGTTTCGGAAAGTTGCGTTAGTTTCTGGTGTTTCCTCAGAATTTTTCGATTATAACGCATCCTACAGTTAGTTAAATTAGGTTTACAAATCATGATCAAATGACAGTTCGTCAACGTGTCAACATTCCAACGTTCCAGCGCTTCAAGGTTTCACACCAACACGGCATTCCTCAGACAATTTACCTAAGTAAATGCCCCACACGGCTGTCGGCTTGGTAGCCATTATTCCGCAAGATCCACAAATAACGCACGGTGTGGGAACGCGCTATCTTGATTGGACCAATCAGCTGCTGATCTCAGATAAATGTATCAATCAGTCCAAACACGCAAAGGATGAGGCTGACGTCATTCTCAAGTCTTGATACTTTGAAAGAGTCTACGGTATGCAGTTTATATCTCATTGTTTAGTTTTTATTGACTATAGGCTCTCGTTTGACCACTATCTGATATCTCTCCTGATAGTAAGCGATGATGTGATCGACGGCACGCTTGCCTAGAAGTAACACGACATGGTTGGCGTAGTAGTTGAGCGATCGGCTGCTGCGCTCCATTCAAAGGGGTTCGATTCTCGCACGGTACAAATATTTGTAACAAATATCTGGGTGTCTTGTTTATGTGGGTTTAAGTTTTTATAAACGCACCCACGATACATGAAGAAATTCGATATACGGCATGCGGGTATTCCCCCGCACGCGGCCTTACAACCAATGAAATTCATCGGTTGGTGTAAAGCAAGCGTGGCGCGGAGAATCAGTTTACGAGAACGCATGCTGGCCCTATGGCATGCTTAAACAGAAATCTTCCGTACCCCGCATGCGGGCCCTATCGACTAATGTAAACAATTACAGCATGCGGTCCCTATGACATGCGTGAATCCACACCACCCACCCCGAATGCGACCTCTAACGACCCATGAAAATGAGCCTTTAGTAGTAGCAAACTGCGCGACTGCTGAAATTGGGGTCCTTCGAGGAGAGGGAGAGGGGGGGGTTCCAGAATTGGCGCAATATAATCCTTCGAGAAATACGTAATGATTTTTGCATGACCTTCGAGGTTTCTATTCCAGGCTTCAAGAAGGTTTCTATTCGCATGGTGTAAACAGTCGTTCTCGCTGTCCGGACATTGAGAAAATAAAAATTAACAGCAACCTATGTCAGGTCAGCAACTGTACCTGCAATTCTATAGAAAGAGTCAAGTCAACAAAGTATCTAGGTGTTATAATTAACCAGAGTCTGTCCTTTAGAGAATCTCTATGCTCTCTAACAGAACACGGCAATTCATTTATATTATGAAATCGCTTCGTTCCAATGCCCCGAAAGACTTATGCAGAAAATTTTATCTTGCCTTATGTCAGTCGCTATTACAATATTGTGTAGGGATCTGGGGTAGCGCCGTTAAGACCTATTTGTTTTAACTTGAACGTGCTCAATGGGCTGTTCTAAAAGTGCTTTTGGGCAAACCGCGGCGCTACCCGACTGACACACTCTACAAAGAAGCGGGTGTCCTGAGAGTCCGCCAACAGAGTCTAGTCACCGCATTAGGGAGTCAATTCACATACACCCAAAGAGGAAGGATTGGAGCTGACAGGCTGTCAAGAGCAAAAACAACTTTTGCCACCCGGTTTTTCCTCTTTCTCCCAATACGAGTCTTCGATTTAATCAACAAATCCACAATACGGGTCCCTGGAAATACTTTTGAAGCCAAGACTTTATTAAAGAGATGGTTCCAAGGGATGACGTATGACGAAACTGAACTTCTCTTATGCCCGTTGAGATGACCAGCACCTGAACACAAATATTCACCCGGATGGCACCCGTCCCTGTTCCTGCCCCACATTCATTCACACACACACGTACTATAACTCTGCACCCCTTATATGTTTCTTGACTGAATGATCTGATTTGCAACTTACATTTTAATGCTGACAACTCAACTGTTAATTCTGTTTTAAGCTTTTAATCTGCAAGTCATATTTTCTTTGTTTGATATTTAATTTTGAATGTTGGAAATGAAGTTTACCACTGATTTAGTTTTGATTGTGATCTGAATCAGCTATGTATAGTTCTCGTCAAACTTCTTGGCCGCCCTGAAGTTAGCTACAATGGCTGCGCGGTAGTAAATCTCATACAAAAACAGCACCGTTTCGTGCCTTGCGCATCGGAAAAGCAACTTCAGGACGGCCCAGAAGTTTGGTTATTTGGTTTTGATTATTGTTTTATACTGTTTGACCGATGTAAATGAAGTCTAATTCTGATTTCATATTAAATGTCTTTTCTTTTTGAATCAAGTAAATTATTAGTTTTATTATGATCTTTATGTAGTTATTGGTTTTGATTATTGTTTTAAATTTGTAATAACTTGCGTGTAATAAATTGAAATTGAAATGAAAGAATTTGTGAAGTCAACTTTATCCATTAGGAACCCATCTTAACACAAGGTCTTATTATTTCAATCTTCAAGCTAAAAAAAAAATTAACATATTGTATAAAAAATATTTATTTAGCAAATAAATACTCGGTTCGAGTTCAGTTGAAGCTTTCACAGAAAACTTATACACATTTAGACATTTTATGCTTATCGATATATTAAAATAAATAGTGAACAACAATTACGTTGATTAGGCCCGTACCTAGGAACCTACCTTCATACCTGTTAATATAATATCAAGGGCCTTTTTTATATTAAATATTTAAATACTGAGTAACAGATTCTAAACTCAAATAAGTCAATGAAAATTTGAATTAAGAATCTAATAAAATCAGAGCTTAAACTAGCCATATGGTTAAAAAATAAAATAATATAAGTCTGCAATTCTATAGTAAATAGATTAAATTATTTTAAAGAAATTATTTTAATAATGTTCCCGTATTCAGGGTCAAATTAAATAAGCTAGGCATAATCGCTAATTCAAATCGACCCTTTATTTATAAAAGTACTGTCATGCGCGAGCGCAGTATTGGCGTTCACGCTGCGTGCACGTCGCGTTAACGCTGCGTTCGTGTAGCATTTATGCGACATTCACGCAGCGTAGTCCTCACGCGGCTACTAGGTTAATCAATATATACAAAACTTTTACAAATGACAATATCTCTAATAATCTTCGGACAGAAAACTTATATTATATTTAATTACTTACATGTTTCAATTTCAAGCAGTCTGTTTGTCAATATTAGACAAGCCCATTTTATAAAGTCTTAGAAAAAATTCAGACTTTTTAGGTAGGACCCTAAACTGCGATCTTTTGGCCATAGTATACCTGTCCTTAGCGCACGAACATCATGTTATCTACTTGTCAAGACCGTAATAATTGTTGGACCAAGTCACTCGCCATATTTTTGTACATCTAGCAGGCGATTTCAGCCTTTCTTTTTATACCTCCAGAGATTACTTTTTATAAACAATCACACAAACAATTTGATATCTTTATTACATTAGTTTAGATACATCTTATATCTACTCAGAATATAACTATGACATATTTTTTCATGGAAACAGGTTTACAAAATTTGTAATTTATATACAGGACACATCAATATCATATGAAATAGAAAATGGAATAAATGTGTAACATAACTAAGCAACGAATAAACATAAGTGATGAAACAGACAATAAATTAGTGTTTACGTCAGAGATATAAGGCCGTCCGCACGTTTTCATACGTGTTTAGCATACAACAGGAAACACGGCGACAAAGTCTCACGCACGCAGCTCGCTTCGGTCTAGTAAGACCTGTGTATTACCAAATTGTGGGGTCAGAAAAAGTGCGGTCCGCCGATTCCTTACTATAAAAGTCAATGGTCTTTTAGACTATTGTCTTTACACTCTAGTCACGGAATCCCAGCGCTAATAAAGAACATTTGGTTCAAATAAATAGCACTAGATGGCGCGATATGCTTCGATTTGTTATTGAATTGTGTGCAAAATCAACATTTTCTAGAATTGATCATAATAATTATATTTTCTTGTTTAATCAAAACTCCTTAGCACCAAATTATGGACAATATTCCATAATTTTGTGCTAAGGAGTGGCTCTTAATTCACATTTCAAAGATTACTTGAATGCATCATTTAATATTGATTCCAATAGATGGTGCGGTATTTAATTTCACTCGATTTTTTTTAAATTTGTATTGTAACACATTTTGATACTATGAAACTGTAAAAAAGTGCAAAAAAAATACTTTAAAACAAATTATCACTGTGTTTAAAGAAAGAAATAGTCACGAAGCGAGAAAACCCTATTACTTGCAAATCGCTGCTAGCACCATCTATAGCCGTAGAACGGAACCAAACGCAAACAATATAAATAAATAAAAAAAACAGTATAATCAGTTGAAAAACGCTAGTTACGTCGGCGCGGTTTCTTTGTATGGGATGAGGCGTCTGTATGCTAGTATTATATTATCTGTGCTCTAGTTGCAGGACGGCAGCATAGAAATCATTACAACTCCTCACTAATTTTCCAATTCCACCAGATAACAAACCTTTATTAAAAAACCGTTTAGTTTGACTGCAACTTAGACTGACATTCAAAAAGTCTTTATTTTACATTATCACATCATCTAAGACTCATTCCATAAACAACTGCTTATCATATTATCATACCAGATTTGTATTTTTACAACAAAACGAATGAAACTGAAAATAATTTCTATCTTTATAAGAACCACAAATCACGTTATACAGTACTTAATAATATTTATTATAATATATCAAAAAGTTTGTCTTAAATCTATGTTTGAGTGACCTTAGAACTAACTAAGTTCTCCTTCTGGGGTCTATTTGTTAACACCATCAAGATTAGTAATTTTAAAATATATCTAGATCTACATTAGAATTAGATGTCTAAGCTTCACAGGGAAAGAATTTCTGGAAAATTCTTCCAAGAGTGAACAGGCATAATTCCAAAGTATTCTTCATTACCTATTATACTATTAAAATACGCGCTTTTCCGTACGCAAAATACGCGCTTGGTCGTGGAGTTGCGGAAACCAGCCCGTTTTAACCTAACCTACTATTAAAATACATTTTTTTGTAAATATTTACATTTTTCTACAATATTGAACCTTATCACTAAACATTTACGACTCAAATTAATCTAAGAATCGTTTAATCCAGTTCTGTCTAGATTGAGTACTTATTTATATACAAGAGCTTATGATTCGAATTATCAGAATCAGAATTCATACTTAAAATTCTGATATCAAAAAGATATTTCCACTCAAGCAGAAATCAACTTTATACTTGTGTAAATAAAGTTCATTTAACCTTAAATTAATAATTATTTAATATTCCTAATTCAAATATTACACATTGCAATATGTATAATATTTGGATTAGGAATCTTGCTACATCGCGTAATATGGACCAGCCATCAAACAGTTTTACGCTGTCTTTATATTATTCAGTCGACATTCCTCAACAGCTCTTACACAGGGCATAGTAAACATAAATCGTTCTCTAAGACACGGTTTCGAATTAAATGCTGAATAGCATGATCGAGCCCTAAAGCTAGCAATAGTGTTTCGAATCGATCAAACTGCGCATGTAAAATGTTTTCACGAAAGCATGTTTGCTTCTTGTGGCAAAAAAACGAGTTACACTTGGGTAGAATTTATATAAATACGCATCAAATGCAGTGGATATATCACTGGGAGGGTGAATCGTGGGCACAGCTGATTCTCTTAGTCTTAAAAAACTTATTAATCGCAACGATATGTTGTGGAACGTGTTTTGATTCAGAAAATCTCTTAGGTCATGGCGTTCAATGTGGCAGACGACGGACCGCAAGGTGTTTAATACTTTTCTATCCGGCTTTCCGTAATCTGGTATAGTTCAGGAGGCAGACACTTTAAACTCACTTATTAGCCGATCGTCCACGCGTTATTCAAACATTACAGCAAGTTGTCTCGGACCATCTATTTACACTTAAACCGCGGCCGACATTAGCACGGTTAAAAGTGCAAACCGTTGAACAAATGTAAATACTCACTGAGGCTTCAGTGAATGCATAGCGTTGCCCCGATACGCATAGGCTTTGAAGTCTCCTACCTTTGCCCCATCTATGTAATTGTAATCTCGGAAGCAATTTTCGCAGAAGAAGGCAGGATCGAAAGGAACCCTACTGTTTCCTTCTACGACCCACTTAGCGGAGAATTCGGCGCAAGTTGTGCAGTAGATTGTCTGGTTTTGGGCCACAGCCGTGGAACATGGGTACTTGTGGAAGCGCAAGGGATCCGTTGGATTTAGCAGACGGACTTCGGAGAATATGAACAGGTGTTCGCAGCTACCTTGGTGCATGTAGACCTGCAGAGACAAAGATAAAACTGTTAAATACTAGAAGAAATGCATCCGGACAGTAAAATGGAATCTTTTCGGATTTTACAACTCCGTTAGATCTGCTTTAAATCCGGATTTGTTTAAAGTTCACTTCTCTGTCAGCAGTTATTAAGAAGAAAAATGCTATGCAAATGTTTGCAAAAGCAATTAATGACATATCACTATAGTAATACATTTATACAGGAGATACGGCCAAGAATTAAATAAAAGTATTATTTTTATGAAAAAAAGTTACGAAGTTTAATGTTGCGGGTGTAATTTAGAGTTAAAAATGCAAGTTTTTTGTAAACTATCCTCACAGTGCGCTCACGCTCACAGTCACCTGGCAATTAAGTCGTACATTTTTGGTTTTGGTGAAGTTTTTCTATCGGGTCATCGATTAACGATACAGGAGAAAAGGCAAATAAAAATTTTTGGTTGTTTTGCTCAAACCCACACAATATTACAGCAGTCTAACTGGAATAGGGGTTCCTGATAGACTGGTGTCCCTAACAATAATAATGGCAACAGAGACTGCAATTACCACTGGCTTACCGAGACTATGTCAACACGTACAAATATCGTAGCGGTTCCTAATGAAACCCCGATGCCCTAAACTGTGGTTTCGGAGAGGTACCTTCAAATAACTAGTGTCATCTCAGGATAGCTCAATTTCAGCGACAGTTCCTCTAACCGGACAGCACACATGTTATGTCCTTATTAGGGCACTCCGAGGTCCTTCTTGCGAGCCCACTCACAAATTTGCTCGCCGTAGTCCACACATCGCTCATGTAATACATGCACGATATAAGACTTACCTCAAAATAACCCAGCTTCGGCGTCAGTTCCTCCAAGCATACAGCACACATGTTGTTCGTAGGGTATTCTGCCAGGTACTTCTTGCGAGCCTAATCGCGGATTTGCTTGCTGTAGTCCGAGCATACCTAACTACACATAGACTTACCTCAGGATAGCCCAGCTTCAGCGTCAGGTCCTCCAAGCGGACATCACACATGTCCTTCTTAGGGTACTCTCCGAGGTCCTTCTTACGCGCCCACTCGCGGATTTGCTCACTGTAGTCCGCGCATCCCGGGCGCGTGTCCACGTAGAATACGTTGTTTATGAACATGAAGCCGGACGGAAACACTTCCTGGAATGAAGAGTTAAAACAGTGATGAGGAAACTTGGTAATCCATACATATAAATAAAATTGGAGTGTCTGTTTTTAATATTGAAATAACCGTTTTTTGCTACATGTATATGAATATGTATACGGTACATACATCAAAATAACATGTTTTTACAATTTTTGTCTTTCTGTCTGTCTGTCTGTTTGTTCCGGCTAATATCTGAAAAGGCTGGACCGATTTTGACGGGACTTTCATTGGCAGGTAGTTGATGTAATAAGGAGTAACTTAGGCTACGTTTATTTTAGAAAAATTCTTTTATTTTAGAAATTTGTTAGGCGGAACGAAGTTTGCCGGGTCAGCTAGTCTATACTAATATTATAAAGAGGAAAGATTTGAATGTTTGTTTGTTTGTTTTCATTGAATAGGCTCCGAAACTACTGAACCGATTTAAAAAATTCTTTCACTGTTGGTAAGCTACACTATCTCCGGGTGACATAGGCCATATTATATTTTCATCCATTAATTTGGGATCCTTACAAAAACTCCAATAATGTAACCCAAGGTGTAAAAAAATTACCTAATATATTCTTAAAATCGTGTGTGCTGTGAAAACTATTAATGATAGAATAAAATAATGTACTACACTTTGCAGAACACATTATTATTTACAAAAAGTGTCGCGACAGCATATGTCTAACTAATATAGTTATATATGCCACAATAAGTGAACGCGCCCATAAGACGACGCAAGCAGAGGGTGCGCGCGGGCAGCCAGGCAGCGGCGGCGGACGCTCGTGCTCGTGCTCGTGCTCGTGCTCGTGCGCCGCCATTAGTTGCCAATATAGACCGGTCGCGTGCATACGTACTTACCTTATATGTCGCGATCGTCACCATTATAAATGTAATGTGCCTTCTCAATATGTAACTTAAATTACTTCAATATATTATCAAGAAAAGGTTGAGAGTATCATTTACTACTATCCTCAACAATAAGTGTTCTTATATTTTAAAATTTATAGTTTGTAAATAGAACACATGACATTTTTGATTTACGCTCTTGGTTGATAAAAAGAATTCATGTATTTGTTGGGTTTTGGAAATTCTACCCCTAAGGGGATAAAATAGGGGTTGAAACTTTATGTGAAATTTCTTCGGTTTAGAAGGTAAACCAGCTGAAATTGTTTTGTTGTTTTGATGATTTTTTTTTCGGAGCTTCTACCCCTAAGGGAGTAAAAAGTCGGTTGAAAGTTTATGTGAAACTTCTACGCTTTAAAGTGTGACACGTGAAATTAAAGAACTACGCTTTTGGTTGATAAAAAGAACTTATGTATTTATTGTTTTTTGGCAATTCTACCACTAATGAGGTGAAAAGGTGAAAAATTTGTTGGGCTTATATATTTGATACTTGGCATAAATAATAACCTAAGTAAATAGTAAAGGTTTTCATTATTAGTTTTTTCAAAACTACTTCTAAAAGACGATATTATTAAATCTTTAACACCCCCTGTTAAAGATTTTTGATGAATTTTACTGCACAGCAGCACTAAGAAGGGATTTTTGTAAATTCAACCTTTAAGGGGGTGAAACTAAAAAGTCATCTATAGGATAAAACACAGATCACGCGAACGAAGTCGCGGGCGAAGTGCTAGTTATAGATAAAATTGGTTGAAACACCCTCTAGCTATGATATAACTAGCTCGGCTAACTAGGGCTATTCCCCTGGACAATATAAAGTCTCCGAAGCTCTTCTTGTGGTCAAGGTCAGGTTTTACCCAAGCTTTACCTTGGACAAAATAAGGTAATCAAAACGTTTCTATATAATATTAGGATACCAAAGCCTGGTGAAAACAAGTCCTCCAAAACCTTAACCCTAGGCAAAATAAGGTCACCAAAGTCTTTTCCTTAGGAAAATAATAATAGTCAAAGTCGTTGTGGCACATGATGCGGTCTCGCAAGTCTGATAGTTCGTTCCTGTTAGCTTTACATCGCAGCAGAACATCTCTATAACATATTTACCTTAGCCTTAATACTGGGCAACATGTCTGGATGGTTTGACACATCCACTCGCATGTCGAAGTCGTTGGGGCACACGAAGCGGTCTCGCAGGTCTGACAGCTTGTTCCTACCAGTCAACAATATGTCGCTCTGGAACACTGAGTGGCGGCAGCGAGTCTGAACAAATAATAAGTTGAATAGTATTTAGTGACAAGAGGAAAAGAAATCCGCCCAATTGAGAATAGGACACTAAAACTATAAGAGCACAAGTTCATTAATAGTCCAGTCAAAATTTTCAAAAACTTAGGCCCAGTTTTTTCAACCATAGTTAACTCAACCAATGGTTAAATATGTTAACTAATGGTTTCAAATTTCGGTGAAACGCGTTCTTTCAACAATTGTTAGACTAACAAAAATGGTCAAATAATTAACTCTTTAACATATTTGACTATTTTTGATGCTAACAATTGAGGAAAAAATACATTAAAGCGAAATTTGAAACCATTTTATAACCGGTCATCATCATCGTCTTTTTAATGTTCCCACTGCTGGAACACAGTTCTCCTCTCTGTGAGAGGGAATGGGCTGTAATGCACCACGCAGGCCCAGTGCGGGTTGCTGGATGTCACATGTATTCGATTTTTTTGTTTCTAGAACATGCCGGTTTCCTCACGATGTTTTCCTTCACCGTTTTGAGAGCAGTAGTGGTGAAATAATTTACACAAAGTAATGCGCCAGCCTGGGTTTGAACCCACGACCTACAACTTAAATCGCGGCCGATATCACTAAGCCACCAATGCACTCCGATACTTATAAGCGTGTACTTAACACGAAGCTCCTGGCATACCTAGAAACTAACGAGATCCTTAGTGATCGAGGGGAAGCGCTTGCCGTTTCCCTTGACATCTCGAAGGTTTTTGATAGGGTCTGGCACGAAAGCCTTATTGGTAAGCTTCCTTCGTTCGGTTTGTCCGGTGGTCTATGTGATTGGATTGCAGACTTCCTGAGAGATCGGTCCATTCAAGTGGTTATCGATGGCTGCTCATCGGACCAATTGGATATTAATACCGGGGTCCCTCAGGTGTCTGTACTCTCAGAAACATTATTCTTGCTGCACGTTATCGATCTGCTAAAACCCTTTGGGTATGCAGACAACAGCACTGTTGCTGAGAGATACTTGTCTAAAGCACGGGCTAGCGGGCCGCAGATCCGGTCTCTCCGTTAGGCCGTGCTGGAGCGTTTACGGATCTACCAAATACCAGCTTGATGCACTAGAGTCGATCGAAAAGCGGGTCAAGAGGCTCATCGGCAATGAGGCACTGGTCAAGCTCCAGAACATGGTCGCCGAGTTTCCAGCTTATCGATTTTTTATCAGTTACATTTCGGGTAGTGTGCGATGGAATTGCACGATCTAATTCCAACTAGCCCGTTTCATACGGCGATGCGCTATCGATACATGGTGGATATCCCACCCATACACACAAAACGTTTTGGGAACACTTTTATTATGCGTACTGCTAAGGAGTTGAATTCCCTGCCGGAGTCTGTTTCCCGACAACCACAATCTGGGGCCTTTAAGTCAAGAGTGAATATGTTATTTCTAGGCAAGTGTGTTTCACCGTCGACCACATCATCGTTTACCATCAGGTGAGATAGTGGTCAAGTCAAAATATTCTATAGGCTTGCGCCTAAAAAGTACCATGAACAGTCGTGGGATCGATGGGGACTTTTGAATATTTCATCCATAATAGTATACCTAAGACTTCTACCAATTTTCAGCTCTATGCGAATTAACGCAAACGAAATATCTATTTAGACCGGACTATAATTTGTATACAAATTGAAACAGTCATTTTAAAACATTAAATTACAACGCTAAAAAATGACTGCACTGTTAGTCAGTTGGCAAAGGCTTAGTACACACTACTTTATTTAGACCGGACTATAATTTGTATACAAATTGAAACAATCATTTTAAAACATTAAATTACAACGCTAAAAAATGACTGCACTGTTAGTCAGTTGGCAAAGGCTTAGTACACACTACTTTATTTAGACCGGACTATAATTTGTATACAAATTGAAACAGTCATTTTAAAACATTAAATTACAACGCTAAAAAATGACTGCACTGTTAGTCAATTGGCAAAGGCTTAGTACACACTACTTTATTTAGACCGGACTATAATTAGTATACAAATTGAAACAGTCATTTTAAAACATTAAATTACAACGCTAAAAAATGACTGCACTGTTAGTCAATTGGCAAAGGCTTAGTACACACTACTTTATTTAGACCGGACTATAATTTGTATACAAATTGAAACAATCATTTTAAAACATTAAATTACAACGCTAAAAAATGACTGCACTGTTAGTCAGTTGGCAAAGGCTTAGTACCTACACACTACTTTATTTCGGACTAGCTTTTACCCGCGGCTTCGCTCGCAGTGAAGCCATTCATTATTTTTATTTTTTTATAAAAATTATCCTATGTTACTTCTAATACCTCCAAGAATATATGTACAAAGTTTCATGATGATCGGTTCAGTAGTTTTTGCGTGAAAGCGTAACAAACAAACTTACATTCACATTTATAATATTAGTATAGATATTTGCAACCAAATTAACCATTTGTTACTCACAAATCTGTCCTTGGCATAAGTGTAAGTATAGGGTCTGTAGACCCTCACTCGGTAGAGTATATCCTTGCCTGGCTCCAGATCTATGTCAAGGTGGTCTGCAGGTTGCTCTTTGGGTGGCATGTTGAACACCTGCAAGTTGCCAAACATGTTATTGATCTAGGTTATTTTAGGTCACAGACTTATGCTGTAAAAGGTGTTAGTGTAAGTTTTAAATGAGGAAGAAGAAATATTACTTATGATTATAAACAAAAAACATTATGAATGCAGAACCATACATATATACATGACTCGATTGAAGTGACATTTCTTAAAAAAAATAAAGATTAAGAGAATTTTAGTGTGAGAGCGGGAATGTATTATACAGGGAATGAGTACTTCAAGTGGGCGTGGATGTAACAGCCAAATCCGAAACTATGAATAGCAAAAAACACTAAAAGAAGTCACGGGCCGATTTTGATTAAAACTAAAACTGCATCATTGGCTATATGATACATGAATATTCCTAGCTAGGAACCAAACCCGTTGTTCACACACTGTATTATTACACCAGCCGATAGTGACACTATTAAAAGCATCAAATTCTGTGAAGTAATGTGATAGGGTTAACTTGAGGAAATACATAATTTTTAGGAATATTAGGTGAAACAATGCACTAAATTTATGACTTACATCTTGTGAATACAATAAATTCCTAATGCCTCTGTACTTAAGCTTCTTAGTGAAAAGGCCTTTGGGGTCCTTTGCTATTCTCAGCTTGTTCTTCCTAAGGATAAACAGGTCCGGGGCTTCGTCCTTTTTTTGGGCCTCAATGTACTCCATGATCTTATCATTTAAACCCACAGTGGGGAAGTTGGTCTCCATCTCTAGTTCATCTCCTGTTTTTAATTGTTCTGGACTGTAATAATTTGTTTAATAATTAATAGATTTACAGTCTGCTTCTTCTGCCTAGCCTTTTCCCAACAATATTGGGTTCGGCTCCCAGTCTTACCGGATTCCGCTGAGTACCAGTGTTTTACATGGAGCGACTGCCTATCTGACCTCCACAACCCAGTAACTGGGTAACACGGTACCCCTTGGCAAGACTGGTGTCAGATCTCAGGCTTCTGACTACCCGTAACGACTGTCAAAGATCTTCAAATGACAGCCGGGACCAACGGCTTAACGTGCTTTCCGAGGCACGGAGGAAACTCGGTAAATTGAAAATGGTCACCCATCCACGGACCGACCTCGTCAAGCATTGCTTAACCTTGATGCCTAATAATTTGAATCTTTACTATAAATTTATTAATAATTAATAAATTTATATACACTTGAGAGCAATAAAATCGCACACCTTGACTTTTTTTTGTTAAGGCAGTTTTTTTCATGAATCTGAATAAATATTTTAGAAAACACACCCACTAATTGAAAGTCTACCTAATTACCTTTCTAATGATATCAAATACAGTGTAAAAAGATACCCATAAGAGGTTTTACGGCACAAAACCCAACAAACGGGTAAAATTACCCAATTTCGCTTAAGAAATAATGAAAATCAAACTCAAAACTCTTGATCAAATTGTTTATTAATAAGGTGTATCCCTCCCCTAGCCTTAATCACAGCTCTTAATCGGTTTTTCATGGACCGTTTTTGCCTAATGATTTGTACTCAATATCTTTAGATTTAAGAAAAAAATCAGTAATAAACCAAATTACAAGGGGTGTGCGATTTTATTGCTCTCAAGTTTATATAATTTATTAATAATTAATAAAATATAAGCCGGGGATGTAGGTATTTCTTTTTATTGTTTACTAGCTGACCCGGCGCACTTCGCTCTAAAATAAAAGAATTTTTCTAAAATAAACGTAGCCTAAGTTACTCCTTATTACATCAGCTACCTGCGAGTAAAAGTCCCGTCAAAATCGGTCCAGCCATTTCAGAGATTAGCCGGAACAAACAGACAGACGGACAAAAATTCTAAAAAATGTTATTTTGGTGTATGTACCGTATATATATTCATATACATGTAGTAAAAAACGGTTATTTCAATATTAAAAACAGACGCTCCAATTTTATTTATATATATAGACTAGCTGACCCGGCGAACTTCGTTCTAACAAATTTCTAAAATAAAAGAATTTTTCTAAAATAAACGTAGCCTAAGTTACGACTTATTACATCAGCTACCTGCCAATTAAATTCCAGTCAAAATAGGTCAGCCATTTCAGAGATTAGCCGGAACAAATAGACAGACAGACAGACAAAAATTCTAAAAAATGTTATTTTGGTGTATGTACCGTATATATATTCATATACATGTAGTAAAAAACAGTTATTTCAACATTAAAAACAGACACTCCAATTTTATTTATATGTATAGATGTAAAGATTAGGTCAACTATTTGTTGATGAAACGAATTAATTTTGTGATATAAATATCACTTTGGGGGTAGAAACATTAAGTTAAATTAATTGTATTAATAATTCTAGCTCACCTGCAATAATCTTCCAGCTGATTAAACTCATAATCAGTCAAGCCACAACCAACAAACTCTTTAATTTTATGGGAAAAGTATTCATTCAAATTAGTACTTTCTTGAGGCTTACCGTGTATTGGCAAGTAATCAAACACTTTTGGCAAGTTCTTTGTTATTATTGGTGCGGTAACCAAAGAACCTTTAGCCTTGTACATTTGGGGCCCAGTATCTTTAGTGAACAGCTCAACTTTGGCTTTCTCACCCATGGGCGGCATCACACGTTCCACAATAGGTCTCGTTGGTCTTGCATTGCAATTTGTGTCTATGTTTTCAGATATCTCATTTTCTTTGTTTGGGTTGTCAGGCATGCCCATATTATGGTCAACGTGAATGATATCTTGCCTGCGGAAATCTTTAACAATTATTTCATTAATATTATCTACTATCTTAATGATGTCTTGCGGTTCAGTTGCATCATATGAAATTGTGTTTTGCTGAACATTGGCTTTAAGGCCCACGGGTGGCATCACATGTTTCTCAATAGGTCTTGGCTCATAATTTGTGGCTAAATGTTCAGGTGACCCTTTTTCTTGGATTGCATTCCCAGTTCTTATGTTTGCATTATGCTCAAGGTGAATGATGTCTTCTCTGGGGACGATTTTAACACTTATTTTATTATTATCTGCTACCTGAATATTGTCTTGTGATTCGGTGTCATCATTTGAAATTGTATTTTTATTTACATCCTTAGTTTCCTCTGTTATGATACCCAGAGAGCAGTCTTTAGCTAACCTCATACTTTCATATTCATCCTTAATATCTTCAACCTCATCTATAGTAATATAAGGAACTTCATCTAATATCATAATTTCAGGCTTCACATCATCTTCATCATCACATTCCATTATCTCAACCTCAATTTCATGCATAACATATTTATTTTCGGTCTCTGGACCTGAAATTATTTTAGTAGAATTAGACAAAAGAAAGAATGTTCCCATAAATAATTTCAGTTACAGAATGCAGAAAAGCATTTAACTACAGATTTTGATATAGAGTAATCAGGCAAAAAACTTTCATATCAGCATAGTTGGAAGTGAATATCAAACTGTAAGCAGTATAAATAAAAACTAACAATAAAAAAATATAATGTTTACAGGACTTTTATATTGGCTACTCTTTTTTAGGATTCCATACCCAAAGGGGTAAAAATGGGACAATATTACTAAGACTCCACTGTCTGTCTGTCTGTCTGTCACCAGGCTGTATCTCATGAACCGTGATAGCTAGACTTTGAAATTTTCACAGATGATGTATTTCTGTTGCCACTATAACAAACAACAAATACTAAATCAGAATAAAATAAAAATTTAAGTGGAGCCCCCATATAACAAACGTGATTTTTTTACCCTTCGTGCGCGAGTCCGACTCGCACTTGGGCAGTTTTTTTTTAAGCCTGTATCATTTATGATTTTCATTCATGTTTTCCAAATGCTACATCAAAAAGACAGACATCTATAAGATTTAACATGTGAGAGAATGAATCAAAATACATTTGAAAACTTCACTTGTACTTCTTCCGCGTGTGAAATGCACACAGGTTTTTTGTTTGACTCTTTCCACAGCCACAATTTTGGCTTGGGTTGAGATCGAAGGAAACCGGGCACTGCCAGGCAGTGACAAAGTCATGCAGCTACGGACGCGGCGATTAACTTAACGGTACAAAGATTGAATACCTTGTGCCTCGGACTCATCGATCTCTTGTTCTAGTAATAATATACCAGCTGTTAACACAACGCCACTACTCTCCTCATCATTGCTCTCGCTGTTCACCAGCGCCGGCAAATCTTCAGCAGACATTTTTCTTTACAAATTCACAGGCCTTCTCGGAACTTAATGAAAGCTGCTGATCTCCCAAAGAATTATATTAGGACAGCTTTTCAGCATCTTGAATTTCGGTAGCAACCAGTATATAATACTATAATAGTAATCTTTGGTAGCAACTATCAAAGCAAGAAGGAGAAGCAACAACAAAATAGCCCATCTGTTTCTGACGTTTCAAAGATTGACATATAATAGTAATATTTTTTTTTTTTTTTTTTTTTTTTTTTTTTTTTTTTTTTGGCTTTGCGAGCTTTGCATTAGCCAATGACAAAGGTAGGGAAACCAAGGATATAAAAAATTGGAGAATTTGGAATGGGAAAAGGATTAGTTTCTATGTAACTAAATACATATAATTACAATACATATATTTACAATACATATAGCTACAATACTTATAGGAACAATTATAGTTTGATATCATTAGTATCAATAAATCTGGCTAATATGCTATATACATCTGCATCGTTATAATGTAGTAAACAAATAATAGAGGTAGGAAATGGAATATGGATCGCCAGGAGTTGAGAGGTAAAAGCAGACCTATCATACAATGTACAGGAAAAAAATAAGTGGTTCAAGTCCCCGTATTCTCCACAAGAGCACATAGGATCATCAACAATTTTAAATTTGAACAAGTGTGCAGGGGTACAAACATGACCCAAACGGAGTCTGCATAAAACAGAAGTGATTCTTTTGCTAAATTGAAAATTGTTAAACCACGGCTTACGTGGAATAGACTTCTGTATTAATCGATAATATTTCCCTTTGGTGACATCATCAGCCCAGAAACTAGTCCACGCATCATATAAATAAAGTTTGGGCAGAGAAACCAAGTCATGACAATAATTACTATACGGACATACATCTCCGACATGAATAGCTTCGTTAGCTAACCGATCAGCTTTTTCATTACCAGAAATGCCCACATGACTTGGAATCCAAGCCAAAACGATTCCATAACCCCTTGATGAGCATACGTATAAAAGATTTTTAATATCAAAGACAATAGGAGACTGTTTATGAGACTTGAAGGGAAATCGTTGTAACGATTGTAAGGAACTCAGCGAATCAAAAAAAATATTGTTTTTGATAGCTTCAGTAGGAGTACATACTCAATGGCCTTTAAAAGACCATAACATTCACCGGTATATACACTAGATTCGGGAGGTAACTTAATTTTTTGTACAATTTTATATTGTGAATGGTAAACCCCAACGCCAACACAACTATCATTAGAATGTTTAGACGCATCAGTATAGATTTGATGCCAACCAGTCCAGTCATTGTCAATAATGCGCCTAAATTCGACATCTTGATTGGTATCGCTCTTTGATACTCCTATATTGAATTCGATTCGTGGTGGTACAATGAGAGAATTGAAATTATGACAATACAAGGGTAATTGATTACTTTGGTAAGTTGGAGCTTCTAATCTGTTATATTTACGCAGACTTTTAACAAGACAAGGTGCAGCCTTATGCGTCCAATAATTTGATGAATCTACCTCTTCAGCTAGCTGTTTTAATTTAGAATGTAACGGATGACATTTCAATTGCAAACTACAGAAATAATAACGATCACTTAGGTACTGTCTTCTTAACGATAAAGGGGGTTCACAGCACTCCACTTGAAGACAATTTATTGGACTAGATTTCATCGCCCCCGTAATAATCCTCAGAGCCTTCGATTGAATGCCATCCAGTTTCTTGAAAGCACCCACATTTCCAGGGTGCAATAAAAAAGTTCCGTAATCCAACACACTTCTTATCAGGGCATTATATAAAAGTCTCATGGAAGAAGGATGTGCTCCCCACCATACACCCGAGAGACATCGCAAAATGTTTAAATTACGCTCACACCTATTCAAAATATATTCACAGTGAGGAATTCCAGTTAATTTGGAATCTAAAATTACTCCCATAAATTTTGCCTGGTCTTTCACCTGTAAAGTTAAAACTCCATACTCAACATTAACCGCTGGCAATTTCCGTTTTCTAGTATAGAGTACAACAGAACTTTTTGTTGGTGATAGGGCAAGATCATTGTAATCTAGCCAGACCTTTAACTTAGTCAAAGCCGTGGTTAAAGATTCACAAATATCATCTGTTTTGTACCCAGGAACATAAAGAAGCAAGTCATCCGCATACTGAAGAACATTAGCATATCTAATAAGAGAGCACTCTAAATCATATGTGTATATGTTATACAATATAGGACTAAGCACAGAGCCCTGAGGCAATCCCTTCCAGATCGTTCGACATATGCATGTACTGTCACTTGAATCTATTGGGTATTTAATGAATCTTTCATATAAAGAATTTACAATAAAATTTACTAAAAGAATTGGAATATTTAGTAACATTAATTTTTGTTGTAGGATTGAAATATTAACATTATCATATGCCGCACTTATATCTAAAAAGGCTGCAACCACAGAGTCATTTCTAGATAGCGCTAAACGTACATCTGTGGTAAAAATGGCTAAGCTGTCAATAGTACATTTACCTTTCCTAAAACCGAACTGAGAATTTGATAATAAATTATTGTGCTCTATAAACCATTCCAATCTATTTTTGACTAAATGCTCTGCAATTTTAGCTAGTACCGAAGACAAAGCTATTGGCCGATACGATGACGGATCTGAACTCGTTTTATTTGACTTCAATAACAATATCAAAGTTTGAGTTCGCCAAGATTTGGGAATTTTACCAGAGAAGATTACAGTGTTAATTAGAGAAAAGTAATGGGTTGGATCTACAATCGTGCGGTCATAGTTGGGTGGTAAAAGGGGTTAAAGCTAGTAGGGCTTGGGTTCCCGATTATAACGCTACTACTCTTATTACAAGGTAATGCATATTTTTCGAGATATTAATGAAAAATGTTTCTATGCTCAAATCGGATAAAAAGCGAAAACGGAACGTTAAAATGGGCGATTGACAACCAAACCTGTTGCAGATATTGTCTATGGTGCAAAATGACGTGAAAAATAAGCAAAAAGGAACGTAAAAAAAAAGTATACTAAGTGTCACTGTCATTCGTTTGTTGTTCATTCCGTTTTTCCTCGAGTTGCGTGAATGTGTTTCCTGTGTTTCGTAGTATTTTTCTTGTGGCTTTATTCGACGACTTTGGCTTATCCTCTGGACTCGAATTGTTTGCCTTCACGATTGACCTCCGCTTGTAGCACTGGACACCGATTTTCTACGTAATCGACTGATGTGTGTACAAAAGGCAATGTTACTATGGCAACCATGAGAATTAGGATGCAAGAGCGAGCGAAGCGAGCTCTGGACTTGGGGCACTCCGACTCGGACAGGTTAGGTTCGAAGGGGATGGCGGGGTCTAGTGAGCGAGCGGAGCGAGCGAACTAAGACCCCGACATCCCCTTCGTGTTAGGTTACTGTAAACCCTGCAGACAGAAATAGGAGCCCCGCGTAGCGGGGCTACGTCGACTATGCTTTTTAGGCGAATATAAAATGGTTTGAGGTTAGGTTACAATAATTGGTTTTTCTCAAGAACGGTGCATTACCTTGTAATGGGAGTGGTACCAGGGGAGAAGGGGTACCCCCCTCCTCCCCCCCACCCCCTCCCAACCCCTTCCGCCGACCGCAGATTTCTAAATTTTTACCAAAGTAATAATTAAGACCATTATTATCAAGGTGAGACAAAAATGAATACGGTATACCATCTTCACCCGGCGCCGAGTCCTTAACATACGAAAGAATTCCTTTCAGTTCATACAAAGTGAAAGGAGAATTAAGGTCCATTTTATTGTTATTAATATTAGTTAAAGGTATTGGTACTGAAGATGGAATCAAAACATAATTTTCAGGAACAGAAGGTGGAGCCAAACGATCCATGATCTGCTCGGCAAGAGTGGGAGTAATTTTATTTTGTTCTGTTTCATTGAAAGCAGACCTATACCTTCTAATATTTTGCCACACAATGGACGGTTTAACATTAGGGCAAAGTGATGCACAGAAACATTGCCAGCCTTCAAACTTTTTTCTTTTAAGTAGTTCCTTGGTATTATTTGCAATTTGTATATAATTAAGAAAGTTATTGTCAGACATTTGAATACAGTATTGTCTTTCTGCCTCTTTCCTCTGTTTAACTGCATTAGTACACTCTTCATCCCACCATGGTGGAGATGGTATCTTACTAGGTCGACAATTCTTCAAGGGGAAGGTTTCATTAGCTGCCTCAATTAATATTTTAGCTAACATCTCAGAGCAAATGGATGCATTTTCATGAGATACTTGAGGCATTTCTAACATCATCTGCTCAACCCTCCTTCTAAACACACCCCAGTCACCATCATCCAATTTATATTTCATACGTGGTGGCTTTAACTGCCTTGGAGGTTTCTTAAAAGGAAAAGTGATTAATAATGGGGAATGATCACTACCCTATCTCGATGTCAGAGGGCTCCAAGAAAGGCAGGATGCAAGATCAGGTGTACAAATGGATAAGTCTGGGGCACTGGGGTCTTCCCTAGGCCCACCAAGGCGTGTTGGCAAACCAGTATTCAAAATACATAGGTTATGTGAATCAAGAAGATCCAAGAGCTGTTCTCCGTGACAAGAAGAAGAAGAGTAACCCCAACTCTGGTGACGAGAATTGAAATCCCCCATACATACAAAGGGTTTTGGTAATAAATTAAATAAATTGTTAATTTCATTAAAAATTTCGATACTAGGTCGAGGATAATATACAGAAACATAACATATATTATTTACAACAGCAGCAACAATAGACAAATTGTTGCTGTGGGCTAGAACGGATAAAGGAGTAAATGAAAAATGGTTACTTATAAGCATAGCTGCTCCACCGTAACCATCATGTCTGTCGTCCCTGAGACAGGAAAATCCAGTGACTTTAAACACGGAGTCATGTTTTAACCATGTCTCCTGAAGACAGATAAGAAATGGGTCATATTTGTTAATTAAATGGATAAGTTCATGTTTCTTATTATTAACACTTTGACAATTCCACTGAATTGCTGTGGCCATTATGATTGTTAGAAATTTGATATAAAGCATCAATTACTGTGGCAACGTTGGACGGTGATATTAAGCTTGATTGCGATAATAACTGAATTAAAATTTTGATTATGTCAGATATTTTCATGTTTTCATTATTTTTGTTTACTATGGGTTTTGATTCAGATAATATAGGATCTTTAATAATAGCAGAATGGGTTGCACGATCATACGCCTTGGAAAAACTAGGGGGTGTCCTAGGCTTCAAAAAAACAGTTTTTTTGTAAGAATGTGAAGAATTTGATTCAGGTATTGGTTCATGCTGAGAAGAATGAATGTTGTTGGGGGATGAGGATGGAGTTGTATGTAGTAGGGCATCAGAATATGAAATCTTTGATACCGGTGGATGTAGCTTAACAGCTTCCATATATGAGATGCAACTCTTGCTCATTGTCTCTTTAATACCTTTTTGTCTATTAAATTCTAAACACTTTCTATCCATAGCTTGGTGAAGACCTTTACATAAACAGCAAAAATAATCATCTTCTTCAATATTACAACTATCCCCCGAGTGCCCATGACCACACTTGAAACATCTTGGTGTGGCCCTGCATTGACTTTTAACATGGCCATAACGGCAACAATTATAACACTGCACAGTTGGGTAAATATATAAGTCTACTGGCAAGGCTGTGTAAAACATGAATACACGCTTTGGGAGTACCTGACCATCAAATGTTAAAACAATGGTACCAGTATTTTCAAATTGTTTGTTACTATTTACCACAATCTTCTTTTTTATTCTTCTCACTTTTAGAATCGATCCACACCCAATTGGTACATTAATGTTTGCCATAACATCATCATCTGACCAATCTGTGGGAACACCCCTTATAACTCCCATACGTGTTATAATGAAAGTTGGAATGAAAGCTTTATATTTTCCTAATGCAAGGTTTTTATTGGACAAGAAAAGATTTGCATCTTGGAAGTTTGAGAATGCCAAACTTATGCGATTTCGTCCTATTCGTTTGAGACTACCATTCACAATACCTCTAATTTCATTGTTTCTCAGGAAACGCCCGAAGGTGACAGGATGCAGGGTTGTTGTATCGTTATTAGTGGAAATTTCTTTTTGGACATGAACCACATATGGTGCAACATCAGTGGCCTGATAAACGGTGCGACCAACTGGCACACGGGTTGATTCATTGTTAACTTGGTTAGTATTGTCATGACTAGTGCTATGAATATGTGGTGCAGCTACTGACCGTGACTCAAAAAGGGGAGGACTTGAACCAGTCAACACATTATTAAGCTCTTTATCTTTTCCTAAACATTGACAATCAGTCGGCTTTTCCCTTCTACTTCCATGTCTCCTTTTTCTTTTATGACATGACCCACATAAAAGTATAGTATCGGCCCGTTTACGTTTCAGTTTATTGGAGTCTGAAATTGAGGAATCAGTGTCCATGGAGGACTCAAGCGCTCCTATCAGCATGTCCATGGGCGTTTTTGAAGGAGATGTCCCTCCGCCGGGGTCGTCGGGCGGATCACCCATCTTAATAATTTACATAAACTTACTTACCAATAATATGTACAGCAAATTATACACTTATGAATAAAATATACAATTAAATTAACTACAAACTGACTAATACCAATCCTTTACACCTATTAAAATTTTAATTAGAAAATCCGAAAGAAAAACCGCGTCTGGATTTTACGAAGTTTCCCGCGCTTTTTTCTAGTAATATTTGGATTGACATATTTTGAATTTTGCTACTTCATGCTATCGCCGCGCCGCCACATAGAACTAATAGAGAACTATCTCTCATTCTAGCCATTGCATGTACTTACTAGCCATAATAGCCATAGAGTCTCGCGTGGAACCACGTTATAGGCACTCAAAGAGATGTATACTTAATTATTAATCTACAAACAATAGCCGCGTTCCAAGGTTCCAAGTCACGTCATCATCCAAATAAATTATTATCCATCGATAAGCGCGTAAAGAATCGCTTATTATTACCAATCGGAACGGCTTCGGCTTTTGACGCGCGTAGGGCGTATTTTGAGTTTTGACGTAACTCGGATGGAACGCGGTGTATATAGCGTTTTCCACACATTTCCGGGTTCCCGTCCTGATGGACCACGGCAGAAATCGGTTACATACGATTTGTACGAATTTGTTCACACATATTCGTATCAGGGGGATCCGGATCGTTCACTCAAATCGATTGGAAGTGTTCCGTCAGGGACGGGAACCCGGAAATGTGTGGACAGCGGTTTATAGTCATTACTCATTATACTGGCCACAAGCGTACGGTTTCTTAAATCGGCAGTCAGTTTTGGAATTCCGTAAAGCAGTGTTGCCACCTTCAACCTTGGTGATTTTGTCACTAGATCTGGCGATTTTTCAGAGCTCTTAGCGATATTTTTTCATCGTTTAGCGACTAATAAATTTTTAGCGATTTCTGGCGATTTTTCAATATGGAATTTGGCAACACTTATTTGAGACGGAAATTTTAAAAATACCTCATTCTTATGCTGAAATTGAAAGAATTTTCAGTGTTATGAGCATCGTTAAAAGTAAATTACGAATCAAAATGGCCAGTCCACTACTTAACGCCATAAATTTTATTACAAACAGATTTACTTTTTTTTTTAATATCAGACATTTAAAGTACTTAATTTTAATAAAAACATTTATCGAGAACTGGTGGTTTTTTTTTCAAGCCAAATTGCCAAAATATGGCGACATTTTACACTGCATCTAGTGACAAAATATTTTTTGATGTGGCAACACTGCCGTAAAGGAACAGACCGCATTAGGCGTAACTACGCGTCAGTGGAGCGACGCGAGGCGACGCGACCATTCGACCAAATATGGTAAACAGCACTAGCGGGACACCACGCGGCAAATTTCGCTTGGAAACTTCTGAGAAAGATGCAAGGACGCTATTTGTACTTACTTGTACCTATGTTAACAATGAGTTGAAAAAAAACACCTGTTCACAGAAAAATACGAAATTTATTTACCCTTAACTCCCAATTGCACGGCAATTTTCTGGTAAATATAACCTTAATTCAATCAATTGTTGCTGAGAGATACTTGTCCAACGCTCGAGCTACCGGGCCTCAGATCCAGTCTCTCCGGGAGGCCATGGTGGAGTGCTTGAACCTGTCGATTATTGGCGATGCCAATCTGGTCAGGTTTAACGCTGCTAAAACCCAGGCGTGTCTTTTTACCGCTGAAAAGAGCCAATTTCACCCGGCTCTAACTTGCCGAGATGTGACCGTGCCAATAAATGACCACCTTGAGATTTAGAATTTAAGCACAAACATTGAGGTAAAGGCTCAGCTGTGATGCAGGTAAATTGTGAAATGACCTTGAACAAGTATCGCGATTTCATTGCGTTTATTACATTTATCTCCTGTTTAAAATGTACAGGTAATAAAAACATTTTTATCCGGTTGTATATTTTTGTAAAAACAAAATTTTTTACTTGTTGCACTTAATGGGCAAGTTCGCAAGTTCAATGTCAGTCTTAAACGTGGTAATGTAGTGGTCTGGTAAAGGTTGTACGGTAATGGTATTCTGGTAACAGTGTTCTGGTAATGGTTATGGAGGTACGGTAATTATTGTGACAAGCTCTGTGTCAAGTTCAAAAACTAAAACCAGACTACTGAAAAATCACGCTCTAAAAAGTATGAAACAAGTTAATAATCCCATCTGAAATTGTTATGTACAAACTATTCAATATGTATCGAGTATTAAATAAACAAGTTACATGTAATCAATATTTTATTGTATTTCAAACTTAAGTGGTGTTCAGGGAATAACCGTGGTCGTAAGCTACTTTGCAGAATGTATTGTTTTGTTACGGTTTTAGTTTTTGAACTTATTTTTTACCAGTTAAGTATGTTCATGTTTCATGTTATTTGGGTAAAGAAACACTGTGGATCTTCTACGTGTGCATTGCTCTTGCAAACAAACCGTTCTTTTCGCCAAAGATTACTATTATATGCTTTTCGCAGTGTTATTATGATATTTATTTATTTATTTATTTATTGGCCTATCTACAATTGTTACACTGTTTATTCTAATAATACAAGCAATATGATACAAGCATAGTATACAATATGATGCGATAGACACAGCATGCAAAACAATATAACAACATGCATATTGATAACAACCGCGAGTCGCCACACCCAGTTTCTATTTCTCAGAATGGTTTTTCTTAAGAGTCTCGTTTCTTTATCCGAGTTGACATATGTGCGTCTTTTTCAAGGCCGTTCAATGGTTCTTGCATGATTATAATTATCTTAAACGTGGTAATGTGGTGGTCTGGTAAAGGTTGTCACAACAAACAACTTTTTTATTTTGGAGTTTTTGTTAGACCCTGAACAAATGAACATAAATGCTTACCTACATACATTCCGATAAACATACACTTTGTGAAGGCGTAGTCGAGTAAACAATTACTTTTCATGACTATGACGGGAAACTCTCGCAAAATGTATGCATAACAAAAATATGACGTACCAAACCTTACCGTCATTTTAAAATCCGTGTTCAATGATGGGTTGGGGTAACACAAATAATTTGTTCTTGACTTCGTGCCCCCTAGAGAGCGCGAGCGCCATATTGATTTAAATGTGAGGCCACATAGCCAGCATACCAGCGGACAAACAAGACGCTTCCAACGACACACTCATTTATCAATATAAGTTTAATTTAGAAGTAGGTACTTTGTGGTTTAAGGCATGAAACTTAAACAAAACCGGTGCAATGAGAGTATACCATGGTGAACTGTTCACACCTGTGTACCCCTTTAGAGCTTAGTGTGATGTTATGTTATGAAATGGTGTAAACAATAAACAGACATGCGATTGCATCTATCCTGAGTGATTTGTCGTTATTTATTGAAGAGTTCTGATGTATTTCTCCGAAGTTCTTCATCGGATCTTAATGAAAATTAAGTGGGACCGCATGACAAGCACCATCTTTCAAATAAAAAGTTCAAAGGTTACACACATAAAAAAAAATACAGTCTAATTGATAACCTCCTCGTTTTTGCGAAGTCGGTTAACAAATATGCGATTGCAGAAATCCTGAGACATTTGCCATCATTGAAGAATTCTGCTGTCTAAACCGAAGTTCTTCACCAAATTTAAATGGGACCAATATGGGAATATACTCTTTCAAACAAAAAAAAGAATAACAAAGAAATCGGTCAAGATATATATATAAAAAAACATAATATACAGCCGATTAAGAACCTCCTCCTTTTTGGAAACTTGGTTAAAAAGGAATGAAAAATAATTTGAATCAAACCGTTTGACCGTCTCGGGGGTGCTTTAGGCTAAAGGTCAGACCGCACTAGGCGTAACTAGTCAATATCCAGAAATAAATGATCTCCAAAATGAGCATAACATGAATATTCTGCCACCCTCGTGTATCGCTATTTCTATTATTGAAAACCGCATCAAAATGCGTTGCGTTGTTATGGAGGAGTCAGCGGATATACAGACAGACGCGAGCAGTGACTTTGTTAAATACTATGTAGTGATCTACAAGTAACTTTGTTTCTTACCTGAATTATCGGAATCCATCATCATCATTTTCTTGTTCCTAGCACTATCCCTCATAATAACGGAATCCATTATAATAACTACAAAAAACTATGTGTAATTTATTGAGAACAATCTTGTACATGATAGTTTTCAATGCTTTTATTGAAAATATTTCAACGATGAGAAATAGTACCTACACTGTACAAGACGGCCAAGTTTTAACTACCCTCACGCAAAGAGTATGTAACACTACGTTTCCCTCACGTAACTACGAAATGTTTGGAAAAACTTGCGAATGTGGTTGTCAAATTAATATTACCATTTACTGGGTCTTCGACGCGCCGACGCTTAAATAATTTGTACTTGTGCTCTAACTAAACCCACTCTGAGATTAATAAGGTTTTGAAACGTCACTTTTAAAATTTGACTTTTGACCGTCTAAAATCATCGAATGTTCATCGATGGAGCTAATATCCTTTGAATCGCGTTCGACTTATGTGTGATGTGGGTAACGGTATTGATCACAGTGTTGGAGCCAGAAATAATAAAATAAAATAAAAAAGGTTTGTTGTATGGGAGCCCCACTTAAATAATGTTTTTTATTCTGTTTTTAATATTTCTTGATATAGCGGCAACAGAAATACATCACCTGTGAAAATTTCAACTGTCTAGCTATCGTGCAAAGAGTATGTAACACTCGGAACACTACGTTTACTATCACGATTCGCGGATCGTGGAGTCTTGGAGTAATAGGGTCCCGTTTTTACCCTTGGGTACGGAACCCTAAAAATACCAAATGGGGAAAAAAACCGTCTGTGCCAAATGGCCTAATTTAAACAATGTCTCTGCCTCAGATAGTCGGAACCACACTTACGTGTCGTGGCGTGGCGTGGCGCGGGATCCACCAATCAAACGACTCTGTTCCAGCCTACGTCATAACGCAACGAGTTTTGTAGCCAATCAACAGCGTCAGAAGGCGCCACGACACGCCACGTAAGTGTGGTTTCATCTTATCTAGTTCTGCCCTGCCAACCGTACTGATGTCAAAAGTGCCTGCTTGTCATGTTGTCATGTTTATGTTATTTCAGGATTTAGAGTGGTACTTTTCTCTGTGTTTATTATTTTTCTCTATGGTAGTTATATTAGTAGCTCTAGCTAGGAGTTGAGTTGTCAAAGTAGTGGTGGTGTATGTCACAACAAAAACCGATTGTTTTTAACCAATTTCACTTTTATAGACGAAATCCCAACATGCTTACTTTATGGAATTTGTTCGAAGCATCATTGCTTTGCTTGAATGCAGTCTGCGTGTTACACGAAGAAAGATTTATGCAAAAGAGTAAGTTCGCAACCTAACCTATTTACCTTATTATTAGTTTAATAACTTTATGTTGCCCAAATCTGGCCCAAATTGGTATTGTTATATTTCTTTTTTTTAGTGGGTTGGGGATCCAAGAATCAAAACCAAGGATTTGAAGACCAATCAACAGTCAAGTTCCAAATATTAAACTTGGTTAGATCTATTAGGACAGTCACCAGAAGTAAGTATACAAATTACAAAACATTCAAACAACCAAAGCACTATTACTCTTGACATGTAACTAAGCTGTTTAGAATTAGAAATATTAAATTATTGCACGTAATTTTATAGTTTTTGTTTAATGAAAGTAAACAATTTTTGTCACTATAAACTATTTTCTTTTTCCAGTTCCATTGATCATACTCAACATACTTACGATAATATTTAAATTATTACTTGGATAAAAGAAGAAAATCGATATTTAGATTTATAAGAAGAAAACTATTTACCAGCAATGGAGCAGGACACTTGCTACAGAAACTCTTTCAAATAAATACATGAAGCGATGTTACTTTAATAAAAGTTGTTTCTACTTTTCATTGTTTAATCTATTGTTTTTCGAACCATGTTGTAAAGTTAAAATTTTATTTCCTGCATTTCATGTATTTGAAAGCTCTTTTTTTTCGTTTTTTGATTATCTTGCAATCAGTTTCAGCCATGAGCAGATGAGTTGAAGGAGGATTTAGGGGGTAAGAGCTTTTCTCCATCAGGAGCAACTCTCTTATTAGTTATACAACTGTCAACACAACTAGTTGTGGGATGTTGCGTCTTTTGAGTCTGCCGACACAATCTGGTATTGTGAGTTGAGCGGCTAAATGGTTAGGGTGTATCTCCAGTCTGGACTTGTATTTTTGAGTAAACAACCTTACTTCTTCCATGACTGTGTTCATGTGCAGGTTTTCATGTACTTCAGAGTTCTTAATAAACCATTGAGCATTTGAAATCTGTTTTAAGGCATATTACCCAAATGTTAAGGCAGTACTAGCTGTGCGCCTGCTCGGAGCCAGAATATCAATATTGAACCTCCTTATGGACAGTTTTGTTTGCAAAATATTCTTAGATTTACATTATGTTATTTCAGTTATGAAGAAATTCTAGCCATAAATTTTACTGAGTATAAATATTTTTATACATCCAAATCGTTTTGGAGGAGTATCCAAAAGTAGCGAAAAAATATCACGTCGTTTTTTTTTTTTTTGAAAATGAAGAAACGAGAACAGGAACACCGACTGCCGAAATTGAAGTTATTTTTCACTTTGTAGTTGGTTGTAATTTTTGTAAAAAAATTTTTTTATGAACAGTTATGTTTGCAAAATATTATTTGATTTACATATGCTATTTCAGTTATGAAAAAATTCCAGCCAATTTTTCTGTGTAAAAATATTTTTAAACATCCAAATCGTTTTGGAGGAGTATCCAAAAGTTGCGAAAAATATCGTGTTGCTAATAATTTTTTAAAGCAAAACGGTGAAACGAAAATACCATGTTTAAAAAATAATGTAGGTACATCAATGATATTCTAGTAAACCTCACTGTACCCCAATGATATTTACTATAATATCATTGAGGTACCGTAGAATGGGGTTACATTGAGATCTGGGGCAACTTTGATGATAACTTTATTTTTTTAGGTTTTTAAAGCTAACTCAGTGAAAACGGAATGCTCCTCAATTTTCTTTTTAAAATTTGCAACTCTGACAAATGTCAGCCATGTTTTGCATCAACCTCAGCGCAAGAATACGATTAATTTATGCAGAAAAATATATTAAATTGTACAGTGTGAATTCATTAAAAATAAATTGTAAATTGGGGTTACTTTATATTGCTATGAAAAACAATGGGGTATCAAAGTAAACCCATTTCTATTTTAACGTTCATAGGCTCGTTTTTTTTTTATTTTATCCCAAACTATGGAAGAAATTTATTTTTTATTTTAGTGTATAACATTTTTTGTAAAGTCGCCAACACTGCATTTATTTCATATTTTTTAAAATATAATTGAAGTAGTTATGTCAATTTTAATTTCAAAATTAATCAATTTAACCTCGTATTACCGGTACATGAAACAATAATAGATATATATTTTTTTCAAACCTTTTATCCTAGCCGTTACTAAGGAGTAAGCTTTAGAAAGTTACCGTTTTACGGCACTAAAGCGGATGTAGACCGTTTGTTCACGACGCGTCACACGACACCGCGAAATGTGGTCACGATTCAGAGCTCGATATATTTGTATGGACCGTTTTTTCATTGCACAACACCGCACAACACACGACACGATTCCCATACGGTTTTTCGGCTGTCGTCGATGCCGCTATGTCGTCCCGGTTTTTTTGGCCGTGACGATTTAGCGGCTGAACAAAACCAGTATGCGCTTGTTGACGACACGTTACACCGCACCGCACGGCTCACGCGTGGTTCGTCACTCACGCCCTTATAAAACAATACAAGTGCACTGCAATGTCGTTGCAGAATCGTGTACAGTGTTCAAACGGACGGACGACAGACCATATGCAGTATGTCGTGTGTTAGAATCGTGACCGCAAATCGTGTCGTGCGGTGCCTCGTGAACAAACGACATAGGGCAGGAACACAGGCACGCAATAGCACTCACCGTGAACCCGCTGCGTCCAGTAGCAACAGCAACTTAAGGTCAGGATTAGTATGCCAGGTCCTGGTTCAGGGTCTGCCCCTATTACATAGGCCTTCAACATAACTTTTGTGGAAAACTGGCATAGACACCTCTGAGTTATTATACACAATGCATGCTGCATATAAGTTAAATAGTTCAAAAGCAAATATTTAGCCGTTTGTCCATTACTAGTTAGCTAGGAAAACAATTAAAACTCATTTAGTTATATTCATACTAAAGAAGATTTACTATATTGCAATGACTTTGATGAAAACACTGCATAGGCAAAACTCAACAAAAGAGATAATGATTCAAAAATATTAATTAATTAATGAATATGAATATTCGGGCCATGTACATGTATGAACGCTACTTTATGTATTTCCGTTCTATAATGTCTATGTCTGAAAGTGTTTCTACTTTATTGCTGCTTACTGAAAAGTTGGGAATATTACCGTTGACAACGTCATCACTAGCATAAATTATTAATGGAAGGCTTCAATAATTACTATAAAACTAGTGCACAAAGTAAAGTTATAACGTGACCAGATTTTTTTAAATAACTCTTAGGTAATAACTCTTAATAAACTCCTTTGATACGGTGGAATTATCCTTCAAAACACGAAGAATGTTTCTTTCTCTTGGTATTTTTAAATTGTAATTATTGCTGTAAATTATTTATTATTTCAAACACCTTCTAGAAAGCGATTTCCGAATCTTTAAACGATCATTTAAAATTATTATGCAGCTCAATACGGGTAGTCTGTTTTAATGGGCTAGCAACCTCGATCGATAAAAGTAGCGGCCATATTTTATCAAAGACAAGCAAAACGCCGGTCTTTTCCGTTCTGAAGCGTCTGTTGTTTCGACGCGGAAAATTGGTAAATGATGGCAGCAAATAATTATTTTGGGTTTACTCATGGAGGAACCCAATACGGGTAAGTTATAATGCGTATTATTGATAAAATTCAGGATGTAGTGAATCTAATGAATGTACTATGGGAGAATTGTGATGGATGTGCCTTGTGCTCATGTTTGTCCTAATCAAAATGGCGTCTGAAATGTATTGATCGTGGGATTTTGATAGTGAAATGTGATTTTAGGTGTGTAATGTGAACTTTGTGTGATTTTAGTGCGGCAACGGCTAGCGCAGCGTATGGTGGGCAGACTGGGTATGCCGTAGCACCAGCTGCGACTGCCGCTACGTACGGCACCCAGCGTGCGGCTGCTACGGGCTACGATACAGCATATCAGGCAGCAGCGGCCACGCAAGGTACATAAAACCCTCCAAATACTATGAAAAATTCGTCAAAACACAACTCGTTTACAAAATAAACATTCACAAAAACATAAATTTCACTTATCACCATAACGACACGATTGTCGGTAAAATCGATAACACCGCGACATGTTTTGACTAATTGAATTATTGAAGAATAGCTATGGCTACTGAAGATCACAAGAATTCTGGGGAGTGTATTATTGTTCCTAACAAACAGTTTCCTGTCAGTGACCTGTGATTCATTGGTTAGCAATATGTATAACTGTACATCTCTTTGGTTGGCTGACTAAGCTCAATAAACATCCGCTTGTAAGGTTGGCTGGCTAAGCTCAATAACAATCAGCTTGTAACACAACAATCTAGATTGCTCTGTCGGGGTAATTACTTTGTTTAGGTGGTATATTTAGTGGTTTTATACATTAAGCACTACATAAAAATATTAGAAATGTGCAGCATATTTATATTCAATAACTTAAATTTAAACATTGTTTGATTGTAAACTAGAATTCCTAGCTGACCACGATATTCTTATCATTTGCCAAATGTCATGGTGTAATTAGCATGCTTTTTTACTGCATTCAGCTTCAAATTAACATTGTGATACTATAGTTAATAAGTTTTACTAAACTTATTGTTTGAAATCTCATCTCTGTTGTAAATAATGGTTTCCTGTTTTTTTATTTCGTTAAAAAAGAGATCTTGACTCATTATGAATTTTCTGAGCCTTATTCAAATTCATTAAGCGTTGGTTATTTCATCATTCATGTAATTTTCATCCACATTATTATTCATCATTAGTCACCTCCTTTCTGGCACCAGAGCTGTTGGTTGATGAATCAATAAACTGTGTTTTTTAACAACTTCATTTATGAACATGTTAAGAGTTCACCAATAAAAAATACACTGAAGTCAAGACAAGTGACACTCTTTCATCGAAAGTGTGGTGATATTGGTTGTCAAAAAGGCAAAATTGTAAGAGATTGACAAGCAATATCGAAAAATCACGTTATCAATCCCTTCATTTAAATCATTTCGATTATCGCCTACGGTTACATTGAATGCCACTTGTCTAGAGCCTCTGTTTCAGAAATCGTTAAAAACTAAATCTTTTGAGAATTATGAAAATACTTCAAATAACAAAAGCGCGTATTTTAATAACGTCAAACGATTGTGATCAATTTAACAAGTCAATGAAGCAATTGCTAACTTCGCTCATGAACGAAAATATAGTCCTCGCCAAACTTCTGGGCCGCCCTGAAGTTGGTTTACCGTATGCGCAAGGCACGATACGGAGCTGTTTTTGTATGAGATTTACAACTGCGCAGTCAGTTTGGCGAGAACTATATCCGAATTCGACCAATACCGCCAGATCGTTCTTGCGCCACTTATGTAAGCCCACTTCTTTCAGTGCGCTAATAAAAAAAAAGGCAATGTTACAAGACTTACAAGGTATCCAGCCAAACAGCTATCCGTTTCATCTCTAATTTGCACACAAGTTCCTTAGACTTCTTCTTAGGTCACACCGTCACATGCTTTATTTCCTTTTACATACTCTTTTACAACTAAAAAGGCCATCTCACCTGCTTATAACAAAAACGTGTATCACCTGTATATAAAATAAAATTGCTCTTTATTTACTTCTTACAATTTTAAAACTTAATTAACTCGTTTCTTTTGTAACATACAAATATGTATACAAATCTGAAGACCTTCTTCTCATCTATTATTTCCTTCGTTTCCTTTCACTCACAAGCTGTTTCATCTCTATTCGTAGCAGTCGCCTCTATGGCGTAGGCCTCTTTAAGTCTCCATATCACCTTCTTATTATAACGCATGACATGGATACTAGAGTCTTCTCCTTAGGTCACATCATTACATGCATTATTATCCTATTTCATACTCGTTTTCGCGTAACAACACCATCTCACCTGCTTTATAACTCATAACTCATGACATGATACTAGTACTGGTAACAGGTGTGGTTTTACCAGCAGCGGCTCACGCTCACGCTCACGCGGCGGCAGCGGCGGCGTCGGCTTACGACGCCAGCAAGTCGGCTTACTACCAGCAGGCTGCTGCGGCCTACCCTACAGCGGCTCCACCCCAGCCGCAGCCCACCTACGACGCTACAGCCGCCAAACCAGCCTACTCTACACCTGCTACTTACGCTCAGGTGAGCTTACTTTTTTTTTTTTTTGTTGCGCAACCTTTGGAAAGAGAAACAAATTGTTTAGCAAATCAACTTTAATTAAGTTAAAGTCAAATGGTTTTTTCAATTAGACCATTAACTGGTTGATTGCCATAATTACCTAAAAATTAAGAAGCCATTGTGTCTCACGTGGATCCACGTTTCAGACATTCAAGGGACACATTTGATTTAAAAAAATTAAAGTAAAATAAAAAATTATTCTACTGTCTTCTTGATCTGACAACAAGAAACTCCTCAATGTCCATATTCAAAACACAATGGTTATTCTTACGCAGATGTTTAAAATGGCTATAATAATATGACGAATTCATGTAGCATGTCATATGAAAAACAGATTATTATCCAGTTTGACACACCATGTTTATTTGCTGTCGGTCATCATTACATTCAACTGAAATAGAATGGCACTTATGGTTTGACATGTAACTCAAGTTGAAAGTCACTTTGCCAAACAATCTGTTTCCCTTACAGTTATTATGTTTTTTTTTTTTTTGTTCTCTTTACATCAGTGCAGACATCTCAGTGATGATTTACTAGTCCCCAAGTATGATTGATGCCAATTTCCTTGTCTAATTGTCTGTTGATCCTCACTCTGTTGGTCTGCAACTGATTTATTGCTACCAAAGCTTATAGTAGTGGTTATTTGTCAATAATTGATGTTGTGGTAATTGTATCCCCACATGGGCAGTATCCCTAAACATTGGTCACATTTATGTTACTAAAATTCAATCATAATTTTAGGAATCCCTAGTTGTTCATTTAACATTTTGTCAGAAATGTTCTTAGTTGACTACGCAAGTATGTGTCGCATGAATTTTTATTTTTCGTGAAACACGTATACCGATTATGATGACTATGGAATACTTCTACCTTATGCATGGTATGTCGCGCCGCAGTGTATTTTTATTTTCAAGCATGATATGTGTCTCGCTGTCAAAGCCTGTCCCTTTCAAATATCTCTGTAGTTCTTCTTCTCAATTTGGGAAATTTGTAACCATGTCTGTCCCGACAACACATCCACACCTCCAGATGGTCACGCCACATATAACACCGCGAGCGATCTCGGCGGAAATACCCTACTACAGGCGGCCAGTGAGTGACAATCATCAATTATAACGTGGTTGACTAACCATCAGACTAGCCTTTCAAAACTATGTTCACGTCTAAACTAACTAAAATTATACCTGACTTGAGCATTCCACTTACTAAGGAATATTGGCATTACCAGGTTAGACTGATTGTTAGGCTTTTGGGCATCTGACTGCCCAAATGTTGTCATAAGTGTGTGTATGGTGCTGGAAATGTGTCATGAATTGTCTCCCTTCCAATCCAACACATGCTTGTTCTTCTAATGTAACCTGAATACTAAAATAGCTTGTCCAAACTAGCTACCAAGGTCTTTCTTAACTTCTTAATTATTGTAGTGAACAATGCAAAAGCACTAGCTTAACCTAGTTCTTAATCGTTTCAATACAAGCATCTTTATTCTAGTAACAATTTAGATTTTTAGAACCTCTTTTATTAGCTTGTATAGTTTGTTCCAAAAAAAAAAAGAAAATAACAATAAATAAAGGTCAATTTAGATGAAACTTTAACACCTGTTATCATTTACATAAAAAGCTCATTTTATGGAAGATTACCACACAATTTGGGACAGTAAAATAATCACAATACTAAAATGTTCCTTTTAACATATTCAGTTGCTCAGATTTTATTTTATAGAAAACTACTCAATTTATTGATCTGGAAGTCATCAATTCTATCTACAAAAATGTTTGTTCATATTGGATGCTTGCCAGTTTCTATAAACCAATTATGAGGTGGTGGTGTAGTTACTGTTTATTTCAATATTTATGGGTTTTGTATTTTAGAATATTCTAGATTTCGTCACAGTGTAGGTTAGATGAACTACCTACCTACTTACATTTTATTCATAGAACCATAACAGCTTTTGTAAATAAATTCATGATTCTCAGCAATCTTTTTCACTCAAAGTTTTTTTTTAAATATCTCGTTTATGAATCATTAACGTTTTTCCATTCTACTTGAAGCTGATCTAGATTTAGGACAAACCAAGCTATTCTATAGTTAAAGCAGATGTGTGTTTCAACCTTCAGAATACAGTTGCGGCGCGAATCAATTGTCAATTGATATAAAGAAGCCATGCATCAATCAACTCTAATTTGTGAGTGGCTGTGCCAATCGATCGTCAATTATATATGGAACTGAGTAGCCACCTACTAATTTTGTCACAAATAGGGTTGGTTAGGTCATCATAATCTTCCTGCCCTTTGTCCCATGTTACTTGGGGTCGGCGCAACACGTTTTCTTGTTCCATACCGTCTTGTCCCCTTTCATGCCATCACTGTCCTTGAGAAGAATAAAAGCTAATGTGGGTCACATGAGCTTCCCCTATATTAGCTCTTTCTTATGAAACATTCTATCTGTTCCAAAGAGCACTCAATAGTTTTCAGTCTTAGAATTTTAAACAGACTATTCTTTTCACTGCTCCAAAGACAAAAAGCAAAATCGTGTCCACCATACCATGGATCAAATTGATTGATTGGCTAAACCACGAATGTAACTGTGATCTATTTGTGGTAGCAGTCTGATCAGATCACAGTTAATTATTATTGAGGCCCTATGTATAAACCATTGTTTTTATTTTATTGTATTTTGTGCTTTAATGGATTGTTTAATGTCTGCTTGAAGTCTAATTCCATGTACCAGGGCGGCGCGCGCGGCGGGGGCGGCGGCGCCAAGGCGGCGTACGGCGGCGTGTACACGGCCACCACGGCCGCCACGTCCTACCCCACGCAGGCCTACACCGCCACGCCCGCGCAGCCCGCCAAACGTCAGTATATACACGTCAACATAGGTACCGTACTCTTTGTACTACGCGACACCTAGGGACTGCGGTTCATCGCTCATCTTACTATAACTAAAACATAGAAAGGCAAAAGGACTAAAAATCCCCATCCCGTCTCATTACCTAAACCGCACTCCCTTGCTGTCGCGTACTGTACTTGTTTGTGTATCTTAACCACGGAGCAGTAAACAAATGGAGTGGTAATACGCATAAGACCTTAACACATTGTTCTAACTGAAAACTGTCACTGGAAAAATACGCAAGTTGTTGCAAAAATCGCGCATGCTCACATCTCATTCCATTTGCTTATCACTCTGTTCTCAGCCTTTATGTTTAAAAAAGACAATCTATAAAGCTCCTTTCATATTATCATCATCAAACTTGATTAATGTTTTTGTGATATTCTGTAGTAAAATAGCTACATATAGACTTAATTTAGTGTAACTTGGATTTGTCTAGAATATAGCTCTGTAACTTGTCTTTATAGTTTTTACACAAGGTCGATAAAAAAAACCCTACACAGTAACGAAATTGTTCAGTTCAATTAGCCAGAACTATCTTATGATCTCGTTGCCGACTGTTTTCGCCGTTGGAATACAGTATAATCCACGTCACGTAATTTGGCATGAGAAGTTAGATGCGTAGAAGTAGTTTTTTTCGGGGCGCGGGTTCCCCGCGTTTAGGACCGTTCCGAGCACGCGATTGGTTGGTCAGTTGACACAAGGATCGACTGACCTATCGTGTCGCGTCCACTTTCCGTTCGCTCTATACGGTGTTTGGTCAGTTCGCGGAATATGCGCGAACTTACCCCCACTACGCCAAAACCTTGCCAACTTACGTGCCGGGCATGGTTACTGAGAAAGTTATTAATAAACAGGTTTTTAATTTAATTGGCCTTGTGTAAGATGGGCTCTTTGGTATAAGCAGATGTTCCTGCCTATTTGTAGCAGGCGATAGCGCAGCTGTGCGGAATGTAGTATATGAAGATATATCTATGTCAAATATACAAAATAGCAAAGAGTATATGTTCTATGTGTGCATTACAGTATACTGCACTCCCACGTTGTCGCCTACTGTATAATATTTAGCTAAATATGGAGTAGGAGGAAATAGAGCGCAATTTTGTGGGCTATAACAACTTTATATATTTGATATAATGATAATTGCTTTCACACTTCAAAGAAGTAAAATGTGAGACAATTTAGTGCTTCTTTTTGTCTTACTCCAGTGTATAATATTGTTAATTCATACTTTGCTACAATTATGTTGGATCTTTTTATTAAATCAATTGTCAGCAGATCTCTGCAACTTGAGTAATTTATTATGGATTGCTTTCTGCAGGTCAGAATAGGTAATTCTTTGAGAACTTTGTGCATAATTATGCATTACAGATAATGAACTGAAAGCCCTGGAAGCTTTGTTCTAATAAAACTGTTGTAATATTTTATCAACATTAGTGACTAGTCACAACTGTCTGTTCAGAAAGCCTGCTAATCTTCGCAAATTTCTAACTTTTTACTGAATGAATGATTAGTACATACTAGTTTATCTCTCTGTAACAAACCATGCCTCTTAAAGACACAAGAGGCACAATGCTGACACACTTGTGCGCCCTCACAGAACCGGCCAACAGAGGCAACACTGCGTACGACACAGCTCTCTACAACGCAGCTACTATGTACGTGGCTCAGCAGAACAAGACGGGCGGTGGGACGTAAGTTGCATAATATTCTAAATTACTTACTAGATTTTTCCAGGGCTTTTGACTTGCATGGCCTATCCCACTCCAAAATGGCCCATAACACTCGGCTATAGTGTCGCTTTCTAACAGTGAAATATTTTTTTAAATTGGAACAGTACTCTTTGGAGGTTATATCTCTCCCACAAACATGATATTGAAACCTCCTCATAATGTTGAATTAGAAAATTTGAATTTAAGAAATTGTTTTACTTCAAGAAAGTTTTTTTTATTATCAAACAAAATATTTAGGGTAAACATTCAACAATGGCTTTTATGATTATTTAGTTATTAAAATAATAATGAGGGAAGAGAGGCCTTTGCCTTGCAATAGTACGACATACACAAATAATTATAATCTAGACAGTTTTAGTAAGATTAGTTTTCTAATCAAAAGTGGGTTTTCCATGATGTTTCAAATAATTTATTTCTTTGCAAACATGGGTAACAAGAGACAGTGTGGGTTTATGGGAGGACAATGATTTTACCAACAAAATTCAAAATACACTAAACTTTAATGATAGATGATGTTTTAACGTATATTATTTTGAATGTAGGTTGAGTAGCAGCAGCTGGAAAAACTACAACAAGACTGGCCCCAACGCGGGCCAGGCTCGCCGCCCCAAGCCTCCGCCCAAAGCGCAACAATTGCACTACTGTGACGTGTGCCGTATTTCCTGTGCTGGCCCGCAGGTAACGCAACATGCCATATGTCCAGACTTCCAGAGGTTCTTGACAAAGTGGAATTCTGGCAGCTTTGGTGATGGACGAAATGCAATCAATCCCCTACAGGACTGATCAAGTGACATTTCGATAGTGTTTGGGTATTCCTATAAATTGTTTAGTGTATTTCAACCGCTATCGCGCCGTAGTAGAATGTCACTTGTCTAACCCTAGTTTTATCTCACGTCCATGATAACAATTTGACATTAATGGCGCCTGTATCTCGTGGCAAAAAGGTTGATTTTCGTAAATTTAAGCGGACCTGCAGTTGACTGTTTATTTCTCGAATATCTCAATACCTATAGTGAATCTTAACATGAATTAAGTTTTTCCACCACCTAGTTTAAACTTACCTACCATTAGTTGACAGTTGTGTAATTATTTTCACAAAACACAAGTCTTATACAGTCATGAAATTTGCTCAATAAAGTTTGCTGATGGACATCGAAACTGAGGAATTCTTCGTTCCGCGTCTGAATATTATGTTAGCGCAGCGATGCGAAAAAAATCTATATTTCAACGAAGTCGTGTTTTGGGTAATAAAAATAGAAACATCAGTCAAGGTTGTTGACACTTTATTAATAGAAATGTTTGAAGAAACTACATATTTTTAACTCAAGGACAGCTTGTCTAGAATACTTGGTCAGCTTACTAATATAATAATGTCCAAGCACTTCATATAATTACGTTAGTAAAAACATCTCGAGGAAAAGTTTTTATGTGAAGAATATCAAACAATATCAATATAAATTTTGATGGTAAATGTTTTGATGTATAATTATCAACCAGTACTGCATGTATAGCACATGCATAGTACTAAATGTACTGCTCAAGTAATCATGCTTGTAAAAGCAATCAAATCGATTTCAGGCGTAAGTTTCTACTTGCGAATTTCTTTAGCAAACGAAAAGTTCAAGGCAAGCTTAGAGATATGACACTAATGGTTAACAATGTTATAAACGTATCTCGAATTAGACCCAGTCTGTGTGGCAACCAATTAATTATTGTGTGTCCAATTAGACGCGATTATGTGAAGCGTCACACAATCCCGTTAGTTATCTATATGATATAACTCGAGTAATTAATGAGATCGTGTCGAGTTCGCGTGTCCAAATACTATTAGTAGCAGGAAAATGTTCATGAGAGTTAAAATATTATTACTATTGTTTGTAATCTAAATGTTTCATTATTTTTGGGTGTTGTTATCTGTATAATTACCAAATAACTAACTAACATGATTGTTATGTTCTAAACAGCCCCTAGGGATTACTTTTTAACCGACTTCGCAAAAAAGAGGAGGTTATCAATTAGACTGTATTTTTTTTATGTTTGTTACCTCAGAACTTTTTATTTGGTGAACCGACTTTGATGATTCTTTTTTTATTTGGACGGTGGTGCTTGTCATGTGGTCCCATTTAAAATTCATCAAGATCTGATGAAGAAATTCGGAGATATACATCAGAAATCTTCAATAAATGACGGCAAATCATTCGAGATAGCTACAATTGCATGTCTGTTTATTGTTTACACCTTTTCATAACATACCATCACACTGGTACGCTCTAAAGGGGTACGCAGGTGTGAACACCCTGGTATCCATAGTTATTCTATAGTTTGTTTAAGTTTCATGTTATTGGGTTAATCTGTTCTGGCTTTACTTTGGGCATTATAGGTAGCTAGCCTATAGTACTAGTCCATTATGTACCACTATTAAAATGTGAAAAATAAAAAACCTTTTTTACAAAAATTACAACCGACTTCCAAACAAAAACACTACAAAGTGAAAAATAACTTCAATTTCGGCTGTCGGTTCCAAAAAACGAAGAAACGAAAACAGGAACACCGATTACCGAAATTGAAGTTATTTTTCACTTTGTAGTGTTTTTGTTTTGAAGTCGGTTGTAAATTTTGTAAAAAGTTTTTTTTGTTTATAATTTGATTATGAATCGCCGAAAAATTTAATTTTGTAATTTTGAAAGCTTTGGAAGCCACAAAATTAACAAGGGCTTGTATAATTCTCGTCAAAATTCTTGGCCGCCCTGAAGTTGGCTTTCCGATACGCAAATTGCGCCGCGGTGCTGTTTTTGTATGAGATTTATAAATTCAGGGCGGCCAAGAAGTTTGGCGAGGACTATACTAGTAACAGTTTTATTCAGAGATTGATTTAAAACACGCTTCGTACTAAATTTTTTCACGAAAACAAGTCCATAATGCGTGATCGCGCAATTAAGCGTTTTCAGCAACCAATCCGGCTGCTTGTAATGGTAATGCGTACTAATCCTAAAGCTTAACCGAGTCGTTCATTTTTATTGGTCGTATTTGCTGATGATTTAGTACTTCGACCACCAGTCTTTTCTAGAATACAAACATTTTCCTACCCTATATTAGATGCCATGTCTATATTTTATTTTTTTGTTTTTAGCGTGGCGGACTTAATGAGGTTTATGTTAATGTAATTGTATCTGTGTGCAGACATACAAGGAGCACTTGGAAGGTCAGAAGCACAAGAAGAAGGAGGCGGCCGTGAAGCTGGCGGCGGCGGGCGCGCACGCGGCGGCGGGCCGCGGCGCCGGCGGCGGCGCGCTGCGCTGCGAGCTGTGTGACGTCACGTGCACGGGCGCCGACGCCTACGCGGCGCACGTGCGCGGCATCAAGCACCAGAAGGTCGTCAAGCTGCACACCATGCTGGGCAAGCCCATCCCCTCCACCGAGCCCACCAAGATCGGACAAGGTAAGCATTGCAAAGCTGCCAGTATGGTTTGCCAGCGCATAATGGCTGCATTTTGTTAAATTATTTTTATAAAAACTTTAAAAAATAAACGTAAAATCTCATACAATGGTTCAAGCTACAGACTAACTGCAGAAACCAAACACCCTAAAGAAGCACAATGAAAAGCTTTTCATAAATTGGTCAGCCACAGTCTACTCTGGCATACCGGTGTTACAAACCTGCTTTCTACATAAACACATAACAGCATGTAGAAAATAAAGCATGATGCCCACTTACATGTTGATGTCCTCTACCAAATCTATCTTAACCCAATCAAGCTTTACTTCTAGATTTTCCTAACTTTGTTTTAAATGAAAACGTGAGTAAACTGCATACAAGAAAATGGACATCTTGCATAATTTTCCTAAATAATGTAGCAAAGTGGGTTATGAATTTGTGACCTTTTGCAAACTGTCAGTTTTAATACTGTCTGTAACCTACTCTGCTTCATGTTGTGTATGTCACAGTAGCCCCTAGTTAAATACTTACTTTCCAAATTAAAAAAAAAATCCTTTCCTCTTATCCTTCTCCTGTTTTATCTTATAAGGATTAAATTATATGTATAGATTAATATGTTATTTATATTCAAGTCTCAGTAGTAACACCAGCAGATGTTGTGCTGTAAAATTTTTCCACTCACTATTAGTGTTTCTTGTTCAATGGACCAAATGGGAGTCTAAGTGCAGAAAAGGGAATCCCTACTACTACCACTAAAGTTTTTTGTTTTAGTTAAAACTTTTGAAGACATTTTAAATCACTAATCTAACTTCTTAACTTTTAAGTGTAGCTGTTTATTTATGTACTTATTCGCGTTTAAATGTAAAATACTTGTTCAATGAAACAATCATTATCACTGTTACATATATTTTCCCAGTACAAGTAGATGAAATCCTCTTCCTATTCCATGATGAGCAACTGTGAGTTGAATTTGTCTCAACTGTCGTAGAACGTGTTAATGTTGTATATCAGATATGCTCTCCAAGTACTTCGTCAGTCGTACGGAGAACATATTTGCCGATGCCCCGCATCTGTGCTGACACCCGCATCGCCACAACGCCATATCTGTATAAAGCGCGCGTCTAGTTGGCAGTTAGTATTGCAAATAGTCAAATTTTCTCAACGTTAACCATTTCGGCACCCAGTACAGATATGTGGAGTGTGTTATATGGGCCTTTTTTATAACAGTACTCGATTATATTGAATGAAACGTAAAACAAAACTAAAAATAGAAATAATAGTAAAAGTAGATGTAGAAAAGGCCCAAAAAGATCCTTGTCAAAACAACGTAACAATCGAAGCTCTCGAGCAACGAACGAGTAACAAGAGAAAATTTGACTTTTCCGATCTATCAGCCAAAAAGATGGTGGCGGGGACGCCGAAGATAGCATTCGTAGCGTCCGGCGGGCTCAGTACCGTCGCGGGTACATCCCTCATCACCCATGAATGTAATCCCGCCGAAGGGGAGAAAGCGGGCGACGGCGACGACAAGGACGAGGACGGCGACGCGGAGCCCGAGGTGCAGCCGGTGGGGCAGGACTACATCGAGGAGCTGCGCGGCGACGACGGCAAGGCGCTGAGCTTCAACTGCAAGCTGTGCGACTGCAAGTTCAACGACCCCAACGCCAAGGAGATGCACATGAAGGGCCGCCGCCACCGCCTGCAGTACAAGAAGAAGGTAAGCTAACTAGCGGCCGGTTATAGCTCGTGGGTGCGAGCCCAGCCAGACACTTTACTTTGTGTTCATTATTTCATCACCCCTGCTCTCAAAACGGTGATGGAAAACATCGTGAGGAAACTGCCAAGTTCTAAAACCAAAAATTCGAAGACATGTGACGTCCACCAACCCGCACTGGGTCCGCGTGGTGGATAACGGCCCATTCCCTCTCACAGAGAGGAGGCCTGTGTCCCAGCAGTGGAAATATTAATAGGCTGGATGATGATGATTATAAATATAAACGAACAGGCACTGCTCCAAATGTTCAGTAGTAAGATTGTATAATCGAACGTTAAAAACAGCAGAAAAGCACCACTCTATGTCGAATATGCATCATCACTAGTTCTAGGGGCTAAATATGCAAAACCACATAAAAAATGAATAAGAAATAAACAAAATTCATTTATTTTAGGCTATACAAACCCATAAAAAGTACAACATTACAATTTACGAAATTACACCAAGAAAATCAATCATTATATAGATTACATTTAAAATATAATCCGGTCTCTAGTTATAACAAAACATCACACAAATAGTCCCTGAAGAGTTAGACATTAAAACAGGTGGAGGTAGTATAAATACACCCACATTTCGCCTGCGCCAACCTTCGTATTTATGAAGACACCCGTAGAGCCGGCTAACATAGCAGTCACCGTGTTGCAACGCTCTGTTAATTGACGCCAGGTCTGGTATTATTGCTGTCCAATGATTACTTAGTAAAAGGTTTGAGGCGTGCGTGAGCCTGGTGATCGCTTGTGATCGCCAAGAGACCTCCGTGAGCCTGGTGGTCGCTCGAGATCGCCAAGAGATCCGCCGTCAAATGATTACAACTTTCTAATGAGGACATATTTAACCAAAAGCCTAAGATCCAACTGCAGAAATATGTAGGACTCAGGGTTTTTGATTAAACTATTTGCATGAATGATACTTGATAGTAGAATGTATTGCTGCAGGGTTGCCTGGAAATTTAAAGCTGCAATCACCTCAATCAAATAAATCGAAATTTATATTTCATAGTTAATCTCAAATATATAATTTATTCAAGCAAATCCAACATCATTTGAAAGAAAGTAGTGTACAACATTTAAATAAATAAGGTTGCCAACTCTCAGTTCGCCTCAACCTGTGGGTTGCCAGTTTATCTGCTAAACTTGGTAATACATGAATGTTCCATACACACCCATGATACAGGAGAAATTCCTAATGAAGGGAGCAGTAAAAACAAAAAGCTGTTTATGGCCAGAGGCAGCCCTACAGGTAAACTATTCTACTCACAAGAATCATTCATAAAAATCAAGTTTCATAAAAAAAAACCTGCAGATTTTTGCAGTGGGCTCTCATAATAATCGTATGCTAGCACCATAATAACTAGCATGAAGAGTTGAATGTAATAACAGCCAGATGTGGTTGTCGCGCAGGTGCAGCCCGACCTGGAGGTGAAGGTGAAGCCGTCCATGCACCAGCGCAAGCTGGCCGAAGCCAAGGCGCAGCGATTGATGGTACGTGACGAGATGTGGGCGCGCCGGCGCATGCATGATGTACGTATACATACTTGATGTGCTGTGTGCTATGTGCTATGTGCTACTACTTACTACCAATACGGGGTGCACTTGACGAGGACCTTAACTGACGTAGCTAGTAGAAAATGTTCTTAGGCCCACTTGCACGAAAAATTTAACTCAGATTTAGTTGCTAACATGATGTAAAGTCGTCAGTTTTTCATACAATATTGTGCGAAAAGAAAAGGGATGAAATAAACTTAAAAATACAGGGTACTTCCTTAGTTACTCGCCATGAACACACAACAAGTTTCTCATATACAAGACCATGCTCAAACCTATATGGACATCAGCATCAGCATGTGCTCCAGCATAAGTATAATACACAAAATTACAAACACAAACGACTCTAAATTACATCCTGAAACAAATCTCCAACTTGCCCTGGTTCTTGAGGATCTTGGAGTTGAACATCAAGTTAGAAAATTGTGGTCAAGAGATATGATCATTCTGCTCCGAATACAAATCACAATTTACAATCCACCCGAACCAACTAGAATTGCAATTGAGAATTCCAGAATCAAAACATAGAAAAGGCAGAATGTTTTTAAATGGACAGCTGCACTTATGGAGATTTTCCCAAAGGGGATTTTGCTCAGAAAGCACCAAAAATATTTCATCTCATTTGCTTATGGTATACTGACTAATTGCAAGATAAAGAATAGAAAAAAAATGTATTTCGTGCTAGTGGGCCTTAGAAGACTGGCTCTCGCGTTTTATTTTTATGCTGTGAACCCTTTATAAGTTAGCTAGTAAAATCATTCTTTAGAAAATGTCGTTGACATTCTGTTGGAGGCCAAATTTAACTGAAAAGCTTTAACTAAACAAGCCACAAGTTTTATTTTCTCTCAAAATTCCACCCTGTATTTGTCATTCGTCAACTGGCTTTCGCATGACGTGGTGCAATTCTCATCTAAATAATAATACATTATTAATATAATACTGAGTATGAGTAACAGATACAGTGGGACAGTTTCGAGTTTTCATTTTCCCCCTTTGGTGGTTTGCATCCCACTTCCACCGCTGGGCAAATGCCTCATCTTCCAAACTTCTCGTGAGTGTTACTCTTCTCTCTCTTCCCTTCATGTATTCTTTAAAGGCTCAGAATGTCTTCCAAGTATTTTGGATTCGTCTTTCGACTCCTTGTCTTGCCTATTTTTAAAAGACGCTATCTGCCACAAGTATGTATACTCATCGACATGTTGTAGCACCTGCCTGCCAACCCCGTTCCTGTTTCGTGTTGTTGGTTATTACCCGAGTTTTCAATGAATAGATCCTACAAAACCATAATTTTTCTAAAAGTCAGTATCGTACTTAGTTCTGCCTGTACGTGTGGTGCGGTATTGCATGTTCATTGTTTTTAAAACATTTACGCTTTGATGTCGTCTAAATTTTGCTTGCGATTAATGTTACTGTTACCTCTTAAAACAATGTTATTGGCGTGTAGTACACCTAAATGCTGCTTAAATGTTGTTGGCAGTCTATAGACTTGTATCACAGAATATACTGTTGTTCAGCAGGGTATGGAAGAAGAAGAGCGTATGTACTGGGAGGGAGGTATGGAGCCGTGGTGGGGCCGCGGACCTGTGCCGCCGCCAATGCACCACCATCACCATGTCAGTATATTGCTTATTTTTTAATTTTATTTTTAAGTTTTAGGAAAACTTACAGCTAGGCAGACACAATGTAAAAGATACTAACATGATGATGGCCAATTACAAGTTTTCACAGTTAACATGAAGACAAATAAGAACTTATGAAGCTAAGGTTTTTTTCATTCGCGATTTTTACATGATTAATGATTACTATACAATGCAAGCATATTATTATAAAACCAGTCTATTTTATGCTATCAAAAAAGTGGTTGCAAAGAATCTTCTTAAATTTAGACACACTAGTATTAAAGAGATCCATATCAACCTCCCGGCAGGCTTCATTATACATCGGCTTGCTCTAATAATGTAAGAGTTTTTCCTGTAATTAGTTCGTGTCGATGGTATGTGCAACAAACGAGGTTTACGCAGAAACGAAGAACATACTCGCAGCCCAATTTTGCTCACTAACTCAGGGGTTTCGCTGGATCCATTCACAATTTTAGATAAAAATGCTAAATCAGCTATTTTTCTTCTTTCACAAAGAGGCAGAATGTGACATTTTTTACAACGCTTGTTATAATTCGGTAGGTATGTTTTCGAACGAAATTGAATGTACCTTAGGAATTTTCTCTGTATGCCCTCCAAACGATCGATATAAATATTATAGTTGGTGTTCCAGACTTGAGAGGCAAACTCGAGGTGGCTACGAACGAAGGAGCAATACAGGATTTTAATAGTCTTGATGCTTCTGAAATCAGATGAGACCCTGAAAATAAAACCCAATGCTTTCGACGCTTTTTTGACAATGTTATCAATGTGAGTGTCAAACATAAGCTTAGAGTCGAAGGTAACCCCGAGGTCTTTTATAGCATTGACTCTAGTTATCGGGGTATCCATGCGTTTGTATGGGAGGTATAAAGGATGAGGTTTACGTGTGAAAGAGCACACGTAGCATTTGGAGACATTTAAATCCAACTTATTCAAGTTGCAATAGGTTTGGAATGCATCTAGGTCCTCTTGCAGTAAGAGAGCGTCTGTGTGGGTGGTGACCTGTTTCATGATCTTCATATCATCTGCGTATAACAATATTTTAGAATGCCGGAAACAGGTAATGACGTCATAAATAAAAATATTAAATAAAAGGGGCCCTAACAGCGACCCCTGCGGAACGCCCGAGGGAATACGCATAGCTCTGGATGAGTAGCCATTCAGCACCACAGTTTGACACCTATTCTCAACATACGACGCGAACCACCTGTATAGGTTACCCTGAATACCCATCGATAAGAGTTTGCGCATTAAGGTAACATGATCGATTCGGTCGAAACATTTACTGTAGTCGGTATATATAACGTCGACCTGGGACCTGTGTGACATAGATTCTGATAGGTAGTCGCTACAAATAACTAGGTTGGACGTGGTAGACCGACCTCTTATGAAACCGTGCTGATTATTACTGAAGCTTTGTTTGATAGCCGAGTTCACTTGTTTATAAACTATTTGCTCCAGGATTTTTGAAAACACACACAACTTAGAGATCGGTCTATAATTCTCGATAGAAGTTCTGGGCCCCTTTTTATGGATCGGCGTATGCCGACTTCCAGATCAACACACCCGTATCAAGTGATCTTTTGAACAAAATTGAGAGCGGGACAGAAAGACTTTTGGTACAGTTCACGATAAAAATTGGTGGAATGTTGTCTGGTCCAGCTGATTTATTTAAGTCTACTTGTTTAAGTAGCCTATAGACTTCGTCCTCACATATTATTTCTATGGAACCGATATCATATGTGCTCTGTGTTGCACTACTATGATTCACATCATATAACAGAGGACTGTTGCCTTGTTGACTGGTGCTTGCACTAGTGCCCGGAAGAAAGTTGCAGTGAAAATAGTCACTAAACATGTTGCAGATTACGTCGCCGTCACTAGAAGACTGCTGTCCAAAGTGTAGAGCTGAAGGATAGGAGTTTGAAAGTTTCCTTGATTTAACATAACTCCAGAAAGCTCTAGGGTTATTACTTATATCTGATTCTATTCTGGCTAGGTATGTAATCATCAAACATAGTCTTTTCCAGGTCATTAACTCGTTGCCTCAACAGAACAAAACAATGATAGTCTGATAAGTTCCCATATATTTTATATTTGTTATGATATTTAGCCTTTTCTTTAATAGCCTTGATCAATGGACTTCTGTACCAGGGCGGGTATTTTGATTGGGAAACTACTGTTTTAGTTGGTATAAAAGTATTACGTAACCTATCGAAAACAGAATAAAAATATGTAACAGCGTCTTCCAATGGGCGACAGTTCAGTTCACTGTGCCAATCCACAAGATTAAGTTCGTCATTTATTGCATCAAAGTCAGCCAAATGATATAGGAATTTTACATAGGGACGAACAGGTAGACTATGCAATTGCACGAAGTCCGCAGTGATAGATAGTGCATTGTGATGCGAGTCCTCGGGCACTAGCGGATCACCACAACGGGTTACAACAACTTGGTCATTAGATAGCACCAGATCCAGAATCCTGTGGTTGTTGTTTGAATGGCTATTATACTGTGAAAGGTTACATATATTGAGATTATCAATAAAGTTTGTTTGGACACTGCCCTGCAGGTTAGTAGGGCATAAAGTGTAACCGTCGGAAGTCAGCTGCCACTTTATGTTGGGTTGATTAAAATCACCAAGAATAACAAACTTATCAGCAGGATTCTGAAGGACAATATTCGATAGATTGTCTGAGAAAATGCCTAGTTGGGTTGTTAATGAGTTACCAAGGTTCTGGCAGCAAATATAAGCTACGCATACGTGCATTTTATACGATATTCTTGGTTTTTTATTTTTAATCTGTTCTTTAGGAATATGACACTTAATGACATATTATAATTAATCTGTTCTTTAGGAATATGACACTTAATGACATCTCCGATTTTAGCTATTAGTGAGAACAGGTTTTCGTCGCCAAAGGAAGGCGTCGAAGTGGATGCCTTGAAAGAATCGATGCTAGGACTCGCTGCCGCTGTTGATTTGTAGCTAGCACATTTCCACGTTCCTTTTCGATCCCCTAGCTTTCTCCATCCAATTTCTGTTATACCAGCGCATGGGAAGTCAAACTGCCCATTGCATAGTGTGCACGTTACGCCATCCCTAGTCTCCACTTGACAAGCCTTACACGTGAACATCTTGAGTAACTTAGGTATAAGTTTGAGAACCGTTGTCAAGTGTACGTTCACGGAGTAATAGAAAATTAAAATAATATGTACGCGCGCGTTCGGCAAGCTGTCTACCGCTGGACTGAATAACTATTTTTATACATCCTTCGAATTTTTGGATTTTCACTCAGCTTCAGTGTATTATGTTTTGACGAGTCGCAGTGTGTCTTGATTGTTCAAACTGAGCAAATTCTGCCCCTCGGCCTGCGCGGAATTTGCTTCAGCGAGGCCAAGGCTCATATCAAGTAATAGGAAAGTTCGAAGGGTATGTAGTGTCTGCAGAAGTGTAACTAGTCTCGTTTGACGTTCGCAGGGCATGGGCATGCCGTACGGGCCGGTGGGGCGGCGCCCGGAGACGTCGGACGACCGCCACGTGCTGGCCAAGCACGCGGAGATCTACCCGGCCGACGCGCAGCTGCAGGAGATCCAGCGCACCGTGTCGCACACCGAGCGCGCGCTCAAGTCTCTGTCTGATGCGCTGGCCGACCTGGCCAAGCCTAAGGTAAGATAACACTAGGACGACCGCCACGTGCTGGCCAAGCACGCGGAGATCTACTACTATCATCTGCCTAGACTTTTCCAATTATGCTGTGGTCAGCTTCCTGATAAACAGCAACACCTAGACTTTTCTTACCTATTAAGAGGTCTAGTACCAAATGTATTTTTTTCTTAATTAATATTTTCACTGCTAAACATTGATAATTTTTTCAACAGGGTGTTGGCAAAGCTAAATCTGAAGACCAGAAAGGTGACAAACCTGAAGGCAAAGAAGATGGTCGTGATAATCAACTGTAAGTACAACTGGTTTGTCTTTCCTGTGTGATCATAAACCATTTATTTTGCTCTCATTTTTATTTATATTATAACTGCACTTATCAGTTCAGTTGGCACATGTTTGTCTTGTAATTTTTATTTTGTTGCACATTCATTATGTTTGCATACACTTTGTACAGTTGGAGGTTGAATAGAAAATATAGAAATCAAGTAAAGGATGAACCAATGAAAGTTGACCAAGATATTTTGTAAGTTACCAAAGAGATTCACAAAAATAATGTAGAGTTGTAGGCAAACTTAACTAGATTATTGTAGTTTGTGTGGATAAACTGATGCTAAACATGGACCATAATGTAAGCTAAGTTTATAGGATGTTTAGCTTAGTTTTAGCAGTTATATGTATTATACAGTTATCAATATTTCTGAGTTTCTAAGTGTATTTGTCATGGACCAAGTGATTAATCAAGGCACTATGTATAATGCCCGGGCAGACACAGACAATCTTTGTGTGTCTGAAGTTGGCTGCAAGACCATGCACAGTTCCTATTTTTGTATCAATGTTCAAGTAGAAGAAACAGTATAAACTGGCTCTTTAACTCGCTTACATTTTTCGCATCGACTTATCTCGCTTACGAATTGTTTCTTAGGTGGTTCGCAGAGCCTTACTTTAGAGACACAAACATCCACTGTGACTACTGTAATGAATACTGATTTAAACTTCATTATTTATCACATTGTCTGGTTCATTATGAATATTGATACGTAACTGTCGGGCAATTCGATAGTTATGGTATATTAGTATGGTTATTATTTTTAATATTATTCTGTCAGCAAGATTATTTTCCCAGAAAAATTATATTATTTGGTCAGCAGGATTATACATTCATTAAGCATAAAATAATATTTGTAAGCAGTGCCGCGAATTAGTCCAAGCTCCGGAGTTTAGGGCAACCCGACACGGATAGGTTAGGTTAGGTTAGGTTTGAAGATGGGAGCTGAGCGAGCAAGCTTTGCTCGCTCACTGCAGCCCTCGTCATCGCCATCGTGTTAGGTAACTTTATTTCAGTTACAGCTTGCTTTAAAATAATTTATTAATATTTTTATTACCCATTAATAAGTGATGGGCAATTAAGTCTATTTAATTATTTCAAAAGTTTTTATCATATTGTCTACTCTTATTAGGCATTTTTCAAATAGTCAGGGCATTATGAATAATGCTGTATTATCATATACACATTAGTATAATTGGTCTGTAACATATACATATTAGTATTTTCTTATTTTAGTTTCTGATTTATCAATGTGTTCTTAGTATCGAAAACGAGCTCGATTCGATTTGAGTCACCTTTGCACCTGTGAATGTAATAGATTGTGTTAAATATAATTTGGTCTCATACAGGTTCTCATTCGTGATGGAGGGCGAGGCCCCACAGAGCGGCGGCGCGGAGCCCCCGGTGGCGCGCGCGCTGAAGGGCGTGATGCGCGTGGGGCTGCTGGCCAAGGGGCTGCTGCTCAAGGGCGACCGCGACGTGCGGCTCGTGGTGCTGTGCCACGACCGGCCCACCATCACGCTGCTCAAGCGCGTAGCACAAGACCTGCCCGTCCACCTCGCTAAGGTCAAGGTAAGAGCGGAATCGTCGCAGCTAAATACGACATTTACACACACCACCGCCTCAAACGGAGATGACTGCTCATTCACTCTGCTGCTGATTTTGTACAAGCTAGCAACGTGCTTCAAGCTCACAGTTAGCGTGCGTGTGCGTGTGCGTGTGCGCGTGCGTGTGCGTGTGCGTGTGCGCGTGCGTGTGCGCGTGCGTGTAGCGCGCGGTCCGCTCGCTTGAAGCGCGTGGTAAGCATGCGGTAAGCGAGTTGGCAGCAGTCCAGTGTTATGATGGCGCCAGGTTTTGAGTGGCAGTGTTTTGTTTCCCCAGGGCCCCAGCCTGGGCGGGCCGGCCGAGGAGCCCAAGTACAAGGTGGAGCTGCTGCCGGCGGAGGGCGGCGTGTGCGTGTCGGACGGCGCGGTGTCGGTGCTGGTGAGCCTGACGTCGGCGGTCATGCGCGAGCCCGCAGGTGAGCGCGCGGCACTCGCGAGCGATGTTCGACGCCGCCAATTTCACACACACACCTCTGTACTATCACTGCTGATGGCTCCTGGCTCTTTACATGTTCTAGACAAAACTTAGCGCGCTGACGATACTAAGATGGACGAGTGGAAATTGGTAGTCGAAATCGTCACTTTATACTCCATACTCCACCGAACGGAGGACCGATCAGCTCAGAACAAACTATCTAGTATTCTCTAGATTATGGTATCATATTTTATATTTCTTGTATATGTATATTACTGAGTATTTTTGTTTTACATCTCTGTGTGATGAAAAAAGATAATTTGTTCAAAGTTTACCGCCCGGCGCCTATCGCGTCGGGCACTGTGTTGAATGCTTATTTTTAGGTGTGAGTAGGTAAGATGCGGCCAGAAGAAAAGGATTTTTGATCATCTCTTATGATATATCACGTGCGTTGACTCCGCACGGGTATATCACTCTACTGAAACGGAGCAAACATTTCGTTGTATATCTATTTCTATATATTTATTATTTTCTTTATTTACGATTCTATATCATATTGATACCCTATTGATTTATGGCCTAATAATGTTGTGAGCTCGTCCTCGATGAATTAAAGTAAGTTGACATGTTTTGTAAGATCCATAGATTCTCTGTACTCCCTTTACGATAATTTACCGATCAGCGTACGACGCATGTCTGGCTGCGCGCTACGCGGCTATGGTAGCTATGGCGGCTATGGTAGCTATGGTAGCTATGGCGGCTATGGTAGCTATGGCGGCTATGGTAGCTATGGCCGTTATGGCCAGCCAGTTCCACCCCTCGTAGCGCGCGACTCCCGTATCAGATATTGTACTGTTAGGGCTACTCATGTTTGCCCCGTTTTTGTCGATGTTTTGATGGTCAAACACCCTTTGTGTTGTTGTCGCTAGACGGTGGCGACATAAAGCGAGACGACAAGGATGTGCTACCGCGGCAGAAGTGTTTGGACGCGTTGGCCGCCCTTCGGCACGCCAAGTGGTTCCAGGTACATCGCCAAACATTATAAACGTGTGCGCACTCCACCCTACACATCACATGCTCTGTAAGCTTAGACCCAATCAACTGACTCGATCTATTTTTGCTCCTTGCTCCCGAGTCACTACTCAATCGAGCTTTATAATTTTATAGTTTTCAAAGCGGGAGTGCGCACGTATTTTTTAGTCACATGTTTATTTATTTTTATCATATATAGTAGTATTTTATGTTAAATTCGAGTCAATGTGAACTCCCATGAACATGTGGCTACAAGTGCTTGTTATGTGTGCCCAAGCTGCGTTTCCCCCGCACTCTGTAGCCACCAGTGGGAGGGTACACGTGAACAGGAAACGCAGTTTCTGTTTGTGAGCCCACATGAGGTGGCCGGTGGCGGCGGGCGATGGCCCGTCGGCGCGGCGCGTGTTACATAACTGTGCGTGTGTGTGTAGGCTAGGGCGGCCACGCTGCAGTCGTGCGTCATCATCATCCGCATCATGCGCGACCTGTGCCGCCGCATCCCCAACTGGACGCCGCTCAACCCCTACGTGAGTATAACCAACCACTTCATTATGGAACCTCAACGGAACTCTAATAATTACTTTTGACATTTATTAGGCAATACAAGCAACTTGGAAAGTCGTTAAATTTCCAAAAAATAATAACATTCTCGTGACATTTCTTTACAATGGTGTAACAACAGAGGAGAGTTAACGTCGTAAATTGCATCTGAAAAGATTATATTTACTTATTGGACATGATGAGACTTGATGACGAGTCGTAAGGTGCGCATAGTGTGCGGTGAGCTAGCGACAGTGTTGAGTTATTCGACGCTACGTGAAGTTCTCCGCCGGTTGAGTACTTCATGACGATTTGGCACTCTGATCCTAACATTTTTAATACAACTGTGTTGTACGTAGACTATCACTTCATCACTTGTGGCGCGACGTGGTAACATGTTTGTGTATAGGCTAAGCCCGTTTGTTCACAACGCGACACACGACACGACAGAATGTGGTCATGATTCAGAGCTCCATATATTTGTATGGACCGTTTGTTCATTGCACGACACCGCACTACACGCAACACGATTTACAAACGGTTTTTCATCTATGTCGTCGATGCCGCTATGTCGGCTAGTATGCCGTTATATGGCTGTACAAAACAATTAGGAGCTTGTTGACGACACGACACACCGCACGGCTCACGCGTGTTTCGTCACCCACGCTTATAGAACAATACAAGTGCACTGCAGAATCGTGTAGTGAATAAACGAACGGACGACAGACCATCTGCAATGTGTCGTGTGTTAAAAATCGTGACCGTAAATCGTGTCGTGCGGGAGGGGTATGATGAGGATGACGTGTCTCAGTCATTCGCCCGTTGATAGCCGTCAACAGTCCTCTCGCACGGCAGTCCTGAAGGTGGCACAGCTACATGTTGCAGGCGATGGAGTTGCTGGTGGCAGGAGTGATGCAGTCGGCGGGCGCGGCGCTGTCGCCGGGGGAAGCGCTGCGGCGCGTCATGGAAGCCGTGGCGGGGGGCTTGCTGCTGGAGCACGGGCCCGGCCTGCGCGACCCCTGCGAGAAGGAACTCGGGGTGAGCCATTATATATTATATAGCTGTACTTGTCTACTGTGCACACTAATGAAAGGGTTTGCTGTGACAATTTTTTTTTTTACACTATCTTCTTTTTATGAGTTACTAGCTTTTACCCGCGGCTTCGCTCGCAGTGAAGCCATATTTTTTTTTTTTAATAAAATGTATCCTTAGTTACTTCTAATACCTCCAAGAATATATGTACAAAGTTTCATGATGATCGGTTCAGTAGTTTTTGCGTGAAAGCGTAACAAACAAACTTACATTCACATTTATAATATTAGTATTAAGTATGATGGATAAAATCAAGATCCCTCTATAAAAGTGCACTGGAACATCGTGCACACGGTTTAGTCTTCAATACGACATAAAACCACCACCAAGTTCAAAAAGGTATTTGTTAATGAGTATAATAAGTTATACTAATACGAGCGGTATATCTGGACATGATGAGACTTGATGACGAGTCGTAAGGTGCGCATAGTGTGCGGTGAGCTAGCGACAGTGTTGAGTTATTCGATGCTCCGTAAAGTTCTCCGCCGGTTGAGTACTTCATGACGATTTGGCACTCTGATCCTTGCAAACATTCATAAACATAGGTTTATTCACATAACCCTTGCCTTTTATTTAGATAATTCAATGGCATCATGCGTTTTTTTTACGTTGTCGAGCATAGAAATTTGAAGCAAAATGGAACAGGAATGACCTTCAGTTTTGTATGAGTAATTTTATGTGTGATGCAATTAGAATGTACATTAGCCATCATTATTGATAAGGGTTATATTGTATGCTGTGAAATGATATTGTTCTACTTTTAATTGTATGTTTCTTAATTTTCAGGATGCTCTGGGTAACCTGCCACCCCAGAAGCGTGAAGATCTGACTGCTTCTGCACAACAATTCCTTAGACAAATTGCTTTTAGGCAGATACATAAGGTAACAACTAATATTCTTTTTAACCTTTTTTATATTTGCTTTATCATGTCCACCCGAACTTAGAGGTGAATGATATGTGGACTGTGTGAGGAGTGATTTCAAAAAAAAGGGAGTCAAAGACAGCGTTTCGGGGGACAGGACGGTATGGAAGAAGAAAACGTGTTCTTTTACAAATCAGGCTTAAATTGACATTTCAAACATTAGTAAATTTTTCAAATTTCTTGCATTCATCCCTTACTTTTGTCCTTAATTCTATTTTGTTTTTAACCGACTTAACAAAAGAGTTGTAGAGGAGGAGGTTCTATGTTCGACTTCATGTATGTTTTTTTTAAATGTATTTTCACCGATATCTCCGTCAATTGTGGGCCGAATTTAAAAATTTTTTTTTGTTTGAAAGAGTATATTTCGAAATTGGTCCCATTTAAATTTGGCGTAGATCTGATAAAGAACTTCGGAGATATATAACAGAACTCTTCAATAAATAACGGCAAATCTCTCGGCATTGCTGCAATCGCATGTCTGTTTATTGATTATACCATTTCATAACATCACGCCAGTTTGCTCTAAAGTGGCTCTGGGTACGCAGATGTGTACAGTTCACCGGTTATGTTCAGTTTCATGATATTCCGGTAATCTATTCCGGTATTATAGGTACATAAGGTACCTATAATACCGGAATAGATTACCGGAATTAACTACTTGCCTATTAGGTAAGTACAACTAAAAAGTGAAAAATATAAAAACTTTTTTACAAAAAAATAAGTCGGTGTCCATAACGCAGTAAAATGGTACCTACGAAAAACACCGACTTCCAAAAATAAAGTTATTTTTCACTTTGTAGTTTTCTTCTTTGGAAGTCGGAAGTACTTTTTTGTAAAAAAGTTCTTTTGTTTGTGGGATCTAACAGTTCGTTTTCTTATTACCTATATATGTTTTTAGAAACAAAAATGATAGAGTTTTAATATAATGTAACTTGTGGCAGGTGCTGGACATGGAGCCGCTGCCCAAGCTGAAGCACACGACGGGCCCGTGGAAGTTCCCGCGCAAGCGCAGGCGCTCCAACACCGACACCGAGGCCGACACGCCCAATGGTACTATACTACCTATACTTGTACTAATGACCTGCCACTCATTGATTTCATTAGGTTCACCAGCTATTATTTACACAAAAAGTATATGCCTAAACTAATTTTACAGTGATATGAATATAGTGTTTACTGTATTTTATCTTGCTAGGTTGGGTTATGAAACAATTGTAAGATTTAATTTAGGTTTTCATATAGATGTTCCTTATTAACTAGATTTTTAATTCGTCGATTCAATATTTCGCCATTCTTATGGCGTCGCTGGTGGCTATGTTAAATGAAATTGGGCATAAATTGTTGGGTAGTTTGTTAATAAATAGTAGTTAGTTAAAATGAATTTAATTGGTTAGTTCGGCTTAGTTTTATTTGGCATAGGTATTTATTTTAGATTCGTGGCGTGTAAGGGTACGTTCACACAGAACATCCCCGTATTTTCGGGATCGTTTTAAACGGATCCGTCGTTACTGGAGGTGATGTTCTCACCACATTTACAGTACCGTTTTAACGGATCCGTTAATGGGGATAATGTTCACATTGACCAACTTTCTGCAAGGATGAACGTCCGATAATAGTACATTACTGTAGCGGCCAGCAAAAGAGGCATTGATGGACGAACGTGTAGATGTGAGCTGAGGTAAACATACGTAAGTCCATCAATGCCTAGTTGTGGCCAAGGCTTCTATAGTACTTTTCTCAAATAATGCGCGCAAATTAAAACTAAGTACCTACTACCTAGAACTCATTTTGTAAAATACAATTACTTTTCAAAATCAATGACGAACAACAATATTTTCTTATGTGTTAATGTGTTCATTTGTTTTTTTTTTCAATATCAACTTTCTATTTGCAAGCCAGTTCGAAATTTAAGTAAAATCTTTGATAAGTTACCTCCTTGTTTGCCATGTTTCGAAGTAAAATATCATGTCATAATGTAACAACTTCACTTTAATATTAATATTTCTATGTAATAAAGTTACTTAGATGTACTATATCATAATATAATACTGAATGACATTCTTTCACCTGTTTGGACATGATGAGACTTGATGACGAGTCGTAAGGTGCGCATAGTGTGCGGTGAGCTAGCGACAGTGTTGAGTTATTCGACGCTACGTGAAGTTCTCCGCCGGTTGAGTACTTCATGACGATTTGGCACTCTGATCCTTTTATGAATAAAAATTATGTTCATCGTTCAGTAATAATTTTCAAAAGTCACTCAAGTATTTATTCGTTTCGTACTCTCTGAGAAAGGTCATTTTCAAATAGATCAAATAGACAAAATACTAATTATTTGAACACCTATCTTTTTCAGGCGAAGGCAAGGTAGTTAAGACAGAAGAAAAAATGGACGCGTCGGAGAACCAAGCCAAGAAGTAATGCAATCGCTCGCCGCGCCCCCTCCCTCCCCCTCCCCCCTGCCCCCTGCCCCCTGCCCCCTGCCCCCTGCCCCCTGCCCCCCACGTATCAGCCACACGTCACCCCGGCCCGGCTGCCACAAGCTGGTGTCCTAGCCGCTTCACTTAGCGAAGCCGAGTTACGTCACGGGTGTCGTTCCACCTTGTGTAACGGGTGACAGCTGGCCACCGGCCACCGGCCAGTGCTGTATCCTATGCCGCACGCGATAGGATAGTGCACCAGTTCACACAGAGCATTGTTCACACGTCACAGTGCGAGCGAGGAGCGGCGCGTCAGCCTCCAGAACATCCAGAACATCCAGAACATCCAGAACAACAGGCGAGAGCGAGACACGACATCATTACTCTAAATTTGTTAATACGTGCAAATCGATCCGATATTTTGTATTATCTATCTGTGTATGAATTACACTAAATTTATTTTTTGGTCACACAAACTCGTGGTCATGATCTGTCCAAAATATTCTAGTACACATAAAAATTACCGCGATTTACAGTAGTTTTTAATATTAGTTAGGTCTAAACTATTCTAATGATACATGTAAGTAGTGTTAGCGTACGCGAAGAGACAGGGATAGTCGGATTGACAAGATACTGATCGCTGTGAAGGAATTGTCATAGAGATGATTGCGTTTAAAGTAAATGGATCTGCCTCGGACTTGCGACACACGGGGATAATAATAATTATCAACATTACATGTTGGAGCTTCGACTTGCAGTCGTTAGTCGTTCAGCTGAAGCCTAGCTCGGCGGTCCGCGGCAATCGAGATCGAGTGTAGGGTTACAGTATTTGACTTTATTCTTATTTAGTTCCTTACCGGTCCAGCCACGCTGGCTCGGGTACGTTCGCCTGCGACAATGCAGTTTATTTTTATTTATTAGTTTAATAAGGTGTATATTTTTAGTGTATGTATTTTCGTGCTGTCTCTAAAGACTGCGATATGTGGAAGTATATATAGTATAGTACCCAAGAATTGGTATAAAGAATCTACTTTAGTCCTGTCTTCATCAAAATCAGAAATAATGTTGAGATAAATGTGGCAGTAGTGTTTGTCTAGTACCATTTGGTACTTCGATTTACTTGTACGACATAATAGGAAACACTCTGGCGTAGGAATTAAGGACAGTTAAATAGTAAGCTAATGCATCCGACGTTACATTATGATTTATACATTTTGTAAACATCATTCACATTGCAATAACGAACGCCTTATTTACACAAGATCTATGTGTTATAACGTTGCTATTTCGATTATTACGTTAGTTAGCAATGACACGAATCAGTGTTTCAGCTAGGCACCAATTGCAACAACACACTTTTATAATATACCTCAATGGTAAGATTAAATTTCGGTGTGTTGTATAATATATTGTTTATTTATAAATAGGGTTATGTTGAGACCCATTAAAATTTAGATAGATTTTAATAAAGTATCCTTTTCGGACTAGATTCTGTGAAAACTTTTTATTTTATTCTTTAACTGTACTTTGGGAGATTAATGTCAATAAAGATAATGACAAAAGTTAACTCATTGTTTTATTATTTTATATAGTTCCCAAGTTTTTCATTCATGCCACATAATGTATAATGTAGTTGACACGCTTCGATCGAAAATCTATAGAACATGTAATTATGACACGGTATCTTGCGAAAACACCCCGATTCAAACAGTAAAACGCCCATAATGGCTGAACCGATTTTCATCAAACATAACTAAGACACTCGATGAAGTTACCTTACAAACATAAAAATACGAAATCATAATTGATTCATCCGTTTAGGATCTATGGCGCCACAGACAGATACACAAACACGCAGTTACACACGTCAAAAATATAACACCCCTTTTTTCGGTGAGGGCTAGGCAGCCCTGCACTCGAGCACCGCGGCTCGGCTTGACTACCATCAGGCATTTAAATTTTGAGAGCACAAATATTTAGCCGCTGATTTGTCGCTAATTATCAGAATTTGTCGGTCACTGGTTCAAAAGTTAGAAGGGTGAATTGTTGAACGACCTGGGGGTGCCCATAAGCTCTTAAAGTAAGGTTACTTTGATTTTGTAAGGGACAGATTTATATGACTTGTATACATCTGTTCTTTACACACACTCTAAATAACCTTATTCAAAGAGAATCTCTTGGCTTGGCAACATTTATATTTTAGCGAAGATCTGTTTTCTCCTAAATTGTTGTCGCTAAATATCAGAATCTATCGGTCACAGGTTCAAAATAAAATTCTTTTCTAGGTGGCCGACCTGGGGGAGAGCATCTCCCCAGCTTGGAACAATTCGAATTTCAAAAACTAGAGCACCTGGCGAAGATCTGTTTTATCCAAAATTTTGTCGCTAATTAGTAGCAATTTTTCGTCAAGTCATAGATTTAGTCGGTGTGTAATTAAAAAGATATTAAAGAATGGGTGCTAATGAAACAGACTTCTTTTAAATAGCATTATTCGCCTCTAAAAATCTATATTGCCTTCAAAATTACTAAGTCAGCCACATAACGAGCGTCTCAATTATACTTTCTTAACCGCTAGTTATCTTCAATTTAAGCCACCCTAAATACAACTTAGCGTGGTTGTTATTTTTTAGGAACCAAATTTATAACATGCATTCAAGCAGTAAACTTCTAAAATATTAATATATGAGATCAAAAAAGATATTCTATTAGCTCCTAATTTTTTAACTCAGTACGTTTAAAATGTAACTCATCCCACATTAAATGACCGAAAATCAAATTTTAAAAATTAGGGTAAAATTGTCATCAAACAGTAAATTATGGCCACTAATAGTACGTATATACTATTAAGGGGAGACAAAATAAAAGACTTTATTTTTGAAAAATCAATTTGTGTATTAAAATACCATCATTTTACTTATAGTAATTATAGATAGTTTTTAAGCAACTAAGTCGACGGAGCCCTGCGTAGCGTGGCTCGTCTTTCCGTCTGCAGCCCGGTCGAAAGTAACCTAACACGAGGCAGTTGACGGAAGTTGCGTTCCCTCGCTTCGCTCGCTCTTGGAATAATTGATTGCACTTTCACCTGTTTCGGTGTCTGTTGGCCAATTGTTGGTTGGGTGAAAATTGGTCAAAATATTCTGTTCAGCATTCACTGACGTACAGTTATATTGGCGAAACGTTCGTGGGTGAAGAGTCCTTTGGATGAAAAGTTATTGGATTAAAGATAATGTTGACCAACTGTTCATGTACCATCAACAGTTGGCTAAACCTTCAATACCGACGTCATAGCTAATTAAAACTCTTCGAAAACTTTAATTTAATTACAGATGAAACAATTGCAATACGAACGCACGAACGACAATAAACATAAACACGTGAGACATGAATCGAATGCGACGAAAACTCGTCGGTACATGAATCGAATGGCGCTCGTGTAAATGATGAATGATGTATTATTTTACATGCTAAGTTATAATATATTAGCAGACGCCTCGCAGTTTCACCCGCGTAATTCCTGTTCCCGTGGGAATACAGGGATAAAAAGTAGCCTATGTCACCCGGGGATAGTGTAGCTTCCCAACGGTGAAAGAATTTTTGAAATCGGTTCAGTAGTTTCGGAGCCTATTCAATGCAAACAAACAATCAAATCTTTCCTCTTTATAATATTAGTATAGATGATGTTGTCTATAGAAGCTTGAATTATATTTTTTGAGGACCTTGTGTTGAAGCTGTATAACGTAAAATGGATATATAAATAAAATTGGAGTGTGTTTGTAATATTGAAATAACCGTTTTTTACTACATGTATATGAATATCGGTACATACACCAAAATAACATTTTTTACAATTTTTGTCTGTCTGTCTGTTTGTTCCGGCTAATCTCTGAAATGGCGGGACCGATTTTGAAGGGACTTTTATTGGCAGGTAGCTGATGTATTAAGGAGTAACTTAGGCTACGTTTATTTTAGAAAAAAACTTTTACTTTAGAAATTTGTTAGGCGGAACGAAGTTCGCCGGGTCAGCTAGTGTGTAAATAAGAACGACAAGATAAGATAATTGATGGTCTTTACTTCACGCTTTCCATAGAATATTTAGTTGGCGTTGTAAAAACGACGAATAAGTTTATTAGAGGATATCTCATTTTTCCGTTGCTTAGTTATAAAATGAGATGTTTGATCATGTGGCCAATAAAGAAATGTGTGGCTTGACTTATAATTTCTCATTATCTACAGTCGACCTTAGGGTGTTGCAGAGATAAAACAAGGTAGGTGCAACTAAATGATAGGATGAATAGAGAAAAGATACGAAAAAAAAGGAATAATATATATATACCTACTTAGATACATACATACCTATAAACAATGTTTTATAGAATCCGAAACGAACAAATCAATTTTGTGATGATTCTGCAAACTTCTTGCGAATGTGCTCACGTGCCTTCAATTTGAAAGAAAGCCGACTGGTTGCCATCCTGATCTTCTGAGGGAGCGCATTCCATAGGGAGATTGCCTGGACAATGAAGGACGAGTGAATAAACCCAGAGCGGTGAGAGGGACATTGTAGAAGACGAGTATTGGTGGAGCGAAGATTCTTACTGTGGGCAGAGCAAAGGAATTAAACGTGAGAAGACAGATACGAAGGAGAAGTGGGTTTATCAATAATAGAAAACAGGGTAGTCAAGGCCCTCAGCGCTCTACGCTGACGAATGGGTAACCATTTTAAAAGAGATCGATGTGGGGATACATGATCGTACTTCCGGAGGTTGAAGACAAATCGAATGCAGTTATTCAGAAGGCGGTCAAGTTTAATGAGTAGATCTGCATTCAGGTCATAGTAGCACACATCTCCATAGTCAATTATGGGAAAGATTAGGGACTGTACAAGCATGGCCTTTATGTGAGCTGGGAGAAGATTTTTTAGTCGATACAGCGAACGCAATGCTCCGGTGACCTTTCGGCTGACACTCGTTACCTGTTTGCGCCAGTCAAGGCAAGTGTCGACGAACAGACCAAGATCCTTAACCTCGGAGCTAAACGGAATTGATACGTTGTCGTAGATTATGGGTGGAACAGTTAAGCCATCAATCTTTCTCAAGCTATGGGGACTCCCAAGTATGATAGCCTGACATTTCGTAGGATTAACCGCCGCACCGAATCGGTCGGACCAGCCTTTAATCGTAATTAAATCCCGGTTTAACCTTTCGATCGCATCAGATAAGTTGTGAACACCTGACTGACAGTAGAGCTGTAAATCGTCAGCGTAAAGATGATACGCACACTGAAGCTCGGTGGATAATAGATTAATGAAAATGGAAAATAAAAGAGGAGATAAAATACCGCTTTGAGGGACACCAGTTGCAAGGTCACACCACTCTGAAGAAGAGTCTCCAGCATGAACTGATTGCTGGCGCCCCCGAAGATAAGAGGAAAACCATTCCAGTACCTCGTGAGAGACCATAAGATAAGAAAGGATAGACAAAAGGACATCGTGATTGACGGTATTAAAGGCGTTTGTAGCATTCGCACCACGCCGAAATACCGTGATGGCTTTCTGCTACACAGGGAAGACCTGGATATGAGAGGTCTGACGAGTTACACGATAATAAATACGATGTTCACCTTGATCTAGGCAGCCAACAGTAAAGATATGTGCAAAGTACGTACCTCAGACTGCAAACTGACACTCGTTGAACTTCCACCTTGGTGTGTCCATGAGCTGACGATGGGGGCCAGGGTTCACAAATACAGATGAGATGAGATGATGCAGATCGCACGCGGAGTCGGTTAGATTTGAAAGCTGTTAAACCGGTCGCGAATTGCGCGTGCGTTTCGATCGGTGTCCGTTTCGAACTGTCATTTGCTCTGAGCCTTGACGTTTTACGTACAATGCATGACAACCATAAAGTTGGCGTCTCGTTACTGCTGGTAAAGCCTAGAGACAAACTGAACATCGTATAGATTTGGAGAAGAGTTTGATGGGAACGAAATATCCCGTCTACCAAAATACCTATGGCATTTTCTGGTTAAAACATAGGAGATCCAGTCAGAGACTGTAATGATATTGAGGATACGGTTTAGATAGCTAAAAACAACGATTAGATTAAGATTATCTTATACTACGATTTGCTTAATTAAGATTTAATAGACTATAATTTGATGCGATTGAAACTAGTCTTCTGTTGGCAGAGGACATAGTTTCACTAGCGGTCGTTTGATGATTTGATTGTTTACAATTTTTACTAATGCACTCCGAGCTACTCCATCAACCCCAACGTGGAGTTCTGTGACTCTCGCGAGATTCCAATGCAATGGGCTACGATTGTCGTCCTTGACTAACACCAGCGAACCTATCGACAACGGTTTTGAATGTTTAGTCCACTTCGCGCGTTGAGTTAGCGAGTTTAAGTATTCAGTTTTCCACCGAGACCAGAAGTTCTGTTGGAACGTATCAACTGCCACCGATTTAGCCGATTTGGGTTAAGATGCGATAGATCCTCATCAGGGACAGCTGTTAAAGGCTCCAAGGTTAGAAAATGACCAGGTGTCAAACATGAAAGATCGTTGGGGTCAGAGCTGATCGGATAAAGGGGTCTTGAGTTTAGAATTGATTCAATTTGAACGAACAGAGTCGTCAACTCCTCGAACGTTAGGACTTGGTCACCCACAACTCGATATAGATGTGATTTTGCAACTTTGATTTGTATTTCCCAGACTCCACCGAAATGTGGAGCGCCGGGTGGATTCAATTTCAATTCGATTTTTTGCTCGTTAGAAGCCTGTTGCATTAGAGACGAAAGTTGGTTTTTAGCGCCTACAAAGTTGGTGCCACAGTCCGCATGAATAGTGTTACAGCGGCCGCGACGACCAACGAAGCGCCGTAGCGCAGCTATAAACCCATCGGTTGAAAGCGTCGACACAACCTCCAAGTGGACTGCTTTGGTTGCGAGACAGATAAACAAGCATAGATATGCCTTGTCCATCTTAGCGCCACGATGGGAACCAAGTTTGATGCGAAATGGTCCACCTAGATCAACACCTACTACCGAGAACGGTTTAACTTGATTGACTCGGTAGGATGGAAGATCGCTCATGAAGGGTTGAAGCGGCTGTGGGTTTGTTCGGAAACACTGAACGCATTTGGAGCGGCAACGGCGAATGGTACGCTTTGCAGCGATGATCCGAAATTGCTGAAGCAGCAAGAAATGTGTAGTATTGATGCCTGGATGCAAGTGGGTACGATGATTGAAAGCGTTAAAGGATGATCAGATGGTAAGAAGGCAGGATGCCTGTGTTCGTACTCTAATCCGGATCGAGAAATCCTGCCGCCCACCCTGAGCACTCCCTGATCGTCTAGAAACGGGTTCAGTTTTCGAAATGGTTTCGGTAAAACCTTTTTAGATTTCAAGTTGGAGATTTCCTCCGAGAAAGATCGACCCTGTACGTGTTTGACGATTTGAATGAGAGCGTGATAACGTTCCACATTGTTTAAAAACCCCTTACGATTTGATTGATTGAGATACGAGAATTGTTAATAAAGCGATATATGTAAGCGAGAACATTAACAAGTTTCGATAAAGAGGAAAACCGATTCAGTAAGGTTTCGATAATTGGAGGGTCATTCGTCGAGGTCTCATCGGTCACTAAGATAACCACTTTGCGTTCTTCAGCCTTGATAATAACGTCGTCTTCGTGAAGTATGCTACCTGAACTCGAAGGCCATGTCTCATGATTTTGTGAAAGCCAACATGGCCCCGCCCACCATAGCGAATTGTGAAGAAGTTCACTAGGAAGTTGTCCACGTGAACAGACATCAGCAGGATTATCACCTGAAGAGACGTGATGCCAACATTCAGTAGGTGTGAGGTCTTGGATTTGACTCACCCGGTTGGCAACGAATGTGGTCCAACGAGATGAATGTGAGCGTAACCAGGAGAGGACAACGGTTGAATCTGACCATAAGTAGACAGCATCGATTTGGATACGAGCTAGATAAGTGTCACGAACGAGTGTGTATAGATTGGAGAGGAGAACTGCCGCGCAGAGTTCCAATCTAGGCAACGATGTGCGTTTCAGCGGTGCTACACGAGTTTTCGAACAGACCAAGAAGACGTGGGCGGCACCGTCCTTATCAGTGACGCGTAAATAAATAACAGCACCATACGCTGTCTCGGAGCTGTCACAAAAGCCGTGAAGCTCGCACGATTTTGTTTCAGAGCATGTTATTTTACGAGGGATTCGAAGTTGGGACAACTGTGGTAATTGATCCATGTATGTAGTCTATGTAGGTATGAATGATCTCATCAGGCGGCGTTTGGTCCCATCCGATACCGAGAATCCAAAGCTTTTGGATATATGACTTGATTTGAATTGTGATGGGGGATAAGAAGCCTAATGGGTCGAAGACTCTAGCCAGTTCGCTGAGAATGGAACGTTTGGTACATGGACGCTCAGATGGTTTTATTTCGAAAAGGAATGCATCCAGTGACGGATTCCATAGCAGACCTAGAACCTTTAACGTTGAGGATTCGGAATTATCGAGAGATACGGAGCCAGCTAGACAATCCTGGCTGGGAAGATCCAACAAAAGCTGCGCCTTGTTACTCACCCATTTTCTAAGATGAAAACCACCGAGTTTGAATAGCGCGATAAGTTGACGTTTTGCTAGTTTAGCGGTTTCAAGTGAGTCACATCCGGTTGCTACGTCATCTATATAAACATCCGACAGGATGATCCGCTTTGCAACGAGATCGAGTTTCCTTCGTCTTCAGCAAGCTGTTTCAAGGTACGGCATGCAAGGAAAGGGGATGAAGAAACACCATACGTAACGGTATTCAGACGGTACTCTTGGAGATTATCGTGAGCAGAGGCTCTCCAGAAGATACGCTGATGGTCACGATGGTCCTACCAGATCAAAATTTGACGATACATCTGTCGGGCGTCGGCCATGAAGACCACGTTATGTTCCCTAAACCGTAGAAGAATGTCTATAATGTTTGGTTGTAACTTAGGACCGGTAAGTTGAGAGTTGTTTAAGGAACGTGAGTTAGCGTCTTTGGCCGAGGCGTCGAACACAACACGGAGACGGGTAGTGGCGGAATCGGGACGAAGAACACAGTGATGTGGTATTTAATATTTGCCCATGCTTATTTCCTCTACTGGTACCAATGTCATGTGTCCGGTTTCTATGTAGTCTGACATGAAGTCCACGTATTGGCCTTTTAAATCGGAGTCACGAGACAACCGGCGTTCGATAGCGTGGAATCGTCGCAATGCAACCTCACGAGAGCCTGCGAATATGGGTTCCGAATCATCTTTAAAGGGCAAACGTAAAACATATCGTCCGGAGGAGTCACGAGGATGACTGGATACAAACAACTGTTCACAGAGGGTTTCATCTGGAGTCAAGAGTGACACTTTCGGTATGGAATCTAGTTCCCAAAAATGTTGAACCAGAGAATTCAACTCGTTATCTATGTTTAATGATGTGTGTACCAGAGTGCTAGAAGCTAAACGAGTTTTGCCTAACAGGAGCCACCCAAAGACGGAGTTGAAAGCGGTGGGTTGGTTAACATTTCCTTTGATTTGTTGGTTGAGAAGTGAATCGGTAAAGACGTCGGCGGCGAGCAATAGATCGATACATCCCGGAATATCGAATCCGGGGTCTGCGAGTGGCAAAGATTGTATATGTGACCAGTGTTTAATTTTGCGATAGGTTGATCGCCACATATTCTCGAAATGACGTGCAGATCCTAATCAAAGATTATTGTATCTTTAGTACCTACTGCACACCTCACTTCACCGAGAATAGACGCTGGTGCCTCGCCGAGACCACATACGGTTGTGTTCATTGGGGTCGGATGTAAGTTTAAACGTGAGATGGCTGATTCAGTAATGAAGTTACTTTGACTTCCGGTGTCAAATAAGGCACGAAACGATTGCATGGTACCGAAAGCATCTTTGACCTGCACTATTGCAGTCGCCAGCAAAACAGTTGTATGCATAGGTGACCTTGACACCAACGACGATGCGGTTGGATGGGATCCGATAGGATCATCGCGATGGAGTAAGGTGTGATGTTTCCGTTTGCATGTGCGACACGAAAATATCGATTTATAATACTTCAACCGATGAGATGACCTCAAGCAATTGAAGCACCAGTTCTTCTCAGTAGCAATGTGCATTCGTTCATCGTATGATTTTTTGATAAATTCTGAACATGCCGCAATGGAATGAGAATCACCACAGAAAGAACATTTACTGGTGTACGGAACGAAAGGCGTAGCACTTTCGGTTTGCTTTTCGGTAGCAGCTACCAGTGTGTGTGCAGGGGTGGAACGTTTTGGTTGCGAATAGGAAGTCGAACCTCTCTGCGTAAGTTCGTTTGACTTGATTGTCTTAACGAAATGTGTATCGCGTAATGACGCCTCGCACTTAGAATGTAGAAAAACCTTTAGTTGTTTGTAGGTTGGCAGTTCGACATCTGAATGATTTTCCTCAAAATCACGTCTTAATTTCGAGTCGAGTTTTGATAAAATATGATATACCTACTTACTAGAATAAAATCCCATTGACCAACCGGTAGATTAACTGTTTTTAGAATACTTATATTCTCTTCAAATGAATCAAGGGATTTTCTGAACTCGTGAGCGTCGTTGAATTTGAAATCGACATTTAAGATGTCTCGCCAACACGTAAAGGCTAGGTCGCGTTTATTAGTGAAGCGCGCGGTGAGTGCTTGGTACGCGTCGTGATAGTGTTCGTGAGTCATCGGGAACGATTTAATTACCGGCAACGCATCGCCGCTAAGAGATGATAACAAATAGTGAAACTTCTCCGTGTCAGTCAAAGAAGTTGAGTTGTGTATCAAAGCGTTGAAAGTATCGAAATATTCTGGCCATTTCTTGACGTCACCGCCAAAAGTCGGTAGTGTTATTTTGGGTAACCGAATGTTTGAAGAAGCATTGCCAATACCGTGAGAATGATTTGAATCACCTTTTGAAAAGTTGCGATTTATTGACAACACATTGTAAAACATTTCGTCGAAACGCTCCTGAATTTCGTTATCTTCATTTTCAGGATCGTCAAGAATCTCCTGAATTGTAAAATGCGCATCCTCAAAATTAGCGGCAATTATATTCTTTACTTCCTGATGATATGATAAAAACAAGTCTCGCTGAGAATGGTCACTAGCTGCCAACATACCAACCTCTAGAGCCTTAAGGATAGGTTACACAGTGCGAGCAGCTGATGTGACAGTAGACAGCTACTGTGCCTATGTACTCGTATGACAGTAGCTCGACTCGCCTCGCACGGTCACACTATGCAAGCTGCTGGCTTCGCAGAAGACAGCTACTGCACCAGTGTACTGGCATATTCGTCAATGGCAATTCGTCTGCAATGTTGTCGCAAAATACACGTTTAATCACAGTACATACCACAATAAAAGCGGTTACGAAAATACTTTGTGTTGAAATGCTTAGAATTGAAAGAGCTATACAAAAAAAGAAGAAGAAAAGAAGTATTTGGGTCAGGGATTGGTTGCAAAAAAAAGGGGCAACGCATACAATATTTAAAGAGCTATATGATGAAGATCCCCGAGAATATAAAGCGGTTATGAGAGTGACACCTGAACAAGTGGAAATACTTTTAAATTTAATTGCTCCAAAAATTCAACGTGATGATACACTGATGAGGGATGCGATACCTGCAAGGGTGAAGTTGGAAATAACTCTGGTATACCTTTCTTCTGGGATATCGTATAGACTATTGTCGGTATTTTTCAGAGTTTCAAAAGCATCCATAATTAAAATAATACCAGAAGTGTGTGCTGCTATCAATGAAAGTCTAAAAGGTTATATCAAAGTAAGTAATTTTTATTATTCTTAATCAAATTCACAACGGATTTGTTAAAGTTTTTGCACATATTAAACGTGAACTTAACATAGTAATACTTAATAACTACAGTACTACATAGCTTATTTCGTTATTTTAGAGATTGATATTGCTGAAGAAAGTATATCATTAGGTACGGAGTATAGATTGTGAAGATTGATCCAGCAGTGGCGTAGAGTGTGCAGATATTGTAGGTTCAACAGGTTGATAATTTACAGACATTGTTTGTGAAGGTTTTACTGGAGCTGCGAACACTACAGGCTGTGATGACAGCGTACATTCATTATGGAGTATAGATTGTGAAGATTGTTCCAGTTGTGTAGAGTGTGCAGATATTGTAGGTCCAACAAGTTGATAATTTACTGCAGGCTGTGGTGATGGCGTACATTCAGAACTGTAATCAGAAGGTGTATACACAATTCTAGCACAGAGGGCGCTTTTACGGTATCTAGAGAGTATTGCCTGTATTTCATCTGTCGCATCAATTCTATCAATCGGAGGTAACTGTTTGAGCTGCAGTGCTACATGTCTTCCAATAACATCACATTCATCTTCTAATTCTCTTGGAATCGGGGCAGACACGTTTACTAAACTGTTATTTAGTTCTTTGAGCTCATTCAAAGCTGCTTGAATTTCAGACCGTTCTGATGATACTTTCGTCTTTAATTTTGGAGTTTTTGGTGGCCTCATCACTTTTGTAGGAACGGCGTTGTTGCTATTGTCACTAGCATCAAGGTCCTCGTTATTCATGGCCTCGTTTCCTGACATTGATCCAACGTTGCTTCCTGACGTTGACGCATGATTTGATTCCTGAAATTAATGTTACTCTTTTATTTTTCAGATACCCAATGTGGAAGAATGGCAAGATATAGAAGTAGGATTCGCTTCGAGGTGGAATTTCCCGAATTGCTGTGGAGCTATTGATGGGAAACACATAACAATTCAAGCACCACCAAATTTTGGCAGTGAATATTATAACTACAAAGGAACAAACAGTATAGTGCTCATGGCCGTCGTAGATCACGATTATACTTTCAGATATGTAGATATAGGCTCATACGGTCGTAATGCAGATGGTGGGGTATTTCAAAACTGCTCTTTGTATCCGTATCTAGAAAACAATTTATTGTTGCCTGAAAATGGTATTCTAGTTGGAGATGATGCCTTCCCTTTGAAGCCGTATTTACTAAAGCCCTACAAAAATATATTGACTACCGCAGAAAAGATATATAATTATAGATTGAGCAGAGCAAGAAGGATTGTGGAGAATGGGTTTGGCATTCTAGCATCTCGTTTTCGTGTTTTGGGAAAGCCAATTCAAGTTAAAGAGGAAACTACGATAAAGATCGTCTTATGTGCATGTACATTACACAATTGGTTACGTACCACTGCATCAAGCACTTATGAAGACATCATAAACTTTCAAATCATTCTGGGGCAGTGGAGATCCGAAATTAATGAATTACCGAGTATTCGTCGCTCGAGAATCAATAATAGATCGAAAGCAATAGCAGAGAAAATGCGTGATAAATATAAAAATTATTTCAATGGCGAGGGAGCAGTTACGTGGCAAAATGATATGATTGTGTAATTAGAAATAAAATACTTACCAGATTACTTAGTGTTTCTTTTTCTTTTAGATTTATTATTTTCATAATATAATCCATAGAATCGAACCACTTGATAGATGGTTTATAGATCTCATCAGTACCAGATCCACTTTTTTTGCTTTTTTCAATTTTCAATAACTCCTGGTTATACGTAGAACGTAAATTTTTGATTTTTTTTGTAACTTCATTCGTGTTTTGTAAATTAAATTCCATGCGGATGTGTTCTAACGGCGCTTTACGCAAATCTCTGTTCTTATAATTAGGATCCAAACAATTCCATAAGTTCGTTTGATCTTTGTATAGCTCCACAAACTTTATATTTTGATCGGATGTCCATCTTTCCGCCATTTTGACGCCGAAACAAGAAACACTGTAGCGTGGGCCCGAGCGTACGAGCTACTGTCATTTCGCAAAATCGTGCGAGTTGACGACCGAGCGGCGTGCGAGTGGCGTGGTGGGGAAGGCAAGTAGCGAGTAAAAACAAAAAATGTTGAAGTAACTCGGACGCGAGCTACTGTCCCACTCGCACATGACAGTAACTCGTATGATGCGGTCACACGGTGCAAGTAACTGCACCTCAGTAACTGACTCGGTCAGCTCGCATGCCAGCTCGCACTGTGTAACCTAGGCATTAGTCAAACGCTTATATGCGATGGTTCGTTTTCTACGCAAGGATGGTAAATCCTCAGTAGTATAATGGATATCGATTGATTTTGACTTAGACTTCTGCAAAGTACCTTTTTTCTTGTTCATTAGAAGTGACATTGTAGGTATTTACTATGTAGGTCGATACGTAAAAATATAGCAAAATATGTAGGTAGGTACTTACCTAAATAAGTTTAGTTACTCATGTAGGTACCCGAGTATTGGCAGATTAATGACTACTGTCGGTCTCTAAACAATAACAAAAAACGATTTTATGCAACGTAAATAAGTAGGCACCAAATTGATATTATTATGTTACGTGTAGTTCCGGCACAATCTAAATTTACTGCGAACTATATTTTGCTCCGATATTGTAAATGAAACCGTAACTGTAAGTGAATACAATAGAAGATAGACCACGATTAGTAAATATAACTAATAACCGAGCAACTCGAAGTAAACTAGTAATATCTCAATGAAGTAAACAAGTTTGTAAAATGTTCGCGATACTGTGCGGTACTCGCACTCAATATTAGCTAATCTGTTCATTCCCTTGGTAGGTACCTAACAGTAATATTCACAGCCGCACGACCGTTGAGCGAGATTTCGACCTACCCTCACGATTTCAGATAGTGACCAAAAATGATTTGATGGAATATTTTACGATTTGCGCATTGTAAAACACGATTTATAAACCAAGATTATGTTGTGATTGCGATCTATGATGGGTGCAAATACTAAATATCGAGTTACGAAATGATTAATTGTGAGCGAAATAAATTGTGCACCGATTAAAATGTGATTGCACAATATAACTTGATCTCACAATTATTATAACTATGAATGTTGATATGAATAATAGATACTTGACATGTAAGTAATCCTTTTGCACTACGATTTTGTAAATCCAACCAGGATTTCGATGGTGATAGCTCAATAACGTTATGTAACTTAATAGATTTGATTGTAGGTAATTCTATGGAAATTGTGGAATAGCTTAGAATGTGATGTGTAGGTACTATAGGTTTTAGTTAAAACAATAGATCGATTGAGATATTCTAAGTTACGCTTTTAACCAGAAATACCACAAGTAAAGATGGCGATTTACGATTCAAAATGGAAGTTTCCTGTGTTCGGCACGAATTTGATGTAGCATTCGCACCACGCCGAAATACCGTGATGGCTTTCTGCTACACAGGGAAGACCTGGATATGAGAGGTCTGACGAGTTACACGATAAAAAATACGATGTTCACCTTGATCTAGGCAGCCAACAGTAAAGATATGTGCGTACGTACCTCAGACTGCAAACTGACACTCGTTGAACTTCCAGCTTGGTGTGTCCATGAGCTGACGATAGGGGCCAGGGTTCACAAATACAGATGAGATGAGATGATGCAGATCGCACGCGGAGTCTGTTAGATTTGAAAGCTGTTAAGCCGGTCGCGAATTGCGCGTGCGTTTCGATCGGTGTCCGTTTCGAACTGTCATTTGCTCTGAGCCTTGACGTTTTACGTACAAAAAATAAAGTTGGCGTCTCGTTACTGCTGGTAAAGCCCAGAGACAAACTGAACATCGTATAGATTTGGAGAAGAGTTTGATGGGAACGAAACAGCGTTTGAGAAGTCGATTAACACTAAAGTTGTAACTTTAGTGTCCTCCATTCCTCGCCTTATATCATCAGTCACTTTAAGGAGAGCTGACACGGTACTGTGCCCGGGAAAACCTGAATGAAATGGAAACCGGATTGAAATGGGCTGATGAGGGAGTTGTGTATAAGAAGTGAGACAGTTGTTTATGAACACAGGCCTCGAGCACTTTGGACAGAAAGGGAAGGATGGAAATTGGGCGAAAGTGACCGGAAAGAGTGGGATTGGGAATTTTAGGCAAGGTACAAGCAAGTACAAAATACTTTTAAGTCGTTTCTAGGCAGTATCTATGATATTGACTGGTATTTCTAACATTTGACTATAACTATAAGCCCATCAAAAACAAATGTGAAAATGGCAGCCAAGTTCATTATGAATCGTTGTTGACTTGACCGACAAAAGAGATATAAATGGGTGCGTATTACGTATTCCTATTTAGATAATAATAATCCTAAAATGTATTCAAAAGAACATACAAAATTCTAAACAAAATAAAGTTCTTGCTTTTTCTGTTTTATCAATGTTTCCTGTTTAAAAATATAACTCCTTAAATTTGAATTATTTACACAAAGCAGATACCTAACTTAAAATAAATTAAAGCTCAAGATTTGACTTCACTAGTTTTCACATAAGTACAAGTTATCTTATATTTGCCAGTAGATGGTGGTGGTGGTGGTTCCGGTTCTGACGCCCAACTTTAAATTGCCCCACTTGCAGCTCATCATCGTCTCTTTTCCCCAGTTTTGCGTTGAAGTCGAAGAACGGTGAACTGAGTTTTGAAACCATGCATGGCTTTAGATCCTCGTCGTCGGGGTGTGCCGAGGTCGGGGCGTAGACATGTACGACAGCGAATATCTTGAGGATATTCTGAGTATAAGGTACGCCACCCTGCAGCCGTATTGCGTAAGTGCGCAAAGAGTTCAAACTCTATCCAACCGACCAATCACACAAAACGGAAATCCACATCGCGTCATTCATCTCGCATGTAATTGGTCGATTGGATAGAGTTTGAACTCTGCGCACTTACGCAATACGGTTGCTGGTCGACACACTCGATTTTCACCACGTTATTCACAAGGGTCTTGTGGACGATAAATCATACATGGGTGGGGTCGGGACCCCACCCTGGATCGGACTGCCGGTGCCGGTCACCCTCTCGGTAATAGAGCAAGTTACCGGATTTGAGGCTTATCGTTTCCTCTCCCTCTCTTCGGACTTCAGATAACCCTAGAATACCCGATCGTAACCTACTCAATTCCTCTTAGAGATCGGTGATCTTCTCGTCGGTCCAGAGTGTGCGCGTGTTGTACGTTGCCAGTCCTAGTCGTCGGTGTTTGCTGGGGTAGCCGGATCTACTTCTTGGATTTTTAGCACCCCTTGCCATGCGGTAACCTCTAACGCTACCGTAGTTTACGTTAGACAGGCTACCGGACACTTGGGGCCATTTTTTATTTGTGCTATTTATGAGGGGTTTCGCCAAAATCGCCACGCTTGGCAGACGGATTGGCGATCGCAGTATGGTTGTAAGAAATGCACCAAGAATGCTGCTGCCCATTCTCTGGTAAGTAGCTTAGTCGCCTCTTACGACAACCACGGAAGATATAGAATGGTACTATTCTTTACATCCGACACCATAGGGTACGACACATACATAAAAATAATAATGCTGCTATATAATGCTTCGTCGTAGTCGGGTATGAATCATAACCCTCCTTTTGGCTTCGCAATAGTCAGGTAAGAATCATAACTCTCCTTTTGGCTTCGCCTGAGTCGGTAAGAATCAAAACCCTTCTTTTAGATTCGCCATCGTTGGGTAAAAGGCGAACTTTTTTTATCATTAGATTATTCAATAATTTCGAAAGTCGCTAGATGTTAATAAAAATCTATTGCGTGACAAATACATATTTCAAATCTTAAAAATAGGGAATTTGTATGCTCACAATTATCCAGTTGAAAACCAAGTTTCAATTTTTGGTTAGGTTTTTTATCTATCAAATAGTCATTGATAAAAATGAAGATTTTTAGACGCTATCTCAATAACCATTTGAGCTATATTTATAAAATTTAGGGTTCTAGTTAAACTAAGGGATTTTAATAAATAAACCGAGTTTCATGAGTTTTATGTTAAATAGATTCCGAGTTATTAAGAGGTCAAAAGTTGCTCCAAATGGTTTGAGTAATGGCTGCTGCGCACACTGCTGCTACGCCAGTTCCTTTGCTTGAACTTGGCTTGACACGCTGCCGGGTCTATATTATATAATTTTAAAGTAATAATTAATTTTAGATTTCGATAACAAGTAGAGCCATATGCTCATATTGAATATCTAAGTATACACCCTAAATCTTTGCTTTATGATTGTTAGGTAGGTGGTTATATCGTCGTTGGGTAGGTATGTATTTTTTTGTAACGTACAATATTTCAAGCAATAGGATAGGTTGTTAACAAAACGTTTTTAACGTTTATATATCTATTTTAAACACTTTACTAGTGGCAGGTAGAATGGTACCTTGGTATTGTCTATTTAAAGAAAAAAATATTCACGAACCGAGTAAACCCTTTTGCATTCAAGTTGCTGCTAACGGCACGGTTTCTTTGTATGGGATGAGGGATCTGTATGCTACTAATATAATTATGTTATGGCATTTATTTTTGCAGGTACCATCTACGATAATTTAAACTTATTATGTAAATCATATATATATTCCTATTTCGGCGACGAAAGTTTTATTATTCTAAATAAATTAGAGCCTATTAATTATTCTGTGGCCTAACGTTATAATTTGGTAAAACAGTTGCATGCGACTGTACATCTTGACACCAAATAGACGAAGAGCTAGGTTTAATGTATTCAAAGAAGTTTAAGCCACTCTAACTAACCTAGTAATTCAAAACATAAAAAAACATGTATTTAATTTATAATTTTTCTCTCTGACATTTCTAAGGACTTTAGACCGATAAAACAAGAAGTATATTACACATATTTATAGAAAAAAAAAAATCTTGGCAATTTTTTAAACTCATCGATCTTGGACTATTATAAAATTGAACTCATTATATCTTCTAATTTGACTTGGCGAAAAATTACGACTACCTACTTAGCGACAAATCTTTTGGAGAAAACAGACTGATCTTTACATCACAATTTGAATCTCTAAAACTAGGGCACCTAACCCTAGTTTTTGAGATTCAAATTGTGCCAAGCTGGGGCGATGCGCCCCTAGATCTCAGGCCACCTAGAAAGCATCTTTTGAACCTGTGACCGACCGATTCTGATATTTGGCGACTGATTCAGACTAATTCAGAATAAATTTAGGAGAAAACAGATCTTCGCTAGGTGTAGTTTTTGAGATATAAATGTGGTTACCCTGGGGAGATGCCCCCCAGGTCGGCCAACAATACACCCTTCTAACTTTTGAACCCGTGACCGACAAATTCAGATATTTTGTGTTCATCAAAATTAAAAGCCCTGACGGTGGCCAAGCCAGAGTCAGCCACACGTCCCACCGCCGACGATCAGCGAGAACTGGAGCTAGAAACTAGATGCAGTAGAGTTGGCAAGCAGCGAGAAACGGGTGTGTAGTTCAGATAGTTTTATCGCTCGGCTATGAGCGAGTGTTCTTATGATACGAGCGCGTTCGAGACGTCCGCGTTTTGCTGTAATAAGGGCTCAGATTCAAAATCTCGAGAAGCAGGGGTGGATCGTTGGTACGTATTGAAACACGGTAATTTGGCAGTTGTATATATTTAACTATTACAGAATATTTCTTTACAATAATTTCTTTGTACAATATGGAGATAAAAATCTGCTTGTGTTCAATAAAAATAAAATGCAACACAAGACTAAAGTTGTCAAAAATGTGACAAAATATAAATCTTTACAAAAAAAGAGGCCGTTTAGGGTCAAAACACACTGAGGCAGACTTGTAGCGAAGCGATGCGTCCGCAAAATGTACTTAGCATTTTGACCGCTAGTTCTACAACGTAATGCGTTATAGAAATAGGGGTAAATATGTACATATTATGTACATTTTGCGACGCGTCGCTTCGCTGCGACTCTTGTCTCAGTGCGCTTTGACCGTTAAGAGGCATAAATATACTATTATGGTCACGCTATACAGATAATTACAATAGTATACAATTTAATACAATGTCGATAGATATTTTACTCATTCATAATTTAAAACAACAGTAAAACGAGGCTCAATATAAAACTGGTGATTGCATAAATAGGACGAATAATTTGCATTTTATTCCTTTGAACAGAAAACATATAACAATAGGGAAAATTAAGTACGTCTATGATATAGTACAGTAACTTTGAATTTCATAACGTAATTTAAACTGATTTTATATACTAGGGCGAAGCGAAAATTTTGAAGATACTGCCAAGGAGATCAAATACCACCTTAAAACTGAAAATTACTATTAATTATGTTTACGAGACTGCCAATCCTTACAAATATGGGACGTTAAAATGGCAGTGATGTTTTACAACGATCCAGAAATAGCCCGTAAGTATAACAATATGGTGTTTGTGGGGGCGCGGCTGGAGCCACGCCGACAGAAATGCTTCAACCATAAGTTGAATATTCTAGAGAAGTTATCGAAACCTACGCGGTGTGATACGTCACAAGAGATAATAGTCTAGTACCTCATGTCTTCATCGGACATAATTATGGTTTCAACAACACTCTCTGTTTTGTTGGAAGTTAATTCCAATATCTTCATTATAGCTTGGCAAATTCGTACATGACACTTCGCAGGTCCGTGCCGGTGGCGACGTTAATGTGAACCCTGTGACGTGACGGCGCGATGACTGTGACGTGACGGCGCGATGACTGTGACGTGACGGCGCGTTGACTGTGACGTGACGGCGCGATGTCTATGACGTGACGGCGCGATGACGGCGACGCTCCCGTCTCGTATGGTCTGCGTCCGCGGACCATACGAGTCTCACGTACGAATTTGTCAACCTATAGATTTAGAGTAGCCTGGCGGTAACTCTTACTCAAGTTCTAAAATTTACATCATTTGTATTTACTCAAAACATTATATTCTGTCCAACGCGTGGTCTGCTAGATGGACCAATGATTCCAGCAACATATCATTTCGATTACCGATTCGATTATTGACTCTTTAATTGGTATGGAGTATCGATTAAAATTGTTTGCTTTCGATTAAAACAGCGGTTGCTATGCCTTTGTTTATTTTTATTCAATATAAAATAATACAGCCGCTTTGTTAACTTTTAAATTTATTTTGCAGGTTTTATAGCAAAAAATTGCGAAAAATAAAGCGGAAAATTTATATTATTTTGTATTTCATAAAAATACAGGCGCAGTAGCCGCCACCTGTTTAAATCGACAGCACAAAACTATAATCGATAATACATATCAATAAAATGAGTCTCAATAACCGTATTGAAAAGTTATGTCGCTGCAATCATTATAGTGTTATAGAGCAAGAAGCCAGAGCCTCTAGATGTTGCCAAATTCTTTCTTCATAAAATGTGTGAATTAATTAGTTTTAGTATGCAGGTACTTGCTAACTTGCTTGAGACGGGCAATTTACAGGTGCTAAGGGTACGCAAACAAATACTCTCTTTTGGATACCTACGTTGATAGTACCTCTACTCAGTCTCACATATTTTGTGTAGAAAGAACCCAGAAACGTCTGCGGGCTCTAGGATCTTGGACCGCTAGTTGCTGCGAAAATCGAATAACCCGTTGGACAGAATATAGGTGAAAGTTTTGGCCAAAATGGAGCATTTTTAAAATGATTGTTTCCATGATCTTTCATCACGGGTATCGTTCTTTTTTCAAAACAAACCCTCGAGATTTTTGAGGTAATTTTTGTATTTGAATAGAATCGATATATATTATACATTAACATGTATTTAACAATCTGTTTACAAAACAGTTTATTAAGAGGCAGATGGAAGCCAACTAAAACATGCGATAAAATTTGGAATCGTCAAATAAAAGGATTTTTTCTCTGAATTTTACACATTTTTTTGTTTTTTTTTTTATTTTATTTTTTTGTTTTATATTTTTTTTTGGTTTTATGGTTTTATTTTTTTGGAAGTTCAGTTTTTTATATTTTTTTTCTTTCAATTGAGTGTCGAATTTTTTTTATAACTTTTCCAAAAATTAAACTGTTTTGAGAGACACTTTTATTTATAACTCTAATCAGTTTTCTTACATAATATGTAACTTGTTTTAAAAAATTATTTATTGTACTTTAATTATTCAGCGCGGCCAAGTGCCTCTTATGTAAAATCTTTATAAAACTTATACATACGCGATATAAAATGCCAGGCGTTTTAATATTACATCAAACAGTGTCAGTGCTTCGGGCTATGAGGGACAACGTCCAGACGGTGAACTTTACGAATAAAATTACTAAACAAAACTTAACAATTTCTAGTCTAGATGTAGCTCTATCGTAAACTTAACGAAACAATCATTGCGAGGCATCGATGAAAACATATCGGTAGATGCCGACTCTTAACCAGAACAATTAATTACATTATGTGTCTAACGACTCATTTAAAACAATTTCCCAAAAAAAATTTGTAGAAATATATGAACTTTGATAAACAAAAGAATTTCGATTCGAGTTCATGCGCAAGTAAAAAACTGTAAAACTGTGGTCTTGTAAAAAAAGTTAATTTAATATTGTTAGTTGATGATGACGTTTTTGATAGGTTGTGACGTCATAGTTCACAAGGTGCAGAATTCCTCGCTCGTGTAACATATTATTGTACAATCTTTGTATAACTTTTAAGATATGCATTGTTAGAGTCCTCTCATATGATTATAACAGGAATTCTGCTAAACACGTACAAAGTAAGGGCAAAGAGCGCACCAAAATATAATTTTACACATTTCTACTCATTTTACGCGCGAAAAATGACAATAGCTAAATGGTAAAACTAATTTTGCCGCGGTCTTGTCGGAACACAACATATTTGCTCTATATTATTATTAATTAGCACAACATATCAATTTAAACTTTTCTCAATTTGAGAAAACTGATAAATTAACATGTAAATTATTTCATAGGATTATCTAGCGAGGAAAGATTATAGAAGGCGTATAGTATTAATTTGACAAGACTTGGAAATATTCGTTGGACGTATGTGTATATTGTTTCAGTCAAACAATGTTGAATTTTGACATTTTCTTACATTTACAACCAAAGAAAACACTGTGTTAAATATAATCGTTTATAAAAACTTGTGTGTCCTTATACGAAGCCTTCAATAATCTTATGGTATCTAGCAACAGTTACATCGTATATAAAGCGTAGCCCAGCGCCAAATATAAGGCAACACAATCGTTTAGCACCATTATTTAAGTTTTACGCATTCTTAGGGAATCGATCCACTGACGCATGAGCGTGCGCGTGCGCGTGCGCGTGCTGCTAGGGGGCGGACACTCCACGCGCTCGCGCTCGCAGACACATCATTGCGACGCACTCAAAGTTCGTACATGTAAGCGCAACTAACGTTGTGGACATTGAGCTGCAACCATTGCACCGGAGCGTAACGACGAATTGTAGCACCTTTAAACAATTACTTCAACACTGTACACGTTCACAATATAATTTAGTTCCGTATATTATCACAGGGCATGAGTCACGAGCCGAGTACGCTCTCCCACATATAACGTGTCGCGGCGGGACCTGGCGCCCTCCGCGCAAAGCAGCCATTATCAATATATTACATCATTCTTTATTATATATTTTTTTGTCATTTACCCTTTCCTCATCACAAAAATACTATTTACATAAAAACCATACACGACCCTAAAATGAATATATTTATGTATTTTTTTATTTCTTACTATTTACACGTATTAAATAACTTATAAATAAACAATAATAAATATTTAAAAACGAATAGGATGCCTTTGTCAGGCAGCGTAACGATTTGTGTTGCGCTTGCGACGGTCGCGTCACGAACAGACTTTATCGACCACTGAACATCGACTCTACTACACACTACGAGAGTCTCCTTCAGTCTTGTTGACATCGTGTGCGGTGAGCCACGAGCTCGTGCTCGTGCTCGTGCTCGTGCCCGCAGGCCACAGACAATTTAGGAACAGCTGCACCAACATACACGATCGACTGTGACTAGAACACGCGTCATAGCTGTGACGCGCAGTCGGGTCCTAGCATTGAGGCGGGAAGCCATTCTGAATACAGTCCACAACAAAGAAACGTTCTAAATGATTAGCTGTAAATGATTAAGTTGTACACTTTCTTCTGTTGCCGACTGTACACAACACTACGACAGGCAATTACAATGTACATTATTTACGCAACTCGTTAGTTGCAGATATTTATATATCACAACTACCTTGATATCGTTGGCAATCGAGTATGTTGAGAGCGTGTCTTCATCCGAACATTAGTTTTGTGGTGTAATTTTTATTGTGACGACAGAATCATGTAGTGAGTGAGTAAGTATATATTTTCACTTAACTTTGGTCTGAATTGAGCACTGGTTTTATAATAGAAGGCTATTATAAAGATGGCTAAAGAAATAATAACACTGTGTTTGTAAATTATTGAATTAGCTTTCCACTTTAAAATAATAAAACAGAACTTTAAATTAAGTATTTGAGATCTATATATACGTAGGCAACTGGAAATGACAAAAGCTGCATACTCACTTTTGCACATTCCTGAAACGATTGCCCGTAACTTTGGTTAAGCGGTGCTTGATATTTGCCAGAAGCCAGTACATCATTACACTATATGTTCAACGCGTGACGTACCCATCTGGCTAAACGGCATTTGGACGCAGTTACTGAAAGTTCGTTTCAATAAAAATTCCACCTCAAAACGAAGCGCAACACCTTATAAATACAACATGGCACTATGGAATGTAACATATAATTTTCATAGTGGCACATTTATACTTTTAATAATATAAATACTCAACTGTCGTTAAATTTTTGTATTATGTAACACGGGTAATAAATGTGCGTAGAGTCTGTGATTCGCGCGTCGCCGTCGCGTGTGTGTGTAGTACGAGTACGGGCACGGGCACGGGTCGGGCACGGGTATCATCGCTTGGGCGCGGGCCAGGCGGCGGCCAGGCTGCGGCTGGCGGCCAGGCGCTGGTGCGAGTCGCGGAAGGCGGCCACGATCCTGTCGAAGGCGTCGGGGTCGTAGACGGAGCGCGCCGCGTTGGTGAGCTCGAAGGGCTCCTCCACGCACAGCAGCTTCCACTGGTGCGGGTCGTTCTTGTGCGCGCGCGCCGAGCGGCACGCGCCCACCGGCACGCGCCCGCCCGCGCGCACTGAGATCGCCATCTTGTCGTAGCTGCCGATCAATACAACTACTTTCACACACAGAGAACGCTAACTATTACTCTTAAATACTTCTTACATATGCGTTCATACATCTAGTCATAAAGGTTCACCGATTATGACCCAAGTAACACAGGAAGCATTTAACAAACGTATAGGAAACTTATGTAGACCTTAAGATCCGTATAAACTCTTATATAAGCTCACCGAGCATCTTGACGCTTTATATTGTCATTTCAAAACCATTAAGTGCAAAGCGCACTGTATAACGTCTGGATAATAGCAATTCAAAAAACTTTTGTAAAGCCTTTAGTTTAAGTGCAGCAAACCACAACGCAGCTGTACAGCTTTCAGCTGTTTTAGTGCATTTGGATTTACAATAGCATTTTTAAGTAGTAAATAAATGCTTTAAGCTGTTTAATAGCATAAACAAGAACCAATATAAAGCCCCGTAAATCCGCTCACCAAATTTTAGTGCCTTAGGGTCTACAGTAGCATTTTTAAGTAGTAAGATAACGCCTACTTAAAAGCATAAACTTTTACCATTATAATGCGCCGTAAATCCGTTATACAACTTTGAGCTATTTTTGGTGCCATTTGTTGTGTAATAGCACTTTAAAGTGGTTAGTAAAAACCTAGACCTGCTGAACAACATAAATAACATAACATCATAACAACATTGATAACCCCGAGTTATTATCAAAATTTTATTTCAATGTGCCATGTAAAACATTTCGGTTTAATCCACCCGTACGTGTACCTCATTCTTCTTCAAATTATAGACAGAACAGTTATATTGTGCGCGCAAGCAGACATTTCAATGACATATGCAAGGAATATGATTTGGATCCATTCACAATCAGTGTGAATTCGGCCAGAAGGTGCTTAAGCCTCAAATTTTTCAAGTAGCAGTAGGTTATATTGTTTGTTTCTGTTTTTATTCACTTATTATTTTCTTTGTCATCAGTCATATAATTGCAACCTAAGTATTTGCTTGTTGCTTTAATTAAAGCGATGAGTTTTTTGTTTTTGTGCTCACACCATAAATTATTATTATAAGTCTATACGTGAGGATTTGTAATTGGCTTTCTGTTGACTATGGTTTCCTTTTTTGTCTTTATTTATTAGCTGTAAGTCCTCCATGTACTAAAATAACTAAATAAATAAATAAACGTGAATCAATGTAATGCTTGCATTTTTAAAGATCAACTGAGTTATGTTGTATAGCTAACAGCTCTTTAATCAAATACACGTGAGTTATTGTAATGCGTAAAGCTGTATAATATAGGTTCATTTTACTATATTCGTAAAACCATTTGTCAGCCATATTGAGGAAAAGCACAATATTCGCTATAAACATGCTTCTTTTTGTTGACGGCACCAAATTATTTCAATAAGCCACGCGCAGGAATATGGAGAGCATGCGTTCGGAAAGCTATTTTATCAAAGAGTTGATGCAAATGGATACAAGTACAACAAAAATTCTGAAACGGGTTTTATTGTTTTGTTCAAGGATCCCCAAAATTGTTTTCAAGTAATGGCACTATTACAGTGTATTTCAAGACAACTGGTATACTGGTGAACCCATTTAGAACAACTTTATAGATAATGCCACTATAGTGGTTCATCAAAGTCTTCTCTCTGGCCTTTGGCTAAATAATTGTTCACGTGTGAGTATTTGTATTGCTGGCGGCATTAATTGGGTTTTTTAAAGGCTCACCGGGCTGCTACAGACCGACACCATTTTGTAAATATTTTTTAATCAAAAAGTAATATCATTCGGACCTATTTATAAACGCAATAGGCCTATATAGTAATAATATAACTTAATTTAACACTGTCCAGCCAATACCATTATGTTCATTATGCAAAATTCGTTCAAAACTAGGAATACACAATTGTTTTGGTTATTTCACACATACATTTATATAACATTTATTAAAATTTTCAATGAAACTTATATAGACATTTACAGAAACCTACATTGCGCTGTAATATTTCAAGGCATGAAATAACAAAAGATTAAAAACTTAAACAGTATTATAAATATTGTTTCAATGCAAACGTGTCACTCCCTCAGTTTTGACCATCTTCGTCCATATTACATTGTGAGAAAAAAGTAGTTTACTTAGTAATTACAACGATAATTGTATTATAATATTTGTACCGTGGTATTAGAGATGTTTTTGCAATGATGTAGGGTTTAATTAAGTACTAACTGTGAACACTTAAATAGCTCTAATCATTCTTTTACTATATTCTAATGCTAGTCTAATGCTTTTGTAATGCAATTAGCATCTTCATTATCAATAATATTGCTAGTATAATGTAATGCGATTGGCTACTTCTTTGACCACAATAATGCTATTATAATTCGCCTGTAATGCAATTAAAAAACTCTTGTGAACCTATTTAGTATCTAAAGCCGTATAATTTGTGCCCAAATAAGCATTATAGTTTGTAATGCTACTGTAGAGTTAACTCAAAATGCGAAAACGATACAGAAATGCTGTAAGTCGGCCGTTATACTGCCTTGATGTGTTACTTGGGGAGTACCGCGCACCTGGTCTTTCTGAAGAACATCACCAATAAGATCCGTGCAGGTTCTTCTAGAGCATACCCAGTTACTTCTGCCTTTTGATACCTTTCAGTCATCGTCCAAAGACTCAACAAGCTGTACTCACGGGAAGTCCGCGTAGTAGCGCAGCATGTTCAGGAACAGCTCCGCCAGCGTGCAGCGGTTGTGCTGGCGCCGCGCGTCCGCGCCCGCCTCGCACGCGCGCGGCAGGATGGCTGGACTGGTGCCGCCTACGGAATAAACACACATTATATTTTTCCACTACCTTGTCTATTATGTAACACATTGCCTAAGAAATTCGTTTCGAAATATGAACATTTAGACACAAGATTATAAAAAAAAAAAAACAAAAAAAAAACAAAATTACATAATAACAGTTACGAAATGACTTATGTATGGAGTTTTGATATCATTATGAAACTACAACGTAATTATTTTTCTGAACTGAATAGGCTACTGTTGGTGGACACAATCTGCCGCTACACCCACGCTTTTTACACCGTCCCATCCGGCAGAATGATACTGAACCTGATACCTCTCGAAAAAGCGGGCTTTGATTGTGTGTATATAGTCAGTGGTTTTTAGTCTGAACGTTTCTAATAAATTGTTGTTGGAACTTATTTGCATTTAATTAAGTAAGCTCATCAGGTAGTGGAAAAATAATCTTTCTTGTCTTACATAAAACAGGCTGTATTTTAACACTCGCATGTAGTTTTCGAAATTGCTACATCGCTCGTGTTAAAATCTCGACTTTTTATGCTCGACACGAATTGTACTATATCGATCTATAGTAATAATGTGAGTATGTTACTATAATTAAAGTATATAGGAACAAAAAGGCCAGTTCCATAGAACAGGTTCGAAAACACGCGTACAAACATGTTTGAGTAAGATGTGTCGCTGATATGAATACCAGTCACACCCGCCATTAGTGAAATGCATCTGTATGTGCGTCATCATCATCTCAGCTGAAAGATGCAACGCAATGAGCCCTGCCCACTGCCATTTTAGTTTGGCGATTCTTCGGGCTATGTTCGTAACTCTAGTTCTCATGACGATATCCACATTTCTGATTCAAAGACGCAAGGAATCTCCGAGCATAGCCCTCTGATGAATGCCATTATGAGCAATCACAGGTCATATGTACTTTCATCTTGAGACACTGCAGTTAGTTGGACGAGAAGATACCGCGCTAGTTCCCGAACGCCGCCCCCTACCGAATCGGATTCGACGGTTGACGTCTTTCTCGAAGATAGACCTAACTAAATGGACAGTTTATCCCAGATAGACACAATCGTCCACAACTTCTTCGTTTCAGATCTTGATAAAAGTTGGTGTTACATTAGATGGCCATTTAAAATGACCTTGGTTTTTCCATGTTCATTTTAAGAAAATAGAGCAGGTTACCGGGTTATGGAGTCCTCTCCTTCTTTTCGGAGTTCCGATAACTCTATTAAATTCATTGTTACCTGCTAAATTCTTCCTCTAGTTCGCTGATCTATTCGTTTGTGCCGAGTGTACGCGTATTATATATTACCAGGGACTCATCGGTTTGTATTCTGGTAGACGGCTATGCCGTAACCTCGGCCGCTACCGTAGTCGAGGGAAGGCAGGCTGCCGGGCACTAGGGGCCGTTTTTCAGTTGCGCTATCTGGGTTAGGTGGGTTGGCGATCGTAGTTTGTTGTTACAGCGTGTTTACAGTGTACGGAGAAAGCAGCTGCCTATACTGTAGTAAGTCTCTTCGTCGCCTCTTACCACACCCACGGGAAGATATGGAATGGAGCTATTTTTTAGGTAGGTAAAATTAATGGTCGAATGTGCGTGCGTAGTAATTTAACTCCTCAAATGAAAATGTCATAAAAACAGAAATACTAACTAAAGAGCAGCCCCTTCAGCCGTGCGTTACACTGAATAATGATTTATCGCCAACCATTAGGATAGCTTAGTTTACCGCTGAAGCGTCACTTCCGAGCAGAGCGGCTCCGGTGACACTGGCCATTCGCGGGAACAAGCTCGTTTATACCAGTGCCAGTGCCAGTGCCAGTGCCACTGCCAGTGCCAGTGTCGCCGGAATAGCTCTACTCGAAAGCGAGCTTTTAGTTTTGTAGCACATCTGTGGTGGACACGCAGCTTACACGTCGATGGCTGGAATGGGACATAGGTGAGTGTACTCACACTGCAGGAAGTGTATGACCATGAGCGTGAGCGAGTACGAGGACAGAGTTCTGTGGACATAGGTAAGTGTACTCACACTGCAGGAAGTGTATGACCATGAGCGTGAGCGAGTACGAGGACAGAGTTCTGTGGACATAGGTAAGTGTACTCACACTGCAGGAAGTGTATGACCATGAGCGTGAGCGAGTACGAGGACAGAGTTCTGTGGACATAGGTAAGTGTACTCACACTGCAGGAAGTGTATGACCATGAGCGTGAGCGAGTACGAGGACAGAGTTCTGTGGACATAGGTAAGTGTACTCACACTGCAGGAAGTGTATGACCATGAGCGTGAGCGAGTACGAGGACAGAGTTCTGTGGCGCGCGTCGTTGATGTCGTGCGCCTGCGCCCACAGCTTCGTTAGCGCCACCAGCGGACGGACCCGCCAATCCACTGCAAACACACACTTATTCATTTAAAAATGTGTAAATCTTCACAAAAATTTATAAAGTACCCGGTTGTAAATGTTACATTAGAAATATACGTTTTCATAAAAGGATCAGAGTGCCAAATCGTCATGAAGTACTCAACCGGCGGAGAACTTCACGTAGCGTCGAATAACTCAACACTGTCGCTAGCTCATCGCACACTATGCGCACCTTACGACTCGTCATCAAGTCTCATCATGTCCAAGTATACCGCCCATCTTACTATAACTTATTATCGTCATCCCAAATAACCTTTTTGTGCTGGGTCAGTGAATTAAGGATCCCTCCCGATGGTGCGACACAATTTATTGCGTCGATATACGATGTACCTACCCAAAGAATGTTTGTGATAAAAACACAATATCTCGTTGTCTTAAGAGAAATAAAGAGATATTTATTTAACAGTTTCCCAGTCCAATGAATCATATATGATTCATTCTATTGTTTTACTAATTGGATGGTGAAAAGTATCATTTATCAGTTCCTTTCGCTATATTAATTACAAAAATATTATCAGTTTGGAAAAGTGAGAGCGTATGTACCTAATTAAACCGAAGTACAGTATGAAGTTGTTAAGGGGAATTCCCTAATTAAATTTAAGTGTGTTTTGGCCCACAATTTATATTATAGATAATAATAATCAATTTATTGCATAGCAACAGATAAAACAATTAACATGTTCGCATTTATACCACAAGCGGCATCTCAAATTAAGGGCGACAATGTCCACAACTGCCAGTGACTTGCATGCGTGTGTAAGTAGCTTGCACGCTATTGTGCCACCATAATCTGCCTGCCCTCGTCCCATGTTCTATCAACCATCACGCAACCATACACATTTATACTTACTTTACTAACATGCATTTCATCCCTTCTCATCACATACGACTATACCAAGACAAACGATTCATTTTCTGTCACTCGACACATTCAAAATGCCTACAATATGTTCATTTCTCTCTCATCATCCGCAGCCCGACTTCGCCCACTGCTGAGCATGGGCCACTCTCTTACAGGCATGTCTGTGCCTGCCTCATCCAGGTTCTACCCGCAATGGCGACAATGTCATCTGCCCATCTCACCGCTGGAAGACCAATACTTCGTCTTCTAGTCCTCAGACGCCACTCAGTCACCACCTATCATCACCGCGCCTTGCTAGGTGTCCTGCCCAGCTCCATTTGAGTTTGTTTTTTTTTAACGAACACTTCTCACTATATAAATTTAAGACACTCCGCTCACCCATCTCAAACTTCTCATCTCTGCTATATGCTATCTCTTTTCATCCATCTTTTTTTTCTCTTTTCTAACTATAATTTGATTTGAACTTCTAAAATCTGAATACCACAATAGCATGCAAGCTACTTGCACACTTTTACGCGAGGTACAGACTTCCCCAAACGACCATCGTGTTTTTGACAGATTGAAAATATGTCTTATGTATATATTTTAATGCCAGTCAATATTGGAACCCCACCGACAGAACAAAGTAAAGTTTCAGTACTCACGTCTTGAATAGCAGTGTAGGAGGTTGGTATTCCTAATGCCGACCACGTTGTTGCAGTTGAGGTCCACCTGCAGGCCGTTGCGCGAGTCGCGGAACTTCAGGATCGGCACCTTGGCCTGGATCAGCTCCGCGTCTTGACACAGAACAGTGGGGGAAATAAGAACGTTACTATGGAAATTCTTATTTTTTTTTGTATTTATTTTTATTTTATTTAATTTATTCAGACAATTGAGTCCATTTAGTCCATATTTGGTGGGCGTTGAGTCATATCTTTTTCATTTTATACTCTCGCTGATCTGCAATTTTTTATATGTGTCAAAAATTTTAATTGACCGTTTTTTGCATGTTGTTTTTGCGCATTGATTTTATTAGCTGTAAGTTTTTTTAAGATTAATAAAATAAAATTCATAAGTGTTGATGGTTACGATCTGTTAAGGTAAAAGTACATAGAGGACGAGTCGAGGCGAACCGACGCGTCATTCCGAAAATGTACAGCTAAGGGTCTAAAGTGCAGTCACACTCTTACCAAAACTAAGTGTCTAAGGCGCGCTTGCGCCACCCTGGGTTATCTTAATAACTCTGAGTTAGTAGCTAATACGGCCAATTACTTATGAAGTATGATTTATTCAACCTCTTGTTAGCAACTAACTTGAGTTTTTAGCGCAAGTGGGCCATAACTAGTTTAATGTATAGGTTGTATCCTATGATATATAGGGTGGGCAAAACATCGTGGATCAAACGAAACAGGCTGATAGATTTGGTTATTAGGAGAGAAAAATATAGAAAAACCCAAATAATATTTTTTTGGTACTTTAAGACCTTCTGAAAATAGCCCCAAATATCGTCCTGTTTCGTTTGATTCACGAATTTTGGCCCAACCTGTATATTAAATCTGTGGTAAACTATTGACCGTCTCCTACAAATAAACTTTAAACACTAGTTTTGGTAGTTAACTGTACATAGCAAATTGACCCCTATCTCCATAACAAAAATCAAATAAAGGCAACGCTTCAAATATGCTCGTATTCGCGGTTCTTTTATTTATCTTGATAAAGAGTGAGCATTACGTGATGGCGATAGGTGTCAATTATCAGTATAATCCCCGGCACGTAAGTTGGCAAGAGTCGTTAGATGCGCAGAAGTCGTTTTTTAGGTCTCTTTGGTGGTGAAGCGGGCGCTCTATGGCGTGCTTGGAACACAACCTTGCCAACTTACTGACGGGCAGTACACGCTATGTATGGACGAGTAGCTTCGCTTCGACTCCTCTCAAGGTCTTTCAGGCTGCAGATATGTAGCACAGACAGCACGACAAGAGCTGAGGCATTGTTAGGGACGTAGCTCTGCAATCGCATTGTGGGTCATTGATTAAGTTGTGTCTACAGCGGCCCACCTGGCTTCGTAATGTAATCGGTTCAGAGATTTCCTGCTGGGCCGTGGCAGTTAGTGGCCTGCAAGCAAAACAGTCAGCTGGAAAAAAGGGTGCCTGAGGAGCCACAATTATTTTTATTATAAACGAATTATATGTTCACTAGGATCGAAGCTTCGGATTTAGTTGAGGATCAGCGTCCAGCTCTTCCACCGGCCGCACGTACAGACACAGCTCCATGTCGGACTATGTTAGTGTGTAGTATACTCACTAGGGTCGAAGCTCCGAATGTAGCTGAGGATGTAGTTGAGGTGCAGCAGCGCGTGCGCGCGCGGGTCCATATCGTCCACCGGCCGCACGTACAGACACAGGTCCATGTCGGAAGAGTCCAGCCCGAAGCCCGACATCGTGGACCCCACCACGTACAGACCGTAGCGAGGGAATATTGTCTACGAAGAAAACGGGTCGTTAGAACTTAGACCTTTATCATTAAGTTGGTGTGAAAGGTGCTGCACACCTTTTGTCCCCATCTTAAAACACTAGCAAGTGGTGAAAGGGTTGAAGGTTTGAGGGCTGTCTCTTCTATCTATACCGCAACATACAAAAGTTTTGACAAACTATAAAACAAGCTTATGTCACACATATCCTACATCGCGCAATCAAAGTTCTCCGCCCGATTTGAACATAAACAACCATGAGGCAGTTGCCAGCCACAACACCTGCCTGGTCTGAGAACACTGGCTCTCCAAGGGAAGTAGCCGGCTTTACAGTTTACACCCAGTTCCGTACAGCTTTAAAACACCGAACACACTAAGAAGTGGTGAAAGATACGAAGTTTTGATATCTTTTCTAACTCTTGACCTAAAACGTCCGGATTCTAAGGATTATTAGAATTTGAAAATCCTTCAAGGAGCGTTATGCCTTTTTCTTTTTATAGGCCATATCTGTGGTGACTCGTAAACCAAACACCCAAAAATATTCTTTAACTAACCTTTATTGTGATGAAAAGATATCTCCAAAGATTCATTTTCTTTCTGAAAGTTTCTTCTGTCTGCTGTGACTTTATGAACTTGTCCCAAATCTCTTGAGACAATGTGTCCCATTTTGAACCTAGAAATTACGATGGTATTACTAGATAGTACTTTTGAGGCTATTTATTCTAGGGACCTTTAAACAATCAAACCTTCAATTACCGGTATAACAAGAACTTTGTAAAGGGACATTTTGAAAGTTATTGCATCTTCAGAAGCTGATAGTGTGTGACTACCCTCAAATATTTTTTCACAAAGTAGCCTTGAACCCCAGCTGTCAAACTTCTTTTGAAATACTTATTACATTAATAATGAAATACTAAAAATTATAATTAAATATATTTACCACATTTCCACTATTGAAATGTAAATATGGGTACTTCCTTCACATTTCATATTTGTGCAAACATTGTTTAGTAAATACCAAAACATGAGCAGAAAACAATAAGATTGTGTGTCCAACCACCTTTATTTGACATCACGATGTTTTTTATGACTACCTACTACTATTTAAAAAGGCTGATATTTCACGGTTTATTTTTTAAAATATTTTGGAAACTCCATACTGAAGATTCCAAAATAACAATTTCCATTTTCGCCAAGCAGTCACACGAGTCACTTTTTCGCCAAGTGCCAGACCCTGAAGTCGCTCTTTCACCAAGCGTCTGTGACTCGAGTCACTCTTTCGCCAAGCGTCTTTCACTCGTGTCACTCTTTCGCTAAATGTCTCGTCACTCGAGTCACTCTTTCGCCAGGCGTCTGTTACATGAGTCACTTTTTCGCCAAAATCAGACACTGAAGTGACTCTTTCGCCAAGCGTCTGTCACTCGAGTCACTCTTTCGCCAAGCGTCTGTCACTCGTCACTCTTTCGCCAGGCGTCTGTCACACGAGTCACTTTTTCGCCAAGTGTCAGACATTGAAGTGACTCTTTCGCCAAGCGTCTGTCACTCGAGTCACTCTTTTGCTAAGCGTCTGTCACACGATGAAACGAGTCACTTTTTCGCCAAGTCTGACACTCTTCCGGCACTAGTAGTACAATCTACTTACCATTTAACAAGTCGTCGGGTGTGAACTTGACCTGGAACGGGTAGGATCCATTCAGGTACCTCTCGGGCGCGATGCGTCTCTGTGGGCGCGCGTCTCGTCCGCGCCGGCCGCGCCATTCGCGCACCTGTCCATAGCCGCCGCCGTAGTGCCCGTTCGATGTACGTTCTGTGTTGCGGGATGACTCCTCACCTGCGAGAAAAATCAGCACTTAACCTTTCACTGTGGACGTAGGGTCTCAGAGGCCTCGCCTATTCTGATAATTTCGATAAAAGGTCACTTCCCCGTGCCCCTCGACACGGACCCGCTTACCTACCGAGTACCTTTCAGGTTAGTGGCGAAACAATAATAGACGAAGTAGTTGTGTTGCCACAGGTTGCCACTTTGCCAGCCTTAAAACACGTGAGTTTTTAATAAATTTCATAATTTGGCAGCGGCCTCTTAGGCCCCACGTTCATGTTTACCATACAAAGCATTTCAAAGTGTATTTTATTTGGGTTTTGCTTTTGTCTTTTCTATAAAACGGATTCGGAATCGCTGACTGTGGGTTCCGTACGTTGATATGAATTATATTATTCAATCTCTTATGCAAAAGTTTAAATTTTACGCGACCGCAAAATTAAATTTGTTCGTAAAGGTTTTTAGTTAAATACAAAAAAGGCACATTGTTCTAATATGTCCTTAACCCTCCATCAAAAAAAGAACAAATACTATTGCCATAAAAAAAATCGTAAAATTACATGAAAGATTATTTGATTCGTATTTTTTTCGTTTCTTTGAAGCATACATAATAAAACAAAAACATATTTTTTCCAGTTTCCCAAAATATCATGTAGAATTTAACCATGAAATACTGGGGGGCCTCTGAGACCCCATGGTAGTGCTATGAAAACTTGACGTCCACAGTAAAAGGTTAAAAGAAGCTGCTCGCAAAACGCCTGTCCGTCATCATTTCTAGCCGGCAAGATTGTTGATATGCTCCAGTCTCATCATCATTCCCTTGCCCTCATCCCAATTAATTGTCGGCGCACCACCATTCTGTTCTAGCAACATCATTTTGAACGCCATAATCGCACCCAGTGACCAATGACTTCTCTGGGAAGTCATTTACCAGAAGGACCTTACCACAGTATAAATATGGACCTCTACGGAAACTACCTACAAACGCTCGAAAAGGCACACTCGCACAAACATGCGCATCGACGCCGACGAGACCCCTAAGCTGTTGGTGCGGTGCTGTCAGTAGTGCGTGCCGCTTACCGTCTCGAGCGTTTGTAGGTAGTTTTCGTACTGGTCCATATTTATACTGTGACCCACAGAGCATCTTATCTGTGACCTTACTGATGGCGCAAAGCAATTTAAATTGCGTCAATATGCGATATCGCGCACGTATTTTCTACGTCGAATTGCATCGCATTGCGTCCATGTACTTGCAGTTTTCGTTTAGTCGGTTTTTTTGGTGTGATATACATCGAAACGCGTCGAGGCATCCAGGAAGGTCACTTACAGCGATAAAAAAATATAATTGGTGGGTAAGGATTTTTCAATCCTTTCTTACATCAATTATGTCACAAGCGACACAATAAAGTGCTTGTTTTATGGACAACGAGGTCTATAAAGTTATGTAGATAAACAGGTATAACCATGAGTCAGCGCATAATTGAATTATAAGAAATAGGATAACCTAATTATGGGGTGACTGGCACGGTCTGGTTAAACCCTGATTATTATGAACAGCTCCGCGAATTACCCTAAGTAGTTGAGACATGCAAACGTTCTTCGAGACTGTTGCTGGCAGGTTTTGACACTTTAAACGCACTTGAAATTTCCATTATATCTTTTGAGATATTTTCTAACGAGATTATAATATTTCAACGAAGTATAAATTTGTCACCTAGAAGTTGAACGTTCCAGGTACTTTTTGGTTAGCTTTATGGCACTATCGGATTCTTTAATCATGATCTCTTCGCATGATAATGCAGCAAAGGAAACCGAACCATTTCGAGTGGAAGTGACGAATGATAGAAAGCACTTGCAAATGTGTAGCTGCTTGATAAAAGAACAACTCGCTGCACTATCTTGATGACGACGCATAATATTGGTTTGACATCTAAGTCATCGAACATTATTCATAGAAATTAAATAGTTATAAATTTCACAAGTAGAAACTTGTCTTATAAAATTTATGAATCAAATTTTTAAAGCAAAACGAGATGGTTCGTGTGCGTTTAAACTTTTCAAGGGGATTCTGATACTGAAGGGGTCCCCCCGTTAGGAAATCAGAATACTTAATAATCACGCATATTTCCTACAGAAATGACAGGTTGAACTGAATTACTTGCGGTTCCCATGGCAACCGATATGCCGCAATATCATGAGTTCAAAGTCCTCTAGCAATGATAGTGAACTGCTGTCCCTTTCAGAATAACTAGTGGGTTTTATTTAGGTCAGATTTGTTAAAGCCTCTTTGGACAGAGCACTATAATATTACTGGTAGCTGTCTAGCATGATACAGGTGCAATGACATAATTTATGAAGGGGTGTGTGTCAGTGTGGTATTTTGTCAAGCGGTTGTGTCTAATTCTATATAACTCTCTTAACGACTTTAATACATCTTATATATTTTCCGATAAGTCTTTCACAGCAAAAGGTACCTGCATTAAGATTCGATTTCCACCAAGCCAAATATTTAAGGGCATACAAAGGTTCTATTACAAAAAAAAAACTCCCGAGCAATGCCCTGCGAAACGTGAATGGATCAATGGAGAAAATGAATTCGTGCTAATAGATTGAATTCGCGATTGTTCGATTAAAAAAATATATTTATAAATAACAAAAAACCCGACTGCTTAAAAAGCGAAATAAAAAGACGTAAACAAGAAGAAAATCATGCTGTGCAGTCGGAGGATACATATGCGCGAGCTGGCTGATTAAAACCAGATGTATCCTCCGACTGCACAGCATGATTTTCTTCTTGCTTACGTCTTTTTAGTTCGCTTTTTAAGCAGTCGGGTTTTTTGTTATATATTTTTTTTTTTATTTACAACTTTTTAGTCATTTTTTTTAGAATTAGGGACATTTAAACGATGTCTGCGATGCTTTCCGAAGTCTAAATTGTCCAATATCTTAATCCTTCATATTCTTATTTTTCCGAATTCTTATTTTTACATATTCTGAATTTTTCATATTCATTTATTTACACTTTCTCATTATTACATGTTCCATTTTACTCCATATTCTGTATTTTCCACATTTAAGTACAATCACAATAAAAACTTTGTAACAGATTTTGTTCCACACACAATTTAACTTGTGGATGACCAAAATCTGCTTTGATTTGTTGAGTTGTTCTAGTGAACGCCATAGGACAACCAACGTTTTAGAGGTTTGGCATTTCCGTTTAAATAAAAAGGTAGCAAGAAGTGATTTATTCTTTTTCATACATTTTCTGAAAAAAGTGGCATCATATTTTTTTTATTAATCTATATTGTCCCACAGCTGGGCAAAGGCCTTTCTATTACGAAAAGATAATTAAAAATTGCCAAATACATATGGAGCAAAGTCATTGATGATTTATTAAAAAGTGCAATATCACCTGAAGAATATTTAAAGAAATTACCTATAACATGTTGGTTAAAGGAACAGTATTAATACGCGCCCAAAATCCGCCATTTTTCTATTTTCCAATTTTAATGTAGCCAGTGACACTCGCAGGGTTAAGGCGAATCGATTGACGTAAGAATCATCAAAATTGGCCAACGCGTTTGGTGTCTAGAACGCCACATAGGAACAAACATACATACATACATATATAAACTGATAAACACATTACCCTCCTTCGGCAGTCGGGTAAAAATGGCTTAGCAACGGAATTAATTGAATATTAACGCTAGTTAAGTGGCGATAATTCCATTTGCTACGGAATTTCCAACAGGTGTTAAGTTTCTAGCTAGAGCAGTAATGTATCGTTATTAATTATTATAATAGAAATTAAACTTCAATATGAAGATCCGTTCTGCGCAAACTGATTCGATTTGTCAGGATTTCTTGCAAGGAGAAAAACATGAACTACGTACTTTAAAAACAAAACTTATAAGGTAATGTTTCTGTACGAAAAAACTGCGTTTTGCTAGTTAGTAATTGATTCATGTCATTTCTCCGTTATCAGTTAGGTATCGCATTATGAAAATGGTTGAATTGCTTTTGCCGCAACATGCTACATGCCTAGATATTTCAACATTGATAACACCATGAGTTTGCTTACTTTTTAAGGGCAATAATATCCACATTTCTGCTTAAGATTTCTGGGCAAGACAGCGCTCGAGATTTGCTTGAGTGATAAGAACACAACTGCTCCATGCAAGTGCTAAGCATGTGAACTTCTCACGGCAGTGCAGTATAGCCATGCGCATCTATGTGGGCTCCCCACAAGCATTGACGCATTATAAAATGCGCACAATTCAAGAATAATCGCCATTACAACATTATTTCACGACTGGCGTAATTTCTGTGTCATACCAGGTACTTGCATCCTGGGAGTAATCGTTTTAAAATAGTCTTTACTCTATTGAATACGTAATTTTATGATGCCTATTTTTAGAGAAGATTCAAGCTTCTGCAATGTATGCAGTATGTTAAAACCTTGATAAAGTTTTATCGAGTCGATGGTTTATCGTATTTTAAGCTCGATTTGGTCCCTAACCTTGGCCAAAAGTTTCTTCGTGTAAAGCCTTTTCGAGAGTATAGTATTATTACATGAGAGTGCCTGCCAAGGTTTTACAGAAGGAAAGCGCTTGCCCGAATAGTTTTTAGTAGGTCCTAAAAGTCGTTCAACGTAAAACTTATGATCTGACATTACTTTCAGTTACTAGGGAACGCCATTCATTGGATTTAAGTTAAGACTTGGATAGGCACCTAAATCTCAATGAAATTCTGCTTCTAAAGAAGATAAATATGTAGCTATGACTGGCCTCCACTGTACCAGACCATCTGGGGAGTCCTATTCTTGTCGCGAATCACACGGCATAACGAACGACTCTTCAGATTTTTATGCTAATTTGGAAATTCAACGGGCGATCTGTTGTCTGAAAGCGGATACATTGCCGTTGCTATTTGGGTCGTCAAGCGAAGTGTGATGTTTTCTCGTTCTATTTACTAACGAGATCAGCAAAATTCAAGCCGTAGGAGCGTTAAAACGCATCTAACACTTTTTGCGTCTCAATCTTATGTAAAAATTTTTAGCCTATGTAATACGCAGTTAACTGTTATATAGCAATGCATTTAATTTTTCTATTAATATAACTTGTGTTTTCAAGTAAAACGTGTGCGTTTCGTATTGCGTTTTAAATAATACAAATTCTACCTAATACGACTTGTAGTCATTCTGTTAGTTAATTGTTTAGTATGCACGTCATAGAATGAAAAGGTGTTGTGCTAAAGTTCGTGATTCTTCAGAATATGCACGTCATTGCGGCAGTCGGTCATGAGAGTAAATGGGCCGGGAGACTTTGTGCTATTTTCTATTTTCTTCACCTCATATCAGTACAAACACATTTCGAGAGAGAATCATACCGATCTATTTACTTATCTCTGACGTTCTCAAGGCTAAATCATTTAGATACTATTTACAATGTTATCTAATATTCAAAGTTAGCGTCACGTTAAACACACCGCGCATTCCATTGTCATCTTTATGTTGATGCGATAAAGTATAAAATGATAGCTTCGAGTTTAAAGTATTCTAAACCTCTAAATATATCTAAATGTGTCTACAATGGGATTTTATTCTGGGGCTACTAATGTATAGGATAGCACGTGGCGCTGTAAACAGGAGCGCCAAACAATTACGACATAGTTTCATAAAATGTAATTTGGGCATCAAAAAACTTGTTTATATGCTTTTATTCCCTTCATTTATGTGTAGGTACATAGCTTTGTTAACTGGGTGTTGTCAAGTCGCGTAATTTGGGAGAGGCTTACGACCAATGTGATACGCGAAGCTGTGTAAACGTGCTGAAGGAATCTGTTTGAGAGCGTTATCACGACACGTTTTTCGTTGGTAAAAAACTGCGCATTTAGTGAGGCGCCAGGAAATTGAGAAATAAGAACTAAAATAAAATGGTGGACACGTGAGAAGTCGCGTGCTGTCCCTAATTAGCAGTACTGGCCCACTTTCATGAAGGATACTATTTGTTAGTGAATGTACTGAACACCACAGGTACTCACAGTGGGTACCTACTTGTTCATTTTATGATCTGATTATCTGACCATGTGTGTGTTCAGCATGACAATTAAAGTGCCTGTAAATGGTTTGGTTGAAATAAATCCTTTCAAGTTTTCAAATATAATAAGTAATATATGTAATGTATGAGATCAAAAGTAGGCAGTTGCAAGTTTTTGAGGGCCTACCTCCATATTTTCTGACCATTATTTGAAGGGTCAATAGTAGTAAATTTGTTAGTTGCCTCTTCATTAATAGTGCTCTATTATTCATGAATCCTGACTGGGACACACTGGATTTAACAAGGTAATTAAAAAAATATTTCATGAAAGAATCATGACAGCGCTCAATAATCAACTTATTTGCAAGATGCAGGCTATGTAGTATAAATATAATATTGACATACATACACACAAGGTCATGCCTTGTGATATTGACATGGAAGATATAAAATGATCAATGGTTTTAGTAACCAAGCTGTGGATCAACTCTGAATATTAGTAATTCAGTTGTACTGAAGTATATGTACCCTCTAGAACGTAATTTAATAAAAACAAAATAATTTAACTATTTGTCAGTTTCTTAAACAAATTAATTATAACAATTGAATTAATTGTTTCTGCTCTTCACAACTTCATTTTCGTATTGGGTTCTCATATAACCTGTTCAACGGGTTCATAAAAATGGTTAAAGATGATTGTTTACACTTGCATTAGTCTATTTGCAGCTCTTTTTTTACCTTGAGCTACTACTTGTGCTTTTAACATTCAAATTATTATCATTTTTTTCAACAGTCTTTGTCATACATTTTGTACTGTATACACATTCTAGATTAACACTAGTTGGGGGTGGCATAAAAACATAGAACTGTTATTATTTAAAATTATTATTCAAGTAAGATGATGATTTTGTTAGAAAATTAACAAAAATTTTCACTTTATCATGCTGACAAATGAGCACAATGTATATAAACATACTGATAATAAACTTGAGGGACTCTTACCTTTTTCTCCTGATTTGTTGGAGCCGCTAGCGTTGCTCGAGAGGCTTGAATCATCCGAGTCGTACCCGAAGGCTGTGTTGTCTCCCGCAGCCTTGGCGTTGGGGTGGCGGTCGCGGCGCGGCTGCCAGCGGCGCGGCGTGGTGTGACCGGCCGGCGAGCCTGCTAGGCTCGGCAGCCCGTCCAGCGAGTAGGGCCGCGCCGTGCGCTCCTGCCCGCCCATCGTGAACATCTGCCCGGGCCCTCCGAAGGCTCCGCTCCCGTGATACATCATCGGTGCACCCTCGTTCATGCTCGCCGCAATACCCTGCCGGCGGTTCAGGTTCTAACTTTGATCGAAGTTCACGTTCACCGGCGAATTTTTAGACAATATTTTTTAGCATACCGACCTGTATTTCGACCGTTAAATCCGATGGCGTCCGGCGTAGCGGGCGACTATTGCGTCATAGTAGGCGTAGTAAATTAATTAGAGTATGGTGCGACGTCGAAATCTAGTGATTTTATTTATCTTGAGTACGCCGAAATTCGAGACGATCGTCAAGTGGGACGTTCTTTCCGATATGATAGCTTCTGGCCTTCAATTGTGTCGATTATAACGTGTCGCTTGACTCCCACTGTGTGAAAAAAACTAGCTACAATTATTTCGACGCCGGTAATAATAAATCTACCCACGAATTATGGCAAATCTGTAAAATCTAATGAGGAAGATCCGCCATGACTTTAGGGAGCAACACTAGCGACATCTGACGGAAGTGAGTGAAGTAGTACACGTGATTTTACTTTTTTCTACTTTAAATTCCGAAGTTCCATTTCATGCCAGTGATTAAAAAATACTTAATTAGCCTGCAATCTTTCTGATGCTAGACATAATACGCCATTTCTATTACAAAATAATAGAGTTCTCACATAAATATTACTGAAAACTGATTTTTAAAATCACATGACTTAACTTTTCTCAATATATTTTCTGTGGGTTAGGTTTTTTTCTTTTGCAATACCTACTTGGGTGACAGTGACATTACAAAACTCGTTCCATTACAAAAATATAATATCTTGTTGAGCATTCTAAAGTTGAACCCTTGTTTTACGAACGAATAAGTCGGAACCACACTTACGTGTCGTGGCGTGGCGTGTCGCGGGATCCACCAATCAGACGACTCTGTTCCATCCTACGTCATAACGCAACGAGTTTTGTAGCCATTCAACTGCGTCGGAAGGCGCCACGACACGCCACGCCACGTATGTGTGGTTCCGTCTTGTATGATGACGCTACCTTTGTCTAACATAATAAATGTTTAAGATCTTCTTTTTTCTTAATGTTTCATGTTTCCATGTTTGACATCACATTATTTGACATGACGTTAGAATTTGCCAGACACACGTAAAAATAGTCAAATTAGCTATAAAATTATTCTAATTTCCCGTTAAAATTGTTTGCAATGATAATGCAAAACATCTCAGAATCTGTGCAATTATTAAACCAATTATAAAATCCTTTTAGCAAGTGATGACGTTGAATGGGGACTATGTAACCTTAAAAGTGTTAAAAGAAACAAACTTTGCTTTCTCATTGTTTGATAATCATCGTTATCTTGGTGGAACAGTGTGTTGATATGTCACATTTCGGAGATTTTATGGACGGTGTACCCGTTAAAATATCGGAGAAGTATAAGCGACCGCTGAGATTCGATTTACCTTATACTGTAAACGAATGTCCAATAAGAGCACAGAATGCCGTCGACAGCGCTAATTATTCGTGTACGTTCGAGAGGAACGTGCTTGCTAAACTCAAGGAGCTTAGGAATGCGAAAGAAACGAAGAAGAATGAGAGGCGGCACCGTCTGCAGCTGCTTCAGGAGGCAGAGCAGAAGAGGCTGGACGCGATAGCCGCCGCCGAAGACGAAGAGCGCCTGAAGCAGCTAAGCGTGTCCGAGGTGTCGTACCCCAGCACCGACGACATCAGTCCCCTCTCAGCCGATGATAGAGCTGATAAAAACTGTGATAACACTGCTAAAGTAAATAATACCCCTGACCATGCTGATGTGTCCACAAACATTAGCTACCCTACCACTAGTATTGCTGCTGAGTCTCAGCTTAACATTCTGCAGCCTACATTAGTGAAGGCATATCAGCAGGAAAATAGCTTGCTTGATGACCCTGACCCACTGCAGAACTTGAGGTTAAATACAAAGATAACTAGAATAGCACACAACTCTAATATAGATACACTAACATATAGAGATTTTGAGAATGATACATCAAGTCCATTTGACAATGTGGAGCTGAAGACTATAAATGATATGGAGTTGTTGGCCCAAGTGCTGCAAGATCAGAAGGATTCTACTTCTAGCAGTCAGCTGCAGTCAACCTACACTCCAGAGCATGGGTACACTATGCCTAACTGTGTGTCTCAACCACATGTTGATGGAGTCACATATTTACCAGCGACATACTTAGAACAACCCATGCAAAATACAAATATGATGTATGGCTCCCCACAGCACTACCCTGCCTCAAATGGATACTACATCCCCACAGATAATGATGCTGCCAATATGTATATGCAAAATTACCAATATTATGTTCCTCCTAATCCGTATCCAGCTATCGATCAATATTATGGTAACCAGTTACCAACAACATCGGGTGAGATGGGACCTGTGCCAAATGGTTCTACGTATATTCCACACCCTTACTATTTCCAGTATCCTCATGTTCCTGTGTCTTATCAGCCTGGGCATGCACCGGAACCTTACCAAATGGTTGTACAGAATGAGAATATAGATCAGAATCAAGCAGCTGCCAATCAAGGACCACAGACTACAGTGAAGTCTCGGTCACGGAGTGTTCCCGATATTGTTAGGGAACTAAATGAAGAATTGGCAAAACTGCGGACGAGTGAGAGATCATATAACGTTAGTCCGGCTCCAAAAGCCCAAACTCCTCAGGCAATGTCTCCTGCTACAAATGATAGAAAGGAGGAGAAGAGGAGTAGGAGAAAATCGGAGCATCTGCCAAATCCGTTTGAGAAGTTGTCTCCGAAGTTGCAGGATATGTGTCGAAAGATTCATGGAATGGGTTTTCCTCTTGACAGGGTAGCAAGGGTGATTACGCTTGTAGGTGATAGTGATAAGAAGGTAAGTTTCATTCAATACCTAGGATATGATATTATTTACAGTCATTATGTTTGGAGTTTTGGACTGATATTTCAATTCAATTGTATAACATGCTTATTTTATTAAATTAACTAAATAAATAAATAAACCATTTACAGTTGGACTGAATGAAATATCAAGGCTTCTATTTTTACCGCTTGGTTATGGAACCCTAACAACAATATTGATTCTTGGTGCTCTTTTCTAAGGATAGACAGGCAAGCCAGGCATAGATATCTATTACTTGGATTATTATTAAGCCTTTATTGCTGGTACTAAACATACATTAATATCAAACTGTTTTATCTTAAATATCTAACATATCGGATTTCCCGGTTTACTGATCAGCGTGTCCTGTGACATATGGGCCTCTTCTAGCTGTTTCCACTCTTCTATTAGCCTTTCTTGACCAGATTGTCCCTCCAGTAATATTTATCTTGTCTGTCCATTTTTTAGCTTGGCTGCCGCTCTTCCTTTTGCCGTCATGTGGTTGCCATTCCGTTATAATTTTAGTCCATTATATTCTGCGGTCCCTTTTCATGTGTCCTGCCCATCACCATTTCAACTATTTTAATATCTTCTGCTCTTTTTCGGTCTTTCAGAGTCACGCCCACATACTCCTTTCAATAGCCCTTTGACACATTCTCAACTTTAGAAATTGTTTCTGAGTCAATGTCCATGGTTGGCACCCATACTATTTTATCCCACTCAAGATCCTTGAACACGCTTTCTAAGATGGCATAGAAAAGTTTAGGGGATAGTGGATCTCCTTGCCTCACCCCTCTAGCTATTGGGAACTCTTCTTCGGCTGATTCTAGTTTTATTTGTGCTGTGCTATTCACATATATATTTTTAATTATGCGAACATATTTTTTTGGCACTCCTTGTTGGATAAGAGTCCTCCAAAGCGAATCATGTTTTATAGAATCGAATGCTTTACTATAGTCCACAAATGTAATGTACAAGGCTTTGCCGTATTCTCCGCATTTTTCTATAAGCTGCTTTATGACATGCTTAAGATCAGTAGTTGAAAACCCGTTCTAAAACCAGCCTGTTCTATAGGTTATTCTTCGTCCATTATCCCTGTTATTCTTTTTAAGATTATTTTAGAGAACACTTTATACATGTTATTTGACATGAGGCTTATAGGCCTGTAGTTTTCAATATTGTTCCTATGTGCTTATATTTTTTATTGTGCTTTGGATAGAGTTGTATACTTCTATGAGTTTCCTTAGGTTTTCCAGTAATTGAGCTTTTGATCATTTCATTCGTAATCTTGTCTGGCCCGTGGGCTTATTCTTTAGACTATTAAGAGCTTTTTCGATTTCTGATTCTAGAAAAACTGGTATGTCTTCCATGTCGTCATCATCCAGATTTATGGTTGAATACTGAGTATTTTGTTCTGCTGCATAAAGTTTTCTGTAGAAGTCAGTTGCTGTCTGGATTATAGCTTTTTTTTGTCGTTTCCTGTTTTTCTATTTGATTTTTGGTGTTTGGTATCCATTCTTTCGTCTGTAGTAATTTCTTTAACGCTTTTTTGATTCCTCCTGTCTTTTTTATACGGTAGTTGAGAACGTTTATTCTTCTTTTGCTTCTGTCCTTTTTGATGCTGTTGCTTATTTTTTTTGCTTAGTTCTGATATGGCCTTTAGATTCTGTTTGTTTTTGCCGAGTTTTAGGAGCAGTCTTCTTTCTTCAATTAACAATGTAGTTTCATTTTCGGTTAGGATTGTGTTGGGTTTTGAGAATTTATTGGATGCTGATGCTGAACCATATATTTCGTTTATGTTTATGCTGAAACATATATTAAAAAAAAATAGAAACAAAATTAATTCAAAAGCAATCTTTATAAAACATCAAAATTTTATAAATAAACCTACAAACGAAATAGAAGAAAAATATAACAAGGAACTTGGACTATAATTATGTGTAAATAATAACATAATATAGTATGGCACCTTGAATTCAATGGCAATTCTTTAACAGAGGTTGTATTTAATAGAGATTAATTTGAGCAGTTTAGTTACAGAAATATTATTTGAGGAGCTTGTGGCTAATTAATTACAGCCACACGGGTTAATCTTCGAGTTCAAGCAACGCTTGCTGAGGTTGGTCCGTGGATGCCTGACATCCTCTGTGCCCCGGCAAGCACATGAAGCCGTTGGTCCCGGCTGTCATTTGTAGATCTTTCACAATCCTTACGGGTAGTCTGAAGCCTGAAATCTGACACCAGTCTTGCCAAGCAGTATTGTGTTAACCAGGTACTGGGTTGTGGAGGTCAGATAGGCAGTCGCTCCATCTAAAATACTGGTATCCAGCTGAATCCGTTTAGACTGGAAGCCAACCCCATTATGGGTGGGGAAAGGCTAGGCAGAGTTATAGAAATATTATTTATGTGTTAATGGCTCAGGCTCATTAGCAAAGACTGTCCGTTAAATTTCTACTGTACTTAAATGATCTTCCTGTCTTATTTGCATATGGTTAGATTAGGAGCTCACTTTAACATAGTTGAGAAGATTAGGATGATACACAGCGTACACAGAAAGTCATCCAATGATGGTTGTTGTGTAGTATAGTTGGCTTGGCAAGAGTTGTTAGATGCGCACAATTCGTTTTTAGGTCTCTTTGGTTACAAAGCGGGACGCGGGGACCGTTTAGCACCGTTCTGAGCTCGAGATTGGTTGGTCAATTGACACAAGGATCGACTGACCAATCGTGTCGCGTCCACGTTCCGTTCGCTTTATATGGTGGTTGGTCAGTTCGCGCACTATGCTATGCGCGAACTTACCCCCACTACGCCAAAACCTCGCCAAGTTACATGCCGGCCATGCTGAGGACTATAGTGTAGGTTAGCTTCAACTAAATCACTTGGCTTTGACCTAATATCTACCAGTTTTAAAAACCTAATAGCAATTAGTTACACATTAATATAGACCTTATGTCAAGGGCGTAAGGACTTCTTTTGTATGAGCAGTCTTTTCTAAATTAATTTTTCCCTTTTTGAGGCTTCCTGTCCGATAAATAATGAGGTAAAAACAGTTCCAGTAGTTCGTTATATAATAACCTAATTATGTTGCTTATTCGGAGCCAGATAACAGCGTTTGTTTATACACGTTAGTGCCTGGTGACGTTGGTAGTCAAATAATATTGAAACAAACAATTTTTATCTTTACTACAAAGGTATAAAGTTATAAATTGCACTTTTCTTGAAGATAAGCTCCTGTCTTTGTAGCGAATTGTTTTAAGAAACAGTGCGATCTTAGTTAATAAAAAATTGTACTAGTTCTTGTATGAAGGCGACGCCATTTTGTTAAGCATGAATCGGTTATTGATTGATTAATTGGTCGTAATTTTTTATAGTTTCACCTTACGGTTTTTTAAAGTAGTTTTATTTGGTCCCACTGCTGGGCAAGGGCTCCGCCATATCTATGTAGTCAACTTTATCTTTGGCCTATTGCTCTTAAAGCAGGGTATTTTTTTAGTAATGGAAAGCAGGCAATCTTCTCACCATCCCCACATACCAAAAAATGGGCTTTCCAATGGGCTTTCGTTAAAGATTGTTCTATATTTAAACTAAACTATTTCTTTTTGTAAAAGAGGTGTGCAACTTTTTTGGTGTAAGTACAATAAATACTCTATTCTAAAGAAATTACTTTTTCAAATTCCAGGTGATCGAAAGTCTATTAATAATGGGTGACCTCATGGATTTGGGCTTCCCAGAAGGCAGGGTGTCATCAGCGTTGGCCAAGCACGAATTTAACCGGGACAAGGCTTTGGACGAGCTCGTCCCGTAACGGAGTGAGATAAACCCCGGAATATACAGTAAGAAGACTCGAAAAGTCGTACGGAAACTGATTTTTGTAGTTGGACAGGATAAGGAAATAACTCCTTGATGAGAGTCAGATTGTGGTTGACAGAAAATGGCGGCTAAGCTGGGATTTGGAACTGGCAAATATTTTTACAAAAGACACTTTATAGATGTACAGTTGAGGAATGAAAAGGATAAGCGCCTTAAAAGCTATTTTTATTGGCAAATATGTATCTTTTTTTTCCCAAATATGTACTGTCATAAATTCGAATAATCGTCAAGATGACAAGAGTTTTTCTGGCTCTTGTGATACACGATATCCTGGTACAAGGCCAGGGCAGCACTGTTATTTTTGTTAATAAAAAATAAATAAAAATCATGCGGGATTGGCAAGCTGCATAACCTTTTTGTTCTGCCACTGTACTCTTATCAGAACTAGCTTATGAAGTAAGCCAGGTCTATCCCGACTAATTGCCAGTGAAGTATAAACTCAAGAAGTGTTAGGAATGGTAGAAAATGTGCGTTAAAAGTGTTGCTCCGTGATTTTATGATGCATTTGATTATTTGTAGTTTGGAAGATAATTATTTAGAATCTGTAGATACTGGTATAAACGTTAGTCGAAGTGTTAAAATATGCGAACTTGCCGCTATTACAATAATTTCGTTAATTGCTTCGATATTTGAAATTATGTAAGAAATGTTTTTAATTTCTTTCTATTATCTGAGATAGTGTTTGCACATTAAAAACTTATAAGCTTTTCAACTCACAGGGTCTCTTATAAATACTTTGGTGGTAAATAGTCACATAGAATCTACTCCATATTTCACACACAACACTTGAACACTTTCTATCGTGATTAGGAAAAGAACTGAATATATTTCCCTCTCACTGTTATTTTTAAAGGTAGTATTAATGAGCGTACTATGTTTTGCCCGCGACTCCGTCTGCATGGACTTGATCACAGATCTAAAGCTTAGGAACTTAGATCATTGTCTATTCCTGGTGTAGGTTGTCTGGCAGATATCGCTGTCAGTGACAAGATCGCCATTGTACCCATAGGCTTCGTTCTAATAGAAAGCAATTTATTATCGCGACCCTCGCGTTCATTTGTATGGCAAAACCGGAAAGCGCCCTCTGTCAGCAAGACGACGCATTACAGGGCGCCATACAGTAAGGAACATTACGCAAAGCTAACGTCACCTAAACATAGAGTAAACAGAACAAGTTTGAAAAAGCGCGGCAAAATTGTTCGTCTCTTTTAATCTTCGATCAGTATATTATTGATTGAAGCTTTTAATATTATTTTTGATGGTTTTTTCGATAGGTTCATCCGTGAAAATACAAGTTACAAAAATACCAAATGGTTAAAAGATGCACATGAATATTTCAAACATAGAATGATCTCAAAATGATTCACTTAACCAAAGACGAGATAGAAGCCATTTTTTTTTAATTCCCTAAAACAGTAAGCCACCTGCGGAAGAAATTGGCAGTAATGTTCCCTATTGATTACGACGGTTGCGTATTCGTGCGATGATCGATTTCATTAGGACAACGCCACAGACATAGCAATATTGTAAAATAGTTGTATCACAGTTTTGGTGTACATTAAGGCATATTCTATTTCTATGAATATCGAAGACTTTAGCAACATGTTAAGAATCCAAATACTTCTTATCTTACATTGTTTATCTAAAGTAGGAAGTTGATGTTTTGCGCAGTTTCCGGATATTTGGTCAGATGGACTTAGCACTTCTAAGTGATCGAGATTGGATATGACCGCTTTTTATAATCTAGGTTTGATTCGAAATGAAAGGTTTATGAAGGAATAAAAGAGACCAAAACAGTGGTCAACAAAACTGACAACCTATACCTACCCTATCCGCTGGAGCAAAAAATAAAACTGGCCAAGTGTGAGTCGGATTCGTGCACGAAGGTTTCCGTACCATTATCGCAAAAATCGGCAAAAAGATCACGTTTGTTGTATGGGAGCCCCACTTAAATATTTATTTTATTCTGTTTTTATAGCGGCAACAGAAAAACATCATCTGTGAAAATTTCAACTGAGCTAGCTATCACGCCTCATGAGATACAGCCTGGAGACAGACGGACAGACAGACAGCTCGTGAAGTCTTAGTAGTAGACCCGTTTTTACCCTTTGGGTACGGAACCCTTAAAAACAATCTTACAAGGCAAATGCTCTTGTGCTACAAGAGTAACCAATTTGCCTTGTAAGATTGTTGAAGTAACCATTTTGCTCTTTAACCATAATAGTTCCGAAATCCAGGCATTCGAGATGCTTTTTAATGTCGGCTATTAGTTTTGTTTTTATTAATACCATATTTTTTTGTTTATTCATTAATTTGTGCTTGGGGTTTTTGGTTGTTGTATGAAATATTGAAATAAACATCTTTTCGTGATATTTTTTACTTTAGATGTTAAGTGACTCCGACGAAGACTCTGTAAAAACCTTTTTTATGGTTTGTCCACTTTTTATGTTTTGCTCCAGGCAATGGTGTATAGTAAGACTACGTATTTAAGGTTGTGCGTTGTATGTCACTGAATTTAAGATTTATAGAAAACAAATTATTCTAAACGAAAACGGTTAGAAATAAATATGCACCATTGTTCCAACGAACATGATAAATCGATCATCCGGATCAGTCAGCTCATCGAATGTCTGGCAGTGCAGAATAAATCTAAGAGGCTTTGTAATTTTTATTAATTACTATAAATATTTCAAACACGAATTATTAAAAAATAATATATCACGGGAATTTAACGCGATGATTTCGATTATTTAAAAACAATATTTCACCCTAAGGTGGTATAGGTAAATATTGTTATTCAATTATGAAACGCAAAAGTTTTAAAGTTAATACAAATTATTATGTATTTAAATTATAATGTATTGATTGGTGATGGCCAAATGTGATTCAGTTAGCATTCTTTGCGATTCTGTAGGTTATTTTTTAATTTGAGATTGTTGCAAAAATGTGTGTTGTGCAATTTTTAATTGAACATTTAAAAGAAATTGATCAATTATATAATTTATTTGTGTCTAGGTTATTAACAAATTGCTGGCAATTAATTGTTTTAAGGCCTTTCTCTCAACATTTGTTTCAAAAAGTCGGTCGTTGCATTTTGAACTTTATTTCATGGGCATTAGGGTGGTATGTTTAATTTTCGTATGATATTTAAATTATTTCAATTAGCGCTGAGAGCAAGGACTCAGATTGGACGAGGTTGAATTTCAGCAAATGTTGTTTTACAACTGTGCCTACATTATAGCGATGTGCGTAGCAGAAAAATATGCGTGCAGAGCCTCTTCGCAGAGAGGCCCTACCCTCTAGAGAGGTGAAATTCTACCAGCGATAACGATTGTCTATTGACGAAATTATATAGGACTGGCTGCCGCCCGTGTAGTGTTTGTAGTTACTTATATCTGATATTCTGTCCTATGTATAAATAATCCCCGGCACGCAAGTTGGCAAGAGTCATTAGATGCGCAGACGTCGATTTTTAGGTATCTATGATAGTGAAGCTGGGCGCGGGGAACGTTTAGGACCGTTCCGAGTACGCGATTGGTTGGTCAGTTGACACAAGGATCGACTGACATATCGTGTAGCGTCCACTTTCCATATGTCTATGTATGGTTGTTGGTCAGTTTACCCCCACTCCTCTACGCCAAAACCTTGCCAACTTACGTGCCGGGCACTTTATAAGCTATGTTTATTACCTACTGTAAAGTTTTATCAAAATCCATTCAGTAATTTTTGAGTGGAAGATTAGACATATTTCCATCCTCCCAAAATTTCGCATTTATAATACTAAATAGGCTAGGATTGACTACGTAATATTACGGTAGTGAAAGTCAATCCCGTACATTTGGTCTCGAGTGGTTGGTTGTGCCTAAACGCAGTTTTACTCAATTAAATACAAATATTAAATGTCATGCAACATGTTAGTAGGATCTTCAGAACACCATCGATATTTATAGATTAATACAGCTTATTTGAAGGTCTCTTTTGTGCAAAATACCCACTAAGGAAAAGAAAATATGGTCATTTAAAAAGTGGATAGAATGTAGTGTAGTCTACTCGGTTAAAATACCTGTGCACTTGGTGCTGTCACGTCACGTTTCGTTCGACTTTCGCTATTGGTGCATGAGGCGAACGTGGGGCGCTGCGCGGGTAGGGAGGAGTGGGATCGCATTCCGGCGACGTAGACAGTTATTTTGACCATGTTGTGTATATTAAATCTTTTGTTTTCTGAATCCCGTGTAGGTGCTTCTATTCCTCTTAGAGCCCTTTTCTGGGCATTATTTGCGATTCATATACACTTAACCCCCCCCCCCTCTCCTCCTCACAACGGATCGACCTACCTAATAGTAGTACTTACTAAAACTATCTATATGATTCTAAATAAGAATGAAGCGTCATAATAAAAAATAAAACTTGAAATTGTCCTGTTGCCCAACTTTTTTCTTGTTATAACCACTTAGTTTTTTATAGTCTTGTACGGAAGTACTCACAGGTACACTAATAAACCGTTTATCGGACTAATTCTAAAACGTCTTATCGTTGAATCAATCAGATGTGTTGACCAAAATAACGGAAATGTTCTATTTTGTTTTGAAGCCATTAAGATAGCTGATCTAGTTCTTTAATTGGTAATTACGATTTTCTATTAGCACCTTTTTACTAAGAAACCACTTAGATTTGTTGATACGTATCTGTTATACTATCAATTTCGATGGTAATCTGTTTTGATTGATGGATAAGGATTTGTTCAGTTGTACCTTACAGTGTGGAATTAAAAAAAATACAGTAAGAAAAAAATTATGTGTATAACATTAAGGTTGAATGTCTTTTGCACATCATAAACGACAAGATCTATATGTCTTATGCGACAGTTATATTGTTGAGACCTTAGGCCGTTTGTTCACGACGCGACACACGACACCGCAAAATATAATCACACCACCGCACGCGACACGATTTTCATAAGGCTTTTGGCTATGTCGTCCATGCCGCTATGTCGTCCCGTTTTTTTTTTTGCGGTGACGGTTTAGCTGCTGAACAAAACCGGTATGAGCTTGTTGACGACACGACACACCGCACCGCATGGCTCACGCGTGGTTCGTCACTCACGCGCTTATAAAACGATACAAGTGCACTGCAGTGTCGTTGCAGAATCGTGTCTAGTGAACAAATTAATGGGCGACAGACCGAATGCCGTGTGTCGTGTGTTAAAAATCGTGACCGCAAATAGTGTCGTGCTGTGCCTCGTGAACAAACGACCTTGGCAAGTTTCGTTAAGCTGAGAATTGCTGTTAAATGTGGCAAACAAGTTATCCTGACTTTACAATTGTCTATTACTAATATGGAAGCCATATTTTTTAATTCTCTTGGAATCAGAGTTACTGCTGTCTCGAAATGCTGATTCATACCTTACCTGTGCTCTACTTTTGTTAACAATATAATTATTGGTTCACCCTTATCTGAACAGAGTTATACCATTAGAAAACCTATGCTTATTATTATGATAATAATGATTGTGTGCCTATCGACCCCTTTACTTGTAAACATGGATTCTTTATGATGCTATCTTGCCTTTCCGTGAAGATTTGTACGTGGGTCGTTTTTATTTAGCATTAACTTTTTTGTTACTGTAAACACATTATTTCAAACGCTCCTATGTACAAATTCTGTCACATTTCAAATTAATAGAGGGAGTACTTATTAAAAATTTGTTATAGTTGTACAAAGATCTTTTGGTTCCATCTATTTTTAACCGACTTCTCAAAAAGGAGGTTCTCAATTCATTTGGTATTTTGTTTATGTATGTTTATCAAAAAGATTACCATAAACAATTTCACTTTTTACCAACAATGACAATGTCATTCACGCCCTGAATGACATTGTGAAAGATCCTTGTAGGATTAATAACTGCTTGTAATATTAGACTTTTAGAGCGAGTGACCGCCATTTTCAGGCCCTTCTTATTCGAGTCTCAAATGCAATGAAAGCACTGTTGTAATATGATTATTACTATGTTTATATTGTAAATATCACGATGTGCAATTTTCTTATATTTTGTATATTTCTTTCTTCACCACAATAACTTTGAAGTTACAGTAAAACCTTTGTGACTGACTATAATTCTAAACTCGATGAAAATGTGCTATGAAGGTATAGACATCCGAGGCAATATAACGCTATACAGGGAAATAAAAGTTTAAGCATAGCCCCCTGTTTTATCGGATATTCTGTCAGTCAATACTGTTGCAATAAATATGTAGTTTTACTATTCAGATCTAATTAATTGACTTAAGTAGACCTATAATTTTATTTTTCACTTGGCACGCGTTGCTAACAAATTGGTTACGTTTTCATACAAAATTCTCCCCAATTTTTGTTTCTGGAGTTTGCTTTCAAATGGTAAAAAAAGAGATTTTAGAAATGATTTACGATTGTGATTTTGTTACTAGAATTTTGTATGAAAATGTAATTTGCGGATCACAATAAAGCTTATAATATATTATTTTTGTATGTAGATAATAAAAATACTCTAGTGTTATTTAAATTGAGTGAATATACCTTATGGGGGGATCCCTTGAGGCGGAGTGGAGTGGGGGTGATAGGAAAGGCCAAAGAAAAGGAACAGCAATATTTGTAGAATGCTCTATCCCTCTCTATGAGTCTTTCTTGTCGCCTCCCCTCTCCACCTCAACAGGTTTCCTACGGAGAACTTTGTTTCAAATGAGGTTTTTATTTATTTGTAGTATAAAGAACGTTACTAGTAGTAAATTTGTAAGTGAAGGCTTCGGTAGAATGGAAGGAGATTTTATACATTACAGCTTCACAAACGAATGTATAAATAAAAATTGTTATTTTCATTTTGTGGTTTTATTAAGCTTGCAATATTGCTAAAAACTTACACTTACAGTCACATGGGTTGGGTTGGGTTTTATAATGTACAAAAGTTCCTTTCAAATCCTACCCGACCCCGGTTTATAGGTTCTTTTTGGTTTATATTGACCTTAGAGGCGTAATCGTTTTAGGGCCCGGGGTACTTATTCGGCCGAAGATAGAAATAAAACCTTATATCACTAATAAGGGGGCCTCAATTTAGAACCCTGAGGTACTCCAATCTCAAAAAAGAGCAGAGAGACCCGCGTTTCTGCGTCGCCGACAGCCTAACGAAATTTAAGAAACTTAAGTTAGCTACTCGTGATTCGGAAACATTTTGCACTTTTATGAAGTGGTAAAAATGCTGACCGTCGTTGCCGAGTAGTCGCAAGTCCCTGAAACAAAAAGTCAAAGCTATGGATCAAATAAAAAGCACTCAGTTTGTCTTCTGTATTACTTTTCTTATTCCGATGTGAAAATAGAGACCGTTATTCTAGTCGCCGAAGTCAGATGCTCCGCGCTCCATCAATTGACAATTACGTCTTTAATCATCAAACAGATAGTTAAATACTTTGTGCGCATAGCGAAATTAGAATAGCGAAACCGGCACCGCCAAACGACAAGTCAATGACCATTGTTCTTTGTTAAAACATGACCCGAATAAACTAGTGTTTGTCTCGCAACAAACGCTTGATTAATTAACATATTCTTACAGACTTCTTGATACCGAACGAGCAAAAAACACAGGAAGGGTTTTTATACAAACTACAGCGCCGACAGACAAAATCCACACCATGCAAATGATCTTCAACAAGTCAACACCACATCTGGTTTTAATTTTCTTGCAATCGTTCATCATTTTGATACTCTAAAACGATCGTTGCAGTCTTGTGATAAGAGAGTTAACGATAGAGTTGGTTTTTGGTTATACAATATTGATCCATTTGGCGTAATAGGTCAATGCCAAGATTGTGATTAATGAATGCGTGCACGCATGCGGTTGTTTAAACACCGGTGCGTGTTTGCGCACCGCGGAGGTAACTCGGCGGGGCGCCGGATATAAACTTCGTAGAAGAGTTTTGTGAAAACTAGTCACCATAGTTAAGACAAGAATAAATTGACAAATACCTTTTTCTGGCTTAATCATTCCCTAAGAAACATAAATTCGCAACATTCGCTGAAAGTTTCAAGGGCGATTGAACATAAATGAATTTCGACACCTCCATCAAGTGAATGTGGAATAGCGTACTTAAGTTTGCTTAGTATTATATTATCTGTGCTTAAGTAAAGCAACCCAGCTTCCTGCGGTCTTGCGTAGTTCCCGGACTTTCGCAAATAGGTCATAAAATGTAGTTTCCGCGAGCCGGTGACCCAGCAGACAATGGGCGACCACCGCATTGTCTATTGTCATCACCGGCCAGACAAGCCGCGATGAATGGGGCAAGTTCATTCCGATCCGGCCCACATTAGCCGTCCGAGGGAGACGCAGGTACAGCGATTATGCCAGCGCGACAGAGAGGGAAACAATACGGTCTACGCGGACAGTCGGAATTACCGCTGCTTGAGTTTTGTTTTGGAACGGTCCAGTTGCTTGGCGGGCGGCGCACGAGTCGAACTGTTCCCACGCGCGATACGATTAGCTCGCCGCGGTGTAACGTAACATGAACGGCTCGCATTTGTATACGCGCCGCGCCTCGCCGCGCTCGCACTGCCGATAACATCTGCCAAACCGATATTTAGGCCGGCGATATCGTGATAGGATTCGAATTCGTGCGCGACATTTCGCCGGCGCCGCGCGGCCATGTGATCGCTCCCCGACCGATGGGAGCGAAAATCGAACAAAAAAGTCGCCCGCTAATGTCTACCCCTCCCGGCCGCTACAAAAAAGGGATAAAAAGGTTATTCCTGGAATGCACACATGTGGACGCTGGGTAAAAGTGGGTGCTCGTATTGAATCCGCAGTGTTAGCACGATGCCTCGGAGGAGTAGGTGGATGCATCTGGCGGCGGGCCTCGCGCTCGGTGTCACTTTCGGGATATTCCTCAAGTTGTGTTTAAGAACTTCATCCAGGACAACTATAGAAGCATGTCCGGAGTCGGCCAAGGTGTTCGCCGATCCCGACCCTATCGAGCTGATAGGTTTGTTGCCAAACGAGACTGTTCACAACTCGAACAGGACATTAGTGTTCGTGGGTGTTATGACAGCTGAACAATATTTAGTTTCGCGAGCGAAAGCAGTGTACGAAACTTGGAGCCAGGACCTGCCTGGTCGGATCGCGTTTTTCAGTTCGGAAGTGTCGCGGGCGCCGGGTTTACCTTTGGTTCCTTTGCGTAATGTGGACGACAGTTATCCTCCGCAGAAGAAGTCGTTCTTGATGTTGCTGTACATGTATGAGAAGTACGGGGACAAGTTTGAGTGGTTTATGCGTGCGGACGACGACGTGTATGTGCGGGGTGATAAGTTGGAGGAGTTCTTGCGGTCGGTGGACAGTCGGAAGCCTCAGTTTATTGGGCAGGCTGGTCGGGGGACGAGTGATGAGCGGGATGCGCTAGCTCTGGACTACAATGAGAACTTTTGTATGGGTGGTCCAGGCGTGCTGTTCTCGCGGGAGACATTGAAGAGGGTGGCCCCCCATGTGAAGTACTGCCTGAAGCACCTGTACACCACGCACGAGGACGTGGAGCTGGGCCGCTGTGTCGCCAAGTTCGCCGGAGTCTCGTGCACGTGGAGCTACGACGTGAGTAATATATTGTTAAGCTAACTTTAGTAAACAAATGACGAATGACGTTACATGCGACAATGTCTGTTGCGAAAGATAATATTTTTAGACTTTATCACGCGTGTTTCGAAATCCTGAGTTATATCGTTATCGTATGATTCTTATTAATTTGTGGAAGTGTAATAAAACTAATCTAACTTATGTATAATCCTACTATATAATATTATATAGGCGAAAGTTAGGCTCTGTGTTTGTTTGTTACTCAATCACGCCAGAACGGAACATTTGGATGGAATTTGGCACAGAGATAGATTATAGTCAAGAATAGCAAATAGGATACTTTTTATTCTGGGATTATGTTCCCTCGGGATGATTTTCGACTTTCACGCGGGCGAAACCGCTGGCAGAAGCTAGTAAGGTTAGCAATATATGCAAGCTCGTTAATGATAGCATTTCGGCTTCGGCTAATAACCATGTTATTCTAGCCGGTTTACCTATCCAATACCGCGTAATTGATCAATATTTGAACTGTCAAAACGATCTTACATCCGCAAATCGATGTTTTTAAGTGTTTTTTTGTGGGACATTTATTAACAAATAAATTAAAGAATGGTTGATAAAAAAAAAACCTTCCTCGTAAAAATAAGTTTTTATGTTAATACACAAATCACGCCTTTGGTGGTCATGTAAATTGAGGACTTGTGGTTAAATTAAATGCACGGTCTAGCTATTTTATTTAACTTTACGATTACGACATCTCTTAACCCTGAAAGAAATTGCACTGTCCGATCATTGCGATGTTTTAGACGCTTTTAAACATAAAATGGTTAGTTTCCTTATTGAACTGGAACTTGGAGCATATGATTAGGTACCAGCTTTATTGCCCACACTAGATAGAGGAAATAAATCGATTGAGTTGCCTTCAAAAGTAATTATTCCGCGATTCAATGAGCGTAAACTATTCTTAGTGGCCAGTGTTTTTCAGTCTTGGGATCACTGACCGCTACCTAGGCAGTTGGCTAGTTGACTTTACGGTATTTTTTAAAGGCATTAAAAAAAGTACGTTTCGCATTTTTACTTCTATTTTCTACTCAGCTATTCTTGCCATTCTTGGCCTGTTGTATGTCGGGTGATGTATTAATTGAACCTATTATTTATAACAATAATTACTGCAGGGAAACGTTAACATAAGCAATTATACCTAGCTAGTAGCTACCTTTAAGTTTTTCGTAGGGCTAAAATATTTACGATTTAAAGAAGATATAACAGTTTTGTTACCAGTAGATACCATAGTGTGAAACGGTGGGGTAGGTAGTTACTTACCTATTGTTCCAAGATTGCATTGTGTCATGATCACAAATAAGCCAGCGTTGATAATAATAAAATAAGGTAGATGTATAACAAAAACATTACCTATTTACAACTACTAATATAAATTGAAAAACCGAAGAGACACAAAAAAGGTTACAATCCCACCGCACTATTCCCAAACCATTGCAATTCCTGAAAGCCAGAATCAACAGTGGCGGCCACCAAAAAATCGCAGGCAATGAAGCTCGACGAAGTCTCGGAGAATGAATTCAACTGTCTTGGATCCCACAACTAAATTAATCAGAAAAGAATAACGGAGGAGTAGGAAAAAATACAAATTTCCACTTCCCTCCATACCAAGCAGGAGACAGAACAAACAAAGCCAATAGGCACAAAGGGTCGTTTACAACTGGGATAAGCCCATTTGCCTAGCACCACGGATAAAAATTTGCATTAATATTAATGGGTTCTAAAATTGTGAGCTGCTATATTTGTTTCCAATAATAGGTATGGCAAAAACGCTTGAACGCACGGAAATTTGTTCTAGTTTCGACAAGGTGCGTATAGTAAACAACTCCTGATGCAGCCTGTACATTATTCAACATAATATTGCGTTCATTCTGCCAAAGAATACACTTCCTTACACTTCACTGATATGATGTGCAGATTATACATACTTCTTCGCAGTCAGATGTAGAACACTGACATAAAGGCGAGGGTACGAGCTTGAAGGAAAATAATTTCCTTCCAGCCACGTCCTGGCCAGCCGCACGCGAACGGATAGAATGAATTGGTGGAGATGTCGGCCCTTGATGGAATTATCCCACCTACATTGCCATTCGGATAAAAGTTCCTTCCAGACGTCAATATATGGTTTAACCAGAAATGGTTATGACAACTCGGAAATATCGAGATATCGACTAAGAAATCATGATATTGATTATTAAGGTAAATGAGTTACCAAATTGACTTTTTACCCGGTCATAAATTTGCCTGATTGATATCGTTATAATAACAGAAAATAATTGATAAAGTTATCAACCAATTAAATTTTTTATAGGAAAAAATCGTACCTAGCCTAGTTTTAATTGGACAGATTTGCGATTGGAACAATTTCGGAAGGAACGATACAATTTCTTGCCGTTGTTTCATGTTAAAAGTATCGCAAATTGGCTTTAGCTTAGTATCATAAATATGACGATAGTTTTTCTGATAGAATTTACCTGCATGTGAAGAAATGAACACAAAAAGCAAAAGTAAAAAATATAGACTGTATGGGTTGTGGAATTCATGTAAAAAATTGTATAAGGACCTGAAATTCCGTCGTCCTTGAATACGATCAATCGTAAGCAAAAATACGGGTTCTTCTGCGTGCGTTGAAAAAAACAGTTGCCTCTTTCTACAATATTTGCGATATTTAAGAAAGAGGCAACTCTTTTTAATTAATAATATTAAATCAGTCTAAGTTCACTGCTGGACACAGGCTTCTATCAAAAACTTCCACAACATCCATCCATCATGGGTAACCCAATCAGTACAGTACGACCGATGTGTCGTAACCCGTCTGGCCATAGGCTTTGCAAATTTTCGCGTATATATAGTTCTGCCCAAACTTCTTGGCCGCCCTGAAGTTGGCTACAATGGCTGCGCAGTAGAAAATCTCATACAAAAACATCACCGCTTCGTCCCTTGCGCATCAGAAAGCCAACTTCAGGGTGGCCCAGAAGTTTGGCGAGAAATATACACTCGTGAAGAAAACTGCCATTTGTTTCATAAAATATGTTCTGCGCTACCACTTGGCGCTAACCTCAGATAGGCCACGACTCATCGGTCGTTCTGTACCTATTTGCAAGGTAGCGAATAGAAGAGACTAGGTTGAAACTAGAAATAGCTTCTTTCCTAATTATTAATATCCTTTATTCAACTAATTTCTTATTCAATACTTTTTTAAATATTTTTAAAAAACATACAAAAAAAAACATTTAAAAATATAAAAAAATAGAGGCCCACCGGTATCGGGAACAGGGTCCAAGCTACCGGCGGTCAGGGCTCCAGAGAGAGGAACCGCTTAACAATACGAGCCGTGTCCAGCAGTACTGCTTTCTGGATCAGGCCCTTGACCTAGCCGCCTAACGAGAGCCTCCTAAGGTGTTGGTCGAGGCTATTAAGCCATTGGCTGACACGACTATCGGTACAATGGTCGCTGTGTCCACATCCCATATGTCGACAACCTCGCGAGCCAAGTCAAGATACTTGATTTGCTTATCTTTCTCGGCTTTCACGAGATTCCCGTCATGTCGCATGGTAATGTCAAAAATCATTGCACGCCTCTCGATTCGGTCCACCACCACAATATCAGGCTTATTGGCTACAATAGTCCTGTCAATGATGATGGACCGATCCCAGTACAATGTGATATTGTCATGTTCGAGAACTGGGTCGGGCACATACCTGTAGTACGGTACCTCCGATGCCACAAGAGTGTATTTCAGAGCAAGTTGCTGATGGATAATCCTGGCTCCAAGGTTGTGCCTATGCAAATACTCTTCATTAGCTAGCCGAGAACAACCAGAGATAGTGTGGCGGATAGATTCACCCAGCCGGTGACATGCCCGACAGATGTCAACCGTGCCATCCTTCACAACAAATCTGCGGTAGTTAGTCGTCATAATAACTTTGTCCATAATTGCACAGACCAAACCTTCGATTTCCCCAAAGAGGTCAACGAATCGCAGCCAGGCTACGGACGCTGACTGATCTACATCGAACCCATGTAGGGCCCGGAAAAAGCGTCCGTGAAGCTCCTTACTCTGCCATACCTCCCTGCGGTCGTTACTGTCAAGCACTACAGGCTTGCGCCATTTCTCGTTCGCCAAGAAGAGCGGGGTGAGTCCCTTGTCCACTGCTACTACATCTCGATGCATACCCAGGTCGGCGTGTAGAAAATATTCCTTGAGATTGCATATCTCGCGGAGGCCGGGGCTTTTTAAATGCCAAAAACCTCCACGTTTTTGGCATTTAAAAAGCCCCGGCCTCCACACTTCCGCGGGATATACAATCTCACGACCGACGATCGTGGGTGATGCATTCGATATGCAGTCAGCAGTGTACGGACCCGCCTATCCAGAGCGTCGAGTTCTGTTTGAGTACGCTGAAACCTTATTTCCGCCCGAAAGAAGGCTATTAATATTATTATTAATGCATTTATTTGAGAAATCATATCCATATATAGTCATTATAAAACACAAAATGAAATCATTAAATTAAAACAACAAAAAATTTGATTATATTGAACCACTATCAGCCCCATGGATAGGATCCGAAACGGGATAAGACTCCCCAATTTCTGAAACCAAAATTAATCTTGACAAATTAGTTAACCAGTAACCACCTTTCCAGAAGGTAATATCCAAGAGAGAGATCCAAGAAAATAATATCCAAGTGATCTTCATTTTAAAGTGTCAACAGATATATGCCATATCCCTGCAGACTTCCAGTAACAAATAAAAAGTAACATATTAAATGCCTACTTATCTCGAACTGCATGTGCGTATAATACAATAATATGAACCGTTACATTTGCTCTTGTTTCCACGACTCGAGTTAATTCGAACGGTTGCATGGCGGAACGAAAGTGTTACAATTATTTAATGGTTGATGCTAGGCTCTCCAGATGTTTGTTTATGTAAGGATTTCTTTTTATTTCGGTCTTATCTTCTGTATGTGAAAGTAGATTTGACTCTGGCTTTATTTTCATCTTCGTCGTTACTTACTACAGTCTTCACTATCTAGAGTGATTCAACCTAGACTATGGTTAAGGGTTAACCACTTAACGGTTGACTTACAAAGTCAAGGCTTATTCAAGCCTTCTCCTTTCTGTTTTATAATTTTCTGCTTTATGCAAATCTTGATCTTCCCTATAAGGTTTAGGGCGATTGAAATTAAGATCGTGTGAAAAAAACCTACTTCAATGCCTTCAATGCCAAAGTTTGGCAGGTTTGCAGGTTAATCAACTTCTACTTGAAATTTAGGATTGGTCAGTCATCGACCCGTCTACCCGTCGGCCTTCCTACTTCCTTGACTTTGTTTGTAGTAAGTAGTTATGAGGCTACTGGACTCTCTTGCATCTGTACTGAGCCGGATCTGCGGGGTCCGGTCCTTTGATCCTTGGTTATTAAGTTTCTGCACGTAGAGTACCTACAGCTAATGTCGTCTGACTTATCTCAATTGTTTTTAACCCTGGGGTTGTGCCTACCTTTATACAAGTCGATTGATTTACCTTTCCGTTGTAAAAATCACCTTGGTTTGGATTTTGTTGCTGATTTCTTTCGACCAACAAGCACGCGTAAACATCAAAAAACTTGTTTATCCACTAAGTTTTTTCTCCTTTAATTAACAGTTGCGAGCGGCTTGCTCCTACAAAGATGCAGAGGCAGTTGTACGTGTGTGCAACACTGAAACGAAAGCAAAAACAATAATTATCTCCCGAGTAAACACACGTGTAACATATTCATATCTGTCACAACTTGCTGTAAACTCGATAGTTTATAAACACGTAGGCTTTTCAGAAGTCTTGTTTTAAGAACCAGTTGTTAGTTAAATGATTCATTTATTTTGTCGTGTGTTACAAAATTTGGCAGTTACCTAAGAATGTTGCCATTCTTGTATCTGTGATTGTAGTCATGTCTTAGACGATTTAGGTCTCTATTTTTGTTGCCTCTTCTTTTCGAAACGATGAAAACCTTTTTGAATATTTTGGGCCTAGGTGGCACGTTGATTGTAGTGTCAGTGGTGTGTTATTTTTAGTTATTTTTAACTATTTTCCTGTGGTTGTACTTACAGATACAGGAATAAGGTCAAATATTTCTTTAATGATGACATAGCCAGCTACCGTAACCTTCTAGGTCATCCCATTCTATCCCAGTTCATCGTTTGGGTTAGTACGTAGTGACTGGTGCGTAGATTAACACTATTTCCACGTCGTTACTACACAATGCCAAGTGTGAGTAGGTCCAGGGTAAAAAGATCAAGCCATTATCTAGTATTAAGCTAATTCTTCCTGTTTAGGTTCATTCTCGTGGCACTTCACACGTTTACTACAATGGTGTAGGTGTTTTGTGCTATAAAGGTTTAAGTACCTAAGCTATGAATGAAATAGGCTTGCCTACTTGAGAATTTCAATCATGAAACAACCGATGCGAATCAAGTCATAGAAGTACTTTCGGAAAATCGAAATACAAAAAGGAACGTTGTAAGGTCAAATGTGCAGTCGCTCAACGTTAAAATAATATAAGATTGGTATTCAGCTGTATCTGGTTAGGCAGGAAGCTGACCACAAAATGATTGAAAAAAGAATATAACCAGGAAGATGCTTGAAATTGCATTCATGAAATTAGATAAATCATTATCGACAGCCAATCATCACTATGCTAGTACAACAACAAGGCTCCAACAATTAAACAGTGATTGGCAAAAACGTTCGTTTTCAATCTAGACTTAACTATCACGCTAGTTTTATACTACGTCTGAGGTTGTAAAGTTCAAGGCAAACCGATGTTTATTTTAACGCCAGTTTCCGCAATACAGGTTTTGCACGAGGCCTCAGAAAAAATAATCCCTGACGATGATGGAGTTTGATTTATCGACGATCGATTTGAACTCCATAAATTCCAGACTAGTTTTTTAGGTGAAGTGTCTAAAACTAAATGTGTTTTGAAATTGAAAGTTGATTTTAGATTTTATGGTGCGTAACAGAATTCGAGCACTCGTTTTTGTGGCGCCGGTTATATTAGTGGCCATCCAATTTTTTCTAAGGATGATTCCATAACTAAAATAAATAGGCTTTCAAAACGATCAAAACCTTATTAGATAAAAAGCATAAGCTGAGGATGATATACTTCATTTAATAGAAGGTATGTTTTAGAAAACTCGAAACAATTTTCGTGTGACTCTTGCGAACTAGAATAAATTGCTTGCTAGGTATCATGACTAGAATCATGAACATTGTTAAAGCACAGTTAGACTACATTAGTATGATAATGACAAAGAGTCATGAATGTGTCTCAATTAAATTAAGTGGTTAGACACTACGGTAAAACAGTGCAAGAAACGGTTCATACTCATCTGCATAACATGAATTTCTCGTTACGGACACAGCATAAAAAGGGTTTAAGGACTTACTTATCTTTACTGGTAATTCGGACTACCAATTACGGATAATGTTGCTACACTGTAGCTAATTAAATGGATATCTTCAATATCTTAATCTACAGCATTCATATCTTCATAAGCACTCCTAAAACTGTGTCTACATTTTACTTGTCCATAAAATTATTATGCCTATGTAGTTAGGCTTGACCACGACTAGTATTAAACATTAAAACAATGGCGTAGTTTGTATATATGCAGTATCTATTTGAGTACTAACTACGCTACGCCACCTTTATGACTCCCCAAAAGTCGATTCATTTTTGGCTCAAAATCAGATAAAGGTCCAATCACCTCTTATACCCCTCTTTTATTAATAGTTTGCAGATCGTCCTTCACTATCTATCTATCTACTTAGTTGAACGATAAGGATTGACCTGACGGCATAATAGAGAACTTCATTCTGCCCAATTTTTAGCAGAAGATAATATATAATAAACAGACGACGACTTTTTTGCAAAATTATTGAAATTAAAATGAGACAGGCTTAACATGTATAGATAGATTCTTTAGAAGATGACTTAGCTTAGAAATATGTAAAGACTGAGATTTTAGATATATATGAAGCAACTGCGATTACAAGGACTCAAAATAATAATACTTATCTATATGATCAACAAGTAATTAACAAATCTGCATTCAAATTCAATTCCACCTACAGTGATATCCTTCAAACAATTCTAATTTAGGTTTAGCAATGGTCGTTGTTTTAAATTCATTTGTATTCAAAACATTGTTACACGCGTAACTCTATAAGGATGTCTTTAAACTAATGCATTTCGGTATTGGGATTTAGAAGACTGCTAACATTATTGATTATTTAGGTGGTTATTTGCAAATGATTCTTGATTAGGAACTGTTTTTGGTTACTATATGTTGTCTATTTAACTGTCTAGTCATCGTGACTTCCCTTGCTTGGATGTAATACTCCTTAATCATTTTAAGCAGGAATATTTACGGCTTCATTGATGGGTTTTTGTGTTCCTGCTATGAGCTATTTTACTCTTCAAAGTCAGTTACGCTTTTTAATGCACCGTCTTTCACGCTTTATCTGTATCCTGTTTCTTTTTCACCTGTAATTTACTCGCATGTTCACTTATTTTTTAGACTGCAAAGTTCAGACGTGGTTTCCGTTTCAATCACCATTATTAACCATAGGAGCAAAGAAACAATTGCAAATAAAAACAGAGCCACTTACTTCAATGCATATTGAAGTGAACACAGAACCGTCTCAAGTTATATTTGTAATGGCATATTAAAGTATTAAAGCAACCATCCCGGCACTCGGTGGTGCAATCGCAACCGGTTTTTGTAACCGCCAGCAGTTTTTGCGACCACGTGATGTTAAGAGATACGGCTGGTCATAGATTAGCGTCATATGTGACGAAGATACGACACTATTGTAGCCTGCTGTGGATTTTTAAGGCAGATAGCACGGCGGTAATTGGATAGATTCATGATAGTAAAGGAGATTTAAATTGTAGGGTATAAGCTGAAGCAAATGAAAGCTCTTATGAACATGTCCACTTCAATTTCATAGAATGTAGTATGAAATCTATTTGCTTTGTTCTCTCTCTTATATTGGTGTGGCGTACCTTATCTATCTTTCGGAGCCCTAGGATGGATCGTTCCAAGGCTGCTTGACATATTCAGATTTTTTCTTTTACCTGATTTGTGTATGTCCAGGTTTGTGAGCCATATTGGGCAGGACACATAGCTAGAATGGGGGCGCCCGGTAGACGGGACTTGTCGTGGTATATCAGGTATCAACTGATAAAAATGACGGACACCTTTACCCTACAGAGGGGTTCTCAATCAAAATAATTAAAAAAGAAAATATTAGAATAAATTACAATTTAAATTGATAATAGTATAAAATATTCATGTATTATAAAATAATTATGTAACTTCTGATCAACATCAAATAATTGTGCAATTATGTATTAAATATAAATTAATGAAACCAACTTATACTATAAATGTCGCAATTTAAAAAAATATGTAATGCATGTAAATATAGTTTTTCTTAAATGTTATTGCATCATCATCATCATCATCATTTCAGCCGAAAGACTTCCACTGCTGGACATAGGCCTCCCCCAGGCGTCGCCACATTGACCGTGCGTCTCGCATTCAGTGCCTTCCCGCAACCTTAACCAGGTCATCGGTCCACCTAGTGGGAGGCCTTCCAACGTATCGTCTTCCGGTTCGCGGAAAATGTTATTGCATGTAAAATAATAATTCGTAAAAGTGCATGTAAATAAGAAATCAATAAAATGCTTATTTATTATTATGAGCCTGTCTCTTGTGATTCTCATGGTAGTTTTAATTCGCGCGTTCAATTTATTCATGCATAGCATGTTAACTCTAGAATTTACCAGATCGACACTGATTTCAGAGGAAATCATATTATTATCTCCCTTTTCAATTAAAGTAAAGTATTTCTGGTCTTGTGTCCGAAATGTTACCAGCTTTTCGATCCTTTCACCTTTATACAGTTTTAGTTTATTAAGTACCTACAAGTATAATATTATATTACCTTGCCTTCGTATATATGTCCGGCAACTAATAATCCTTTTTTCAAGCACTTCCTGGCATCCGATTAAACTGAAACATGACGTACTTATGTAACTTTGGAAACATTAAAATAATAAGGAACTGTGGAAAGGGTCTCATGATGTGGCCATAGCAACCTCAACCAAACAAGATAGCACCATCATGTTTGGGCTCATTGGATGTGTATTGACAGGGTCTCCCTTGTTTTACCGAAAAGAAATTGCCAAATTATCACTTCCCAAACAAATTTTCGCATAACTTCATTTGCCAAATTATTACTTACCAAACAATCTCTTTACAAATAATTGTTACGAAAACCTATGTTTGGCAAGTGAACGTTTGAACAATAACTTGTTCACCAACTAGTACTTTTACCATTTTTTATCTAGTCAAATATTTCAGTTGGTATAACATATTTTACGCAAATTTTTTTTTCTATATAATCTAGTCGTTTCTGGCACTCGCCGGCCGCTGCCGCGGCACCGCTCGCTACGCTCGCTCGGCTCGTGCGTAGGTGGTCACAGTTTTAACCTAACCATTTTTTTTAAATTAATAACCTACTGTAACTAGTTCCATAAATAACCTAACTTTTGCTATTTTGTACTCGCGTTAATAAATGATTACCTATATTAAAATAAAATTGCATTTTTAATTATACAATTCCCAAAAAAATCTTATTTTTGCCTTTATATTTTTTGTCATAACAATTCATTTGACTAAACGTTTATTGTCTAAATATTGTTTGCTGTAATAAATCATTTGATTAAAGACCAAAAACCTTAATGACATTATCCTTGGTAACAATCTGCCAAGTAAACATTTGACCAAATGAAAATGTGCGTACTAAAATTATTCCAAATATTACATTGGTATAAAAAAAGGTTGCTAAAATTTGTTTGGGTAATGAAAATTTGGCAAAATCTTTTCGGCAAAACGGCAGGATCCCGTATTGACAAGTGATATTACATTTAGTACCCTTCAGTTCATAAAGCTTGTCTCAAAAATTAAAATTTTGCTTGATATTTATTTTTAGAATTTCTTCTGGTTTATTTCTCATAATTTCTTTACAACTTAAAATATATAATTATGTAGTAATTAAGCAAATGATGCAGTAGCTGCTTACAACGTTGATTTAGCTAACCAAATACGTCATGGTTCGTAGGCTAGATAAGATAGCCTGGATCTCAGCAACAGTGCAACAGGCCTTATCACACGATCAGTCTGGTTAATAACTGGGCGTGAAAGTGAGAGTTGGGCGCTTATCAACCGATTTAGATACAAAGCCTTATTAGAAATGGGTTAAGCTTATGATTGATGTCTTTCTAGGACTTTGGTCATGTTTTTTTGAGTGTGGGAGCGGTGTGGCTGATATATTGACCAGGTTTCTGGAAAGCTTGAGTTACCTAGTTCTAGTTGTGATTTTAATCATTTTATAAGAATAATTTAAATACATACTGAATTTTGGCGTCTTCATAGTAAATACTCTTCTAAATATAGATAGTTTCTATGTTATTTTTTTACCGTTTGAAAGTAACATTTTATGATGTATTGCGTTTAGCATCAATCATCACAGCTGTTATGAATCTAAGACTCATTTCGAGAAATTATAACATTTTCAAAACAGATGATTCTCATAATTTTGCGAACCGCAATACTTCATAGATATCGAAAACGTACTAAATCTATGGGTTTACACATACAGCCTTGTTGCTCCTTCGCCCATTTGGGAATGATACAGTTATCAAATCTGTACTAAAACAATTTTTATATGCGCTATGGTATCTTATCTCATGATGACGCCGTTAAGGCCATCTGCGAGCTGCTAATGAAAAATGATAAATGTGATGATGCGTGTACGTGGATGATACATATAGCCGTTATGATTGAGTAGTGTACGTATCTTCGTGATTAGCTCCTTTTGCCACACTTTGTAATTCGGAACTAATTTTGTGTTTGTTTATAAATTGTTACAGTTGGCAATAAATGTTTTTTTCTTTCTATGAATGGGCTGGGAATCGGTTGTTTTATGACCTAACTATACACATATAATTTCTAAGGATTACGAGCTCTGAGTTAAATTGTAATGTACCTACTTTTTTAAATCCGTTGCAGATTATTTCTCGAACCTGAGAAACCCAAATACGTAAACAAGAAGAAAATCATGCTGTGCAGTCGGAGGATACATATTCGCTACCTGGCTGACCAAAACCAGGTGTATCCTCCGACTGCTCAGCATGTTTTTCTTCTTGTTTACGTATTGGGGTTTCTCAGGTTCGAGAAATAATCTGCAACGGATTTAAATAAGTAGGTACATTACAATTTACGTACAACAAAGTAGGTATAAGTAGGTACAACAAAGCAGTCGGGTTTTTGTTTTTTTGAATTAATTTTTTTATTTACACTTTATTAGTTATTTTTTTTAGAATTAGGTAAAATTAAACATATAAGTGCTTTATATTTTTGAAATCACCTCTTAAAAACCTTTACTTTGATACCCCACACGATAGGTATGCAAGAAAAATAAATTGGTCCCCCACAATATGGCGCCCAAAATCCGCCATTTTTCTATTATCTAATTTTAATGCAGCCAGTGACATTCGCAGGGTTAAGACGAATCGATTGACGTGAGAATCATTAAAATCGGCCAACGAGTTTAGTCTCTAGAACGCCACATAAGAATAATCATACATACATAGACTGATAAACCCATTACCGTCCTTCGGCAGTGGGGTAAAAATGCACAATATATTACTTACATTAGATACCAAAGTTTCTGTGAATTCAGCTGCCTGGTCAAAGAATTTAATGCAAATAATGAATAACTAAATGTAGTTCTGCAACATTTCTATTGTATGCCAGGTCCAGTCCATTAGACGCAAATTATGCAAGTTCTATTCGAAACGTAAAGAGATAATATCCTGTCGAACATAAAACTTTGATAAACGAACTCCGTTCTGGATTTCTGTATTATCTTTATCGAATTTAGCGCCTAAATAATAATGTGTCTGATGAAATTTATCATTTTTATGTAACAAAGTTAAGCACTATTTTGATATGCGAACGATTTTCATCCGAGCGAGTAAAAAAGTGATACTAAATGACCTGAAGAGATATACGTTCAGACTTCGTGCTTTGAATAAATTAATAAATATTAAACAAGTTTCTTGAAAAATAAAAAAAATAATTAAGTAACCGCAGAGGATGTGACAAAGCAAAACGATAAAAGAAAAACAGTTTCAATACCGCTGTTTGCTTTTGCAAGTGAATGTAATATTTGCACAAGATAATACTTAGTACATTTACACATTATGCATTTAAAGCAATACTAAGGGTTTCTGCAAGTTTTGTTGAACTTGCAAACTTGGGAGCTTGCGAACACTCGATCCATTTTTAGACATGCAAAAACATTTACGCAAAACTTCTCAAGATTTTTGGATAAATTATATCTGAATGCTGCTATCTTGCTTCAGTATCTCACATCACGTTGTTATTTCAAAATCATTTGTTAGTGCTACCGATATCCATACTACAAACATCATGCAATTTGATCGCCGGATTCCGATGTTATCTCACAATATCTCCTGATACGGGGGCTTGCCTCTAACAAGTTTCATAATCTGGTTTGTCATACAAAAAACATTGTTCGCTCCATAAGGAGCACTATATCCAGCAATGGACTGATATGATGATGTTGCGGAAACACTCGCAGAGGATCTTAAGGACCCAGTTATTCCGATATCGGTGCGTGTACGAAGCTCTTATCTCGAGGTTCCCCGACTATCTCGTAAAGAGTTACGAGAACTTGCGAAATATATAAAGATATGGTTAGAGTTACTTCTTGTGTTGAAGCGCTTCTTGAAATTCTTTAGATACATTAACACAACTATTTTATAATGTTGTTATTTCTAGAGTTCATAAATTCTGTTCTTATACAATGTGTCTCAGGTTATCAACGCAACTGTATTTGCAGTTGTCCATGTTTAGTAACACGTTCCTTCTGTAAGCTGTATATTCAGCGTTCATTAAAGAGTCTATGTAGTTGTCTTCTTCTTCTTCGTGTTATGCTATATTTTGAGTATTCTTCAGATTTATCCTTTCCTGAATAGTGTCATCCTGCAACTCTGGTATGCCACAGCTAACTTTGGTCTCAAAGTTTCGTCGGAGTTTTTCTCTTTTGATGTATTTTATTCTTTAGTAGTTCTTTTTATTTCCGGGTTTCCCTTTTTTCTTTCCTAATTTGCTATAGGTAAAGAATGCTATAGGTTTGCTAGAGGAAAGGGACCTCAATAATATCTTGTTAACTTGTCTTACTCTTCATGATGACTGGAATATTTTCATGAAAACCTATGACAGCCCTAAGTATAGGTTTGTCTACATATACGAGTACTGTATGTATGTAGTTGTACAGTCGTGCACGTATTTACAATAGCTATCGTTCATGTTTATGAAGGCAGTGTTTTAGTATACGAGTACAAGCTGCCAAGGACGGGCTTATGTCCTCAAAAGAAAGCGTATTGTATTGATGATGTGATTGACTCATTGTTGATCGTTTATGTTAATAGTATCTCGATTTTGATTACAGAAGGTATAGTTACATATATCGAATAGTTAGAAGGAATTTCTAGAGACAGGTGTGTTACGTTATTTATAGTTTTTAAAATGTGGCAAACTTTTAGAGTTACAAAGGAGATAACTATGGAGATCGCGGTAAATATATGTAGATGTATGGAAAAAGTAAACTAGCTGCGCCAACATCAAATAAATTGGGATGGGGAAAATGATGTGGCCAACTTTTTACAGTGCTAAGGCAAGGCAGAATAAGTGTCATAACAAACTCGCTCGAAGTTGAAGATGTCACGAAATGACATCTAATAAACATGAGAATTAGAAGACCGATGTGCTACGTATCCTGTGACGTCACATTTGACGAACATGACGCTAATAGAGCATACGTCTAGCGTCTATGTTAGATAAACATGAGACATATTGTGACAAAATTTGGCGACATAATGATAAATGTTTATTTTGTTTGTGACATTGGACTAGAATCCAGACGTGAATAAAAATATTTTTTGTATGAAATCATAGATGTCCTCTGTTTTCGGGCTTGACAACTGTTCGCTTTTGTTTTTTTATGAATGAACTGATTGGGCTAGATGATAAATATGTTGTGATACTAAAATAAGGTTAAGGTCAGGCAAACGTGCCATACTAATTAATCAAAATACAACTGTGTCAAATGATGGAACCTTTGGAGTAACAGAAAGCTTTAGGTTTTTGAAAGTTTCAGCTGATTCTTTTTGGTCTACGTTTCAATTTAGGAAGAACGGCTCAACTAGAAGATTCAAGACATATAATTTTTATCTTTTAGTCGTCGAATTTTTACTTTCAAGATCATCAAGCATTCTTAAAACTTTGCAAATTTCAACATTTATTTCACAGAACCACAATTTTATCAGCAACCTCACCATGACATGGTTATCAGTTCTGTAGGTAGTAGGAACAGCTGAACACACACAGACAGACAAGCGTGACTCACTGACACATCACGGATCGTGAAGTAATATCTCAGGACATTGACCGGCCGACACAGCGGATTACAACTAGCGATTTGTGATAAAAATTAACGAAGATAATTATAGTTTTGTGTCTATTCCTATGTAGGTCATTCTGTCATGTCTGACTATTAGGTTGGAGGTATTCCTCATTCCCATATAAATCTGTGTATTTAGCATAAACAGACTTTTTTTTTTTTTTTTTTTTTTTTGGCTTTGCGAGCTTTGCATTAGCCAATGACAAAGGTAGGGAAACCAAGGATATAAAAAATTGGAGAATTTGGAATGGGAAAAGGATGAGTTTCTATGTAACTAAATACATATAATTACAATACATATATTTACAATACATATAGCTACAATACTTATAGGAACAATTATAGTTTGATATCATTAGTATCAATAAATCTGGCTAATATGCTATATACATCTGCATCGTTATAATGTAGTAAACAAATAATAGAGGTAGGAAATGGAATATGGATCGCCAGGAGTTGAGAGGTAAAAGCAGACCTATCATACAATGTACAGGAAAAAAATATGTGGTTCAAGTCCCCGTATTCTCCACAAGAGCACATAGGATCATCAACAATTTTAAATTTGAACAAGTGTGCAGGGGTACAAACATGACCCAAACGGAGTCTGCATAAAACAGAAGTGATTCTTTTGGTAAATTGAAAATTGTTAAACCACGGCTTACGTGGAATAGACTTCTGTATTAATCGATAATATTTCCCTTTGGTGACATCATCAGCCCAGAAACTAGTCCACGCATCATATAAATAAAGTTTGGGCAGAGAAACCAAGTCATGACAATAATTACTATACGGACATACATCTCCGACATGAATAGCTTCGTTAGCTAACCGATCAGCTTTTTCATTACCAGAAATGCCCACATGACTTGGAATCCAAGCCAAAACGTTTCCATAACCCCTTGATGAGCATACGTATAAAAGATTTTTAATATCAAAGACAATAGGAGACTGTTTATGAGACTTGAAGGGAAATCGTTGTAACGATTGTAAGGAACTCAGCGAATCACAAAAAATTATTGTTTTTGATAGCTTCAGTAGGAGTACATACTCAATGGCCTTTAAAAGACCATAACATTCACCGGTATATACACTAGATTCGGGAGGTAACTTAATTTTTTGTACAATTTTATATTGTGAATGGTAAACCCCAACGCCAACACAACTATCATTAGAATGTTTAGACGCATCAGTATAGATTTGATGCCAACCAGTCCAGTCATTGTCAATAATGCGCCTAAATTCGACATCTTGATTGGTATCGCTCTTTGATACTCCTATATTGAATTCGATTCGTGGTGGTACAATGAGAGAATTGAAATTATGACAATACAAGGGTAATTGATTACTTTGGTAAGTTGGAGCTTCTAATCTGTTATATTTACGCAGACTTTTAACAAGACAAGGTGCAGCCTTATGCGTCCAATAATTTGATGAATCTACCTCTTCAGCTAGCTGTTTTAATTTAGAATGTAACGGATGACATTTCAATTGCAAACTACAGAAATAATAACGATCACTTAGGTACTGTCTTCTTAACGATAAAGGGGGTTCACAGCACTCCACTTGAAGACAATTTATTGGACTAGATTTCATCGCCCCCGTAATAATCCTCAGAGCCTTCGATTGAATGCCATCCAGTTTCTTGAAAGCACCCACATTTCCAGGGTGCAATAAAAAAGTTCCGTAATCCAACACACTTCTTATCAGGGCATTATATAAAAGTCTCATGGAAGAAGGATGTGCTCCCCACCATACACCCGAGAGACATCGCAAAATGTTTAAATTACGCTCACACCTTTTCAAAATATATTCACAGTGAGGAATTCCAGTTAATTTGGAATCTAAAATTACTCCCATAAATTTTGCCTGGTCTTTCACCTGTAAAGATAAACCTCCATACTCAACATTAACCGCTGGCAATTTCCGTTTTCTAGTATAGAGTACAACAGAACTTTTTGTTGGTGATAGGGCAAGATCATTGTAATCTAGCCAGACCTTTAACTTAGTCAAAGCCGTGGTTAAAGATTCACAAATATCATCTGTTTTGTACCCAGGAACATAAAGAAGCAAGTCATCCGCATACTGAAGAACATTAGCATATCTAATAAGAGAGCACTCTAAATCATATGTGTATATGTTATACAATATAGGACTAAGCACAGAGCCCTGAGGCAATCCCTTCCAGATCGTTCGACATATGCATGTACTGTCACTTGAATCTATTGGGTATTTAATGAATCTTTCATATAAAGAATTTACAATAAAATTTACTAAAAGAATTGGAATATTTAGTAACATTAATTTTTGGGGATCCTGCCGTTTTGCCGAAAAGATTTTGCCAAATTTTCATTACCCAAACAAATTTTAGCAACCTTTTTTTATACCAATGTAATATTTGGAATAATTTTAGTACGCACATTTTCATTTGGTCAAATGTTTACTTGGCAGATTGTTACCAAGGATAATGTCATTAAGGTTTTTGGTCTTTAATCAAATGATTTATTACAGCAAACAATATTTAGACAATAAACGTTTAGTCAAATGAATTGTTATGACAAAAAATATAAAGGCAAAAATAAGATTTTTTTGGGAATTGTATAATTAAAAATGCAATTTTATTTTAATATAGGTAATCATTTATTAACGCGAGTACAAAATAGCAAAAGTTAGGTTATTTATGGAACTAGTTACAGTAGGTTATTAATTTAAAAAAAATGGTTAGGTTAGGTTAGGTTAAAACTGTGACCACCTACGCACGAGCCGAGCGAGCGTAGCGAGCGGTGCCGCGGCAGCGGCCGGCGAGTGCCAGAAACGACTAGATTATATAGAAAAAATTTTTTGCGTAAAATATGTTATACCAACTGAAATATTTGACTAGATAAAAAATGGTAAAAGTACTAGTTGGTGAACAAGTTATTGTTCAAACGTTCACTTGCCAAACATAGGTTTTCGTAACAATTATTTGTAAAGAGATTGTTTGGTAAGTAATAATTTGGCAAATGAAGTTATGCGAAAATTTGTTTGGGAAGTGATAATTTGGCAATTTCTTTTCGGTAAAACAAGGGAGACCCTAATTTTTGTTGTAGGATTGAAATATTAACATTATCATATGCCGCACTTATATCTAAAAAGGCTGCAACCACAGAGTCATTTCTAGATAGCGCTAAACGTACATCTGTGGTAAAAATGGCTAAGCTGTCAATAGTACATTTACCTTTCCTAAAACCGAACTGAGAATAAATTATTGTGCTCTATAAACCATTCCAATCTATTTTTGACTAAATGCTCTGCAATTTTAGCTAGTACCGAAGACAAAGCTATTGGCCGATACGATGACGGATCTGAACTCGTTTTATTTGGCTTCAATAACAATATCAAAGTTTGAGTTCGCCAAGATTTGGGAATTTTACCAGAGAAGATTACAGTGTTAATTAGAGAAAGGTAATAATTAAGACCATTATTATCAAGGTGAGACAAAAATGAATACGGTATACCATCTTCACCCGGCGCCGAGTCCTTAACATACGAAAGAATTCCTTTCAGTTCATACAAAGTGAAAGGAGAATTAAGGTCCATTTTATTGTTATTAATATTAGTTAAAGGTATTGGTACTGAAGATGGAATCAAAACATAATTTTCAGGAACAGAAGGTGGAGCCAAACGATCAATGATCTGCTCGGCAAGAGTGGGAGTAATTTTATTTTGTTCTGTGTCATTGAAAGCAGACCTATACCTTCTAATATTTTGCCACACAATGGACGGTTTAACATTAGGGCAAAGTGATGCACAGAAACATTGCCAGCCTTCAAACTTTTTTCTTTTAAGTAGTTCCTTGGTATTATTTGCAATTTGTATATAATTAAGAAAGTTATTGTCAGACATTTGAATACAGTATTGTCTTTCTGCCTCTTTCCTCTGTTTAACTGCATTAGTACACTCTTCATCCCACCATGGTGGAGATGGTATCTTACTAGGTCGACAATTCTTCAAGGGGAAGGTTTCATTAGCTGCCTCAATTAATATTTTAGCTAACATCTCAGAGCAAATGGATGCATTTTCATGAGATACTTGAGGCATTTCTAACATCATCTGCTCAACCCTCCTTCTAAACACACCCCAGTCACCATCATCCAATTTATATTTCATACGTGGTGGCTTTAACTGCCTTGGAGGTTTCTTAAAAGGAAAAGTGATTAATAATGGGAAATGATCACTACCATATCTCGATGTCAGAGGGCTCCAAGAAAGGCAGGATGCAAGATCAGGTGTACAAATGGATAAGTCTGGGGCACTGGGGTCTTCCCTAGGCCCACCAAGTCGTGTTGGCAAACCAGTATTCAAAATACATAGGTTATGTGAATCAAGAAGATCCAAGAGCTGTTCTCCGTGACAAGAAGAAGCAGAGTAACCCCAACTCTGGTGACGAGAATTGAAATCCCCCATACATACAAAGGGTTTTGGTAATAAATTAAATAAATTGTTAATTTCATTAAAAATTTCGATACTAGGTCGAGGATAATATACAGAAACATAACATATATTATTTACAACAGCAGCAACAATAGACAAATTGTTGCTGTGGGCTAGAACGGATAAAGGAGTAAATGAAAAATGGTTACTTATAAGCATAGCTGCTCCACCGTAACCATCATGTCTGTCGTCCCTGAGACAGGAAAATCCAGTGACTTTAAACACGGAGTCATGTTTTAACCATGTCTCCTGAAGACAGATAAGAAATGGGTCATATTTGTTAATTAAATGGATAAGTTCATGTTTCTTATTATTAACACTTTGACAATTCCACTGAATTGCTGTGGCCATTATGATTGTTAGAAATTTGATATAAAGCATCAATTACTGTGGCAACGTTGGACGGTGATATTAAGCTTGATTGCGATAATAACTGAATTAAAATTTTGATTATGTCAGATATTTTCATGTTTTCATTATTTTTGTTTACTATGGGTTTTGATTCAGATAATATAGGATCTTTAATAATAGCAGAATGGGTTGCACGATCATACGCCTTGGAAAAACTAGGGGGTGTCCTAGGCTTCAAAAAAACAGTTTTTTTGTAAGAATGTGAAGAATTTGATTCAGGTATTGGTTCATGCTGAGAAGAATGAATGTTGTTGGGGGATGAGGATGGAGTTGTATGTAATAGGGCATCAGAATATGAAATCTTTGATACCGGTGGATGTAGCTTAACAGCTTCCATATATGAGATGCAACTCTTGCTCATTGTCTCTTTAATACCTTTTTGTCTATTAAATTCTAAACACTTTCTATCCGTAGCTTGGTGAAGACCTTTACATAAACAGCAAAAATAATCATCTTCTTCAATATTACAACTATCCCCCGAGTGCCCTTGACCACACTTGAAACATCTTGGTGTGGCCTTGCATTGACTTTTAACATGGCCATAACGGCAACAATTATAACACTGCACAGTTGGGTAAATATATAAGTCTACTGGCAAGGCTGTGTAAAACATGAATACACGCTTTGGGAGTACCTGACCATCAAATGTTAAAACAATGGTACCAGTATTTTCAAATTGTTTGTTACTATTTACCACAATCTTCTTTTTTATTCTTCTCACTTTTAGAATCGATCCACACCCAATTGGTACATTAATGTTTGCCATAACATCATCATCTGACCAATCTGTGGGAACACCCCTTATAACTCCCATACGTGTTATAATGAAAGTTGGAATGAAAGCTTTATATTTTCCTAATGAAAGGTTTTTATTGGACAAGAAAAGATTTGCATCTTGGAAGTTTGAGAATGCCAAACTTATGCGATTTCGTCCTATTCGTTTGAGACTACCATTCACAATACCTCTAATTTCATTGTTTCTCAGGAAACGCCCGAAGGTGACAGGATGCAGGGTTGTTGTATCGTTATTAGTGGAAATTTCTTTTTGGACATGAACCACATATGGTGCAACATCAGTAGCCTGATAAACGGTGCGACCAACTGGCACACGGGTTGATTCATTGTTAACTTGGTTAGTATTGTCATGACTAGTGCTATGAATATGTGGTGCAGCTACTGACCGTGACTCAAAAAGGGGAGGACTTGAACCAGTCAACACATTATTAAGCTCTTTATCTTTTCCTAAACATTGACAATCAGTCGGCTTTTCCCTTCTACTTCCATGTCTCCTTTTTCTTTTATGACATGACCCACATAAAAGTATAGTATCGGCCCGTTTACGTTTCAGTTTATTGGAGTCTGAAATTGAGGAATCAGTGTCCATGGAGGACTCAAGCGCTCCTATCAGCATGTCCATGGGCGTTTTTGAAGAAGATGTCCCTCCGCCGGGGTCGTCGGGCGGATTACCCATCTTAATAATTTACATAAACTTACTTACCAATAATATGTACAGCAAATTATACACTTATGAATAAAATATACAATTAAATTAACTACAAACTGACTAATACCAATCCTTTACACCTATTAAAATTTTAATTAGAAAATCCGAAAGAAAAACCGCGTCTGGATTTTACGAAGTTTCCCGCGCTTTTTTTCCATAAACAGACTTATAGCTGATTCTAAATTTAAATTGCTTATGAATAATTTGAATTTAGAATCTGCTAAAAATTGGCCATAATGTTTGATACATTATAGCCAATTTTTTTTTTTGTAAACAAGGCTGAAAGTATGTATTACCTAAGATAGGTAACAGGAGGTTCTTAAGTTATATAAGTTCGTTTTTGCGCTATAACACTGTTGGTAAGAGATTATTTTGTTGATGATTAAGGACCGGATTATATGCAACATAAAAAGCTTGAAATATAAAGCAATTAAGCAAGAAAAAAGGCGTAAAATATGCATGTTCTTTTTTTAAATATGCGACATTAAAGTTTTAGAAAACGGAAAAAAGCAAGAAAGTGGTAGGTTTTGTTTAGGTAGGTGGTTTTTCATCATAATTTATCAATACTAAAATTTAACAACGTTGTGGATGATAAACAATGATAAACATTGCACTTAAACGAAAACTTATTTAACATTTTTGTAAACGTAAACAATCAGGTAGGTAGGTGTTCTAAATGTTCAATCAATAAAAATCTATACTAATATTATAAATGTAAATGTAAGTTTGTTTGTTACGCTTTCACGCAATACTGAACCGATCATCATGAAACTTTGTACATATATTCTTGGAGGTATTAGAAGTAACATAGGATACATTTTATTAAAAAAAAAAGATTTTTTAATGGCTTCACTGCGAGCGAAGCTGCGGGTAAAAGCTAGTATTTTTATAAGTGAAAATTGTTGGTGTAGGTACTCGTATATGGGCGAAATTTTGGTTATAGAATTTATCATTACATAAGTGTAATAGGGTAACCTACCGAAAAACATAATAAATATAGCGAAAATATGCATCATCACTAGATATAAGATATAATATGCAATTTCCGCTGAGAATGGGGTAAATATGCAATTTCATATTGCAAATGCATTTATTCCGGTCTCTAATAATAATGCGCCCAAAAGTAATCAAGATCTTAGCTTTCCTATAAGTAATCAAATATTAATATCAATATTAAATCTTGAAATCTCTGGCTGACCGAGAGAGCTGGAGCCTATAATAAATAAATAAATAATAATAATAGAGCGTCTTGTCGTTTCTATCAGACTGGCAATACAAAATCTGGCAGGTAGTTCTACTTTTAAACGGTATAAGAACGTTACAAAACGTTTCGGATACACCAAGTTTCCTTTTTATTTTTTGCGTATCTGTGGAATGTCCATTGATCAATGATTGTCCTCCTTAAATTGGCGAATCGGTGGTAGTAGATACTCGTAATTGATGATGATCAGTTGATGGAAATGGCTCGGATGATTGCTGTAATTAGTTGCACATGAAAAGACAATCAATATTTTATAAGGATTATGCTTATTCATCATCAGATCGGCCTTCCTGCGCTGGTATTATGGACAGTCGTGAGCCAATATTACTGTTATTATCACGACTGGTAAAGGCAGTTTATGATTGCAATATCCATAAAATGGTTTGATCTCTCAGTTGCCCTTCAAGCAAACCGGCGATTAGACAAGAAGTTTCTATTCTAGCTAGGAATATATTACGGACTAGCTGTTGCCCGCGACTTCGTCTGCGTCAAATTCGTAAACTAAAAAAATCACAGGCTTCAATTTATTTACGCGGAACCCTAAATTGTTTTTCTTAAATAAAAGTAGTCTCAGTTATTCCTTATAACAACAGCTATCTGGCTAGTGAAAGTTTCCTCGAAATCGATCCAGTTTGGAAAATAAGTGGGAACAGACTGAAAGACAGACAACTTTTTTTTTTTGGTGTGGGTCCCTTCAATTTTATTTATATGTATGTATAGATTTACATATGTCTTTATTTTTGGGTTGGCAAGTCTATCTGTCTCCTCTAATTGACTCTATGTACATTTTTTACGATCTTCGCAAATCGTAAAAATATGCACTTTGTGTTGCTATTCACCTGCATTGAACAGGATCCAATAAAATATGGAATGCGAGATGTTTAAAACATTGTTGTCTTTCCCACTGCTTTATGACAGTGTTGCTAGACAGTAACCCAAAATATTTGAGTTCTATATTAGCGGTTCCTAATTAGTAGACTTTTATAACTGATTTCTGGTGGACGAATGAAGTTTGGCATAGCTAAGTCTGTAGTCGGAAATAAGCATTAAAATCATATTAGCATTAGATGGTAAAACATACTCGTAGTTCGACAATAACCCTCTGCTGTCTGCTATGTATTCAAAAGCTATAGGTATCTGGAAAACTTATTTTTAAGATTAGAATTTTCTGTCTGCCAGATTGTAGGGTTTCTTCATGATGTTTGCCTTTATCGTATCTCAGTGTTGTATCTGTCACCGGATTATTGCAGACATCGCAAGTTTGTATTTAATCTTGCGAGATTATAAATAATTTCATATGCAATAAATGCCATGCAAATTCGATAATTCCAAATATAACCTTGTCTTATTGAGAAGAAAGAGATTAATCAGTCTCACGCGATTTGTTATTAAATTAAGGTGTTATCAATAATCCAGGGACATATTCAAACATAGATTTTTCGTAAATAGGTGATATGAACTAAAAATCTAAGAACATTTGTAGATTTGTACAGTACTGTGAACTACTGTGTACCTAAATAAAGTGGCTAACCAAAGATCGCCAATGCAGTGCCTTACATAATGTTTGTAAAGTAAAGTGACAACTGTCAAGTCACGAAGATTCTAGTAATGTTACATTTTAAAGTAATTGCTATTCGAGTGCTAGTGAAAAATGCTTCGAGAAACATGCGGGAAGTTGGCCAATATTATCTCACATGCAGTTATTACGTCACAGTTATTTTTAGAGTACAGTAGAGACTTCATAACGCAGGTGTAAATTTATTGCAGACAAGGCTTCTGGTACAACTAGGTGTATTGAGCTAACACGCTTGTTTTTACGACTGGTTCGAAGTGAAGCTAGTCTGAGTTCCGAAATATAATAAATCAGATTTGTTCGCAGTAACGAGTCATAAAGGCTACTGCAGACAGGGAACCGGCAATTCGCAACAACGATGTGGCAGAACACAAATGTCCGACTCGGCTGGGCAGCGTTCGGAAAGTTGCGCGGTATCTTCTCGTCCAACTTACCATAGTTTCTCAAGGTGAAAGTATATGACCAGTGTGTGTTGCCAATGATGACATATGGCTCTGAGACGTGGTCGCTTACAATGAGCCTCATCAGAAAGCTTACAGTCACCCAAAGGGCAATGAAGAGGGCTATGCTCGGAGTTTCCTTGCGTGATCGAATCAGAAATGTAGAGATCCGCAAGAGAACAAGGGTTACCGACATAGCCCGAAGAATTGCTAAACTTAGATGGCAGTGGCCAGGGCACATTGCTAGCAGAACAGATGGGCGATGGGGCAGAAAGGTTCTGGAGTGGCGACCGAGAATCGAAAGATGTTGCGTTGGAAGGCCTCCCGCCAGGTGGACCGACGACCTGGTGAAGGTTGCGGGAAGGCACTGGATGCGAGACGCACGGGACCGGTCAATGTGGCGACGCTAGGGGGACACCTATTTCCAGCACTGGACGTCTTTCGGCTGATATGATAATGATGATGATGTTTCATGAAAACGCGCTGTCGTATAGCGCCTTACTGTTGGAGCCGTAATACTAAAACCTATGGCTTCGTTAAATGCTCACTAACGAAAGTTCTATAAACCTTACAAAATTGTATGCATAAATATGAAGTACCCAAAGTCAACCCCCTTGTCAAGGTTACTACATGTTGTAAATGTTGCCTGCACAAAAAATAATCAAGTGATTAATATGCGAGGAACAGGTTCGGTTTTATAATAAATGGGACACCACTTATGATTTTATACGCACGTTAAAAAAGATACCTTACGCTATTGTACGTAACTATACCCTTTGACGTACCGCAATTCCTTTTTGTTCTGGAGGATAAGGTTATTTATAAGATATTGAAGATATTCGCTGCGATAATCTGACATGAAACATCAATGTTATTGCCGAAGGCGCCGTAAATGCAAAAAAGTTTAAACGACGTTTAGTCAGCGACGGTACAAGTATGCCAAGTTGCTGGTACAAAAGCTTAGATAAAGCACCTAAAATTATGACAAAATGAATTGTAATTTTACCTGACTACGGCCTGTGCTACGGCGAAGCCAAAAGGAGGGTTATGATTTTAACCTGTATGTATGTATGTTTATCTGATCCCTCATAACTTCTAAACTATTTATCATTATTTGACAAAATGAGGTATCGCTAGAAGCGTCTTATTAGATCTAGGTGTATTACTCCATTTACTCACTCATCTGTGCCAATCAATGAAAACTCATGGCATATAGGACCGCCTTTGAAGCTAACGATTATAAAATAATTTTATAGTCCCATTATGTTATGCAAATAACTCGCTTACGTTGTAATTACTGTACTATTCTAGGCCAGTGGTAACAATATTATTAATATTGTTGTCAGCAAATATTCTAGCAAACTGTGTTTTTTTTAATCATCATACGATGTATTAATGTAAGGGTTTTCCTTTTTTATTTTTGTCTCAGTCTCCTCTTTAGTATTTGCGGTTATCATAGTACGATTAAGATTTTATTTTATTTCTGAGTATCATTAATATCTCAATTAACTTAGAAAGTCAAAGTGGCCAAGTTCTATTCTAAGCCGCAACAATATAATTATTGTAAGTAGTTAGTTTTTCATCGAAAGGCTAAGAAGAATATATCGCCATTAATACAAATATGAATTAGTTGAGATGCAAATAGGTATTTTTTATAAACATGCAATGACAAGTTTTGTAGGCACTATTTTTTATATTTATTAATTATGAATGAAATGTCAAAATTGACTAATTATATAATGTCAAATGCTTAAAAAACAATACACAAGTCAATAGTTATACATACACACGCAAAGTATTAATAAAATGTAATATCAAAATTGATAATTAAAAAATTCAAGATTTATCAATTTTTTTAATTATTTATCTGAGCTTGTTCAGCGATTTCGTAGCTGGAAAGAGACTTTCCAATTCACTTGCTACTAAGCCTAAGAGCCTGCTCCGACACGGTGGAAACTGCGCGTTAACCACGCGTTAATAGCATGGTTATATCTGAACGAATTTAAAGATTCTCATGTAAATAAGAACCGCGCGTTATTAAATAAGAACACGGTGCCCGTCGTGTCTGAACGCACGCTAAGTTTTGGCCAAGCTCGATCTATCATCAGGGCTACAAGACGTACGGCGATGCGCTATCGATACATGGTGGCAACCACATCATCGCTTACCATCAGGTAAGATGATGTCCTAGCGAGTCTATGAAAGATAAAAAAAATATAAAAATACCTGCCATAGTCTCCTTTTGAATAACATCTCCACACGTATCTTTAATACCATCCTTGTCTGTTTCAATAGCCTCCTTTACAAATATGGCTGACTTTTGTTGCCCCCCAGCACACTATTACCCAGAGGTAATCCTCTGGGTAATAGTGTGCTATGTATGAAAGAAAACACCTGCGTGGTTTCGTAGCCTCATTACCGGAGCATACTACTCGTACACCAGCTGATCCGTTATTGTCCAGTGACCACACAATTAAAACGTTAGTTCATTGTAAAACTACGTCTGGTGATTATGGAAATGTTGCTGCCAGCAGAAATTAATATTAACTATACAAAGAGAACATAACTTTTATGTTCTTTAAAAGAGGGTGAAAAGATAATATCAGTAAAAAGATCCCATTAAAACGAAACAACCAGTTCTTGAAATACAATGCTAAAAGTTTTGTTTTTCATAACTTTGCGAAATTTTATTCGGTATTGATCGTGTCTTTCCGAAGTCATACAAGAGAAAAATAAAAACAGACGTAAAATCAAAGGCAAGTTGACTGTAAACAATTTCAATACTCCTTTTTTCTGAAAATAAAGTGATTCAAGATATTTTTGTTGTAATATTGTTCAAAGTATCAATATAGTTATCGTTCATTGACTTCCGTCATCGTACTGCGTTTAAATATCCAAAACTACCAACCATTAAAAAATGGCATAGAATCTCTAAGTAGTATCTATTTGCCAAGTAAAATATCTCCTACAAAATAAAAACAACGAATGATCACGCTACACTGATTTCCTACGCATAGCCTTGAGCATAAGCCACAAAATGCATCTTATAGTTCAGTGAATCACTTAACATTACTGAGACCGTTACGTTCTCTGAGCATGTTAATATTTCGTAAGTGAGCCGGGAAAAAGAAAGATAATCACCTCATAACGTCCCCTTAGTCACCCTTAGTTAACGCCTGTAATTTGAAAGTTGGTTGATATACTCGTAAATTGGGTACTAGAACTGCATAAGTTTGCAGATAAAGAAGCATAATAAGCCTTCAATCGAAAGGCAAGTATTATTTTTGTTATCATAATTTTTCGTGCCAGTAATAATCGACTTATACTTGTATTTGTCCAATGCAGTCCCTGTTCAGATATCCTCATCGATCAAGTGCATAATCTTCATAAATTCTCAGTCTTAATCGCATTTTGCACATATGTATCCCAATTTATTTGGGGTCGGCGCTACATAATCTGCTACTTTACCTGCTTCTGTATTCGTCGTCATCTTAGTAACTTAATAATTTACCACTTGAGTGCCACCACGGTTTTTTATTTTTCTTGGACTTCTCGCAGATCAATCAGGGTGATTGGCTACTGCTTAACTGGGCGATCCTATGGCTAAACTAGACTTTCCAGCCAGGCACAAAAAGCTAAACCTAAGCGAACACACTGAGGCCTACCCCATATAGGGTCGAACCTCGGCTCAGGGCGTTGTTGGAAGACAACTAGGACTGGATCATGATTGAGTGATTCTACCATCCGTTCGGAAAATACCTTCGTGGAGAAGACCGGACTAGCGTGGATCCACGTGAGACACAACGGCTTTTTAATTATTTCGGTAATTATGGCACACGCGGTTAAGGAAAGGGGGTTGAATACTTTCTAGACAAAGTCATATATCTTCTTTCACACAATCCATCAACTGTTTACTTGGTCTGTCCTTTCACTTATATCCACTGACTATTTATAGACAAGACTTTCCTCTATCTATTTAGTTTATTTTTTTAAAGTTTCAGTATAATTGCGAATTGTCTCTAACATTGTATGACCCACGAGGCCATGACCTCAAATTTGGTCCTCCAGTGGTTCTGCCCCACCGCTCTCTGACTCAAAGTGGGTGCACTCAAACACAAACAATTGAGTATTAAGATCTTGAACGTGATTTATGCTTCCTATGTCTAGATTGAACGGCTTAGAATTTGGTTCCACTACCGAACTAACTTGAGGAAAATAAATTTTAGCACCGGGTGATTTCCAGCGAAATGTTTGTTTATAAACGTTATCTTCTTTCTATGTCATTGCTTGTGGCATTTTATAGAAAATGATGTAATTGACACGCTAAAAATGAGAAACATCATCCTCGTCTGCCTGCCCTTATCCCAATTTCTTTGGGGTCGGCGCAGCTTGTCTTCTTCTTTCATACAAATCTATTTGCCGTCATATAAATAGTATACGATAGTAAAAGTATGTTTTATATGAGTCATAAAGATATCATTTCTTGTAAATATCTTTCGAGCTGATAACATCTTAGACAAGTAAAAGTTGTAAGAATAATCTAAACCTAAGCTATACAAGGCATTTACCTGTTTGGTCAGTTGTGAAACCACACCTTTAGTTGCTTATTTTGGCGATGACCTTGTTGACGCTGCCTGCTAGCTACTTTGATAACTTTAACTGTTCTAGACTGCTGGTCGACTTGTTGCTATACATTTTAATGAGTTTGCTCATTAGCAAGAACAAGCAAGGATTAGTGTGACAACTTATTGTTCTTTAATTTGGTGATCGTAAAGGATGTCCTGTCATGCCTCGTAAAGCTTTAGTGGAAACGTTGTTATGATTACCATGCATTGTGTAGTAATTCAAAATTAAAAAACGCCTCTTCATTTATAAAACTGAAAAATTCACATTTCCATTCGATTCAATCTGTTTTAACGATATCCACTGAAAGATAGAAATATAGAATGCCTTTGCTTTACTGTAAACCTTATAATGTTTGAATTGACGACACGGTTGGCGTAGTGGTAGAGCGATCGGCTGCTGCGCTGCGTGTCGCGGGTTCGATTCCCGCACGGAACAAATATTTGTATGGCCTACAGATAATTGTTCCGGATCTGGGCGTCTTGTGTATGTGAGTTTAAATGTTTGTAAACGCACCCACGATACAGGAAGAAATTCCTAGTGTGGGGCAACGTTTTTAAAAATAAAATATAAATAAATTGTTTTCCACTGTAATACTAATTAGGATCACTTTAGCAATTATATCGTTGCCAGCTATGCTATATTTAACACATGCTTTCCAATCCATCGCAAGAATTTCATAAATAGTCAGTTACATCGTTAACGATATCCGATTGCTATTGAAATCGACCAATATTAACACCCATCCTTACAAAGTTTGTTGGCTGTAAAGAACTGTGTAAAGAATTAGAATACTCGTGGTATAGTAAATCCCCTACCTGACATGATTTGGCTTGGCTAACCTGGAAGTCTTTAACTCCCGACAAAGGTTGGTCAAAGCAAGGTAAACTTCTCAGGTAGAGATTCATAGATGATTCCGCCATGGACAGTAGGTAATAGTGCTGTTGTTCCACAGATGATGAGACGCTTAATGTCGTCTCCTGCATATTCCTGCTATCTGCCCGTTACAGGGACTGATGATGCCAAAGTCAAAGCCGAGTTCTGGGCCAAGTCTATTTAGATAGGTAGCCATCGACAAGATGAAGCTTTTCAATAGAGAACTGCAAAATGCTAATTTGGTGTCTGTGTGTCAATATACTATAGTGTCTCGAAAAATATTTGAAGCTTTATGTGAATGAAAATACTCAAAACCATTCAACTCTTATTACTCTTATAAGGACATATTCCAATGTTAATTGCTAGCAGCTACATCTTTTTAGCATTCCCTTCATATTCTCGCGATTGTTCACGGCTATCATTCGATCTCTGTAGGATATACAGCACAATGGGCCAATGACCTCAAATGTAAGATCCACTGGGAAATTGAATAATGATAATCTTCATGGTCGTAAGCGTGACGTCTCCTTTACGATAATACGGGTTAAGTACCTACGTCATAACTCAGAATGAGTGATTGCGGCGTAGCCTTTTAATGTCAATATCAATGGAATCCAACACAATGGGAGGCCTCTTAGCAAGTTTGACAGACGTAATATAACACTTGTGGCTTCTATTTTTGCATGGTAAAAATACCTATTCCGACAATTCCCCAAGACTGGGAGTCGTGACCACATCATGGCTTCAAAAGCCTTCTCCTTAATTATGTTACTCCACTTGCTTCTAGTTTCAGCAACAAGCACAGCATCGCTAATCAATATGATTATGATTATCCCGATTTCTAGGAGCTACAACCACCGCTAGTATAATATGTGGTGAACATAAGACAAGTGGTAGGCTGACCGCAATAGATCAACGGCCTTAGCCAGTCGAGTCTGTCTGTGGCGTAACGCAACGTGGCGTGATTCAGTGTTATCTTACACACGAGGATGCAATCAAGCCTAATTGGCAGGTATGGGGATATGACGAATGTGAAGTTTAAGCTATCAAACTTCCTTGATCATCAGCCTTATCCGCAGATGAGGATTAATTGGCAAAGCGATTTTTGCAATTTCGTATGGGTCACTGTATCTAAAACATTTTTTTTGTTCAAGTGTCTGCTAAAATATGTCAAGTGCTATCAAGGCCGCTAGTCATGGCATGAACTGTTCTTGTATAGCTCGTTCTGTCCGAGTTATTGGTTACCATGTATTACTAGCAAAATTATAATTATAATTGGTATTATAACAAGACTATTACTTCTCATAAACCATTAACATGATTATAAGATGAACAATGTGAACTCAAACTTGCATAAATTCAAACTTTCCAAGAAACAAATATTTGCGTCATCAAACTTCAATTCTGTGACTGTGGTCAGTAGCCTGCTTTTCAAAGAATCCTAACTCCAGGAAACAACTAAGATGACTGTCCACAGAGTCTTGATGATTCACACTATAATTTCTCCAGTACAAATAGATCAACGGCCTCAAATCGTCTAGTTTGTGTCGAAACCCGCGGTGGTGCGATTGAGGTGTTATCTTACAAACACGAGTATGCAATCGAGTCGAATCGACATATTCGTTACACATTTGTTGACTGATGACTTTTGTGGAGTAAACAGGTGTGTTTGTAGGTGAAAAGAATTTTAATGCGTTAGTAGATATTATAGTAGAGTAAGAATTTATAAATACCTACTTTTTCTACTTATCAGATTTAAACCTGACTAATATTGTTGGTGACGTTTTTGGAGCTAAATATGTTAGAAAGACAAAAGAAAAAACTGGCCAAGAGCAAGTCGGACTCGCGCACGAAGGGCACCGTACCATTATCGCAATATACCGCAAAAAAATCACGTTTGTTGTATGGGAGCTCCACTTAAATATTTATTTTATTCTGTTTTTAGTATTTGTTGTGAATCTATCGTAATATTTTGAATGACCCATCCAGCGATACCCCACACCATGGGAAATACGAGAAAAAGAAACCGGCCAAGTGCGTGTCGGACTTCGCACATTTAGGGTTCCGTACCAAAACTCAAAATTAAGTTATATAATAGGAAAAATGAGGGAAAATTTCAAAGAAAAAATCTGATTTATCAGTATATTGGTATTTTTTAATAAAGTATACGTTATAATAAACATAATGACCCAAGTTAATAGGTCAATGGGAACTTGAAAAATTCTTCGGAACAAAATTTAAAAAAAGCTGACTCGATTTCCAATATTTTTTTAAACAAAACATGCAGTATTTATCTACTCAAAGAGCTCTAAACAACGACACCCCATTCGATGGGGTAGGTCAATTTTTTTTTCACGCCCGCCTTTACCTGCATGGGAAGCCTTCTTAAAAATAAAAAATAAATTAGTTTTGATAATTGCATGGTTTTCGGTCAACAAGATGCTTATACTGTTAAATTTTTAAGACCAGTTCCAACCGTTCCACCGTAAAACCCGTGTGATAGACGACAGACAGACGGACAAACGGGCACATGAGTGACAGGGCTCCGTTTGGACCCTTTGGATACGGAATCCTAAAAATGAATCCCCATTTTACGTGATCAGGAGGTGAAGGAAAAAAAAAATTTCTTTGATTTTTTTACCACTTTGTTGGCTGGATTAATAGGTTAAAATTATAGTTTTCTTGTACTAGGAGTCTCTGAGCTAAGCTACGGACGGACAGACAGACGGACATGGCGAAATTATATGGGTTCCTTTTTGACTATGGATCCCTAAAACAGAGGGGAGAAAAAGGAAACAACTGTCATGTTTTCCAAAATTAATCTTGGTTTCTTCGATCATTAATAAAAAAATATTTTGTGATCCAAGTATGAATTAATGAATTTTGGTGATGAATTAAAAGAAAAAACGGCATACTTTAAAAGATAATATAGCGTGTTCTCAAGAAGATTTAAATACAGTAACCAATAAAAAATAATTACCATAGGCATACAAACTACAAAGCCCTACAATTACGAATGTCTAAACAAGATCACAGCTTCTTTCTGCAGACAATTCTCACGATCTATTGTCGTCCTCCTAAGTTTACAACTGGTTGTCAAGCGACAATGGCTGTAAACACATGGACTTAACTGGCTTTGTTCGGAACTACCGCCTTTTAAAGCTTTGTGGGGCAACACCTGATAATTTACAAGTCAAACTGGTAAATACTTTTGGGATGTCCAAGTTCTGGTTTTCGTGACAAAAAGTTTTGGGGTCCATTTTTGTATTCTTGTATTAACGAATTTATTGATATGCTTATGAAGGCAGAAGTAACTTTGTATATTTCTGAGCCAGCAATTCACCCTGGGGAAGGACCTGAAAGAGTCTAGTTCAGAATAGGGAAGCATGGCACAAAACAGAAGCAACAAAGCTGTTGATTGTCTTAATTGTAATTAAGACAATCAACAACACTGTCAATGCCATAATCTCCGAGAGTTAGAATCATAGATTTAGTATGTTTTCGATGGTTAGAATATAATGTTCCAATTTCATTGTTAAAACATTGAAAGAAGTCCTAATTACTTTATTTAAAGTAATAAAGAACCCACGAGAATTGCTAAAAAGAACTCAATCGAAAAATGTTGTTGATTGTAATGATATCCGAGCTGATATTATCAATAAAATTGTTAGTGATGATTCATTTACTAGAATACATATAGGTAGATATAGGTCTGATGACGTAGTTTATCAACGCGTATGCTTGCTTTTCTAATAAGCTGATACTGATATACCTACTATATAATACGAATCTGTGAAACTATATTATTATTATAGAAATTATAAGAACAGAAAATGTAGATTCCTATTTTATATATACGTGTAATGCCATTATGATAGCATTACTAATACTTAAAGATAAAACGTCTCTTTTGCATTTATTGCTTTTCGCTAAATAAGGACAAAGATTCACTGGAGATTGGAATTCCTGGGAGGGTATCCTACTCATAGTGCCGTATTATTATGTCATAATGTCTTGTATGTTATGGTTATGCTATACTGTTTTTATGTATTTGTACTCTTTGACTGTTTCATTAGAAATAACCTCCTACAGAATACTAGAAATAAGGACTGGTTTTGTACAAGTCACTTATTAACATTTCTTTTTCTAGCTACATCTCTACTTTGTTTAGGATTGAATAATTATATATAGAAATTATATAAATTTTGTACTTATGAACAGCAAGATATTTGCAACAAGCAGATATTTGCCAAATCTATAGAACAACTCCTTTTAGTGCAAAATTGTTATCGTTTGAATTTCTTCAATAAGTATTACTAGGCATAACTATACAACAGTAGGTAGACAACCCACATGCAAAGAGCCGTAACAACAACAACTAAAGCTAATTCTGCAACAAAAGTTGCAATAAAACCTAGAAACGATTACATAATTACGAATTCTCTAACTTATCCCGTAGTAAGCACATTGCATCATGTCAGACGACATTCATTCTCTATTGTTCGTCGATTCCTTGCGTCATTGCTGATTGAATTGGCTATCACTCCTTATACCATTGTCATAAGGGGCGTTTACGAGTTGACAGCTCAGGTTATGATGAAGACTTTAGGAAGATTGTAAAAGTCCTATAAATTGAGCTGTAGTTTGATGATTAAATGTGTGGAATGACGGAACATCTTTTTGTAGTAACTGTTTAGCTATACAATTAATTAACGATACTGAGATGAGGCTACAGATTATACTTCGATAAAGGTACCTTACAATACATTAAAGGATTTAAACCTGTGAACGCTAAATCATGATGAGTTAATAATATAATATAATCATTCAAGTCAACTACATCTAGGACTATCATCATCATTCTCTTCGCTCATAGAATCTTTGTTTCAGGTGATATGCCATAGCAACTAATAACAATATTTAGGATGACCGTGAAAAAGAAAACAGTCATTAAGGACTTAACTGCAGTAACATTTCGAATTAATGGCTGGCGCTCTTGAACAGCTTCAAATATGAAATCGCCGCATTTCGAACAGTCATAATCAAAATTTAACACAAATAACCCATGGTGCAATAACCCTTAATAATAACGATGCTTTTATTTATTTTATACGAAGGCCTTATTAATAATTGGCCAATATAAACACCAAACAAATGGTAACATGTTTCGATGATTGTCCCTAATAAGAGACCCACTTTCTGATACATTTGCAACATTTCTAATGGCCAGTATAACTTGGAATACCAAGATGGTGCTGCTTCTTCATTCAAATGTCAAGAAAGTGTCATATAATAGTGTTATAGCCGAAATATAGGCTATGCCTAGTTCGTCTACAGACGCTAATCTCTTTGTCCGAATTGAAATTGCTGCCACATTGCCATTGTAAAGTAGTAATAAGTTTTTGGAAGTAAATAAATTATTATATATCACATATGGTGAATGTGAATGAATGGTTCCGCTTTTCGCCGTAGACTTAGTTATGATGGCTGCTGTGTACGTGTGTGTTCGAACATTAATCACTATTGTTCTTGTGATTCTCACGGTGAACTGGGAGTTGAAGAAGTATTGGTGCTTGGTGCGTATGATTGTAGTATTATACATTTCATTTTATATTAACTGTTTAAAATTTGTCAGACTAGCGAAAGAAAAGAAGGAAACTCGAGTACTTAGCGACATTTATTTGATTCCTATTTCCTTTAATGGGTGTTTTAAGAAAGCACCAACAATTCTGAACTGCAGAAACGATAACCTGATGATCTAAATAATCTTGAATAGATCCAGTGGGAGCCGCCGAGACTATTAGCAACTGCTTTTCTCAAGAGATAGACCAAAATAGCATTTGGCGTTGCTAAGGGCCAACAAATTATGATCTTGTCAAGTGGGACTCTGACAATTACCTGGATTATTTATGATTCACCGTACACAACCCTCTATTCTTTAAAAGGAAGTTCATCAAAAACTAAATTGACCTTGCAAAGGTCAATTTCATACTCATAAAAATGAAATTGACCCCCACAGGACCAGTACTAGGATGGCAAAGGTCCATACAATTTCAATTACTGTGCAACTTCCTGCTTTAAACATAAAGGATCTACACTTGGACAGCATTTTAACAAACTAAAGACTTGCTAGGAACGCACTGAGTAAGAATGCCGTAGCAAATTAGAAGCGGTCAACATTCATGTTAAGATACTATCCTAAAGTTTGTACAATCTGAAATTGGACAAGTGGTTGACTTAGCTTAGCTATGGCTGATGACTTGGGGCTGACTTCTGACTTAAGAATTAAGAACGAGTCAAACCCTTCTTTAATGCCAAAGTATGATAGGTTTCAGGCTCAAATTAAATTGTTAATTCAGAAATCGGGGCCTTATTAAGTAATTATACAAATACTATATCACTAGTAACGCGGTCCTTCTAGGTTTGCGTAGGCTGCGCGGAATGCGGACACGTAGAAGAGGAAATTTGAAAAAAAGTCGTGGTCCTGCGGTAGCCGAAATTCCCAGTGCGTTTATGTGATTAATGTTAAGATGGCGTGCTATGTCCTGATCGCGTGAATCCTAAAAACACAGTGTTTATGTCCATTCTTGGTCATAATAAGTACGTTACGGAACGGTGCGCCGAGCAAAAAGTTTAATAACAGGCTCTTTATTATAATTCCGGTGTCCAGTTTTGGCCTTTGGCGTCAAAAAAGTTTACTTAGTGCTCCTTGCCTCGTCATGTGGTCTAATTGCGGAGTTCAGTGACCCGATTATTATGATATATTTTTATTTAAACAGTTTTAATTTGATAGTTTCTGTAGACAATTGGCCATTTAGGACGCGTTTTTGCCGCGTGCATTAATTCATTCAACTTTGGGCTCTTTAGAGTGCGAACATTTGTATATTTCTAACTGGGAATATTGGTAGTTCTAGGCAAGGAAGAGGTAAATAGCATTTGCTTTTGAAATTTACAACTTGAGCTGTGGTTAAGCCTATAACTTGGCATTGCAGGTAAAGATGTTGCTGGCTCATTACTATTAGGTGTCTAATTTTATTAGTATTTAGTCGTTATATTTATGTCTTACTGATTGCCATTGTTGCTAATTTCTCTTTTATTGCTAAGTTAGCAGTAATCTAGTCTATTAATAAATACGTAAAAGTGCTGCGTTTACGTGCTAAATTATTCGAGTTGTTTTATACCTGCGTTTGGTGTCCGATTACTTCGATATTTATCAAGGAAGGTGTCGATTCTTAAACACAGTCGTTCGTTCGACATTCGTTAACAGTCTTATTTATTAAACTGGCTAACCAAATTGATTTGTTAAAACACTAATTAGCAGATTCTTCATTTAAATTCTCTTTAAATTGAATTAAGAATCTGCTATCTATTAGTGTAAAATAATCATATGGTTAGGCAGTTTTTATTAATAAGGCCCTAGGTCTGAGGTCTCACCACTCAAAACTTTAGGAAAAGCTTTGTGTTTGTTTTACAAAAGATTTTTTTGAATACTTTTTTAGGACAAAAAAGGCAAAAGAGTACAAAATGATTTAATACCAGATGTTATCTGTATCTGTAGACCTTACCAGGTAGTTAGAGGACAGCTGGGTTAGAGGCGGATCAGCGATTATAATAAAGATGTTCCATGGCTGCTATTAAATTAACAATATTATGTAATTTGCCTTTAGAGAACATAGTCTTCATGTAAGCAAGTATAATGAACGGTGTTCAAGAAAACAATACTATGGCATGCAGACTTTTTCCTTTTTCTGCGGATAAAACTGGACAATTAAAGAATGGTTAAAAAAAAAGATTGTCCATATAACATCACGCCGGTGTTCCATGAAGGTTTGGGCAGAGGTTCACCTATAGTTAGGTAAACCAACATATCGCCAGTTAGGCACCGCGCAAACGGGCCACCGACCACAGCCAACAGTAGCTGTCGCGCGACACGTCCTTTGGTACAGCGCAAACGACGGTGGTCGGTGGACGCTACAATTTGTTACTCTCCTGCTGTGAGTGCGAGTGGTCGCCACCGGTGGCGCGTCGCGGCCTCTCAATCACGTTATGGCTGACACTAAGTCGCGAGTGGCCGCCACTCGCTACGCGTGTGCGGCGAGTCCATACAAATTGAAAGAAAAATCTTATTAACTGTTTGTCGATCGGTTGCGCGGAGCCTTATATTAAAGTCCTGTGTAACTGAGTGGGGGCATGCCTGTTGCCATCAACTGAGCACAAATCGAGACTCCGGGCTGCTATTGAGGAATTCCAGATGGAAAAACCTAATAACATCTTTATATCGTCTTTAAAAGTGAGTTCAATAGACAACGACTATGTCAAAGTGAATGAGATTGATGTTTTTTAAATTATTGTGTCTCTATAATTGGATTGGGGTACTAGTTTCGATCTAGGTTATTAACCAGTTGTCTGGGATCATCTAGTGGTGTAGTCATTCAATTTAAATGGTCAATCAAACCAAATCGCAATGCGGTCAATTCTATGGCTAACAAAAAGGCCTTTGACCTGCATTGGAAGTACTGGATGGAACACGTTTTGATTTTTTGGCTTGTTCGGAGGTCCAAACATAAAACGCTCCTCTTTCATCTTCGTGCCCTTGTCAAACATGTACTTGTGGTCGGCGTAATACGTTTTCTTCTTTAATTCCGCTCTGCAATCGGTCACGCTATCTTTCACACCCTTTTATTTCACAATTGGGTATACCTACTATACATTTGTAATTTGTTTTATCTACACTCACGACGTAATGTTCGTTGTTTCGTAATGTTTGTTGTTTAAATAGGTAAAATTAAAAAAAAATAACCATTCAAGTGCAGCATTTTCCTTCGATTTTCAAACAACTGCATCATAATAGTATATTATGCAACTAGTTAATAAAGGACGGATTTAAAGCGAGGGCCATTGATGAATCACGAGCAAGTGAAGGATTCTAACGACTCACTCACGAAATCACGACCGTAGGGAGTGATTCTATATGATTGAATCACGAGCATAGCGAGTGATTCAAGTGTTAGAATCCCGAGAGACGCGAGTGGTTCATGGGCCTCGATATAAATCCAATCCATGTTTTAATAATCCCTATTATATGACCATTACATAAACTACTATTTTAATTTTTATAGCACACTTTTACTTTTTAATTTATTGGCGCATATGGGCTCATTGACTTAATGTAGAAAAATAGTGTTATTGTCTATGGATGCGCGCGCTGCGCAGTCATGTGCAATTTGCTTATTTATCTATTTAAACTTCATGTACGTTGGTGATACATAGGCGGACTTAATGCAGCAGGTCATTCTCTACCAGTCAACCTTTGGGTAAAAAAGGACACAACAGTGGTAGGTGTACAAAATAAAAATTATGAACAATAATTAAAGTCGGATTAATAAACTACCTAATAAAATACATAAATAATTTCTAAAACAATAGACTAATAAATATCATAATAAATGCTAAATTCTAAATGGAACTGAAATTTAAATATAATAACTATGACGAAGACCGAGATTTATTTATTTATTAATCACAAAATCCACAGCTCTTAAAAATACCTTAACACACTTATTGTACTACTATTACAGACAATTACGGATTTACAATTTATTAACATTGAGAATCTAAATTGCTCGCCATACCATATATTTTTCTGTTTCCACTTTTGTTTTATTTCAACTGTATGAGTGAAGATAAAATAGTATATGCAACGGCATAAACTTAGGTATTAAAATACTCGCGTAATATTATTATCACACTCGGCTTAGCCTGGTGTGATAAATCTACGCTCGTGTTTTAAGAACCCCTATTATATGACTTGCATAAACTACTATTATCTATTCTCATATCATAATATTCGAATAATAAACTACAAAACGCGTTTATATTGACATACTTTATAAACACAATACCGAAATTTAATAAAAAATCTTTTTTACAAAAAAATATTACCGACTTCCAACTAAAAATACTACAAAGTGTAAAATAACTTTCTTTTTCGAAGTCGGTGTCTTTGGTAGGTACCAATTTTTTTCGTTATGGACACCGACTTGGAAAAAGAATTTTATTTTTCACTTTGTATTGTTTTTAGTTGGAAGTCGATAGTATTTTTTTTGTAAAAAAGATTTTTTATTTTTCACTTTTTAGTTGTACCTATTCAGCAACTTGCCTTTAGTGAGGTACTTATAATGCCAGAATAGATTAACTGAATGCCATGAAACTTGATCATAACCTGTGAAATGAGAGTATATCAAGGTGAACTGTACACATTTGCGTACCCCTTTAGAGCGTACTGGCGTGATGTTATTTTATGAAATGTTATAAACAATAAACAGACATGCGGTTGCAGCAATCCCGAGAGATTTGCCGTCATTTATTGAAGAGTTCTGCTGTATATCTCCGAAGTTCTTCATCAGATCTTCACCGAATTAAAATGGGACCAATTTCGAAATATACTCTCACAAACAAAAAAAGAATTTTCAAAATCGGTCCACAATTGATGGAGATATAGGAGAAAAAAAAAATAACAAACTCGAAGTCGAACATAGAACCTCCTACTTTTTGGGAAGCCGGTTAACAATAGAATCTTATTATAACACTTTTTCTCTAACCAAATAATGCTATAATAGTATATTATGCAACTAGTGAATAAAGGACGGTTTTAAAGCGAGGGCCATAGATGAATCACGAACAAGTGAAGGATTCTAACAACTGAATCACGACCGTAGGGAGTGTTTCATTATGATTGAATCACGAGCATAGCGAGTGATTCAAGTGTTAGAATCCTGAACGACGCGAGTGATTCATGGCCCTCGATATAAATCCGTTTTATTCAAGAGTTGCATACTATATTTTATACCATGACTTCGAGAAAAAGAAGGATTTAAGCCAAAAGCACAAGGAATAATCATAAATAAATAAATGGTTTATTACCTTCAAAATTTACAGAAAATGAGAAACCTTAGGACTTCACATTTTTTTGTAAATTGAAGCTGAGCCTTTGAGTTTGAGTTACCTAAACAGCACCTGTGTTTCAGGGCCCAGTGACCATCTCCGTTAAGTTACATAATTATAATTAATTAAACACCAATGCAATTAATATTAGAATTACAATCCAAATAAGTATTCACTAAACATCCTAGACCAAAATAAAATCATCCTAATGTATAAACAAAATCAAAATTAAATCGACGAAGGAGTTTGAAATTCGAATATTCTTTGTTTGCACAAGAAGTTTGTATCGAGTATTTTATGCACAAGTAGGTTGTATTGCATTGAGATGGAGGTCAAATATATATTGTTGTGTTCTAAATTCAAACACCAAAAGAGTGATTAAAAGTGCTTTTTATTCACTGTTTTCAGTGAATAAAATAAGCTTTTTAGAGGGGGAATGGTGTAAAACAATTTTTTTTCTATTAAGTACGATACAGGGCAAATCCAAGAAGTTAATATCAACAAGGAGTTTCCATCAATTATTTTTTGTAATGGAAAGCTAATGCGGGGCGCGCCATTTTTACCCGACTGCGGGTGGGAAATGTTTTTTTATAATACTTATTATAAAAAGTTTTGATTCCAATTTTCGCTTGTCTGTGGCAACGCCCGCTTTAGCGCATGCGCGGTTAATGCGGTGAGCAGTGATGTGCTGGGTTTTGGCATCATTCATACGTTTTGCTGTACTGAATTTTTCTTACTCTTATGACTTTTTTCTTTTATTAAGAAGGTTCAATCCCAATGTGTGAGTGTAGAGTAGTGTATGAAACTGCACATAACTAGGTATTAAAACATTCGTGTAATAATTTTAAAAACCTCGCCTGCGCCTCACACTCATGTTTTAATAGCCCTTGTTATGCAACAGTTTCATAAACTACTATTATGATTCTGTAGGCATGCCATTTTACTTTATAAAGATTATTTTTTAAAAACAATATTTATTACATTTTTAATCGTGTGCATTTCTGACGCAATATCCTTACCATCCATGTAAAACAGGATAACACTTCGGCAATAATGGTCAATGTATCTTGACGTAAGGAAAAGCAATTCCGCCTAATAATGCAAAGCCACCGGCACCAGCCGTCTCCGGCCAATGACCGCTGCCAATCAAGTTTGCCAAATTCACTGCCAGAGTGCCAGATTGCTTGCTACTCGAGCGATTTGAAAATCGAAAGCGACGTACTCATTTTTTTAATCCCAACAATTTTTATTTATTAAGTCCATTATTTGTTAGTTCCTATTTTAAAAATTGACTATCGGTGATGATTACTATCCGTTTAAATACTTTTTGTTTATTATTTGTTTAGTTTTTTTTGACGTCAACTTTGAATCGGTTCGTTAATTTGTTAAAAACGAATGAGGAAAATGTATGCGCAATTCTTTTACATCGCTTTGTTCCCATGTTACGATTTAATGAAGTTCTAATGCATTATAATATTATGATTATTGCGTACTACAAATACCTACATACATAAAAGTAAGTAACTTTTATGTATGGTATATGTAACAATATAGTATTGGTAACAATTGATGAGAACAATACATGAAGAGAATGCTGAATGCGATATCACCCAACTAAAATGAAGCCTAAGAGTTTCCTTCTTTAGGACCATCATCATTCAATTGAAAACTGCTCATAACCACTCTTCTAGATAAGTATTCAGAAATGTCCTGGCATAAAAAGCATGGGTTGCTTTTATATGTACATGAGTAAAGCCTCAACTGAAAGGAAATTCTACCTTTTACCTAGTAAATCAACTGCTATAAACGGGCTGGGTTATAAAAGCAGGAATTGCAACTATTACACAATTCCTATCATACCAACCTGCTAACTTCAGTTAGCTTGAATAAATCAGACATACTATGTGAAAAGCATGAGATTCAAAGTTGACTGCTTCTATATCTGATCAGTCCATCAAAATAAGTTGTCTCGAATAGGTATTTTTGGACAGTAAAAGCTCCCTTCATAAAAGGCCAACAACCCGCAAATTGAAAAGAAAAGAACGTAAGCATTTTGATGAGTATCTTGTACCATAAAATGACCAATTACTGTAGGGTAGTAATTTCGAAGGACCAGGAGGTTATAAAAAACCGGAGCCATGTTTGTCGGTCTGAATTCTGCGAATTAGAGACGACTGGAGACTTTAATCAATGTGCATGTGTTATGGATCATAATATGTTCTTCATACATTTGTGTGTGACGCACATTGTCGGGTATCGATGCAAGGTTCTGGGTTTTTTCGATTGTTTTACCGTAATTTGCTTGATTTTGCAGTATTTTTGCTGGATTCTTGTGATTTTGTGGTTTTAATGTTGTGTGTATATTAATCAGAAACTTTAGATTTATTTTCATGTTCTCTTTTCTGGATACACTTATGCTGCAAACATTCTCAAATTTTCCCTAAATAAGGGTTATTTTGTCATGGAAGTAACAGTTAGCATTAACAGTTCCTAGCTTCACATCCACAAGACTTGACCATAAACTATAAATGAGCAGTGTTCTTTTAAAAAGTGACCAAATTCTTAGCCGATATTTTTTTAATCCCTCTCAAAAGTACAGTAATGCTCGCTTGATTAGCATACTTAAACACATTCATAGCTCCTTAAGTAGGTACTGGGTTTGTAATTTCTGTGGCTAGCAAAAATACCAACAAGTTTACCGTTAGCAGTCCTCTTTACCGGCCAGTACGGCAGCTAAATATTACGACAAACATAAGTCGGCTTTGGGATAGTTAGCTGTACTTCTCATTTTTCTTCCCAACAGTACAAGTGTTGCCAATACCAATATTGGTCACGGTTAAACTGTTGTCCATATATGTCCAATATTGGTATATTAAGTGCAGGCAATGCCAATACCTAAGTCGTTAATTTTTGATGAAGCTATAATTTGACCAAAAGTGAATCTGGTAGAACCTGTGGGCTGGCACACATACACAAGTAGGGTGCGAAGTCGGGCTGTGCATGAAGATGGTGACAGTATTATGATATTGGAATGAAAGCTATTGAAAACCCCTTCAAAGTCAGGCTAGTTTAAGACCTGTACAGAGATAAAAATAACTCTCAAATTCTCCTTAATTTCAAAAGCATTTTGCACTTGTACGTGACATCGCCGCCGACATACCTACTTAGCAGCTGACACGTGGAAGAGTCAATGAGCCCCAAATAAAATTATTTCACGATGTGATCAGACTGCTTTTTCTGCAGTACAAAAAACTCGACAAAAACCCGGTAGTAACTGTTGACAGTGTGTTTGCATTCGCGTTAACATTGCCTATCTTATTCAATATCCGTTTGAGTACGCAAAAAGTGTTCGGATCTATTTGCGTGATGGATACGCAAGGGACAAGGAAAAGACATCATTGAAAAAAAACAGTCATAATTAATTCGGCAAAAATGACCACATGCCTCTATTGGATTTTATTGTGTTGGATCTGCAGGAGATAAAAAATACAAGGAATAGACATATGTAATTAAAGTAGTAAACAACAAAAGACTCATAATTAATACGGTTAAAATTAGCACTTGTGGTCTATTTGATTACCTGCTACTGAAGGTGTTTATATAACCCATAATCAAACTACGACTGTATGCATGATTAAAATTCATGTTTTCGGATACGAATGTCGTTTTTCGCACCTTTATTTTGTTGATTTGTCGTTGAATAAAAGCCATCTGCTGTTGGTGCTTTGTTAGTTTAGGAATGCTACGTTGTTTGCACAGGCATGCTTTAAAATGTTTGATTTGTCTGAATAATCGCTATACAGGGTCAATAAATAATAGTTATAATTTGCATTATAAACTAAACAAAAACAATGACTGCGGAATTTTGGGAAAGTGTTAAATATGTATGAATATTTAAAACTTTTAACGGAAATCAGATTGAGACACAAATTATAGCAAGCACTCACAGTATAGTTAAGAGACTAGTAAATCTAGCTCTATGGTTATCGCTCACTCCTAGTCACCTGATTGTATGCGCCTCACCTCAAGGCAGAAACAGGTTCGTGTCTGAAGGAGTTTCTGTACAAATACGCCCACGGTAAGCAAAGTATCGCTGCACATACTGATCAGGTGTCAGAGCTTTGAGTAGGCGATAATGCCGAATCGAACCTTCAGCGTCGGGGTAGGCGTCGGTTTCGGCAAAAAATACCACCGTCAGGCAAACTATTGAATTCAAGCTAAATTAGGCCGAAGTTTTAGCCGAAGCCGAAGGTCTTTTGCAAACGCTAAAATTGATCGAAAGAACGACGAGCGAGGGGAAAATGTCACGTCACGTTGCATCGGCCGCGAAACCAAAACATAAACCGAAATGGAAAATAGCCACTGGTGAACTAATTTCTTAGAATTATTCAACTTTCGGCTTCGGTTGTGGCAAAAGCCGACAAAATCAACTTTCGGTCAGCACTAGCCGATAACTCCAGTCTCGCAGAATATTTGAATATATCGAGACTACTCAAGATCTGTTTGAATGATAAATTACAATGATTATACGAGTACTTATCAGTTTAACCGTAAAAAACATAAGTAATTACTCGTCTGATTCGCTCAAATGAGTCAACAGCAAAGATAAACCCGGAGAGCAAAGTCTTGAGAGTTAATTGATTCAACTTTATCAATAATAGCCGAGCAATTTGCTAGAAAAGTCACCGATGTCTGGATCAAATGTCTTGTGTTTAATAGAAAACAAATCAATATATTGGAGCCGGCTACTTTGTATAGCGGTCGAACAATGTCAAATATTTTACTCACAATTACTAGAGTGGCACGTTTTTCCTCTGCATCGGTGCATGTGGAATTGTCTTTGATTATTTTGCGTCTATAATAATAACGTTGTTAAAAATGTGTGGAAGCTACCTACTCTAAAAAATCAAAAATTTGTTCACTGACAGATATCGCACATCGCTGTATCTAAAAGCATCAATACAATTGTATAGTTATCGCCAAACCGCCTTGAAGTTGGCTACAATAGCTGCGCAGTCTGCACAGTGGTAAATCACATACAAAAACAGCACTGTGCCTTGCAAAACGGAAAGCCAACTTCAGCTTGGCCAAGAAGTTTGGCAAGAACAATACAAGTGATATTCTCTATGGAGCTGAAAGGAAGTTCGCCTTACCGCCACTACCCTGGTCCCATCGGGCGAACGGATTGTAGGTACCTAAAAAGATAAAATAAGTGGATTTAACTCAAAACTCCACTATCCTCCAATATCATCTACCTAATTACGCCTTAACCTTACCTATAGTTACAGTACCTTAGAATTCCATTATTTGATATATATTTAAAATCAATTAGTCAAGGCGACTCTACTGCTATACCTGAAAAATCTTAGCAAATTTCGTTTAGGATATTATTACACTACTACAATATACGTGTAAATGTAGTATTGTTATCTTAATAAATGGATATAAATAGATCACCAACTAATATAAAATGGTATTTGTATGTACCGGAACTATGATGTATTAATTTAAAGCAAGTTTATCGTTTGTAGTATTTTTTGATTTTGTTATGCGATACAGTTAATTCAAAGTGAACTAACGTTAAAAATACTTAGTATAACCAAATGGCATGAAAATTCACAAGTTTAAGACTTCAATCTACTTGATGTTTGACTGTGTTTTTTAATATGTAATATTATCATCTTCAGTTCTAAATTTTTCCACCATCTTTAAAATAACTTAGTTAAATCAGATCCCTAAGGTGGTTTGAGATTTTCCCTAACCGCAAAAAAGGTGTATAACACCATGTCTCCATGTCTAATTCGTTCGTAAAATATTCACGGAAACACGATTGGATCTTGCGGTTAGCACTTTATTTTACTTTTACCTCTAAACTAAAAGAATACCACAAAAATAACTTTGTATGTTAAAACCGTACGAGGTAAAAGCTAAATGTGGTAAACTGGCTACTTAGGAGTGTTAATGGGCGTTGAGTCAGCAGCTTCCCATTGCTTGGGTAATTTTAGCTCAATTGGTTTCACGGTTCTCACGGCGGAAGCTTTTGTGGCTATTTTTGGGTGGAGTTTCTACCTTAAATTGGCTGCTATTTCTTTTTCCTGATCTGAGGACATAAACAAATAAAATCACTTGGTTATTTATAATTTGTTTAATGGTATTTCGTGATTGACATTTACATCAATATTCGAAAACAATTTAATAATTTAAGTCGTAAAGCTTTGGTCTCTTGATTGGAAGGCACAATGCTGCGGTATGCGGTACACATAATCGTATGAAAAGCATTTAGAATGGTCTTTTCTTCCGTCGCAGTATGCATCAGCAGCAACCAGTATTATGTCCGGCACTGCATACCTCAGCGTTGTGCGTCCCGACCAAGAGACCAAAGCTTTACGTCTGTGAATTTGGGATAAGTGTTCTCTTTGTCTTCTTGTCACATTACACTTACGGAGTGTACAAAATGTTGATTAGTAATCGATTAGTAGCGATACTTGTTGTAAAACAAGTGCTTTAACTGAACCACTCAACGCCACTCAAAACAGTCGTTAGTTTAACAGTTTATATTTAGAAATAATAGCATTGTATAATGTAGAAGCACTTTTTTTTTTTTCTCTCAAATTTGTGAATGTGAAGTACCATGGAGCATTTTTATTAGGTTACAACTTTTTATTTTTTTATTTTGACATTGCAAGCATGGCAGTTGAGAGTTTGTCATGCTCACTCAAATGTCTCGCTGTTGGTGGCGCGTGTTATTGGGTCATTCGGTTCCCTTCAAAATGGTTGAGCTGAGTGGGGTTGATGCACGCGACATGCTCGTGAACGGGTGCCGTCAGATGAGACTGGTCATCTCTTAGCTGCCAGTGGTTTAATTCAGTTCCTATCTTTTTTTTTTATTTTTTTATTATTATCTACATTGTGCTCACATAACAGAAGTAACAAGAAATATGTAACCAAACATTATATGTAACACATATGATTTAAAAGAGTGTCCATGGAGTTTCTTGCACGTTCTTCTCCATAGAGATCTACTCCTTGGAACGTGCAATTTAGCTTCACTTCTTTGTTTGACTGACCGAAATTTTGACAATTCAAAAGTGCCTGTAATTGGTCTATTTGAAATAAACGTTTTTGATTTTGATTTTGATTTTGAACAGGCACTTGAAAATTAAATAATCTACGGATTTTCCTCTTTTGAAATGGACCTGTTTTTTGTAATGATCCGATTGTGCATTATTTACCAGATAGTTGAAATATGGAGCAGTTTATTTTATCAGGAGTTAGTTATAGTTGGAAAAATGCAAGGCAGATTGATTTATTGTCACATAAGTAACTATGTCAAGAGGACTATTCCGTCATCCAAGGACTGTAATCGGGAAGTAAAGACAGTCAGGTCCGCCATGTTCTCCAAGATTGACATATCCTCGCGTGCGATACTAAATTACACAGCTCACTGCTGGGGTACAAATGGGTGCTTCCTTTCAAACCGTTGTTCTTTCATTGCCGTCAAATTGGCGCCGACAGTTTAAGTCGTGATCGTCTTTTGTCATGCAGATTATTGATGAGGTCACAGGAATTTTTATTGGATTAAGTAACCTCCAGGAGATGTGATTATTAAATGCACTCAAATGACTTGAGATTCTAATTTAAATGTTTTTCCCGCCCACGATTAAGATTTTCGAAAACTCCAAAATGTGGGATTGACAAAGTGACATTCTTTAAGCTATATTGATTGTTGATGTCAAAAATATAAATACTGTACCGACAAGCTTAAACTAATAGTGTAGTGTACTTGTGTTACACGCTGCTGAAATGTCATGACAATATCAATCTTTTTGGTATTTCTAAATTCGCCATCGCTCATAGTATGTCACCTGAATCCCTAGACAAGTGATATTCTATCAACGAAAGCGTAACGATAGCGATTAGAAAAAAGACAATATTTTATGGAGATGTCAAACGCTATCGAAATGTCACGTGATCAATCCTTTACATTTTGGCATTTCTACCATCGCTATCGCTGACATCGAATGACACTTCCTTCGCTTCACTTCGTCTAAATCATGTGGGCAATCAGATTCGCTTTCTGGCTGGTTGTCATTTATGCCATGAGCTATTTCCTCGCAAAGTTCTTGCTTCGAAGAACCCAAAATTGTCCTCAATTTTCAAGTTATTGTAATTACTAATATGTCGTTGGCTTTTCAATGATTGATGTCATCATCAATCCTAAACAAATGTTCATCTCTGTGTCATCTCTACTTTATCAAGAGCTTTGTATATTTGACTTTGTAAAGAGAAGTTATGGTTGAATTCATCACGATTTTTATACGTTTCTGCGCGTTAGGTTTATTTCAATTTATTAAACTGTAGGTATTTTATACTTTCATATTATCAAGTCTAGCCCTTTTAACTTGTTCTTGCATGCAGTTTGCATTAGCGATATCTTGTGCAAATAAGGCGTGCCATAAGTACCTCTACAGCACTTACTTAGCAAAAGTTATATAAGTCAGCAATATTTCTGAACTTTTACGTTTAATGTTTTTCAACAACAGTAGTGCGATTCTGTAAAAACTTAAGTGAACTTGAAGCTGTCACTCCGTGGTTGATTGTCAGTTTACTTCACATAAGCTTTCACAGTGAGATTCTTAAATAACAGGTTCGGCGGCGTTTCCGGAGGACTTTTGTATGCCCTAAGGATATTTTGTTAGGTCTCTTGACCGACGTTATCTCATCCGGGTTCATGGTTTTTAATAAGAAGTATGACAGTAAGTACTTTTTACCCTTATCAAAATCTTTATTAGCTTGCTCCAGTACAAATCAATCACGCTTTCAGCATTAGCCACCTGCTCTCTATAAATCACTGATTTTATTACAAGGTGTCCAAATAATCCTCCATTGTGTGACACATTTGTATTCCGTTGATAGCTTGCTTCCAAACATTTCACACGGATAATCTTCTCTCAGTCGTGGTTGATTAAACTGTATAGTGCACTTGGTATGCTACGTGGTCCATATTGGAATCTGTATGTTAAGTGACCAATCTTAATATACAAGGTCCTGGTGGTTGCGGTGATGTTTTCTCACGACCTTGCCTTTTAGTAGTCGCGAGTCCCAGCATTATACTGAGCAATGGGAATTTTACGCGGTTGCGACGCATACTTTCCCTATTTGTATTTAAATTTTTGTTTTTGGCATACCTGGCGCATAATTATTTTTCTTTCCTTCTTTAGTTTCATCCGAAAGTCCGTGATTTGATTAGTGTGAGAAAGTTTAATGATGATGCCAAATCAGAGTCCACTGTTTATGTAATATTTGCTTTAAGAGTTTTGCTGGGTTAGATAGTACCTACACATGCCTGATTTTAGTTTTACCTATCAGAGATCTTAATGAATATCACAATCCTTTATTTCATAAAAAAACCTTTTTCTTATTATGATTGAATTGTGCTCAGCATTGGCGATTTTTTTTTTCTTTCTGAATTAATATTTTTCCTAAGTTATTGATATTGGAAACCAGAAGGACGATAGTGGTTATCTTTTTGCCATAACTCACTTTAATAAGCCATAAACAGGTTGTAAAATCAATGCAGTCTTTGTCGTGGCCAACTCGTCACGTATTAGGACTAAATATATTAATCAAGAAGTAATTACACATAAAAAAGTACTACGGTTTGTATTAGCGCCACATTCTGCACATATGAACTTATCAATAGATAAGATACTGGCAGTCAAGGATGCGACTGATTTTCGATTGGTGCTAACTCGTTGATCTAAAATGAGAGGTTAGAGATAACTGTTCACAGGCGTGTAGTCTATTGTTATATTTTCATGTTCTTTTAACATTTAACTCGAATAATGATTGATTTATATTGATTTACCCCAAACCACTTTCTGGAATATAGTCACACAAAATCGTGTGAAGCCAGATCTGATTCAAGCTGGTGGAGTTTGATTCAGATATATAATATACGTAAAAGGCAAAGCAGTAACTTAATATTTAAAGGAGAGATAAAGTAAAAAACTGCTTCCTACGAAGGAATATAAATCACAAATCAAATAGTCTAACGTTTTTGTGAGATCATTTACCAGAAAGACAGTGTTAATGCGTAAGAACAGATTTAGATGAAACTAAGCTAAGAAATGACGATCATGCTCCGAACACAGATGGTGTTATTTCAGGCATTTTGAAGTAATTAATTGTAGTCCATGAAGCTGTCATCAATCTCTAACTAGATGATGACGGCCATTTGGGACTAGCACAGCACGTGCAAACTACAAAAGGAGAACGTGCGCGATTAAAGAATATAGATCGGCGAAGATAAGTTGATTTGCTAAAACTGATTCATATCTTTCTAATAAAATTAATTGATATTATCTTGCCAAAACATGTGAGGAACACAAAGTCATAAGGAAATGTAGATTTGAAAATGTCAGAAATAAAGAAATATTTATCAATTAGAACGATACGAAAATATTGTTTAATGACGGTAAGCTGGTCAGTGCACCTCGTGTCAAATAATAACAACTGCTCGGGTGTATCTTCAAGGTTAAGCAACGCTCGCCGATCGGTTAGAGGATAGGTAACCATTCATTACGTACTGAGACTTCACGTACGTACGTTCTGGCTGTCATTTGAAGATCTTTGACAGTCTTTACGGTAGTCTCAGAAGCTATTTAATCTGACACCAGTCTTGCCAAGCGGTATCGTGTTACCCAGTTACTGGGTTTAAGAGGTTAAATATTTAGTGACTTCATGTAAAATACAGTAGGTACTCAGCCGAATACGGTTAGACTGGAAGCTAGGCCCAATATAATTAGGAAATGGCTAGGCTGATTGATTGATGACGGTAAGAGAGTGCAAATGAAACCTAGCAACATTTAATCAAACTATCTTGTGATATTCTAGATTTTTAGAATCTTGTGAATGTAGTACATGCTTAAGATAACGTAAAGTCGGGCACAGCTGTCAGTAATTTCACATCGGAGATTAAATACTGTTACAATAGCTTCACTATCTAAATATAGGAAGTGATTGTTAGAACAGTGACGTAGGACCTGATAAGGGTGACGTATTTATCCGTATAGAGATGTAGATGAAGATAATAATGCCTAAAATGGAGAAACTGACAGTATAATAGGAAGAGATTAATTGAATATGGGTGACAAACGCTACTGCCTGATATTGGTTGATGATACTAACGCTGCTGACATCAGTCAGCTGAAACTGCCGCCAACGTGCTTAATGTAGTCTTTGCTATTTAGAAGGATTGACTATCTCATGAATGACGGTTAAACTTTCTTCGTAAGGATAATATAAGTTTAGCCAAATAGTAGGTGTCTAGGGGTGGTATCGGGGTAGACAGATCGTCATACCCTTGAATGCGTCGAACATAACTCCTCGTATACAATATGTACAAGTATCATAGCTTATGCATCTTCTTAAATACACCCCTATGGAAATTGGCACTCCATATTGTGTCCATACAACTCAATTTCTTTTATACAAAGCCCCCTTTGGCAGTATGCGGAACAGGGTGTAAAGTCCCACCAACCTCCATAGAAAAGGGAGGATCCTCCGACCAGACGGTTGTTGTGTCTGGTCTGGGCAACTGCCCAACGGTTATTGTCGGACTGTTGTATGTGTTCAAATCGCGCCGAAAACTTTACTTGCCAGATACAGGATTTGTGTGACGTTATGTCATTAGTTCGTAAGTGGCGGCGTTGGAGCCGCTACACCCCTATCATTTGGCGCGACAAAATGTTTCTCAAATAAGGTCATAGGAGGACAATGCTCGTAATTTCACAGCTTCAAATCAGGTCGCATCTGTTTGCAGAATCGCGTCATTCAGCAAACGATTTTATTGGATATAAAAGAGTTTTTATTAAGTAAATTGATGGATAGTGTACCGTTTCGTTTATCTAAGAGGTCATTTAACTGTTCTGACAATTGTTAAATGTTCACCGATAGGCTTCGATTGTGGTGTTATTTATTTGGTTTTTGGCAATGATTTTATCGATTTTTAAGTGATCTGGCAATGGGAATATGATTTAAGAGTATATTGGACATTGACAGTGGCATCAATGACTGAAGAGGTTTTTGGAAATCGGTTGTCAAGGTAGAATTAAATTTTTTTTACTGTGATAAACAGATAAGATTAGATTATGTATGGCTATAAGATTGGTGAAGACCTAAAGCAAGAATGGATGGACCGCTTGAAATAGGATACAGGCTAGAAAGAAGGTGAGTACAAAAATCACGATTAAAAGAGAAGTATGAAAGAAGAGATATGTTTATGTGAGAACTAAGGGTTACACAAATGACGTTGGGAATTGACACTTAGTGTAGTGCAGATTTTACGAGTATTGTCACCATATAGACAGCAAACAGTCGCTTCCAAATATGGGCTTCCCTATTCAGGTGTACTACAAATGGTACCTATCTCATACCGGTCATCGTTTTCACACGTGTAGGTATTCTATAGTTTAATGAGTATAGCTTTTGGTACTTAACAACTTATTTCCTTTAGCTTTTCCTTCTTAACCAAACCACATCAAGTATCCATTCGCTTCGTCTATAGTCGGACTATTCTCGTTATATAGCCATATCTTAGACTCAACATCCATACATACATATAGCCTAAGATATAGGGCGGCGGGACCGGTTGTCGCCGCAAGAAAGTACGCCAACTTCACTCGTTTTTATCGCATTGAGATTCTATTAGCAAGTGCGTCTTGTTGGTGGGAACGGGTTTCTAATAAGATTAGTGATTAGTTCTTAATGTATCTAAAAAGGTGTCTGGTGAGATTGTTGAGAAATTTTGAACCTGACCGTTTTTGCGAAATAGGCCATCGTCTGATAGACCTACATTTATGTTATAAAAGTTATCACAGATTATATCATGTGGCTCAAACGGTATATGCAATTGGCTAAACATCATCTAGTGCGAGAAGTTATATAATACCAAGTCCATCTCCCAGTTCTCTCCAATTTACTCCATGATGTCTATCTTTTCTACCTCTTTTACGTTCAGAATTCCTTATCTATACTTTCTCTTGATATTCTTCAATTCAATTATCAACAATTTACATACATTACGATTTAATTCTACTAAATTAATTAATTAGTTAAGATAAAAGAAGTCCAATGTCGTTGATCTCGTCACCCATTTCAACACAATCAAGGGTTCATTGTAGTAATTCAGAGAACCTCACAAGGCAATTAATGGGTCAACTGGATTACTCGACATTACTCTACATCTAACGCACCGAGTTCCCGAGAGTTCAATTAGCAAATTGTTTTTGTTCATTCAATCTATTTTATTGGTTGTATGATGTCACTAGTTTAAAGGAATATTGTTAACCCTTTTCTTTTTGTGGGTAATTTGGTATATTAAAAGTAAAATGCTAGTTTTACGGATGGACAGCAGCAATGCAACTCAGAAGATTTCTATAGTAAGAAGGATACTGTTAATCGTAAGTTTCCTTCTTACTATAGAAATCTTCTAATTAAGATAAAGTTGATTGATTGATTGCTCATCGCAAATCTTTGATTGACAGGTCTTGCCTGCGTAAAATGGACTGCTGTGAGGCGCTTCTTAGCAGGATCCTTCGTAAACGCCAAAATAAGATCAATTTTGTTAACAAGCGTGGCGATAACGAAATTCTCTACGAATTTTAGTATAGCTGCTTAGGTTCATGTTCAGAACATGCTACCTATATAATAACGCAAATGGCTGACAAGCTATTTTTTCTAGCACGGAAAGACCTATTCTTGATAAAAATGATACAATAGAAGAAAAAACAACATTACAAATCAAAATCTAGACACTAAAACAGTTATACCCAAAGAAAGTGGGTGCCGTGACAAAGGCCGACAAAGACTGATGTTCGTATTTACACACAATGCCTTGACAAAAACTAGTCGCGACGTAGCTCGTCCGTTTGCTTGAGAATTCAATTTTTGCTAAATTATGGTTTGATTCGTGTGCTGTCGTTGTTCCATCTTCGTCCGTTGAGCAAAAACGCTTGTTGGTTTTGTGTGGTCTTTGGCTAAAAATACATCCATAACTTTACCTGTTGGTGAAGTTATGTGTAAAATAATTGATTTCTTATGTTTTTTATAATCAGTAGATGCGCTTGCGATTATTTTTAGGATAGCTTTATAAGTTCTGCTGATTGCACCTCTATTACTGTTTGTTTATTTTGCGTTTCCCCAAACTAGTATTTGTAAGGCATCCAATTTGCCTAATGTTTCCTTTTTTTAATCTATTGAATTCAAAGACCAACCTACTCTGGTTTTATTTTCTTACCACAATCATTGCTCAAATAGTAATGCAGGATAGGTATTTCATAAGGAATAGTTCTGAGCTACTTACATGAAGCGGTAGCCTAGATTATTACTGGTAAAAATGCCTAAGGCATTAAGTCCTGTGTACGTTAGTGTGCATGAAGTATTAAATAAATATATAACAGCAAACAGTATAAAATTGAGAATGTATCGCATAAGTACGACTAATTCAATTATTATAACAGTTAGATCGCTGTTCTCAGCAAACTTTCGCTCGGCTCTGGTGGCAATTTGTTCTAGTAGGTATGAGTCTATGAGTACATCTCGTAGCTTGACGAAACTTTCGTCTTAATTTTGTTGTACAGATAAGACGATTTGATGAAGATAGAAAGGTACCCTTTTTCTTTGCGATCTTCTTGCTTTAATATCCTTGCTATAATATGTATGGTATTTGTTTTATACTCGCCTCTGAGTGTCTTCGCCCGCGTAAATCAAGGGCACATACTCCCGGAATAAAATGTATCGTAAGTCCTACAACAGAACTTGGTGTACCCGTGTGCCAAGTTTAGTCCATACAACCGCTAAGACGTGAACGGTAACCAATAGACAGACAGATTTATTTTCGCATTTATAATATAAGTATGGATATGAGTAAGTAAGGATGCAACCAACGCAATCGCCTCTTACATTTTGACTAAAACCTGAGTAAATAAACGACTGACTGGTTTTAAGCAGACAGACTAAACTAGCTCTTTGTATGCATGAGGCATAGATATGGTGTTAGGTACGAATTTTAAGGCGATTATGAGTCCAAAGTTTGCCTTCCTCCTGCCGGTCCAAACTTGAACAAGCCTTGTATTATCAATAATAATTTTGATTGTTTGTTTTTTTTTATAATGTGTGTTATTTGTGACTATTTGTATTTGATTTATTTATTAGCATTTTTTTCTTTTTATTTGTAGGTACCTTTTGACATATGAATTTAATTTTTTTGACATTTCTTTTATTTACATATATACATTATTTGTAAACTAAAATTAGAATAAAAATATTCAATATTACGGGGCGTCAAAAAATTCGTCCACATCGCTATCAACAGGAAAAGTGCCCAGAAGGCTGGCAGCATTGCCACGTTGGATGGCAATACTGATTCTTTTACCAAAAAAAGGCGAGCCCCCTGGTCTCGCGAAGAGTCGACATTTGACTTTTCTTGAATTAATTTTGTCATTTTTAACATTTATTTTTAAACTAAATTATTTGAAATTTTTATTTTAATATTTTTTATTTGTTGTAATTTTGTTTTACTTACGCTATTTATTTTTAATGGTTTGTTGTATTTTATTTAACATTATTACATTAATTATTATTGTTATTTATATAATTATATATTGTCTTTGTAAAGTGTTGTGATAGTGTAATTGGCTCCGTTCTATTTCAATTTCAATAAATAAATAAATCAATATTTCATTTATCTTTAAATCATTTATTGCGGAATATGCAGTTGTAAAGACAGTTATTTTACATACTAATTCGAATGCTTCTCTTACTTTCTAATAACGTTATTCACTTACTTCGGTATCAGCTACTTAATTGGGTAAACTATGTAAGTCTCGGTCTTATGGTAGATTGACCAAGTCTCTGTTGCGCATCGTGCGGGATGTGTGCGAGTGCGGATTGACTCTCACTCACAAGATGCCGCATTTGTGACCAAAATCGCGCATCCTTTGAAACAGTGGTGATAGTACGAGCTTTTTAAACTTACTTACCCGTCTGGTGATAATAATGGAAGTCCCAGTTTTTTATACAAATTGACACAAGCGACAGTTAACGCGATCGAGGAAGTTGAGTACTCGCGCTAAGGCCACATTTCTCATGACAAGAACACATAACGACTGAACTTTTGCTTTCGGTAATAAACAGGTAACGGGCAGACATTAACGCAGAAAACAGCTGTTACGTAAATACAAAAAAGTGAATTGAAATAACGTTTTAAAATTAACTTAGCTCCACAATTCACAATCCCCGCAGTAAATGGTTGCAAGTTGTCAGCACCTAGTGAAAGAAATAAGAGCGTAGGTGAAGTGATTTACTAACATTCCTCGAAATCTAGGTCATAGTATATTACCTAGACACGAAACAGATGCCTTTCAACATTCTTATCATCACAATGTTTGTTCGAAAACCATTAGTTTTCAAGTAGGTAATCGATATTTTTTTCGTAATGCGGAAAACCGCTGACGTAATGACGCTTCAAGGATTTTTTGTACGGTTATGTCCGTAAATATTTTGAGTGGTTTAGTTATACATTTACGTTATTTATTTTTTGAGCTAGCAATGAGAAATATGCAGTGCTTAGAATGCAGTGTGGATTTTTGGAAAATGTTTGAAATATTTACTCTTGGAAGTGGTTTGTTTGGATTTGTTTGGGAATGCATTGATGTTTTAGAGATTTATGATTTCGTTATGCAATTGATTATGTGCTCTGCCGTAAGTGCAACGTTACTCAGTTACCCTTGAGTCAGAATTCTTTCTGGCTGCTGCTTTGAAGTCATGGTCACGACCAAAAACTATCCTTTAGCTTACAGAGTTATAGATATAATTGATGATTTGATTTAAGAAAAACATGTCAGAGTCCAACATGAAGGCAGAGTTGAACTGCAAATGACTCATTGTATTACCAAAAATGTCACTAATATCTACTTCTTTATCTTAAGACTTCCGAAGTTCAGACTATGAAACTTTTGCATACGTGTAGTTTAGGCTAGTTTAACCTACTAGCTAATATAACTTGGCTACGAGGTATGGATTTATTGAATGTTACGCTAAAACGTTTTATCACTAACTGAAGCATAACTTAGTCGTCTTTACTTGCATAAGGGAATCCCGACTGTCAAGTTGAATAACGGTGATCATTTCTGTTCGATATTTGCCTGCGGGTAGTCGTGGGCTTGAATTACTGTTTCGTATCAATTCCTGGTTCGTCTACAGTCTAGACGATTTATGTCGATGTTTATACAGCTTTGGTATCTTGGAATACCGGTAAAAGGATTCAGTTGCCCTAATGTATTGATATTGAGTCTATCGCCTATGCTGAATGGAGTTCACTAGAAATTTTCTAGTTCTTTCAAATCGTCACGAACGAACTATATGAAAATAGCGTATCTACATAAAGTACGAAAGTTATAGCGAATCTGCTGGTTGGCAGAGCAAGGTTGCCTGCTAAACTTGCCACAACTACTTAAGTACTTTAATATATTTACTAATTTAATATATTTAATATATTAACACTTTCATCATATCCCTGTCTCATGTTACTTAGGGACGGTACAGCACGTTTTCTCCTTTCATTCTCCTCTGTCAATTTATTTATTTATTTATGTACACACAAAACACTTTACAGAGAGAAGAAAGAATACAGATAGAAGAGCACAAAGGTACTGCTTATTTCAATAGAAGTTTCTTCCAGCAGACCTGCGATAGGATAGTTGGACGAAAGCCGAAGACACAATCAATCAATTGTGACATTACTCCCTCTTCTTCCATATCATCCTCATACCATCGATCTAAATGTTGGCTTCCATCTTTACCCATCCACACAAGCGTTTTATCCATCTTTATCACTTTAAACGATTTCCTTTTTAAGTTTTATTGTCACTGGAACCGCTTTTAATCTTCCTCCTTATTTATACTCCTTCTCACATTATTCATACGAGTACCTAGTGATCTAGGCTTTTGTAGTTAGTGTTAATTTTGGTTTCATAAATCTTTTTGATAAATTATTGATTTCTATCTACTTATTTGAGTCGTTCCGTTATTGAAGTTACGTGTTCGTACTCTAAATATATTTCTCTCTTTTTTATTTCTATCACGTGCATTTATTTTTGTACCATGATAATAGTTTTTTTTATCGATAGGTTCGCGTTTGACCACTATTTCGCCTGATGCGATGATGTGGTTGACGGTGAAGCACACTTGCCTAGAAGTAACCTATTCACTCTTGACTTAAAGACCCCAAGGTTGTAGCTATCAGGAAAGAATGATCCCGCCAGGGAATTCCACTCCTTAGCTGTGCTCACAATGAAAGTATTCGCAAGACGCTTTGTACGTATGGGCGGGATGGCCAGCTTGTATATACCGGTGGCGCATTGCCGTACGTCTTGTTGTTCGATGATGGACAGGGCTAGACGGAATCAAATTGTGCAGTTCCACCGCACATTCCTCGAAATGAAACCGATAAAAAACCTGGCCACTCTGCGTCAATGTTCAAGGCTCTGGAGCTTTAACACCAGTGCATCGTTGCCGATAAGCCTCTTGGCCCGTTTGTCAATCGAGTTAAGTGCATCAAGTTGATATTTGGCAAATCCGTCCCAGAGGTGAGAGCAGTACTCCATGCATGTCCAAACGTGCGCTTTATATAATTTGAGCAGCTGTTCAGGCGTGAAGTACCGTACGTATCACCTTTGCAAGAATCCCCAACTTTTTTGCAGCCAACTGAGCCTTTGCCTCAATGTACGTATTTTTTTACGTATAATCATGGCGATAAACACAATCAAACAAGCAATCCTGACATGTATTGAAAATGGTGCTCGTTATCGTTGCTGATAATTCTATATTTGTTTTAATTAATTCTTGTACACACGAGTATCGAGTATTATCGATGTTGCAACCCTCTCTCTGGGTCAGAGCAATTTATTATAATGTAGTAGGTAAACTGTTATCGCTCACAAGCTGCGTGACTATGCGTTGATTTTAGTATGGAGCTTTAGGCTCTGAATTTTGTTACTAAGTAATTAAAAATTAAAGATGATTATTTCTGTACGTATTATAATACAATTATACTCTTACCTCTCTCTTACTTTATAATATAATTATACTCTTTCAAATTCAAATGCTTTATTCTTTTTTTCATGGAGTTGTTCTCTTTGCTCTGCCGAACTCACTTACGCAATAAGGCTGCTGTAGTCCCATGAAACAGGGGACGAGCCTACTCGTATTGCCATCAACCGGCCATAAATCTAGACTCCGGGCTGCTACTGAGGAAATCCAGATAGAAAAACCCAATAAGTGCCCGACTCGTGAATCGAACCCAGGTGATTATAATGAGCAGTAACGCTTGGGACCACCGACCACTAGATCAACGAGGTTGTCCTCGGTTACTGCGCTTTTCTCACCGGGTCAAAGCGTTTTCGTTTCTGTACCGTACCATAAGGTACAGTTATAAATTAGTAGTAGTAGTGGTGGTAGGGACTCTCGTTGCCGCACTTAGAATCCCATTTGTGCACTGGCTAAACATAGCCAGCCTAGCTCCGTCCTAAAACTCAGAAGCTTCTTGGGGGCTTTCTTCGCGTTGAGATGACACGGCCTCGCATTGCAAGATTACGCGGGCGGCTGATACCTCGGCGTTAAAACAGTCGCAAACTGGGATGTATATGGCGCCTATGTTGAGAAGATGTTTGTTAGGTTATCTATTTAGGCAAAGAAGTTTTTTAATTAGACGCGGGTATACATTTGGCAAGCCATTTTTGACTGTCTACAGTCTATTGTCCGTGACCATCTGTTAATATGGAGTTCTGTTGATCGCACGCATGAAATTGCGAGAAGGACAGGGAGAGAAGTAGTACGGGCCTAGCTCTAACATCTCGGAGCCCCTCTTCGCAAGTATTTTACTGGTCTATTATAGGATCAATTTGTAATCACAAGACAAAACCGGAATGAATATCGTTAGTTAAGTATTTAAGTTACTTATGTACCTACTGTTATTTGAACAAAACAGCATACGCCAGTATGGACCATAAGTCTCGTGTAATAGGAGACGAGCCTTTTGACATCAATTGAGGTTATTTAAATGTAGTACAAATATGTTTATTTTCTATAAAAATAGGCCAAGTGCGTGTCGGACTTAGCACATTTCGGGTTTCATACCAAACCGCAAAATTAAGTTGGTTGTAATAGGAAAAAATAGAGAATTTCCTGAAAAATAGGTATGTTCAGTAGAATATACGTAATAATAAATACTATCACCGAATTTCAAGTTCATAGGCCAATGGACAATTTAAAAATTCTTCGACACAATTTTAAAAAAAATAGTGACTTTGGTTGCTTTGTTTTCCAATATTATTTATACCAAAAAACACATTATGTATCAGCTCAATGTGCTCTAAACAACGATACCCCCTCGATGGGGTAAATGATTTTTTTTTCATACCCTTTCATACCTAACCCTTTAGCTGTATGGGTTGACCATAAAAAAAAATACAGTTATTATGGCTTTGAGTCAATAAGATGCTTATACTGTGCAAATTTAAAGACTAGCTCCAACCGTTTAACTGTGAAACCCGTGTGACAGAAGAAGGACAGACGGACAGACAGACAGACACGTGAGTGACAGCAAAAGGGCTCCGTTTGGACCCTTCGGGGACAGAACCCTAAAAATAAAATTTCTATCGCTAATTCTGTCGTTTAAGCCGTCAAACTAATGTTAGTTGCGGTCTGCTTGGGTATGTACCTAAGCAATTAGTACCGAAATTAGTAGGTACTTACGACCTAATTCCTATCATTATTTTGATTACACAGTCACTTTTCTCCAGGAATGTATAGTTTTTCCGTTGACTGTAACAATTGGAGCCCTACCATGAGCTCTTAGAGCAAGATTATATCCAGTGTAAGGGACAGATGTCGTTACTTTAAAATCCCGATCTACGGTAAAACCTAGGATTTACCGATAAATACCTACTTTAGCGAAGCTAATCAATCATTCATTAATTTTCAGATATTATATTTTTACGACATTTACCGTCTCTTCGGTAAATCCTAAGATTTACAGTATGATTTCTGGTAAAACCCTAAAATCAGCGATTATCACAGTTTAGGAGGTTTTACCGGTAAATACTATGTTTTACCGTAGTTCGGGCTTTATAGTAACATATACAAATCGTTGACATCCATCCCTTACGCACAATGGAAATAAGCTTGCTCTAAGAGCTCATGTTAGCATCTGTGCGTGTGCGTGTTTCTTAATATTAGCTGTTACACAGAACACGATGTTTCCTCCAAAACGAGAAACTGAACGGATGTAGGTATTAGTCATTTGTTTTGGTTCCACGAACTGTTAGATTTGTTATTCAAATAGATAAGATGCTTCGCAGAGTGATGGCCGTGTCGGCTTTTGAAACGTGCACATCGAGGAAACTGAGTTGTTTTTATTGTTAAATTAATTAAGAGTTCAGTGTTTAGTTAGTACCTATATGAGGACTTAGGTTGCTCAAGTTAGGACCAAAACGTAATTAGAGTAATATAGGATTAAATAGCAATAAGATTACCAAAACGCGTTGGGGTCTTTTCCACTACGGATAATTCGGATAAAGAGACTAATGGACCACTATAGTTTGCCCGCGATTTTGTTCGTGCGTTTTATTTTGGAAGATGTTCCATTCGGCAATAGTGTAGCTTCCTATCAGTAAAAGAAATTTTGCAAACGAATCAGAATTTTCAAAGATAACCGTCGTTCAATCGAGTCAAATCGATCAAGATTAAATGTAAGTTTGGATTTAGATAACTTTACCGCTAAAAGCCCACAAGTGAAATGTCTTGTTGTGGCTTGCAAGATAAAACCACAACGTCCGCTGACCCCAACATAGTTGGCAAAAAGCTAGGCAGATTGATTACGTTGTGGTAATTACGAAAAGCCACGACTCAAATGAAGATTGAGTTCCAAAATTGTTAATTAATTATGAGATGATATTATTCAGATATATTTTCAAAATAATTCTCACGTTTGTAAACAGTTAGTCGATCAATTTGCTTAACAGATTATCCCGCCAACACTAGGCTGTTTAGCGCTTGCCTCCGCCTAAGACATTCGACGTTCTCAAGGCCCGCTTAACAAATTGATCGTTTGAATTTAGAAGACAAGGCCGGTTTCTGATTTAAGTATTTGAGGTTAGGAACGTTATCTGCTGTGATTGGTTGAATGAATTTTCAACAGCCAATCACAGCAGATAACTCGTGCTTGACAATTTGTCACATTTATTCTGCAATAATTTTGAGCTGGGAAACTTAGGGTTAGTCTAGAGCTTCAAATAACTTGAAACAAGGGCAGAAGATGTGTTCGCATTTCTCTGTCTCCCAGGAATGAATAATTATTATTGGTTCTTACAGACACTAATTTATAAGGTATCCTTTTATATTAGGTTCATCTTTTTCATACATTTCCTTGCATTTCCCAGATGCAAACGATCTTGCACCACAACGGCAGCGGAAACCTGGCGTACACTGGCAGACTTAAGAACAGAGAGGTACACCGCGCCATCACGCTGCATCCTGTGAAGGATCACCGACAGATGTACAGGATACATTCCTATTTTAAGGTGAGGATTTTTATTAAGCATTGTGAGGGAAAAACAGTCAAACAAGTTAGGAATATTTTGTCAAAGCTGGCACATAATATTGAGAATCAGATGGTGGAACCACTATTCTTTTTGTCAGCTTAACCCCCGTTTTCTCAACACTCAATTTTCGGGCTGTTAACGTAAACGACAATTAATCGTCGGTTATGGGCTGTGATTGGCTGTTAAAATTCATTCAACGAATCACAGCAGATAACGCGCGCTTGACTATTTGTCACATTAATTTAGCGATAATTTTGCGGTGAGAAACCCGGCCTAAGTACTGCATTAAGAGTGTTTGTTGAGCCCTTAATATTCTGAAGATTGATTAAGTAACTCCAATATCACACGTGGCATTTAAAGATTAGTTATCTCATATTGCATTGGCTCATGAAGAATGCCTGGACTTAAGAAGAGACGAGACAAACAACTTTAGTCGGCTTTGGTTCGTCTTGAAAAACCCAGATTGTAGATTGTTGTTTGGAATCAGGATCGTAAGCATAGATCCAAGATTCGTCACCACTGATGATGTCGTAGACGTGATTTGACTCTCCTCGGTTGAACCTTTGCTGAGTTTTCTTACACCATGTAACGCGGGTCGCCTTGTGATCGTCGGCAAGCAGATGCGGTATCCAACGGCAAACTAGCTTTCTCACACCAAGCGCTTCATGCAAGATTTTGTGAATGGTTGTCCCTGAGATGCCTAATAGAGCCTCTATCTCTCGATACGTCACATGACGATCTTCGAGAATTAGTTGTCTCACAGCAATGATGTTATCTTCAGTGAAGGCGGATTTTGGGAGATTTGTCTTCGCGAGATTTGTCACTAACACTAGTATGTCCACGCTGGAATTCTAAATACCAGCGTTCGACAGTCCGGCTTTATCACTGAATACAGATGTAAGCTCTTCAAAACACTGAAGCCGTGTCAGGCCTCTTCTAAAGTTGTAGAAAATTATTGCACGAACATTTTCCTTAGAAAGATTCATTTTCGTACGTAACCTGACAGATTCCACTCGACGCTGTGACTAAACAATAGCATTAATCCTAATACTTTCAACTGTTTTGAGTTTCAAAATTTAAACACATTCGAATATAGAACAGTTCCAAATTAAAAATTGCCGGGAAATATGGAAACGACAGAACTCAAAAAGGCATGCCTCGTACCGTATTAAAGTTTTCATTAGTTTCATGAATGGTGCTTCATAAATTATCTGGGATTTAACTTCAACCACATGTTATTGTAATATACATAGGACGATCCCGGTCTTATTATTGTTAGATTTATATCTGTGAGGCATACAAACAGGTGCTTATCAATCTAAGATTTATTATTTAACATAAAATATGGGCTGTGAGTTTAACAGTCAAACCAGAATGTATGATTAGCTTCAGATTTAGTACAATGTGTTTAAAAACAATCTGTTTCCTGAAGTTCGACGTTCCCGAACATTGTACCCACGTGTAGTTATTATTATTTTAGTTTATTTAAGCTGCTTTCCTAGTAGTTGTTTGAAGATGATTTAGTTGTTCCGTTATTGTTTTGCTTCAGCTCGTTCTCCAATTTCTTGCCCTATATTCAATTACTCTTTGCTTAATGTTATGCATATTTCCACGGCTTTTCCAGTTTGCTACAGATTAAGAACTGTATCGATATCTACTTCTTTTTTCTTGACTGAAAATACTGTTGCAGTTTCTAGCTGGTCCAACTCAGATCCTTTGAATTCGTATCGTAAATATAGTTTTTTAAATTTCCATTAGATTGCCACCTGCGTCTTGTTTTTCAATTAATCGCATTACTTCATTAGTGTCTGGGGCGTTTGATTACTTTTTCAGCTGATGGTAAGCCATGGTGGAATCGACGATGGAGTACGCTTGCCTAGAAGTAACCATCGAGCAGGGCATTCCATAGCTAAGCTGTAATCTTTTCTCTGAATTCCATTGACCTTTTGAATTCCATAGACTATTTGTGTGGTTTCGTCACAAGTCACAATAAATCTTCGCACTTTGATACCAAGGTGAGGTATTGTCAATAAATCTTAGTAGCAAGTGTCATGATGTCAGCCAGTGTCAAGTTTGTCTGGTTGCTCGGCCATGAATGTAGTGAATTCCGTATAATTCGGAAGCAAGATAAATAGTTTTACGATTACTTGTATTTAGTTAAGAATATATTTTGATTAGTGTTAGTAATTATCACGGCAAGGTTAGCTTAGGTTCAGGATATTTTTATTTCTAAGCGTGAAATTATTTGCGTGTGATAATTGTATCTTTAATATCTTCCCTGGAATGTGTTAAATTTAGTAACGATTTTGGGGATTTTGCCTTGAATCTATTTTAACATGGTTTGAGATAAGAAAATTAATCACCGATTTGATTTAGAGTTATATGAGGTCCATATTATATAATTCTTAGGACAAGGGACAAGAAAAATCAATCTATCATACAGGAAATACACAACATTGATTGACATCTTCCTTTAATAAACACATAACCTTTTGGTAAAAGATATTTGTTATAACTTCATAGGACCAAGAAACCAGATCTATGTGGAAGCTATAAATGTACGCAGTACACCAAGCAAGCTGCCTTTGATCTTTAACGTTCATCTAAACTTGGGAGTATGAATGATACCAGCCTTAGTTAAAAAGAATCAGCTACAATGTAGTCAATTCTCAAAAGTTTAAATCAATCAGTACATATGTGAATTATTATTCCATGTAATGACCATCCCACTTGTTGCATGTAGTGAGACGACATATCAATAATAGTTGAATGCTTTAATCAAAGAACTCTGCGTTGCCCCTTTTGTGCACCTCATTCTTCACTTTCTCGACAGTTGATATATTATTCCCACCCATGTGCAATTGTGAATTTTCAGGTTGGTGAACAGATGATAATCTGAAGGCGCCAGATCAGATCAGGTCAGGAATTACGTGGGGTGGTTTAAAATATCCCATCCGAACGACACCAAAAGTTGCTTTGTTGCGTTGGCGGTGTGGGGTCTGGCATTCTCGTGCAGAAGGCAGACTCCCTTCTGCTGAATTGCCCTTATATTTTTTTTAAGTACTCTTCTCTAAACCCAGGAGCATTAATTGTTTCACCCTGGAGTAAAATTTTGATCAAAATGATCCCTTTGTGGTTTTGAATTTTTGCCTGAGGGTGATAAGGTGTGACGTTATTGGGAGGATTGTCTTTTGATTTCAGGGGTACAGTGGGTAACCCAAGTTTTGTCCCCTGTGACAAGAGAGAGGAGAAAGTCATCACTTTCAAGTCTATACCACTCCAAAAACGAACGGATAAAGTTGCGAATTTTGCATTTAGCGGCAGATTCTGGCATGCGACCACAATTTTAGTCATAAGTACGCGTTCTTGGGCTCGTTGGAAGTGGAGGAGCTATGCTACATGTCGGTGTGACCAACAGAAAATATTAAAAAAACATTCTCTTTGCTCTTGAGGATCCAAATACACTTTCTGGACATGCCTCGTATATTCCAGCTTGATAAATTCATACTCTTAAACGAAGGGATGACCAGTGTTGATTTATCTTTAGAGGATCCCACTTCGTTATTGTTTATGAGACTTTGATTATACGGATGAGTTGTGTGCCATTTTTTTATCTTTTTGTTCTGGTTCAGCCGTAAACTGTGAGTTTAATGGTCCGGAATTTAGTATCTACAGGATGCTGGCTTTATTATGATTATTTCTCAGAATCTTGATGCAGCTGGAAAGCTGGTCAGGTGGGCGGTGGTTTGAACATAGTACAATTGAGGCTAGCCAATGTGTTACTGCGTTTGCGTCGTGTGATGTGGAATGTTACAGGTTCTACATATTATTATACCAACTATGTATGATGTTGAACAAACAGAGAGCTATCCTAGATATATAGATTCACTTATTTGCGTGAAATATTGTATTGTACAGAGCTATGCACACACAAAAGTTCTTCATATTCCGCCTACTAAATTCGGCATGCAAATTTTGTGATTTAATAATGATTCTATGCGTAAAATATTCTTTTGAATAAATAAATGATTTCTTCTAAGTAGCATTTGTTGACTGGTTGTTTCTAGAAACCGTTGGTTTTATATAGGGCTAATGATTTGTGAATCCGTTAAAAGAGTTATTTATGAGATCTGCCTGTCCCTTCAGAAAACGGTTTGTAGTAGAATGCCATTGCTGAACTTAGGGTACCTGTCTTCCCTTTTAATCGTATTTTACGACACATACGTACTAATACACAAAGGTAGCTGTTGGTAAGCTGAAAATTATATAAATATGCCTTATTCTCTAAAAGATTTAATCGAAGATTGCATGATGTTTTTGTTCAAATATAATTATTAATTTTCAATGCATATTAGCTATCAAATGGCTAATTGATGTAAAATTATAAATATTTCGTGCAATATTAATTTCCCCGCACTGTAGGATAACGGAAGTAATAATACGGTGCAATGAACGCATTAACATTTGAATGACTCTTTATAAAAATTGTTATCACAAGAAGTTTCTAGCAAATCTGTGGTCTGACGAATTGTTAAATACTTTGGTATCAGTCATCAGGTTAGAAATGATGACCAGTGTTCGAAACACATATCTATGTATATATGTGTTAAGAACACATGTGTATGTAAATCCTATTTTTGGCAGATATAAGCTGTAGTTTCGAAACAAAATTGTACGATAAATTAGTGTCAAAAGCTATCGGGAACCACATTTTACTAGATATTGCTGAATTTAGAGTTGTTCCTTATTTACATGTTCATATTATAATCAAAGAATGCTTCGCATGAAATTAGTTTAGGTTGTAGCTTCCAATTCCCGACTCATCTTATTAAGGTTTTGGTTCGAAAATCGGGCTCAAAATAGTTACAAAGCAAAGATGCATTATGCCACTACTGTTGTCATCAGTAAATAGCAGTTCATAGCAAGATACAGGACTTTTATATATATAAACTCACGCCTTTTTCTCATGAGGGCACGCAGAAACTACAGGACGCCACCTGCTACAATCCTTACATACTTCTTTTGCTCCACTCACGGCCATACATCTAGTCATACACACACGCCGGTTATGAGTTCTGCGCACCTGGCCTTTCTGAAGAACATCACCAATAAGATCTGTGTAAGTCATTCTAGAGCGTCCCCGGCTCCCAGCGTTACAGGACTGTGTTGAGCCAGTATACCAAACATATAAACAAAAAAAAATCTTCACAATTTCACTCTTACTGCCTCTGATTCCAGAACCTTCGCATCCAAGAGCTTCGAGAACGTTCCCTAGACCTGCACAGAGACATCGCCTCCGCCATGAAAGAGCTGGACGTGCCTGAGGAGCTGGTGGCTGACTACAAGCTGCAGGAGGACGTGCCTCTGTTCCCCGCCAAGATCGGGGAGCCAGACTACTTGGGGAATAATAAGATTTTAGGTGAGGACTCAGATCAAAATATAATATTACTTGCCTATACGAAAAACATCCTCTGCTCTATGGCCATAACCTATGGCCATGCCCTATGGCCTATATAAAAAAAATACATGTTATGTATTTAATTTTATGAATACCCTGTAATTGGCGATTGTGTAAGTCTAAGGCTATTTGTTATATATTCAGTACTCGCCAATCCTCCTGATCGCCCTGAAGTTGGCTACAATGGCGGCGCAGTAGTCAATCTCATAAAAAAACAGCATCGCGCCGTGCCTTGCGCATCGTGAAGCCAACTTCAAGGCGGCCACGATGTTTGGCGAGTACTGTTACCCATAAAACTTTGTACGCAAAAGCTCTTGGTACACCTAAATAAAATAAATAAGTAGGCGAAGTACTGTCCGCAGTCGAAAGAACTGCTTCTTCTTCTTCTTTTCGTATGAGGATGTGGCCACCTCTGGTTTCAGAGTTAATAAAGCCACCTTTGGGCACCCCACAGGCCTCTGACTTGGCTATTTCAGAATTACGTTAACTACATAAGTCCAAGTACAACTGCTTGGTAAGTGGGTGGTTGCTTGGTTTGCTTGTTTGATAGAAACTGCTTGTAAAGCTCACATACATAATTCCGTATTCAACTAAATCGATTTCATGATATTTCATATTAACTAGCATTGAAAAAAATATCGGTGAAGTAAGAGCAAGGCTTTATATTGTCTTTGTCAACCTCTTATTAAATAACGTCCTATTTTGAAATCTATCAAACATAACAATTGCAACAACCATAGAAAAGAAAAGGTAATAAACAGACCCTAGTTCTATTTTTTATTAACATACTTAGATATTCTCTTGTTTCTCATTCCAGGAGCTCCAATAGACATGAACCGCTACAAACCGAACACTGTAGACGAGATAGTGCCATTCGACTTCATCAGCAAGTCCCTTTACTCAGCCAGTCACTCCAATCCTAAGAGACGGATCGAAGGACCACTTCGGGAGGCTCTTGATGACGTTATTAGAGAGGTAAGTTTAACGTGAAGTATAAATAAATAAAGTATAAATTAGAGACTGCTCGTATTCGTGTGGTATCAGTATCAGTCTTACCAAGGGCCCGTCGTCGTCAATCGTGTTACCCCGTAACTGGGTTGAGGCGTTCTGATTTTGCCGTTGTCCAATTTAAAATACTGGTAACGAGTACCAGTATTTTAAGTTGCTTTCGGTTTGTTTAAAAACCGAATCCTATATAGTTGGCAGATCATGAGCAATGTCAAATCTCAAATCACCTTTTTAATTTGACTAGGCCTTATACGACGACCTTGAGGCAGGCGAACAGATTGTATAAATATTTCATACTATCTGTAACAAAATATGGCAAAACGGAACATGGCCCAAAGAACCCACGTCAATAGAGTTCAACAAAGAAGTGCAGTAACTGCCGCCTGAGCACTTATATCACACGCTAGCAAAATGTTATTCCTCGTGCTAAATGATCGATTAAAAACCTATTTATCCAAGAAAATTACACCTGAACAGGCAGGATTCATGGACCGACCAGATTACGTCTGCAGTAGGCGGCCCATTTCATGAGAGCACACGAGTGACGGCCGACAGAGCCGGTTATGGCAGCCCGATGTCTCACTGCAACATGATGACGACGATTGCTCTCTCAAGAGCGTACCGACGAAGAAGATAAATTTGACTGTCTATTATGGTCTTTATTAACTATATTATTCGGCTTTATTATCACAGCAGTTAACATGAGATTTCACGTCTTGACATGGTCAGAGCATAATCATTGAGTTACAACTTTGCTAAATGCTGCAAGTATTTTGGACACATTACTAGTGGACAGAGATGCGGATTTTATTAAATTTGATTAAAGTATATATGTATGTAGTTATAGTTCATCATCGTCATCATTTCAGCCGAAAAACGTCCACTGCTGGACATAGGCCTCCCCCAAGCGTCGCCACATTGCCGATCCCATGCGTCTCGCATCCAGGCATTCCCGCAACCTTAACCAGGTCATCGGTCCACCTAGTGGAAGGCCTTCCAACGCATCGTCTGCCGGCTCGCGGTCGTCACTCCAGAACTTTTTGGCCCCATCGGCCATCCGTTCTGCGAGCAATGTGCCCTGCCCACTGCCACTTAAGTTTCGCAATTCTTCGGGCTATGTCGGTAACTTTAGTTCTCCTGCGGATATCCTCATTTCTGATGCGATCACGCAAAGAAACTCCGAGCATAGCCCTCTCCATTGCCCTTTGGGTGACTTTAAGCTTTCTGATAAAGCCCATTGTAAGCGACCACGTCTCGGTCCTGTAGATGATCACTGGCAACACACACTGGTCATAGACCTCTGTCTTGATACACTGTTATAGTAACTTAAGTATTTTGTACACTGTGTCTTTACTTAAATAACGAATAAAGCTGACACGGCTAACATAACCATTAAACCCATTCCAGGTGATGGAGATAATAAACGCCCCCTCGCGTCAGCGCGGCCGCGTCATAGACTTCAACGAGCTGCTGTACGGCTACACGCGCCTGCAGCCGCTGCACGGCGCCGACCACGTGCTGGACCTGCTGCTCAAGTACCGGCGCTACCGGGGCCGCAAGATGACGGCTGCTGTGAGGAGGCACGCCTATCTGCAGCAGAGTTTTACCAGTGAGTTTATTTTTGACTAGCTGCCACCCTCGGCTTAACTCACGTTGAATACGCTAGTACTTCCCTAATACAGATATAAGCTATATGACTGTAAAATTGCATCAACATCCGTTGAATAGTTTTGGAGTGAAAGAGTAACAAACATTCATCTACACAAACTTTCACATTTATTATATTAGTAGTAATAATAAGCCATTAACACACATTTACCAATGCGTAGTTTGATATGGGAAAGGGACAATAAAAACTAGCCTAAATTTCAATTCCATGTAATCTTTAAGTGATCATTAGGTAAAATAATATCGTATGGCATAATATCAACCGTGAGAAAAACAACAAAATATTGGTGAATTTACGTCAGCATGTGCAGGTTGTGTGGGGAACATACGGAATGCATGGAGCACCTTCTGTGCACATGCGATACACTGGCTGGTAAGCGAATGAGTCTCCTAGGGGTTGGATATCCAAAACCATACCAGAAGACTATAGGCTCATATCTCCTAGTCTCGTTGTAAAACTCATGAAGAGAGTTTCAACGAAATTGGGGAGGAGTAGATTATCTAGGGGACCACAATAGACCCACAGGATAAGATAAGATAAGTCAGAAAACGAAACCGCGTCATCGTCATCATTGTTTTGCAAAACAGATGTTTTTACTTAATAAAACAAACAACTTAATAACACCATATGTATTTAAGACCTACTAGAATTGTGTTAATATTCGTTTTATGTATTTCCAGGTATGGAGATTAGAGAACTGCCAATGGGAGACCCGCCTCCATTCGAAGATCCAGAAATACTAGACAAGCCTGATGTCCAAATGAATCAAATAGACTATGAAGACTTTGACGAGTCCAAACAGCAACCCGACGGCTTCCTTGATAAATTAAACGTTAGAGAAGCACTCGAGAGTGGACTGATGAAGTTACAGAACCTGCCTAATGTATTAAAATGGGGTGATGACAATACCGAGGAATATCCAGTATACGATAGAAGAATACATTTCATACTGCCTCTTTCTGGTAGACAAGAAACCTTCGGAAGGTTCATGAGAAATTACGAAGACATCGTACTGAAGACCAATGAGGCTGTGTCTCTGATAGTTGTAGTATACCTAGATACGAGCAGTCCCCTAGACTATAAGAACACTGAGAACTTAGTCAATTACTACGTTGATATGTACGGTAAAGACATAAAGGTCGTGATGATGGGCACGGAAACTTTCTCGAGAGGCGCTGCGCTAACAGAAGGACTGAAACTCTGCTCAGATGACGATCTAGTTTTCTTCATCGATGTCGATATGCAGTTCAATTTCGATACTCTTAGAAGAATAAGGATACACACTATCAAATATCATCAAGTATATTTCCCAGTAGTGTTCAGTGAGTACAATAATGAAGTGGTAAATAGTGACGACTATAATAAACTCTTAGGTGATACGGTAGTCGATGAACCTAATCCAGAGGAAATGGAAGATGAAGAGCCAGAGGAAGAAGAAATTAAAACAGAAAAGGAATTGGTAAACTTAAAGTACACTAAAGGAATTAGTAACGAACTAGGTTACTTTAGACAATACGGTTTCGGTATTCTAGCTATGTATAAAGTAGATTTTGAAAGAGTCGGAGGATTCGATTTGAAAATCAAAGGCTGGGGAATGGAAGATGTTCAGATGTTTGAAACATTAATCAAATCGAATTTATCCGTATTCCGGGCTGCCGACGACAGTCTCATACATATTTTCCATTCTGTTGCTTGTGATAAAACTTTGGAAAGACCTCAGTTTTTAATGTGTCTCGGTACAAAAGCATCTACGTACGGCAGTGAAAAGCAGATGATTTATTATATGATGAATCATCCTGAGGTGTTGTGGCCCGAAGAGAATGCGGAAGATGATGCCAAGAAGGCCGAGGAAGAAAAAAAGGCAGAAGAAGAAAAGAAAAAAGCGGAGGAGCAAAAGAAAATTGAGGCTGATAAAAAAGCGGAAGCAGAGAAAAAAGCTAAAGCTGAAGCAGACAAGAAGTCCTCGGCGGAGAAGAAAGCAGAAGCAGATAAAAAGGCTGAGGCAGAGAAAACGGCGTCTGCAGAAAAGAAAATCGAAGCTGCTAAACCAGCTGAAGCACCGAAAACGGTTTCAGCTGAAAAGAAATCAGGAGAAGAGAAAAAAGGTGCTAGATAGTACAGGGTTTAAAATACGGACTAGACAGTCGGTGCAAGTGAACTAAGTAATTAATGATTTGTATAAATATGAGTACGAATTCTAGTATTTTTTAATGTTTTTGTTGTCCTTTTCTGTACATATTTAGTTAGAAAAGGGAGTAAGATATAAATTATAAGAGATTTTATCATTTTTGTCTTAAATTAGGAGAACGAAATATTGACGCAAAATAAAATTGCAAATTCGATTTCGAACGAGAAAAATACTTTTTTACTATAATTGTGATTTAGTATTAAGAAATTATACTTGTAAAATAAGATTTTTTCTTCTTGAAGCTACATTTTTTGCTGTTCCTTTTATCTTGCGTCAAATTATCCTTGTATATTTTATCCTGATGATTCCATATTTGTAATGATGCATTTAATTCTATTTTACATTAAACTAAGTACACTTTTTATTTATTTGTAATAACTTTATTTCGTCTTAGTAGACCGTACTGGAATCTAATGTGTTATTCCCTATTATTACTCTTCTTCAATTGAAAAAATATTTTATCATATAAAATAACGAAATTATAAACTTTAAGCAAATCTGTAAAACATCAGCATTTATAAAAAAGTTAATCTTATCCTCGCTGTCCATTGCTACGTATTGTTATTATATTAATTTTAATGCAGTTAAAAATACTAGTTGTAAAGTAGACTTCCTTTAATTTATAGGTACCTCTTTTAAAATACAGATACGAGATTAATTTAGTAATTTTAAGACTTTTACGTAAAATGGAATTGATAAAAAGAAATCCAATGCCTGTTATAATTTAATCATGCGTAGGTATTCCTACTTCATTTATTTTTGTATATAGTGACGGTACGTTAGGGTGGGCGAAGGGCTTTAGATTACCTAAATTAAAATAATAATTTTGTTCCTAATAAAACAACTTATAAATTATTTAAATTATAAATATGTTCATAATCTATGCACTTGACTGTGGCCTTATTCAAAATTTTTTTTTATATTCTTATTCTTCTCTATTATTATTTATATTGGCGTATAAAACAACATTATTCTAGTTTGGTGATAACCTAATTTCCTTCTTATTTTTAAATATACCCATTTCATTATATTGAAAAAAGTAACTATTGAATATCTTTTATTTGGCAGCAAGGCTTGGTTTTAAGCTGACTTCTAGCCCTCCTGCCGCCCGGTTTCTGAAATCATAAAGTCGAGAGATTCGACTGGTTATTTTTACTAACTAGCCCCTCAGAAACCGGATGTAATTTAGGCAATTTAAAGCATAATACTATTATATACTTTAATTCATACTGACGAAAATATATCACTGCCAAGATATTACAAAGTTTAAAGCCAAGGCTTCTTATAAAAACTAAGATATGCTTTTCAAATTAAATATCTTTTGTAAAATATTTTCTTCGATCATCTACTGTCCATGTCATACAGAATACTCGTAACTTTGGTTGTGACAAAGCTTATTTATCAAAAACTAAGAATAAGCTCAGGTTCGGAATAGGCATACCACTTAAAAGGCAATATTACTTACTTTACTATTATTAAGGAGAAATATTGTGGGTGTTGCCAGGTTTGTGAGATTTATATGTAATTTATAACTTGGTAAAATAACGATACGATATGAAATTGTATTTACTACACAAAAAAGCAAACTTGCGTTACGTTGCGTTTTGGTGTGAGCTGACCTTTATGCACTAGAAGATTTTGACAAACACCTTATACATATTTATTTTGTTGGGCAAGTGAAAAATAAAAATAAATGTACCAAAGAAAGAAAATACATTTTTTTTCAGACAAAACTCGGCAATTTTTTTTTTGTCGTTTTTTACTTCCAAAATGTTTTAATATAATTAGCACATAACGCATTAAAAAGGCTGGTCCTATTTGCTGAAAAAGCTTGGCTTTAACGCGTTATCTGCATAATGCCCCGTTTTTTGAACAAAAATTATGATCGCATAATTTATATGATAGATTGTCAAATGCTCATAAGCTGCTGTGATTGGTTGATGGAATTTTCAGCAGCCAATCACATCACTTGTGTTTAAATTGTGACGCGTCGATAAATTTATTCCCAGAAACGGGTCGGTAAACCTGGCATCATCGTACCAAGTGATCCGTCTTCCTCGCCAAGCCAGTGCTCTATCATAATACGTAAAACTAAGTATTTTTTTTTAAATAAATGTAAATAATCATGTACATTGTTATTATTGAGCTCACTAAGTGCCAATTCCTAGTATTTTAAGTAGAACAATGAAATGAAAGCAAAACGTATGTAATATTGAAATTATTTCGTGTTGATATTAAATATAAACAAAATTGAAATTGCATTGTGATTTGAAAGTGATGAAATTAATTGAAATAGTACGGAAAATAAATATATTTTGTGATGAATTATTTAAGTTTTTTTATTGACTTAAAAACACCTGAAAATTTACGGATTGAATGAATAGTGTCAAAACTATATTCATTCAAGGCTTAAATACCGATTATTTCAAATTCTTCTTAAAAGAAGGATTCGAGAACGTTTTGTGCCGACCTTAATTAACATGATAGTGCTAATTAGCAGACACAATAGAAAAACATTTGTTTCTGGGAACCAAAGTTCCCAATTGCACTCAAGGAGATAATGTATTATATTTTATTTACGGTCGTTTTGCCACAAAATATACTTGCATCAACTTCCTTAACATTTGATACCTCTGTTGCGATGATACGGACCATCTAAAGAAATCTTGTACAAAAATTTGAAGAAGTATTTAAAAGTCTGTGAAGTGATTGAATGCTAATAAAAGCAAGATTTTGTCAATTTTTAACATACATTTTGAAGTTAATACATACAGTTTGAGAGTCAAACTCTAGTGGCACTTGAAAACACGCAGTTTCTAAAGCACTCATACAAAACCAAGGCTTTAGAAAGTCCAATGAATTTTGTAGGTCAGAAGTATTTAACATTTTAGGATGGTCATGAGGAATATCGGTAGATGCATTGGAATTATAAAATTATTTTAATGACCAGTACCTAACTGTACTTACCTGTTCCTCTCAAATAAAAACTCTTGTCTTTTTGGTTGAGATTGGATAAAATGCTCTCCAATGAATAGTAATCTATCTTCCTCCCCTTTTCTCAACAATGATGGGGTCGGCTGCCAGACTATCTGGATGCTGTTGAATACCAGTATTTGCCTATCTGCCTTCCACAATCAAGTAACAAGGTAAGATAGCCCTTTTGGAAGACTGGTGTCAGATTTCCTGGCGTCTGACTATCCGTAAATACTGTCAAAGATGTACTTGAATATAATAATATATAATACTTATTGGAACAAAAAAGAAACATATCACAATTTGTGTGTACGTTATTATGTGTTAGTTTAGTAAACGAGTCGCAGTTAGTAGCGCCCACCCCAGGAGTGAAATACAATAGAGTTCCATAAAAAGAATCTAGACATTTTAAACATTTAATAATAATAAAATTAGAACTACACAATTATTAATAATAGATTGTAGCAGTATAAGTGTGTTTGTGTGAGTGAGTGTATGTGTGTGAGAATGACAGCCGCAAGATTTGCGAGGCACAGAAGAATCTCGGTATGTTAATATGATCAGCCGTCCATAGACCGACTACGGCAAGCGTTGTTTAACCCTGAAGATCGACCCGTGCGGCTGTAATTATTTAGTCACGAGCACCCTATATGTAGCCATAATATTAAAGGCCTTCGCAGACGAGGGATTTTGTCCATGCCTGGCTGGAGGCTCTACTTTAGTCTCCACAGGACCACCCGGTTAAGCAGTAGCCAGTCACTCTGATTGAACTGCGAGAGGACCATAAAAAAGGACATTTGTTCGCGGAGGTATAACTAATTCCTTCTCTTTAACTTAGAATCATATTGAAAACATAACGAAAACTTGAGAATTTAAACTTGAGCACACGCCGAATGATCTTTACCATTTTTTATTCGTAAAGATAGCCATTGAAGTATATTCTATACAGGGCCAATTATTTGTCTTCTGCGGACCAAAGTCCCGTCTGCGCAGGCCTTAAGAAATCGTTAACGACATGTTATTACTAGCAGAGCTCTGGTTCTCATGCTCATAGTATTACTGTGTCATACCGAAACTGGTTTTTACGACCGAAACCGAAACCGAATATCGGCAGCAGTCTCAGTTTCGGCCGAAAACGAAACCGAAACTTCCTTACAAGGATCATTTCATCATTCGCCGAACATGACCGATCACAGCGCGAGATCTCCCGAATGCAATTTCGGTCGTAGTTTCGGCAGGTTTGATGCCGAAACCAAAACTAAACCGAAACTGGTTTTTTTGCCGGCCGAAATTCGGTATAACTATTATCTTTTATACAACATTAACGTAAACTCTAATCTTTCGTGGCGGGCTCAGGTCAACGAGGTCAGTCGTAAGGTACATTTCTCTTTCCATTCGCTGAAGTGCCTTCAGAGTATCTTGCCCTTAACGACAAAAATATCCTTAGCGCAAACACTTATTTATTTATTTAAACTTCATGTACAATAGTGGTACATAGGCGGACTTAATGCCACAAGGCATTCTCTACCAGTCAACCATTGGGTTAAAAAGGACAACTTTGTGAAATGGGTACAAAAATATTAGTAATACACATATACAAATAAATTAATACATAAATATTAATAATACACATATACAAATAAAATAAACTAATAAATACCAATAAAAATAAAATAAAAAGTGAAACCTGTTAATAATTATTATGACTAAACTTCTGACTCTAGATGAGAGCTATTTAGTCTGACTCAAATAGAGGTCACGAACTTTTCTTTTAAAAGAGACTTTGCTTTCAGCCTTTTTAATGCTAAAGGGTAGCGCGTTCCAGAGCTTTATTGTTGAGACAGCGTGTGTCTTATTCAGCCGATTATAGATTATGCCGACGCCTGCTACCTGGATACCACAGAGAAGCTATTCAACAAGCTTGAGCGCTTGCAAAACTTGTGTATTCGCTTTGTTTTTGGTCTACGTAAGTATGATCATGTTTCTCACCTTCGCAAGGAACTCAAGTGGCTCCCAATCCGTCTTCGTAGGAACACTCGGATTTTATGTCTCCTGTTCAACATCTTGCATAACCCCTCTTATCCTTCCTACCTGCGTGAGCGATTCTCTTACGCTCGCCCCAGAGATGCACTGTGCAGATCACATCTCAAATCTCTCCTTAAATCCCATCCACATAAAACCAGTTACTATTCCTATTCCTTCTCTGTCCATGCTGTAAGATTGTGGAACTCACTTCTGCCTAGCATCAGAGATTTAAATACTATCTCACTATTCAAAAAACGTTTAAAAGAGCATTATCTATCCTCTCAATTCTGATCTTTATTTATATATGTATTTATATATTATACATAAGTATCTATATATTTTACAATTGTGTATTTATATTTGTATATATCCACCATTACACTATTTGTGTAGGTGCGCTAATTTTTTATTTTCCTGTTCTCACACTTTTGTCTACATTTCTTTTTGATTTTTCCTTTTCGCGGGTCTGCTGGCAGAAATTTCTTAAGAAATAAGCAGTTCCCTTGTACTCTATTGTCTTGATGTATTGTCTTTATGTATTATACTGTGTGTGTACATTAATTATTAAATAAATAAATAGTAATAAATAAATAAATAAACGTTTCTGTCTGACATTACAAATACACAACACTAAACTTTCAAAACAAAAAAGAATTGGTAACAACGACCGACATAACGATATCTGTTATGTCCCAAGCTAACATTAAGTCATTAATCACTTTACTTCATCTATGGATAAATTCATCTTGTACCTACACAACACATTACCTGTCTCGTGTCACACTTTCGATACGAATCTGTAAATAACCACGTTATCAACCTCACACATCATTTACCCTACATAGCGGAATGTACATACAAAAAGATAATCTACATATTATTTATATATTACGATATATAAATAATATGTAGATCTACATATTATTCGAATTTACATATCATTTATATATTATCTATATATTACGATAAAAACTAGGGTTGTCATCTCCTGGCTTCCAAAATCCTGGAGAGAAAAATTATCCATTTTCATATTTTCACAAATTTCAATATCTCCATTAGCATAATGTTTTTCAATTATCTGCTACCACTCATTATTTAAGTATATTCGTGTATTTAATTTATATTTTTGGGTTTCTATTGTATGTATTTATCACAGACATACATCTAACTAGATGACGCGACTGTATGTACGTCGCGTGCGAAAAAAACGGAGTAAAGCGACGATAAATGATTGTAATCTGAGCTTTCATTTAGCTGTATCGGTACCGAAAATCAACCGAAATCTAGAATAATGCCTTTTTATGCCATATTGAGCTGTAAAGAATGTAAAGAAAAAGTTTGCCGAGGCATTGGAAATGTTTTCTTTCATTGGTAAGTAAATTTGTTTTTATTTTTTTTGTGAAAAAGTGGCACGCTTGGTTTCATACAGATGGAGGGACTTGCGTTATCTAGTTAGATGTACGTCTGTGGTATTTATATTATGTATGTATAGCTTTGTATTTGAATACCTTAGGTATCGTGATTTACTTTTAAATGTTGCACCTACTACTATTTGTCTTTGCATATCACCCAATGATCGACTGGTAGAAAATGCCTAAGGCTAATGCCGCGTTATCTGCTGTGATAGGCTGTTGAAAATTCATTCAATCAATCACAGCAGATATCGCGTGCTTGACAATTTGTCACACTAATTCTGCGATAATTTTGATTGTAGAAATTCGGGGTTAGAATAAAAAACAGAACTTTGTAGACCTTTTTAAGCTTTGGGATGTTACACATTTTCTTCATCATTTATTTTTGAACGTAAATATCTGCCTGTTTGTAAAAACACCGTTACCTATAATTTGTTTAAAAGATCTTTGACTAAAGTACTATGAATGCCCTAACAATTTAAAATGCCGAGAGATTTTGGTTATATTAAATTTCTTCCGGGAGGCGGGACATTTTTATTTTGAGGGCTTGATTCTGGGAGAGGTGAGAGCCCTAACCAAACGCCATGATTGATAACTTTTCCACAGCGCCCACAGTCATTCTCCATTGTGCAAGTAGTGATACATCGCACCCGTGCGATGTATGGAAGATGAGCATCTTACATAAAACACTTTCAATTAATTCCGTAGGCAAATAAAGAATCGATTTCTCTTTTGTATTAATCCCGTGGTATGTTTGCTTAAAATTCTATTTCTGTTGCTTTTAAATCGGCTCGGTATTTTACTGTGCTGTGTGTGTCGATGTTAGAAGTGCGTTGTCATCTTATTGATTGGCTGCGGATTTGGTGGAGTGTTAAATTCATATACAATTAGTGTAAATCTATACCGCTACATACGAACTACTTAAAGAACTGACATCCCACAAATCCTAGATTCCACAATCAAAGTTCTTCACGAGTTTTAATCAAACATATACAACAGCCTGATAACAAGCATCGGGTAGACGTCCACCAAATACAACACCCGATCCTCCCTTTTTTGTTTCACCTATAGAATTTTATTTTTATCACATTTATTAAAAAATTGTTAGTTTATTCTTCGTAAAAAGGGACGAAAATAGCTTAGCTAATTAGCTTAGCCCTAGGAACTAAAAGTGATTTGAATTTGGAATGTGGATAAAACTTTTTCCAATCGATTCATCTTGCCGCTAATTTTGAGAATATGCATAAATATTAATAATTTTAATGTTTAATTACCCTTTTTTATTGATATAAATAATAATTTTTTGTGATTAATTGTGCGAGGCACAGCGAGCTGCATGCAGAATTGTACAAGCGAAGATCCGCACAAAAGCGAGGAGGAGAAGGTGGGGGAGGATTTTATTTAAATCTATTTTCACCGATATCTCCGTCTAGTCCGGTCAAGTTAGCCCGAAAAATAATGGGGTATTCCTTGCATAAATTCCAAAGAAGCTAAAAATTTATATGAACGTTTGGGAAACCATTATAATGAAAATTCGAAAAGTCCTCATCGATTCCATGTGTGCATTTTTTTATTCAAGGTCAAAGGGCACACAAAACAGTTTGTTGCTTAATTTTCGGAATGGTATGATTTTTCTGTAATTTGTGCTAGAGCAAGTTTGTTCCTTGTTCCTTAATTTTTGCACAATAGAGTTTGTTTGTTTTTGTTTTTTTTTTTTTAAAAACTTTGCCCCACATTAGGAATTTCTTCCTGTATCGTGGGTGCGTTTACAAACATATAAACTCACATATACAACACCCAGAGCCGGAACAACTATCTGTAGGTCATACAAATATTTGTTCCGTGCGGGAATCGAACCCGCGACACGCAGCGCAGCAGTCAATCGCTCAACCACTGCGCCAACCGTGTGCCCAAGAATAACGGGCTTGATGTTATGGTATGTACAGTTTTTAAAAAGTAAGGCTCTATTTTTATTCATCCAATGCGTATTTTTTTGCTCCAAACTGAATTGTAATAGCGTATTGCAAGGTACACAATGGATCTTTGTGTTTGTTCCTTAATTTTTGCACAATAGAGTCCTTCATAAGATTCACTAATGTTCATTAGTTTTAAAATGGAGGTACCATTTTAAAACTAACCTAAGCTAAAATTTCCAAAAAGAAAGTTATTTTTCACTTTGTAGTTTTTAATTTGGAAGTCGGTAGATATTTTTTTTTGTAAAAAAGTTTTTTAATTTGATTGCTTCAATTCTTCTATAACGCACCCAGAGATAATACCTTGAACCACCGAAAGGCAAGACTATAAACAAATATACACCTAACCTTCTAGTACGTAATTTGTTTTCTTTTAATAGGTAGGTAATTCGCTTTTCCCACCGAGTGAAAAATTTGGATTAATAAATAAATAAGTGGATAGGATGATGAAGTGACACACGTGTGACCTACCTAAGCTCGCGTTAAATAAAACTAGTAGGCAGTTTCCTAGGCTAGGCTATCTACTTACTTCAGTACTTAGCTAGTTACATTTAATATTGAATTAGACGAAATATCATTATTAAATAAATACCTATGAGAGTAATAAGGTTGTACCTACCTTGTAAGATTTAAAATAAATAAAAATATAATATTAACAATCACAAAACTAGAAACAAACTTAAGTAGCTAGAGGCGGGCAGCCCTAATGCGTGTTTACGTGACGCGCGCTTGTAGGTAATTATTTCAAGGACAGGGCCGAGTCACAATACTTTTAAATATCATTACCGTGGTATAACCTTCGCCCTAGGAATAAGTACGTAAAGATGTTTCACCTGTTACATCAAACAAACAAACTTCCGTGTTCGTCTTCTTACTTGTGTGGTCCTCAGCAATTGCTAATTGAATTTTACAAGTTTAATGGAAATGCTGTGTCTAGATATTTGCTTAGTTAATTAACATCTGCAGCAAACGTATGTTTAGTCCAATATCTATCTAACGTGAAAGCGCTAAATGATTTGTTTTGACGAATTTATTACTTTCATATGCACCAAGGATAAAAATATAATTAGTATTGTAAATGTCATGGACCAAATGATTAATCAGGGCACTATGTATAATGCTCGCGCATTATGAATCTAGTCAAGTCGAATCGGGCAGGGTGATGAATGTTGATTTAAATATCTAATTTTTAATAAAGTTTAGCCATAGTTTTTATTATTTTGAGATTTAGAAACGTTATTCAAGTCATCATCTAGTTTTTTGTTGTTGTATTTTTGGGTTACATTTAGGACAATCAGTTATTTTAACTCCTTTACGACCGCATTTAAAACATATCAGATATTTTTTCAGAAAATATATCATACGTTTGACAAGCTGAAATTAAAGAGTCAATTGTTTTGACATCTTTAGGCGCTATAAAGACTGAATAACATGGTCTGACATTATTAAGAAGTTGTTCGTTTTCATCTAGTTTCTTAGTAAGGCGAGAGAACATTCCAAACATAATGCTCACATACACAATAATGGACTCTGATGCACTCTGAGTTCTGTTTCTAATAGTTTCGAGCATTTTATAAACATAATTATGTTAACCAAAGTCTTTGATCAATGAAGGATGGATTTGACTCCAAGTCAAGGTAGGAATTCGATTATATGGAAATCGTAACCAATGAAGTGCATCATCAGTGAAGATTTCAAATGCGTGTTTGCAAAGCATTTCCTTTAATACATTCGTAGATAAACAGAATCCTTCTAATCTTTGAGGGCTTGATTTGCCATTAAAAGAAAATTGTTTAAGTTCTTTAGCAAAATTATGTGGAGGATGATAAGTTTGCCACTTCGTGGAAGCTTGTGGGTTTGAGATAGTTGGAGTGGTCAAAATAGGTTGAGAAGGTAAAGAAGTTGCAGAACTTTGAAGAACTGTACTGAACTTGTTGAGGTTGACAGTATTTGTCGACTTACATGTCTTCAGAAGAAAATCTTTCAGTATCGTTAAAAGCAAATGTGGCCATGGACGACCGAGCTTGCGCTCAAGCTACTCTTCCCATCCGTAAGGGAGGCCTCGGCGTCCGCGAAATTTCTTGTATCAGTATACCTTACCTTATCTTATCCTCGGTCCACGGTACTGAGAAATTAATCAGAAATATCCTAGCACCCATACTGATTAATTTTGATGTGCCGTGCTTCACCGAGGCTATTGATGCTTGTAGACTCGCTTGCCCGAATTGTAATCTCCCCTAATACCCATCATCCCAGAGACGGTGGGATGAGCCGCACTGTAGAACAGTTCAGGAGCGCCAAATCGCCACTTCTGCCACTCATGCCGAGCGTGACAGTGGTAGCGGTATTTAGTGCAAAAACGAACAAGAAAGAGGGTAGACCGATTTGTCTCCTCATAAACACCCAACCGCAATAATTTCAGTTTATCCATGATCATGGTGCTTGAAACAGCACCGAATTATCGGAAACTCGCAACAAACAGTAAAAATGGTAAATATCCCGCTTCTAATGTTAATGTTAGTAAAAATACCCTATACTCGAACTTCTATATTTATTACATTGTCGGGTCATTATGAATATTGCTACATAACAGTTGGGAAATGCGATAATTATTGTCAATGAATTAGTCCAAGAGCGAGCGAAGCGAGCTCAGGTGCTTAGGGCACCTCGACACGGATAGGTTAGGTTCGAAAGAGATGACTCCTTTGGCATGTACTGCTTAAGAAACAAAATATTGCATTTAATATATTTAAGAAACAGTTACAACTTTTTATTTTTGTCGTTTCGACTCTACATATATTGTTATACTTCGCCCGCGAGTTCGTTCGCGTGATCCGTTTTTTATCCTACACATGACTTTTTAGTTTCACCCCCTTATAGGTTGAATTTCCAAAAATCTATCTTAATTAGTGCTCCCCTACATCATAAAAAAGAAGCCCTGTACAGCAAAATTCTGAAAAATCTTTAACACCTCCTTTTAGGAGTAGTTTTGAAAAACTAATAATGAAACCTTTATTATTTACTTAGGCTAGTATTTATGCCAAGTTTCAAATATATAAGCCCAACAAATTGCCACCTTTTCATCTCCTTAGGGATAGAATTTCCAAAATCAATAAATACATGAATTCTTTTTATCAACCAAGAGTTTAAATCTTGAAGTTCAGGTGAACAACATAAAAACTTTAAAAATTTCATACAAACTTTCAACCCTTCTTTTTACCCCTTTAGGGATAGAATTTCCAAAACCCAATAAATATATGAATTCTTTTTATCAACCAAAAGTGTAAATCTTTTATTTCACGTGTCACACTTACCCTCAGTTTCCCAGCTCAAAATTATCGCAGAATTAATGTGACAAATTGTCAAGTACGCGTTATCTGCTGTGATTGGTTGAATGAATTTTCAACAGCCAATCACAGCAGATAACGCGTGCTTGACAATTTTGTCACATTAATTCTGCGATAATTTTGAGCTGGGAAACTGAGGGCTAAATGCGTAGAAGTTTCACACAAACTTTCAACCGCCTTTTTAGGGGTGGAACCATAAATACATGAATTCTTTTTATCAACCTAGACTATAAATCTAAAAGTTTAGGTATCCAACTTATAGAATGAATTAAGTCACTTGAAGAACCTCCCGCCAAATTTCATCTTTATACGTCAAACGGTTTTCGATATTTCGTGATGACACGAAATATCGATGATCGTTTCGGTCCAGTAGCATTTTGTAAGTACTTCAAATGAAACCAGTGAATGCGGTAATCAAATCTAAATGTACTTTGCTGTTATCTGCCCGTCATAACAAAGATGAACATCTACATTCTTCTCTCAAAAATCCTCCTGGAAACCTAACACCGTATGTCGCCACAGCATCAGTAATTATCAATTAAATAAACAATGGCCGCTCGCAACACCCAGTCCCACCCAGAGGCAGAATCTTGCCATCAACGTCAATAGTGGCGTTGCAAAAGGAATGCGATTACATTATGTACGAGCTGCTTAGAAATGTGCAGGCGCTGGCTGTGTAGCGTCTTTGTAGCAATGTAATATCATCGTATTGCTAAATTAAGATTTGATCTCTGAAAACTGTTATCTAGTAATGATTTCTGAGAAGTCAGTTATTACATGGCAAACTGGAAGGGCAAAGAATTATATGATTCGTCAGCCCAAATTTTTAAGGGTGGTATTGATTTACCATTCTTAAAACCTTTGGGAAAAATTATTGACTGCCTCGGTTCTAAACTTTAGTTTATGCGTCCCGCTACTGTTATGGGGTAGGTACTTGGTTCGAATCCCGAGTCGGCCATAGTGTTATTTTGTTATTCCATCAGATTGTTTTCAGGAGCAGCCCATAATTTAGATTTGTATCCGGTTGACGGCAATAGGTTCGCTCAACATGGTGTGGTTGTTCTTTAGGCCCACCTATGTTTAATCCTTGGGGATATAGATTTTAAGTTATGTTAATATGGTGATCAAAAGGTTAGTCTCGGTTTAGGAACTGGAGATCATATAAAAGTCAAGCGGTCTACTTATAATACGCAAGGACGTTGCTATCACTTTACTATGAATCAGGCAATACGAGTTTCAATTTAGAAGATCAATTTGTCGAAGTAACCTTAGTAACACCTTCATCTCTAATTTCTTAGCAGAGAAAGTCAAATTATATAAATCTAAGTTAACTGGGGATCACTTAGTATTCTAGGTGACAATTTGTTGGGCTGCCTGTTGACATCACCTATCATCGCTTCTCAGAAGTTTACTACTTTAGCATGCTTAGAATACTTACCTATGTTATTGCTTTACAATGTCTACTTTCGTAAGTCATGAATTCATGATTAATGAATAGTATGATTTAAGACTTCTAGGGATTGGGAAAAGAAAAGAAAGGTCTATATCCAGTAGTGAGAGAAGTCAGGTTGTTAATGATGATGATGATTTAAAAATGTTTGTGATTTTACCAACAAGGAACTACTGGCGTTACATCGCCAACTATCGATACCTCATGAAACATATCTTACTGCGGTCGACTGTTTCGGGTTTTCATTTAGTCAAAACCAGATAAACTATGTAAAGACTTGAACAAAATTCTAGACTGTGTAAGTGCTGGGTGTCTAATTATTTTGACCGCATAATAATGACAAAATGAGTAGACATTTATATATCAGGTAAACTAATCACTTCATCATAGATGATGCGCCGTCTTTCAGGAAGCTTAGACTTTTCATTGACCCGAATGACATCGCGTTAGTTTCGCAACATCATCATACATGTCTGGTTGCAGTCACCGCCGGGTGATGACCATTGTCTTCTAAGTCGCGTTGGATGACGTAATTTTATGTAACGTGCATTACGCCCGCAATTTTAGTGAGATTAGTCGTGGGATCGTGATGTTTCCCAACTATTGATGGTACTTGCCCGATTGGGATCACGTTTGCTACAAGAACAGAGGTTTCCATTGAGATGTCATCACTAATGACTTTATACTGCCCTGGTATCAAATGTAGGCACGAATAGTTTCCAAATGTAATACATTACATAATGTTTTGTCCACTTATTTTGTTTGCAACAATGGCTTTGTCATTGTTGTCTGAATTTCTACGATCTTTCATAGATTTCATCAAAAAATTTAGTGGAATTTGGACTTTGCCTTTGAAACTAAATTATATTACCTGAACTAAATTATATATGCCACCTAATGTGCCATATATTGTGTTATACTTATGTGACATTATTGTCGTGTAAGTATTTATTTTTAAACACGACCAGTCTCAGCATGAGTGTTTCTGGTTTTGTAGTCATTTGGCCTTTCTAACCTTACAGGACCTCTTAGCCCATCCATTTACTTGGGTGTGTCGAAAACCCAGTATTGAACCGGTGCTTATTATCGCATAATTCAAACATTAGGAAATCTAATATAAAATGTCCATTATGTGGCGTTAACTACCCTTCACTTTGGCAATCTTCACGGTAAATAACCCATGTAATATTTCGACAGGCTCAGCATCTTAAGAGTGTTAGGTGCAACATACCGTATTAACATGAAGTATTTGTTTGGTAACTCAGCTTGACCCTTTAGATTTTTTATGAGTCTACGTCATCGTCAAAATTATCCTTATCAGATTTTCCTGATTTCTTTTCAGTGGTTTTAAGCTTATAAGTATTGCATATGCTTATAGCATTATAAGCATTTTTCAATGCCTTGAATTAGATTCAAGTTCTGAGAAACATTGTGGTATTCACTTAATTGCTTGTTCTTACAATGTTATATGACCTCGTTGATCTTCGATTTATCATTTACCTTTCTCATAAACTTTAACTATCTAAGCGATTATGCAGTTACATTCTAAATAATTTTGGAAAGGCATTAAATGATGCCATCGTGAGACCTGTGGTCATCTCGTGATGAAAGATATTGCCAAGCAATGAGCATTTTTCTTTGATTTTGTAAATTGAACTATCACGATTCTTACTAGATGGCACGATAGTATATTAACAGATGTTTTGTAATGTTATTTTAGTGCTTACTCATGCCATGCATCGCTTTATTAGTTGTGGTCAATTTGCATGTAATGTTGGTGATGTTAAAATGCTTTTGAGTATGTCTTTGCAAGAATGTATGAGATGTTGTGATATTTTCTTTTTTTAATAATGTTTATGTTTCTCTTGTAACCTACAGGATTTAAGGTTAAGGTTTAAGTAAAATTTCAGTTTACGGTGTCAAAATGTATTTATTTTCTCTCTTTTTTGTAAAATAAAAACATAAACTTAATAATACAATAAGCTAACCTTACGATAAACTTTATACAAGATGTGATCCGAGCCCAGCGGCTAGCCACTTCACGCTTTGTGGCGCGACTTGTCAGCTGTCAATCTGTCAGTTTGACAGATTTGCCAGTTGTCAAAATCGGCCACCAGTGACTGGTTAGCCGCTAGGACATGTTCACCCGTGTGCGTGCACAGTCGCAAGCGTTGGCCAGAGGCGGTGACGAGGGCCAGGGTCGACCTCACCTACATTGTACGTGAACGCCGGCCGATTCGAATACACATTCGAGCGGCTCGGGGTGTTGCGAGCGCGCCCGAATAACGTTGACCATCCGAACTTTATGTGACCACGGCATCTAGACGTCCTCTTTCTCTATTTTAATCTTTGATGTTGTTGCTCGTCTAAATGTACTTGACAAGTTCGGATCAATTAGTTAATTTAGTAAGGAGCGCCGTAGCTGCCGGAGGGGATAGCCGCGGGGTAGCCGCCGCCGGAGGATGACTGCTGTTCATACTGGGCGACCTGGATGGCCTGACGGACTCCCTCAAGCACGACTCCGACGACGCGGGCAGATGGGACGCCGTAGCTGGTGGATGGGGCTCCGTAAGAGGATGAGGGGGCGCCGTAGGAAGAGGAAGGAGCTCCACCGTGTCCACCGTGGCCGCCACCGCCGCCGCCGGAGTTAGCCTCTTCCTTGAGGAGGATGCCGCGGATTTGTTCGAGGAGTTGAGGGTCGACGTTCTGTCCTTCGGAGGTCTGGTAGCCGGTGGAGACAGCCTGATAGCCGCCACCGCCGCCGCCGCTGCTGCCGCCGTGGAAGCCACCACCGCCGCCGCCACCGGAGGGACGGTTGTAGTTGTAGCCACCGGGGGCTTCGGCGTTGGCAATCGCCACCAACGCGAGGGCTATGCACTGTGAAAAATAATCTCTATTAGTTTCTTGCAAGTTTAAATTGGCTTAATTCAATGTGCTGAAAGTAGTGACAAGTGCGTGTAGAAACTAAATACTTTTGTTTTAATTGCAATAGCTTAAAGAGGAGACAAGTTTCAGTGGTGCGCCGCATATTCTTGTATTTGCTTGTACCCAGTCACGCGTTCCGCAGCTAGGTTACCTTCTTAGGCTCTTTTAGTCCAACTAGCCTTCTCCGTACAAAAAAACAGTTAAAGACATTTACGTGACATTGTTGTTGCTTTCTGTTTGTTCTCTCATTTGCGCATGCGCATCAAATGGTGTGCAAATAAATATGTGTTACGTAGACCGCATGACATATGGCACTTACAGTCTTACTTCTTGAGTTAATTGGATGTGAAGTGCTTTTAAAATGACAGTTATGTTTATGTAATGTTTTTTTGGAGTGTAAATTTTGGGCCGTGACATTTAATGTATTTATAGAACTGTTTTATCGTGTAAGTAGGTAACAGGAAAAACTGATAAGAATCTATACACATGCTTGACTACCAGTAGGTTTTTTTAACTTACGGGCTCTAAAGACCAAATAATATTTGGTCCTTTGTCTGTTTGAAGTAAGTTCTTATTTCACAAAGACTCAAACATAACAAAACAATAATCATGAATATCTTGTAAACATCGAGCCTAAAACACAACACAATTAAATTAAACTGCCAACTTGACAACAACAACAAAAAATATAGATGATAATCTTTCTGTTGTGAACTAGGAACAATTGTTCGGCAGAGAAAGTGAGGTCAAATGAGAAGCAAAGGTAGCGTTACATCATCAGCTACGCTACAGCTATACTCCGGCGATTTATGTGGGAACATGAACTTTGACTTGCGAACAGGAAGATACGATACTTCGATTTATGCGTTTCGTGTTTACCTTTCGCTAAGGATTAGAGGTTTTGGTTTTAAGGTTTGGTTGCGTAATTGTTACATCTTGTTAGGCGTTGAGCGTGAGAATAAAATTTGTTTGAACAAGCTTGAATTTTAAAAGGGCAAAAATGTATTCAGTACAAGTTTGAAATTGATTAGCTACAAAAATGGTCCTGTAATTTTTATATCATAGTATTTTTGAGAATCGTACATTTAAGTATCTTGCTTTTTTGCTGCTTTTAGTGTGACCTCATCCTTATCCAGTATTCATTTACGATTTAAATTCATTGCAAGAAATAAACAGCACATTTACAAGTAGTAGAAAACTATTATTGTGCAATCGCATGTTTGTATGCGCATGAGTGGATTCTTTACAAAAGCCGTTCCGTGAGCTTAGACCGCGGAAGATGCGCGGGTCATGTCATAATGACCATCTCATATTTTCTCGGTATGCTTTCTAATGGGAGATTGTAGGTAGGTAACGTGCTAGAAATTCATAATCGTTTTACATAAAATAGCTCTTAGGTTTTAGTGAAATGACTAACACTAAGCATCTTTCACATTCTCTAGTATTTTATTTTGAATATGGAATGAAGAACTTCATTTGTTTCTTTCTTCGAATCTCTCTTTTCAAATGCGGCTGCCGTTAAATGGGAGCAGATTGTCGTCGTCTTTCTAAGATCGTTATATCCAGATTTCTCTAGCTGATATTGTCTATTGCACTATGACATGCGCCTTTACGTCACCAGATGGCGCTTCCGCCGGAAGGCACGGAGGCGCCATTATAAGCTTTCGTTTAGATCCCAATCGTGCTCACTGACATAATGACTTAATGTTTTATGGACAGAAATTATGGGGCTCATGTTACAAAGATGATGGGTTAACTTGTCACTGTAATCGTTCTTGAGAACATTAGCATACGAACTATCAAGTTTTGGACTATCAAGCTTAAAAGAGGTATTTTGTCAAAACAGATTGGCGCCTCATGATTCTCTATTCTTCTGGTCCTATATTGTAACGGATTGATTTTTTGTTGTTGTTTGATTGCAGCCCAATAGTTCTTCCTTTTTTGTGGGTAGGTAGAAAGTTTTCGTAGCTTTATCTTCTAAATAGATTATTTTCTAGAAAGATAATATTTAATCATCTACTACAGCCGACATCTAACAGAATTCATCAGCTTGTCATTGAAATCAACTGTCAATACAAACTAACCACAAAGAATTCTATAGCTTATGCTCGTAAAGACCACAAAGTAAGATTACGATGCCATTGTGAATAAAGTTTATGAATTTAACACATTATCATCAAAATGGCCATCGTTGGAGCTCCTTTCATATCTACAAAGTTTATGACCGTAAAATTAAATGAAGTTTTATACAACAGTAAAAGTGTTTGCTCATAATCTAAGATCCAAGATGGCGAGCGCTGATTTCTTAATTGAAGTAATGGGGTGATTAACATGTATATAACGTAATTAGTAATTAAGCTGGTCTACACAGTGTTGGGTATTTAGGAAAATTATCAGTGGAATTTGTAATAGTATTCGGTACCGCAAATATTTTTTGGCTTTCTCTATAAAAATGCTTTTGGTCAGTTCCTATGTGGGATGATATTGGAAACCGCAATATTTTATTTAGAATGATTTATTTTTATGACTTGTAGTTCGATATTTACGACTCGGATAAAAGTTTTTGTTCAAAACTTTTATCCGAGTCGTAAATGTGCTTTATTTAACGATTTCTTAAAAACAAGGAAATGGATATTTCAAATTTGAAAATCAAACCGCGTTCGGATCTACATCTCGGACACACATGCTACGATCCTGCTTTGGATTAAATCAGTTACGCCATGACGCTTGAGTTAGAATATTGAATTAGATTCGATCGGTCGGTCGTATTAGTATCATACCTATATGGGCAAAGACCAGCTGGTGATGAGTTAAAATTCGTTTATGGTCAGTAACAGTTTATGTTCATAGCAATTGATCTTAAATGGGCGATCACGATGGCAAAGAATTTTAATCGTGCGAAAAATTGCCGTTTTTCGAGGCATATATAAAAAGCATTTTATTTTTTATAAATACTTTAACACTTATGTTAATTTGCTTACGTTAATTTATTAGTATAAATACTATTTAACAGTCTTCTAGCTCATAAAATTAAAATATTTTACAAATCTTTCCGGTCAATTAAAACAAGATATTATTAATGTGGATGATCTTTTTGACACAGAAATAAGAGCGTTAATTAATAACAGTAATTCATGACGATGTCGCAAACAACATATCTTATCAACTTTTGAATCAATTAGAGTCAAAATAATGTACTACAGCGTTTAGAAAGTTAATCGCTTACTACCAGAATTTTAGCAAATTAACTTGAGCGGCATTTAAATATATGTACTATGCAAATCATTTTGTATTTTGAAGTAATATAGAATTTCTCCCTGATATAATACTTTTACTGTAGAGAAATTAAAGTACGAATTTCTATGTTGGACTTTTGGTCACTTTTGTTTCACAGGAAACCTTTGATACATTACTGGTCGTAGTGCAAGGCGTTTTGCGTCTAGCAGAGTCTGAAGTTCTTTAAAATGGTATGGAGTCTATCAAGCTTAAAAGCTTAGAAGAAACCCTTAAACATGCTGAAGTCAAAGAAGCAATATCAATAATATAAATGATGCCAATACTATAAAATTCCAACAAATTTTATGAAGCTTTAAAACCTAAACACTCTTCATTTAAAAGCTTACTGACGTAAAGTCGTAAATCGCTTGATTACATTACAGTTGAGTATCAGAAGCCGTTTGACTTTTGACCTGAGCTCAGCTCTTTGCGTAACACCTACGTGCGCGTACGAGTAATGTTCGCGATGCACGCGTAAAATATTACCTTTGCAGCCTATTACAATTTATATGTGCGTTTGTAAGTGTGCCATGGTATATGTGGGTCTGAATTGGAGTTGAGTAATTGTAAGTATAGTAATTATTTTGGTGAATTATTGTTTGAATCTTTCTGAGGGAATCTGTAAGGGCAGAATCGAGATTGTCGATTTTCAAGAAATATGCAACTTCCAGAAGTTGTCGTCTTTTGGCTGAAAGTGCTATATACTCTAAGGACTGATATGATGATGGTGATGAAGTAACCCTTTGTGCCCATGGAAAAAAGAATTTTGGGAAAAATGTAACTGGAAAACCCACAGTTAATAAACCCAGTTTCCATCACCGAAGTGAAGATTCTATTCTTATAGCACAGCAAAGAAACGAAACTCCGTTAATCTAATGAAGATGACAAAAGTGATGTGACAAAAACCGCAAAGTCAAACACAATGGGTGGCAACGTGTGAAATCATTCAAAACGAATGCGTTTTGACATTTTAATGGCGCTTCGTGTGGCTTCAAAATTTACTATATCGATTTTTTTATAATTGTTTGGAAAAATAGTGATGTGACTTTCACCGGTTTTTCCAAATGGAAAGTTTCGATAAGAAAGGTTAAAGGTTGTGCTAAGTTATTCTTTCGGTTTTATATTTATATTGTTATTGAAAAAACTAAGTAGGTTGTCTATTTTTAATTGGTCGCATTTTTGTGGCTACAATCGCACTGAAGAAAGCAAATTTGAAACAGTGATTTGCAATTTAAATTAAGAAGAGGTAGGTATGCGAAATATTTGGTGGTTCTCAATGTTAGGATTTTACTGGTAATTTGATAATTTAATAATAAGCTTTCATTTGCTACGAGTATTTTTAAACTTGTATCATTGCGATCCTTGTCGATATAAACCTAATGCCTTATCGATGTAGGCTTTAGTTAAAGTTAATAAAAGCTATCGAGATCAGATTACGATCGTGTTTTCAAAACAAACAACATGCATGCTTATGTGCCGATTCAATAGGTCCTAAGAATCTGATTAGAGTTTGCATTCTTGACTCTATCAGAATGCAATAAAGTTGCAATAGCTCGTCACTCTTTTACAACTGATTGTTTTTAATTACTCCTTGTAAGGATATCAAAGGACCACTATTTTGATGAATAATATTTATACTATAAATATCTAGAATTTATAAATCCACGATCGTATTCCAAATTCGAATCAACGGTAAAGTTCAGAAATCAACATCAGTGCATAGGCTGAATCACATTCCATAAAAAAAGAAGAAAACGAACACACACGATTCCCGATGCACTATTTTGATTTCGGAACGACACGGCACTTGTCACTTTGTTTTTTTTCTTTGCACTATTACACTGCACTGGACTTACCGCTACGAAGGCTTTCATGATGTTTAGTGATGGGTCACTTCGGAACGTAGCGAAGTAATGTGATGATGTTGGATGGTGCCTGGTGATATATAGTAAAGTACGGCGCGGTGGGGCGGAGAAAGGATAGTTTAGGTTGTGTAAGCACGGGAGATGCTACCATCCGAATAGGAAGTTTCGGTTAATTGGAGGGCGTCATGCGATTTTTTTAGATTTCTTCTATGATCGAACGGCGAGGTCAAGGGTTTTGTAGTGTCTCTTTGAGGTTAGGCTTTTGAGATAGCTGACGATCGGCGATGTTTTGATAAAATCACTTGTCCTTAGGCATAGATTTGTGGTTTTTATAACAGTAATTTGCTTCACCGTATGTGTAATTTAATTTAACAAACTTAGTACCAAGCAATTTGTTTTAGTTTGTAGAATCATCTTTTTCTCTATGCCCAATCTGTTGGATTTTATACAACAAAAAAAAAACGCTTTTCAGGAATTATGGACTCTTTGGTGGTTATCGGACATTTGAAGCATAGTGTTTTTAGATTTTAACTTGAAAAAAAAAGCGCGGGAAACTTCGTAAAATCCAGACGCGGTTTTTCTTTCGGATTTTCTAATTAAAATTTTAATAGGTGTAAAGGATCGGTATTAGTCAGTTTGTAGTTAATTTAATTGTATATTTTATTCATAAGTGTATAATTTGCTGTACATAATTGGTAAGTAAGTTTATGTAAATTATTAAGATGGGTGATCCGCCCGTCGACCCCGGCGGAGGGACATCTCCTTCAAAAACGCCCATGGACATGCTGATAGGAGCGCTTGAGTCCTCCATGGACACTGATTCCTCAATTTCAGACTCCAATAAACTGAAACGTAAACGGGCCGATACTATACTTTTATGTGGGTCATGTCATAAAAGAAAAAGGAGACATGGAAGTAGAAGGGAAAAGCCGACTGATTGTCAATGTTTAGGAAAAAATAAAGAGCTTAATAATGTGTTGACTGGTTCAAGTCCTCCGCTTTTTGAGTCACGGTCAGTAGCTGCACCACATATTCATAGCACTAGTCATGACAATACTAACCAAGTTAACAATGAATCAACCCGTGTGCCAGTTGGTCGCACCGTTTATCAGGCCACTGATGTTGCACCATATGTGGTTCATGTCCAAAAAGAAATTTCCACTAATAACGATACAACAACCCTGCATCCTGTCACCTTCGGGCGTTTCCTGAGAAACAATGAAATTAGAGGTATTGTGAATGGTAGTCTCAAACGAATAGGACGAAATCGCATAAGTTTGGCATTCTCAAACTTCCAAGATGCAAATCTTTTCTTGTCTAATAAAAACCTTGCATTAGGAAAATATAAAGCTTTCATTCCAACTTTCATTATAACACGTATGGGAGTTATAAGGGGTGTTCCCACAGATTGGATTGGTTGGGTGATTGGTAAACAAAAATAATGAAAACATGAAAATATCTGACATAATCAAAATTTTAATTCAGTTATTATCGCAATCAAGCTTAATATCACCGTCCAACGTTGCCACAGTAATTGATACTTTATATCAAATTTCTAACAATCACAATGGCCACAGCAATTCAGTGGAATTGTCAAAGTGTTAATAATAAGAAACATGAACTGTCTTCAGGAGACATGGTTAAAACATGACTCCGTGTTTAAAGTCACTGGATTTTCCTGTCTCAGGGACGACAGATATGATGGTTACGGTGGAGCAGCTATGCTTATAAGTAACCATTTTTCATTTACTCCTTTATCTGTTCTAGCCCACAGCAAAAATTTGTCTATTGTTGCTGCTGTTGTAAATAATATATGTTATGTTTCTGTATATTATCCTCGACCTAGTATCGAAATTTTTAATGAAATTAACAATTTATTTAATTTATTACCAAAACCCTTTGTATGTATGGGGGATTTCAATACTCGTCACCAGAGTTGGGGTTACTCTTCTTCTTCTTGTCACGGAGAACAGCTCTTGGATCTTCTTGATTCACATAACCTATGTATTTTGAATACTGGTTTGCCAACACGCCTTGGTGGGCCTAGGGAAGACCCCAGTGCCCCAGACTTATCCTTTTGTACACCCGATCTTGCATCCTGCCTTTCTTGGAGCCCTCTGACATCGAGATATGGTAGTGATCATTTCCCATTAATAATCACTTTTCCTTTTAAGAAACCTCCAAGGTAGTTAAAGCCACCACGTATGAAATATAAATTGGATGATGGTGACTGGGGTGTGTTTAGAAGGAGGGTTGAGCAGATGATGTTAGAAATGCCTCAAGTATCTCATGAAAATGCATCCATTTGCTCTGAGATGTTAGCTAAAATATTAACTGAGGCAGCTAATGAAACCTTCCCCTTGAAGAATTGTCGACCTAGTAAGATACCATCTCCACCATGGTGGGATGAAGAGTGTACTAATGCAGTTAAACAGAGGAAAGAGGCAGAAAGACAATACTGTATTCAAATGTCTGACAATAACTTTCTTAATTATATACAAATTGCAAATAATACCAAGGAACTACTTAAAAGAAAAAGTTTGAAGGCTGGCAATGTTTCTGTGCATCACTTTGCCCTAATGTTAAACCGTCCATTGTGTGGCAAAATATTAGAAGGTATAGGTCTGCTTTCAATGACACAGAACAAAATAAAATTACTCCCACTCTTGCCGAGCAGATCATGGATCGTTTGGTTAAAGAAAATTGGTTACCAGTGTATACTGGTAACCAATTTTCTTTTATGTGTTAATGGGTCAATTGTTAAAGAAATTCTTTCAACCTTCTGTTCCTGAAAATTATGTTTTGATTCCATCTTCAGTACCAATACCTTTAACAAATATTAATAACAATAAAATGGACCTTAATTCTCCTTTCACTTTGTATGAACTGAAAGGAATTCTTTCGTATGTTAAGGACTCGGCGCCGGGTGAAGATGGTATACCGTATTCATTTTTGTCTAACCTTGATAATAATGGTCTTAATTATTACCTTTCTCTAATTAACACTGTAATCTTCTCTGGTAAAATTCCCAAATCTTGGCGAACTCAAACTTTGATATTGTTATTGAAGCCAAATAAAACGAGTTCAGATCCGTCATCATATCGGCCAATAGCTTTGTCTTCGGTACTAGCTAAAATTGCAGAGCATTTAGTCAAAAATAGATTGGAATGGTTTCTAGAGCACAATAACTTATTATCAAATTCTCAGTTCGGTTTTAGGAAAGGTAAATGTACTTTTGACAGCTTAGCCATTTTTACCACAGATGTACGTTTAGCGCTATCTAGAAATGACTCTGTGGTTGCAGCCTTTTTAGATATAAGTGCGGCATATGATAATGTTAATATTTCAATCCTACAACAAAAATTAATGTTACTAAATATTCCAATTCTTTTAGTAAATTTTATTGTAAATTCTTTATATGAAAGATTCATTAAATACCCAATAGATTCAAGTGACAGTACATGCATATGTCGAACGATCTGGAAGGGATTGCCTCAGGGCTCTGTGCTTAGTCCTATATTGTATAACATATACACATATGATTTAGAGTGCTCTCTTGTTAGATATGCTAATGTTCTTCAGTATGCGGATGACTTGCTTCTTTATGTTCCTGGGTACAAAACAGATGATATTTGTGAATCTTTAACCACGGCTTTGACTAAGTTAAAGGTCTGGCTAGATTACAATGATCTTGCCCTATCACCAACAAAAAGTTCTGTTGTACTCTATACTAGAAAACGGAAATTGCCAGCGGTTAATGTTGAGTATGTAGGTTTATCTTTACAGGTGAAAGACCAGGCAAAATTTATGGGAGTAATTTTAGATTCCAAATTAACTGGAATTCCTCACTGTGAATATATTTTGAAAAGGTGTGAGCGTAATTTAAACATTTTGCGATGTCTCTCGGGTGTATGGTGGGGAGCACATCCTTCTTCCATGAGACTTTTATATAATGACCTGATAAGAAGTGTGTTGGATTACGGAACTTTTTTATTGCACCCTGGAAATGTGGGTGCTTTCAAGAAACTGGATGGCATTCAATCGAAGGCTCTGAGGATTATTACGGGGGCGATAAAATCTAGTCCAATAAATTGTCTTCAAGTAGAGTGCTGTGAACCCCCTTTATCGTTAAGAAGACAGTACCTAAGTGATCGTTATTATTTCTGTAGTTTGCAATTGAAATGTCATCCGTTACATTCTAAATTAAAACAGCTAGCTGAAGAGGTAGATTCATCAAATTATTGGACGCATAAGGATGCACCTTGTCTTGTTAAAAGTCTGCGTAAATATAACAGATTAGAAGCTCCAACTTACCAAAGTAATCAATTACCCTTGTATTGTCATAATTTCAATTCTCTCATTGTACCACCACAAATCGAATTCAATATAGGAGTATCAAAGAGCGATACCAATCAAGATGTCGAATTTAGGCGCATTATTGACAATGACTGGACTGGTTGGCATCAAATCTATACTGATGCGTCTAAACATTCTAATGATAGTTGTGTTGGCGTTGGGGTTTACCATTCACAATATAAAATTGTACAAAAAATTAAGTTACCTCCCGAATCTAGTGTATATACCGGTGAATGTTATGGTCTTTTAAAAGCCATTGAGTATGTACTCCTACTGAAGCTATCAAAAACAATAATTTTTTGTGATTCGCTGAGTTCCTTACAATCGTTACAACGATTTCCCTTCAAGTCTCATAAACAGTCTCCTATTGTCTTTGATATTAAAAACCTTTTATACGTATGCTCATCAAGGGGTTATGGAATCGTTTTGGCTTGGATTCCAAGTCATGTGGGCATTTCTGGTAATGAAAAAGCTGATCGGTTAGCTAACGAAGCTATTCATGTCGGAGATGTATGTCCGTATAGTAATTATTGTCATGACTTGGTTTCTCTGCCCAAACTTTATTTATATGATGCGTGGACTAGTCTCTGGGCTGATGATGTCACCAAAGGGAAATATTATCGATTAATACAGAAGTCTATTCCACGTAAGCCGTGGTTTAACAATTTTCAATTTAGCAAAAGAATCACTTCTGTTTTATGCAGACTCCGTTTGGGTCATGTTTGTACCCTTGCACACTTGTTCAAATTTAAAATTGTTGATGATCCTATGTGCTCTTGTGGATAATACGGGGACTTGAACCACATATTTTTTTCCTGTACATTGTATGATAGGTCTGCTTTTACCTCTCAACTCCTGGCGATCCATATCCCATTTCCTACCTCTATTATTTGTTTACTACATTATAACGATGCAGATGTATATAGCATATTAGCCAGATTTATTGACACTAATGATATCAAACTATAATTGTTCCTATATGTATTGTAGCTATATGTATTGTAAATATATGTATTGTAATTATATGTATTTAGTTACATAGAAACTAATCCTTTTCCCATTCCAAATTCTCCAATTTTTTATATCCTTGGTTTCCCTACCTTTGTCATTGGCTAATGCAAAGTTCGCAAAGACAAAAAAAAAAAAAAAAAAAAAAAAAAAAAAAAAAATATTTTAACTTGATTTCAGTTGGTTGTAGCTTAGTACATAGCGCACTAGCAGACCTCATTTCATCTCCCTGATTTCCAAATCTTATTAGATAGATATAATCGAACATTTGAAAACACGTCACTGGATCTTTTGTGCCCACGTCGACGATCCTTTGGAAGTAAAAAAGTATTGGGCCAACAAAATGTAATTGTACCATCGATACTTAGAAGAGGACTGGTTCTTGGACAGACTCGAAGGACCATATCTACTATTTCAAAGGACCATTAAACGACTATAAATAGAAAATGGCACACTAGAATGTTAAGCTATAACTAGGCTTTCATACAGCTAGCGAGTGATAATAGCAACGAAATCAATTAGTAATATATAAGAATTGTCAGCCGTCTAGAAAACCGTGTAAATCATAAGCAAACAAACATTGGTCTCAAAGAAAATAAGTAAAAGCCATTTCCATTTTCATAGTAAGTATCAACAAGGAGCCCATGAGTCAGCTACAACTGTTTACAGAGAAGTTGATGTAATCTAGTGTTAATTGTTGAACAAAGACAAATAATATAACCTGTGTGATATCGTAAATCATACGATGAGAGTTATTTTTAGTATCATGACTCATTGGTCAAGCTTTTATGCTTAATTATGTTTAGATATGGTAAGTTATTTGACTTTGCTTAGGTCTATAATGAGAACTGTTGATGACCTTTGTTGACTATATAAGTGTAAATGTATTGGCTGCAGAATCTTCAATCATTCGTCAAGGTGTAATAAATGTGGTGATTGCCTTTAGATGTGTCAAGGCCAATAGGCACACGAAACTGTTCAGTCTTGCCAAGGAATATGGTGTGTGTGGGTTAAATCCCAGTTGTGGGCTTGGGGGAGGTCAGATAAGGAGCCCTCTTTGAAATTCAAGTGCTTCCAGGTAGACTGTCAGACCTTAAGTAGTTGGGAAAAGTCTAGGCGAATTGATTAACAAAGTTTCTTGTATTGTACCAGAATGGCTCAAGAGAGCAATGGAGTATTTATGAGGACTTTAAAAGAGGTCGCCAATGACAGTAAAAATTGAAAAGGAATCGTAAGTCTTGGATAGGGTAGTGATGAGGGGGAATGAACGCGTGTGACTGGAGGAGGGACGAATATAAATATGCATAGATGGAGAGGTATGTTTTAAAAGAAATGTGATGGTCTGACGGTTGACCAGACGGAATGGAAGAAACGTCCGACCGAAACCGAAACCGATCGACTTCCAGTAACATGGGACAAGGGATTGGAGATGATAAAACTTATTTAATACTTATGATCGCTATTTTTTTTCAATATTAATTTCATAGGCAAAATGTAAATTCAAAATACTAAAAACTTACTTAAAATACATGCGTTATGTTAATAATATTATGTAGAGCACAACATATTTTTTTTTCTTTTATGAATTAATCATATCGACGGCCGCATAGAACAAACGGCTATCTAGAAAATCACTCACTTTTCAGAAGAGCGTTTTAAACGCGAAAATGTTGTAACTTCTACAAGAACAGTGCTAGCTTTTATCAAACTTGCAATAGTTAATTAATACGACATTTCGAAGAAAACAGTGAAGGTCAGGTAACTAATATTATATGTTACGAAATACGGCAGATGTATTTATCTACTGCGCACAACATAAATAACTCAATCAGTTTGTTCTCGTTTTCTTTTCATTGGCTGTTGAAAATTCATTCAACCAATCACAGCAGATAACGCGTGCTTGACAATTTGTCACATTAATTCTGCGTTAATTTTGAGCTGGGAAACTGAGGGTTAGGGCTGCTTCCTCAATTCAGTATTTCAAATACGAATGCATTAAAATTAAGCAGGTATTGTATCTTAAGTGCATCAAAAAGGACTGTTTATATGGTTTTTAATATTTGCGGTTCCAACTAGCATGATTACGGTATGTTTATTTTAGCATTGACTAGTTGATCCGGCACTGGCACGAGGTTTTCCGTAGTGAATCCGTTCTTCGAATCATGAGTTACAACAAAAAATCATTAAAACACTTTCAGTTTTACCCAAAGTGTTCCGTTTTCCAGGTAACTTTACTATTTACTTTTCGCTAATATTAAAACAAAAAATATCAATCAAAATTGCTGCAGCCTTTCTCAAGCGATGCGCCAACTTCTTTATTTTTAATAAAAAGGAAAAAACAATCCAGAAGATAACAGTAACCTTTATAACGAAACTGAAAGTTGTGGAATTTATTTTTCTGTCATGCTAATTTATAGGTAAATATATAGATACTTATGAATTGTCAACAAAAAAAAAACAAAATTGAAGAAAGTTGCACATTCGCAAGCGTCAGTATGTCTCTATGCAGAAATTCTAAACAAAAACTCCACGGATACTCTTTTCCATTAATTTTTTTAATAACAAGTATTTGGTTACATCATTTTCATTTTTATTGTTGGTAAAATTACACATACCTATTTAATCACGTTAATATTATAAAGGTGAAAGTTTGTGAGTGTTCGTATGTGTGTTTGTATGTTTGTTACTTCTTCACGCTCAAACGGCAGAACGGATCTGGATGACATTTGGCACAGAGATAAATTGTTGACTGAAATAGCACATAACATACTCTTTATCCCGGGAATATGTTCACTTAGGATAGTTTTCGACCTTCACGCGGGCGAAGCCGCTGGCCGAAGCTAGCTATATTTAAGTAATATAGCTAGCTATATTATATTATATATGTTTCTTAATTATGATTCAAATAATTATAAAATATCATATTGCTAAATACTGACAATGACCTATAGAAGGAGACTTAGTTCCTTAGCTTGACCTCGAGTAACCTCTCTTTTTACATGTGTTATGTTTAAGTTGATCGTCCAATATAAAATGAAAAACACGTTTCATAGAAAAAATATGAGTTCAAAAATACATTCATTTACTTTTTCATTGGGCACTTGCAAGGCTTAGGTCACATTATATCTTCACACTATTATTTCGCAAAGGAGTCGGCAGAGGCCAGTACACTCAAATTTCAAGAGTTTCATTTAAAAGACGGTCCAATAGGGAATCTGCATGTAATTTTTTCATTTGTCAAAAAAAATACTTATTAACTCTAGTAAACAAATATGTTTTTTTTTTTATAATATCTAAATTAGAGACGAAGTTATAAAGCTTCAAAGTAGAGGATTAGAAAGAGAAGTCCGACGTGCCATCTGACGTCAGATGCCCATACAACTGCCATAGAAAACGGTGTTTTCGTTGAGAGGGACAGCTATATTTATTTAAATTGTTATTTCTCGGTCGTTTTTCGATAAATTTTGATTGTTTTTACTATTATTATTCTATTTTAGTGTTTTATGGATAAACTGGTCAAATAACAAATTTTTTATCATGTATTTCCCTGCTAACTAAGCAAACATTCAAGGCAAATAGTATTGTGACATAAAAATTATGGTCATAATAACAGAAAGTATGCACTTTCTATGCAAGCGTCTATTCTCGCGGTCAATTTTAGATGACCATGATGTTCCGCTCATAACGTACCAAAATTATCATTATATTCATTATTTACCCGACTACGGCGAAGCAAATAGAGGGTTAGGTATATTTTTGACCGGTAAATGTGTATGTATGTATTTATGTATGTTCATCTGTTGCTTCATAACTTCTAAACTTCTTATCATAAATTGACAAATGAGGTGTTGTTGGAAGTGTCTTGTTTGTCTGCTGGCTATAGGCTTTGTGACGTCACATTAAACCGAAGATGGCGCCCTCTAGGGGGGCACGAAGTCAAGAACAAAAAAGCAAAATTTAACAAGCATACGACCGCGACAAATTTACGGGAATATTTTCTTGTTTTGTACTTTTAGAGTGTGATTTTTCAGTAGTCGAATTTTAGTTTTTGATTTTTTTAAATTATTATATTAGCATTGACTATCATGGTAGAGAATGCCTCAGGCTCTAACTAAAGTGTTGTTGTGATGGCGATTGTCAAAATGACAAAATTTAAGGGATAGATCATGTGACAACCTCATAAATTTTTGTAATTTTTCCAATCACTATCACGATGTTTTCGAAAATGGAATGTCACGTTTCAAGAGCCTCTCGTTGTTTAAGGGCCCAAACACAAAACTTACGAGATTGTTGTTTAGTGGTTTCTGCGTTGCGAATTCGCATCGCGTCAGTTATTGACATTTTTTTTATTTGCTCAATACCCTTTTACTATTGAATTGATACTTAGTAGAATGTGAATTTCTGGACCCGAAAATCACATTAATATTAATTGTTTACAGGTTTACAGTTATAAATTGTAGGAAAATAAGTTAATGCTGTATTTACTTAATTAATAAAATACGGTTATGGTTATATTAGCGGGACGTAAATTTTTAGCAAATATGTACTGGAAAATTCTGCACCCCAATGGCGAAACACATTAAAATCTGAACAAAACAAAAAGCCTTGGGATCGATTGTGTGAATTTAGGTGTAATGCAACGGGGTAATTTGCTTACTTATTTATTGTTACCTTCTTTGTGCAGTATGGCTTATTCTCGGCATACTAGTCGGCTTCAGCACGCAGTTAGCACAATTCGAGTTCAAAAAGAAATGGGTGGCTCATTCCTCGGGAAAGCGAAGTCCAATGAGACGCCCCGGCACCCATTCCAAGGCACCATTGCATTCCTGGTAAACAAATTAATCTCTTAGTGATAACGTTATTGAAGGCTCCAGTAGTTTTGAACAAGTCTACAGTGTACATACCGTAATAGAGCCATAAGTTTATGCACTTTTGGATGTCGAAGTGGAGGAATGGTTTGAGGATATCTAGAAGTCATCGTATTCCACAACTAAGGTTCATTGCAACGTTCTCATGTGTCATTATAACTCTGAAGAGAGAGTGCAGATTATTGCTTGCACTAGAAAACAAAGAGTACAAAATATACATTATAATTTTATAATAGCCAGCCTTGAGATGCATTCCTTATTTAAGAAACAGGTCCAAATGATGGGAACGTTTCTAGATTTAAGCTGCCATTGTAATTTTTTAAGGATTTATTTCTTTCTCCATTCATTTACGTACATTTATTTGTGCTTTGGAAACCTATAATAGGGTAGTTGAATAAATTCTATTAAGTCCGTCAGTTAGATAACATAAAACTACCTACAGGACACGCATTTTTCGTCGTGCGTTGAAATATCGTGTAACGTCATGATGCGCTACACTTTATACTGACAAAGTGACCTTGCCAGTTTTTATTTATTTGATAAAGCAAAAAATACTATTTGATAATCTCACTGACGAACTAAAAAGAATGTTCATCAAAAAAACTTTGGTTAATGTTAAAATGCTGTAACATAATAATATATTGTTGCATGACTGTATGTTGCTTGGATTTGCAACCTGTGTGTTATTACATTCTATTAGGATTTTTTGGAAACATTGTTTAAGTCTGAGCAGCCAGGTTTGTAGTTGAGAAAAAAATCAGTTCATGGTGAAAATAAATTTATTTTCTCCTTTTTAAATAAATAAAATAATAACAAAAACTCAACAACACAATAAGTTAACAATAAGTTAAGATAATTATAAATAAATAATTTACTGGGGTGAACCTTATTGGCCGGAGGGAATAGACAACGTTGCTGATGAAGAGCCACCTCCCAATGAGCCAGAACCAGGGAAGGAGCTTGTTTGATGGTACTGAGCGATCTGGATAGACTGGTCGATTCCTTCGACCGTGAAGCCCACAACGCGGCCTGATCCACCGCGGCCCGATCCGCTAGAAGGACTATTGGTAGATGCGGGCGTGCCATACGCGGTCGAAGGCACCCTGAATGACGAGGAGAAATCTGCAGCTCCACCAGCAGATCCAGATGAGTTCTCTTCACGAAGAAGTAAAGTACGGACATGTTGAAGGAGCTTGGGGTCAACGTTTCGTCCTTCAGAGGTCTGAGGGCCGACGGGGACGGCCTGGTAGCTGCCGAAGCTGCTGCTACCTGGCAAACTGCCACCAGCCCCTCCGCCGCCTTGGTTGTTGCTACTGGCGCGACCTCTACTGTAGCCTCGGAAACCGGCAGTGCCTGCGTTTCCAATCGGGCCTGGGAGGCTGCTGCCAATTTGGTTGCTACCAGTGCCAACACCTTGGATGTTACCGCCACTTTGGTTGTCGTTGCTAACAGGACCTCTACTGTAACCTTGGAAGCTGGCACTACCTGCGTTTCCAATGGGGCCTGGAAGGCTGTTGCCTCCACCCACGCTGCTAACTTGGTTGCTACCAAAACCAGAGCGCCAGCCTTGGAAGTTGCCGCCACCTTGGTTGTTGCTGCTAACGGGACCTCTATTGTAGCTTTGGAAGCTGGACCCTCCTCCGTTGCCGCCTTGGTTGCTTCCACCATTAGAGCCTCCGCTGTAACCCTGAAAACTGCCACTACCGCTGCCTCCTTGGTTGCTTCCACCGCCAGAACCTCCACTGTAGCCCTGGAAACTGCCAACGCCGCTGCTTCCTTGGTTGTTAAAGTCACCAGCGCTAGCACTATAGCCTTGGAAGCTGCCGCCTCCACTGCCGACTTGGTTATTGCCACTGTTTCCTCCGCTGTAGCCTTGGACACCACCTCCACTGCTGCTGCCTTGGTTGTTGAAGTCACCAGCGCTAGCACTATAGCCTTGGAAACTGCCGACTTGGTTGTTGCCACTGTTTCCTCCGCTGTTGCGTTGGAAACCACCTCCACTGCTGCTTCCTTGATTGTTAAAGTCACCAGCACTGGCACTAGAGCCTTGGAAACTGCCACCTCCGATTCCACCTTGATTGCTGCCGCTGTTTCCTCCACTGAAACCTTGTAAACTGCCTCCTTGGTTGCTGCCACCAGAGCTTGCGCTGTAGCCTTGGAAACTGCCGCCTCCACTGCCGAATTGGTTGTTGCCACTGTTTCCTCCGCTGTTGGCTTGGAAATAACCTCCACCGCTGCTTCCTTGGTTGTTAAAGTCACCAGCGCTAGCACTATAGCCTTGGAAACTGCCGACTTGGTTGTTGCCACTGTTTCCTCCGCTGTTGGGTTGGAAACCACCTCCACTGCTGCTTCCTTGATTGTTAAAGTCACCAGCGCTGGCACTATAGCCTTGGAAACTGCCACCTCCGATTCCACCTTGATTGCTGCCGCTGTTTCCTCCACTGAAACCTTGTAAACTGCCTCCTTGCTTGCTGCCACCAGAGCTTGCGCTGTAGCCTTGGAAACTGCCGCCTCCACTGCCGAATTGGTTGTTGCCACTGTTTCCTCCGCTGTTGGCTTGGAAATTACCTCCACCGCTGCTTCCTTGGTTGTTAAAGTCACCAGCGCTAGCACTATAGCCATGGAAACTGCCGACTTGGTTGTTGCCACTGTTTCCTCCGCTGTTGGATTGGAAACCACCTCCACTGCTGCTTCCTTGATTGTTAAAGTCACCAGCGCTGGCACTATAGCCTTGGAAACTGCCACCTCCGATTCCACCTTGATTGCTACCGCTGTTTCCTCCACTGAAACCTTGGAAACCGCCTCCACCAGCGCCTCCATTGATGCCTTGGTTGCTGCCTTGGTTGCCACCTTGGTTGCTTGCGCCACTTGTAAATGCACTAGTGGATGGAGAACTGAAGCCTCCAGTGCCGCCGTTTCCACCTGGGTTACTTGCAGCACTTGCAAATCCACTAGCAGATGGAGTACCGTAGCTAGTGGAAGGAGTACTGAAGACTCCAGCACCGCCATTTCCACCTTGGTTGCTTGCGCCACTTGCAAATCCGCTGGTGGATGGAGCACCGTTGCTGATGGATGGAGAGCTGAAGCCACCATTGCCGCCAATGGGACCTGGAAGGCTGGAGGCTTGGTTGCTTCCGCCACCAATCATGGGAATCCAGCCTTGAAAATTGCTGCCTTGGGTGCTGGCACCGGCACCCCAGCCTTGGAAGTTGTTACCGCCACTACCTCCGCTGCCTCCCTGATTGCTGTAACCTCTAGCGGCTCCGCTTGAGGCTGGATCCCGGTAGTCACCGGCGCCTGCATTGCCGGCCTGAAGTCGGAAGGCACTAGCGCTTCCGCCTCCTCCTAGGCTGCTGACGCTGTTTGCACCAAAGCTGAGCACTTTGCTGCTACCAGCACCACTTCCACTGTTGGCTGGGATGTAGAAACCACCAGGGACTCCGGCGCCGCCTCCTCCAGCTCCACTACGGATCTTTCGCCCGCTCCCGCTGATGCCGAAGAGTCGAAGGTAGTCAATGCTACTCGAGGTCTGGCAACGAGCGCACGCCACCAACGCGAGGGATATACACTGCGGAAAATAGTCTGTGTAAGTTTACGTTGTAAAAGAGACCACAAAGCAAAACTATTTTAGAAATAAACATTGTTTTTGTGTAATCCAGTAGTTCACTCAGGACTACTGAGTTTATTAGATAATCTATGTGACATGCCGTTTTTTTTTAATGTACTCGTATATAGTGTCTCATATGAGCCATCTTGAAGTAACACTATTCGTGCATTACTTGAATCGTTACAATCATTATATCAAACAAAAAGAAAAAAAATAACTATTTGAGGATTTGATTTTGTGATTTGGTCTAACGCTGAAAAACGTAACTTTACTGTCTGAAAATAGCAATGAAACTTTAACGATGCTAAAAAAAATGAAAACAAACTTTACACAATTTTAAAGGATTTTTTTTTTCCTAAATTGGCCACAGTGTAATTTTTTTATTACATTACAATTGAATATCTGTAGCACTTGACGTTATATTACACTCACACTTGACATATTGCACAATACCAAGATAAGCTGTAATAGTAATGTGCACATTACAGCACAACTCAGTAAATATTACCGTTGCATATGTCTAGTACAATTCGTGTGCGTTTTTAAATGTACAATGACATTTATACTGGTCTATTATTGTTAATTTAGCTTATCAATAATTTTGAATGTTGTTGTGGTAGACGACCCTGGTAAATAATGGGCATTTTTTAACTTTCTTATTTTACTAAAGGTTGCTGAAATCTTTTCTTTTTTTTCAGGATTTTTAGCAGATTCCATTATTTCAAGAAGCAAGTGTCGATGGTTGAGAAACCCTAACCAATCAAACCCACACTAAGTTTCAGTCTAATCCTTATTTTGAGTCGTCTACAAATTTACCCTCGACAATCCCTCATTAACTCTCAGCCGCAACATCTCCACTGCTGGGAATAGGCTTCCTAAAAGATTGCCACAGCCCAATTCTGTGCTGTCTGATTGTGAGTTGGGCCATCCTGCTTGGCCATCACACGTATCCAATGCCCTATCCGACTTCACAATAGGAAGAACTAACACACACCACTTGACGCACAATTTGATTTCAGAAGGGCACGCACAAACAATCACTTGGCTTTTATTTCTATTCACTAGGTTTCACTGCACTGAACTTACCACTACGATGGTCTTCATGATGCTTAGTGATGGACCGTAGCGAATTATTGTGACGATCTTGGATTCTGTCTGGTGATATATAGTAAAACGCCTTGGTAGAAAGTGCATCTGCCAAAACCAGATTTTTCCAAAAAAATACATTCAAATTAAACCAGTATTATAAATCAAAAATGCAAATGATCTTATGCGCTTTGAGACAATTTTGATTTCCGATGATATAATCTAAAGAATGCACCGGAATTGAAAGTTTTGTTCATTCATTTCCATATACGCGTAACTTATGTCGCATAATGCAGATTAGATCATTTACTTAAGATAACGTGTTATAGGTCATAGGATATCCGAAAGCTCTAGAAATTTAGAAAAGCGCAGTAAATGTCAAATCTTTTGGATTAAGAAAACTCGGGGCTGCTATAGAAATATATATAATCTAGTTTACTCTTACTTTTTAAATGGTTCTGCGAAACTCAAACTCGGCCATCATTTCATTTCAAAGTCTCTCACCATGGAATGTCCTCAGGGTTCGGTTATTGGTCCGCCTTTTTGGAATTTAGGCTTTGATGATTTCCTCGCGATTCCGCTTCCAAGCGGCTGTTCATTAACCGGTTATTCGGACGACGCGACGGTCTTCTGATCATTGAATCAAGTACTCGAGCTGGACTCGAGAACTTGGCTGACACTTACGCCTATGATTGATATCTCAGTGTGGCGATCGAAACCGCCAGAATTTTGCTCCGCACAAAACTTATCAATAACTCATTTTGAAAGGTAATCTGTGAAAAAGGAAGCAGTCCGCGTGCTATCTTGGTCTAGTGTTAGAGAGGAATTTTGCATATATAGAACAAATTAAAATAGTCGGTGAAAAAACAACAAAAAAACTTCTATGCCTTAACGAGAATATCTAAATCTACGTGGGGTCTGTCTATTTCAACTTTAAAGACTATTTATGGGGCTACTTACTTGGGTTGTATGTGCTGTGTCGCATCTGTTTGGGCTGATAGGGCCACCACAGAGGCGGTACGACGTAAACTACTTCAAAGTCAGCATTTAGAATTGATATTCTTATGCAAAGCATACAGGACAATAAGTACTGAGGCCTAACCGGTACTTGCTGGCGTACTTCCGGTCGACCTTGAAGTGCAGCGACGTGCTGCAATGTACTATTCTGCACGAGAAACCATGGACGCGGACTTTTTAACGCGGAGTGACCGTGAGAAAATCTCTAGATTATTTAAACCACCTATTGACCTGTATGCTGCCTATTGACCTATCTTGGACGAACTTTAATCCGAATGGCAATGTAGGTGAGATAATTCCATCAAGGGCCGACACTCCACCAATTATTTCCATGTGTTCGCGTGCGGCTGGCCAGGACGTGGCTGGAGGTGGATTACTGTGTTGCACAATTTTTCACAGGGCATGGTAACTTTAAAAGTTAACTATTTTTCTTTAAGCTCATTGCCTCGCCTTTATGTCAGTGTTCTACACTGACTGCGAATATGTACAATCTGCACATCATATCTTATGGGAGGGTATTCTTTATCAGAATTAACGCAATATTATGTTGAATAATGTATAGGAGTTTTTTACTATACGGACCTTGCGGAAACTAGAATAAATTGCCGTGCGATCAAGCGTTTTTGCCATACCTATTATTAGAATAAAATATAACAAGCTCACAATGTTAGGACCCATTAATATTAATCCTAATTTTTATCCGCGGTGCTAGGCAACTGGGCTTATCCCAGTTTTAAATGACCCTTTGTAGGCAGGGAAGTGGTTTTTTTTTTTTTTTTTCTACTCCTCCATTATTCTTTTCTGATTAATTTGGTTGTGGGATCCAAGACAGTTAAATTTATTCTCCGGGACTTCGTCGAGCTTCATTGCCTCGGCGCTTTTCTGGTGGTCGCCACTGTTGATTCTAGCTTTCAGGAGTTGCTGTGGCTTAGGAATAGTGCGTTGAGATAACGATGTCTTAATTATTTAAATCCATCTAGCAGTTTGAAAGATATGAGGTTATAAAGAATATTATATACATACAAAAATACATAAATACAAAATACGCGCGAAAAACGTAACCCTTTCCTTGCAGTCAGGTAAAAAATTACACATGAGAAAAAAAGTTATGCTTTCAAAAATCAGTTTAAAAATGATCAAATCTTATTTCATTCAGCGAACTACACACTATCCTTTTACTATTTACATTCATGTTAATTAATTAGAATGTGAAATGCTTATAGATGTAAGTCCTAGTATATATCTACATGATTATATAATAAATAATGATAATAAATTGTTTATTGGCATTACAATATTTGTTCAATTAAACACTAACGAACAAACGCTATGAATAAATAACAAATTCATATCAGCAAGTAACAATGTATGTCAGTAGTGTTTGTATTGAATATGTTGTTTTAATTAAATATTTAAATTTATTCACGATTTATACTTCCTATGTATACTCATGTATTGTAGAAATTATACGTGAGACTAGTTTTAATCGTACGAACAAAATAATATGCAAATTTATACTTTAACTTTCATTTTTCATTATAGTTGTTAGTTTTATTAGTTTTGTGATTATGAAACATGTCACATAACATAGTATAGTAGTGGAAGTGCAACATCCTCATTTGTCTTTGAAAATAAGTAGCAGAGGAGATTAGTTCAATATAAATATTGTTTAATTATTTCATCATCATTATCATCATTAGCCTATTAATGTTCCTACTGCTGAGACACAGGCTTCCTCTCTGTTGGAGGGGATTAATAATTTAAATTCAATTGCTGGTGCTAAACGCACCAGCAATTGAATTTAAATTATTAGAGTGATGAGATTTTTTCTAAATATTAATATTAAGTAAAGGCTTAATATTAATATTTAGAAAAAATCAATCTCTCTGTTGGAGGGGATTGGCCGTAATCCACCACGTGGGCCCAGTGCGGTTTGGTGGATGTCACAGGTCTTCGAATTTTTGTTTAAGATAAAACAGTTTGTTATTAATGTATGTTTAGCACCAGCAATTGAATTTAAATTATTAGAGTGATGAGATTTTTTCTAAATATTAATATTAAGTAAAGGCTTAATATTAATATTTAGAAAAAGTAAAGGCTTAATATTAATATTTAGAAAAAATCTCATCACTCTAATAAATCTACATTTCAATAATTTTACAACACGAAAGTAGCTGAGCCCTCAAAATTTAAAGAAATATAAAGTCCGACATCGTGCTGCAGGTCATTTGGAATACAACTTTTCAGTTCCGTTGTAAAACAAGAAATAACTCTTATAGTTTCTTAACCTCAGATTCGAATCTAGAGGCTCTTTGCTAAGGAGTTGTCCATGCAAGAAGGCCATTGAGAACCCAAGCAATAGGTTCGCCCCTATTACATGAGGCCTTTAGTAGGTCTATAGTCTATACAAATACCTACGTTAACTAATTAGTCGGTCTTACACTACCTAATGAGTAATAAGGGCACGTACTTAAGAGAAAACGCATTACAGACGAAGAGGATTCAATGCAACTTGCACAATATGGGCAGTACGTTCTCTTAGATGCAGTAATGGCTAATTAGTACCTTAGAGCACCTGGACATAAATATGCGAGGTAAGATGTGCGCTGCGTTCGTCTGGTGTGCGACGAGGTCGAGGCGTCTGGGTCCGATAAAATGCGTCGTGACTTACCTAAAGAGATTTTTACTTGGACTATGAATATCTACGGAAAATAAAATTAAAAGAGTCTACATCATTTTGGTTTATTGCAAATTAGGACTTAGATACTAGTAGTAACTCTTTTCGGGCAAACTGTCGCGATCAAAACGGACCGATGGTAAATCAAAATTTACCATCGATATTCGCTATTGATCCCCGGCGCACATCATTAAACTTTGTTGGGCTATTAAATCTAAATTCAACTAGTTAAACCTTAAAGATCTCTCTCTCATAATATTATATTTCTAAAGATTGTATTAGTTTCCATAGTCAAGCATCAGTTTTAAATAAAGTTCAAAGGACCGGTTTGATGTTTTGAAAAGGTAAGATTAATTTTTATTTATTTATTTATTTGTGAAAGGTAGCTTCGTGGACGTCACGGCATGTTCGCTCGACCTTTTTGACCTGGTGGACGGCTGGCGGGTCGACACAGGAGCAACATCCTCGGACCACAACACGATATTTTTTAATCTCAATATCAAAAGGGAAAAAGGTGTTGACATCGCTAGAACCACTAGGATGTTCAACACTAAGAAAGCAAACTGGGATACATTTAAAATTAAACTGGGGGAATTGAAAACTGGGGTTAATATAAATTTAGAAAGTATAAAACAAATAAACAGTAAAGATAATTTAGATGAAATAGTAGAGAAATATATTAAAGTAATAACAGACACATGTAAAAGTACCATCCCAAAATTAAACAATAAAGTTAAGCTTACCTGTCCGTGGTGGTCCGAGGAGCTCACTGTGAAGAAGAGAGAAGTGATGACGAAGAAGAACCGCATCCGAAATGCCGCGCCGGTCCGGCGAGCGAAGGTCGTTGGCGAGTACCTGAAAGCAAAAGAAGAGTACGAGATGCAGGCAAAGAGTGCCCAAATCGCCAGCTGGAAGGAGTTTTGCCGGAAGCAGGATCGTGAGGGAGTTTGGGCGGGTATCTACAGGATCATCGGTAGGACCGCCAAAAGACAAGAAGAACTGACCCTTTGCAGTGATGGTGCATTTCTCAATCCGAGTGAATCGGCCGCCCTACTAGCGGATACGTTCTACCCCGAAGACAGAGTAGACCAGGACAACGCTGACCACAGGCGAATAAGAGAAGCAGCCAGCCGAGTAAATGAGTGGGTCCATGATGAACATCATGATCCCCCATTTACGACGCTGGAGCTGAAGTCCGCCGTGGCGGGTTTCAATCCCAAAAAGGCACCAGGAGGGGACGGACTGACTTCTGATATCTGCAGTCGAGCGATCCACCAGGACCCAGACGCTTTCCTTGCCCTTTACAACAAGTGCCTCGAATTGGCACACTTCCCTACCATCTGGAAGGAGGCTACTGTTGTAGTCCTCAGGAAGCCGGGCAAGGACAGCTATACCACCCCCAAGGCGTACAGACCAATTGGTCTACTGCCGGTTCTGGGGAAGGTCCTGGAGAGGATGGTCGTAGCGCGTCTGAAATGGCAGCTTGTACCGCGGCTTAGTACTCGTCAGTTTGGCTTCATGCCCCAGAGGAGCACCGAGGACGCCCTCTATACGCTAATGGAGCACGTACAGGACAAGTTGAGGCTGAAGAAGCTAATTGTCCTGGTGTCATTGGATATAGAGGGCGCCTTCGATAGCGCCTGGTGGCCAGCTATTAGAGTCAGACTGGCTGAGGAAAAGTGCCCGGTCAACATCAGGAGGCTTTTAGACAGCTACCTCCATGGTAGGAAGGTCAGGGTTCGGTATGCCGGTGAGGAATGCACTCGAGAGACTAGCAAGGGCTGTGTTCAGGGGTCGATCGGAGGTCCAATCCTGTGGAACCTCCTTCTCGACCCACTACTGCAGGACCTAGAGCAGCGTGGACTTTTCGTTCAGGCGTTCGCGGATGACATCGTCTTGGTCGTGGATGGGGACACGGCGACTGAAGTCTCGAGATCTGCCAATGCAGCCCTCGCCCATGTTCATGATTGGGGCGTCCGAAATAAGCTGAGGTTTGCACCGCACAAAACCTGTGCGATGACCATAACCAATAAGCTTAAGTACGACACTCCAATACTGAGCATAGCCGGGGTCGGCATCGGTATGGTCAAGAAAATGAAGTTGCTGGGTCTAACCATAAACAAAAAGCTTACTTTTAATGAGCATGCCGCAAACGTCTGCAAGAGGGCAGCTGACATTTACAAGCAGCTGTCCCGAGCCGCAAAGGTGAGCTGGGGATTGAACACACAAGTAATACACACAATTTACACAGCAACGATTGAGCCCATAGTTACATACGCAGCCGCCGCCTGGGCACCCGCTGCAAAGAAGTTGGGTATACGGAAGAGGTTAGGCTCTGTTCAACGAGGATTCGCTCAGAAGCTCTGCAAATCTTACCGCACTGTCTCATTGAACTCGGCACTGGCCTTGTCTGGGATACTACCTCTAGACCTGCGCATACAGGAGGCAGCCGCCCTGTATGAAGCGAGGAGAGGGTCATCCCGGTTTCTGCCAGGAGACAGGGAGATCGAGAGTGCGGTGAGGTTTGCAGAAGCTCCTCATCCGGCTACGCAAATGCCCCTGGACTTCATATGCCTGGCAGACCAAGAGTTACTAGACAGTAACAATGTGCAGACGGTGCGAATATTCACCGACGGCAGCAAGATTGAGGGGAAGGTAGGAGCCGCATTGTCCATTTGGGATAATGTAGGCGGAGTCCGGAACCTCAAGCTTAGCCTTGCCGCGTACTGCACAGTCTACCAGGCGGAACTCCTGGCCATTTGCAAGGCCACTGAAGTGATCCTCAAGCGGCAAGAGGCGAGCTATGGCTTGTACAGCGACTCAATGTCCGCATTGCAGACGCTTGCAAACCATGGCTCTCTCCATCCCCTGGCAGTTCGCGCGCGCGCCAACCTGGTTCACGCCCTGGGCCAGAACAAAGCTGTGACTTTGTTCTGGATCAAGGCCCACGCGGGCCTGCCGGGGAATGAGCGAGCGGACGAGTTGGCAAAGGTGGCAGCATTGTCGTTGCGGAGGAAGCCGGACTACGACCAGTGTCCGGTTTCATTTATAAAGCGACAGATCCGTTTGGAATCGCTTGATGAATGGAATCGAAGATATGTGTCGGGCGAGACCGCTTCCGTGACGAAAATGTTCCTTCCGGATGCAATAGCTGCCTTACGTATTGTACAACAGGTGCGGCCCGAAGGCGTCCTCACGCAAGTTTTGACGGGGCACGGTGGGTTCTCTGAATACTTGAATCGCTTCAAGTGTAAGGAGAGTCCATCGTGCGTCTGCGATCCAGGCGTGGCAGAGACTGTCCAGCACATACTTGTAGAGTGCCCGTTATTTATCAGGGAACGCTACCGACTTGAATGTGAGCTGGACAGGAAAATAACGAGGGAGAGCCTGCATGGGCTCATGAACAAGAAAACTAGGTAGAAGTTTCTGGAGTACTGCATTAGCGGAGCCACTGCGGTTATACGTCGGAACAAAACCTGAAGCGCACCGTGCTTCATTAGTATTTTGTATAATATTTAAATGTAAGCACGGAATGCAGCAAGGACACGTATAGCCGGCAGTACCTCAGGTTAGTACCTAAGCTCTTATAATGTAAAAAACTACTGTGATTTTTTAATAACTGTGCTTGTGGGTTTTATCCCTAATTATATTGTACTTGCTTGCTGTGATAAATTGGCTTTTCTGTATACTGTGATAACCAGCATTCCGCACAACTGTGATATATTGCACCTTATTTATTGCATACTGTATTTTTACACCTATTTTTATAAGTAAATAAATCATGCCCTTAGAATAGAATAATAAAAGTGGGTCCCTTACCCACAGAATGCAAGGTGATGTATGAAAGAAAGAGTTAGTATGAAGAATGAATGTACGAGAGGCATGAAAGATTGACCGGAATGATAGAGGTTAAGCACATAAGGCGCCAATTAAGTTGGCGGGGATTAGAGTTAAGAAAAAAAAAAAAAAAAAAAAAAAAAAAAGAAAGGTAGCTTCACAGCTGACAGTACATAAACATAACAATCAATACACCAAACATTACGCCAATTACGAAGTACACAGAAAAATATTAAAGAAAGGCGAGTTTCCCACGTGCCTCGGCAAGCACGTTAAGCCGTTTGTCCCGGCTGTCATTTGAATTTGATCTTTGACAGTAGTTACGGGTAGTCAGAAGCCTGAGATTTGACACCAGTCTAGCCAAGAGGTATCGTGTTTCCAGTTACTGGGTTGTGGAGGTCAGATAGTCAGTCGCTTCATGTAAAATACTGGTACTCAGCTGACTCCGGTTACACTGGAAGCAGACTATAGCCGTTTTCTAAAAATTTTAAAATGCTAGACAGTTTTTTTTTTAATCTTGTTGCCATCTGATTACGAGTATTATTAATGATTAAACGAACTTACCCTAAGTGAAGTTCTATCATAATTATACGAAGTGCCTCGTCCGAAGAGATTAGTAAGTACCTGTAATTAATTATTTTAATACATTTGTAGTAACGACTACAGCGGCCGCTTCAGATCACTATTTTTAGAGACAATATATATTTTTTTTTTTTCCTGGCAGCCCTTTTCCGGCTGTCATGCTTTCATTTAGTTTAGAGTTAGATGTATTATGTAGATATTTCCAGAACGTTTTTGGGTTAGACTGTTAGGGTTGGGAGGGTGTTACTCTCTTCGGACGAGGCACTTCGTATAATTATGATAGAACTTCACTTAGGGTAAGTTCTTTTAATCATTAATTATACTTTGTGCCTCGTCCGAAGAGATTAGTAAGTACCTGTAATTAATTATTTTAATACATTTGTAGACTTTGAGAGTTAAGTTCTGGAATTATCACATAAATTCTGATGAAGTTGTGAAGTAAAAGACAACTATTTAAGAAATAAGATATTTATCTTTGCAAGGAATCTTATATTTTTATAGACTACCAATCACTGTTGTCCATTGTTACATATGTTATTAAGATAATTGTTCTTAATCATCTGTTTTAACAATTAAGTTGCTTACTTTCTTATCATCATTATTATAGACTATCAATCACAGTTGTCCTTAAGAACCATAAGTTCTAATTAGTTATCTAAATAACCAGTCTTATTAACTTCTTTAACAAAATAATTTTTTCCTTCTTAGTATTATAATTAAAGTTTATAAACATAACAATCACAGTTCTTTTTGGTTTTACAAGGGTTCTTAACCAATTGTTTAGGTTAATTTTTAAAGAACAGAATATTCTTTGCTTCCTTATAAGAATTATAAACTAACAATCACAGTTTTTATTAGGTAACTCTTTCTCAATTATTATTATATAGATAGATTCTTAATTATCAGTTCCATCGAAAAATAATTTTTGTTTTCCCTGTCCTTGAAGTTTCATTATCAGACCTTTAATACTTATTCTCCTTCCATAAAAGTTGGAGATACTTGTTTTTTATAAAAAATAAATCTTATACGATATTTTTAATCACAATTGAAGATTGCTCTTACTAAATCAGTTTGGTCCTTATTCACTATAGATCTGTTATAAAATTTGCCAAAAGTGCTTGAGTTGCTACTCCAGCCTGCTGTTTTAAGTATCTGGTCAACTGTCACACCTAATGTGTGAGCTTTAGAAGTAGCAGCGTGGCGTGTGCTGTGAGCTGAGAATACTGATACATCAATACCGCTTGCCTTTAAAGTGTCCTTAATCCATCGACTGAGAGTCTGTTTTGTCACTATGTGGTATGGTTTCTTATTGCCTATGAATAACTCTGTGTGTTTTCGGTGGTCAGATGTTTTATTGATGTAGGCTACAAGAGTTTCAGCTGGACATATTTCTGGTTTTTGTCTGAAGAAAGGTAAATTGAAGATTGGTTGATTAGTTCCTATTTTAGAGGTTTTTATGAGATCTGGAATTTTGATAGTTATTTGTGTTGAATGTATTTCTATATTTTCTGTTTTTATTTTTGACAGTGTCTGGACTCTATGTGCAGTAGCTAGAGCAAGTAATGTTACACATTTTTTAGACAATTTCTCTATGCTCAATGTTTCATTTGGATACCAAGTTCCTAATAAACCAAGTACTTGGGATGTGTCCCAGGTGACATTATATTTAGGGGCAGGTGGTCGCAGCCTGAACACGCCCTTAAAAAATCGTTTTAACCTGTCATCAGAAGACATGCTAGTGCCTAATAATAGTGATAATGCAGATCTATGACAGTTAAGTGTTCCATATTGGCTACCGGAATTAAAAAGTTCAGTTAAGAAGTATATTACCGTTGGAGTGGATGCTTCAAATATGTGAGAATTATTTTTCATGCAAAAGTTATACCAGTTTTTTAAGCATGTGTCATACTGTTTGAAAGAATTTTCTGATAGTGATGCCAGCATAATCTCTATTGCTGATGGTGGTATGCTTCGTCGCAATAGTGACGTCCGCACAAGACTCCGGCAGCCAGGGTAAGATTGGCATGAATTCTTCCTTTGCTGGAATGAGACACAATGATATTTTTATTAGGTTTTAGTATGATCATCTCTGATATGACAAGATCCCTAAATAGAGGGAACCAGGGTTGAGTTGGCCATAAGGGCACCACCATGATGCCTTTTGCTTTTTCCATTATGATTTTTCGTAGTGATTTGAGTATAATTGAGAACGGTGGGAATGCGTAAAAGAAAAATGGGGACCAGTTTACTGTAAATGCGTCAATTGTGAAGGCATCTGGATCGTTATGCCACGCTATGTACTTGTCGCATTTTTTGTTAATTCGACTTGCAAATAGGTCAATTTCAGGTGTTCCAAATTTTTCTGTCAATTGTTCATATGCATTTTCTGTTAATTCCCATTCTATGTCGGGATGCGACTTCCGTGACTCCGTATCAGCTACTTGATTATCAGACGACTTAATGTATGAAGCAAAAATGAAAATATTACGTTTTTCACACCATTGCCAAATGTCCCTGGCTAAGTCCGAAAGATGAGGGTATTGAATTCCGCCCATTCGATTTATGTAGGCTATTGCTGTTGAATTATCTATGCGTAACAGAACTTCACAATTATTTAAAGATTTACCAAATATTTTAAGAGCAAAGAATGACGCTAATAATTCCAAACAATTGATGTGACATTTGCGCTCCTTGTCTGACCACTGGCCACTAGCAGTCTCTTCCCGGCAGGCGGCCCCCCACCCCGTGGTTGAGGCGTCAGAAAAGATTTCGGTTACATAATTATTAATTTTTATTTTGTTTACTGAGTTTTGAATGGCATGTAGCCACCATTCAAGATCTGGTTTAAGTGTTGTTGGGATATTCATGTATTTTTCATAATTTTCTTCACCTTGGAGGTTTAGGAATTTACAGCGTTCTAGTTTCTTGGTATAGAGCCACCCATATTCAATGGCAGGACATGCTGAGACCAGTAGTCCTACAAGGCGTGCAAATTGTCTGATTTTACAGCGAGATAATTTTAGAAATTTTTCTATTTCATCATTGATAACTTTTTTCTTATCAGAAGGCAACGTTACATGATACTTATGAGTGTCAATAATATATCCCAGGAATTTACAAGTATTTGTAGGTATAAGTTTGCTTTTTTCTTCGTTTATAATAAAACCTAAACTTGTAATTAATTTCTTTGTGTTTTGAATGTTTTCAAGACATTTATTATATGTGTTACCAATTAAGAGTAAATCGTCGAGATATATTGTTGATAAGTAGCCACAAGATCTTAATAATTTGATGACAGGTTTCATTACTTTAGTGAAAATGTAAGGTGCAGTGTTTAACCCAAATGGCAGTACATTGAACTCATATAACTTATTTTCATGAATAAATCTTAGATATTTGCGAGAGTCTTTGTGAACTTTTATAAGAAAATATGCATCTTTGAGGTCTAGTGTGGCCATGAAACTGTCCCGTGATATAATTTTTAGTGCTGTGCGCAAATCTTCAAGTTTGAAATGGCTTGTGTCAATGAACTTATTAAGGTTTTTTAAATTCAGAATAAGACGCATACTGCCATTAGGTTTTTGTCTTAAGAATACACTTGAAATAAACTGCCCTTTTTGAGGCTGGCACTCAGATATTGCACCAATTGAGATCAATTTGTTGATTGTATCCTTATAGTTTGCTTTTTCAGCTAAGCTAAGTTTAGGTGTTGCAGGTGCTACTGTCTGAGTGACAGGCTGTGAGAATTTTAATTTGTAACCCTCAATCCATGATAACACTGTCTTGTCATCAGTGATAAGTTTCCACTGTTCATAAAAACATGATAAGCGACCAGCGTACCTTACCGAGTTTAACGGCGTCGAGTTTGCTTCAACGGATGAGGCGACCGCTTGAAGGGTTTGTATGGCTGATTGGGGCGATAGGCAGGCTCCCTGTTCTCCGCCTGTCGCCCTTGGGGCACCGGCGGCCTGCGCGCCGGTGGAGCTTTCCAGTTTTTTGCTTGATGCTTTTGCTTGATTTTGGGAGCTGCATTTGAGTTGTAAGTTCTTATTTCAGAACCTGATTTAGAGACTGCTTTAGCGGCACGAGGTGTTTCAGAAAGTGTTTCTCCAAACAGATAGTTATCAATTTTTGTGTTTTGGACTTGGTCCTTAATATCTTTTTTAAGTGAACTGCAGCTAAATTTTCGTCTGGTTATTGAGTCACAATGTTGGATGTCACATAAGATGCGAGTGGCATCCATTATTTTACTTAGCAGTTCTGCATCTTTCTCTTTGGCGTCCAATAGTTTTGATAACGTTGCTCCTAGGCAGGAGATTGCACTACCGAGTAGCCTCTGTTTAGCTTCTATGGCTTTGTCTCTGTTTATCAATAATTCGGGTAGTGCTGCTTTTATCTCACTATTTAATGTAGGTGCACCAACTTTGGTAGCGTTCATTGGCAGCGGGTACTTCCCCAGCAGCTCCTTCCTCTGGTCTCTTGAGAGGCCACACGTTGCCAGGTGTTCCAGCCGGCTAGCCACCTCCTTATGTAGGTCGGGCCCATACTCTGTGTTACGTGTTGGGTCAAACCCAAGAATTTCGAGAATGTCCGTGTCTAGTGCGGTATTGTCAACTTCCTCTTCCAGGACGTTTGTTACCACAGGTATGTTATCCAGGCTGGGATTGTTAGGAAGATCTCTGGTATTTATAGTTATTTTTGAACTTCCTTGGTCGCATTCGATTTCATTCGTTTCCTCTTCATTTGCAGCGTCGTCTTCTAGGACTTCGCCTGGAATGATTACAAACCATTGTTTTACTGACGGTTGATAACCGATTTATGCATTCTGGTGGGTGTAGCAATTCCAAAGAATTGAACGAAACCAGTGAAATATTGAATGTTGAGAGATCAGCTCGAATAGGTACATTCGTAAGATTCAAGAAATAAATTTCTTTTAGTCATCTCGTAAATATGCGGTGAGACAGCCCGATGGCAAGCTCGAAGTGCATTATTTGTTTGAGATGCTAGTTAAAGATGTAGGATTGGTAAGACTATTGCAGATAGTATAGTAATTTATTTTAAATAGGTACCTTGTGGGTCCTCTAAAGATGGCGTTGCCTCGTGAGATTTCGATTTGCTTCGCCTTCTGCGTCGAGCTCGGTCCAATTTCCTCTCGAGTTTTTTCATTTTCTGGCTGATTCTCTCGTATTCGTCGGTTGAATGTCTCCTTTTGGGCATATTTCCACTTTTATTTTAGAAAATGTTATTTTCGTGTCGAGCGGCAGCGCACTAAAATAATTAATTACAGGTACTTACTAATCTCTTCGGACGAGGCACAAAGTATAATTCGGTCTAGCTGCGGTCGTTGAGGCATCCGTATTATAAGATTTTGGTAAATATAAAGTCAAATAAGAAAGATTTGGCTAAAGTACACAGTAATGTGCGATTTCTATGATTGCATTTGAATGAATCTGTAAATGTTACGTAATATCAACTTAGTTGGTTTTTCGACGAATTCTGTACGTGTTTATTCAGCCAAAAAATGATTATTTGATATCCTATTAGCTCCGGAGTTCGAAATGAAGGCACTTTCTTAGAATTACGTGTTTATGAGCATTTCCTATTAGCTCTAATGAGATGTAGGCTCAAAGTGGACCATATTAATAGATATAATTAAAATGACAACGATTTCGTTGCTAATTAGCCAATGAAGTCAATCTACTGCATGCCATTGCTAGCTGGGCATAGGTATTTACCAACTTGCACCACAGCAATTGCTGGTATTCCATAGTTTTTCAGTATCCGTCGCAAATCTAGCCTACATAGGTCGACGAACTTTATAATCTAAAGCTATAGGCAGGCATAGACCTGTTGCCGATTAAAAAAAAAATCCTCGCGTCAAAATGTCGGGACACAGGAGATATTATAGGGCACACACAAATGTGTGCGCAAACACGGGTACCTACAGAGTACAGAGTGTACCTGTGTTTGTTCCTTCACTCTCATAGTTCGATGGGAAACCAATCCTACTCGACCAAGGAGAGATGAGGCACTGGACCAACGCCTTTACGGGCCCTCTGAGAAATTCCAAATGGAAAAACAATAACACTTTGAGAAAGCCAGCCATACCAGTACGCTAACTGGAGCTATGAATACTTATTAATGCAAACCTTAACGAGTGAGGATCATACTTGATACATTAGGCACCGCGCTGCTGCTCCTTGGGCTATTCACAACATTTCTTCCTAGTGTCACAAGCTTGTGTACACAATATTCGCATTAAGTAAAGCCCAAACCAACGAACCTTTTGAAGGTAATCATTCAAGCTGCCAATATTGCATAAACAGTACCAAAGGACCAATCATATCGATACTCTTGAAGCTATTTAGAATCCTAGCATGTCTGGACATTGACCTAGTCTAGATCAAGGTCGACTGATCGAAAAGGCGGTGATTTGCATAATGTATGCCAAGTTCAGCCAATATGTCAGAAGTGAATCTGCGATTGTTGACATTTCATTGTTCATTCTAAACAGGTTTAGTTAAAAATAGAAGCGTACTTTTTTATTTATTAGAAGGTTTCCTTGTTAGAGGCTGCAACTGCAAGTGAACTTTCGCTCGCGTTTGATTACTATCTTAATGCGATATATATGCCCCAATGTAAACGCAGTACTGGCCGTGCGCCCGCTCGATGCCAAAATGTCAATATTGAACCTCCTTTTGAACAGTTCTGTTTGAAAAATATTATTTGATTTACATATGCTATGGAAATTCCAGCCATCAATTTTTCTGTGTAAAAATATTTTTAAACATCCAAGTCGTTTTGGAGGAGTATCCAAACGTTGCGAAAAATATCGTGTTGCTAATTATTTTTTTAAAGCAATACTATTTGTTACACGAAAAAAAACATGTTTAAAAAATAATGTACATGAAACAATAATAAACATTTTTTTTTTCAAACCTTCCAACCTAACCGTTATGCTTTAGAAAGTTACCGTTTTACGGCACTAAAGCGGATGTAGGCCCTTAACTGATGGTAAGCGATGAAGTGGTCGAAGATGGTGCAGCTTGCCTAGAAGTAACCTTATCACTCAAAATTTAAAATACGCTAGGCGAGGCCTATGTCCAGCAGCGGACGTCTTTCGGCTAAAGTTATAACGATGAGCTGTAAATTGAGTTGGTGATTTGGTTTGGACTATGTTCCAGCCTAAGGCTCATAAGTCAGCAGTGGGCGCTCGTCGACTTTCTTATAATACACATAACATCACGGCTGTATTGTCCGCAGGGTTGGACAGAGGTACGGTTACCATAATACTCCCATGTCGTAATCCATATTCTCCTATTCTAATCAAACGGAGACAAATACCGGCGCCAAATGAAAATTTCCAGGCGGGAATGCCCAATAAAAGTCTGACCCAAGAAATGACCTCATGCTGATGCAAATACAATAATTTTAAGTAGCAACAGCAATGGGGTCAAGAATGGATTATTCATATAACAAGTAATTATTTAAAACGAAATAACAGAATTAAGGCTAATCAAGCTATCAACTATAAAATTTCTCTAACAAAATTAAATGTAAATAGTGCTAATAAATGATGATGCATTGGTCAAGTATTCAAGTTTTGAACTAAACACCTAGTACAAGTAGATTCAAACTTAAAGGCGACTCTGAAGTTCGCTTTTTACTTCAACGAATTCACCATTGCGCAACAATTAGCCTCGAGTTCCAAGTCGACATTAAATTTGAATCTACTTGTACCTAAGTTGGCCAGTAACATTTTGGACTTGCATGACGGGTGCACAGCTGTTGCAGGTTGTAAATCAGTCTTTAGGAATGCTGTTACCAGTCCTGATTTATTTTTCTAACGACGATTTTTACACTAAACTTGGAAAGTCCATGTGTTTTTTGGCTTCTGTGTTAATTGTATGTATATATGCAAACATATCCTTGTTTTTGAAGCCACCAGCATGTCCTAGAACCAAAAATTCGAATACATGTGACATCCACTAACCCGCACTGGGCCCGTGTGGTGGATTACGGCCCATTCCCTCTCAAAGAAAGAAGATGGGGCCGTAATCCACTCCAGCCATCCAAAGGAGGCCTGTGTCCCAGCAGTTAGTTGTCAGAGAGATAAGCTAATATTACTGTGTAGTTGAAGCCAAATACGAATTAAAAATCACACAATCCAGAGTTTTCAGCGCGATTTGAACATAATATATAGTCTGACAGAAACTGTCGTTACCCGGACCAGAAGACCAGACACAATCTGTCTGTTCGGAGGATTCACCCTTTTCAATGCAGTTTTGCGGGACTTTCCACCCTGTGCCGCATACCACTGTTGCCTGAATCAAATATTTCTCCCTCCCACCATCATCACCTTGCTTGCTTTCCTACCCTTGGCCCATGTGAATTGAGCTCGACGCAACGTTTTCTTTACTTTTTTCTATTTTATCTTTTTTATTATGATAGGTTCCACCCAACCACGGGGGCGCCAGACCGGGGTGGGTTAGGACCAGATAGATAACTGAAATGTTAATTATATAGGAAAATTATTAAGCGCTATGCCTCTCTCCTAGACTGTATCTAGAATGTTGCTGTGCCCGACAGGGTCCATTATTATTTCGTTTACTTATATTTACCACCTGTATGTACATTATGGATGCAATGAATTTAATTTGAATTTGGTTGGCTCGCGTTAGTCCACCATCTTACCTACTGGTAAGCGATGATGTAGTCAACGATGGAATAGGTTTGTGTTATATATACCTTTTTACTCTTAATTTAAAGACAAACACAGGCTCGGAAAGGAACTTCAACCCCATAGCTGTAAGCAAAATGAAAGTACTTCCAAAACGGTTTTGTGCGTATGGGTGAGATATCCTCCGTGTATCAACCACCAGGACTCCTGCTTAGCTCCAAACCCTTGTACCTTGTATAACAAGTCAGATGATAAATTAATCTGCCTAAAGAGATAATTATACGCACACAAAAAAGTGAGCTAATTGCTAATAGACTAGTATTTTTCTAACTGTTAACTGAATAAGCGAGCGTGCGACCATCCCAGCGATCCCACGGAGTTATTATCAATTGCTACAGAACTGACAACGATTGCAGAACGACGTACGCCGTGTTATTTCAATTGTCCGTGGGTGGTAGCAGAAAGTTTAAGACACGTTGTTTGATTGTTTCTTTTCACAACTAGTTTCTAGCAATCTACGGAGACCTACAAAATCCATAATTTAAATGCTAAATCTGTCTGCTTGTTTATCACCTCTTTTAACGACTGAACGAATTTGGATAAAACTTGGCACACGGGTAGATCATAAGAGGATGAGAACATAGTATACTTTTGTCCCGGTGTCTGTTCCCTTGGCGTAATTTTCATTTTGCGGTCGAGCCCCTGACTGGAGTTAGTGATGCATAAGAATAATAACAGCTACTGTCAGCAGCGTAGACAGGGATTCAGGATACGATATTCTTCTCTCGTGTGGAATAAAGTAAAAGGTGCCTAGCTATGCCTTGGTGAGCTTCGCCAATTGATCAAGTGACGAACATTTTTGCTGAAACAATTATTGTTTCAGCAAAAACGGTGACGTGTTTTTGAAGCCACCAGCATGTCTTAGAACCAAAAATTCGAAGACATGTGATATCCACTAAACCGCACTGGGCCCGTGTGGGAGGTATACGGCCCATTGCCTCTCAAAGAGAGGAGGCCTGTGTCCCAGCAGTGGGATCATTAAAAGGCTGATAATTTTATTTTTACTTATTTGGTTATAGTTAATTACACAAATCGCATTCACAATCGACACTTGGTCTCGAAATCGAATCGAATCTTGTGTTCTTGAAGTCACCGTTTTTGCTGAAACAATAATTTAAAGTATAGATTGTGCTATCACACACACCGTCAGGTTAAATTGTATGGTCACAGTTTGCTTGATGCATATTGAAATGGATCTTCAATTAGCTGCTTTAAGGTCAAACGAGAATAAGAGAGCTTACATTATTTCTGACATTTCGTTACTTTGGAGTTTTTTTTGTGGTTTAATTTACAAGCGATTTATTCCCATTTATAGGTAAGAATATTTTTTTTTCTCTTACAAAATATAACAATTATTTATTTAATAATCGTATTTTTACGTCAAGTTCAATTACAAGCAAAATAACGGTATTAAGAATGCGATATTTTTTGTTAATTTATTCATGAACTTTTTACCCGACTGCCGAAGAAGGGTAATGTGTTTACCAGTCTATGTATGTGTGTTTGTTCCTATGTGGCGTTCTAAAGACCAAACGCGTTGGGCGATTTTGATGATTCTTGTGTCAAACGATTTGTCTTACCCCTGCGAATGTCACCGTTTACATTCAAATTGGAAAATAAAAAAATGGCGGCTTTTGGCCGCCATATTGTGGGGCACAATTTTTTTTTTCTTCCAAACCTATCGTGGGGGTATCAAGAGGTATTTTCAAAAATATATAACACTTATATGTTTCAATGTTTCTAATTCTAAAAAATAATTAACTAAAAATTTATAATTAAAAAAAGTTAATTAAAAAGAAACAAAAAACCAGACTGCTTAAAAAGCGAATATGTACCTCCGACTGCACAGCATGATTTTCTTCTTGTTTACGCCTTTTTGTTCGCTTTTTAAGCAGTCGGGTTTTTTGTTTTTGTAATACTTCGTGATGACACAATAAACGTAGAATCATTTTTAGATCATCAATGAAGACAATCAAAACAGATAAGATGAATAAGCAAAAAAACTATATTGTTGACCTGCCTATACCATGCATTATGAATGATACGAGTAAGTGAAAGGAGGAAAAAAGAAATAAAACAACTTTAATTTATGTCAGATCATCCGTAAGTTGCATATTCATCATCGTTGAGCTACTGTTTTTTGTGCCCATCATAAATAATAGTTTGTAGGCAGAATCAATTAAATTAATATTTGTTTTGCCCTACTTAATCTTACTCACCATAATTTAATGTAAGGTAAATTAAACTTTTGTGTAAAGAATAAGGATATAATTATGTTTATCGTACATTTGCATTTCGTGTGGAGGGAGATTTTATTAAAAAAACCAAGTGTAGCTTGGCTTTTTAGGACTTCAGACATTTAGGGTTCCATACAAAATGTAGGAAATAATGGTATTTGTAAGCAAAATATACGCAATAATAAACATCATCATCAAATTTCAAGTTCATTGGTCACTGGGAAGTAAAAAAAATCTTCTGAACAAATTTTTCCGACAGACGACGTCCAGACAGACAGACGGACACGTGAGTGTCAGCAATAAGACTCCTTTTGGAGCCTTCGGGTACGGAAAATCTAAATAGTTGGACCAAAATATCGATTTATGACTTGAAGATATCCGCTAAACGAATCAATATTTTTCAAGTAATAAAGTTGCTCTTAATTTGGTCATCGTTCAAGATGACCAACTTAAGATCAAATTTATTACTATTTAAATGGCTATTTTTCAAAACGTCATCTCTTGTAACTTATACCACACACCATCATATTCTTACACTTATTTTGCACTCACATTGCAAAATGTGGGCTTCATTTCATAGATTCGGTGCGATTAACTTTTTTTTTTACACACTTTGACATTTGCACCGTTATACAATGGTCAAATATACGCCGTCGAGTCACAGGTATTTTTGATGTAGATGTGTGTATTTTTGCAGTAGTGAAAATCTACAGTTGCAGTGCAATATAGGGTAACTTTTAATTCATTGGAATTCTTCCAGGAGGTGCAAGGACCAGAACTGTAATCGCGCAAAAATCTGCTATTCCATACATGTTATAAAGCTTTGCTAAAATTAACGAAGACTGATATTTTTTTAATATTTACAAAGTTGATCCGGTTGGAAGGTTGTTTATATTTACAAATAGATACATACTGTTATGACTAAATTTAACCAATATTTGGAATTTGAAAATAAGTTTTTTTATTAAATGTAAACAATACCTATTAAAATATTTGCGGTCTATATATGTATTTTATTTTACCTTTAACAGTTTAAAATTAGTAATCTAATTAGTGGATACGCACAGCGCGTAACGATCTATGAAAATTGCTGTAATTTTTTTTTATTTTTGACATTATAGGCTCACGCTTAAACACCTGATGGAAAGCGATGATGTGTTCGACGGTGAAGCACCTTTGCCTAGAAGTAACCTATTCACTCTTGACTTAAATACCCCGAGATTGTAGCTATCGGGCAACACAGGCTCCAGCAGTCAATACCACTTCTTAACTGTACGCATAATGAAAGTAATTACAAAACGTTAAGATATCCATGTACCGATGGTGCATCGCCGTACGTCTGGTAGTCCGATGATGGAACGGGCTAGGTGGAATAAGATCATGTACTTCCATCGCACACGTCCCGAAATGCAACCGATGTATATGACAGAAATATCAGTTCACAAGTCTAATCAGACCAAAAGACTCACAACATTCTCCCATTTCCGAACGCAATCGCCTTCAAATTCGTGTGCTCAATTATCTACATGCAAATAAAGTTCTGCAATATACAGTAAAACTAACGCCATCAGAATATTTATCGCCTAAACAGTTATTTTTCTCCGTCGCATATTGAATACGAATCGATTGCGACATGACCTTCAGTTGTTCAGGGCCGGTCGTTTTTAGAAACGTCTGATGCATATTACGCGTGGCGGCATCCATTGTGCAGTGTGCCGTAACATCACTAATGAATTTGTAATGATTTTACTGTGACCTTATAGCTTTTAAATTTAGAACATTAGATGTACTAGATTTTTTTACGTGCTTTAAATGGCTAGTGTTGTTTGAGCCGGATGCTGCTGTCAATTAAGACGGTAAAAGCTGTAAGTGTACACTCTTATAACAGTAGTATGTAGTGGTCAGTTCTTTTATGTTACTTGGTTAGTGGGCTGCTGGCCCAGATCTTGAAGATCCTCTTCATTGTGCAAGTCAATAGCCGAATGGGGTGACAAAGTCACCACAGATTGGACCAAGGAAGGCCTCTCACTAGGTGGACCGATGACTTGTGGGCTAAGATTAGGTTTTACTCACGTTCAATCGCGTTAACGTAAACGTCAATATGTATCGAAACTGGATAAGCGCCGTCTCGTGACAGTAAGGAGAAACTTCTTTTTTTGTATACAAATTGTCATAAGAAATCGTTTACGTTATCGAGTGCTTTTATAAACTCGGAATAAGCACACTAGTGAAGACTGCATTAATTACCTGGATGCGAGACACAGGAGCGTTCGATAAGGTGATACTTGGGGAAGCCTGTGTCCAGCAGTAGATGTATTTCGGCTGAAATGATGATGATGCTCGAGACAAAGGGATAATTATTATTGATCTAAGATTCGGTATAAGAATAGTAGATTGTTACACGAGGGTCGAAAGGAATCAATTCCCATACGAGGTATTTAGGCTATAGTTCGAGTAGGAATTGATGTCTAACCCGTGTTAAGCACTCTACTTTTCATTTCGAATAGAAGGAAAATAAAAAATAGTAGTTTTTTGTAAATATTTATTGATAATAGTAACATGAGTAGTACCTATTTAAAATTAATTGAGAAGTTAGAATAATTTGTGAAATTTAATGTTACAATTTTTTTTCGGAATGTTTACGCTGTTTGATATGTTATGACAAATTTGGCTGTGTTGAATTTCTGTGAAAGTAGGACACTCCAGTATTTAATTAGAAGGTGGAATCCATGGCGTAGACTCCCTTCAAGTAGTTGGATGAGGCGAAGTGGGGCGTAAATTTATAGTCTCAGTTCATTTGTTTTAAATTTTAGTTTTATTTTGGATAGAGTCCTCAATGTAGCCTTCCGCAACTGTGCTGGATTTCCATCCTCCATGTATTTTTAACATTGTCAAATTCGCCCCAGAATCGGCTAACAGTGTCGCTGACGTTTTTCTATAACAATGACCAGTATACTGTTCACAGTTTGGTAAATTCAAATATGTTGCTTTTTGGTTCGGCCATACCTGAGATTTTATTTTTGCCGATCACTTGTTTATAGCATTTGGTAGTTGAGCAAAAAACGATTCGTTTTTATGTCATTAGTACTCATTAGGTCTGATTTTTTTATATGTTTTTACTATTTGTTTAAACTCTTCTCGTACAACAAACGTGCACTCAATATTTGTTTTTGTTTTATTGATTTTCAAAGTCGTTAATTGTTAAATTTGTGAGTTCACTGCTTCTGCAGGCATCGCTTATATCGATTATCCACCTGTGAAAAACATGATTTCTTCATTACTGTTTTACCGGTAAATCCTAGTTTTGACCGTAGTTCGGGCTTTAACAGTAACATAAATATTATCTACCATAATAATCCTTATCATGATTATATAACATATGAGAGTTATATTTCTTATACTGGATCTCGCACTATATGAGAAAAGTTCAACGGATTATTACAAATGTCTGATACGAACACAGATATAAATCTAACTAGATGACGCGATTGTATGTACTTCGCGTGTCAAAAAACGGACTAAAGTTACGACAAATGATCGTAATCTGAGCTTTTCATTTAGCATTATCGCCTCCGGAAATCCACCGAAATCTAGAAAAATGCATTTTATGCCATATTTAGCTGTAAATAATGTATAGAAAAAGTTGGCCGAGGCATTGGAAGTGTTTTCTTTCATTGGTAAGTAAATTTGTTTTTACATTGTTTGTGAAAAAGCGGCACGCTTGGTTTTCATACAGATGGGACTTGCGTTATCTATTTAAATGTATGTCTGTGGATACGAAGGCAATATTTTTGACATCTAAAGTCTAACGAAGTCTAATGTCACACACAAACAAGCATTTTTTTATAACATTTCAAGTGTTAATAAAACAGGTATTTGAACAGTGCATTTCATTAAAATGTAAAAGGATTTTTTTCCTTGAAAGTCTGCATTTAATTTATCAAGTATCACATTATCACACTATCTTACTTCTTACTAATAAAATTATAAATGCGAAAGTTTGTTACTCAATCGCGCTAGTACGGGTGAATGGATCTGGATGAAATTTGTTAAAGAGATACATTATAGGCTGGAATAGCACATAGGCTACTTTTTATCCCGGCATTATATTACTTTGGGACATACTTTTCACGCGGACGAAGACGGTAGCAGGAGCTAGTGATATTATAAAAAAAAAAATACATTATATAAAATATATAGGTGATATGGTGGTATTTATTATAGTAAATTATGTTTATTTAAAATATAAATATATATTTTTTGCTATTTTACTTCAATACTTTTTTTCACCCTTGTTTGACTGGTAGAGAATGCCTGAGGCATTAAGTCCTACTATATACCTATTTGTTGCATGAAGTTTTAATAAATTAATTAATTAAACTGAGATATTTCAAACTTTTTCAGACAGGTGAAAAATCTTAACAAACGTTTATAGGATTATGATAGGATTCTAAAGCTAAGGTGAACTCATATCAATATTTCTAGCCTCTTACCAAATATTAATGCGGCTAAGATATGGAATGATCTGCCTCCACCGGCACCGCTTAGACAGAGCATATCTCAGCCAGCATTCAAGGCAAGAGTTAAGAAAATAATACTTTTAAAACAAATCTAAAATGTATAATGACTGAGGGCAGAGCTACAAGTCACAGATATAGAAATTATAAATGAATAGAATTTTAGACAATATTAGACGTAGTAATTGACATTGAGTTGTATGTGTTGTGTTGTCGTATGTATAATAATTGGAATATTAATTAATTAAATATAAGTATTTTGACATTGAATTTTAAATTAAATTAACTGGATTACTATTATTAAGTAAGGCTGTTGTATTATATTATTTTCTATGAGTATGTATAATTTAGAATTTAGGGTAGTTAGAGATATTTATCTGAGGTGGGTTTTGTCATTTATTTATTATGATAAGAGCTGCAAGAAACGGGGTGGTTTGTAAATCAGCGTTGACCAGCTTAATAGCCCTACTGCGCACAGTTCAACATTTCACACATGTTCAACAGTTCAACAGTTCATACTGTGACAATAGGGATGTTAATAATTTGTTGTTTGCTCGTCAGGTAGATTAATAAAAAATATTGGACACGTATTTTTCTTTTCATACGTAAACATAAAGTGACGACTATATAATGTGTTCAAATATCGTGTGACGTCACGCCGTTAGTAAACTTTATACTGACATAGTGACGTCACAAGCCCCCAATCCTGAAATTTGATGTGCTTTATCTTTGTTTTTTTTTTCTGATTTGGTAAAGCAAACAATACGTGTTCAATATTATTTGAAAACCTCACTGACGGACTAAATAGAATTATCATTTTTTCTACCCAGCAAACACCCCTATTGTGTGTGTCTAAAACTAATTTTGTCACAGTTTGGCAAGCAATAAATGTTTTTTTCCTTTTTTTCTTCTTCTGCCAGCTTTCAGTGTAACCGGATGCAGCTAGAAACCAGTGTTACTAAGGGTAACTAATATTGGTACACAATTATCAAACAAGTTCAGTTTTAATCATAGTAATAATCATGGAAGGAGCAGTGGTGGCCCAGTGATAACGGCCCCGACTTACGTGACGTAGGTTGTAGTTCCCAGGCAGACGAAAGATTGAAGGAGAACATCGCGACAAAACCAGCATGTTCTAGAACAAAAAATTCGAAGGCATGTGGTACCCACTAATCCACACTGGGCCCGCGTAGTGGATTAATGCCCATTCCCTCTCACAGAGAGGAGGCCTGTGGCCCAGCAGTGGGAACATGAAAAGGCTGATGATGATAATAATCCTGATGCTTGCATAAGGATCACTCTTTCTACTATCTAATCCATAGTCAATTAGAACTAGTGATGTGATCATTGTAATACTTGAAGCAGTAATCGACTGCTCAATTAGCCTCCTTTTTAACACCGCTAAAAATAGCCGCAATAATAATACAAGACACATTTAATAATTCAATAGATATCTACTATTAATATAAAGTGCATTTTAAAGGTCGTATTAACACACTTTTCAATACATATTCGTAATAGTGTTGTAACAGTAAATAAGTTGGAATTAATTTTAACGATAATTTCATGGCAAACTGTTTCTATTACAATAGAGTTGGGTAACAGTAATAATCTGTTACGGAATTTTTTCTAATGGTTTTTAGAGAAATAGTATGGTGGTGGTCAGTATAAAATTCTGATAAAACATCGTAAACAGCAAAAGCCAGTTAATATATGGGTATGGAGGTTTCCGTCGTGAGGGATCGTTGTATCACGCTCCCAGAGAAAAAAATGTTGTCATATTCGCTAAGGTTCCTACAGTTTTTGGAGCTGATACACCGTGTTTAAGATTTTAGTCACTTGTTTTAGTATTAAGGAATTGAATACAAGAAGTTTGGTTCACGGATTTCATAACATAGGTCCCTTTGTACGTCTCATTCTAACTCATCATCATCTTCCTGCCCTTGTCCCATATTACTTGGAATCTCCATCCATCTTTTCTTTGGCCGTCCCCTACCTCTCCATCCATCCCCATTCACATTCATAACCCTTTTAGTAGCATGCGTTTCATCCCATCTCATCAAATGACCATACCAGGACAATAGGTTTCCTTTCAACTTTTCTGTTACTGGCGCCGCTTTCAAACTTCTATCTATCTATCACTTTATCCATTTTAACTAACAATATATTTTTTTACAGGTTTTTGGTTTACAGAATAAGCGAAATAGTTACGTTACAATTTGAACATTGATTTTATTCTATATATATTGCGGCCGGTCATTATGAGCTATCCTCAAGTGTCAGGATCTCGTCGATTCGTTCAGAGCAAAACGGAAACTGTCATGTATTTTACACTGAATACTGTCATGTGCCCCTGATGACGTACAGCAATCACAATGATATCGGGTGCAAGAATGTAACTCAAGTGACAGGCCGATCATCCCACATCGTAACACAACGCCTCTAAATGTTCTTGTAACTAAATCTCAACCGCGCGCATATCCGTGATTACGTCATGGGTACATTACACGTCGTTCTAAATGGCTACTGCGCGGGACAGGAGAGAGTCGGATCAATCGATGTGAGTGATAGGTTACCTAGGTATTGATTATTCATTCACAAGAATCGCAACCCCCTGATAGAATTTTCAACTATATGTGATAAAAATATTTTATAGTGATAAAAATCTTACATACAACAAGGAAGGATATTTGGAAATGTATTCCTAAGGATTAAATAGGGGCAAAAAATACCAGTTTTCAAAAAAAAACATGTTTGTATGAATGTTCGTAATTTTTGTCGATGGGAACTCCATCCATAATAGTCGAAATAGAATAACAAGCTGCCAGGCGAATAAAAATATCACTTTCGTTGGGTAGAAGACTGGCAATATAAGGCAAGGTTTGGTATGGCAACCTTTGGGTATGTCCCAATTCTTGTAGGTGTAGCATGAGTCAAGACAGCACCTTGATCATTTATCTCTTTGAGCTGCAGTAGGCTAGGCAGTCCAGCAAGTGTAATAAGATATAAGCAAAATCAGCTCCAAGATAAAGTGGTGGAAGAGTGGAGGGAAATATTGTTGCGACCTGGGGCTGGCCTAAAGACCATCGAAGCCCTCTAACATGCACTTGCGATATGAGACTTGAATTGTGTGTGAGATGTGTAACTTTAATGTTACAATAAAGTATATTCTATTCTATTCTTGCGGAATGGGTGGAGCGGCGCCACGGAGTACCGGCTGACACCAGGTGCTTTCAGGGCATGGCTGCTTCAGAAAGTACCTGTGTTACTTTTCCGGCAGAGAACCGTTTTTAAGCTGTCATCACTGCAACTACGGCGAGGATTTGGCACAGCATACCATCGAGCTGTGCTAAGTCTGGGTGGAGCAGCGGAACACTCTTGTTGCCGAAGTGGGGAGTGATCTCTCGCATCCATCCATGATAAAATCTGTGGTCACAAGCGAAATATCATAGCAAGCAGTGGCTGCTTTCACCGAAAGGGAGAGGGAGATGTCCTCCACTCTGCCAATACGTCCCCGCACCGCAGCAAGAAGTGACGAAAAGAAACACCGTGTGGTTTTACTCAGTAGTAGTCTGACAGACCCCTGCCCCTGCCCCAAGGCGGAGGACATCCATGAGGATTTACAAACGAAAAAAAAAGTAGCCAGTGGCCTTAGCATAGTTGGAGAAAGTCTAGGAATCCTAAAACGCCAATAGTAATGACCAAATCTTCACAAAGGCCTGTGAAGTGGCTACATCAACAGCAGCTAACCAAAGCGTAAAATGCACTTGCACTTTCGTAAACAAAACTTGACAAATCTTATTCTTCTAATACATATTGCAAACACATTAACTGACATTTTTATGTATATTTTGCAAAAGTTATGAAATTATTCAAGTACGAATCGATACTTACCGCAATTTATATGCAATACTTTCAAAGTTAAAGAAAATATATTGGTTGTCTTAAATTATCGACTTATTGTAATGTGTGTAAGTAAGTAGCGTTCCATAAGTATACACCTATGAGGTTTCTTTAATATTATTACAAACTATACATTACCTTGCTTTCGTTATTGCTTTTTAACCGACTTTCCAAAAAGGAGGCGGTTCTATGTTCGACTTCATGTTTGTTTTTTTTTGTGTATGTTATTTCAAAAAATCTTTTTCTATGATAGGGTATGTTGCGAAATAAATAACGGCAAATCTCTTGGGATTGCTGCAATCGCATGTCTGTTTATTGTTTATACCATTTCATGACATAACATCAGACCAGTAAGCTCTAAAGGAGTACGCTGTGCACGCTGTGCTATGTGTACAGTTCACCATGGTACAGTCTCATATCACCGGTTTTGTTCAAGTTGCATGGTATTCGGGTAATCTATTATAGCATTATTAGTACTTTACTTAAGACTTGCTTATTAGGTACAACTAAAAAGTGACAAATGAAAAACATTTTTACAAAAAAATACTACTGACTTCCAAATAAAAACACTACAAAGTGAAAAATAACTTTCTTTTTCGAAGTCGGTGTCTTTGGTAGGAACCATTTTTTCCGTTATGGGCACCGACTTCGAAAAAGAAAGTTGTTTTCACTTTGTAGTGTTTTTAGTTGGAGGTCGGTAGTAGTTTTTTGTAAAAATGTTTTTTAGTTTTGTTAGTGTGGCAACTAGTAATCGATTTTGTCATGCACATCCTGGTATCCGATTAAGTTGAAAATTGGTGTACTTATGTAACTTTGGATACATTGAAATAATATGGTTACATGAAGCTGGTCTCATGATGGAACTGGAGCATGGCCATAGCAACTCCTCAACCAGACGAAATAGCACCATCGTGTTTGGCTCATTGGATAAGTATTGACAAGGATATTATAATTCGGAATTTTTAGTCCATTAATTAAAGCTTGATTTAAAAAAAAAGCTTTTGTTTATTATTATTTTATGAATAAGTTTGTCCCTGCTTGCCCAATGCATTTTATATTAATGGAGGTTTGTTGGTTTTTCCGTTTCCGGATGTCAAAGCGACAACAGTGTACGAAAAAGTGCTCCCAGTTTTTAATTGAAATCACAGTGAAAATTAACCGATACCGGCCGCACACTACAAAATTCTTCATCAAGAAGATAGATCTACGCGGACATTATAAAAAGGTACGCGAAAACCCCGAGAAAAATTTATCGATAAAATCACATAAAAAAATACCGAATTGAGGTTAGAAATAACATCATCAATTGACAACCAAACAGCGTTACCTGACAGTGACACCTGTCAGTGGTAAACGTCACACGGTGTTGCTAGCCCAACGGGCAAAATACGTTCCAATACACGCAGAATAAAACGTTTTGTTTTTTCAACATGAGTTCTACGGGAATGTCACTAGAGATGGCACAACTGTTTAAGATGATGAAAACTGAACTTGAACAACAAACCGCAACTATTACAAGAACCGTAAATGAAACCATCATGCACAATATTGATGAAAAACTACAACCATTTCTGGAAGAAAACAAATATTTGAAAAACGAAGTACAAAGATTACAGGAAAAAGTAAAATATTTAGAAGAAAAAAATTGGTAAAATATTTTGTTAATACATGGTATAAAAGAAACAGAAAAAAACCACCAAAAATTATTCCATCTAATTAAAGAAAGACTAAAAAGCCTAGGTATCGACATAGATATATACGAAATAAATAACTACTATAGATTAGGAAAGAAACAAGGATAGAGTAAAGTAAGGCCAATACTTATATCTTTCATATCATTCCAAAAGAAGTTAACAATACTGAAAAATAAAATGAAAATACCGAAACAAACTTACATTACTGAGGATTTTTCGAAAGAAACGATGGAAATGCGGAAGAACCTACAGGAAAAACTCAAACAAGAAAAACAAAACGTAAAGGACGCTTTCATTCGAAACAATAAAATAATCATAAAAGAAACACCAGATACAGAAAAAAGAAAGAGAGAGGCCTCGATATCACCTAACAACATAAGCACATCATGCTCCGGGGATTCGAAAAATATTATTGCACCCTCTAAACTACATAAAACAAATGCGTTTGAGTATATGAGGGCAAGATCTGCGTCTTTGACTTTGACAGCAAAACCATCTCAATAAGATAACGCATAGGAAATGTCAGACACCGGTAACGAAATCAAAACAAACTATATAGGCAAGAGAAAAGGAAAAAACAGGAAAAACCCCAATACGGTTGGTCACCGCGGGGTTATCGACCAAACCCCCCAAAATACTACACTAGAAAAGGAAAATAAACCAATGATGAACACCAAGAAAAGGAGACTCCACATGGCAACATTGAATACAAGATCATTAAAGTCAAAAGAATGTTTAACAGAACTCGAACAAGCTTTAAACAACATTAATTGGGATATTCTTGGCATAAGTGATGTACGGAGATCGGAAGAAAATATTGAAGACCATAAAGAATACATAATATACTATAAAAATGAAATACCAGGAATATACCATTTAAAGATAGAATAGGATCTGAAGCAAGAAGATTAATAAATCAAAGAGGACTTTTATTTAAGAACAGGAAGAACAATAGACAAAACATAATTAAAATAAGTAAAGAAATATACACTGAAATAAGGAAATACAGAAATACACAAAAAACTAAGTTAATACAACTCCACATAACAAAATTAGGTGGAATCTAGAGTGCATGGAATGAACTTCAAGACCATACAAACTGGATTACTAACGTAAATAAATGTTAACGGAGTATTACTAAACCATCTAAGATTCGCAGATGATCTTATATTAATATGTGGTGATCCAAACACTCTGCAGGTTATGATTGAACAACTGATAAACGAAAGCGAAAAGGTAGGACTATCTATAAATACTAGTAAAACGAAGTTAATGACAAATTACGTCAAAACACCCATTAAACCTGAAAATGCTGCTGAACTGGGATATGTAAACGAATATACGTACTTAGGCCAAATAATATCTCCAACAGACATCACAACAAAAGAAATTCAAAATAGAATAAACCTAGGATGGAAGAGATACTGGGCTCTAAAAGACGTAATGAAAAACTCGGATATACCAATAGAAGGGAAGAAGAAAATATTTAACACATGCATACTACCAAGCATGACCTACGGATGTCAGACATGGAGTTGTACAAAGAAAAATATCAAATCAATAGAAACTTGTCAACACCGAATGGAAAGAAGCATACTCAACATAAAATCAAAAGACAAAATTAGGTTACAAACAATCAGAAAACAAACCAAGATTATAGATATAAAATACCAAATCAAACAACTGAAATGGAAATGGGCAGGACACCTAACAAGAAGTAAGGCAGAAAAGTGGACGAAAAAAGTGACGGAATGGTGCCCTAGATATAAAAAGAGAGGTAAAGGCAGACCGCATCGAAGATGGGAGGATGATATCAAGGAGGTAGCAGGACCATGCTGGATGAGGATAGCAAAGGATAGAACGTTGTGGAGAACACTTGGGGAGGCCTATGCCAAAGAGCAAGACAATCACGAAACCGGTGTCTAATACAAAAAAAAAAAAGAATATTTGATTACGTTGCTTTCATAAACAACCATGTTTAATATTAGTAGTATATAAGTAGTTATAAGATGAAATGTAACATGTAAGATTGTTAATAAAGGCTTATTATTATTATATTATACTAGCTGACCCGCCAAACTTTGTTTTGCCATAAAAAGACGCTACCTACCTACCCTACCTACCCTACCTACCCTACCTACCCTACCTACCCTACCTACCCTACCTACCCTACCTATCCTACCTATCCTACCTACCCTACCTATCCTACCTACCCTACCTACCCTACCTACCCTACCTACCCTACCTACCCTACCTACCCTACCTACCCTACCTACCCTACCTACCCTACCTACCCTACCTACCCTACCTACCCTACCTATCCTACCTACCCTACCTACCATACCTACCCTACCTACCCACGCAAACTGTGACACGAGAGTTTTATATATTAGACTAGCTGACCCCCGGGGCTTCGCTCCCGTCAACTGGCTACTTACCTACCTACACTACCTACCCTGCCTACCCTACCTACCCTGCTTACCCTACCTACCCTGCCTACCCTACCTACCCTACCTACCCTACCTACCCTACCTACCCTACCTACCCTACCTACCCTACCTACCCTACCTACCCTACCTACCCTACCTACCCTACCCTACCCTACCCTACCCTAGCTACCCTACCCTACCCTACCTACCCTACCTACCCTACCCTACCCTACCTACCCTACCCTACCCTACCTACCCTACCCTACCCTACCCTACCCTACCTACCCTACTCTACCCTACCCTACCCTACCTATCCTACCCTACCCTACCCTACCCTACCTACCCTACCCTACCCTACCCTACCCTAGGGGTATGAAAAATAGATGTTGGCCGATTCTCATAGATACCGGATAAGCACAAAAAATTTCATCAAAATCGGTCAAGCCGTTTCGGAGGAGTATGGCAACGAAAACTGTGACACGAGAATTTTATATGTTAGATATTGGTTACAAAAAATAATCCTCCGATTTGCCCTTTACTGCCTTCTGCTTGTCCGAGAGTGCTATGAGACGGTGTCTATACTATCACCAGAAGTCATGTAACTCCTCGTCCTTTATAAATTAACTAAGTGGCCCAAGGTTTTGGTGTTAAATGTCTCAAGAAGAAGGTTCTCTCTCTGTTCGCTTGCGTTGCATATATTTCAGAACCAAAGATCAGAATCCTGGATATTTGCGAACAAGTTGTACAGCCCTATGCGATGGCCAATCGTAGAAGGCGAAAGGATAGTAACGAGCTATACAGAATTATGATGTGTGAGTCCAAGCTTTACGGATCAACTTTTTATCTGAACTTTAAAATCTGTATCAATCCATTTTTTATCATCCATATCATCTCTAACATCCAACTTTTATCAAACTATCTTTATTCTATGTGAATGAGGAATTATTTTATTGTAAGATGTTATCTAAATCTCGTAGTTAGAAACCATCACAATGGTGTCGATTTCTTGATATCTAAAACAAGGTGCAAACTAAACACTATAATCGAATGTGGTCTCCGTTAGATTTTCACCTATTACGTAATCATAATAGATCCGATTATGAATAAAACATAATTATAATTAAATTAATCAATTGTTATTTTATTAATGTTCACGCCTATTAATAACCATATTATTGTATCAATTTCAATGTCATTTATGAATACTATTTAATATAAACATGCGAACTGGTCACTTTTTTTAAGATAGAGAAGTAAGAAAACAATTATTAAAATAATAGTAACATAATTATACTAATAATCTATTCTCAAATCTGTTGGAGTTGGCCGAAAATCAGTGTATTAAATAGAGTGACTGCCACAAACCAATGCAACCGCGTTTGAATTTGCCGCTAGGAGCGCTGTTGTAGAGAGAGGTCTTCAAAATGTCAGATTGCTTTTTGGCTTTTAGCGCTAATTTACTACTTTTTTATTGTTGTGAATATTTCCCAAATATGGCAGATTAAGTTAGGTACGGGTTTACCAACCACTGCTTTAATAGAGTTTTATTTTCGAAAAAAACGGGGCTGCCCAAAACTGTGGCATACTCGTTTTTATATTTAATCGCAATTCCACCGCATTAGAAATTATTTTAATTCAAAACTTTGGTTCCATGTGCGTAATAACAACGTTCAACAACTATATTTAAGGACCTTACTCGCCACTTCGCCAGTGGCGCCAAGTGGGAGCACGGTTGGCGCAGTGGTTAAGCGATTGACTGCTGCGCTGCGTGTCGCAGGTTCGATTCCTGCACGGAACAAATATTTGTATGACCTACTACCTATGATAGTTGTTTCGGCTCTGGGTGTTGTGTTTGGTACTTTATATGTTTGTAAACGCACACACGATACAGGAAGAAATTCCTAGTGTGGTGCAACGTAAATTTAAAAAAAAAAGAAAACCGGTGAGAACAAAAACGGAAGCCCTCATTAATGGGTACCACTATACACCTTGATAAGACTGATTAGGAAGGAAGTAAGTATCATTGTAAACATGAATATGATATCGCAATATTTGCCTATTCAGAACTGGTTAAAAATTTTAATCTAAGCGAAAGCTATCCTGATCACGCATCTTCGCACAAAACCTGTACATATATTTTCATTTTTTGCATAACAACAAGATTCGTATTAATGAAAGATTTTGTTTCAACATGTTTGTTGCGAGTTCTGTTACAATAGTTAGTGATACGGTCAATTACTGATGTTCAGCAACTTAGATATGGCATTATTTGTGTGGAATAATAGAAATATAACATAATATATCTGTTCTCTTCACTTCGAAGGGGTGGGCTTAGAAAGTGTGAAAGCATTGTAGGCTACTACTGCATTTAATATTTCGTTTATGCCCATAATAATTGCACAAGCTCGCCACACCATTTAAAACCGCTGCAACTCCTGAAAGCCAAAATCCCTCCCTGCCCTTCATCTCTCTGTATTCTTATACAAAATAGCTCTGCTGTCTCCTGCTTATTAGTTGGTTATTACTCGACTGTCGAAGGAGGGTAATGTGTTTATCAGTCTATGTATGTATGTTTGTTCTATGTGGCGTTCTAGAGACCAAAGGCGTTGGCCGATTTTGATGTTTCTTACGTCAGTCAAACCTGCGAGTGTCACTGGCTGCATTAAAATTGGAAAATATGAAAGTGGCGGCTTTTGGAAACCATATTGAGGGGGCCCTAATTTTTTTTTCCTTCCAATCCCATCTTGTGGGGTATTAAAATAAAGGGTTTTAAGAGGTGATTTTAAAAATATGAAACACTTAAATGTTTAAACGTACTTAATAAAAAAAGTGAACTAAACAGTTATAAACATGCTAAGCACAATATCAGGGACTGCCTCACTCGAGCGGACGGCAAACAACCTACATGCGCAAACTGCAAGGTAGCACACGGGACGGGCAGCGACCTGGCACACACAGCGTTCAGCAAAGACTGCCAGGAACGCCAAAAGTGGGACGGCATAGCCAGATCGCGCGTATCCTATTGCTAAGGGCAACGAAAACCCACCACGAAACCAACCAGTCACCCCCGAAATCGCCTCAAGACCGACAGCTAGATTGCGGTTCATCCAAGCAAATCTTCACCGCTCCAAGCTGGCCACAGAAGAACTCCACTTGGCAGCCCAGGCAAGGGGAATTTCTGTAGCACTTGTTCAAGAGCCCTACGTAGGAAAAACAGGTGTGATGAAACAAAACCCTGGCACACAAGTCATCCAGTGCAGCCTAAACCGCCAAAAGCCAGTTAAGGCAGCGATTGTTGTGTTCGGTGGCAACCTGGAGGTCATCCACGACCCCCAGCTTGTGACCGAGAACGTTGCTGCTGTCTTGCTAAAGGTGGGTCAGCTCAGCTTTGGAGTTTTATCGGTCTATTTCGAGGGTGACCAGGACATCGAACCCTACCTGTCCGAAACACAATACAAGACACACAAATTGAACACAAACAACATCGTGGTGGGAGGAGACGTAAACGCCTGGAGTCATTGGTGGGGAAGTGTTTCCGAAAACCATCGCGGGGCGGCGTACAGTTCTTTCCTCAATGAGCGGGATCTCCACATCCTAAATACGGGCCAAACACCAACGTTCGAGACATACAGAAATGACAGGTGGTGCACAAGCATGGTCGACGTGACAGCTTGCAGTTCGTCGCTACTGGGTAAGGTCGAGGAGTGGCGGGTAGAAAGAAGTCTAACAACTTCAGACCACAACGCTATAACCTTCTCGATGCGCCTAGAAAAGCCCCTGGAACCCTTAAGGCCGATTTCGACGCGCATCTACAACACCAGGAAGGCCAAGTGGTCCGACTTCAACACCCACTTTAAGACCAGCCTAGCAGACAGTGACATCACCCAAGTCAGAGTCTCAAACACATCGAACCCAGAGGATCTGGAAACAATCATTTCAAACTATATTCAGAACATCCACCGCTCATGCGAGGAAGCGATTCCAAAACTTGGATCGCCCAAACACAACACCAAGCCCCCATGGTGGACCCCTTCTCTAGACCGTCTCAAAAAAGACGCCATGGCGAAGAAGAGGAGGATCCGGAACGCAGCCGCAAGCCGGAGACACTTCACCATCCAAGAGTACGTGCTGGCCAAACAAACTTACACGACAGCAGCAACGGAAGCAGCCACAGCCAACTGGAAGGAGTTCTGCACGAAGCAGGACCGAGAGAGCATGTGGGACGGCATCTACAGAGTAATAAGGAAGACAGCCAGAAGACAGGATGACGCGCTCCTGAGAAACACCGCAGGCGAGACGCTCAGTCCAGAGCAATCTGCGGATCTTCTGGCAAAAACCTTCTACCCCGACGACTCAACGGATGCCGAACAGCCCTACCACACTGCGCTAAGGAGGCTAGCGGAGGAGAAGAATCCCCAAGGTCTGTCTGCAGACGATCCACCCTTCACGACCGCGGAGCTGGAAATGGTTCTCCAGAACCAAAAACCGAAAAAAGCCCCCGGTCCCGACGGATTAACAGCAGACATCTGCACAGCGGCAATAAACTGCAATAGGGAGGTGTTCTTAGCGATAGCAAACAAGTGTTTGTCGCTGTCACACTTCCCGAAGCAATGGAAGGTCGCCCACGTTTGCATTCTCCGCAAGCCAGGCAAGGACGACTATACCAGCCCCAAGTCGTACAGGCCAATAGGTCTGCTCTCGGTCCTAGGAAAAAATTTCGAGAAACTTTTAGTGGGCCGACTACAGTGGCACTTCCTCCCAACACTACACACAAACCAATATGGCTTCATGCCACAGCGCGGAACCGAGGATGCCCTCTATGCTCTAGTGGGCCACTTACGAGCCGAAATCAAAGCCAAAAAGATCGTGCTTTTGATATCACTGGACATTGAGGGAGCATTCGACAACGCGTGGTGGCCCGCACTCAAGAAGCAGATGGTAGCCAAGAATTGTCCAGCAAATATCTACGCTCTCGTCGCCTCATACCTCGAAGACCGGAACATCAGGGTCAACTACGCCAGAGCGACTAGCGAGAAGGGAACCACGAAAGGATGCGTCCAGGGCTCAATTGCCGGACCGACGTTTTGGAACCATATCCTAGACTCACTTCTACACAAAATGGCTAGTATGGGGGTATACTGCCAAGCCTTCGCGGACGACGTAGTTCTGGTTTTCTCTGACTTCACAGCCGGTCCCCTGCAACAATCAGCTAACAGCACGCTAGCAAAGGTATCGGAATGGGGCGACCTAAATAAGCTACGTTTCGCCGCGCACAAGACCAATGCAATGGTGTTAACGAGAAAGCGAAAGTACAACGTTCCGGTACTTCACATGTCGGGCACGCGGCTTAGCCTGGTTGAGGAGGTGAAGCTGTTAGGTCTCACGATAGACTCCAAACTCACCTTCAATGCGCACGTGTCTGCGACCTGTAGAAAGGCCGCAGACATCTATAATCAATTGGCATGTGCGGCGAGGGTGACTTGGGGTCTCAACGGAGATATAATCAGGACGATATACGTGTCGGTGATAGAGCCCATCGTGATGTATGCAGCGAGTGCGTGGGCCCCCGCAGCTGAGAAACTGATGACAAGAAAAAGTTTGACTCACTGCAGAGAGGATTCGCGCAAAAAATCTGCAAAGCATACCGCACGGTCTCTCTGACATCGGCACTTATCCTGTCAGGTCAACTCCCCCTAGACCTCCGAGTAATCGAGGCGGCAACCCTTTTCAAGATCAAAAAGGGACATTCCCAAGAGTTCATACCGCTGGGCCGTGAGCTGGAGCGCAACGTGCACCATTCCAAAAATCCCCACCCAGCGCAACTCACAACAACCGATTATGAATGCCTACAGAATTTGACTCCCGAAACCCTAGAAACTCACCAAGCATTCGGCCCCCAGATATACACCGATGGCAGCAAAATAGAGGGGAAAGTCGGAGCTGCCCTAACTTGGTGGGAAAATGGGACGGAGTCAAAGTTCATCACCTTCGGCTTGGAGCCTCACAACACCGTCTTCCAATCGGAAATGTACGCTCTCTTCAGAGCTGTCAGGATGGCAAGAGAATCCAAGGCGGCCTCCGTAAGCATCTTTAGTGATTCGAAATCGTCACTGGACCTGCTGAGGAGACCGTCTGTCACTCACCACCTGGCACTCCAAATCAAGAGAAGCGTCCGTGAAATCAGAGAGGAGGGCAGAGAAGTGAGGCTCTTCTGGCTTAAGGCCCATGTGGGAACTGCCGGGAATGAGAGAGCGGATGAGCTGGCCAAGGAGGCAGCCCTAACAAAACTCACATCTGACTACAGCAGGGTCCCCGTATCGTTCGTGAGGAGGAAGATACGGGAGGGGACTATAAGGAAGTGGCAAGCGCGGTACGAGTCCTCGAGTACAGGATCGGTCACGAAAGTTTTCTTTCCAGACGTCCTAGCGGCAAAAAAGACACTCAGAGACGCAGTGCTCACACCGGTCCATGTACAAATCCTTACAGGACACGGAGGATTCTCAGCATATCTCCACCGCTTCCACCTCAAAGATGGTCCCTCGTGCGTCTGTGACACGAGCTGCGAAGAGACAGTCTGGCACCTGCTTTTCGAATGCCCAAGGTTTAGCCAAGACAGAATGGAGCTCGAAGTAAAATTCGAAACCCAGCTTAGCCAGTCCACACTCCATACCATCATGGGGAGACCAGCTACTAGGATTCCATTCTTGGCATTCGCGAGTAAAGTCGCCACAATCGCAGCAAGGGCCAACAAAACGGACGTAACCTTGCGAAGTCGACCACACACTCGAACACACACAACCACAATAACAACCACAACCATACAAACAATTACTACAACCACACAAACAACAACCACAACTACACAAGCAACAACAAGCACACCATTGACTGAAGCACAAGTTACACACACACACTCTAACCAACGGCCATTACCAACGGTAGCAGCAGCGGATTCAGTAACAGCCAGCCTACAACCAGTCTCTAGCATGACTACTACACAATTCCTGGCATGCGGAGAAGACGGAGTCCCTGGCATCCGACTGTGAGGCGTCGCTCTGTTCATGAACAGGGATCAGGAGAGGTTGGGCATAGGCTTCTGCATAGGCTCAAGTCGAGCTGCGGCCCGAATACACCTTTCACCGGGTATTGCCGCCCTGATTAACGGAAGCACCACCAAAACGAGCATAAAAGGCAGCAAGTATGCTGCACTACCTCAAGTGGAAGTGGCCACTCACCGATGTCGTGTAATGCGATTTAAAGGGAAAACGATCGCATTGCTAGAGTGGGGGGAGGCTACTCTATTTGGTCAGGCAAGCTCATTGCTTCAGAAGATTGGGGAGGCAGGAGACTACATGTCATCCGCGGCCCAAATCATAAGCGTGGACGCAATGGTGGTGGGAAGAGAGAGAGGAGACGTCGCCGACCGCTTTGGCTGTCTAAAGGCTTCAGAACATCATGAGGTCGTTGTCTATGAGGACAGAGGCGAAACCCTGAGTTTCCTCAAAGCCCCCAGACAACCAACAGCCAGCACGACGAGCCCCACAACAAGCCCCACCACTCAAAGCGTATCGGAAAGGGCCCAGCAGAAGGCAGCAGCCGAAAAAGCTGCAAAGGAGCAGTGCAACACCACAAACCCGGAGGACAGGGCCCGGTCGAGGAGTCGCCTGAAACCGTTCGGCACTTTCCTCAGTGCACTGCTCCCAAGCACTAGCCACGCATCACCATCTCACAAGCAGGGGACAGCACTGGAGAGGTTCTTCAGAAAAACGCCAAAGGAACCAACCCAGCAAAAGCCTAAGCCAACACGAGCCGACAAAGGGCAAGTCAGCCCGCCGACCCTCGCACTAAAGTCGGGTACCACGGACCACGTAAAGAGCGCGTTCCTCGAGTACGTAGCAATTGTAAGAGCGACCAGAGAGGTCAATCTTACGACATGCAGGAAGATCCTGCAGACCTACCAGAGGGACACAGAGGGTCTGTTAAGGGTACTGCTCGAGGAAGCAGGGGCAGCGGTGTACGACAACGTCACATGCCAAGTCATCAAAGGGGAAATGACGGGGTCGTATATGGCAGCCTACAGCGCGAGGAGTGGTTTTGTGGCCCTGGACAAGGAGGAGACGGAGCGCTCAGGCAAACTCAAGTTCAGCGTGCCAAATGACGATCCGATAGTGGTTACCGCCAAATGTACCAAAATCATGCCGGATGATAAGATCCTGGAAATGGCACAGTCCATTTCGGGAACCTCAGATATCCCGGCATCGCAGGAAAGCTGGGCGGTACCCAATATCAGATGGATTAACGGAGTTCCGGGTTGCGGTAAGACAACCTGGCTAGTAAAGCACTTCGACGAGGACAGGGTCGTGATAGCCACCACGACAACAGAAGCTGCCAAAGATCTTAGGGAAAAGCTTGCGCGCCGCTTAGGAGACGGAGCAAAGACCAAGGTGCGCACTATGGCCTCAATCCTAGCAAACGGTTTCAAGAGTCAAGACAAATGCTACCGTCTTACGGTAGACGAGGCTCTTATGAACCAATTTGGGGCCATAGTCATGGCAGTAAAGTTGTCTGGAGCAAGCGAGCTTGTCCTCGTCGGAGACGTTAACCAGCTTCCATTTTTGGACAGAGAGAACCTTTTCGAGCTTAGGTATACCCGTCCAGACCTGGTGGCTGGCATCACCCGGGAGTTTCTCTGCACACACCGCAATCCAATGGACGTGGCGTTTGTACTGAGTGAGATATACCCCGGTATATACTCCTCCAAGTCGTCGCTGTCGCGGGTCCACTCCCTGAAGGTGAAAGGTTACACAGGGGCGCAAATACCGAGCACTGCCCAAAACACCCTGTTCCTGGTTCATACGCAGGGGGAGAAAGCTTCTCTTGCGAGCCAGGGATTTGGATCCGGCGAAGGGTCGCGCCTGCTAACCATACACGAGGCTCAGAGGTTGACCTACGAAAGTGTCATCATCATCAACACCAAGTCCAGAAGGCTTCAGGTCCACGACAGCATCTCCCACGCGGTAGTGGCGGTGTCCAGACATACAGTTAGTTGCGTCTATTACACCGACGACGCCGATGACGCCACAGGCCGCTTTGCTAAGGGGGCGATGGATGCGCCAACTAAAACGGTCGTCAACTACAATCTTAAGACGGCCATGCAGCATCGAGACGTAGTCGTCATAGAGGCCTTGCTCACGCTAGTGAAGTCCCTGGTCAGCAGACATCACCAAAACGCCACCTTTTTTTTTTTTTTTTTTTTTTTTTTTTTGTCGACGGGGAAAATCATCTTATGACAAATCCCGCTCTTGGGTGGAGCGGGAGATAGTGTCAGACTTGTACTGACTAAAAACCCCGCGCCGTTCCTTCTAGCCTTCATACCGGGGCTCTAGCTTCCTTTCGGATAACCCCGAACCCCGGTAGGCCCCGAACCCCGGTAGGACCAAAACGCCACCTAACAAATTCTATCCAACAACTCTAACCCAAACACCTCCCCAAACCCAAACCATCATCCTGTCTAAATCCTGTAATGAAAATATACATGTAAATCTGCATGGTGGAACGAATCAGTCATACTCAGCTTAACGTCCTAACGACGGGGTTCTAAAACGGGGACCGTCGGCCGGGACTGGTCTGCTCGCACTGCCATGCATCTCCCCCGAAAGTGTACAAATAGAAATAAGTAGACAAAATAGTAAATAATATAAAGATAAGTAGAAAATAGAAATATAAAATTGTAATGCCAGTGTGTAAAAAAAAAAAAAAAAACCTATAGTATTTAATGAAAGATGAACTCACGTAGACTTAAGTTAGTTAAGTAAGACTAGAAATAATGTCCGACGTAGGAGTGCAATAACTGTAATATTATGAAAATTTATTAAACAAATTAACACTGTAAAAAAGGGCGCGGACGTCTATGTCCGCGGTAGAATATACGAATAATAAAAAAAAAAAAAACAGTTATAAATAAAAAACATCTGGTTTTGTCAGCCAGCTTGCGCATATGTATCCTGCGACTGCACAGCATAATTTTCTTCTTGTTTACGTCTTTTTAGTTCGATTTTAAAGCAGGCGGGTTTTTTGATTTTTTGAACTAACTTTTTTTATTTATTTAATACATCAAGCACACAAACGTACATATGTGGCTTAGGCATTTTCTACCAGTCGATCTTTGGGTGATTCAGAGACAAATAGTGGTAGGCGCAATATAGAGAATCAATCACGATTAAGTAAAATTTATTCAATTATGGAGGATTGTTAAGGAGTGAATGGAAAATTATGTTTATTTTTACTCTCTGCTGTTCTTTTCTAATTAATTTCATTACGGCATCCAAGATTGATGAATCGTTTCTCCGGGACTCGGCGAGTTTCATTATCTCGATGCTTTTCTGATGGTTTCCTGTTGGTTCAGGCTCATTAAAATTACATTTAGGTAGATGTCTATAGGGTACTCCCCAGAGGAGGGTCCGGTGACGGACAGCCGAGGCGGTTCGCGCTTAGTGCTAAAGCATGGCCCGTGTTCTCGCCATAAGCGGCACAGGAGGACACCGTGGAGTTTTAGTGGGTTAGAATCCCACATAACTGCGCTATCTCCCCGTGGTAGCGCAGTATGCATGAGCATATCACCAAGCTAAAAAAAAAGAAAAGGGAATAAGTAAGGTTTTACCAATATTATTTAGCATTTATTTATGAACGACTTACACAACACTGTCCTTCCATGCAGTGTCATAAGATCACTTGTCATTATTTTACATAAATAGTATAAAAATCTTTGAAGCAAATATAAAAATTAGTGCAATCATCAATATATTTATTGAAGAGCTGATTTATTGGCTGATGACAGTCGATGTCGCAATATACTCGTTAAGTAAACGTTTGAATTACGCTTGCAACTAATTTACCTTGGACTGCACTCAAAACTTACCTACGTGGGCAGATTCGAATGTTACACATGATCTTAACAGCTATTTAACTCTGCTTTTTTATTTATCAAGGTAGCTAACTGACCCATTCGGCTTATCTGATAATCGTTACTGAGGTTCTAAGTCAAAGTCAAAGTCAAATATATTTATTCAACTAGGCCAAAAAGCGGCATTTCTGAATGTCAAAGAATTAAAATTAAAATTTACAAGTAATAAAAATTGATTCTGCAGTGCATTTGGAAAATTAGCTTGTTATGGAGAACAACGCACAAGAAACTCCATACATACTCTTTTTAACAAAATATGTGTTTAACAATATTTACATGAGTACATACATTAATAAATTCATATATTTGAGGACGATGCACCCAGAATAGCACTATACTACGTACAGGTATAAAGTAATAAAAGCATTAACAGTTCTGGGTTCGATGCCCGGATCGGTCAAAGTGTTCGTGGGTTTCCGAATGACCGATGTTTGGACTTGTGCCCGGTTGATGACAACAAGCTTGTCCCCTATTGGGACTTAAACATAAATTGCCAAAGACGCGCTTCTGCCTAACCCCTTGGGGACTACAGGCTTTAAGTTATGAATAAAAACAAATTGACACTTCAAACTATCTTTACTTTTAATCACAAAAGGTCCAGACTGAATACACTTCCTATGTATTATAAAGTTACAATTAACTTATATTAATTTAATTAAAATAATTATATTTTCTCTTCCATTTGTCACATTGACAAAACAGTCTCAAAAACCGGCCAGGTGCGAATCGGACTCGTGCACGAAGAGTTCCGTACCACTATCGCAAAAAATAGTAAAAAAGCACGTTTATTGTATGGGAGCCCAACTTACATATTTATTTTATTTTGTTTTTACTATTTGTTGTTGTAGCGGCAACAGAAATACATCATCTGTTAAATTTACAACTGCCTAGCTATCACGGTTCATGAGATACAGCCTGGTGACAAATACACAGATGGACCGTGGATTCTTAGTGATAGTGTCCCGTTTTTACCCTTTGGCTGCGGAACCCTAAACATTTTGAATTTATATATGGAACATGTGAGGAAGCGAGCACGGGGAGTGTGAGAAAATCTTTTAGGCTGATTTCAGATGAGAAGTAGATAGTTTCCTGTAGTTTCTGCCTACATACTGCTTTGGAAAAAGTCTTGAGTTTATGCAAACACGTAAGACCTCGTCCTTAAAACCTTCTTAGTCTTGACTCATCCTCACAGAATCCTTGATCTTGTTACACATTTTACCTCATTAAACTAAAACCATTTAAGAGCAAAACAACCTTTTTTAATCACTTTGCATCATTCACACAACCTTCTTGAATTAGCACACACGGTACATTGAACGTTTTGTTACCCGACTGCATCGCAAGAACCATAATGTTTTTCAATATTAAATCTTCATTTAAGTTTGCCTATAAAGTGAGTGTTTATCTTCCATAGATCTAAAGATTTGTGAGATGTCAGTCGTCACCCCAGAGCTTTTCTCGTAAAATATTGTAGTCATACATATATGTAGGAGATGGGGCGTGATGAGAGAAACACTTCTTGAGGATACTTCGTATATTTTGCCTCGTTAAAATCAATTTACTTTAAAATCAGTTATTCTTTCTCTCTCTCTTCCACACTCTGTCACCTCATTCACTCTACTCGTCTTTACATTCCATTCTACTAATTAATTTAACGTTTCATTTCACGGTTACCTTCAGTTATTTAAATCACAAAGAAAATAGTTCCAAACACATATATTTGTAGGTAGATCGTTTTGTCTCGTGAACTTGCAACTTGCGCTACTGTTGAGTATGAGGTCATTCTGGGTTCAATTCCCAGGTCGATTTTCAATTCTGGAATTTCTCAGAAGCAGCCTGGGTTGCTGACATTTGATGATAATAGGCTGACCTCCACTGACATGGGATTTAGACATCACTGGCATAATGTTGGGTGTACTTTTAGTACATCTCTACATAAAACTTCGGAGAATTCAGTCTTGATTATATGCTGTAACATTTAGATAGATACAGCAATTGTAGCTGAATTGTTTGTCCCATTTTACCTTTGTACATATTATGAAGAAGAATATCCATCATGGCTACTCGATGGATCTTCGCTCTTGATATTGAAAGAGGGAAACTGTTGACTCTGTCGCCTGCTTCTGATCTTCTTCAACAGTTTTAATACACCCATTTGAAAATCTATAGTTTCATTGTCATCAAAATTGTTCAGTGACGGTAGGATTCCCTTGAAAAATGAAAGATGTCGGTTGGTTTCTGAAGCTTGATGATTTGATGTATGATCCATATTATAAGACATATTCCCGTCTTCACTGTGGCTAGGTCTCGAATGCATAATATCAGGAATTGAATTTATTGTTCGTATATTATTACCATCCAAAGAATGTTCCGATATATCTATTGAATTAGAATCATCTTCCTGTTTCTGTTGTTCTGTCTTCACCTTTTCGTTGGCAACATTGTTCACAGAATCATTTCCTTTCAATATTTTCTCCAAAAATGCTAATTTTTTACTGTATAAATAAGGTTTCGTTGGTCTAGCGCCTGTTATTTTTTGCTCTTGCAATTTTTTGTACGATCGATAGTAATTGTCTCTCAAGTGAGTCCACCTCCGCATTATCAGTTTAACTGTAAAAGATAATAGACAATGTAATAATTTGTGTTAGTTTATCGTTAAATACTTGTACTGCAAAACAGCTCTTACGTCTACGAAATAGGGCACTGGCATAAAATCATAACGTGGACGCGCGGCGGCCTACTTACTTAGTCGTTTTTACATTCAATGAAGGTTATGTACGTTCTGTCGCACGGCAAAACAAATTATGCAGCTCGAAAACGCAATGTCATTTTAGGAAGAAATGTTGTAAAACGTATAAAAACATACCGTACACCTTTCTAGTTGGATCGTTCCATGCCATGTATTCCGGATTTAAAGCCTTCAGTACATATTTCCAAGCCGTTTGAGTCGCAGCACGGTTCTTATAAAATTCCGTTGTTTTGTCCCACAATACAGGCATTTTTTCTATTAAAGAAATCAATTTACTGTTATCTATGGATGACGCGTCGACTATCTTTTCCATTTTGTTTTTTTTTTTAATTTTCGACGTGCTCTCAGTCCGTCAGATGTTTGAACACTAGAGGCTTGTCGCTTGTTCGTCAGCAAACGTGCCGTGGAAAACGTAATGCCGTCTCTTTCGCGCGGCACGATTATACACGTTTTTATCGAACGGTGACCAAGCTAGCCCGATGTCGTGAGGTCGGTCACGTTCGTTCACACGGTAATGTATGTATAGTTGTGATTTATTCTGTTTGCGTCACAAGACCGCTTAGGCTTCGATAAACGAATAAATGCATAGATTATAGGTCTCCGTTTTGATTTTGCCGTAGTAAATATTGTGTTACGGAAAGATTACAGTTAGTATCCACCTAAATAGTAAAGAAATATAAGTTAATTTCTTCAAAAGCGATCTATAATAGGAGTGAAAGCAGAACGATCATTGTTTAATACTAGCTTTTGCCCACGGCATCGCCCGCGGAAAATGTGTTTTATCATCCCAAGGAAACACACTATCGGGATAAAAACTATCCTAAGTCCTTCTCAGGGTCTCAAACTATAATTTTATCTCAATCGGTTCAGCCGTTTAGTTGTGAAAAGGTAACAGACAGACAGAGTTAATATTAATAGTATGGATGATACTTATGTGTTAAGTAGTAAAATGTACAAATAGTAAATATGATGGCAGACCACACTAAAATTTGACTGACCTTACATAAGTAAAATATATAAAATAGAATAGCAGAACTATGTAAAATAGCCAGAAGTTTATAACTGTACAATTACACAACACTGCTTGGATCCAGTCGGGCTAAAAATAATCTGTTTTCAGCAAAATAAGACAGAATTGTGAAGCACGCTTCCTCATACAGTATGGCCTGACCCTAACCGGTACAAGGCTATGGACATATCACCAGAGAAGCACGGAACATGCCGCTCACTTGCAACTCTAACGTAAATATTTAGATGATTACAATTTATGCATAGATAGAGGTTAAGATTTTATTAACAGTTGTAGTAATTTGTGCTGTTATATTGACCGTGATGTTGGGTAATGATCATCTGTTGAATGCTGTTGAAATGATTTTTGGAAGACTTTCATCACTTTGCAGGAAAGTTGGAGCTGTGAAAGTGTTAGCCGTTATTGGAATGATAATCCTGTTAATATTATAAATGTGTATGGATGTTTGTTAATTAATTACGCCTCAATGGCTTGACGGATTTGGATGAAACTTGATTATTTTTATAACTGGAGTACATCGTAAATTATGTCAAGGAATACGTCTTTCACGTAGACGAAGCCACTGGTAGAAGCTAGTTTAAGATAAGTTGATGTACTATCTGCCTTTAAACATTGTTAGATCTTGTTTGGCGAACTATTGCGAGAAGAAAGGAGCACCCACTTAGGAAAGGCCCAAGACATGCTGTCGAACGTTCTTTTGGTTTGGGCATCTAAATGATCTAAAGACAGAGGCTTTAAATGCGAAAATATAGATTTTAAGCATTGTCATCACAGACATAAATCTAACTAGATAACACAATCCCTCCATATGTATGAAAACCAAGCCACTTTTTCACACACAATTTAAAAACAAATTTACTTACCAATGAAAGAAAACATTTCCAATGCCTCGGCTAACTTTTTCTATAAAGTCTTTACAGCTCAATATCGCATGAAAAGGCCTTTTTCTAGATTTCGGTGGATTTCCGGTGGTAAATGAAAAGCTCAAATTACGATCATTGATCGTAATTTTACATCGTTTTTTGACACGCGAAGTACACACAATCGCGTCTTCTAGTTAGATTTATATCTGTGGTTGTCATCATCCTCCTGCCCACAACCCAATTTATATGGGGTTCGCGCAGCAAGTCTTCTTGAAGAAGCATATCTTCTTCTTCCATACATCTTGTATCGTCATCATGATGACGTCCATTCCTCTCTTGCCAGATAATTTTTAGCACAATTCTTATGAAAGAGTATATATGTATATATAAATATTTATAGCATCCGGGGACAGAATTGCACTAAGCGTTGATAAGGCATGAATAAGCTCATCAATTTTCAAAGTCTCTGATTCCTTGAATGTCATTATAAACTATCGAATATCAGTCATATATGTACCTACTTATGCCCAGTTAACATTATATACTCGTCGGTTTGTACTCTTAGCTCATCTTCCTGCATCTGAGAAACGCTACATAACAACCAAATGGATATTACTAAACTTATCTAATACTCACTCACATGTACTCTTGATAAACTTTGAACCCTATATGTCATTACACGTTATAATATATATACTTTTGGCATAGTTCACAGTTTTACTTGAGCCTCCGTAATAATACCTAGTATTATTGGATAATTCAGTCCCTTACAAAGCATAGGTACATAAGTATTTGGAGGAGACTTGTGTTCAAAAGTGGACGTCTTTCGGCTGAAATGATGATGATTATAAATTAAGATATGATAGATGTTTCCTATAATACTAAGTTCAAGAGATGTTGACGAAAATATCTATTTAGTCCGTCAGTTAGATAACCTAAAATATTGGACACATATTTTTTTCTTTTGCTCCAAAAATTACGACAATACAGTGCGTTGAAATATCTTGTGACGTCACGGTTTCACTCACTTCATACTTACAAAGTGACGTCACAAGCCCCCACTCCTGAACTTTAATGCGCTTTGTCCTTGTCAATTTTTAGGGTTCCGTACCCGTCTGTCTATCCATCCGTTGTCTATCACACGCACGGGTTTTACAGCCTAACGGTTAGAGCTTACAGTCTTCAAATTTTCACAGTATATGCATCTTGTTGACCCAAAGCCATACAAATTGTCAAAAAAATATTTTTTAATGTTTTTAAGAGGTGCGAAAAAGTGTTACCATTTTTATAATTGTTTAGAGCTCGTTGAAAAAATATTGGAAAACAATGGAATGAGAAGCTACCAAGGTCAGCTTTTTTTTACAAAATTTTGTTCCGAAGAATTTTTTAACTTCATATTGACCTCTTCAACTTCAAATTTAGTGTTAATATTTATTATTAGGAATATTATACTAACGAATAGCAATATATTGATAAATTAGATCTTTTCTTTGAAAATCCCTCATTTTTTCTATTACAACCAACTTATTTTGTCGGTTTGGGTCGGAATCTTATATGCGCGAAGTCCAACACGCACTTGGCTGGTTTTTATTTATTTGATAAAACAAAAAATATGAGTTCAATATTATTTATTAATCTCACTGGCGGACTAAATAGAATTATAATTTTTCTACACAGGAAACATCCCTATTGTATTCACAAACATTATCATGCTTGTTTGTTTTAACCAATGAAAAGTTAATATATTTAAAAAACCGGCCAAGTGCGAGTCGGACTAGCGCACGAAGGGTTCCGTACCATTATTGCAAAAAATCGCGTTTGTTGTATGGGAGCCCCACTTAAATATTTATTTTATTCTGTTTTTAGTATTTGTTGTTATAGCGGCAACAGAAATACATCATCTGAGAAAATTTCAACTGTCTTGCTATCACGGTTCATGAGATACAGCCTGGTGACAGACGGACAGATAATCAGAAAGTAAGACGGACAGACAGACAGACGAATCGCGGAGTCTTAGTAATAGGGTCCCGTTCTTACCCTTTGGGTACGGAACCCTAAAAAAGACGCTGCTGAGTGGTTACTTTTTTAATTTGAATAAATGCACGGTGCCTGTAGGTAAAGCCACGGGAGACAAACCGCGGTAAAAACCTAGTAGTCTAGTAACCAATTTCGTCGTTAGACATCAGAATTAGATACCAGCTTACTTTTATATTTAGTTGTATAACCTTTTGTCCAACATTTCAGTTTGTCGATTTATCCATTAGCAGTTAAGATATGTATCTTTAATTATAATTAGTAACCAGATACTTAATTATGTTAATTTTCCATTCTTTAGTCATCGACCCTGATTAAATCGAGTTTTTTTTAGAGAAAATAGTTTGACGTGAATATTTTCATAAAACCAATGCCAGAACAGAGTAACAAACATGTTGGGTAATTAAATAATTAGAATAACTTTAACGCTCAGAATGAAGGTCTGGCTGGTCAAGGTTCTGACCTTTTTGCATCATTCTCGTACCATAATTCTTAAAGAGGGACTTACCTACGAGTATAAGGCGTCTTTATACTATCTAAGCTAATAGATACCTACCTGCTTACTGTTACTAGTTGGTAGTGGTTTAATTAGATGATATTCAATAATTATGACACGATATCTGGCGAAAAAAAACCCGGACTCAAAGAGTAAAATGCGCATATCTTTTGAACGGCGGAACCGATTTTCATAAAAAAAAACTAAGAACACTCTCAAAAAAGTCACCTTTCAAAAAAAGCTTAATCAATATTCACTCATCCGTTTAGGAGTTATGATGGCACAGGCAGAGACGTAGGTACACACGACAAACTTATAAAAAACCCTCGTTTTCCGTCGGCGGTTAAAAACATAGCGTATGGGGAAGCAGGGTTTGTAACATACACTGGAATCCTGTATGTTATAACATTTTTGTTTGTTTTTATTATGTTTCATGTTTGTGTGTGTAAAGTTTTCCTCTGTCTTTCTTTGTAAAAATGCTTTAATTAAATGTTTTGTACATTCGGTAAAAGGCCTTTTTACTGGAGTAAAAGATTAGATAAAACAATATGGAAATGCTTTCAATGGATAGGTAGGGAGATACATTGTGTAGTAACACATTATCGTGCGTCGCATATTAATTGTGTTTAGTAGTTTCTGAGAAATATTGTAAGTGTGCCTTGCCGCCTCTTGCTTCATATTATAATGAAGTGATTTGCATATAGAATAACAAAAAATGTGACTTAATATTAATAACTTTGTTTGTAGGTATTTATTTCATTTAATTGCAACAAAAACACTCGTTTTAAGAAAATCTCAAAATTTTTGGCAGATTCTCGATACAAAGTGGCTATTGTTCTAAGTTTCAAAAACTTTAAAAAAATTAACCTTAGGCTACGTCCCCCAGGCAACCACCTCGCACACAAGTTTACTTTACATTGCAGGCTCCAGAGGTACATTGTGATCAATCGCACGATCCGGGGCCATAATGTCATTAAACTTTTATGTACGAGTAAGTTGCTTGTAGGTGGAAACGCGGTCTTATAAAATCTTCTTCAATGATATTGGACCAATATTTTATAAACACTGATTTGCGACAGACCATTTTTTTAAATATTTCACCGAAATACTAAAGCACTTAGGAATTTATCCACCATCACTATACGGTCAGTACTATCTAGACTAGACTAATCAAGATATGTCAATCACCTAAGTAGGTACTATCTGATATATATAATAAAACAATTCTGGCAAAAAATTACACTTCATATTCTAGACTAAAGCACAAATTTTTATTTCTTTTTTTGCAAATGTTTTATCAAAAGAATTCTGATCAAGCTCGCCGATACGCACTGCATTCACGATTTCAAAACACACTCATAATACCATCGCCAAAGTTAAAATCACACTCAGCAGGAGCCCTCATGTAATGTCTATTAAAACATAAAATAAAATACCCAACGACTTTAAAATCGAGAAAAATCAAAAAAATATTCCAAAAATTTTTGGTTGCTATTAAATATTGAATGATTTGTTTAATGTTGACTTTCGAACGTGACAACTTGACATGTCAACTATAGGAAGGTATTTAGTACATTTCATAATTAATTGTATTTAGACACATTATATTTTATTTTAATTTGCTGGCATTGCTATTTTATTTTCGGTGTTTATTTCCATTATTTGACTATTTATCTAAAATTTATTTTAACTTTCATTATTTTATCATTGTTATTCTGTAGCATCATTTACTTTACAATTTGAACTTACATTATAAATTCTCTAAGTTATATTAATTTTGTATAAAAGCTAGATATTCATAACTATAATAAATTACTGTGCTCGACATATTGACATAATTGTATTTTATATTGTTAACATTACCATTTTATTTGTTTTTTATTTTTATTTTAATTGACATTTTACCAATTTATTTGACTTTAATTGGCATTCTTTATTTTACAATTGTTATTCTATAGCATCATTTAATTTAAATTAAAATATTTTTTTCTGATTACTTAACATAAATTAAATTTATTTATTATTTTACTCAATTGACAAGGTCCATGTGAAATATATTACTATTTATAAGATATTAAACAAATGTGATATGCAATAAAGAATTGAATTTGAATTTCTACAAAATTAACATTATACAATATTTTGACCCATGTTCACATAATATCACTACCGTAAGTCTCAGGTTCGAGTTCCGGGTCGTGTGTGTGTTCTCACTGACTGCCTAGCACCTAGGTCTTAGGTCAGCATACCTAGGCACAGTAAGTACGTTTATTGGTGTATTTTATTCATTGCATCACCTTTTGATCGGTTACTTTTCCTGTAGGCATAACTCTGCTGTGGCTGGTTAGAATTATGAGCGTGATATTATATATGAGACATTAGAATGCTGGCTAAGCAGTTTGTTGTGACAATTCTTCTTCCCAACTAAAACACTAGGTAGTGGTGACGGGCGGGAATTGGGCACTGTCTTTAAGAAGAATTTCGACGTTCAATAAGTGCTGGCTGGCAGCCTTATTTGAATTAATTACTTGATTGGAATTGAGAGTGTTCATTTGCAAATAATAAATCTGTAAGCCTGTAAACATGCCAGTGCACATATGAGTTCAGAATTATCCGGACTTGTCCGGACATTTGGCCTCTTTGCCGGACTCTAGCCTTCTAAATGGTCCGGATTTTTTGCTTGGATGGGAAAAAAATGTTTTTTTTCATACGACCACGGCTATCCTCTAAGAATAATTTCTTGTTTTATACTTTTCAGATCGCGATTTTTATGCAACTAGTCGGGTTTTGGTTTTTAAAAACATTTTTTTTAACTTCATGATTTTTTTATAAAAGTCCGGCTTTTGTCATCTGAGTCACTGTCTCTTTTCCTAGCCTTATGCCAATATTTGAAGTGTTATTGTCCTCGCGTGACATGTCTGCACGTCGGCTCGTCGAACCATCTAAGTGTTTAGCTACTATAGTCATCCAGATTAGGTGCGCCTTCCATGCTTTTGCGGACTTGTGTCAATGCTCAAGACACATGTTTTGTAGTTTAGGACTTGTCTAACCTAATCTTTTTTCTGTTGTGAAATTTTCTTTGATACCCTTAGTCTTTAACTACATTGATAAAATGGATAAGGGTAAAGAAGTTAATTAAAAAAATCAAAATCTGACTGCTTCAGAAGCGAAGTACTGGTTTTAATCCGCCAGCCCGCGAATATGTAGGTACCTATCCTCCGACAGAACAGCATGAATTTTTTTTTGAATTACCAAACTTTAATATTTATCGATATATTTTGGTAAACATTTATTTTTTTCGAATTAGGTACATTTAAACTAATTAGTATCATATTCGTTTGAATTAACCTCTTATAACCCTTTTTTTTGATACCCCACACGATGGGATTGGAAGAAAAAACTATGGGCTCCCACAATAAGGCGCCCAAAAACCTCCATTTCTATATTTTACAATTTTAATGTAGTGACACTCGCAAGGTTAAGACGAATCGATTGACGTAGGAACCATCAAAATCGGTAACACGTTTGGTCTCTAGAACGCCACATAGGAACAAACATACATACGTAAACTGATAAACGCATTACCCTCCTTCGGCAGTCGGCTAATTACCCTCCATCGGCAGTCGGATAAAAAGTGCGTTGGTAAACTGTTCTATCTAGGTACGTTAGAAAATGCTGATTCTCGGCCAGAAAACGTCATTTGTCAAATGTGAGTATAGAAGGCCTGCTATCTCACGATTAATGACACTAATGGCACCAGCGTTACACACATACGCATAAATCCATAATTCCATATGCTAATACTAATTTGTTAAGTGATATATCAATCAGCATCGAAATATCTGTCATTATGTGCAGAATCAGTGTGTGTGTCACTGTGTGTAGAATCAGTTTGAATTATTGAATTTGATCAGCATTATAGTTTTTGTTTTAAAGAAATTAATAAGTGGACTTTTTCTATTATAAGAAAGAAGAAATATAAGAAATTAAGAGAAACAAACCGGTGATTAAATGAGTGTGATACGCAACTAATTCCCGATTTCGGAATTATTATTTTGAAAATGAGTATCTTTCATTCTCTACTTTAGTTTCGAAATGTCACAATTTTGACAAGAATAGCCAGGGAAAACACTCGTAGAAAGGACTTAAAAACAAAGTTATACCTAATTTCAACATTGTCAAGCATAGCCCTCATTACCAAGCTGTACAAATATTTAATAGACAGCCGGCGGATTTAAAAAAAATGTTATACACTAGCTCTTTTAAGGCTAAGCTCAAAGCATTTCTATTGGATAGGAACTTGTACTCAATAGAAGAATTTTAATTAAATAAAATAATATTGAAATTTTCTATTTAAAAAAAAAGCTATTTATTGTTATTGTTTTTAGTTGTCATGTTTTCTTTTTTGACGTGACAACGTCTTAAATTAGGTTGTGGCTGGGAGGCACTTATGAAAAAGTGTAACGCTCGGTAACGTTACGATGAGTCACCGAACGAGAGAGAGGCCCGCCGAAGTTTACATGTACAATGTTTTAGTAAACAAAATATATTTCTATAGTTAAAATTTGTGCAATTCTTATTTTCATTCAATTCCTTGTTCCTATTGTGCAATTTAATTATATTCATATCAATAAATATTCTACCGAGAAAAAGACGTTGTCACGTAAAATCTTCGCCCGTAAAACCGACTTTACAGGCAACCATTTTTTGTAAATATATTTTAGGTGCATGTACTTTTAGAATTTATTTTAATATTATTAATAATTAATGTAATGTTAAGTAATGTATCAAACACAATGTAAATTGTTTCTGATAATAAATACATTAAAGTAGCATTTAACACGTTTTTAACTTCAAATACTCATATATATAAACTTACTAGCTGTCCCACGCGGCTTCGCTCCCGTCAACTGGCTACCTACCTATCCATTTACACTACCTACATTACATACACGATTGTTGTGATAAGAATTTTTCAATTTCAACTAGTAGTTCCTGAGATATGCGCGTTCAAACAAACAAACAAACTCTTCAGCTTTATAATATTATAAGTATAGGTATAATATAAAATTATATTTAATATAATTATATTTTTATTTTAAATATATCATGTGTAATTTCTTTTTTTGGTGTACAATAAAGTATATTCAATTCTATTCTACTCAATTTAGAATTTTGGGCCTCAGTATCCACAAGATAACTGTTCTACGTACTGAATATGTGCCTGGGGCACATTATTATGACCTTATTCTACCAGTCTCTTATATGGACAATTGGACAGTGAACGGGTCATCGTTCATGATTATCAACTCCATCAAGCCATCGCCTCAGGGCTAAAAGAAATTCTTAGTTTCACATCCAAAGTGTTCAAATTGGTTTGACCTGAGGCACATACTGTGATAATTTTGTCTCATCATTCAGTCCAGGATATGAGACGGTAAACGATAAACTAATTACTTTAGTCAATAGATTACATTATGATGCCCATTTACCGTTGTATACCATTTATGCCTATCCAATATGGGGTCTCATTTACAGCAACAGTTGTATTCAGGAGGTTTTTTTATTAGATCTACCTACAAAATATAATATCATTAAAATATTTCAACAACTATTTACTTGATATTTGCTAAAATATTTTTTTATAACTTGTTAAATGTTTGCAGTTTTAAAAATCTTTTGAAACGCTGATAGAGAAAATGACTGATTGCAATATGTTTCTTAATTTATAATAATAACAAGTAGAACGTAAAGATTTTGACGGACAGGAGTTCGTAAGTCATAAAACTTCAAAGAATCTCATATATCTCCTAATTAAAATTAATGATTTTAATTACAACATTTAAGTCGTGATAGTTCCCTATCAGACTTTCTATCACGACTTTATTAATAGTTTTATTAAATGCATAAACAAACTATTAAATAAAAACTAAGTTCGCCAATTTGCTATTAATTAAAACCTATGGATGCGCTACGGTGGGTTACGAAACGCGATAGAACGGTTTTATAACGCACGATGCGGAGTCGATACGATCACGATTTTTGCAATCACTACATCTAATGTAATGCCTTTAAACGAACAATTCTTTTATATACATTTATATAGATATAATCTGCATCTCGGAAACGGCTCCAACGATTTTCATGAAATTTAGTATGCAGGGGGTTTCGGGGTCGATAAGTCTAGGTTTAATTTTAAGAAAATGCTTTTTCTTTATTTTCACCGTAGATATCGGTTGCCCAGTTACTATTATAAAATAAGGTGCCGCGTCTGTATGCAATAAACTCAAAAACTACTGAACTGATTTTCATGCGGCTCACTATTCACCAATAGAAAGTGTGAGAAACAAAGAAGGTTTCTGTGTAGAATTTGTCACAGACGAAGCCGGGGCGGGTCGCAAGTATTAGATAAATAAACCCTAATACATTTTTGAATTTTCTGGCTGACAGAGAAGAATGATAAAGAAAGAGAAAAATTCAAAATGTTTAGAGTGACCATGACCATTGGATGTCAGCAATGGCTATGGTCAAAATGCCAAAATGTACGAGATTGATCACGTGACATTTCGATAGTGGTTGACATGTCCATACATTTTTGACGTTTTTCCAATCGCTATCGCTACGATTTCGTTGACAGAATGCCACTTGTCTAGAGCCTTGTGACATTTTGGTAGCGTTCCATGTATTCTATATTTTGTATAGAGCCCAACACTAGCTTGTCGGTGACACAGAACTAATACTACTTAATTAAATGGCACGCTCTCGGATATTCTCAACTCATTTCTCTCGTTTAAAAAGCTAGTAGAACTACGAGTATTTTCTTAAAAAGATAGCTACATTATTCAAGGAATGGAAGAAGCAACTTCTTTTTACAAGCTTTTATTTAACTTGCAATGTATGTACGTATGTTTGTATGTATGTAAGTGTGTTCGGGTCAAATCTTGCAATTGTATTTTAAAGCAGTTATCATCCACAGATTAAGATGAAATTTTGCATACACGTTTAGTTTGGATGACAATGCATGGTTAGCTAAGTGATGTCTAAATGCAATATGGTGGACGGCCAAAGATGGCGGACTAGTTATTTTTTGTGCACTGCGATGTTATGGGTTTCAAATGAAAGGGTTTGCCGAGAAAAATACGAAAAAAGCTTTTTTAAAAAAACATTTTTAATGAATAACTTATAACGTGTCGATAATGCTCATTGCATTATCGACACGTTAGTAAATTTAGTAAAAAATGCTAGAGACACACACATATACACACACACACACACACTACACACTCACACACCACACTCACTCACTCACTCGCTACATACTTTCAGGCGGTGAATGTAACTCTTGAAAATCAGCCTTGTTTATTTTCCTTGTAAAAAAGAGAAAGAAAAAATCTGCCTAATCCTAGCGCGGGGAGATACCACAGTTATGTGGTACTCTAAAATTCCACGTTTTCCTCCTGTTCCGCGTATAGCAAGATCACGGGCAGCGTTAGCACTCTTAGTTATTTTCATTAACATCGTGCAGTGTAAATGTCTTGTAGAAATGCTAATAGATGCAGCACTGTGCGTGATTGCCGTTTTGAGTCACAAGAAATACATGTCTACGGCCTATCGAGTATTTTGTGTTGGACCAAGTCAGTAACTTTTCTTTGTGTTGATTTAATAAATACGACGAGCATCCGATGAAAGCGTCCCTCTCAAAGAGAGGAGGCCTGTGTCTGAGCGGTGGGAATGTTAAAAGGCTTGATGGTGATGAAAATCTTTATCAGACAAAGCAAAACACTACTAAGCTAACTATTCAAGATCTCTTATACCCGTGAAAAACTTATCACTAAGGAACACCAGTGAGCCTCTGAGGTCTTCTTAATCAGTTCCACTTTACCAAATGATACTTTATGAGCACAAGTGCTTGATTGTTGATGTAAATACCAAAATCGCTATACGTATGTCTATAATATTTGAGGAGTTCCCTCGATTTCTCCAGGATCCCATCATCAGATCCCGGGAACATAACAAAAAATAAAAAAAGATTCCGACGAATTGAGGATCTTCTCCTTTTTTTGAAGTCCGTTAAAGATTTGCATTAGTAGTCCTAGAGAATTACCAACGCATATAGCATATGGACCTAATCAAGTAATGATCAGACTGACCTGTTGTTTGGATCACAACTACGCTTGAGTGAACTGGGTTAAACAGAAACCAATTGAATAATTAAATGTAGATTATAACCAATGCAGGTTTCAATGGCATGGATTACTCTTCAAGATCCATTGGAACCCAAAGTTCCAATTTACCTGAATGCAGTAGAATACCAACATTTTACATGGAGCGACTTCCTAGGTATACATCTCTACAAACTAGATACATTACTTCCCAAACTTCTTGGCCGCTCTGAAATAAGTGCTGTTCATGGTAATACCGGTGAATAAACAGATAAGAGTGATATTCGTTTTACGTTTAGATACAGTTACAAACTAATTTTCGAATTCGAATTATATTGATTTCTCCAGATTCAAAATCGCTTTTAGTTTATTACTTGCACGATCGTGAGAAGCAAAGATTGTGATATATGATGCGGCCTTCCACTGGAATACCTTTCATTTTTATAATAAGAAGAAAACGGCTATAAAAGCGTATGTAAACTTGCAAACGATTTGCATTCCGACTAGGTTTGCACAGCTGGGCTTTTTAGACAAATTCTGTAGTTTTTATTTTAGATTTTTTTACGTCATAATTTGAATATTCTGCTGAGAAGAAAGCAAGCCAAATAACTATGCATTTATATTTATGCGTGTGTATTTTTTGTCTAAAGGCTAGCTTTTTAGTAGTTTCTATTGAAATAAGGCACTTGTCCCACCGCCGACGATACGAGTTGGCGAGCAGCAAGAAGCAAGGGTTTAGTTCCGATAGTGTTACCGCTCGGCTATGAGCGACCCAACTAGAAATCTATGCAGTAGCTCCGGAGGAGAAAGGTGCAGCTTTCTTTGAAGCTCCAATGTCTATAAAGGAGTCAGAATTAGGCAGAGTTCGATAATAGCTAAAACTGTAGCTTATGAACGCAGCAGACACCTGGTGCCATAAGGTATCACAAAATACCTTATATTTTGTGATACCTTATGGCACCATTAACTGCACAATAGTTAGATTTGTATCTTTTTTGCCACTTTACCATTGACTGCACTTTTAGTTGCATTACGGTCCGACGTGACATACTTTGCCACGCTGTTCTGCTTAGGATAGGAAAATGTGACTAATTTACTTCTTGCGGTTTCTGTTATGCATGTGAGGTAAAATTAGCTCCTCAGCTCGTAAAATTCCTTTTTGTAGAACTACTATGGAGTCTGCAGTGCAGTCATGTTAGGAAATACCTAATAGCTATATAAATGGAGAACGCTTTAAACTTGGCTTTTTAATTTTTATTTAATTTATATTCCTCGTCGTTTTTATTTTCGTGAAAATTAATTAACAAACTTTGTTTTCTTGGATCATTATCAGAAGGTTTGACGATTAATTCTTGAAGTAAAAACCTGTAGGTGTATTGCCCACTAATTTCATTTTCAGAGATCGATCATCATACAAGTAATATAAATTCAATAGGAACTGGTTTCAAACTAGCCAACTCTTGATCCGTGGGGTCCGAGTGCTCACGCTTTGTTTAAAGATCTTTCCAAAGGTCTAGATGACGACTTGTAGTCTTAGTTAATTAAGTATTTTATGTTGTACTGTATATATTTTTATCTGTGTAAATAAATACAACATACAATTAAAAAAGGTACTTGCATTAAAATCGCCAACAAAACACAATATTGCACTGCAAGCTGCAATCTACGATTCGAAGTGAACTAAATAATGAGTGAATTTGCGTTAGTTCATTCATTTAGTGTCACAATCAGCTTTCAAAAGCCATTTTCACTTCTGGGTGCTTAAGTAGTGAAAATAGCGGTTGTAGGAAATTACAAGCGCCATTATGCATCTCTACTGGATCTATTAAATAGGATCTATATAAGACGCCCCCTTAGCGCTTCAGCAGCAACCTTTTGTGCTGGTTGGGGAGTGATTTTGTGTAGCGGGCGATGTCCCGCACCACTCGCTCGGGCGGTCAGTCCTGCACGCGTTGGTTGGTTGGTCTCACGGCGTGAGTTCTGACCGCCAAGCGAGCATTATCGCTGAGCGAGTATTGTCTTTGATAGCTCTTGTCCCTGAGATAAACTTTTGCTGGGAGAGTACTCGCCGGCAGTGTGAACAGCCAGCGATCAATTATTAAAATATGTGTCTCTTTTATTGACACGGGATCTGTATCTTTTATTCGTTTCTCCAGCGAGAAAGTAGTCGATAGCTAATCTTTTCGGCGGTGGGACAAGTGCCTATAAGTATTTGAAGATGACAAGAGTACCTGCCGAGTTTTTTTTGACGACCAGTCATCAAGATAACAAAAATAATAATAATAATAATAAAGGTTGACTGATAGAGAATGCCTATGTACCACTATTGTACATGAAGTTTATTGTTTGCAATTTAAGTAATTCACGTACAAAAGGTTACTTTCTGAACTGCTGAGAGCCATCACGCTATGTCGAAAGGGGGTCAAGCCAGTTCGAAGTAATCTCAGCAATTTTGTGCATTGAAAGCGTATCTAGTAGATTGCATGCAGTGATTGTCCGAGCACATTATATTTTTTGGACACAATGAAATATGGGACTTATAAGTGTAGCATCATTTATCATTTTTATTTCATAATTTTTATTGTGAGCATATAAGTGGAAAGAAATGAGTGCAGGTAGGTTCAGACTAGAATGGCGAGTCGCTGTATGCGCAGTAGCGAATTTATCTGACATCGGGACTTAACAGTCCCGATGTCAGATAAATTCGCCCCAGTTACTGCGCAGTGAAAAGGGAACTTCACAGTCGCTTTTAAGTTTGAATCGATCTGTATCTAGGTATTACCATGATCAACAATTCAACATGAGACAATTTAATATTAAATTAGGTGAGACGACACAAATAATAATTGAATCGTTCATCAAAACTCGGGTTCGAGATCCAGATCGGCAAAGTTCAAAGGTTTGTTGGATTTACATCTGGAATTTCCCCCTAGTAGCCTAGGTTTTTGGAATTATGTCCGGTTGTTGTATTAGGCTCACCCGCACCACTTGCTACTCGGACATAACTGTTAAAATGTGGCTGTATTTTCGGTACGACTCGGCTTAAACGTTCGGGTAGGCGAGATCTTGTGTCTCAATGAAATAAAATCTCAGATGTTAGTGGAATTTTGGGCAATTTTGAAATCTCAAATGTAAATTATACTTACATATTTCGAAAAGCTCTGTACAAGTAAAGCCTTCTATACATGTACTTGAACACTTTCTTGTGTCAATGACAACGTAGGTTTCACACATCAGGCCATTGAAGACCGATATAAATTGGGCTTTCAGGGGGGCGCTGCTGCTCGAAAAACAAAGTAACATAATGTGTCAAAAGCACATTTAAAATTAGTTCTTAAACGGGGCCAGCCGTGTTTCAAGATAAACTTGATGCTCTGACGCAGCTGCATCAAGTGTCTAGAAGTGCAATTGACTATCAGAGTATCTTATAATTTATAAATCTACTAGTTTTTGGTGAATCTTGTATTTGACCTCTCACATGTTTTGAGAAATTGCTTTTTATATATTAACATATATACAATTGAATATTCTAAATAAAATTAAAACATCAAACCTATATACAAATACAAAGGGGAAAGGGAAAAGGGCTCAATGTGCATTAAAAAATTCATCCACATCGATGTCAATAGGAAACGTGCCCAGAACGCTGGCAGCATTGCCACGATGGATGGCAATTCTGATTATAGGCCCGAAAAAAAGGCCAGCCCTCTGGTCACGTGAAGAGTCGACGAGCTTTGTGCTAATTTCTCGAAAAACTCGATGCGCACTCGGAACCTATGGACCTAATGTTTCAACCACAAACGGCTCAAACATATAACTTCCAATAAGGTTGATATATTTGCGCCGTTTCAGGATAAGAGAAATTAAGATAGAAAATGTGAAAATTAAACCTTACTGTAGGGTTTATACTCGTACGAACAAAGGCTAACAAAGATAAGCTAACGTTACATTACGTAGTTATAAAATCAGTTAAATAAGAGAGTACGCGCGTTAAATAATTATAAACATATAAAATTAAATGATATATTTGAAAAAAAAAACTCATTGTATAAGTGGAACACTATAACTAAAATGGAAGTTATCAAAAAGCCAACGACAGGCGGTATTCCCAGGCGGTCACCCATCCAAGTACTAACCACGCCCGATGTTGCTTAACTTCGGTGATCGGAACGAGAACCGGTGTATTCAACATAGTATGGACGTTGGCAACAGTGCAACTGAAATTATTCTTCAAGAGCAGTGCAGTTGGCAGTCGCCCAAAAGTGATTTATTTCTGTACCTGTAACTAAGTATTAATTGAACTTCCGATCTAAAAGAAGACACCTTTGCAACTAGTTGTGACCGCTCATAACTTTGGCCAGGAACGTCATGCGCCATCCAGGTCGTTGAAGTGGTTCCATCGTTGCTCATTGCAGCTATTGTACCGGAGTGCCTAACCTGCATGTTCTTCAACTCTTTAGAAGGAAATACTCAAGATGAGAGCTTGAGGTTATATTGTGGATAATGGCGATGCATGAACTGCCAGTATTTAAGGAGATTGCTAGTACTAGCTCAAGATATGATGATAAAGATGATTGTATAGTAAACTATGCGATGATCACTTCCATCTTCCAAGAGTCATCTAAACTTGTATTATTTATATGTCATCATCATCTCAGCCGAAAGACATAGCAGCTGCTGCTGTGTATGCATAGTAGCTGGATATAGGCCTCCCCCAAGCGTCGCCACAGTGATCGGTCCTGTGCGTTTCCCATCCACCGGTCTCCCGCAGCCTTGACCAGGTCGTCGCTCTACCTAGAGGGAGGTCTACCAACGCTGCGTCTTCCGGTACGCGGTCGCTATTCCAGAACTTTTTTTTTAATTATTGGTAGGCTCGCGCTTGACTACTATCTCACCTGATGAGATAGTGGTCTCTCTTTTCAGTCACAGCGGCCATCCGTTCTGCATGCAATATACCCTGCCCACTGCCACTTAAGTTTAGAAATTCTTCAGGCAATGTCGGTACTCTTGTTTCTCTTGTTTATATGTGAAATTAAATATTTGTTTGCAATTCTTACTCTGGTAGAAAGCATAATATCCATAACAGGCACTCAACTATCCATAAACCACGGCAGCAAAGCCGCAGAAAAAAGCTGGTAGACAATCAAAGCAGAATAAAGGTGACACTTTTAGACGACAATACAAATATGCTCGTAACTTGTATAAGGCACACCGCCGACTATCAGCGACAAGCTAGTAGAGCTAGAAACTAGATACGAGTTGGCGAGCAGCGAGAAGCTAATGTTTAATTCCGATAGTTTTGCCACTCGGCTATAAGCGAGTGTTCTTGTGTGACGTGCGATTACTTTCATCAATCGTTCGGGGCGGCCACTCCTGTGCAAACTTGCACGCGTTAGAAATGACAACTGGTTGGTCCCACGGCGTGAGTTTTGACCGCCAAGCGAACATTGCTGAGCGAGTGTTATCTTTGATAGCTTTTGTCGCTTCGACAAACTAGTGGTGAGAGGGTTCTCGCTCATTCAACAGTCCTAACGTCACATGGATTATTCAATAATGATCCACCGGAACTATTGAACAGAACTATAAAACGCTTGCATAACTTCTTTACAACAGAATTTAGAGATATTTCTTGTGTAGAAAAAGTATTCTGACGTAATGAATTTCTAGATTTAAATCTGTGGAATTGAAAGTCATGTTTTCTAATAGTTTTCGAGGGTTTTGTTGAGATAGACAAAGAGATAGCCATTGTAGATTATCTTGTAGATTAATTGACAGTTAGTGCCGATTTAATCTAGTGTTGTTGTGTTGTAACTTGGGAATATGGGTAAATTCACATACGCAGAACCTTCACTTAGCTACACTTCTTTCCTTCTTAGATATAAAATAATAGTTACAGTTTTTTATGGTTTGGTGATGGAGGCGGGCTTCCACTGAATGGAGGCAGCTCGAAACTATCAGATGATATCCAACCACAGACATAAATCTAACTAGATAACGCAAGTCCCTCCATCTCTATGATAACCAAGCGTGCCACTTTTTCCAAAAAATTTAGAAACAAATTTACTTACTTATGAAAGAAAACATTTCCAATGCCTCGGCCAACTTTTTCTATACATTCTTTACAGTTCAATACGGCATAAAATGGCATTTTCCTAGATTTCGGTGGATTTTCGGTGCCAATAATGCTAAATGAAAAGCTCAGATTACGATAATTGATCGTAACTTTACTCCGTTTGTTGGAAAAAATGTAAAGACAGTGTCGCTAACACGATCAAAATAAACCTATCGCAATAAGGGGCGTCTGTGACCCTTTCACTTGGTATTTAATGAGTTTATATCTCATAAACACGTGGACCGAATTACATGATTTAAACGGATAAAAGGGTTTACGCCTATATATACCTTTTATTTGACAAAAATATCTCAATAAACAAAAAATCATATTTTCAAGTTACGTAGTGTACAAGTCCGATCAAAGACTTTTATTTTTTTGTTATCTGGTTCTCAGTTTAGTCTAGAATTTCGGTCATGGCAGCCAATGTCAACAAAGCAAGCTTCAGACACCCTCACTCGCATAGTCCAATGTTACGGAAGAGGTCTAGAAAATATTCTTCTTATTAGCTTATTGATGGCATACATTATTAAACAGATCTTTTACTTTATTACTAACGTTGCAAGCACCAAATTTTGTGTAGGAATGTGAGCTCTACTAAAATTTTACAATGCGGTCATAAAAGACGCCTCCACCATTTGTAATTGTGCCAAATACCGGCAACAGTTGTAGGTGTACTAGAGCACTATTGTTTGATATTGTCACACAGTTTATATCAGATTGTGTAACTAAGTCAGTAACATCATCTGTTACCGTTACGATATTTAACACTACGTGTTTGCAATGAGTAATGCAAGTTGTTTTCAATGTTTTTCTATAAATTTGCAATTTATAGTAACAGGAGAAATATAGTTTAGTAGTGGTAGTAGTAGTAGATTGGTACAAAATGCCTAAGGCTTTAAGTCCGCCACTGTACGTTTGTGTGCATGAAGTAATAAATAAATAGTCACCCGCTGTTCTTTTTCTTCTTTTCGATTCGACGGCACATTTAATTAGATTGTCTGGGCCCAGTAGGCGGCCACGCTTATTGCAGCGTCAGAAGCACTGTACAGCTCTTCCAGGGTACCAGTGGATGGACAGCCAGGACACTCCAGCAAGTGGGACAAAGTCTGTACAGGGGCACCACACTCGCACCCGCTGTTGAACATAGCCTGTATTTAACACTAGGATCTGTATTACTTACACCACCTCTAGTGGTTTTTATAAGGCAGAGTACCAACAGTTGGGCAATGAGGTCGTAGGTGATAGCCCAAATTATTCAGGTTTATATTTTTGAGTTACTGGAGCGCCGCGTCGGTGCCGATGGCTTTACTGGCTGTCAAAGGTCGGGGATATCTTTAAATATAAGGTAAGTGGGTAGTAATTACTATTTACAAGGGTTTGGATACTCTATTAGCTGTGGCTTCTCAACTTGCAAAAATCCACGGAACAGAAAGTTTGTCCCGTAAAGCTTGTGAAGCTGTAATGTTTCTGGGCGGAGTAAAGCTAATATAAGTTGGCTATTTCAACTAGGACCCGCTCACTCAACCAACCGAATGGCCATCAAAGTAAGCGGAGTCCCTATTTACTAGGATACTACACCTACTGCAAGTTTGTGTAGTGTTGGTCGATTTAAATCACTCAACAAAAAATCTGCGAATCTTTTATGCACATACTGTCCAAAGAAAGTTCCTTTCCTTCAATATGAGTATAATCAAGTATACCATTAATATCGATGAATATTCAACATCTTACATTCCATAATGCTGCGCGGTGTCGATGAGTTGTGCCCACTGCCCGGGCTGTACTGATGCCATAACCTTTGCCTCTTACTTTCAAATGACCTGCGTAGATCGGTAGGGATGGGCGGCGCGGAATGTGGTGTCGATGTATCGTTGCCGATTTAGAGAGTTATCGATAAACGTGGACCGATTTTAAATTCGGCCTGTGGTAGTATAAGACACGTGACATCTACCTACGCGTAGAAGTTTATGGTCGATTCCCTTTCACAGAGAGTCCCAAAAATGGGAACATTATGGTCATTATCACCATCAGCCTCCACAGCAGTCCACTGCTGGACAAAGGCCTCTCCAATTGCAAGTCATTTGCTTCGATTTTCGGCAACTCATATCCAGCTGCTACCAGCCACCCTGCGAAGATTGTCGCTCCTAGCCTGAGGGCATCCCACCTTACGTTTACCAGTTCACGGTCTCCACTCAAGAACACGTTTACCCCAACGGTCATCGGTTCTACAGCTTATATGGCCGGCCCATTGCCAGTTCAGCTTGCTTATTCTGTAAGCTATGTCAACAGCTTTGGTTCTCTGCCGGATCACCTCGTTTCGCATTCGATCTCTTAGAAAGACTCCGATCATAGCTCTTTCCATAGCTCGCTGAGCGACTTTAAATTGATGCACCAGCCATATCGTGAGTGTCCACGTCTCGGCCGCGAAGGTCATAACTGGTAGGACGCACTTGTTGAAGACTTTGGTCTTCAGGCTCTGTGGAATACGTGACGAGAAGACTCGATGAAGTTTTCAAAACGCCGCCCAGTCTAGATGTATTCTTCTATTAGCCTCCTTCTCAAAGTTGTTCTTATCAAACTGCAGAGTTTGCCCGAGGTAAACGTATTCTCGAACAACTTTGAGAGCACCGCCATTGACCACAATCGATCCCGGAGTTTAATATAACCTGGGTTTTGTCCAAGTTCATCCGGAGACCGATGCGTGCAGAAGAACCAGCTAGATCGTCCATGAGAAAAAAGCGTGAGTTTATTAATGTATGTGTGTATAAGAATAACTATGTAGTGCCCAGAAATAAACACTGTACTGATTCAAGAACCTCTCGACAAGTGACATTCTAAAATTGAAAGCGTCCCGACAATCATTGGTAAAATATCAAAAATTTATGCCAACTGCTATTAAAATGCCACGTGATTAATACCCAACAAATTGGCAATCGCCATCGCTGATATCATTACACTTTTTCTAGGCTTCTAAGGCCATAAACAAGTGACATTCTATATTCGAAAACATGGTGATAGCGATTTTAAAAATGTCAAAATTGTATGGGAATGTCAAACGCTATCGAAAAGTCACCTGATCAATCACTTACATTTTGATATTTCGAAAAATTGCCATCGCTTATATCGAATGATACTTGTCTAGAGCGTCTAGAGCCTCTTTCAATTTATTTTTTATCGATAGCACTACATCACTAGTAGTTAACACATGATAGTTATTATGTCACCACGCACATAGCATTGAAATAAAATAATTGTATGGCCGACCTGTGTATTTCGGAAACTAAATAACTGTATGATTGTAACTATTTCACAACACCTACACGCACTATAAAAAAGTGGATTTTTAAAGGGCGTGTAGGAATTTTATCACAATTAACAACAAAATGGTGAAAACAATAGATACCTAAAGGCTAATTTGCATTACGTTGTTTTGACCAATTCGGTTGCAGCCCGTATTATTTTACCGACTACTGTAAACGGGTTTTCAGTTAGCCGTATTATGTCTAGATTTCCTATGGTAGAAAGGGGCCGGTGGAATGAGGTCGCGGAGTTCTTGAGCACACTCACCGAAGAACAGTCAGTAGAAGACAACCTTGCGGCGATGAGCCAAGCTGTGAAGCTTGGTATCCACCAGTTTAACGTCGCCAATGAGCCTCTTAGCTCTGCGATCCACCGAGGCAAGCGCGGCAAGTTGATATTTAGCTGAGCCACCCCAAAGGTGGCTATAAAATTCCATGCAGGATCGGACTTGCACTTTGTAAAGAGTTAAAAGCTGTCCAGGCGTAAAGTATCGCTGCACCCTATTTGGGATGCCCAGTTTTTGGCTGCAATAACCCGTTAGATTACCCGTGTAACATGAAACTTTAACATAACCGGTGGAATGAGAGTGTACCAGGGTGAACTGTATACATATGCTTACTCCTTCAGAGCGTACGGGCATTACGTTATGTTATGTAATTGTGTAAACAATAAATAAACAGACATGAGGTTGCAGCAATCCCGAGAGATTTGACATTAATTGAAGAGTTGTATTACTCCGAAGTTATCAAAAAAAACAAACATACAGTCGATCATAGAACCTCCGCCTTTTTGGAAAGTTGGTTATAAATAGTTTTTATTTCACAGTAAGTATCAAATTTGTTTCAACTTTAAAGCTATCGAAATCACATGATCCATCTACTTATCTGTCTTACATTTTGTCATTTCAAATTCCCCGATAGAACGACACGATTTTTTTAGAAACCGTCTAACGGTTGGGTTAAAATCTCAACACAATATTGTAGTATCGATAACAAAGCTGCATCTTACTGTGAATAAAATTTATCGACCATCACTAGTGCATCTAAAATGTCGAAGAGCATCATTTAAATAGCGAGTGCAACAGTAGCAGTTTGCAGTAATGATTGCAATCTCTTTACATATTATGTCACTGTCTCGTCTCACACTCCCGATTGCGGGCACGTACTAAACGAGGCTGCATTGGTTATTCTAGGCAGATAATACTGGCTTAGGTTTCGTCATTTTTTGAGAGAGAAAGATAAAGGAGTCATTACGGCGATGTTGGTTGTGTTTCATGCCTCATCACTTATAAAAGAAATCACAAATTACCAAGGTTTTCGTCAAGAAGATAGAATTGTCTGTTTGAAGTTTTAGTAACTAGCCTTTTCTAGTATCTTAATTCATTATTATTATTATCATTAGTTCAAATATGCGGTATGAATTCGTCGGGGTTAAACGTGAAAATGGGGGTACCCAAAGGCTCAATTTTAGGTCCTTTCTTATTTTTAATATACAACGAATTATTTAATATATAACGATTTACCCCGTTTATTGGGAAACTAACTAAACATGGTGTTATTTGCTGATGTCACATCTTTAATTTTTAAAATAAACATACGTACTTGTAAGGTTTACGACGTAAATAAGGCACTACGGCAGGTTCAGGATTGGTTCACTGGCAATAATTTAGTTTAAAAAGATAAAAAAATCAAGTGCGTAAAATTTTCCTTGCCAAATGTTAAAAGTACTGATTGTGAAAATATATTAAACAAGGAGATGATTGGTCGATAAAAAAGTTTTCCTGGTGATCTCGCTAGACTCAAGGTTATAATGGGGTCCTCGTTTAATATCACTTGCAGGACGGATAAGTTCGGCAGCTTATGCTGTTAGAAAAATTCGTCAATTTACTAATGTAGATACCGCGAGGCTTGTGTTGAAGTATCGTTGGACCTGCTGAAGACTGTATGAATATATTTGGATTTTAAAAAATCTATTTCTTTTAATATTATATAACTGCACGGCACGTGTGTGAGTACTATGTACCCAACTGTAAATCTACCAATTACTGTACCTATGTGTTGTTCGTTGACTTGTGTGTCCCCTGGCAATTGAATTGAGTTGTTTGAATTGAGTTGAATTGAGTGTGTCATGATCTCTCTAATGTCTCTCTGATGGGGGCACATGTGTTGGATCATTCGGTTCCCTTCATGATGGTTGAGCTGTGTGGTGCCGATTCATGTGTCATGTTCGTGAATGGGCGCCGTCAGTTGGGATTGGGCATAACTTAACTGCTTCAGATGTTAAAGTTTTTCTAGTACTTATTATATAACTGCAAAGTACATGTGTGAGTACTTTTAATATAGTGAACGTAGTATAGTGTGTAGTGCTATTCTGGGTGCATCGTCCTGACATATAATAATATGAATTTATTAATGTATGTACTTATGTAAATATTGTAAAACACTTATTTTTTTTAAAAGAGTAAGTATGGAGTTTTTTTTGTGCGTTCTTCTCCATAACAAGCTACTTTTACGAATGCACGGTAGAATAAATTTTTATTACTTGTAAATTTTAATTGTTAACGTTCAAAAGTGCCGCTTGGTGGCCTAGTTGAAATAGATATATTTTGATTTTGAATTAATTACGGATAAGGTTAAGAAAGTTATTAATACATCTCCAGCCCCCACATTTTCCGTAAGCTGTGAATTTCGAATAGACCAGCGGAAGTTTGTTCGCTATTATGTTCGTACATAGTTAGTTACTTTACTTGCTAACCAGTCCTAAGAGGAAATATATCCCCTGCTGGATTCTAAGATTATTTCTAAAACAAACAAACTTTGTTTTATAACAAATTGCTGACAAATTACTAAAACAAAACAGTAGTTTCCCTAATCAATCTTAAACGTAAGACTGCCGCAAAATAACTGACAGGCGCTTAAACTGACAGCAAAGATGAGTATTCATGTCACAACGCTATCTATCATAATTCAATGGAACATCTCTATCTGGGACGTGTTCGGCCGCAGGTGCGTATAGTGTAAGAAAGGGCATGCCGTGGTTGTAGGTAGGTGGACCTATTGGGTCAGAGGATGATGTAATTTAATGATAATACAAAAGTAAGTAGGTCATGGAAATATAAACAGCAACTAAAACAAGTTGGGTAATTTCTATCATGGTGAATTTCCATGTAAACATGATTGTTATTAAATTTATTTTTACTCGCTCAGCGCCATGTGTATGGTTTGCGATACACACTGTTTAAATACTTGTGTATATTTTTCGATACACGAGGACCATCCCAGCTTAAGCGCCGTGTATTGCTAGAGTCTGTCAAGCGAGTCGTGTCCACAACCCTTTTACTGATTTCTTATAATGGCAATACTATGATCTGTCAAACAGATTGTCACAAATTCTGTTATAACCTCGTAATAATCCGGTTTTTGTTGAGTTTTTTAATGTTATAATGCCGAAACCTATTAAAAGTAGTGTCAGGAGCTTGTTGTTTACAATGATTAATAAATATAATCATGTACAGAGTGAATCTGACGACGTGTTATCGCAAAAACGACGACTTTTGGATGAAATCGTTTCAACATCAGGTAGGTTGGCAACAACATATTGATACTTTCAGCACAATAAACTTATCTGACTTTTTTTATTTTACTGTGATGTGATCACGATTTCCATTTTGGTTTAGATCCAGACGTCGTGTTCATGACCGTGAAACTTACTGAGGCATCTGTATGTGAAAACTACTATAAAGATTGTTGTCAGTGTTGACACCTGAAAGATTTTTGAATTTGCCGCTTTTTTCATGGGACTAGACTCGCTTGACAGACTCTAACGTGCACACTTTCCATACATTTTGTATAGAGAAAATGTTGCCCTGCCCCAGGGAATTTTCTTGGTGTATTTGGGGGTGGGATTCGATAACTTGTTTAGAAATTATAACGGAGCGTGTAAAGGTAAAAAAAGAACTAAGTAATTTGTAGTATTGTGGTTTTGTATTTTTGTCAATGTGGTGATGCTTGGGGGAGGCCTATGTCCAGCAGTGCACGTCTTTCGGCTGATATGATGATGTTGGTGATGATGATTGTGGTTTTATTGTTTTCAATGAAAAGTTATATATATAATGTTTTATCAAAGTAAGGTAACATATTCATCACAAATATTTTCGTAATTTAATTACCTAGGCCAGTGTATCGAAAAAGATACATACTGGGGATTAGTGGTTGGAAAAAATCGGTTCTCTTTAACGTCTAGACAATTTAAGAGAAAAATAAATAAAAAAGAAATTTGGTGGTATTGGCATAAAGGGCTTGGCGCTGAGCGTGTTAACGTTTTTAAACCTCCATTCATTGCATGTTCGCAGAACGGATGGTCAATGAAGCCGATCAGTTCGATGGAGTGGCAACCGCGAACCGGAAGACGCAAAGTTGAGGCTCGGATACCGGTTAAATTTTCAAACCGTTATTATGTACTTGACGTAAAACCTTTTACATTAGGTTTCGTTCGCATATACCGGTTTTTTTAAACCGATATTTGGAAGAGTATTTATATAAAGGTTTTTTCGGATTAAACGGTTTAGAGCAATGAAAACCGGTTAATACGGACGCACAATAAAGAAACGACGCGCGCAGTTCAGATTTTATTCAGTAGTAAGAATTGTTTTGTTTTGGGTCGGACGTTTATGTCAGTGCCTCAATAAGCTACGCTGCAAAAACATGAAAAAAATGAGTAAGTATCTATTTTTTTTTTTTGGTTTAAGTTAGATAGAATAAATAGAATAGACGCAGACGTCTACCTGCGAAGTCACGAATCGAATGAAAAGAAATATCGTAAGTACCCACGTCTTCATACCGCGCCGGCGCCGCTATGCGCGGCATCCATACAAGTTGCAACGCGTTTACCGACATGCCATTCGCCGAATAAACCGGTTAATTTTGGTTAAAATAAAGTTCTTAAAACGTTCACGATCTTAAGAAAAGTTCGGAGGAAAACCGAAATAAACCGGTGTTAACCGGTATTTTTTAAACCGGTTCCGAGCCTTGGTTGGAAGGCCGCCCTCTAGATGACCTAAAATGATGGTGATGATGTTAATGAAACCTCCATTTTGGTTACATTCGTTAAGGGTATTATATGAACTTTTATGCAATTTTCATGTTATAGACCCAGCAGCTTAGGTGTGCATCCTCAATCAGTGAATTTAAGAATGTTAACAACCTTGTCATATATTTCACTACTGAGCGAGCATACGGAATAACAATCGTTAGTATACAATGCCAGTAAAAAAGTATTTTTAGTACTGTACAATTGATGTTTACAATTTATTGTTTTTAGTACTGTACGATTAATACCATCTGTAGCTGTGGAACGGAACCGAACTCGATAAAATTATTCAGTATAATCAAACGAAAAATGCTAGTTGTAGTTGCACGATTTTTTTGTATGGGTTGAGGCATCTGTATGCTAGTATTATATTATTTTGTGGTTTAGGTAACCCACCTTCACTAACACAAACCTCATATTGCCACATCATATGCCGAAGGGTTGCAGAGGTGAGTCGGGAACTAGTAATTGCGGTTTAACCAGAAATACAATCCAAGTGATGAATTAGGTATGAATTAGCTGGCCTCACGCCTATAGTTTACCTATAGCAAATTTCTAATCATAGATAACAACAAGAAAAGTTAATAAAAATTCGATATGCTACATTATCCTCGTCTGATTTAATGACGAGGTTACTTACGTATTACCAAAATAAGGCCCCATCTCCTTGCTCTTATATCTAACCATCAAAGAAGACACGAAAATAAGATGCATCCTTATATGCCACAATATTGAACAATGATAGCTCATTGTTCAATTAGGTAAGTACCTACTTACCTTCACACAAACCCATTGTCCCCAACAATAGACTCAAACGAATAGGGACACGTGAAGAAATCTCCATCATACAGCACATAGGTCATCGTCCCCTACAGAAACACATTAGTTTTTTGCGAGAGCCAGTACATTCACTCTTCAGCGATGGTCCAGTTTTGTTAGAACGGACCCATTAGCTCGTCTGCAGTGTCGTACAGTGTAATTATATCAAATGATAGCTATTAGAACTACTGAGTTACGAGAGGATAGTTGAAAGTAATGCATCTTGATGATAATCTATAGAGGTCTATAGCAGCATAACGCACTTTGTTGCGAAATATTACCCAACTTTTGCCAGGGACAATAGAAAATTACCAACAGGTACGCATTACCGGGATAAGCCCGATAGTATCTGATGTCCGCATCCAGGCTGTTCAGATAACCCTCAAAGACTTGTAAGATTTTTATCTTCATTGGCAGTCTCGTTCTACCCGCTGCTGAGTCCCCAGTGATGTTTCCCTGGTCTGTGCGAGATCAGTAAGGACTGCCCTGTGAAGTCTATTAAATGTCTTAGGCATGTTTCTGCAATCACAAAGGTTACGCCCGCATTATTATTTTTTCCCGGAGCAGAGTACCGCTGCAGGGATGCTTATAGCAGGATCAGATGTTAGTTGCCAGTGACCATTGACTACCTAACTAACGTTATTACATATAAATTTATGACTAAATTGGAAACTAAAAAATATTGGTAAATGTCTTCCATACACTCTGTATGGAAGACATTTACAAATATTTTTTAGGTTACAAGCATTTATTCGAAAACCATATTTTTATATTCCATACATTAACTACCTGCTAAATAACTTACCAATGGTAATAACGTTGAGGACTCACGTATACAAACAAAGTGTTTCAACAGTCTGAAGTCAGGTCATTATTGGAGCTACGCGACTTAAATATAAAGCGGTCATCAAGTGATGCACTACATTGGGAATGAGGAAGTCTGTGTTGCAGATGAATATTAAAAGAACTGGTGATCCATAATGATTATCTTGCTTTGTAAATACTCTTCAAAATTGCAGGAGTAATACTAGCATTAGTAGTATTAGTACGTTCATAATTTGTTAAAGTTGCTGTATTTTACTTCGTAGTAGTTAATCTCGTCGTTTTGTGAGCTAGATGGAGATTTTAAATTAGTTGTTTAAAGGAAAATCTGAGAACTCATATGGGGAACGGTTGTTTCTCGCACTACTTCACATCTTGTTGGAATCATGCTGCCTGATGATTGCTGAGTTAAAAATTCTTATTTTAACACTTTTTTGAGCGTGTGCAATATGTACTCGTAGCTGGAAGGCTCTTACGATTAATTGTTAGGCAATCTGATAGATTTTAATAGAGATTTGCACTCATTCATTAGCTAAAAAATTGTTGTCGAACTCAAATTTACTCTGATACTCTAAGTCAATTCATCCACTCCACTCAATCCAGTTTACAGTTACTTATAGCTTGTTATATATTGACATTCATAAAAGGTGTTTTTCTGTTGTAATGGCAACTCTAAATCGATTCGAGTGAAGAAGGTTTCCTCTATCAAGACTTACCATGTAGGCCTTAGTTTTAATCACTATTCAAATAAGCAGGTTTCTCAGAACAATAATGCATCTAATCCCACACAATAATGCCAGAGCACGGATTCAGGTGCATCATAACACGGCGCCGGCGGCGTGTGTATAGAAACCGTTAGTGGCAAATATTTGTGATGCGTCGCGACGTTCTTACAGGGAAAACACTTGCCTACCCGCTGCAGAATCTTTCTGGGGTGGCGGTGTAAGTTACAGGCGATCGTATTTCTGCTTTTTAAAATGATTACACTACCCTGTTTATCTTTTTGTGTGTAGTACAGACATTATAACGGGTAGATGTATCATCAAAATCAGTAACTTATCTTTACCAACAACAACAAGATATGTACGAGCAATCCGTCACAAAATTTTAAAATAAGAATCGCCTGAAGGAGATAATAATAGCTAATAATTATAATTAGCTTCTGCCAGCGGCTTCGCCCGCGAGAATGTCAAAAATTATCCCAATGGAACATACTCCCGGGATTAAATCCCGAGAATATATGGGTATTCTATGTGCTATTCCAGACTGTAAACTATCTCCGTGCCAATTTTTATCCCGATCCGTCCAACCGTTTCAGCTTTAAGAAGTAACAAACATACAAACACGCTCACAAACTTTCGCCTTTATAATATGTACATATTAGTGTGATATTCTATCCTCGTTATTCATTGGGTGCAAGCACAACTGCTGTGGATTAGTAGTATTATTTTGTTTTCCGTTTCTCAATACCAGTCTGGATTTGTGTCCGGATTCTAGCAATAGGTTCGTCCCCTATCACATGGGAGTTAAATGTAAAATATTTCTGGCGCAAGCAGCGTGGTGTGGTGAGCAGTGGTGGCCTGGTAACGGTCCCGACTTACGTGTCGCAGGTCGTGAGTCTGAACCCAGGCAGGTGATTTATTTTGTGTAAATTATTTCATCACCACTGCTCTAGAAACGGTGGAGGAAAACATCGTGAGGAAACGGGTATGTCCTAGTCCAAATATTCGAAGATATGTGACATCCACCAATCCGCACTGGGTCCGCGTGGTGAATTAATGCCCATTCCCACACCTACTTATTGTACTTGTGTACAGTAGGTAGGTACTTCACTACACCCTTCCTGCCTTCCTACGTACCTGTAACATTTGAAATAGAAGGTAAAGTTCAACTCGCTCCTACTCATCGCTTGCACCAGCGCCACATTTGCGTAATTCACACGGAAGTTGGGACAGTGTCACTGACATAAAGATCAGCGCATTACATTACCAAACACTGCATTGATATTTGATGCTTGGTAATCAATCTGTACTGCACGCTATTTTGGCTTTAGTTACGTGTTTACACAAACATCACATCTCCCCTACACATCTCTGACATCAGAAATCAAAAGGTTGTTCAACTTGAAAGGTGAGATAGTGGGCAAGCGCGAGCCTATCAACAATAAAAAAAAAAAACGTTACCACTCTGTGGCCTGTTTAATAAAACTGACAAGCGACAATTAGACAATTAGTCAATTTTCTGCTTAATGACCTGTTGAGTGTTTTTGTTATTTCACAGGTCATGATTTTTACCTACTACCCAAGTAGATAGGCGCACCTCTAGATCAAATATTCATCATCAGCCTTATAATGTGCCCACTGCTGGGACAAGGCATCCTCTCTGTGAGAGAGGTAAGGCTTTAATCCACCACGCGGGCCCAGTGCGGATCAATTATTAGCCAAGTAGAAATCGACATTAAAATCGCAAATCTTGATGTAGTTCTGGATTTGTAGTATGTTGTATGGGCCAGTTAGGGTAGTGTTAAGCCAAATTTTCAACTGCGAAAAACGTGTTCTCGTTGCAAACCACGCGAAGAGAATAATAAAAATAAAACCAGTTATTATATAAAATACTTAAACAGAGACACTTTATATTGAAAATAATATATGCTTATATAAACATATATATTAATAAAGTAACAGAAAAGAAGAAAGTGAAATGACTCTGCTTAGTTGTTTTGAAAATAAATCCTCAATTAAAAATAAAAAGTTGTCGTTGTTGTTGTAAAGTTCCAAGTGCAAACCACAAAGCATCCCTTTCGCAGAGAGCAGGCTTGTGTCCCAGCAATGAGAAAATTAAAAGGATGATGATGATGATGAAGCCCAACCGCAGCTCTATAAACCCCATAGGTACCAAACTATGGTCCTTCGAAGATTTCCATGCGTTCAACACTTACCACCAAGTGCAAAAGTGGTTGGGGGTAGAGAAGGAGCTGAAATTTGTTCCTCTGGCCTCACCTCACTAGCAACTTACTACGAGCCAGCACCGCCGCACCTTTTCAAAATCATAGCCTGCAAACGTAAGAAGTTATGCAAGGGCCGTGTACCTGCCTGAGAGCTGGACTAAAATGCTCAATACATTTTAAAGTTCATTAAATTGCAACAATTTAAGCCAAACCACAGTTCTATAAACCCTATAGGGACCATGACATGAACATGGTCCATTTTACCCGAAAATTTTCAATTTCTAGTTTTGCTCCCGTCCGGTCAAGATTTTTGCAAAATCGCTCGTCCTATGAGAAAAGTCATTATAAATAAAGTTGTAATACATGTAGTTTCCTTTAATTAAAATACAAAACGAAGTCTGTGAGACTTTCACTCACAATCACGATAAAACGAAAAGAAAGTAAAAATAGTTTTTTTAAGAATTGTGACAAAGCGCTCTGAATACCTATTTTTGTGCATAGCACCAAAGGAAAAGGCATAAATTCATGTAAAAAGACATTCAGCCCGGCTTTCAGGCACGTACACGCCCCCTGCATCCCTTCTCACATTTGCAGGCTATGATTTTGAGAAGGTCATAGCTTGGTCCCTTAGATTTTATGGAGCTGTGGTTGCGCTTAAATTGTTGCTAATTTAATTAACTTTAAAAAAGTACGGTGTCGATAACACCTAGTTAATGACTCTTAGAGCAAAAAGTGAAAAAAAAGTCCAAAATTTCCCGTGATAAGCAGCGTGCACTGGTTTTTCGAAGTTTCAAATTTGGATTGACACTGCCCTAACTGGCCCATGCAACATACAAAAAAAAACAAAACTAAATCAAGCTTCGGATTTTAGCGTTTTTGTGTGGATTTCTACTGGGCTACAAGAAGTAAGCACAAATTTTAATCCAATATTGATTGCCACCCCTCGATTTGTTCCTTAAAATGGGAAATAATGTTTTATAAATGATAGAGTTTTAATTTGTTGTAAAATATAATTCAAATAATCGATAGTATTTACGAACACATAAGAGACACTTCCATTTATTTCTATTTTATTGCCCATACAGTGTATTTAAGTATTATAGTCGTTTGTTTATTGTTGTATTGTCTGTCCCGTGTATAATTTATTATCAAAACAAGGTTTATAAAATGATATTTTACATTTTAATTATCACGTTAACGAACGGTTTGGTTTAGTAATTGCGTGATTGCGAGGACCTTGGGAGAGCCTACAAATAATCCACTATTGCAACATAAGTAACAAGCCAACATTGAACACGTTATGGTAGGTTTATTCTATCTTCAAATAAATTACTCAATAGTATAAAAAAAAATAAAAAATTGCGCCTACCTTGTCAAAAAGTGAATTAATAAATTGAACTAAAAAATTAAAACAAGCTAAATGAAGTAAGAAAATACAAGATTAGAGAGGCCTATGCTCAGTAGTGGGCGAAGTCGGGCTGGATGATGATGATGATGAAATGACTAAGAACCAATCTATTCAGCGAAGTCGAGGGACCTGTAAAGAACTGTTCTGAGGAACCGTTCCCCGAATGCAATGAAAAGATTGGTTTTTAGTCATTCAGCTTGTTTTAATTGTTTTTGTTAAATTTTAATTTCACTATTTGACGAGGCAGGCGTGTTTATTTTTATTATATTTTTTTTATTTCATGACTTTTAGTTATAAAACAATATTAGTTTTTTAAATTAATAATAAACGCACACATTTTTTTTAAGTATAGTTGTTTTTCTATGGTATAGTGTACTTACCGTTATATTTTTTTTATGTTATTAGTGATCGAATGCATATTGACAACTACTGTTATATATTTTTGTTATGTTCTAAGCAAGCTCTAGACGATGATGAGTAGTATACGTAGTCAAATATTTACGATAAATATATTTCCGTTTTTTTCATAAATCATGGCCATATTATTATATTTTTTTTAAATTTTCTCCAGCGTATGTTACCCAGGCTAACGATATCTAACGTTACCACATACATTGATATCGGTTAAGCCGTTTAGAAGTTATGGTGGAATAAAGAAACTCACAAACATACATGAACCCTGTAAACATAACACTCCTTTATTGGGTAGTCGTATATTTAGAAAGTTATTCATCAACATCATCATTTCAGCGGACAGACATCCACTACATATCGTAAGCCTCTCTCAAGCGTCGCCATATATATATCGAGACTGTGCTTCTCGCATCCAGCGGATTCCCATGGCCTTCACAAGGTCTTCTGGCCATATTGAAGAAGGCCTTCCAAAGGTACATCTTCAGACATACGACAGAAACACTAGTTAAAACTTGCCTTGGTCTTGGGGAAATACAGCCATAAAGCAGAGAATAAATTAGAAATGCATATATATTGAGAAATAAAAAACAACACTTTTAATATATAGCTTCCCAATCTTCTTCATCTGTTATTCTCACCAGTCGTTTAGACTCCTCCCACACTTTCCTAGTCAACACTGTATGATTGGCGAACCAAGAACTGTAGAACTCATGACAGTCTCTAAAATGTTTTCCACTTTCACCTTCAAACTTTGGGTCCACTGCTAAAAACACTGCCATAGTCGCTACTCTGGGTAACGGTCTACCAAACTTCAGTAAAGCGGCATTCAATCCATACTTTATAAATGGATTGTCGTAATTCCTAAAAAACTCCGATTTTCCAAGTCCAGGATCCATGCTATATACACTGACTCCACTTCCCCTGATTCTCTTATCCATTTCCACTGTCCATAGAACATCAGCTAACTTGGCATCGGAGTAGTATTTGAAACTGGTGTATCCAACATCGTTCCAATGGTCTAGGTCTATGTTCCCTAAGATCAAGGCTAGGGACGAGACGTTGACGATCCTGCTTGGTGCTGAGGCTTTTAACATCGGGAACAGGAGAAACGTTAGAAGAAACGACCCAAAGTAGTTGACTTGCATCATCGTATGTAGATTATCTGGGGTCAGTCTGTCTTCTAATCCGATGGCACCAATATTGTTTATCAAGATGTCCAGTCTTGGTTCTGTCCTCATAGTCGTATCGGCAAAACTTCTGACTGAGGATAGAGACCCGAAATCAATCTGTCCAGTGACAACATTATGGTTTCCAGAATCCTGTATAATAGTATTCCTTGCGTCTGCTAACTTAGCCGGGTTTCTGCTAGCTATGATGACCTTGGCGCCTCTCCTGGCTATGTTTTTGGCTATTTCAAGACCTGTTCCAGCTGTCGCGCCGGTAACAAGCGCCACTTTCCCATCAAGCCGGACATCGGTCGCGCAATCCGTGAAATCGTCCCTTACAGACATTACGTGTCTACTTAGTTCCGAAGATATTTTACTACTGGCAGTTATAGACGCCAAGGCAGGCTAAAAACTTATGTACCACTATTGTGCATGAAGTTTAAATAAATAAATAAAAACAAGGTCTTCATATTATCTAAGGTTAACGAATGTTACATAATAAAAATGTGTTAGATGGATGTGGTCCAAAAATATATCAACATTTAAAATACCAGAAAAAATCAAAACTCGTTTAATTGAGGTTTCTGTTGCACTTGTCTGTTCCAAGTCTTTTGGTTCAACAGCTGTTTTATTAATAAAATAAAACACTTATTAATTCTTCTTCTCTATCATCACTTTAATTGGATAAGTATTTATAGTTTCCCAACGCAGCACTCAGGCTGGTTACCGCATTGTTTGTCTACCACTAAGTGCAGCTATCTATCTCCTATATTTCTTAATGCCCTGGTAACAAAAGCGTGTTCACAATGGATGCGAAGCAGGCCGTGAGATGTGCGGGCAAACACGCGGCGCGTAACTAGTTTACGTAAGGCTATCAAGTATTATTAGGGTACCGTATAGTCGTTGACGCCTGATTTATTCATATACATGAACAAATCAAGAGAATCTCAATTCACAGCGTTTGGGTCCTCAAGGAGGTTGATTTCCAGAATGCAGATTATAAATTTCTTCATGAAGGTTTTTAATTCATAGTCATTGCATTTGAGTTGATTTAATAGATCCTATACAAGCTTTTTATGCGCGTATGATAACGATCTTTGCAAGCAAGTTCTTGGTTTTGACCCTAAGTTTTAGATCAAGGTGCTCTAGGTGTCTACTTCTAACTTCTATTTAAAATTTGTTGTGAAATAGTCAAGTACGATATGAATTGGCTAAGTTTCTTTACGTCATTACTACAAGGTTTAAGAGAGAATACCAAGGACCTTTACCATATATATAACTTTAACTTTTTATCTTCTGTTTATAAGCAAAAACTTCCTGGAATGAATGTGTTAATGATCACAGGGTTCATGAATCATCAAATGAGACAAATTGTCATCTTCATAATCATACGGAACCTTCATGTTTTATATTGTTATGTAGTTTGAAACCAGTTTTTAAGATATTCGTCTATCATATTATCATGTGTCCTATTGTTAGCATTTATAATATTTTCTAAGGAAGCATAAATTTTGCACATACATTTAACATCAAATTCAGGCGGATAACTGACCTCGGTTTCTGTAAACCTGATCAAGTTAATTATAAAAGAATTGCTACTAATTTTCTAATATCTGTTATGGTTAGGTGGTACAAATAAAGTCGATCTGTCATTTCAGCCCCGAAAACATGAGATTTAACAAAGAAAATGTGAAACAAGTTTTTCAAAAGGCAAAGCAAGACTTTATCAGCCTCAAATAAAGATCGGAGATGTTTGCAAAACTTTGCCATCAAAGTGCAATTTAAGGATTTTGTTTTACTTTTTCTTCAAGGTCTTATGACACTCAGCAAATGTGTGTCTTTCTATACTGAAAAAAAAATCAATCGAATCGGTCGGTTATTTTTAGAGATTCCCAAAACAAATTTTAGTTGTAGGTTGCTTAGTCATGATGTGATCATTATGAAGCAATTTATAATCAATGTGAGAAAAATATACGGAAATAAATAATAAAGTATCTACCTAATACCATAAACTTGGTTTGGTAATAAAAAAGATATAGACTTATGATGATACTGACCTTATCAATACCGTCCATATTGTAGATATAATTCCTGCAAATACAATTGAGATTCAGTTAGTTATGATTGTAAGAGTTATAAGCCATACACGACATTATTTATATCTGCCCTTTTTAGAAATCATTATTAATGGAACGGTTATGTGTAAAACGCAGTTGCTGTTAACAATATGGTTTGTTCGAGGCATCTTTGTTTGTAAAATGTGTAGAAGCTTGGGTCTCCATTTTAACCGACTCCAAAAAAAGGAGGTTATTGTTCTATACGGAAGTCCTCATGGATGTCCTTCGTTTTGGGGCTCTTATTTTGTTATCTATACTTGTCTGCGCCATATTAAAAACATAAATAAAATATTATAAATATTTACTCACGCACTCAAATTATTAAAATAGCAACACTTACATTCTTTTCACATCATTCAATCAAATACACGAGAACCAATCCTTAACTCCCTCCACACCTATTCCTACTTCCATCATCCGCTGTTCATCTCATTCCGCAGTTCAGTTGTCAAAAAATCGCAACTCCGGTAACGCGTGTGCGCTCCCGTTCCTCTCGCTCTCAAAAGAAAACTCAAATATAAGTGTTGTGTGTGACAAACAGACTCTGTGGGTGGCTTACCAGCATTCAACTATAGTGAAAACTCCACTGCTAAAACTATCGAAGGACATTATTATTCAAAGCTCCAATCCTGCACCCGTAAGTACCTATCTACTGCCTTTTTGCCGCTGCGCCCACAATACTAATATTATAAAGCTGAAGAGTTTGTTTGTATGTTTGAGCGTGCTAATCTCAGCAACTACTGGATGGAATTGAAAAATTCTGTTGTGTGTTGTGTTGGATATCGAGGAACGTTGTAAGCTATATAACATCACGTTACGACCAATAGGAGGGAGCATAAATGAAAAATATTGCAAAAACGGAAAAAAGTAATACTTTTTGAGAGCTTTCGTTGCGTGCGCTGCGTAAGTGGTTAAAGTTACGCAACATTCATGTATGTAGGGAAGGTAGCCAGTTGACGGGAGCGAAGCCGCGTGGGACAGCTAGTAGAATATAACCATATGAGCCTCTGAACGAATTGACATACATCTGCGTTAAGAAAGTTCGAAAAGTCTTTAATGTTGTTGTGGTGTTGTGATTGATATGCGCTACCGAATTGACTTTGAAATAAATTAATTGTCTTTATCTCGTGGTCTCTCGTGTTCTCTCAACAATCGCTATCGTCGAGAGAATACAATATATGACACATTTAGTGTTAGAGCCCATGATGTTCTTCTACTACATGGTACATATGGTCTTGGCGCTAGGATTGATCGGCTCTGTGATTGTTCTGGCAAGAATCTTGGATCCTGAATAAGGAATTAAGACTCTCAATTGCTGTCAGGGTCATGGTCTCACTCCAGTAACAATTTGAGCTACCTTAACCGTAAATACAATGCTGTACCTCTCCATCATCGGCGTTTTTACGTTACCACTGCTGGGACACAGGCCCACGCTACACGCTGTACCTAACTTATCCTTGAATTTTTCTCTCGTTTTTATAATCTCCGCATTGTACATACATTCATGGATAAGTTATTGAGTGCAAACCGGAAATTACTGCTATTTTAGTAATTTCAATGATAAAGCACGAGTACGTACTCTTTATGATACTAAACGAAATTATTCCTTTCACCGCTGCAATCATAGAGAGTGCAAATGACCGCTACTTAAAGCGGACAGATTGGTGAACCCATGTTTTGGTCAATAGAAGACAAAAAGCTACTAAAGATTTTTAGGGTGTCTACCCGAGGGGTTCAAACGGAGCCCTATTGCTGCACTTACGTGTCTGTCTGTCTGTCTGTACAGCCAAACGGTTGAAGCTACAGTCTTCAAATTTTCACAGTACGAGTATAAACATCTTGTTGATCCAAAGCCATACAAAATGTCAAACAATATTTTTAAAGATTTTTAAGTGGTTTGAAAAATAATGCTTTGGGCACCACACGGAAGTCATTATGCAAATCTGGATCATTTATACAGGGCTACATGTTAAATAGACTTAGATCCTTTAAGAAGTTGTAATTTCCCTAATTCCTGACGGATTTGACAATGAAACACCGTATCCCAAACTTAACCAACTTAATCTTTTTCAAGATATTGGATTACAACAGTTTTTTTTCATTTACCAATTTTTTTGTCTGTAGGCCTTTATGACAAAAAATCAGTAATTAAAATAAATATTTCAATATCCAATATCTTCAAAACGGTAATGTTTAGGGTTCAGTGTTTCGTAATTACATCAGTCAGGTATGATGAAAACTACAACCTCTTCAAGGATCTAGGTCGACTTAATCTGCAGCCTTGTTTATTTATCTAATTTCCTCATCTACGTTAATGAGCTTATCTGAAGTCTGATGATAAAACTTTTTTTACTTGGCAGATCAAGTAATTATTATATACTAATTTTTGCTAGCGGCTTTGCCCGCTTGTATGTCAGGAACTATGGAACTATGCCCACGGGAACATATTCCGGGATTAAAAGTATTATATATGTGCTATTCCAGAATATAGTCTATCTTTATGCCAAATTTCATCCAGTGATTGAGTAATAAACACCCATCCATCCATACAAACCTTTGTATTTATATATTAGTAGGATAGGATTGATCGCACAAAAGCAGTGGTATTTGAAAATAAAATAAATAACAAAAGGTTAAATACATATGTGTACAATGGCAATGAAAAGGCCAATGGAGAACTATACAACTTTTTAAACAAAAGAATGTTTATTTTATAGCTGTATTTTCCGAAGGGCCAAGGTGGGGTCTTTGGCGTTCTAGGGTTATTCCTTAGGCGATATAACCTTAGTAATTAAATTAATAATCTTTATAGAGCTTGGAATTATGCGCAGACACTAGGGATGCCATTAGATTATACGTACAGCTAAGGAGTGGAATTCCCTGCCAGCGTCTGTGTTTCCCGATAGCTACAATCTAGGGGTCTTTAAGTCAAGAGGGAATAGGTTACTTCTAGGCAAGCGTGCTCCACCATCGACCACATCATCGCTTACCATCAGGTGAGATAGTGGTCAAGCGCGAGCCTATAACAAAAAAAAAAAAAAAAGATACTAACAGTATTCGTGCTCGTGCCATATGCGCTGAGCACAAGTTTCTACTATCAATTCTATAGTTTAAGATATGGTACAGGCGCTGTGCGATTGGCTGCTGCTCTGCGTTTCGCGAGTTCGATTCCCACACGGAACAAATATTTGTATGGCGTATGGATAGTTGTTCCGGATTTGGGTGTTTGTGTATGTGAGTTTAAATGTTTGTAAACGCACCAACGATATAGGAGAACTGCCTTAAAAAAGAGAGAATTTTTACAGGCCGCCGATTAACAATATTTCATATATTGAAGTTACTTACAAGACAGCAATGTTGCTAAGAGATAAGTGTCTGGTGCACAGGCTACTGAGCCTCAGGTTCGGTCTCTCCGGAGGCCATGCTTGAACGCTTAAGGCTGTCCTTGAAGGCGGTCTCCGAATGGTGTGATGCCAATCTGGTCAGTTTCAATGCTGCTAAGACCCAGGCGTGTCTTTATTTCGCTAAAAAGAGTCAATTCCCCCCGGCTCCATCTTTTCGTAGTGTAACCGTGCCGTTAACGGACCTTGTAGAACTTCTTGGTGTTACGTTGACATCGATCCTAAACTTCGATCCATTCATTGAGGCGAAAACTCAGCTGCAAAAAAATTGGGGATGCTTGCAAAGGTGAGACGGTACTTCTCGCCTGCTCAACTTGTATAAAGCGCAAGTTCGGTCATGCATGGAGTTCTGCTCTTTCCCCTGGGATGGACCTGCCAAATACCAGTTTGATGCACTTGAGTCGATTGTCAGACGATCCAAAAGGCTTATTGGCAACGATGCACTGATCGCTTCAAAGTTCCAGAGCCTCGAACAGCGAAGCCGAGTTGCCAGCCTGTCGGTTTTTATCGGTTACATTTCGGGGAGTGTGGAACGATGGAACTGCACAATTTGATTCCACCTAGCCCTTTCCATCATCGGACTACAAGACGAACGGCAATGCGCCATCGGTACATGGTGGACATCCCTCCCATACGCACAAAGCGTTTTGCTAATTCTTTCATTGTGCGCACAGCTAAGGAGTGGAACTCCCTTCCGGGGTGAAGTCAAGAGTGAATAGGTTTCTTCTAGGCAAGCGTGCTTCACCGTAGACCACATCATCACTTAACATCAGGCGAGATAATGTTAAAACGGGCGCCTATAGATTATAAAATATGTATATATATATATGTCGCCGCGGAGGTGTGCATTTGCTAATTCACTATCCAAATTAATTATTTTAATTTTCAATTAACACAAACTCGTTAATCCTTTCATCTCTGAGGTACCACTAGAACAATTTTAATGTCTATTTAAGTTGGGTTTTGGGTTCAGCGCCATCTATTGGATTATTGTGGAATCAGTTATTGATCTCTTTGAATGAAGATCATTTGATAAGCTAATTTCAATGTTTAATTATTACGAGATGTTTAAATAAAACGGGAACACTTATTGTAGGACTTTTAGATTTGTTCTCATTTTAACTATTGCACATTTGATGTGTTTGATTATGACCTAATGTTATTCTAATTACGCAAAGTTGTCAACAGTTTATCGTCGTGATGGCCCAGTGGCTAAGACCTCACCTCTCGTGCTTGAGGTTTGGGTTCGAATCCGGGCAAGTACCAATGTGACTTTTTAAAATTCATATGTACTTTCCAAGTTTATCTTGGACATTGCTGACAACGGTGAAGGAAAATATCGTGAGGAAACCTAGACTTATAGTGAGTTTATAAGATTGTGCTCCATTGGTGTAATTGCTGCAAGGCGTTCCAGTGCGAGGATAAACTAATAAATAAATAAATAAATAACAATGGCGGATTTTATAATTTCAATGACCAATAACTAGATTTAATCATTTAATACGAGAACTAAACTAATTTGAGTAAATGATTAAATACTAAAAAGTCATAAGACTATTTAACACAGCTATGTAATAATAAGAAACCTTCTGATTAGTAAGACTTGGATAGTTGTGTGATGAAATGACTATTTCAATAATAATCTACAAACAACTTTGTATTTGTGAGTATTGGGGTTGTTTAATGTTAAAATAATTAACTTAACAGCATTTTAGTATTGTTTGCTATATTATTATTATTATATTAGCTTTATTCAACTATCTAAGTAATTAGTGTCTAAACAAAAAACAATATGGAAGTTCCGCCCACTTGAACGCGCATCGCGCGTATTGTGTGTGTGTAGAATAATAATTGTTTAATAAATCTGTTTGATTAGATGTTTGAAAACCTAATAAACATGTAACGCTAATTGTCATAAAGTGATTGTGTAAACTATAAAAAGATTTAAAAGAGTATCCTAGAGTTTCTTGCTAGATCTTCTCCAGAGATCGACGAGGGCTTTGCGATCTAGAGAGCCACATAGTGTAGTTTTAGCTCTTCAAGTTGTCTGAAAAACTCAAAGTGCCTGTAACTAAGTTAAATAAATAATTTGAATTGCAATTCAGTGTTGTGTGTTATTGAAGTTCACCGATTATTTATCATTATCAAGAATGAAGGAATTGCCTCTATGCATTGGAGTTGATGATGGCGGTCCTATCATTCATAGGTACTTCTATTCTATTCTATTCTAAAATAAAGATACTTGTGTTTTTAGTTTTATGAAAAAGGAAGTTTTAATTTTTAACCGACTTCGCAAAAAGGAGGAGGTTAACAATTCGACTGTATTTTTTTAAAATGTTTATTACCTCAGAACTTTTTATTGCGTGAACCGATTTTGATGATTATTTTTTTTACTTGAAATCTGGTGCGTGCTTTTCATGTGGTCCCATTTAATTTTCATTAATATCTAATCAAGAACTTTGGAGAAATACATCAGAACTCTTCAATAAATGACAGCAAATCGAGCGGGATAGATGCAATCGCATGTCTATTTATTGTTTACACCATTTCATAACATAACATCACACTGGTATGCTCTAAAGGGGTACACAGGTGTGAACAGTTCATCCTGGTATACTCTCATTACACCGATTTTGTTTAAGTTTCATGTTATTGGGTTCATCTATTCTGGCTTCACTTTGGGCACTATACGCTTAGGTTCCTAGCCTATAGAACTGGTACATAATGTACCACAACTAAAAAGTGGAAAATAAAATACCTTTTTACAAAAATTACAACCGACTTCCAAACAAAAACACTACAAAGTGAAAAATAACTTCAATTTGGGAAGTCGGTGTTCCTGTTTTTGTTTCTTCGTTTTTTGACACCGACTTCCGAAATTGAAGTAATTTTTCACTTTGTAGTGTTTTTGTTTGGAAGTCGGTTGTAATTTTTGTAAAAAAGTTTTTTATTTACGGTAAGTTTTGGCAATGCTGTCTCTAGCAGTGTCTGCCGGGCATCTTAGTTTGACGTCTTCAACTCCAATAAATACTACGATATAACTTTATAAACAAAAAAGGGTTTACTTTTAACCGACTTCAAAAGAGGAGGAGAGTTTATAACTGTATTTTCCAAAGAGCCAAGGTGGGTTCTGGAGTAATTCCTTGGGAAAACTAAGAAAAAATAATCTACTTAATTATGAAATTTGACAGTCCTTTTTATTAATACAATGACTTATGTTCGTCTACAATACAAGGTTAAATTAAATAAACAAAACTCCTTTAATGTAAACAACTTAATAACTTATAAAAAAAAGTATGAGTAAAATACATTGTGAATAAATGCTGACTATAATGTCGACTAACTTACATGTTGTTGATACATTTTGAAATCCATTGAACGCATCTTTCTTTTCTTAAAAAACACTATTTGTTTCCCAGTTTTCTTTTTCAGTAATCTTCACAGCTTTCTTCGATTCTTCCCACAGTCGTTTGGTCAGCAGTTGATCATGCACCAGCCAATGATTCAGAAACTCATGACAAAACTTGTAAAGTTTACCACTAACGCCTTCCATCTCCGGTGCTGCAGCCAAATATGATATCTGCTTTCCAACATCCTCTTTTCTTTGCCCAACCATATTGACAAAGATTTGGGACACATTCTGGAAAACTCCTGGAAGGTTTGAGAGTAAGTTAGTACCTTTGACCAAATACGGATCATAACTGTTAGAAGTCACTCCAGTATTCTTCAATCTTCTGTCTAGTTCTGCACTGAACAAATCAACCGCTAACTTAGAGTTTCCCAAAGCTGTTATTGGGTTGTATCGTCCAAGGTCATTCCAGTGATCAAAATTTATTTCACCAACATACATTGTCGCTGCTACACCATTGACAATTCTGCTCGGCGCTGAAGATCTTAACTTAGGCAGCAAAAGATACGTCAGTAGGAAAGCTCCGAAGTAATTCACTTGCATTGTTAGGTTCAAGTCGTCTGCTGTCAATCTATCAGGAAGTGCTACTGCTCCTGCGTTGTTGATTAGGACGTTTACTTTATCTTCCATATTTATTTCATTTGCCAAATTCCTCACTGAACTTAGAGATGCTAGATCAAAAGTTTTGTATGCAACATTTTGATTGCCAGTTGCTGCTATGATCTGATCTCGAGCTGCCTTCAGCTTTGTCTCTGTTCTGCTTGCAATGATCACTCTAGCTCCTTGATTGGCCAGATTCTTTGCAGCTTCAAAACCCATCCCTGAACTTCCACCAGTCACAACCACCACTTTGCCGTTCATCCGAGCCTTAGTATCACACGCCATGGTCAGAACAACACACACTGGAGTCGGTCAACAAACTAAAGTATAAGAGGAAAAACATCATCCTTACGTACGTCAGACAACGTTACGTTTTATATTATTTTTAATTCAAGGCAATAAGGATCCCTATTGAGTAACAATGAGATCTCATTTGATTTCCGCATTGACTATTGCAACAAAAACGACACTTAAACTTTGATCTTGTATAAAAAGTTGGTAAATACGGAAATTCACGGTTCACGATGTATGTTGCATGTTTGCATGCCTAGGTAGTAGGCCATTTAGTTTTTAATATTGTCATGGAAATGTTTTCTTGAAGGGACTTAGATGCGAGTTTCTTTGGTTGCTCCGAAACCAGATCATATCAAAGGAAGCTGGACGTATAAAGTGGCATTTTTCTGTTTGTTATTTATAGAATAGCATTTTAATTTAATAAAAAAGCGCCCGCATTGCTGATTGCGTGGGTTTATACGAGTATCAATGTGCGTTGTTATCTTTTTGTAGGAGTAAAATATCTTAGTACGCTATATGGTTTTTCTGACCCTTTTATTTGCATTTTCTGTTTCTATTCTTAGTATAAAGATTTTTATCATTTAGTTTTTTACTGAACAGGATCTACACACTTGTATTCGCTACTCATGCAGCCAGCTATATAGCTATTCTTTGTTCTGTGTTTCAATAATTTTCGTTCCTTGTATGAACTTTTTCCATGGTATTAGTCTTAAACATAGATCGATGATTTTGTTTTTTTTTGAGGGTCTTATGACAAATGTGTGGCTTTCTATCACGTAAAAAAAATGAATCGGTAGGCATTTTTATAGATCACCTCCAACAAACAAAAAAAATTAGTTGTCTGTTACAGCGTCATGATGTGATAGTTAAAAAGGAAAAACATACGGATATAAATAACAAATTAGGCATCTAACACCATAATATACCAGTAAAAAAAATATGTATATGTGTGATGGTACTATGGTACTGACCTTATCAATACCGTCCATACTGTACTTCATAATTGCCGGCAATACAATAATTGAGATTCAGCGTGTTATGATTATGAGTCATAAATATGTACATCTGCCTTTTTTTGCAATCAATAATAATGAAACGGTAATATGTATTTTGCAGCCATCTGGTCAAATTAGCCAGCTAATTGGAAGACTAAGCCGGTCATTAAACGCCGGCATCCAATTGGCTAGTAAATAAGTAGTAGTAGGCCGATAGTTAATTGAACTGGAATCATTCAACGTTTAACAACTTGGCGTGTTAAAAGGCAGCCCTTTAAAGATGACTGACAAAGACTAAACCGAGTGATTCAAATTTACTTCAGGCTTTTGTCCAATGCGGCACCAAATATGATGACAACAGTGCAAACCTTCAATGTTATTTTTCGTTCTTGTCTGTAATAAGTGAAATTAAAGTGTGATATTGTCAAAATAGTATGAGAACATGTACGTACCAAATATCGGTTAATCCTAGCGCTCAATGACTTGGTTGGTTGTCCTCCAGCCATTTCATTGGACGCTGGCGTTAAATGAACGGCCTAGGCGTCCAATTAGCTTGACGGGCAGGGCCGTCATCTACCCCGGTCACAAGGGAGAGCGGAACCGGCGAGAGATATCGTGCAGTGTCCCACAGCGATCTGTCTTGGGGCCGTATCTGTGGGACATCGGGTACGACTGGGTGCCGCGAGCGGACCTCCCAAGCGGCGTCAGCGTAATTTGCTACGCTGATGACACGCTGGTCCTGGCGCCGAGAAGGTCACACCAGGCGGTGGCTGAATTAACGACACGCAGGGTTGCGACAGTCGTCGAGAGGAGCCGGCAATTGGGACTCGAGGTGGCCCTGCACAAGTTCGAGGCCATGTGCTTTCATGGTTCTCGGAACGCGCCACCTCCGGGTTCCCAAATAACGGTAGGAGTCACAGTCACATCAGAAACGGGTTGACGATGAAGTACCTGGGACTCGTCCTCGACAGCCGGTGGAATTTCGTGGAGCATTTCCGACGTTTGGCGCCCAAACTGGAATGGGCCGGAGCTGCCCTCAAGTGACTCCTATAGGGGGTCCAAACGCCTCCTGCCGGAGGCTCTACGCGGGGGTCGTGCGGTCCATGGCCCTTTACGGCGCACCAGTGTGGGCGAGTTTCCTGAGGCTGCGACTAGCCCGCTGGTTGAACACGTCCCAAAGGGTCATGGCCATCCGGCTGGCCCGGGAATACTGCACGGTCTCCGATGAGGCGGCGAGCCTCCTTGCCGGATTGCCGCCATTAGATCTGGAGGCAAAAGTCCTCGAACACACTTGGGAGTGGCGCGAGGAGGCAAAACGCTGGGGGGTACACTCCGCTGCCACGACAAATCGCGGCTCGGCGGATAGAGCTCCGGCAGGATCTCATGGCGACATGGAGAGAGCGACTGTCGCAAACCAGTGCTGGGCACTTGCGGCTGTAAGGCCCCTCATTGAGGAGTGGCTTGAGAGGCGCCACGGCGACCTCCCCTTCCGCCTGACGCAGGTCCTCACCGGACACGGCTGTTTCGGGAGGTTCCTGTTCAGGATAAGGCGGGAGGAAACGCCCGTGAATCACCATTGTGTGGATCGCCCGGAGCATACGTTAGAGGTCTGTCATGCTTGGGCGGAGCACCGCCGTGTCCTCGTGGAGGCGATCAGCGGTGGTGACCTCTCGCGTCCGGCCCTGATTTAGGTCATGATACGGAGCGAGAGGGCATGGGAAGCTGTCACCTCCTTCAGCGAAGCAGTAATGCTCGCGAAGGAGGAGACGCAATGGAGACGCTCTCACGCCCCTAGCCACCGCAGGAGACACCCTGGGCGTCGGGAGTCGTAAGCTGATTCCCGGCCACCGTAGGTGCGGGCTTGCGGAGTAATGGGTAGCTCGCCGTCCAATAAAGACCGGGCCCGAGTCGGCGGCGCGTAGTGTTCCACACGCGGTTCAAAGAGATGTCAGCAAAAACTGACGGGGTCCGCTAGGGCCGATGCCTGTCTGGGTCGCGGATAAATTTGAAAGAGAGTTACTGCGGCCCCGGCACAAGCAACTGAAGGAAAACGGGTGGGTTTTAGTCAATAAAAGTCTGACACGCCGCGGGCCGAAGCGGAAGGCTTCACCCAGAGCGTGACCATGTGCCTATCGCAGTCATTGGATGATTTCCCACCCAAAAAATAATCCAATTAGCTGGCTAATATAACCAGATGGCTGTAACATGTGCCTATCGCAGTTATTGTTGTCTTTATGATATAGTTTGATCAATTTCGCCTATAAACTGTATAATCAAATAAAGCGTAAACAACTTATATGAATCTCTTTCTTGTTTCTCTAGTTGACTTTTACAATTTAAGCTAACACACCTATAAAACTGATTTAATGCTGCACCTATCTTTTCATTTTCATACTTGTTTTTATAAACCCAAAACTGTACATAACCAGAATTTACTGCTATTTTGGTAAATTCAATGACTATTTACGTGTACGTACCGACTCTTTATTATACAAATCGAAATTATTCCTTTCATCACGCCAACAATGAGAGTACAAATGACCGCTACTTAAAGCTGACGGATTGGTCAACCCAGTTTGTTGTGAATTGAAGATTAGAGAACGCTACTGATCATTTTGTAGGTGTTTAGTATTTTTTAGGGTTCCGTACCCGAAGGGTCAAAACTTCCGTCTCCCTGTCCGTCTGTCTTTCCATCTGTCTGTCCATCATCTGTCACACAGGTTTTACAGCTAAACAGTTGGAACTACAGTCTTCTAAATTTTACAGTATACGCTTATCTTGTTCACCCAAAGCCATAAAAATTGTAATTTTTTTTTATGGGAATTGCAAAAAGGGAGCGCGAAAAAAAAGGCCTACCCCATCGAACGGGGTCTACTTGTTTAGAATTTGTTAGGTCAACAATACTGTATCCTTTGTTTATAAATATTGAAAAACAAAGGAATGAGAAGCAACCAAAGTCAGGTTTTTTCAAAATTTTGGTCCAAAGAGTTTTTTTAACCTTCCATTGGGCTATGAACTTCAAATTTGGTGATAATATTTATTATTATATACCAAAATATTGATAAATAGGTTTTCTTTAAAATTTCCTAATTGTTTATATTAAAACCAACTTGTTTTTGCTTTTTGGTACAGAACCCTGAATGTGCGATGTCCGACACGCGCGTTTGACCACAATCTCACCTGATGGTAAGCAATGATGAAGTTGGCGATGAAGCAAGCTTGCCTTGATGTAACTTATTCACTCTTGGCTTAAAGCCAAAAAAGGGTCGCCTAGTATGACATATAATAGCCATTCCTGCTTTGGGCACCACACGGAATTCATTATGAATATCTGCATAATTTATTTATTTATTTATTAGTTTTACCTCGCACTGGAAGGCCTTGCAGCAATTACACCAATGGAGCTCAATCTTATAATAAACCACTATAAGTCCAGGTTTCCTCACGATGTTTTCCTTCACCGTTGTCGACGATGTCCAAGTTTAACTTAGAAAGTACATATGAATTGAAAAATACACATTGGTACTTGCCCAGATTCGAACCTACGACCTCTAGCACGAGAGGCGAGGTTTTAGCCACTGGGCCACAACGACATGATATATATAACTAATTTCCTCATCTTCGATAAAGAATCAATCCGAATTCTGATGACATAAAAACGTTGTTTACTTGGCAGGTCAAGTAATTATTATTCACTAGCTTTTGTATACTATCTCACTATACTACGGGAACATACTAACGGGATTAAAAGTATTTTAAGTGCTATTCCAGACTGTAATCTATCTCTGTGCCACATTTTATCCAAATCCTTTCGGCCGTTTTGAAACAACAATATATCCATTTATTCATCCGAATCTTTACGGGCCGTTGATTGACAAAATTTCATATATTTAAGTAACATATTATGTAAAAAAAGGTTTAAGTTTTATGAAAATTTTAGTTTTAATTTTTAGAAACAGCCTTGAAATTCTCCAGAGTTAATGTTAACACTGATACTTAGACAGGCTTGTTTTTTACGGAAAATTTTGGCAATGCCGTCTCTAGCAGTGGCTACCGGGCATCTCAGTTTGATGTCGTCGAGGCCAATAATAACTACTAAGATATCACTTGATAAAAAAAAACGGTTTATTTTATAGCCGTATTTTCCAAAGAGCCAAGGCGGTATCTAGGGTAATTTATTGCAAAACCTAATGGACAAATCTACTTAATTATGTTGTTTGATGGCGTTTTTATTAAAAGAATTGCTTGTTTTTGTCTACAATTCAAGATAAAATTAAATAAGCAAAACTCCTTAGATGTAAACAACTAAATAACTCGTTCTTAATAAGTATGACTTAAATATATTGTGAATAAATGTTGACTATACTCGTAATGTCGGCTAACTTACATGTTGTTGGTACAATTTGAAATCCATAGAACGCGTCTGTCTTTACTTAATTAACACTATTTGTTTCCCAGTCTTCTTTTTCAGTAATCTTCACAGCTTTCTTCGATTCTTCCCACAGTCGTTTGGTCAACAATTGATCATGCACCAGCCAATGATTCACAAACTCATGACAAAACTTGTAAAGCTTTCCACTAACGCCTTCCATCTCCGGTGCTGCAGCCAAATACGCTATCTGCTTTCCAACATCTTCTTTTCTCTGTCCAACCATATTGAGAAAAATTTGGGACACATTTTGGAAAGCCCCTGGTAGGTTTGAGAGTATGTTAGTATCTTTAACCAAGAATGGATCAAAACTGTTAGAAGTCACTCCAGAGTTCATCAATCTTCTGTCTAGTTCTGCACTAAATAAATCAACCGCTAACTTAGAGTTTCCCAAAGCTGTTATTGGGTTGTATCGTCCAAGGTCATTCCAGTGATCAAAATTTATTTCACCAACATACATTGTCGCTGCTACACCATTGACAATTCTGCTCGGCGCTGAAGATCTTAACTTAGGCAGCAAAAGATACGTCAGTAGGAAAGCTCCGAAGTAATTCACTTGCATTGTTAGGTTCAAGTCGTCTGCTGTCAATCTATCAGGAAGTGCTACTGCTCCTGCGTTGTTGATTAGGACGTTTACTTTATCTTCCATATTTATTTCATTTGCCAAATTCCTCACTGAACTTAGAGATGCTAGATCAAAAGTTTTGTATGCAACATTTTGATTGCCAGTTGCTGCTATGATCTGATCTCGAGCTGCCTTCAGCTTTGTCTCTGTTCTGCTTGCAATGATCACTCTAGCTCCTTGATTGGCCAGATTCTTTGCAGCTTCAAAACCCATCCCTGAACTTCCACCAGTCACAACCACCACTTTGCCGTTCATCCGAGCCTTAGTATCACACGCCATGGTCAGAACAACACACACTGGAGTCGGTCAACAAACTAAAGTATAAGAGGAAAAACATCATCCTTACGTACGTCAGACAACGTTACGTTTTATATTATTTTTAATTCAAGGCAATAAGGATCCCTATTGAGTAACAATGAGATCTCATTTGATTTCCGCATTGACTATTGCAACAAAAACGACACTTAAACTTTGATCTTGTATAAAAAGTTGGTAAATACGGAAATTCACGGTTCACGATGTATGTTGCATGTTTGCATGCCTAGGTAGTAGGCCATTTAGTTTTTAATATTGTCATGGAAATGTTTTCTTGAAGGGACTTAGATGCGAGTTTCTTTGGTTGCTCCGAAACCAGATCATATCAAAGGAAGCTGGACGTATAAAGTGGCATTTTTCTGTTTGTTATTTATAGAATAGCATTTTAATTTAATAAAAAAGCGCCCGCATTGCTGATTGCGTGGGTTTATACGAGTATCAATGTGCGTTGTTATCTTTTTGTAGGAGTAAAATATCTTAGTACGCTATATGGTTTTTCTGACCCTTTTATTTGCATTTTCTGTTTCTATTCTTAGTATAAAGATTTTTATCATTTAGTTTTTTACTGAACAGGATCTACACACTTGTATTCGCTACTCATGCAGCCAGCTATATAGCTATTCTTTGTTCTGTGTTTCAATAATTTTCGTTCCTTGTATGAACTTTTTCCATGGTATTAGTCTTAAACATAGATCGATGATTTTGTTTTTTTTTGAGGGTCTTATGACAAATGTGTGGCTTTCTATCACGTAAAAAAATTGAATCGGTAGGCATTTTTATAGATCACCTCCAACAAACAAAAAAAATTAGTTGTCTGTTACAGCGTCATGATGTGATAGTTAAAAAGGAAAAACATACGGATATAAATAACAAATTAGGCATCTAACACCATAATATACCAGTAAAAAAAATATGTATATGTGTGATGGTACTATGGTACTGACCTTATCAATACCGTCCATACTGTACTTCATAATTGCCGGCAATACAATAATTGAGATTCAGCGTGTTATGATTATGAGTCATAAATATGTACATCTGCCTTTTTTTGCAATCAATAATAATGAAACGGTAATATGTATTTTGCAGCCATCTGGTCAAATTAGCCAGCTAATTGGAAGACTAAGCCGGTCATTAAACGCCGGCATCCAATTGGCTAGTAAATAAGTAGTAGTAGGCCGATAGTTAATTGAACTGGAATCATTCAACGTTTAACAACTTGGCGTGTTAAAAGGCAGGATTTTAAAGATGACTGACAAAGACTAAACCGAGTGATTCAAATTTACTTCAGGCTTTTGTCCAATGCGGCACCAAATATGATGACAACAGTGCAAACCTTCAATGTTATTTTTCGTTCTTGTCTGTAATAAGTGAAATTAAAGTGTGATATTGTCAAAATAGTATGAGAACATGTACGTACCAAATATCGGTTAATCCTAGCGCTCAATGACTTGGTTGGTTGTCCTCCAGCCATTTCATTGGACGCTGGCGTTAAATGAACGGCCTAGGCGTCCAATTAGCTTGACGGGCAGGGCCGTCATCTACCCCGGTCACAAGGGAGAGCGGAACCGGCGAGAGATATCGTGCAGTGTCCCACAGCGATCTGTCTTGGGGCCGTATCTGTGGGACATCGGGTACGACTGGGTGCCGCGAGCGGACCTCCCAAGCGGCGTCAGCGTAATTTGCTACGCTGATGACACGCTGGTCCTGGCGCCGAGAAGGTCACACCAGGCGGTGGCTGAATTAACGACACGCAGGGTTGCGACAGTCGTCGAGAGGAGCCGGCAATTGGGACTCGAGGTGGCCCTGCACAAGTTCGAGGCCATGTGCTTTCATGGTTCTCGGAACGCGCCACCTCCGGGTTCCCAAATAACGGTAGGAGTCACAGTCACATCAGAAACGGGTTGACGATGAAGTACCTGGGACTCGTCCTCGACAGCCGGTGGAATTTCGTGGAGCATTTCCGACGTTTGGCGCCCAAACTGGAATGGGCCGGAGCTGCCCTCAAGTGACTCCTATAGGGGGTCCAAACGCCTCCTGCCGGAGGCTCTACGCGGGGGTCGTGCGGTCCATGGCCCTTTACGGCGCACCAGTGTGGGCGAGTTTCCTGAGGCTGCGACTAGCCCGCTGGTTGAACACGTCCCAAAGGGTCATGGCCATCCGGCTGGCCCGGGAATACTGCACGGTCTCCGATGAGGCGGCGAGCCTCCTTGCCGGATTGCCGCCATTAGATCTGGAGGCAAAAGTCCTCGAACACACTTGGGAGTGGCGCGAGGAGGCAAAACGCTGGGGGGTACACTCCGCTGCCACGACAAATCGCGGCTCGGCGGATAGAGCTCCGGCAGGATCTCATGGCGACATGGAGAGAGCGACTGTCGCAAACCAGTGCTGGGCACTTGCGGCTGTAAGGCCCCTCATTGAGGAGTGGCTTGAGAGGCGCCACGGCGACCTCCCCTTCCGCCTGACGCAGGTCCTCACCGGACACGGCTGTTTCGGGAGGTTCCTGTTCAGGATAAGGCGGGAGGAAACGCCCGTGAATCACCATTGTGTGGATCGCCCGGAGCATACGTTAGAGGTCTGTCATGCTTGGGCGGAGCACCGCCGTGTCCTCGTGGAGGCGATCAGCGGTGGTGACCTCTCGCGTCCGGCCCTGATTTAGGTCATGATACGGAGCGAGAGGGCATGGGAAGCTGTCACCTCCTTCAGCGAAGCAGTAATGCTCGCGAAGGAGGAGACGCAATGGAGACGCTCTCACGCCCCTAGCCACCGCAGGAGACACCCTGGGCGTCGGGAGTCGTAAGCTGATTCCCGGCCACCGTAGGTGCGGGCTTGCGGAGTAATGGGTAGCTCGCCGTCCAATAAAGACCGGGCCCGAGTCGGCGGCGCGTAGTGTTCCACACGCGGTTCAAAGAGATGTCAGCAAAAACTGACGGGGTCCGCTAGGGCCGATGCCTGTCTGGGTCGCGGATAAATTTGAAAGAGAGTTACTGCGGCCCCGGCACAAGCAACTGAAGGAAAACGGGTGGGTTTTAGTCAATAAAAGTCTGACACGCCGCGGGCCGAAGCGGAAGGCTTCACCCAGAGCGTGACCATGTGCCTATCGCAGTCATTGGATGATTTCCCACCCAAAAAATAATCCAATTAGCTGGCTAATATAACCAGATGGCTGTAACATGTGCCTATCGCAGTTATTGTTGTCTTTATGATATAGTTTGATCAATTTCGCCTATAAACTGTATAATCAAATAAAGCGTAAACAACTTATATGAATCTCTTTCTTGTTTCTCTAGTTGACTTTTACAATTTAAGCTAACACACCTATAAAACTGATTTAATGCTGCACCTATCTTTTCATTTTCATACTTGTTTTTATAAACCCAAAACTGTACATAACCAGAATTTACTGCTATTTTGGTAAATTCAATGACTATTTACGTGTACGTACCGACTCTTTATTATACAAATCGAAATTATTCCTTTCATCACGCCAACAATGAGAGTACAAATGACCGCTACTTAAAGCTGACGGATTGGTCAACCCAGTTTGTTGTGAATTGAAGATTAGAGAACGCTACTGATCATTTTGTAGGTGTTTAGTATTTTTTAGGGTTCCGTACCCGAAGGGTCAAAACTTCCGTCTCCCTGTCCGTCTGTCTTTCCATCTGTCTGTCCATCATCTGTCACACAGGTTTTACAGCTAAACAGTTGGAACTACAGTCTTCTAAATTTTACAGTATACGCTTATCTTGTTCACCCAAAGCCATAAAAATTGTAATTTTTTTTTATGGGAATTGCAAAAAGGGAGCGCGAAAAAAAAGGCCTACCCCATCGAACGGGGTCTACTTGTTTAGAATTTGTTAGGTCAACAATACTGTATCCTTTGTTTATAAATATTGAAAAACAAAGGAATGAGAAGCAACCAAAGTCAGGTTTTTTCAAAATTTTGGTCCAAAGAGTTTTTTTAACCTTCCATTGGGCTATGAACTTCAAATTTGGTGATAATATTTATTATTATATACCAAAATATTGATAAATAGGTTTTCTTTAAAATTTCCTAATTGTTTATATTAAAACCAACTTGTTTTTGCTTTTTGGTACAGAACCCTGAATGTGCGATGTCCGACACGCGCGTTTGACCACAATCTCACCTGATGGTAAGCAATGATGAAGTTGGCGATGAAGCAAGCTTGCCTTGATGTAACTTATTCACTCTTGGCTTAAAGCCAAAAAAGGGTCGCCTAGTATGACATATAATAGCCATTCCTGCTTTGGGCACCACACGGAATTCATTATGAATATCTGCATAATTTATTTATTTATTTATTAGTTTTACCTCGCACTGGAAGGCCTTGCAGCAATTACACCAATGGAGCTCAATCTTATAATAAACCACTATAAGTCCAGGTTTCCTCACGATGTTTTCCTTCACCGTTGTCGACGATGTCCAAGTTTAACTTAGAAAGTACATATGAATTGAAAAATACACATTGGTACTTGCCCAGATTCGAACCTACGACCTCTATCTAGCACGAGAGGCGAGGTCTTAGCCACTGGGCCACAACGACATGATATATATAACTAATTTCCTCATCTTCGATAAAGAATCAATCCGAATTCTGATGACATAAAAACGTTGTTTACTTGGCAGGTCAAGTAATTATTATTCACTAGCTTTTGTATACTATCTCACTATACTACGGGAACATACTAACGGGATTAAAAGTATTTTAAGTGCTATTCCAGACTGTAATCTATCTCTGTGCCACATTTTATCCAAATCCTTTCGGCCGTTTTGAAACAACAATATATCCATTTATTCATCCGAATCTTTACGGGCCGTTGATTGACAAAATTTCATATATTTAAGTAACATATTATGTAAAACAAGATTTAAGTTTTATGAAAATTTTAGGTTTAATTTTTAGAAACAGCCTTGAAATTCTCCATCTATGAGTTAATGTTAACACTGATACTCAGACATGCTTGTTTTTTACGGAAAATTTTGGCAATGCCGTCTCTAGCAGTGGCTACCTGGCATCTCAGTTTGACATCGTCGAGGCCAATAATAACTATTAAGATATCACTTAATAAAAAAAACGGTTTATTTTATAGCCGTATTTTCCAAAGAGCCAAGGTGGTATCTAAGGTAATTTATTGGAAAACCTAAGGGAAAAATCTACTTAGTTATGTTATTTGATGGCGTTTTTATTAAAAGAATTACTTGTTTTCGTCTACAATTCAAGATAAAATTAAATAAGCAAAACTCCCTAGATGTAAACAACTTAATAACTCGTTCATAATAAGTATGACTTAAATATATTGTGAATAAATGTTGACCATACTCGTAATGTCGGCTAACTTACATGTTGTTGGTACAATTTGAAAACCATAGAACGCGTCTGTCTTTTCTTAATTAACACTATTTGTTTCCCAGTCTTCTTTTTCAGTAATCTTCACAGCTTTCTTCGATTCTTCCCACAGTCGTTTGGTCAACAATTGATCATGCACCAGCCAATGATTCACAAACTCATGACAGAACTTGTAAAGCTTCCCACTAACGCCTTCCATCTCCGGTGCTGCAGCCAAATACGCTATCTGCTTTCCAACATCTTCTTTTCTCTGTCCAACCATATTGAGAAAGATTTGGGACACATTTTGGAAAGCCCCTGGTAGGTTTGAGAGTATGTTAGTATCTTTAACCAAGAATGGATCATAACTGTTAGAAGTCACTCCAGAGTTCATCAATCTTCTGTCTAGTTCTGCACTGAATAAATCAACCGCTAACTTAGAGTTTCCCAAAGCTGTTATTGGGTTGTATCGTCCAAGGTCATTCCATTGATCAAAATTTATTTCACCAACATATATTGTCGCTGCTACACCATTTACAATTCTGCTCGGCGCCGATGATCTTAACTTAGGCAGCAATAGATACGTCAGTAGGAAAGCTCCGAAGTAATTCACTTGCATTGTTAGGTTCAAGTCGTCTGCTGTCAATCTATCAGGAAGTGCTACTGCTCCTGCGTTGTTGATTAGGACGTTTACTTTATCTTCCATATTTATTTCATTTGCCAAATTCCTCACTGAACTTAGAGATGCTAGATCAAAAGTTTTGTATGCAACATTTTGATTACCAGTTGCTGCTATGATCTGATCTCGAGCTGCCTTCAGCTTTGTCTCGGATCTGCTTGCAATGATCACTCTAGCTCCTTGATTGGCCAGATTTTTTGCAGCTTCAAAGCCCATCCCTGAACTTCCACCAGTCACAACCACCACTTTGCCGTTCATCCGAGCCTTAGTATCACACGCCATGGTCAGGACAACACACACTGGAGTCGGTCAACAAATTAAAGTATAAGAGGAAACATATAATCCTTACATACGTCAGACTTTTATATTATTATTAATTCAAGGCAATATGGGTCCTTACTGAGTAACAATGAGATCTCATTTGATTGTCGCGTTGACTAGTGCTACTAAAACCGCGCTTAAACTTTGGTCTTGTATAAAAACCGAATTAGTACATATTTAAACTCAAGATTCGCAAAGTATGATGTATATTTGTGTCTCTGAACCAGATGCCATTTGGTCTTTTAATATTGTCATGAAAATGTGTTCTTGAAAGATTTCGATGCGAGTTTCCTTAGTTGCTCTTAAACCTGATCATATCACGGAAACTGAATAAATTTTATGATTGTTATTAATAGAATATCACTTTAATTTATACGAGTCAATGTTAACCTTTTGTAGGAGTAAAATATGTTAGTACGCTATGTGGTTTTTCTGACCCATCTAATTGCATTTTCTGTTTCTATTCTTAGAAGCGAGATTGCAATTTTTATTGTTCAGTTTTTTACTCAACAGGATCTACATACTCGTATTCGCTACTCATGCAGGCAACTATACAGCTATTCTTTGGTTTGTCACTACTACATCAATAACTTTCGTTTCAAATTGCATGAAGAGAATTTTCAAAATAAGCTATGATCATCGAAAAATTTCAGCAGATTATTATCATTGATGTTTTAAAAAGAACTGCGACTTCAATTATAAAGTCATAACGAGAGCAGACGAGCGGCTAATAACTGCCATTAATGTCTAAATCACTCTTACAGTTGAATATACCATCACGTATCATATTCCATTTCAATTTTGTAAAATATAACATTAGTTTTAATGATATAAATGGAAGTTTAGCAGTTTGTGTACTTGGAATATTCATATCATATCACTGTAATATAAATTTTATTAGTTCTGGCAGAAATGATCCGCATCTGCTTGATTGCATACATTATTTTAATGTTAGTTTTTGGTTACTGGGCATCCGTAAGTACTTTTTACCCATTTATTGAGTACCCTATGCTTTATTGCATTTTCTTTCTCCGATTACTTTTCCTTTCCTTACTTAAATTATATAGACATCTAAAAGGTCAGTTCTAGAAATGCAGACGGCCCAGATACTGAGAGACATCTGATAAATCTGTGTATCTCAAATTTGCAAAGTGCATTGTTTCTTTAAGATAAATTTGGATAGGATACGGCGTGAACCAAATTCAACAGCAGCATATCTCACAATCTTCTCCCTCACAAAGTGAACACCAATATTCCTTCGCATTAGGAAAGTGGCAAATTAAAGAAGTCAGGGTTTTTCAAAGACCTCAACTGGACCAACCCGCATAATAGCAGTTTCGAGAAAATTATTTTTTTATTAAAACATTGTTAAGAAAGTACACGTTTGATAGTTTTGATAAGGGTACTTCTCTATACAGAATAGATACTGCGGTTTATATAATAGTTGTATTTTTAATCTTTCTGGTTTCTTTTTGCAATATAGTAGATTGTTACACGAGGGTCGAAAGGAATCAATTCTCATACGAGGTATTTAGGCTAAAGTCCGAGTAGGAATTGATGTCTTTCATCCGTGTTAAGCACTCTACTTTTCATTTCGAATACAAGGAAAGTAAAAAATAGTAATTTTTGTAAATATTTATTGATAATAGTAACATGAGTAGTAACTATTAAAATTTAATTGAGAAGTTATAACAATTTGTGAAATTAAAAGTCATTTTTGTTCGGAAAATTTTCGCTGTTTGATATGTTATGACAAATTTGGATGTGTTGAATTTCTGTAAGATTAGGAGACTCCATTATTTGATTAGACGGTGGAATCTATGGCGCAGACTCCCTTGAAGTAGTTGGTTGAGGTGGGGCGTAAATTTATAGACTCAGTTAGTTTGTTTTAAATTTCAGTTTTATTTTGGACAGAATCCTCAATGTAGCCTTCCGGAACTGTGGAAGGCTACATTGAGCCATCCTCCATGTCTTTTTAAAATTGTCAAGTTCGCCCCATAATTAGCTAACAGTGTCGCTGACGTTCTTCTATAACAACGCCCAGTATACTGTTCACAGTTTGGTAAATTCAAATATGTTGCTATTTGCTTCGGCATATCTGAGATTTACTTTTACCGATCACTTGTTTATAGCATTTTCCCTTTTGGTAGTTGAGAAAAAAGCGATTCATTTTTATATCATTAGGTCTGATTTTTTGATATTTTTTTAATTTGTGTAAACTCTTCTTGTACAACAAACGTGCGCTCAATATTTTTTGTTTTAGTCATGTTTACGAGAAATAACTGGCCTTGATTTTCAAAGTCGTTAATTGTTAAATTTGTGAGTCCACTGCTTCTTCAGGTGCCCCTTATACCAAGTATCAACACCGCCTATGAAAAACATGATTTCTTCATTACTATTAATCTTTTAGGTCCCTATGTACATATAATAACAAATAGAGATCTTTTACTCCAGAAATGCACGCCTGTCCGACGTCTTTACTATCAATTTACGCAATCTGGTCAGTGTGTTTGATTGATATGATTGCCTCTTTTTATGAAAACCTATCTATAATACATATCAGAGTAAAGTCGTTGGGATCGACATTTATTTTTAGATTAAAAGGCCTCTCCCTGCCTCCTTACCTATTTATAGCTTATCTTCACTGCCAAATATATCTCATTAGGGGCTTCATTTAAAAATGTTTCCACTTCGTAAGAGGTGAAAACCTTAGATTTTTTGCTCTTGAAACCCTGAGACTGTTTTTTCAGAAACGTTGTTTGATTATGGAATCTTTTCAAATCGACATTTTGTTTTACTCTTAGTGTACTCTTGAGCATTGAATACCTGCTCCATAGCGTTGAAGGCTTTATTTTGCTAGGTAGTCCACTGAAGTATGAAAAACACACTTTCGGAAAATGATTTTATTTTCTTATCTGCTCGCCACTTCATAAAGTCATTGTATGTATTTAAGTATCTTTCTTTAGAAATTTCTGGCTTATGATTTTCGATAACTATATTTGCCTCGTCCTTAACCGAATCTGGGGTCAAAATTTCAGAATCACTTGAACCAATATTTAATAAGATTAGTCTTTATCCGAGATTTCGATACAGCTTACAGAGTTATCCCGCCAAATTATATAGTCTATTTAAAATTCCGACCGCAGCATTTTTTCTTAATTTTGTTAGATATTTTACAGCCGACTGCCTAACCAAATTTAGTTCTATTTTTTAACATTTATTCCCAAACTAGGAAGGGAAGCAATTACTATGAGTCTTTCCCACCCAAATGTGCAAAGTAGCATCTTCCACCCGCTACTCGGATCAAATAAACAATACTTTCCGAGTATGAGAAATGAAAAAGATTTTTTGTGGGTTGGTTCTTTTTATATGAACCAAAAGAAATAAATAGTTAACTGTCTCAAACACCTGATCTTGATCCAGCTCAAAATCAGATTGTCTTGGAAATCCTTTCATATGATCCATCATCTATGTTACTGTCTCCCACAAGTTAAACATAAAAGTCGTGAGAGTCTTTTTGATTTTTAGGACGCTTTCCGCCAAGAAAGAGCTAAGCTGAAGTATGCGAACCCGAAGTACATCAGAGATGTGACAGTATTCACTGGAAGGAAGAGTCGACACGATCCTTACTTGACCAACATGACTGGGACCATAATGATGGCCTATGGCAACAATGTTAGCGTAAGTGACTTCTATGCGCCCTCTAGAAAGTCCCAGTTTATGATTGTAATGTTTATGAACAGTAGTATTACTGCTAGTTTGGAAACACTCCTAAAAAAACTGACCTGCAACATAGATTAAGTCTTTTAAAGGAAGAAAGAGTTGGATATGTATGCAGGTACAAAAGAGTTTATTAAACCACTTAATACCGATTGAACACCGATACTCAATATAAAGTAATTTTAGCCAAGGCTGAAGAAGTGGTGACCACATAGCTAGCTAACTATTGAATACGTTTTAGCTTTTAAAGCAAAAAAATAATCATGGTAAATCTAAAAATTACTGCATAATACGAGTATTTTTGTAATTGTGAAATAATCGATAGGGCGACGAAAAAGAACTCCATACTTGGTATTATTTAATGCACTAAACTATTTCTAGACAAGATCTATTAATTTAATTAAACCAATCTACAGTTTCATATCCCAATTACGTATTGTGTAGAAGCACTGGCTCGACAAATTAGATCGTTATGGAATACGAGGAAGGCAATGGTTCATGACGAGAATGGCAGCCTATCGGCAAGCCGCCATTGTTTCGCGCTTGACATGACAAAATGATGACAATGATGCATGCTACTGATATGTACTACTTAAATATTAATAAAGGAGGCGTATGTACAGCAACAGACGTCTTTGAATGAGATGATGATGTACTTATTTGATAGTGCACTCCCCGAAAAATTGACAAATTAAGTGGCAGTGGGCAGGGAACGTTAGGTCATTGGAGCCTTCTGGAGTGGCTACCACGAACCAGAAGTCGTTGCGTTGGAAGGCTAATGACCTGGTGAAGGTTGTGGAAATGCGCTGACGCACGGGACCGGTCAATGTGGTGCCATTTCAGTGAGGCCTAAGTTCAGCTGTGGACGTGTTTCGGCTGAAATGATGATGATAGTTCACTAAGTAAATAAAAGACGCTTGGAGAAGAAGCTGGTTACTGTGAAACAAAAGAGAGGAGTCCTATATTCAACAACAATTATAATGACAAAATGAATATCTTAAGTAAAAACCGGTCGATGTTGCAATGCTTGCAAAAGTCCACCTATGGGCGCCTTCTAATCTTCGCAATGATTTATGATAGAAGCCAAGTGAGCAAAAAAATGGAAAATTTGACATTGTTTCAGTTCGCGACAACCCTGACGTTGCGTTCTGGCGGAGACTTCCGAATCGTGGCCAAAGTCTGCGACACGATCAAGTCTAAGTGGATGAACGAGTTCATGAGTTCCTTCACTAACTTGACTCTATCTAAGTGTCCCTTTCCACCTGTAAGTATGATTCCACAGGAAGTCAAAGGTAAGACCTTAGACATGTGACATTCTATCATTGACAGCGTGGCGAAATCGATTGTAAAAAAGGCAAAATTGTAGATATGGGATTGACAAGCGATATAAAAAAATCACGTGATCAATCCCTTGCAATTTGACATCTTAACTATCGCCTTCGCTGACATCGAATGCCACTTGTCTAGAGCTCAGTTAAAGGTTGGTCCGCTACATTGATAAAATTCTATTTTATTGACGGACCAAAGTATCTTGAGCCTTACAATTGTTTTTATATTTACCGTTTGTATCCAGTTAGTTGCTATAATTTAAGACTGGATCTCGTAATAACTCGTGAATTTAGTTCTTTTGTTTTGGTTCCAACATTTGTTTTCCAATGTTCAACTATCGTTGTGGCGACAGCTTCATTGTTTCTTTTTTCATGTGTGAATCCTATCATTTGTTGACCATTAGGTTCTTTGTTTTTCACTTTGTAGGCTAGATATACCTACATCAACATGGAGCTTCCACCGAAGAACATCCCGATCCCCATAGCTGACGGTGACTACTTCATCAAGTTCGAACTCTTCATCACCGCTTCCAAGGAGTCTATCCTCGAGATCGACACCCTGCTGCACTTCGACCAGAATGCCAGAAGAGCTAGGTCCAAGAAGGGATAGATAATAAAGAATTGGAATGAATAAAGGTTTATTATTCTCCGTAACAGTAATAAATTACTCAGTCGTAAAAAAAACTGCTTCATTTATTATTTGTCTACTGGTTGACTTTTTAATCATTGGTTTCAGGGGCTGAAAGTAATAACTTTCACTATGAAATCAAGTCTGAGATTGAAATATAAAAAAAGAACAAAATACGAGTATTCTCTATATTTGTCGGAGTAATGCGAACATAAAAAGTACTGTCACCTAGTTTTTTTATATTTCAGAATTGCTCCGATAGTGAAAGTCTTATATTCATGACTATTTTCAAACCCTTAAAGATCGCAATCAATTCATTGTCACTTTTGTTTAACAGATAATTACTTGGTCTAACATCTCGAAAATTCTCCAAACTTTCACAAAAAAAATGGGCTATTTTTTTTTTGGGAATTTTAATTTGTTTTTTGCTACATGTTTTACTGTTTTATCACGAAACTTCTATTTTAACAATCCAGACTAGATATATAACAATATAGACACATACACTATGAGGTTTATCCATCGTACATCTAAATGAGGCATTTTATTAAAATTAGACTAAATCCAATTATCTCAATCCATTTAATTTAGCTTTTTATTGCACATAATAGTACAAAATAAGTTTAATTTGGGGCAAACTAAATGTGAACTGGTATTCAGTCTTGGAACTATCGTCATGAAGTGTTTCTGTTTATTTATTGTTGTAATAATATTCGTTAAATGTAAATCCGAAAATGTAAGTATTATTCCTGTTTAATTCAGTCCTTATTCGACGGCGTCGATGTCAGCAATTATTCCAAGGGAACGTCAAACGTACAACCGGAATAAGATTTGAATTGATAAATGTATCAATCTTTTAAAATATGGTATCCAACAATACCCCAAACGCTCGTTCCCACAGATTTCTTTTTCTCACGTATATGTGGAGTGCCATGATGATAAAGAATAATAAAGATGATATGAAGCTAGAATAGTGAAGGAAGGAAGAATTAGAATAAAAGGTACTATTTTAAATGGCCCACATTTTGTTTTAGTCCCTGTTAAAGCAGGAGAGGGCGACGATTAACTATTGCAACACTGAGTATGTGACGGATTGTTACGCTATAACCCGGCGGCTCAGGAGAGGGGAGCCTTACAAGACCAACCTGACAGCGACCAGTAGATACTTGAGCGACAATAATGTTACGGTATGTATGTTTATTTAAGTTATGCACGTTGTACGAGGCAGACAGCAGAATCGTAATGTTTTTTTATTTAGTCGTGGCTGTCCCACGGCTGGGCAAAGGCCTCCTCTAAGTCCTTTCAGATATTCTTCTTCTGCGCCTTCTCAAACCAGCTCTTACGGCACAACTCTTAATTTATTATTTTTATTTGTAATATTTTGAAATTTCTGTAACATTCTACAATTAGCCATTTTACATTTGACATTGTATTATACTTTTCTGATTTTTTTACAATTTTTTGACAGTTTTAATGATTATTTTTAATGAGTTTTTGACTATTTAAATTTAATTATTCATCAATTTCATTTTGGGTTTTATCTGTTTATAATTTAATGTATGTGTGGATAACTATGGACTGCAATTATTTTTTAAATAAAGAAATAAATTAAATTAATCATCTCGCCATCTCTTCCCAGCCCGGCTTCAGCGGCGCCTTCTATCCTATCATCATTATCGCTCATTGTGCATCGGATTTGAGCTTGGCAGCCATTTTGCCTACGTCTATTCTACTCGTGTTGGTGCTCAGCGTGGTATTTATGAATAAAGAGTGCAAAAGAGCAGAGAGTGCACAAATCTGTGCACCAACACAATCTCCTGTGTACTTGGCTCCATTGAGATTGGACACCTTGACCGGATTTCGTTCGGGAGGATTACGAGTATGTGGCATTCTCATACGTTCTGAGACTTACTATACTGTTTCTATGGTTTCATTACAGATGAGGATAGTATGGTTTGACACGATGCCAGTTGAATTACTGAAGCTAAAACTGTGTGAAATCTCAAGCGTTGATTGGCTCTTTGAATATTTTTTAAAACATTCAAATGTTGGCGGTAAATGTCCTTACGAGCCGGTAAGAAAATGTTTCAGATTATATTTAGAGATCCTTTTTTTAGCCATTTAAGTTTTTCTATTAGGAACTGGTTCCGTCCACAATTCTTTCAGACCCTAATGTAGAAGAGCAACTGACGGGATTTTTGAGCAAATATATTCAGCGGCTGCGATTCATGAAAATTAAGTTTTATCAAAAAACATAACAACCTTCCAGATTCAAGTGGTTGAGATCCTACCTACTATTACTCCGTTCTTCTACGTGTATGATTTCCTCATTTTTTTTTTCAGCGCCAATATTCACTATATAACCTAGAGTTTCCACCCAAGAACTTGCCAAAGAAGATCATGAGTTTACTAAAGGGCAAGTTCTACGCAAAGTTCTATTTTCTAGCTACCAAAACGGAAGAAATATTAGTAGAATCTACGATACTATTTCAGACTTTGCAGTAGAAAATAATAAAGTTTGCTGATGATGTGCTATCGTAGAACAATAGAAGAATGAAAGATTTAATTTTGGATTTTTATTTGCTACCCAGCTATGTCAAGGGCTAAATAAATAACATTTTTCTAAGCATTTTAGGAACTAATCTGCCTAGACTTTTTCCCAACTATGTTGGGGTAAGCTGTCAGTCTAACCACGTTTAACTGAGTACTAGTATTTTACAAGCAGTTTCAGGAAGACATTAGTAAAGCTTTCACGGGATATTAAACCGGTTGCAGAAAATGTCATTTGTAACGATTAAAAATAACTTCTTACAAAATATATAAGGTCAGTAGCGATATCGCGACAAAGATTACAATGTTTTATGAGTTTTAAACTAGTCAGTTTACCATTCATCGAAAAGATGGCGCTAATTTATTTATTTATTTATTTAAACTTCATGTACAATAGTAGTACATAGGCGGACTTAATGCCACAAGGCATTCTCTACCAGTCAACCATTGGGTTAAAAAATATGTGAAATGGGTACAAACATATTAGTAATACACCTATACAAATAAATTAATACATAAATATTAATATTATTAATAATACACATATACAAATAAAATAAACTAATAAATACCAATAAAAATAAAAATAAACGAGAAACCTGTTAATAATTATTATGACTTAACTTCTGACTCTAGATGAGAGCTATTTAGTCTGACTCAAATAGAGGTCACGAACTTTTTTAATCTCTTATCGGCAAAAGAATATTATCTAAATATATATTTGAATGTATCTATTAATTAATACAATAAACATACAATAAACGTTATATTTATTTATAAACAATTGATTAAATCCAATATATATATATATAATCCAATAGAAATTAGAATCATAAAGTAAACCATAGATAACCATAGATATACTCTATAAGCTTATAATAAAAAATGAACGCTCAATGTTTATGGTTTACAAAGAATGAAAATTCTTTTTTATTGCGCACCTTAGATAGGTAGCTACGAATTGAATATAAACCCAAGAAAACTAAATCAATTCTGTTGACTCGTGGGTGTAAAGGGACCAGTGTCAGAATGAAATGTTCCATTGAGTTAATGAACTAATAGGCACTGTAAGTATCAGTTTAATTTCTGAATATCCACACGTGTGACAACCATGTGTTTTGCGTGATTCCATCATGAAATTTCTTCTTGGCAGGTTCCTTAGGACAATTTTATAAATACTAAAACTTATACATATGGTCAACTCAACCTTACGGTTATAACATCCCAAGACTTCAGCAACAAGATCCGAATACATATGTCTTCAAGGGGTGGTTGATGCATAGATACAACAGCACAGGCTGAACGATGCTGTTTGAGATAGCATATCTCCAGTGTTGAATCTTAAGGGTATATATATCCTATTTAATGTAAGTTGTGCTTATTTGATAATGTTCATCATGAAACTTCAGTGACAGACTGTGTTTGTGTGAGGATTAAATTAGTAGAAAAGAATAACTATAAGACTTTTACTTCAATCAATACCTCATGCGAAACAATCCCTATTTAGTCTCATGCAACTAACTACCACTGGGTGAGTTGGTGTGTAAGCAAAAAAAATAATCTTACACATTGAAATGATTCAAAGTTATTTGGCCAGTGTCACAATACAACATGAGGTCTCATTGTTTATTTGTGGCTTTACTTATAGTGATTGTTAAAATGTTTCGCAGTGAGTATTTTTATAATCTATACTGCATAATATAATGAAATCGTAGAGACGTCAATACTGTACATTGAATATTTTTGAAAAAAAAGTAAATGCTACGGGGTATATGAAGGCAATTCCGTAAAGGCTTCAGCACCGCAGACCACATACATACGCTGCGGAAGATTATACAGAAGACCGAAGAGTACAACTGCCTATCTGCTTAGCGTTTGTGGACTACGAGAAAGCCTTCGATTCGGTCGAGACTTGGGCTGTACTGTAGTATCTCCAACGGTGCCAAATTGACTACCGGTACTCCGAAGTGTTTGTACAAAAACGCCACCATGTCAGTTCGACTTCAGTATCAGACCTCGGAACCCGTCCTTCTGCAGCGAGGTATGAGACAGGGAGACATTATTTCGCCGAAAGTTTGCACCGCTGCGCTGGAGAATGTCTTCAAGGTTCTGGACTGGATAGGGCTAGGCATCAACTTCAATGGCGAATACATCACTCACCTTCGGTTTGCCGACGATATAGTGGTCATGGCTGAGACCATGGAGGACCCCAGTACAATGCTCGATGACCTCAGTAGACCTTTCGAAAAAGTGGGTCTTAGGATGAACATGGACGAAACCAAGGTGATGTTGAATGCCCATGTTACACGCACTCCTGTCAATGTCGGAGACTCTACACTCGAGGTTGCGGGCGATTATGTCTACCTGGGACAAACGGTCCAGTTGGGTAGGTCCAACTTCGAGAAAGAGGTGAACCGTCGAATCCGACTCGGCTGGGCGGTCTTCGGGAACTTGATTGGTATCTTCTCGTCCAATTTACCGCAGTGTCTCAAGACAAAAGTCTATGACCAGTGTATGTTGCCAGTGATCACCTATGGGACCGAGACGTGGTCGCTCACAATGGGCCTTATCAGAAAGCTTAATGACACCCAAAGGGCAATGGAGGGGATCACGTCAGAAATGATGATATCCGCAGGAAAATCAAAGTTACCGACATAGCCCGGAGAATTGCTAAACTTAAGTGGCAGTGGGCAGGGCACATTGCTCGCAGAACGGATGGCCGATGGGGCCGAAAAGTTCTGGAATGGCATCTTATCGTCCAACTTACCAGTGTCTCAAGACGAAAGTCTATTACCAATGTGTGTTACTAGTGATGAAATATGGCTCAAAGACGTGGTCGCTCACAATGGGCCTCATTAGTAGTAGTGAGATTACTAACACATTAAAGAGTATTGTTCACTGGCTTAACATGTATAAATTGATCATAAATTTACAAAAAACGAAGGTAATAAAGTTTTACCAACAAATTAGTCCCGCTGTCAGCTATAGTGGGAAAAAGATGACTCAACAAATATAGCAAGATTCCTGGGAATCTTAATTGACAGCAATCTTACTTGGAAACCTCATTCTGAGGACTTGTGTAAAAGATTGAGTAAATTAGCTTATGTTCTGCACAACTTATCGCATAAAGTAAGCTATTCTACGTTTCTAACAGCTTACCATGGTTTGGTTGCATCAATATTCAGTTCGGAATCATTTTCTGGGGCAACTGTAGCGAGAGGCAAACGTAAAAGCGCTGCATAAGGTCAATGTCAAGTTCAAAAACTACTGAAAGCTGTGTGCCTGTGTTTAGGTCAATGAAAGTACTAATCCTCCCGTCTCTATACATATTGGAAGTGTCCTTTTTTGTTAGATCGAATTTAAATTTATTGCCGACACTAGCCAGCATTAGACTACTACGCTCAGGTCCTTTAAGACTACAATATAATAAGTTATTACATACAGGAAAATATAAAACAGCACTATTATGAAAGAATATTATGTCAATGGAGCCTATCATGTATAATAAAATGCCGCATAATTTAAAAGAACACCCTATTCGTATATTTAAAACTAAATTTTCATTACTACATTACTATTCTGTTAATGACTTCCTGAATGATAAAGATTTATAACTGTACCTTAAATTTTCTTGTAATTGACATTTTAAATGATATTTTTTATAATTCCTAGATAAGCTTATTTATTTGTAATCGACTATGTATGTGACATTTTAAATGATTATATTTTTTATAATTCCGAGATAAGTTTATTGATTCGTAATCGACTGTGTTCTCGTATGTGACAATTAAGTTATTTGCGATTTTTTATTTTATTTTCTGATACCGTGTTAGTACTAAGTCAATGACAATTATTGTATTGTAACTTCAAAAAATATTGTTTATGCATGCCGTAAGGTAGAATGTAGCGGAAACACCCAATTCTGTACCATCTTAAACTTGTACTGCTGGCAAATAAATAATTCTTATTCTGATTAGAAACCTTACAGTCACCTAAAGGGCAATGGAGAGGGCGATGCTCGGAGTTAACTTGCGTGCTCGAATCAGAAATGTACAGATCCGCAAGAGAACTAGGGTTACCGACAAAGCCCAATGAATTACCAAACTTAAGAGGCAGTGGGCATTGCTCGCAGAACGGATGGCCGATGGGACGGAAAGGTTCTGGAGTGGCGACCGCGAACCGAAAGACGTTGCCTAGTGAAGGTTGCGGGACCGGTCAATGTGGCGACGCTTGGGAGAGGCCTACGCCAGCTATCGACGTCTTTCGGCTGATATGATGATGATGATGTGAAGATAATTGAAGCAATTTTTTTAAATTTTTTCTGTCTGCTGCAATGCATTCAATCGGCACCATAACTGCTGAACAGGTACTGTTCAAATTTTGTGCAAACATTCTAAGAATTAGAATTCATAATTTCTAAGAATTAGAGCAACATATTATATTATAAATTGTTACGCTATTTGCCTTGGAGGATAAGCAATATTGCGTTATCTACTAAAGTTTAGCGTGTGTTTTCTTCTATAGTTTAGCGTGGGCCTTTAAAACTAGGATAAAAAATAATGCAAAGATGGATTCTCAATTTACTATGGAGAGTGATCAGTATAGCAATATGTAGATCGCGACATGTATTAGAACTGCTATTTCAACCCATCTATCTGGTGGGATAGATACACGGCTTCTTAGGCGTTCGTCGTGAGTTCGAATCCCAACATTTGAGTATTTTTGGTATTTTTTTCAATAATTTTTGTTTTTTTTTTGTACTAATCGATCTTCAAACTAAACTATAATTGATTAATGCATACATATATATAAAAAGCAATGTCCCGACTGACATATCAACGCAGAGCCTAAACAACTAATGACAGAAGTTTGACATTTTGAGAGGATGTTGATTTTATTCCTTAGGTGTCATTTAAGAATATTCAATTCAATTCATTTTTTCAAAACTCATCGCATGAAATAGGACATGAAAGTTTGTATGAAACTCTGTCATTTTCAATTTGGAATGAATGAAATGTGGTATTTAGCCTCTAAATTTCAAATGATAAAGTATGTAACTAGGGAGCTTTTTTAATTTTAAAAAGGGGTGTTAAAATTTGTATGAAAATTTCATAGTTTATTATTAAAAATACTTAATATTTTGTATATATGCTCTTCAATATAATTAAAGAAACAAGTGTACGGATTAATTGAATTTTATCCCTGAAAGGGGTAAAAAGGGTTGTTAAAGTTTGTATGAAAAGTAAATTGTTTAGACAGAGGCATACAGCGACTTCGTTTTTAGGGTTCAATAGTCAACAAGATCCCTTTACAATTTCGCTATGTCCGTCTGTCCGTCCGCAGCTTAGCTCAGAGATTCTTAGTACTAGAAAGCTGTTATTTGGCATGGATGTACATATTAATCACTCCAACAAAGTGGTAAGATAAAATCACGTTTTTTTTTATGCCTACTGTAAAGTGAGGATGGGTTTTTTTCTCGTCTATCCCATGGTGTGGGGTATCGTTGGAAAGGCCTTTAAAAAATATTACGGGTCTGTTAAACTATTTTTCGATTAGGAATCCTTTTGCGTAAAATCAAGCTTTAAATTGCTAATTTTTGTTAAAGTCAAGTGTGGGGGATACTTGACTCTCTGCCAGCTAAATGGTTGCTTTTGGATCATCATCGTCAACATCATTTCAGCCGAAAGACGTCCACTGCTGGACATAGGCCTACCCCAGGCGTCGCCACATTGACCGGTCCCGGGCGTCTCGCAACCAAATCATGTCAATAGTATATATGTATAACGAAATTAAAAGGAAAACTATCACAGCTAAGTAGGTTCTAATCGCTTCGGGAACAATGAGTTCGAAAGTCGAATGTTCTGGAAGATTCTGGAATTATCTAGAACAGTATGGAATGTTCTAGAATCTTCCGTGCTATATAAAGAGCGGTCGGGTTCGTCGTGAGTCCGTTTCGATTAAGAAGCAACACAGAGTGATCGAAATAGGAAAATAGTATAGTAATAGAAGTATTTTTGTATAAAGTGTGATTAATTGAAGTCTGCTGTTTAAATAATTTATCCCTGAACCTTATGAAATTTATGAAAATTTATGCTCGTAACAAATTGGTGTCTGAAGTGTGGGATAAATTATGCTGGTTCTACCAAAGGAAGAAACGGAGGTGATGCGCACCAGGAGTCAGCGCTAGCAAGATAGGTAGACCAGAGGCGCTTTGGAGACGCTCCCTCACCGTCATCAGGTGGACAACGAGACTCCGCGGCTGCACCGGAACCAGCTCAATCGCCGGTGACCCCTGACCTTGCCGCTCTTATGGCTTTTATGCAGGAGCAGGCTCACCGCTTGGCAGAGCAGTTGCAGCGCGATAAGGAGGAGCAGGCTCGACGTCAGGAGGAGTCGCTTCTTCGAGATGGAGAGGACATTACAGGGGCTCAAGTCTGGAGATGGGACTGTGGCAGTTGCGTTATTGGCGCCTTCGACATATTGTTTAAAAATGCCACCATTTGATGTCTCTTCGTCATGATCTGCCTACAAGATTCAGTTTGAGGCCATGATGAAATCAAATGAGTGGACCAACGAACAGGCTTTGATTGTTCTAACATTGGGCCTCCGCAACCAGGCTTTGACTGTATTAGAAGCGGTCGTACACGACGTCACCTTTGAGAAGCTTCTGGAAGCATTAGAAGCTAGATAAACATGAACATGTGTTTTGGTCCCAGCTGAAAGGCCAATTGCAACGGGTTGATGAAACTCTTCAGCAGTAGGCTCTTAAAGTGAAAAAGCTGTTCCGGAAGGCTTACCACTCATCACCTGTGCTGATCGACGGGGACCTCGTGCAGGCGTTCACGGATCTGATCCGCGACGTGGAGGTTAGGGCTGTCGAAAGGCTAGGGCATTTCAAGACCCTTAATGATGCCCTAGTTCACGCTTTGGAGGTAGAGGCAGTACGGCGGGACGAACGAACTCACCGAATCAGGGATGTTGCGACTTCACCCCGATGCTATGGCAGCGGAGAGAGTGGCCATATCCGATTGAGCTGCCCGGCGTGCCCACGGTGGTAACCAGTCACCAGTGGAACGATCACCTAACGTCCCTGCTGGGCAACAGCAGCGGGAAAAGAGTAGATGCCAGGACTAAGGGGCGGGTGCTGACTGGTGATGGAAGAGCCCAAGGATCTCGATCTCACAATCCTGTGACGGGAATAGCCTAATCATCGAGGGGGAAATTAACAGAACACCATGCAAGCTGGCATCGGTTACTGGGGCTTCTTGGACAGTTGTCAGTTTCCAACTAGCAAGATGGTTTCTTGGGGACTTCTTCGGGAACCATGAAGGTGTGCATCTGAGAACAGTCCGGTCAGCATATAACCGTCCGAGGTGAGAAGGAGGTGGACGTGAAGTTAAGGAACAAAGTTTACTGCCACAATGTTATCGTGGCTGACATGTGCCCACATTGACTGCATTCTGGGTTTGGACTTCATGCGAAAACATCAGTGTGAGATTGACGTGCATCAAGGAGTGTTGAAGTGTGACTCAGAAGAAGTCTTCATGGAAGGTGCATCATCGGGAAAGGTGTATTGCCTTGAAAATGGTCAAAAGCAATCGTACCCGTATGTCTATCAAGAAATTCTGGTCGGGAAAGCCGAAGTGTACTTATAGAAGGAGTACATAGCGATGCCTCATGGAAGATTGCGTGCACCTTGGGGGGGGGGGGTACTAGTGTTTCATCGGTACGTGCCGTGCCATGGACCTGGTGCTCAAGAAAAGCACAATTTGGCACTTGTGAAGGAGTGGTTTGAATGGTAGATGCCACGAACAGCCTACCAACGCCAAAGTTCAAAGTGCAAGATACGAAGAGTCTTCGCCTTTGAAGGACTCCCAGAATATCTTGTCGGAAGAAGAAAAGAACAAGCTTAAGAAGATATTGAACAGGTTCGCCGACATTTTCTCAACAAATGATTCCGACATAGGGAAGACTGCGTTAGTTCAACACAGAATAAATACAGGGAATGAGGTACCAATCCGCCAGCGACCGAGACGTGTACCAGTGGCACGAAAACGTGAGGTTGACGACATGCTCAAGGGTATGGTGAAAGATGGCATGAATGAACCTTCATCCAGCCCATGGTATTCACCGGTAGTGTTGGTAAAGAAGAAGAAGCACGGAAACACGAGAAAGATGGCAGCATGCACTTCTGTTTAGACTATCACCAACTAAACGACATCAAGAAGAAGGACAGTTATCCGTTGCGAAGGATCGACGACACGCTGGATTCGCTAACGGGACTGAAGTGGTTTTCTACCTTAGATCTGAAAAGTGGCTACTGGCAGGTCGAGATAGACTCTCGAGATAAGGAACAGAATGCATTCTCTACAGGCAAAGCATTGTAGCAATTCAATGTCATGTTATTTGGATTGTGTAATGCTCCTGCCACCTTTGAGAGATTGATGGAGCGGGTACTTACTGGGCTGTTTTGTGGCGCCTGCCTTGTCTACTTAGATGACATTATTATCGTAGGACGGACGTTTTAAGATCACCTCCGCAATCTGGAACGTGTGCTGTCGAAGATAGGAGGAGCCAATCTAGCTAAGTCCAAAGAAGTGCGCGTTGTTCAGGCGACAAGCGAACTTTTTAGGACACGTGGTCTCCGAAGAAGGTATTCAAACAGACCCGGATATGCTCCTTGCCGTCAAAGATTGGCCAGTTCCGGAGAACAAAACGCAAGTCAGGGCATTTCTCGGTTTGTGCTCCTACTATCGGTTTATCTTTTCTTTACAACATCAGTTTAATATTTTTTTTGTTGGAAGTTCAAACAAAATTGCATCAATTTAGTGAGAAATGTTAACTTGTTTGTTTTTTAAGCATAAAGGTTTTTTTTTTTATTTGTGATGGGTTTTCTCTTGACTCTAGTCTAGGTCAGAGGTGAAAGAGACAGAGTCGACGATGAAGTGAGCTTACCTAGAAGAAGCCTCTTCATTCTAACTTTGAAGTGATTCGGATTGAATGCGTTCGGAAACACAGATGCAAGTAGTGAGTTCCATTTATTGAATGAATGGAAAAATGTGAATTGGTGGAATGACAACGAGGTAAGGATGGTAACTTACAAAGCGTCTAGATGTCCGATGGTGGAAGGGGGCTGGTGGGATGAGGTCATGGAATTCTTTAGCACACTCAACGAAGTACAGTCTGTAGAAGACCGACAAGCAAGCAACCTTGCGGCGATGAGCCTAGCTGTGAAGCTTGGCATCCACCAGTTCAACGTCGCCGATGAGCCTCTTGGCTCTGCGTGCCACCGAGTCAAGTGCGGCAAGCTGATACTTAGCTGAGCCATCCCAAAGGTGGTTGCAATACTCCATGCAAGATCGGACTTGCGCTTTGTATAGGGTTAAAAGCTGTCCAGGCGTAAAGTTATAGCTAAGCTAATTAGGATGCCCAGTTTTTTGGCCGCAATTTGGGCTTTGCAATGGAGGAGCCGAAATAATTAATTTACCGATCGACCGCCGAATTAGGTTAGTTTTTTAAACTTATTACTAGTACTTATTTTGATAAATACCTAGTTTTAAGTGGTGGTGTACAATGTAACACTTTCGTTGGAAATAAATTCTATTCTATTCTATTCTAATTAACAGCCTTCACACGTTGACTTCGGAGCGAACGAAATAACACGCGCCACTCCGAAGCGAGCTTAGAAGTGTACGTGTAAAGGCATTCGGCGCGCATTCTAAAGCGGCGCTCGGTCGCACTCGCAAGTTCCACGCATCGGAGCGTCCTGGCGGCGGAACGTACGTGTAAAGGGTTCTGGAGTTAAACATGGCAGTTTGGAACGTGAAACTGCCTGCATGGGTTTATAGAAATGTCTTAGAAGTTTTTCTCAAGACTGAGTCCTTCTTTTTTTTTAATATATTTTCATAGATAAGAAGCTATCGAAATGTTCACTATTCATACGCAAAAAGAAAATCCTCTGGTTGGTTTTCGTGTAATTCTCTCAGCTTGGGAAATGATTAAGACGCCTTCTATACTTCTTTGCCCACAATTAGGCCAGCTAAGGCGATTATGACTACCGTTGAAGCGTTCATCATGAATTAGTATGCAGAAATTTTGTCACCTAGGGACACTCCATGCGCCATTCCGAAGTATGGACAAAACAGTCGAAATGCCTTTAGACGTGTGGTTTGATGCGTCAGTTCAAACTATAACGAATCTAAGCGCGCTCCGAAGTGCGATGTCAAAAACGCTATTTTTAAACGAAAGGTTCAGAGTGCGTTCCAAACCACCGATTTAGAGCGCACTCTTGCGCGCGGTTTGGAACGACATTCTACGGAGCGCGCTCCAAAGTGTACGTGTGGGGGCCGCTATTATAATGAGGTCCTCACATAACATCTCTTGCGGGTCGGTTAAGCTCTGCCGCTTATGCTGCTAGAAAGATAAAACAGTTAACGGATGTAGAAACCGCGAGTTTGGTCTATTTTTAATCGACTTCCCAAAAAGGAGGAGGTTCTATGTTCGTTTTTTTTTTGTATGTTCACCGATATCTCCGTAAATTGTGGACCGATTTTGAAAATTATTTTTTTGTTTGAAAGAATATGTTCTGAAATTGGTCTTATTTTAATTAAGTGAAGATCTGATGAAGAACTTCGAAGATATACAACAGAACTCTTCAATAAATAACGGCAAATCTCTCGGGATTGCTGCAACCGCATGTCTATTTATTGTTTATACCATTTCATAACATAACATCACGCCAGTACGCTCTTAAGGGGTACGCAGATCTCTCATTTCACCGGTTATATTCATGTTTCATGATATTCGGGTAATCTATTCTGGCGTTATAGGTACCTTACTAAACAACTTGCCTATTAGGCAGGTACAACTAAAACGTAAAAAAAAAAACTTTTTACAAAAAAATCGGTGTCTTTCATAGGTACCAATTTATTGCGTTATGGACACCGACTTCCAAAAATAAAGTTATTTTTCACTTGGTGTGTTTTTTTATTTGGAAGTCGGTAGTATTTCTTTGTAAAAAGTTTTTTAGTTACTTTCACAGCATTATGTCAAACGGTATTTTGCTGTGGGGTCGGGCGGCTGACATTAATTCCATATTTATATAGCAAAAGAGAGCTCTCAGAGCCATTCATAAGTTAAGTCATAAGAAACTCTTAGGAAACTATTTAAAAAGATAATTTTAGTTATAATTACTTGTTAATTTTTTTATGGAAGTAGTATGTATGTAAGAAAAAATATGTATCTCTTTACAAAAGATGAGTGTTGAAGTGATAAACACAATTGTAATACACTAGAAATGAAGATAAGTTATATCAAACATCTTATAGATTAGCTAAAGTACACACTTCTTTCATGGGGTACAGTGTTACATTCTATAACAAATTACCTTGTGATATATAAAAACAAAATAAAAGAAAATTTAAAACTTTTGTTAAAAGCACGCTGTGTAAACAAGCACAAATTGGATGATTATATTCAAGATAAGAAAACTTGGAAACATGCTGGTCCTGTTCCATAGGGCGATCTTTAGTGTAGACAAAAGCAAACTGGTTAATCTATATAATCATAACTATAGTAATGTTTTTTTTCTTCTCTTCTTGTTTAAAAAAATGGCTCGCACTCTGTTCCATTTTTGTTGAATTAGGTAATTTACCAATACTTTACTTTTGCAATTTGTGTAAGTATGTGAGAACTATGTTCCTTTTTATCAAATGAATGAATTTACCTTATTCTACGTTTTCAAAATATGTCTAAGAACCTTTGCTAAAACACTTCCTATTCTCATCATCATCATCATCATTTCAGCCGAAAAACGTCCACTGCTGGACACAGGTCCCCAGGCGTCACCACATTGACCGATCCCGTGCGTCTCGCAACCAGCGCCTTCCCGCAACCTTAACCAGGTCATCGGTCCACCTAGTGGGAGCTTTTCCAATGCATCGTCTTCCGGTTCGTGGTCGCCATTTCAGAATTTTTCGGCTCCATCGGCCATCCATTCTGCGAGCAATGTGGCCTGCCCACTGCCAATTAAGTTTCGGAATTCTTCCTATTGATATAAGTTTATATATATATATATTTATTGGTAATAACATTAAAAACCGTAAATAGTCTTAAACTTTCTTTCTCCTACTCAAACTGTCCTACTAGCTTTTTACGTTACAACATTCACGATGGTAAATGACTTATTAAATATTATAGATCAGCAAGATGCTTTTTGAACCCACTCATATAACTTCTCACCCTCTCAACACCACACACACAAACACAAACTCACATAAACACACACACACACTCTTAACTACACTTCATATACAAAAAATTGTAAAATAAAGAAAAAATTCCTTAAAAATGAAGTTTTTGCACTTGAAACATAAAAGTGTAATTTTTGCTAAGCGTTATCTATTTATAGGTACTAGTAATATTATGATGAAATTATGTAATTTTTTAGGGGTCTAGTCTCTGGTGTCCTGAAATACAGGTTACGGCTTAGTTCAGGCACCAGTCTCCCGCAAATTACTATATGGCATATCGTTATTATTATTTTTATTCCGTTTTTGAGTTTTAGTCAATAAGAGTTATTTGTGGAAGAGAAATAAACATGATTATGATTTTGACTGTGACCTGTTAGTGTTTGTAATACTTTATATCTATATGCAGTATAGTACTGTTAGTCTGGGTGCATCGTCCTCACGTATATGAATTAATGTATGCTTGTAAATATTGTAAAACACTTTTTTTTAAAGAGTTTGTGTGGGGTTTCTTGTCCGTTCTTCACCATAAGAAGCTACTTCTCCGAATGGCTGGTAGAATCAATTATTATTACTTATAATTGTAATATTTTTGACGTTAAAAATTGTCGCTTAATGGCCTAATTGAAATAAAGAAATTTGACTTTGACCTAATAAAATTATTCATTCAAAAATATATTTTAATACAAGCTTTTTCGTATTTTTCTCAGCAAAACTTTTCATTTGATACCCGTATCATGGCAGTGCACTAAAAATAATTAGTCCGCTTTCATCGGCCGTCCGCCATATTGGATTTAGAATGACGTCACTTAGCTTATCATGCATTGTCATTCAAACTGTGTGTGCAAAATTTCATCTTAATCGGTGGAGGATAACTGCTTTAAAATTCAGTTGCAAGAAATATTTTTGACGTTCAAAATTGTCGCTTAGTGGCCTAATTGAAATAAAGAAATTTGACTTTGACCTAATAAAATTATTCATTCAAAAATATGTTTTAATACAAGCTTTTTCCTATTTTTCTCAGCAAAACTTTTCATTTGATACCCATATCATGGCAGTGCACAAAAAATAACTAGTCCTCCATCATGGGCCGTCCGCCATATTGGATTTAGAATGACGTCACTTAGCTTACCATGCATTGACATTCAAACTGTGTGTGCAAAATTTCATCTTAATCGGTGGAGGATAACTGCTTTAAAATTCAGTTGCAAGATTTGAACCGAACATACTTACTTACATACATCCATACATAAATAAATTAAAATTAAATTACATACATTGCGAGTTAAATAAAAGCTTGTGAAAACCACGGCTAACTAATCGAAACTCATCTAGAGGACCTGTCTAAATAGGGTATTTTATAAAAATGAGTGTAATCTACAAAATATAAGCAATTATTTACAGGAAAGCATTAAATTTAATGCAGGGGATGCAGATGGCTTGTGAGCAGCATTATTGACTGATTCGAAATTATTTCCCCAGTGTCGGGTCAACCATGCGGTCTATTTTTTTATTAGTTTCTTTACTTACATTTGTTCAATGTTTTGCCGTAAGTAACAAAATTTTAAGTATTTCTTTTTTTAAGTTATTACTAAGGATGTTAAATTGTTACTACGGGTTGGAAAAATAAGATCAGGGAAGGACTTAACATTAGTTTTAGTGATGGTATAAAACACGATATCCATGAAACTCTCTAAAATTTAAAAATATTTAATGTCAAATAACTATTTTTAAATGAGACTATGTCAAGCTCTTTTTTTAATTTCAAGATTAAGAGTTAAGTAAAACGGCCAAATGCGAGTCGGACTCGCTCACCTAGGGTTCCTTATAAACAGTTGCATGCAACAAAATAATTAGGTAACATTACTGACGTTCTTATACAACGAAAGCACTAAACATTGCTCTAACGAAGGGACAAAATAAACTTTGCCGTTGGAAAACTGTTGTTTCCATACATCGATATAGGTCATGGTCAGTTTACCAACTGCAAATAAGTCAAAAATCGTTTTTTTTTTGTTGTAGTTACAAATTTACAGTTTTGAGATGTTTTCCTTTACTCGTGTTATAAGACTTTGCTTCTTGCCAAATTTCATGATTCTAGGTCAACGAAAAGTACTCTTTAGGTTTTTAATTCCTTTGCGATTCCTAAAACATCCATAAAAAATAATCTTTCAATTGAAACGAACGTCGATTTTTGCACAGCACAGCTCTAAGATATAATTCTGAGAATATCATATTAATTTCAACTTGATACCGCCAGGCATTCCAGAGAAAACGGTCTTGACACACGGGCAGACAGACAACGAAGTGATCCAATAAGATTTCTTTTTTTGTTGAACAGAACCCTAAAAATAAGTAAGGGTAGTCCTCAAAAACAAAAGTAATTTCCTCCGCTATAATTTTATGTGTTTTTCCGGTTAAATTACTAAATACATCCTTATAATAACGTTAAACGATATATAATAGTCTAACAACGAAGCATGAGGGTAATCACTAAAAAAAAAAATGTGATAAACAAAAACTAAACTGTCAACTATTGAGTGTCAACAAGAACAATAAACAGCTCGAAGATATTGTTTTAAAGTGCAGTAAAACTGAAACAAAGTGTATAGTGACTACATATATCACGACGACAAAACGTAAATTAACTTTACGAGTGTACAATTTGGTACAAAATAAAAAAATAAATAAAAAACGAGTCATTATCTAACGACTTCCTTTATTTAAAAAATATTTCACGAAGAAAGCGGTGCCTAATTTCAAACCTATTCTCAAAACTACAACTGGTCGAGTGGCTGTTAAGTGTATCACGGTAGCGAGAGGTCGCGGGTTCGCGCCTGGCGTCGGACGAGAGTTTTTGGATTTTGAAAATTTCGTAAATTTTCTCAACGTTGACTAACTTGATCCGAAACGTTATTACGATATGGAGAATGAGCCAAGTGATAATATCACGTTCAAAAAACCACAACGCTCAAGTTCGCTTTGTGACTTATCATTGAACCAATCATCCCTCTTTTACACAACAATTTTAAGTTTATTGAACACCTCAATCAACGGATCACAACACCATAAAGAACTTTCCGAAAAAATTGGACAACTACAAGAGGTTCGCAATGAGGAGCGAACCAAGAAGTAACTAACTTAAATTTAGAAAACACAAATTTAAAACAGGAGTTGGAAAAATGTAAACTAGTCATAAACAATTACAAAAAAGTCTGCACAGCGGAAAAAAGTATACGTACTCCAAAGCCAAAATCTGTAAAAAAAGAAATTTGTCTCAATGATTCCGAAATCATCATGTAAAACACCGACAATATAACTGCCAGTAAACAGTGAACAGCCATCGGAGAAACCGGAAAGTTCAACATCGCAAAAGAAAACGGTAAATCGAGGAGATCCATGTACGGTCTTAAGCGGTGTCCAGCAAAAAATGAAACCAAAACATATTCCTAATCGTAAGACATGTTTACTTAGTACTGATAATAAAAACGACGTACTGTTAACAGCTGAAAGTACTTTCTACAACAACTACGGTGTATGTCACTATTTAAAATCACAGGGAACTACAAAAAACCTTCTAAGCGGTCTGAAGACTAAGTTAATAAATTATGCTATGAACGACTTCTGCATTATACTACTAGGTGAAGAAGACTTTCCCTGAGGCGGCGACCAGACCGCTGGTTGAACGCGTCCCAAAGGGTCATGGCCATCCGGCTGGTCCGGGGATACCGCACGGTCTCCAGTGAAGCGGCGAGCCTCCTTGCCGGATTGCCGCCATGGGATCTAGAAGCAAAAGTCCTCGCACAAATTTGGGAGTGGCGAGGGGAGGCGAAACGCCGGGGCGAAACCCCACTGCCAAGACAAATCGCGGCTTGGCGGACAGAACTCCGGCAGGATCTCATGGCGACATGGGGAGAGCGACTGTTGCAACCCAGTGCTGGGCACGCCACGATTGCGGCGATAAGGCCCCTCTTTGAGGAGTGGATTGAGAGGCGCCACGGCGTCCTCACCTTCCGCCTGACGCAGGTCCTCACCGGACACGGCTGTTTCGGGAGGTTCCTGTACAGGATAAGGCGGGAGGAAACGCCCGGGTGTCACCATTGTGTGGATCGCCCGGAGGACACGGTAGAGCATACGGTGGAGGTCTGCCCCGCTTGGGCCGAGCACCGCCGTGTCCTCATGGAGGCGATCAGCGGTGGCGACCTCTCGCGTCCGGCCTTGGTTCAGGCCATGGTACGGAGCGAGAGGGCATGGGAAGCTGTCACCTCCTTCAGCGAAGCAGTAATGCTCGCAAAGGAGGAGGCAGAACGCGTGAGGGAGGCGCAACGGAGACGCCCTCACGCCCCTAGCCACCGCAGGAGACGCCCCGGGCGTCGGGAGTCGCAAGCCGATTCCCGGCCACCGTAGGCGCGGGCTTGCGGATGGCGAATAATGGATAGCTCGCCGTCCGATAAGGACCAGGCCCGAGTCGACGGCGCGTAATGTTCCACGCGCGCCTCAAAGAGATGTCAGCAAAACTGACGGGGTCCGCTAGGGACGATGCTTGTCTGGGTCGCGGATAAATTTGAAAGAGGGTTACCGCGGCCCAGGCACACGCAACTGAAGGAACACGGGTGGGTTTTAGTCAGTAAAAGTCTGACACGCCCTTCCGCTTCACTCAGAGCGGGAGAAGTCATTGGATGATTTCCAACCCAAAAAAAAAAAAAAAAAAAAACGTGAAGAAGACTTCAAGAGGACTAATAATTATTGTGACATCATTTTTCATATACATGAGGTACTTCAAGCAGTGCAATACACTAACATAATAATTTGTATGCCAAGATTTAAGTATCCGTTTGACTCTAGTTTATTCAACTGCAGAGTAGAGACATTTAATAATCTTTTACATCCAGATATAATGACACATGAACACGCATTCCTCCTGGACAGTAACCTAAATCTGGAATAGTCATATTCCAGTAGCATGTTTAATAAATACTCTGGTAAAATGAATAAATTTGGACTACGTACTATATTTAAGGATTTGTTTGACTTAATGACTGAAATTATGAAAAATGTTGACATACATCACAATTTGAATGACATTGATAAAATTGAAGACCATTTTTTTCTTGACTGAACATATTTACATCATGCACCAAAACATTGCAGGCTTGCTATCTAAATGCGATACGCTTGCAGTTTGCCTCAATGAAAGCTGGAAAGAACTGCTAAATATCACTAAAATGTCGTCTTGTGGTTTCTTTGAATGCTGTATGTGTATGTGTTTGTATATAAAGAGTACCAAATACCAATAATTTCAATGAAAGTATGAATAAATTAGAACAGATGTTACGTAGTTTAAATATAAAAGATTGTAAAAATATTGTTTTAGCGGGCGATTTTATTATAGATGTACTTAAAAGAACTAATCAATCAATAGAATTTGAAAATTTGTTATTAAGCTTTAACTGTAAACTAATGTTTTACCAACCAACTCGTCTTAAGAGCAAAACATGCATTGATAATTTTGCGCATAACTTAAACAGGTTCTGTAAAGCTTTAGTATTGGAGTTATATTTGTCGGATCACACAAGTCAATTATTGAAGTACCCAATAAGCACAGTATGTACGATTAATCGTGACTATAGTAATGATTCATCAATTTAGGACCTATCTGCGGAGTCTGACTTTTTCGCAAATATATGAAACAAAGGACCCAAACGTAGCTTTAAACGCGTTTTTAGATATCTTCTCATTACTGTACGATCAATGTTTTCCTGAAAATTGCGTTTCGGTAAATGTTTATAAAAAACAAAAATGGGTATCACGTGGCATAAAAATATGCAGCAAGAAAAAAAGGCAATTGCTTTGGCAGTTCCGAAAAAAACCTACTCCAAATAATAAGAGGCTATTTAAAATTATACGAAACGATTTAAAAGGATTATCATTTTACCGCAACGAGCTCAAAACATTCATAAAATACAGACATCAACTAATAAATCAATAACAGCATGGCAAATTATTAATCAATCAAAGTTAAATATTCCAAAACATACCATTAATAAACTCAGAATTAATAATAATGACATTATCTTAGAGCCAAAATATATTTCGGATCTGTTTAATAATTATTTTTTTGACAAAATTCAGCCCATTATCAATTCGGGAGACAGAGTCACTAGACATATTACACATGGAGTTTATGGCTCCATGTTTGCCAATCGACGTATTTAAAATAACTTTAGCCCTTAAAAATACCAACAGTGTCGGTTACGATGGTATCTGTACAAAAATACTCAAAGCGGTAGCCGAGGAAATCTGTTGCCCATTAGGTTATATTATAAATTTGTGTATAAGCGAAGGTATTTTCACTAACGCCCTAAAACAATCGGTAACTAAGCCATTGTTCAAAAAAGAAGATAGCGAGTTAATGGATTACTACAGGCCAATATCACTGATACCAATATTCTCAAAAATAATTGAAAACTATATTTATAAAGAACTCAATTTATATTTAGTGATGAAATGATATTCTATGTGACGAACAAAAGGAATTAAGGAAAAATATGACAAAAATCTTGGCAATTTATGACTTTTGCATACTGTTATGACTAATATGGACACAAATACTCCAGTTTGTGCTATATTCGGTGACATGACCCAAGCATTCGATTACGTGCGACATGATATTTTACTTAAAAAACTCAATGCATATGGGGTAAGAGGTAATGTCCTTGAGCTCTTAAAATCTTACCTAAGTGAGAGAAAACAAATAACAGATATAAGCAAAATAAATATAAGCACTAAAAGAGAAGAAAAATTTCAATCGGAGGAACGTAATGTGGTCCACGGAGTTCCATAAGGAAGTATACTAGGACCACCGCTTTTTACACTTTACATCAATGACTTTCCAAGGTCAATCAATCATCCAATGACACTGTTTGCTGATGACAGTACAATTACAATACCATGCAATCAAAAAGATTGTTATAAAGAAGACATAAACAAAACATTAAAAGACACTATTGGGTGGTTAGACAATAACAATTTGAAAATCAATTTAAATAAGACTATGTTAATGCATTTAGCCAACGCGCACTGACTATTCCCAATCTTGACATAACGTATAATACTATCACAATTGACACAGTTAATACAACTAAGTTTCTAGGACTAACTATATAGATCGTAATTTAAATTGGAAGCCGCACATAGAGGAAATGACTAATAGAATAAGGAGTAGTGCTTACGCCTTGTACAATCTGTCTCGGACAGTTAATATAGACGCGCTATTAACCGCTTACTACGGGCTCACTGAATCTTTTCTCAAATATGGGGTTATCTTCTGGGGTAACTCAACTAATGAAGAATTTGTATTTAAAGCACAAAAGAGATGCCTTAGAGCCATGTTTAACTTAAAATCCACCGATAGTTGTAAGCCCTTTTTCATACACTATAAAATATTAACATTGGCATCCCTTTACATTCTCGAAATAGTAATGTTTGTGAGAAATAACAATCACTTATTTCAACTAATGGCGGATAAATTTCCTAGAACTCCCCCCCCCCCCCATAGCGCCCGATCGAGACGCACGTATTTTCATTCGCTCCGAGCTTTAATATTCAAATTTAGAGCTTTAATTTCTAGTGTTTGCAACCAAGTTGTTCCTGGCACCTGTTAGGTACTAATAGTGCAAAATAAAGTGAACTTTACGCTGAAGTTTGTCAAAACGCGACTAAATAAACTTCATAAGTGCCGGTGGGAGTGCAAAAACAGTGAGTAAAAATCAAAAATCATAAGTGCGGAGTCATACCCTCAACAATATCTGTTACCGGTATTTTACTGGCTACCATCACATACACATTTTGGTGATCACAATTTAAGCAAGTTTGTCCTAGTGGCACAATTAGCAGACGGCGATATCAGGTTGCAAGTTCGAATCCAGGGATCTGAATCGACTTTTTGTATATATCTATAATTTATTACTGCTAAATAATGTCCTTGAAAAAAACTCCTTCGATAGAATCATCATCACCAGTTGAGACTCAAGTTCGCTCCTCGGAACTTAATAATTTAAGAATTGTAAATGCGCCTGATGAAATTGGCTTAGCAACACCCAGTAATGTTTACGGTGGAAAACGTAAACGTGGGGATTGCTATGAGGATTCACCAACATCACTCAAACGTGGTGACTGCAGCTGTGAGAATTCACTTACATCGTTCAAGACAGAAATGAGAGAAATGTTGGAAAGATTTAAGCAAGAGCAGAACGAGAAGTTCGAGAAAATTTTCACAGCGTTTGCCGAAGTACAGAACCAGAACAGTGGTATTAAGGATTCTGTGGATTTCTTGGCTAAACAATACGAGTCGATTACCAGCCAAATAAATGATCTTGAGGCCGAACGTAAGAAGAATCTTCAGTACTTGCAGTCGCTGGAAGATAAGCTAGACAACTGTGAAAGAATGTCGAGATCTACCTGCTTGGAACTAAAAAACATTCCAACTGTAAAAGGTGAATCCAAGGATGCTCTTCTTCATACCGTGATAACCGCTGGCAATATTTTAAAAGTGCCTATTCAACCACTTGAGGTGAGGGATGTTTTTCGCGTCAATTCGAAGGATACAACATGCAAAACTGTTGTTGTAGATTTGATAAGCGCTCTCTTGAAGGAACGGGTCATCCGCATGTACCGAAAGTCAATCAGGAACAACAACGGACTTACTACAGAAACGTTAAGGCTGAGTGGCCCACCTAAGGTGATTTTCATATCCGAAAACCTCTCGCCGAAGTTGAAAAGGCGAACCCGAGATTTTGCGAAATCAAATGATTTGACTTTTTGCTGGACATCTAACGGAAAGATTTTTCTACGGAAAAGAGAGGGAGGTACATTTGACTAAGATAAAAACCCATGTAAAAACTGTAACCTGACTAGTCTGCTTTCGCGATGTTCTTGTTTTTACACGATGCCTTTAAAATAGTATTTGTAATGTTGAACTGCATGTTAGCTATTAAGTATCTTACTATCTATATCCTCATAGTAATTGATTCAGTATCTTTTAACTTTAATGTAAATAGAGGATCATGTGCTATGCTCAAATTTATAACACAATATACACAACCACACCACGACATCAACTAAGATTCACTCATTCATTCAAACTATACCTTTTTCATAGTAGACGGATATTACAATGATTCCTATGTTGTCTTTATATTATTGTCCTTGTTACAGTTATTACTAGATTTAGGTCAAATGTTTGTTTTGTGAATACAAAAACCCTTTTGAATGCTTTAAATTGGACTATGTTAAACACAATGATTGAAAATGCATGACTGTGAAAATATTGCTAATGAAGTTGAGGAAATTTACCCCTCGGAATCCTTTATTCCTTGCCCAGAAAAATGCTGTTCTTTTCTGAGGGTTTCGGAAAATGGACTTAGGATCTTTCACGTAAATATTAGAAGTATAAAATGCAACTTTGATTATCACCTAATAATGCTCAACAGACTCGATTACTCGATTGATATTATAATCTTGACTGAATGTTGGTTATCCAAAAGTCCTGTAATACCAGTTTTAGCTGGTTTTGATTCACATGAGTCCAACTATACAAATCAGAATGATGGGGTCGTGGTATATGTTGGAGACCACCTGCAGTGTTCTGTTGACATGCCTATTTTTGCTGGAGCAAATTGTATTATACTCAAATTTGACCAGGACTTGCTATTGGTGTGTACCGTTCCCCGTCTCACCGCGACATACATCCTTTTATTGAAAACTTGGATGCAATTTTAAAAACACTGGTTACTCATAAGACTGTGGGTGTTATCGGTGACATTAATTTAAATATTTTGGGGCCTGATCCACAGACAGACCAGTACCTTAATCTGTTTGCTGAGCATGGAATGCTGCCTGCCCATCTCTTTCCTACAAGAGGTACAAACTGTTTAGACCATGTTATACTCAGAACTAAAGGAAAGGCGACTACGATAGTCCTAGACTCGATGTTCATGGATCATGCCCCAGTGATACTTGTCTGTGACCTTAAACCGAAAGCACCTAAAAAAACCCGGACATCTATACGCATTGACCATGCTGCGGTTGTAACTGACCTGCAGAATACTGACTTTTCATCAGTCCTAAATGCTTCAAGTGCAGAGGATGCCACGACAGAACTAATTTCGACTATTTCCGCAGTTATGAAAGTAAACTCTCATAGTGTAACCATTCCCAGTAGAAAAAGAATCCTGAAATCGTGGATCACCCCTGATCTACTACGTCGCATTCGTATAATTGTGATAGACTGCAATTGAGATCAAGGAAAGATCCTGAAAACACTGTCCTTAGACTTACTTTCACACGATACAAGACCTTCTGTAATAAACTCCTTAAAAAGGTGAAGACTTGTTTTGAACATGGTGAACTCCAGAAGGCAAGTGGAAACTCAAAAAAAACCTGGGACCTTATAAAACAGTTCACTAACATCAACCAGAAAAGATCACAGGCATCTAGCGAGTTGCTAACTGTGTCGCATGATCCTGCCTCTTCAGTGAACACAGTGAATAAGTTTTTTGCTGGTATGGGCAAAAAGTTAGCTTCTAAATTGATTGAGTTTTCGGGGCGAAGCGACAATCCCCAGAGTGCAACCGAACCCAGTAAAGAGGGCCCGTCCAATTCCATGGTACTGTACAGTGTCGATGACAGTGAAATTGAGTCCATCATCAATAATCTTCGAAGTAAATGTGCAATGGGATGGGATGGCATCCCGGCTGGCATACTGAAGGCTGCCAAATGTGGACTAATACCTGTCATAACCCGAGTTTGTAATCTTGGCTTGAGTACTGGTATATTTCCTAGGGTTTTTAAGAAAGCTATTGTCCACCCCATACATAAAAAGGGAGCTAAAGACAATAGGGATAATTACAGGCCTGTATCAGTGTTGAGTTCTATTTCAAAGATATTTGAAAAGGTCTTAAATAAAAGATTGATACAATTTCTTAACAAAAACGATGTATTTGCCAAAAATCAATACGGCTTTCGGCCTGGAATGTCTACAGAGGATGCCATCTTGGATCTTTTGGACTCTACTGTATATAACATAGACCGTAAGATTAAAACAGTAGGGATCTTCTTGGACCTATCCAAAGCCTTCGATACGGTTTCGATCACTAAGCTGATGACCAAGCTGGAGGCGATTGGGGTGAGAGGTGTTGCTTTGGACATTTTTAAGAGTTATCTCAGTGATCGCTTACAGTGCGTCATTATTGATGGTCATGTTAGTAAGGAGGAGAGCCTTAATTTCGGAGTTCCACAGGGCAGTGTCCTTGGACCAACTCTCTTTCTTGCCTACATCAATGACCTTTGCAAACTATTCCTAAGTGCAAAATAGTGACGTATGCTGATGATACAGCTCTGCTCGTCGAAGGTAAGGACTGGTTGGAGGTAAGTTCTAATGCTGACACACTCACTGACAGCCCTCATACGGGTCATGAGTTGGTTAGTCAGTAACCTTTTAACCCTAAATGTTGATAAAACCAAGTTTGTTGCATTTGGATCGAGGATGGCTTCTCTGCCCCCAGCATCTTTTTCAATTCGGGCTCACATGTGTAATCCTAGTCAGGAACGAGCCTGTGTCTGTAGTAAAATTGCACGAACGCAAAACTTCAAGTATCTTGGCATAGTAATCGACGAAGTCCTAAGCTGGCACGAGCAAGTTGCGGCTACAGTTGGTAGGGTCCGAAAGATATTGTATGTTTTTAGATATTTAAGATGTATTGCAAACCTAGACACTCTGAAATCGGTTTACTTTGCTCTTGGTCAGTCTATTCTGGGTTATTGTATCCCGGCTTGGGGTGGAGTGGCAAAAACTATAATGCTACGCCTAGAAAGAGCTCAAAGATCCGTCTCAAAGGTAATGCTATCTAAACCTATCCGCTATCCCACTTTTGAGCTATACACACTCTGCAATGTGCTCACGGTCCGACAACTTTTTGTCAGGCAGGTTATTCTTAAGAAGCATGCGCAGCTGTCTTTTGATGTCCAACTAACCAAAAATAAACGTAGGTCTGTTAGGATTTGCAAATCATTGCCACGGAGGACTGTACTGGCAGGCCGCCATTTTCTCCATTTAAGCACAATGCTCTTCAATAAGATAAATAAGGAAATAAATATTTACCCTCTTCCGCTACGAGAATGCAAAACCCAAGTCTCTAGGTACCTACAAAGTCGCACATATGAGGAGACTGAAAATCTTCTAAAGGTTCTGTCATAGTCCCCACTTTTCCACCAGCGATCTCACTGATATTTCGTCTACTCAGTCACGACTTATATTACGCACACACACTCTGTCATTCAAACACTTTTACTCACACTCACACTCAGATTTCTCTCATCCACACACTTTTACTTACACCACACTCAGATACTCTTTAATATGATGATGTAAATTCAATTATGCACGCTGTGGTCTCCTGTAAATGAAGGAGTTCACCTACGTGATACTTTTTAAGTGCAGTCTATTTCATATGATCTGTGTACATCCTTTGTTGGAGATCCTAAATAAATAAATAAATAAACCCACGCATACACATGCCTATCTTATATTGATTTATTGAAGGATTGATCTGTTTTTTCATTATAATATTTTAATAATTACTAGTTTTGTTTTGATTTTGACTATGACTTTGATTTTTAAAAATTGATTTTCAATATTGGTTATGTTTTTTATTAAATGTTTGCGTTCTATTTTAATTTTAAACGAATGGCTTAAAATCGAATATTTTGTTCTTTAAGTGTTGAGCTTGATTTTGACTTTACTTTAAAAGATTGAATTTTAATTTGTTATTCTATTTTAATTTTATTTATGACTTAAATTGTAACTTAATTTTAATTTTGTTTTTTGATTTTAATTCTTAATAGGTATTTAATTTAATTTGTATTTTTAGCATAATTTTGATTTGAATTTTTATTGATTGATTTTTAATGTTAATTAATTTTTCTTGGTATTTATTTGCTTTCAAATAAGGTTGGAACGTTGTCTTCTCCCTTCTGGAGGTGGGCGTTAATGGCTGCGACACAGTCTCACTAATGCAGCCATTTCCGTACACAATTAATGTAATTGTATACATGTTTTTGTTCCAAATAAATAAATAACTAAAAAAAAAAAGAAACAGGCGTGATAGAAGTCAGCTCTGTCTGCATAGGAGTAGGACGGCACTTATGCGCAAGAGTGTTTTCTGCATGGCTCCTAGTATTTATAATAAGTTACCCAAAAGTTGGAGAGAGCTTAGCAACGTTCAGTTGAAGAAACAGTTAAAAACCTTTCTGATTAAAAAACCCTACTGTAATATTACCGAATTTCTGGCAGAATCATTTATTTTGACATAGATTATAATTGATATTTGATGAATGTCACTTAGATTTGACATTTTATTATCCTTTTTATTTTTTTGATTTCTATTTGACATTTTTTTATATTTTACATAGATTTATTATACATTTTTATTAGATATTTATTTAATATTTTACATAGATTAGACATACATTTTTTACTTGACATTTGTTTGATATTTTTACATAATTTTTACTTATATTACTGTTAATTGACATCTAAATGATATTTTTTAACTTTTTAATAATTATTTTCAGTTTATAGTTTTTAAACTGTTGACATTCTGTAATTATTGTGTTTAAATTCATTTTTTTTTCAATTGTTCATGACATTTATTTCAAAATATTTTTGCACGCCATAGAATGTGGCAAACATGTCTGAACCTTTTTCTTTAATGTCATCCTGCATGCACGTATTATTTATTCTTGGATGTATACACGTGTTTGAGCAAATAAATATCTTTATCTTTATAAAAGTAAATAAGTCATTCTAGTTGTCCATTCGCAAAAGTATGAGTGGCGGGTTCCTTAATTGGAATTGGTAGTACAGATTCACATCATCACCATCAGAGAAACATTCTAACTGTTGTGATTCTTTCGTCTGTTCACCTTCTGAACGGTTTCTATTTCTTTAAGTGTTTGACTAACATTAGGAATTGTGAGTACTAAATCACATTTATGACTTTTATTGTGATCTCTACCTTCTGTTGGAGATTACAATAAAACGTAAGTACGGGGTAACGTATCTAAATACTTTTCGGTTTTCTGCATGACCTGCCATAGCGTATGTTTGTGGTCTACGGTGCTGAAGCCTTTACGATTTGTGGTCTTTTTGTTTTAGTTACAGTTAAAGCAGGAGAGGGCGACGATGAACTATTGCAACTCTAAGTATTTGACGGACTGTTATGCTATAACCCGGCGCCTCAGGAGAGGTGGGTCTTACAAGAGTAACATGACCATGACCAGTAGATATTTGAGCGACAATAATGTTACGGTGTGTACAAGGTTTTGGATTTGAAATTATCTTATTGATTTACTAACATAGTCTGTTAGTTACGAGTATATTAGGTACTAACACTATTATGTTATTGATTTACAAACATATTCTATAAGTTATATTAGGTACTAACACTATTATGGATTTTGGTCTGAATCTTATCTTACTTATTACCGATATGCGAAAGTTTGGATGGATGGATGAATGTTTGTTACTCAAACACGACAGAAAGGCTGAATGGATCTGGATGCAATTTGACACAGAGATAGATTAAAGTCTGGAATAGCCTATGTGGTATAGGCGTTTTATCACGGTATAATGTTAATTTGGGGGCTGAGTCACCCGCATCCGTAGGAGAGTTACCCCTATTGTAGTTACCCAACACGTGGTCCCCGGGTGGTGCTCATCAAGTGACACTAACTGGTGGTAGGTTTCGGCCGGCGGAGATCAGGAGACAACCTGGCTCGCCGAGTACCTCAGTGAGGCGGCTGATGCGGCACAGCAGCGGTACCCTGCCGCCCAATTAGTGCTACTGGGGGACTTTAATGTCCTCCACCAGGACTAGCTCTTCTAATACCAGTGCAGTGTTTCATTGCGGGATCCAAGATAGTTAAATTCGTTCTGCGGGACTTTGTCGAGTTTCATTGCCTCGGAACTTTTCTGGAGGTCGCCACTGTTGATTCTGGCTTTCAGGAGTTGCAGTGATTTGTGAATGGTGCGGTTGGATACCAGTGCACTGATCATGCATCAGGACGAGAGACGCGCAAGCTTGCGCTAGCGCTAAATCTCACCCAGCTGGTCCAGAAGGCAACGAGGGTGCCAGATGTTGATTCGCACTCATCCAATTGCTTGGACCTTCTGCTGACAACAGATCCAGACCGATCCTCAGGGTCGATATCTTCACCATTGGGTAGTTCCAACCACTGTCTGGTGAAGTGTGTGTCCGTCTACTCCCAGCCTGATCCCAGCCCAAGGGGCAGCCGGCGGGTATGGCGGTACAAGTCAGCAGATTTTGATGAGATGCGATCTTTCTTGGCATGCTATCCTTGGCAGCCCACTTGCTTCTCTTCGAACGATCCATCGTCATGCGCTGACGCTGTGACAGATGTGATGCGTCGGGGGATGGAGTATTACATTCCATTCTCTGACGTAGCAATGTCTAACTTCGACCGAACATGGTTTGGAGCCGAGCGTAACCGCGCCAACGCGGTTTAACACAAGGCCTTCCAGGCATGGGTCGACGCTTGAAGGCGCAAGGCAAATGCCGTGAGTCAGAAGAACACAACACGGGAGCCTTCAGCGTATTGCCAAGTCCTGAAAAAAGGTGATGCGATGAGCACAGTTTGACCACATTAGCAGAATCAGGAAAAAAACTTGCTTCATACAAAGCGTTGGTCCCTGGCTAAGTCGGTCGAATCAAACTCCTGTCGCCCCTCACTACCACCACTGTTGAAACCTGATGGGTTATTGACCAAGTCCACTGAGGAGATAACAAATTTCTTTGCCTTCCTTTTTGCGGCATCTTCGCATCTGAATACTAATCGCATGGCTGAAGTATGGAACGTGTGCTCAACGGTAAGCTCCTGGCATACCTAGAAGCGAACGACATGCTCAGTGACCGCTTCCCGCTTCTTTACCGTGTCGGCTTCCGCCGAAATCGGTCCACTGGGGATCTTCTAGCATATGCTATTCACATCTAGAGTGAGGCCATCGAGAGAGACGGGGAAGCATTAGCCGTCTCCCACGACATCTCAAAGGCTTTCGACAGGGTCTGGCACGAAAGCCTCATTGGTAAGCTTCCTTTCTTCAGTCTGCCTATTGGTCTGTGTGTTTGGATTGCGTATTTCCTCAGGGATCGATCCATCCGAGTAATTATCGATTGCTGCTCATTCGATCGGTTAAATATCAATGCCGGCGTCTCTCTGGGGTCAGTGCTCTCGGCAACATTATTCTTGCTGCACATTAATGATCTGCTAAAACCCGGAACCTTTGGGTAAGCAGACGACAGCACTGTTGCTGAGAGATACGTATTCGGCGCGAGGGCTACTGGGCCTCAGACTCGGGCTCTCTGGGAGGTCATGGTTGAACGCTTGAACCTGTCCTTGAAGGCGGTCTCCGAATGGGGTAGTGTCAATCTAGTCAGTTTAAATGCTGCTAAGGCCCAGGTGTGTCGATTTTTCCGCTAAAAAGAGCCAATTCCATCCGGCCCGCATCTTTCCGTGGTAACCGTGCCGTTGACGGACCATCTCGTACTTCTTGGTGTTACACTGACATCGACCTTCAACTTCGGTCCATTCATTGAGGCGAAAGCTCAGTAAGCTGAAAAAAAATATTTGGATTCTTGCAAAGGTGAGACGGTACTTCAAGCCTGAAACGCTGCTCAACTTGTACCAAGCGCAAGTTCGATCATGCACAGAGTAATATTCTCATCTCTGGGATCGATCTGCCCTATACCAGCTTGATGCACTAGAGTCGATTGAAAAGCGGGCCAAGAAGGTCATCAGCAATAAGGCAAAGGTTGAGTCAAAGCTCCAAAGCCTTTTACATCAATGCCGAGTTACGGTTATCGATTATCAGTTTTTAATCGCTAACATTTCAATTTCAAGAATTGCGTGATCTAATTCCACTGAGCCCGTTTCATCATCGGACTACCAGAAGTACGGCGATGCGTCATCGGCACTTGGTGGAAATGGCACCTATATGCACAAAACACTTTTATTATGCGTACAGCTAAGGAATGGAATTTCCTGCCGGAGTCTGTGTTTATTTATTTATTTATTTAAACTTCATGCACAATAGTGGTACATAGGCGGACTTAATGCCACAAGGCATTCTCTACCAGTCAACCATTGGGTTAAAAAGGACAACTTTGTGAAATGGGTACAAAAATATTAGTAATACACATATACAAATAAATTAATACATAAATATTAATAATACACATATACAAATAAAATAAACTAATAAATACCAATAAAAATAAAACAAAACGAGAAACCTGTTAATAATTATTATGACTAAACTTCTGACTCTAGATGAGAGCTATTTAGTCTGACTCAAATAGAGGTCACGAACTTTTCTTTTAAAAGAGACTTTGCTTTCAGCCTTTTTAATGCTAAAGGGTAGCGCTTTCCAGAGCTTTATTGTTGAGGCAGCGTATGAATTGGACATAAAACCGGTGCGGTGTGAAGGAATTTGGAGGAGTAGATTTTTAAAAGCTCGAAGGTTACGACTGTGAGAACTGCCCAACACTTTGAAATAACTTTTTAGATAATCGGGAGCACAAGGATCGTTTGCTCTTCACTATTATAGTGAAGAGCAAACAGAGAGATCTGAGGGACCTCCTGAGGCGGATAGGCAGCCATTTAAGCTGAGAACGTGGGAAGAAATGTGATCGTATTTACGAAGGCCAAAAACAAAGCGAATACAATTGTTGAGAAGACGATCCAATTTATTTAGAAGTTCTTGGGATAGATCAGGATAACAAACATCAGCATAGTCGATAATGGGAAGCACAAGTGACTTTGGTGCTGGATGGGAGGAAATGCTTGAATCTATAGAGAGACCGAAGCGAGAACGCGACTTTCTGGCTCACCTGAGCCACGTGTTTATCCCAACTAAAACTGTCGTCGATGTACAGACCTAAATCCTTTACATAAGGTGAAAGAGAAATGATGGAGTTCTCGTACATCAGTGGCATAAGTTGGCCAGTGTTCACACTTCTCAAATAGTACGAACTACCAATGAGGATGGCCTGACATTTCTCGACGTTAACAGAAATCCCAAATTTGCCAGACCACTCACTGATAGCTCGAAGATTAGCATTGAGTAATGAAATGCAATTGTCAAGGTTGGCAATGTCTGATTGAGCATAAAGTTGCAAGTCATCAGCGTATAGATGGTAAGAACATTTGAGGATAACAGTAATGGAGTTTATAAATAAAGAGAATAAAAGAGGAGAGAGTATACCGCCTTGTGGAACACCAGTTACCAAGTCGCACCAGTCAGAGCAATCCTGATCAGCACGCACAGCCTGCTGGCGACGACGAAGATATGATGAAAACCAATCACGTGACAACGAAGAGACCCCAATTTGAGACAGTATGGCCAAGAGAATGTCGTGATCAACGGTGTTAAAAGCATTGGAAAAATCTATTAAAACCAGCACCGTTAACCTCGAATTCTCCAAGCCGTCCCTAATGTCTTCAGTAACTTTGAGCAGAGCTGTGGCTGTGCTGTGGCCAGGCCGAAAACCGGATTGGCAATTGGACAAAAGGTTATTCTTGAAGATGTAGGAGGATATTTGCTTAAGAGCAACTGCTTCTAGGATCTTAGTTTCTGTGTAACTGAAATTTACTATGCTGTTTCTACTGTTTCATTTCAGATAAGGATAGTATGGTTTGGCGCGATGCCAGTTGAAATAGTGAAGCTAAAACTGTGTGAATTCTCAAGCGTTGATTGGATGTTTGACTATTTTTTAAAATATTCAAATTTTGGCGGTAAATGTCCTTACGAGCCGGTAAGATAAAGTTTCAAATTCTGTTTCGAGATCCTTATTTTGGCCATATAAGTTTTTTCTATTAGAAACTACTCTCCGCCTGTAATTTTACACTTGACAGTTGAAAACCTAATCAATTAGTGATGCAATAATGTCTATTCTTATAACAATCGACTTTATCAGTGAAGAAGTTTTAATCAATAAACATAGTGTTATTTAATTTTAGCTAAACATTTTGTACTGTTTGAAATCAAATAAAATCAAACAAAATTTATTGCATCCATAATTAATTATGAAACTTCTTAAGCGAGCATCTACCAAATGTAAAATTACAGGCTGGATAGAATTTAGTTCCGTACACAATCCTTTTAGACCTCAATATAGAAAAGCACCTGGCAGGGTTTTTGAGCAAACATTTAGAGCTAAATTGGATAGCCGAGTAGGTGCGGCTTGCTAAGAGAACAACGAGAATATCCCGAAAACTTTAAGATAGGAGCCTTTTGATCAGTTTTTTATTCTGACACGAACTGATCAGAATTCCAGAAAGAGACAACAACAACAACACTCGATTTGTTTGTCACTTTTCTGAGCGTATTCCATTTACAGCCTGGTTGGGAAGGCTAAGGTTTCAGAATAATTCATAGGCATGTCGGTTTCTCTAGCAGTAAAATACTTTACCTTTCTTTCTTAACTTTATTTCTCTACGTTTATGATATCTTATTTTTTTTTCAGCGCACGTATGCACTATATAACCTTGAGTTTCCACCCAAGAACCTGCCACAGTGGATCATGAGCTTACTAAAGGGCAAGTTCTACGCAAAGTTTTATTTTCTAGCTACCAAAACGGAAGAGATAATTCTAGAAAGTACTATAACATTTCATACTTTGTAATAAAACCTGATACAATTTGTTGCAACTGGTCTTATGTTTTACATTAATCCTTATTGATGTAATATCGAGCCTTTTAAACGCATCGGAATAATAAAAGGTTAAAGTATATATTTTTTTGTTTATTATAGATAGATTACGATCTCACATACAGTAGGCAAACTGTATGTGAGGTCGTAAGCTCTGGATCTACTGAACCAATTTAGATGAAATTTGGCATGGAGATAGTTTGTATTCCCTTGGGATGATAAAAGTCTTTTTACGCGGGTGAAGCCGCGGGCAGAAGCTAGTACCTTATAAAAACTTAAATAGAGAGTATTCTGTTCCTGTAATGGCATTAGAAAGTTAAGCCAAAGGTAAAAATTAAGTAGCTTCAGGAACCGCTAAAATTTTAAGCCAAGAATAGGAAAGAGAACTTGTTGAACACATTAAAACATGGAGTCGAAAATGAACCTAAAAACTCTTGTTACAATTTTAAAACGTTTAATTTTGTTGATTTAGTAGTAGCAAATAAAAAATAAATGATCTCCAATGTAACAAGACTGAAAATTTTATTTGTGTAAAACGCTTACATATTTTTGTTGCTTTAAGCAATATAATACATGTGATATAAAACGAACCTTTACTAAACTTTTAGAAAATATGACGACACTAATAAACCACATATTTATCATGAGAAATAAGTATGCAGTTACAAAGATAAGTAAATTAATTATTCTTAACCATTTAAATATTGTGTTATTGTTTTAAAATTTTGGCCGCAGTAAAGATTTTTCCTTAAGGGGATCATTATGCACGCATCTCCCCTAAAGATGGTCACCCATCCACGGTTTAACCTCGGCAAGCGTTGCTTAACCTTGAAGATCGATACGCATTAAGCCACGAAGTAGCAAATCTCGGTTCATTCAATAACGATCAGTTGTAGGTAATGTTAACGATTATTTACAGGAAGGCATTAATAGGGCTTTCACGGGGTATTAAACTGGTTACAAAAATATCATTGAATGTTTCAAAGTTATTTGGCCAGTGTCACAACATGAGGCCTCATTTTTTATTTGTGTTTTTACTTATTGTGATTGTTAAATGTTTTGCCGTAAGTACTTTCATAATAATTTAATATGTAGGTAAAAACAAACAACACAAAAAAGGAATAGGTATATAATTTAATGGCATGGTGTGTCACATTTGTTTATATCGAAACGGATATGTGGGATACATTAGCCCAAGAACGGAACAAAATAAAGTACAAGCTATCAACCCTGTAGGTATTCATCGATTTCCACCAAATCTACAATAATTAAAAGAAACAAAAAAAAACTTGCATTGATTATTGCATTGTGTGAGGACTTTTTATGAAAGACAAGGGATTCAGTGATAGAAAAAACGCGTTGTTTCCTAAGTAACATGGGACAAGAGCAGAAGATGATGATGAAATGGACATTTTAATAATGTTAATAGTTGTTGTGTGAATGTGCCCTGGCAAGTTAAGAGTGTGTCATGCTCTTTCAAATGTCTCTCTGATGGTGGTGCTGATCCATGCGTCATGTTCGTGAACGGGCGCCTTCAGTTGGGATGAGTCATAACTTGGTTGCCTCAGCCTATTATTAATTAATTATAGTATTTTTAGGCTGTTTATTTTACTCTAGACGCTTTTACTTACACGTCTTTTTACATCGTTCTCACATATTAAGTAATTTTCCAACAAGAATACTAAATACTTGTTTGTAATTAAAACTTATTGTAGAAAAGAGGGTTCGTGGAGTTTCTTGCACGTTCTTCTCCATAGAGACCTACTGACGCTTGCGAATGTGCATCTAGCTTCATTTTTTTGCTGACAATTCAAAAGTACCTTAATTGTTTAGTTGAAATAAAATATTTTGACTTTGATTTTGAAAAGGATATTAACTATAATGACTTTCTTTGTCTTAGACAGTCTCGTTGGTCCAATCTAGTGGTCACAAGCGCTACTGCTGCACATGAAGTCTTGAGATCGACTCACGGGTTAAACAAAATTTTATTGGGTTTTTCCATCTGGAATGTCTCATTAACAGCCCGGAGTATGGATTTGTGCCCGATTGAAGCCAATAGGCTCGTCCTCTATTACATGGCACTTAAACATAACTGTCGAAATGTAGTTTTCCCCAACCTTCTCTCTGTCCAACCCTTCGAGAAATACAGACGTGAAGCTATGTTATGAATTTCTTTGTTTTAGCCCCAGTTAAAGCAGGAGGGGGCAACAATAAACTATTGTAACCCTGAGTACATGTCGGATTGTCACGCTATAACCCGGCGCATCGGGAGACGGGAGCCTTACAGGACTAACTTTACTGTTAACTCTAAGTACGCGTTTGGAAATAACCTTACGGTATGTATAATGTAACCTACACGTATAGATGAAACCATTAATTTACGGTCGTCGTATGTCTAGTATGATCAGCCGATCGATTCTATAAAAACAATCACCGTGATAACATAGGTAAGGTGGAATAATAGTTCACTTCAAACTCCCACCACTTAAGTTTTCACAGTAAGTTATTTTCCAAATAGATCGGCTGAGCATGAAATGAGCCTTCACTCTAATTAATGTGATAGTACCACACGAATTGATAGGATTCACACTCTCACTTCACCCAAGTTATTGTATTCTTCTTTAAACTTAAGTTTCGATTTTGTAAAGAGTATACCTACTACATACAAATTATTGAATGGTTAATTATTCTTTTATGCAAAATGGGTGATCTGTAACACAGGGCCTTACCTATCTTAGACACCCTTCTCTATATAAGGTTACGTATATAATTGTCACTGTATTTTGATGTAGAGGTAAATAAAGATTTTTTATTATTATTATTTATGTTATTATATCCTTTGTGTCTGCTTTATTTTTCAGATGAAGGCAGTATTGCTTGGAGGGATCAAAGTTGAGGTGGTGAAGACAAGAATGTGCGACATACAAAACATTGATTGGTTGTATGGATATCTTAAAACATTTGCCCATATAGATGCCAAATGCCCCTTTAAGCCAGTAAGATTGATTTATATTATACCTACCTGTAAAGCCAAGAGCTAACCAACATTTTTAAAACAGTTGTTTTAAAGAAGCAGTGTTTATAGAAGCCCCAGTTAAGTTTACAAGCAAATCGCATATCTTCTTTTCATAATATTCTATTCTAAAGCGAATTTCGTGAAAAAAATTTTAACAACCCGAAATTTGCGTGGTGGCTATTTGAAAGAACCCACAACGCGTTCTGAACTATTTTTAGGGTTCCGTGCCCAAAGTGTAAAAAGGGGACCCTATTACTAATATTTGTCCCTATTACTAATACTCCAGTGTACGTCTGTGTGTCTGTCTGTGCGCTGTCACTAGGCTGTATATCATAAACCTTGATATGTAGACAGTTGAAATTTTCACAGATGATATATTTCTGTTGCCGCTATAACAACAAATACTAAAAACAGGAAAAAAATAAATATTTAATAATCTTTTAATAATCTTTATTTCTCCATAAATGCATTTAAGTGGGGTTCCCATACAACAAACATGTTTTTTTGCCGTTTTTTGCGATAATGGTACGGAACTCTTCGTGCGCGAGTCCGACTCGCACTTGGCCGGTTTCTTCACTCAATGAGCGTTTTCGAGCTTTGACCCTAACATATATAAAACCTTCATCGCTCTCTCAGAAGAAGACTGACTGATTTCTTATTTTGAGATAAAGAAGAAGTGTTTTAAATGTTGTAACTACTTACATTAGAAACTGTGACTGATTTGATTTGACAACTCAGCCCCATTTTTTCCAGCCTCAAGCACTTTATAATTGTACATTTTGTTCCCAGGGCATATATGGAATATATAACATGGAGTTTCCGCCCAAAAACTGGCCAATTAGAATAAACTTTCTAAACGGGCATTTTCACTTAAAATTGTACATTTTGGTTACTAAAACAGAAGAGATAATAATAGAAAGTAATTTAATATTGCGTACTATGCAATGAATGAAATATATTGCTTGAAGAACTGTAATTTAGTATTCTTTTTTACCGTTTCCTGGGCCAGTTTCGGCATCGTCGTCCACTCTCTAGCAGTAGTCAATATGCATACTTTTTGCCCACCTTTCGTATTGAATGCGGATGAAGTGACTTGTCCAATTCCCGTTGAGCCTGGCAGCCTTTTTGCGAACGACTATTCCTGTTTCGAAGCCCTGCATCCTTTTCCGTATTCTGACTGTTATTAACACACAGTGTTAAGTAGTAGCAGTAAATAACTAGTGCCTAGCTGGTTATAAATTAAGGCGAGCTTAGACCAAACTAACATAGCACAAGAACAAAAGCATTATTTTCTATACGCAGCAGAATGCCTGATCCCTGATTATACACAAGTAATTTGGTAGAGTTGCCATAGAGTAAGCATTCACTCGTTTGGTCTGAATTCGGGACCGAAATGACTCAATAAACCACAGTCTTACTCCACGAACAAACTATTACGACTAGGTAAATACGTTTTCTAAATTAGGTAAGTACCTCTGAAGTCTAAAGGCCACTCTATTGCAAAAAAAAAGGGGAACCAAAGGAAATTTACATTCTAAGGTCGATTTGAGTTAATTAAATTAAATTTAATTGTTTGACTTAGTCTGTATACTTATAATCGTGTAAATGAATACGCGTGAAGTGAATTCTGGCAATTTAAAAAAAAAAACTTGAGAGGTGTCAAGGGACACCCGGATGGAACGAAGTTCCTTATTTTATAAGTGAAGTTAAAGGTATGAAGTTTATATATATATACATATATATATATATATATACATATACATATATATATATGTATATAATCTCTACTTACCTAACTCCATCAGCAATATCCGGAACTTGTGCAGAAACACTGTCAGGATTCATTATTATTATTATTTTTTATTATTTACAAAAAACCTGTAGACACTCAACAAAAATAATCGTTGCGACACCACACTGTTCAGTGCGAAATAGAAATGAAAATATCTGGCTTGCTTCTATAAGAGAGAGAGAGAGAGAGAGAGACAGACAGAGAAACATGCGCACGCCGCACTGTTATAATAGCTTACTATAGCAAAAAGTGTCGTTACAACTTTTCGTAAGATTTTTTTCCGTCTAGCCCCCTTTCACAATGCGCGATAAGGAACTTCGTTCCAATAAATCAATGTATTCTTTAAAACCGATGTACACGGCCAAACAATAAGAAGTGGTTGGAAATAAAGACAAGAAGATTTTTTTACTTTTTTTTATTAAATAATGTTACAAATGTAAAAACCTAATAACAAGTGTGACCTCCTATTGCCAAAATCACAGCTTGAATACTTCTGGGCATGCTTTCCACGATGTTTTTAATAAAATTTTGAGGAATACGTTCCCACTCTTCTTCAAGGCCCCTGAGGGACCCCGGCATTAATACCCAGTTGGTTAGACAAGCGGCCATCAATAACCACTCGAATGGACTGGTCCCTCAGAAAGTCAGCAATCCAATCGCACAGACCACTAGGCAGACCGAATGAAGAAAGCTTACCAATATGGCTTTCATGCTAGACCCTGCTAGCCTTCGAGATGTCGAGGGAGACGGCAAGTGCTTCCCCGTGCTTCTCGATGGCCTCACTCCAGGTGTGAATGGCATACGCTAGAAGATCCCCAGTTGACCGATTTTGGCGGAAGCCATATTGGCGGTCACTGAGGATGTCGTTAGCTTCGAGGTATGCAAGGAGCTTGGAGTTGAGCACTCGTTTCATACTCTTGCAGAGGATGGACGTTATTGATATGGGTCTGTAGTTGGCCGGTTCAGCCCGACTGCCCTTCTTGGGCACAGGCTGAACGTTAGCTTGCTTCCAAGCATTCAGCACTTTTCCCGTTCTATACGAAAGGCGAAACAGGCGTGTCAGGATCAGAGAAAGTTCAGGCGCACAGGTTCTGAGAACAATTGCCGTCGGGGCCACTAGCTTTGTTCACGTCAAGGTTGCGCAGCACCCTGCGAACGTCCTTTTGATGGATGCGAATGTCCGACATACTCGTTTTGTATCAATCAGGAGAAGGAGCACCCGCGCGTCACCAGAATCCAGAAGTGAAGATTCCGAAAAAAGAGAGTAGGCTGCCAAGGATAAGATGCGAAAAAAGAACGCATCCCATCCCAATCTGCTGACTTGTACTGCCAAACCCGCTGAGCGCCTCTTGGGCTGGGATCGGGTAGGGAGTGGACGGATACAGACTTCACCAGATAATGGTCGGAATTACCCAAAGGTCGACAGTGAGTAGCGGTCTGGATCTGTTGTCAACAGAAGGTCCAAGCAATTGGCTGTGTGTGAATCAACTTAAGGCACCCTCGTTGCCCCCTGGACCAGCTGGACGAGATTTAACGTAAGCGCAAGCTTTCTCGTCTCTTACCCTGCATGATCAGTGCACTGGTACGAAAAAAGCCACTCCTGGTGGTGAGCATTGAAGTCATTGATACTCTGTGAGCCTGGTTGTCTTCTGATCGCCGCTGTGCGAGCGGTAGACACAGGCGTAGACAATTTTATCAAGGCCCGTGTTCACCATAGCCCACAGCAGAACCTAGAGTCCTCAAGGTTTCGGAAACGCCAGTAACAGATGTCGTCTCGGGCGTATATGCATACACCCGCGCGTTGTTTAAAATTGTGCTTCAGGGTATATAAAAGTAAGCAAGCAAGCTTTCGGCCGAAGCCTACCACCAGTTATTGTCAACTGATTTTCACCACCAGGGGACCACGTGTAGGGTATCGTATAGGGTACTTTCTTACGGACGTGGGTGACTCCGCCCCCTATTTTTTGAGGAAACTTGGATAGAGGTCAGGACTTCGAGCTGGCCAATATAAACGACGGATCCCAACTTCTTGCATGTACGCCTCTACGTCGCCAGAAGGTGCGGGCGAGCATTGTCAACCATAAAAATGGAATCTTCCCCAAGTGCAGCCAATGGTGGTTATGCATATGGAATTAGGACTTCCATTATGTACCGGTGTGCATTTAATGTTCCATTTTCTATGTAAACTAACTCCCTACGCTCCGTTGTTAATTGCTGCCCAAAACATAACGGAGCCTCCGCCATAAGGAGTGACCTCTTCGACACACACTTCCGCATAGCGTTCCCGTGGTCTTTGCAGCACTCGCCGGCGTGGGGTCCTCTCCACACAAAGAGATTCTAGCTTCATCAGAAAACAATACTTTATTCCAGTCCTCCAGTCCATGAAGCACAGTTTCGAACAATCTGAAGTCGAGCAACACGCTCACGGAGTAATTTAGGGCCCCAAGCCGGGCGGAAACTCCTGATATTGGCAGCCAAAAGCCTCCTCCTGACCGTCCTCAAGCTAACTTCTATTAATCTTAATTCTTCAAGGCTCTTTTTCAGGTCCACACTTGACGCCTTACGATTCCGCAACGCCTAACTCACCAAAAAACGGTCATCTCTTGGTCCTGCGCATCGTTTTCTTCCCGAACCGGGTCTTCTTATGACCGAACCGGTGTCTTGATACCGTTGCCAAGTCCTCTGGACAGTTGAACGACTTACATTTAGCCGCTGAGATACGTAAGTTTGCGAACAACCTTCTTCAAGTAGGGCCAGCCCTTATCGCTTTATCACTCATATCAAAAAAGAAGAAGAAAAAAAGATTAAATTGTTTAATTTGCAGAAAATATCCAAAAAGTTTTAAAATTTTAGTAATCAGTAGAAAATCGTTTCAGCAATTCGCGCCATTAGTAAAGCAATTTTGCAATAATCCACAATCCACAATAATCAATATTTTTCTTTTGTTAATTTCAAAATTAAAAAAAAAGAATAAAAAATAAGAATAAAGAATAAGAATAATAAATTTAAAATAAAAAAGAATCATGCCAGGATGCTTCAAATAACATGCCAATACATCGTCAAATTAATAAAACCTCTTTCTTGTTCTTCTTCGTTGAAGTAGAGAAAAAAATCTAAAGAGTCCGTTTTTTTTTGCAAAAATGTTTATGTATTTGTATATTTTGATTAGATCGCGTAAAATCTGTGGCTGACTAACCGAAAGTAGTTTATATGACCTGTCTAAACGAGGTATTTATTATAAAAAAATGAGATTTAATCTACTTAATTTAAGCAATTATTTACAGCAAAGCATGGCGTATTAAACTGGTGTGCAATATTTGACTGTTTCGAAATTATTTCGCCAGTGTCGGGACAAGCATGCGGCCTCTTTGTTTATTCGTTTGTTTACTAATATTTGTTCAATGTTTTGCCGTAAGTAACAACATTTTATTATTTAATTTACTAAGTCTGTTCTCTAACTTCTTACTACGGGTTGGAAAAATAAAATCAGGGAAAAGTTCTAACCTTAGTTTTAGTGATGATATATATGTATATTACAAGATATCCATGAACCGCTCCAATATTTTAAAATATGTAATGTCAAAGTCAAATCACTTTTTTCAATGAGACTATCAAAAGGCAATTTTGAATGTCAAGATTTACAGTTAAAAAATAAAAATATGTAAGTGATTCTAGTTGTCAATTTACAAAAGTACGAGTTTCTGAATTTAGTATTGGTAGTAAAGAACGAGTCAAACCCTAATTTATGCCACTATTTGATCAGTTTTCAGGCTAAAGTCGAGTCTGTTAAATGCTCAATTTAAAATACTTAATTTAGAAATCGGGGTGCCTACTTATTCTTTTCAAATATTTTTTTACATTATTTAATGGAAGGCAATTGAGGCCGACATGCACCACTAACCAGTATAAATGCATTTAAAGCTAAACGTTTCCAAAACATCTTTCTCTGTCATCTTCAAACGATTGATTTAAATAGAACGTTGATTTATTCCTTTTTTGCACACAAAACTAACACATACAATCGGATACAAATACAATAGCATATGTAATAAAAAAAAGTTAATTTAGGATACATATTCGCGATCTGGCTGACCACCTGATCCTCCGACTGCACAGCATGATTTTCTTCTTGTTTACATCTTTTTAGTTTGGTTCTTAAGCAATCGGGGTTTTGATTTTTAAATTAACTTTTTTTTTATTTTCAAATTTTTAGTTGCCTATAGTTTTTTTTTAGAATTACTTTTAAACATATATGTGGTATATATTTTTGTAATCACCTTTTAAAACCCTTCATTTTTATACCCCACTCAATTGCGACCCTGTGCGGGTCGCAATATGGCGCCCTCAGAGAAATAACTAAATGGCGCCCAAAATCCGCCATGTTTGTATTTTTTTAACGTCACCTATCTAATAATACTTTGGCGGTACGTATCCAACCAAAGATGTCTTCCTTACTATTATTATTAATGTGAATGTAAGTTTGTTTGTTACGCTTTTACGCAAAAACTACTGAACCGATCATCATGAAACTTTGTACATAATTATATTCTTGGAGGTATTAGAAGTAGCATCGCATACTTTTTATTTTAAAAAAATGTTTTTTAATGGCTTCACTGCGAGCGAAGCCGCGGGTTAAAGCTAGTAGTTATATAATTCCGTCTAGAGGTTTGACAGATGTGATAAAGAATATTACAAACATACATGCAAGATACGCGCGAAAAATATAACCCTTTCCTTGCAGTCGGGTAAAAAGGCGAGTGAAACCCAAAATCATGTTCTCTAACGGAAAACCTCAGTGCCATAGAGAGGTTTGCAGTATACTCAAGTGCATAACATCATTGATGATGATATGACGATGCCTTTGGCGCTAGCATTAACGCGAAATCGCAGTAGACCACAACGCAGATATTTTTTTACATTATTGATATATATAAAAGTATTCGCAAAATGTTTAGGTGGAGGGAAGAACTCGACTCGACGTAAAGAGAGGTTTTTGCTCAGTAATGGGGCATAGCATACTAGTTATATATAGGTACCTACCTACAGTTAGCACTAAAATATTAATTTAGTCATTAATGTGATTGTTATTTTTTTCTCTTAGCCCGAAATTAAGCAGGAAGGTGCAAAGAATATCTGCTGCAATAAAAAGTATGTGTCAGAGTGTTACAGCATAACCAGACGGCTACGGAGAGGGGAGCCCTATAAGACTAATATGACAGCCGTAACTAAGGACCCCTGGGGCAACAATGTTACGGTATGTATCTATCAACATTATATATACATGTATACCCTGTGTGAAGGAACGGGCTGTAATGCACCACGCGGGCCCAGTGCGGGTTGGTGAATGCCACATCATCATCTTCTGCCCTTGTCCCATTTTACTTGGGGTCGGTGCAGCATATTTTCTTCTTATATATTGTCTTCCTGTCCACCGTCATGTAATTATTGACTCCCCTATCTTTCATATCACTCCTAACACAGTCCATTCATTTAATCTATGGCCTTCCCCTGCCTCTCCACCAGTCCACATTTACATTCATAACTCTCACAATGTCATAATGTGACATCAGAAGTGTCGTGGTCGCCCAGTGGCTAAAATATCGCCGCTCGTACTTGAGGTCGTGGATTCAAATCCGGGCAAGTACCAATGTGGCTTTATCAAATTCATATGTACTTTCTAAGTTTATCTTGGAACGGAGTTTATCGGTGAAGGAAAACATCGTGAGGAAACCTGGACTTATATACTTAATGTAAGTCTGAAATAGCCAAGTCAGAGGCCTGTGGGGTTCCCAGAGGAGGCTTATACAACTCTGACACCAGAGGTGGCCACATCCTCACATGAAAAAAAGAAGGTAATGTCACATGTCTTCGATTTTTTTTAGCTTTCTCATGATTGTTTTTACCGTTTGAGAGTAGTAGAGTTGGAATAAATTACACAGAGTAACGGGCCTGCTTGTGTTCAAATCCACGACCTTCAACTCATTAGTCGGAGCCGTAACAACTGGGCTACCATTGCTCTCCACATCAAACTATAAATCCGTGTCGAATTCGGATGGAAATTATTGCATGTGAAATGATCTGTTCACAATAGGTATATCAAAAGTTTACTTACAGGTAATCTCGTAAGATAGATTACAAACTTATGTATAGATTTTAATTATGTAAGTAATGTATGTTTTATTTTCAGCTAAAAGTGGTAGTACATAGCGGGGTGAATGTTGAAGTAGTGAAGTCAAAATTGTGTGAAATGCCCAAGGTAAAATGGGTATGGGACTACCTTCAAACTTATTCTAATATCAACGGCGACTGTCCATATAAGCCGGTAAGACTGTTTTGAACACTTATTTAATACGTCCGGATTTTTGTTCCCAGCAGTCCACTACTCGTACGTGCCAAATCGACTACCGGTACATCAAGGTGCTGAAGTGTTTGTACAAAAACGCCACCATGACAGTCCGACTTCAGGATCAGACTTCGGAACCTACCCTTCTGCAGCGAGGTGTGAGACAGGGCGAAATCATATCTCCGAAATTCTCTGCTGCCCTGGAGGATGTCTTCAAAGTTCTGGACTGGAGAGGGCTGGGCATCAACATCAATGGCGAGTACATCACTCACCTTCGGTTTGCCGACGATATAGTGGTCTTGGCTGAGACCATGGAGGACCTCAATACAATGCTTGATGACCTCAGTAGAGCTTCCGAAAGAGTTGGTCTAAAAATGAACATGGACAAAACCAAGGTGATGTTGAATGCCCATGTTGCGCCCACTCCTATCAAAGTCGGAGACTCTACACTCGAAGTTCGAATATGTAGACATATTCGAACTTGGGACAAACGGTCCAGTTAGGTAGGTCCAACTTCGAGAAAAAGTTCAACCGCCGAATCCGACTCGGCTGGGCAGCATTCGGGAAGTTGCGCGGTATCTTCTCGTCCAACTTACCACAGTGTCTCAAGACGAAATTCTATGACCAGTGTATGTTGCCAGTGATTACTTACAGGACAGAGATGTGGTCGCTCACAATGGGCCTCATCAGAAGGCTCACGCACTCACCCAAAGGGCAATGGAGAGAGCTATGCTCGGAGTTTCCTTGCGTGATCGAATCAGAAATGAAGACATCCGCGAGAGAACCAAGGTTACCGACATAGCCCGAAGAATTGCCAAACTTAAGTGGCAGTGGGCAGGCCACATTGCTCGCAGAACGGATGGCCGTTGGGACCTAAAAGTTCTTGAGTGGCGACCGCGTACCGGAAGACGTAGCGTTGGAAGGTCTCCCTCTAGGTGGAGCGATGACCTAGTCAAAGCTGCAGGCGTCCGGTGGATGCGAAACGCACAGGACCGATCAGTGTGGCGACGCTTGGGGGAGGCCTATGTCCAGCAGTGGACGTGTGTCTGCGTGGTGAATTATAGCCTATTCCCTCTCTATGAGTGGAGGCCTGTGTCCCAGCAGTGGGAACATTAAAAGGCTGATGATGGTTATGACGATGTCTGATTTACAATAAAGGCAAAAGCTTACAATTACAATAAGTATCATTTAACTCAGCCTGTGCAGCCCCATTGCAGGGGCAGGCATTCTACTCATATCGATTTTGCAATGCTAGTGTCGTCTGACCCAATATGTATCTATCAATCTCCACCTTATTTGGACATTTTCAGGGAACCGTGTGAGTTTATTTTACCAGTAGTTATATTCTGTAAAAACCTCACCGTAAACAGTCAAACTTGCCGACATAGCCCGAAGAATTGCCAAACTTAAGTGGCAGTGGGCAGGGCACATTGCTCGCAGAACGGTTGGCCGATGGGGCCGAAAAGTTCTGGAATGGCGACCGCAAACCGGAAGACGATACGTTGGAAGGCTTCCCACTAGGTGGACCGATAACCTGTTTAAGGTTGCGGGAAGGCGTTGGATGCGAGATGCACGGGATCGGTCAAAATGACCACGCCTGGGGGAGCCCTATGGCCAGCAGTGGACTTCTTTCAACTTAAATGATAATGATGATGAACTGTCAATTGATCCAATCAAAGTGGAAGTACAATTCATTTGAAGCTCTATCTAGCTTCATCAAATTTTTCACAGTAAGATGTTTCGAGGATTGGTAAAAAAATAGTTTTCTAGAGCGTCGTCCTTTTTATAGATACCCCAGTCTGGAAACTATATATTTTAAACTATATTGTTGTCAGGGCTTATATGGATTTTATAACACGGAGTTTCCACCCAAGAACATGCCGATGGCTATCAGGAATCTATTAAATCGGAAGTTCCACACCAGTTTCATGTTTATAGTTACGAAAACGGAAGAGGTTATAGTTGAGAATTCTTTACAATTCTATTATGAAACTAAGCAAAACTGATTGGTTGATGAATCGTTTTTATGCAGAACAATCTGTACAAATAAAGAAAGTGTTTTGTGTTATTTTGTTTTTTTTTTATTTAATAATTAATGTAGACACAGTATAATGCACACAACTAACACATCCAGAAAATAGAGTACAAAGGCACTGCTTATTTCTTAAGGAATTTCTACCAGCAGACCCGCGAAAAGGAAAAATGAGAAAGAAATGTAGACAACAGTGTGTGAGAACAGGAAGAGAAGAAAGGTGAACGAATTAAACTAAGATATAAAATCATAGGAACCTACACAAATAGGGTAGACGTGGATATGAATATATGAGTACATAATTTTAAAATATTTAGCTACTTAATGTCAGGCATTTGGTTAAATTACGGTTTAGCTAGTTGTCCTTAACCCACTTATTTGGATACCAGCGATTAATGAACGGCCTAGGGGTCCAATTAGCTGGCTAATTTAAACAGATGGCTGCGACATTTACATATATATACAAAGGTCATATCAGAGAGGAGAGATAATGCTCTTTTAGTCGCTTTTTAAAAAGCAAGATAGTTTTTAGATCTCGAATGCTAGGCGGCAGTGAATTCCACAATTTTACAGCATTGACGTAGAAGGAATGGGCTTAATAGTTGGTTTTATGAGGATTGGATTTAAAGAAAGATTTAAGATGCGATCTACATGGTGCGACTCTAAAAAAGAAAAGCGAGAAAAAGCGACCGTAAGAAAATCGCTCACGTAGGTAAGAAGGGTAAGACGGGTTGTGAAGAATGTTTAAGAGGAGACATAAAATCTTGAGTTCCTACTAAGGTGAAAAACATGATCATACTTACGTAGACCAAAAAAAAAAGCGAATACACAAATTTTGCAAGCACTCAAGCTTGTTTAGTAGCTCCTCTGTCGCGTCCAGGTGTTAGAGAAATTTTAGTTTTCAGAGCAAGAGACTCTGAAGGCATTTCAGCGAATTGAAACAAAAATGTACCTTGCAAGTTTGAGTTCGCCACGAAAAATTTGAGTCGATGATTACCCCTAGATCCTATGCGGTGTCAGTAAAGTCAGTGCATACACCCGTCAAGACATAAAGGCATCAGGGAAATGTCAAAAAATGTCAAAGTCAGTCATCAGGGAAATGTCAAAGTCAGCTGCATTGCGAACAAATTTGCTGCCTATGACCACAGCCTGAGTTAATTATGTTTGTTTTATTAACTTTGCTACTGTAACAAAATATAATAAATTATCTGCTTTAAAAAAATCTGTCTAAATGGTTTAGTAGCCGCAAACGCTTCTGCTGACCATGAGATCCTGGGTTCGATTCCGGGTTGGCCATACTGCTGTTGGGTTTTTCTATCTGGATTTTTCAGTAGCAGCTTGAAGCCTGTATTTGTGCCTGGTGTTTAATGAGCTCGCCTCTTATTGCAGGGAAGAGTGGGTGTATTATCACACTAATAATATAAGAGCGAAAGTTTGTGAGTGAGTGTGTGTGTTTGTATGTTTGTTACTTCTTCACGCTGGACCGATCTGGATGAAATTTAGCACAGAGATAGATTATATTCAGAAATAGCACATAGGCTACTTTTCATCCCTGTATAATTTTCCTTGGGATAAAAACGCGGGTGAAGCCGCAGGCGGAAGCTAGTATCTATATAAAGTGCCTCTACGTAACCCTTGGGGGAAAAAAAAAAAGGAATAGAAAATAATATAAGCAGTGTACCTATCAACAGAAATAAGAAAACAAAATAGTTAATAACATAAAGATAACTCGTAAATAGAAAGATAAAATTGTAATGCCAGTGTGTCAGATATGGGATGAACTCGCGCAGACTTAAGTTAGATAGTAAGTATGTAAGCGTAGGAATGATGTCCTGTCCGACGTAGAAGTCAAATAATTGTAATTTTATGTAAAAGAATCAAACAAAAATACACAATAAAAAAGGGCGCGGACGACTATGTCCGCGGTAGAATATTCATATATATACAAAAAAAAATCCTTCGGGAAACATACACGTGTTATTATTTATGTGTTAAAAAAAACTGGTTTGTAAGATTTGGTATCCTACGAGTGGATATATTTCCCTAAGAAATTCGCTATCCATAACTTAATTTAATTCGAAAGTAACACTGTCTACCTGCCTCTTTTCACGTCCGCGTTGTAACGGCAGAACTGACTTGGATGAAACTTGGCAGACTGGTAGATCTTATCCTGAATTAGGACACAGGACTTTTTTATCAAAGGAGTATTTTCCCTTAGGCTAACTTCTTAAATTACGCAGGCGAAGCCGCTGGTATAAGGTAGTACTCGTAAGAAATAAAACTCGCTAGACGCACAGACAAAGTTATTTATTATCAGCACATCGTATCAGATCAGCCGCCCGCTCAGCCATCGCGATGAGGACCGAGTTGGGGTACAAAGACACGGGGGACGGTAGTACACTGGCGTCCACCACCCGGAGTCCTGATACTGATTTTACTCTGAAACGGGTCAAAATAAAAACTGGTTAGCTAAGGATTTTGCTAACAAGATGTGATTTTCATTGGTACCGAAGCCATTAAATAAAACAATGAATAAAGTAATTAAGAATGACCCAGACCTTTGTCTAAAGCTTTGTTTATTTCTTATTTAAATTGAGGATTATTATTTGTATTAATAAGAAACAAACCTTAGGATTTAAATTATTCTGTCTTAATGGGTTCAAAATGAAATCGAAAAAAAAATGAATTCAACTAAACCTTATATACTCGTAGGTAGGTACTTTTGAATTGTCAAACAAAATATGAATCAAGTTGCACAATCGCAACCGTCAATAGGATGGAGAAGAATGTGCAAGGAACTCCACGAACACGCTTTTCCATTAGTTTTAATTACTATAATTGTTGGTTACATCATTATGGTTACATCATTCTCCGAGATAAATACATAATTATGTGAACATGATGTAAAAATACGTGGCCGTAAAAACGTCTTGAGTAAATCAAACAATTCAAAAATATAATAAGTACGTAATTAAATGCAGGCCGTTCACGAACATGACGCATGGATTGGCACCACTCAGCTCAACCATCATAAAGGTAACTGAATGATCCAATACATGTGCCACCATCAGAGTGACATTAGAGAGACAAAAAATCCCATTTGACTGTTCAAATAATCGAAACATAAAGACGGGCATTTTGCCCCCATTGCTTGTTGTGTGTCATAATTATCGAAACAATTAAAAAGCCATCGTGTCTCGCGTGAATCCATATTTTAGGCACTCAGGGGGTTAAACATCAGATCTGGCAAAATTGGAATACACAGCGTGCCCCGATAACTGGTACAACTTAGCCCATCGCCCCGTACCCGCTTGACGTTGAGTTTCGGGACATGCCGTATGTTTATACCAAATACCCTCTGTCTATCCCTTAGAAATACAGGCTATGTTAAGACAACCCTCAAGAACGACGATTACAGGGCGGTTATCGATAGCATTCAAAGCAAAAAGTCTTTGCTAACCGTAACTCCTGATCGACAACCTGCCCGCCAGCACAGGTGCCTCCTGTATGGTGCCGTCACCGCCTCTCTCGTGATGCACTGCTAGTACTTAGAGAGTAGCCCATTAAAAATAATAAGCTGTAGATAAGGTGCTCATCTTAACTCTTGAAAGACAACTTTCTCGCCATCAAAAGTGCCTTCCACATGGTGTCCTGTCACCTCGCTCAATAGTTATGCTCTCCTGGTACTTGGACTAGCCTGTTGTTCAAATAACAGCTGTAAATAAGATGCTCACCGTAACTCTTGATTGACAACTTTCCCTCCAGCACAGGTGCCTCCTGCATGGTGACCAGTTACGGCCACTTCTCTTATGATGCACTCCAAGTATGCGTCCGGTGGACTTGGAGGTGGCTTCGGCTTTGGAGCCTTGGGTTCCTTGGACTTTGATTGTTTCTTGCCACTGGAATGAAACAAGCGATACATGTACTTGACGGGACCGGTCAATGTGGCGACGCTTGGGGGAGGCCAGTGTCCAGCAGTAGACGTCTTTCGGCTGAAATGATGAGGATGATGATGTACTTGTACTGTACTGCTCCATGTAAAATACTGATACTCAGCTGTATCCAGTTAGATTGGAAGCTGACCCTTACATAGTTGGAGGTAAGATAGATTTTTTCAGCCGCAGCTTATAGCTATAGGTTATCAAAATAAAGTAAACTTAGCAAAAGTCTAAAAATCAAAGCTAAGTACTACATTATTTATTATAATGAACCGAGTTGTCCCACTGTAGGGTAGACTACTTTTTTAAAGGCCTACTTTTCTTCTTTCCATTCCTCCTGGTTTTGGGCGATTGTAGATCAATTAGGATGAACTAATTAACGTCAGTTTAAACTTGGAACATTGACGAAGGTCCATAAATATAATTATTAAACGTTGTTATAACGCGCACGGAAGCAAAGTTTGAATTAAAATTATTTCTAATGCCGTAGAAGAGCGATTGAATATAAAATCAGTGCGCAGCCTTTTTTAGCACAACATTTTCCGAAACATACAACTTTATTAATCCCTTACCTATCTTAATCTGCTAAAATATTCACAACATTAGAAAAAAATATAAATAAACTCGCGCTAAAAGCCAAATATGAAATTTGACATATCGGAGACCTCACGTCACACCAGCACCTCTAGCGGTGAATTGTTACCTCATCACAAAGTCGTCATAAACGCATTCTTTGAAGGCTTAGTGTAGTACATATTTTTTGATGATGCTAAAAGGTTGAAAGACTCAGCAAAAAAGCGAAATAAACGCTAGTATAGAATGGGATCATCATCATCATTAGATTGCATGTTCCCACTGCAGGGACACAAGCCACCTCTCTGTGAGAGAGAATGGGGCTTAATCCACCACGCGAGCCCAGTGTATCTTCGAATATTTGGTTCTAGGACATGCCGACTTCCTCTATTCCTGGATGTTTTCCTTCACCAGTTTTAGAGCAGTGGATCAATATGTGGCTATCGGGATCATTCCTAATGAATGGCCTGTTTGAATTCAAGGAAAATCAACTCCCTCAAGAATATAAAAGAAGTATCAGAAAAAAACTTAGAGCCCACTCACAATTTCCTCTTCCTTATCACGGGTCCCTTCTGTTCCTCCTTGCTGTACCTCCACAGAGACAGGCATCGTTCAGATCGCGGCCAGTGTATCCTGGCGCCGATGTCTTTGAACGGCTTCGAGGATATCAACTGCTCGGCTCTTCGGATTGCTGTGGATTTACGTCATAATTGTCATTTGGAAGAGGCATTTATTTTAGTTTGGAAAACGCTTACATCTGCTATCAGATGTTCGTTAAACTATCTAAAAGGTTATTTTTGTTGCACTTGAATTAACCTTTTGAATTATCTAAAATTACTGACAATGCTGAATGTTGGGTGCATAGGTAGGTAAATATATATCCAAAAATCTCTTCAACAATGTTATGTATATTCTTTATTGTACAAAAAACAAATATATACACAGTAGGAAAGCTTATGTACAAAGGCGAGCTTAACCCATAATTGGGTTCTCTTACAGCAAACCTAAATAATACCTGTTTTAATATAGTTGCTTTTTATGCTTGTAGCCGGATACGGCTAATCTACGAGCACCGTACCTAAATTACTGCCGTTTGTATTCAACTTACAGCCCTTTCACACGGCAGTCCAGTTTTTTGCAGGATCCCGTTTTCTGTAGGATCCCGTTTGATCGCAAAAGAGATTATATGCTAGTGTTCACATGAGCAAACCGCATGCAAGATCCTGCAAAATGCTGATCTCGTCGATTTGTGCAGTTCGGTTTTTGTCACCGGAAACCGGATCCGTCGTCCAGTAAAAAGCGGGATCCCGTTTAATGACACATATATTTCTATAGCAGTGTTCACACGGCTTCCTGCGTGCGGTTTTTTGCTGGACACTGTGTTTTGCGGGATAGTGGAGTGGTGGCAGCCCCGCCCCGCGCCCGCCCCCGCGCCCGCTACCTACGATTACAAAAATACCTAAAGTCGAGCGTTGTGTCACGATAGGATGAACCCAGAATCTTCTATTTCACTGCCGACGACGCCGATAATACCAACAGAATATTAGCAAAGTATTCCCGTCCATTTCGCCTGATCACTAGCGTAGGAATGGTCAAAAAAGAGGATGCAACCGTATTCACACGGCAGTCCAGTTTTGCGGGACCGGTTTTTTACTGGATCCTGCAAAACTAAACTACCGTGTGAACACAGCGTCCGTTTTTGCAGGATCCAGTAAAAAGCCGGTCCTGCAAAACTGGACTGCCGTGTGAAAGGGCTGTCACAGAGAGGAAGCCTGGCCTACAGCAGTCAGCCAGGGCCAGGAGAAGGTTTACGTCAAAGTCGTGTAGGGATCGAAATTATAGATTGTAGCCTGTCAATTTACTTCCTAAGTTTAATCAGTTGGCGAGAATTGACTGATACACGATCAAACACTTAATGATATAGGCTGCATCCTATGAATCACACTAATATTATAAAGGCGAAAGTTTGTGTGTTTGTTACTTGTTCACGCTCAAACGGCGGGACGGATCTGGATGAAGTTTGGCACAGAGATAGATTATAGGAATAATACATAGGATACTTTTTGTCTCGGGAATATGTTCCCTCGGGATAATTTTTGACTTTCATGCGGGCGAAGCCGCTGGCAGAAGCTAGCATACAAATAATTACAATTGTAATACCAAAATAACTTTCCTTCAACCATACACCGCACATCAGAATACTGCTCACGATGTCCACCACAAGAGGCATAGACGTGGTGGAGTCAGCTAGCGAGACTGTTCCTCTGTTCTGGTGCTGCACGCACTTACCTTTGACCATACACCGCACATCAGAATACTGCTCTAAATAGTTAGGATCAACAACAGGCGGCATAGACGTGGTGGAGTCAGCTAGCGTGACGGTTCCTCTACTCCGGGGCTGCACGCAGGTTGTCAGGAACATGAAGCCTTCTTTGTTCGTGTTGTTGTAGAATGGAAACATGTCGCGGAATACCTGGGGAATGCTTTTAAAGTGACTACATGGCATATTGGAGAGTTACTTGTGGCGTTTTGAGATCGCAGTGCTTATACAGCAGGATCTCCTCAGGAATTGTCAAGAAGGCAAATAATTTATAATTATCAAAATACAACTCGGGTTCTTTCCAGCTGTCTTTGATGGCCTGATTTAGATACACGAGATCGAAGCTGTCAAATTCTTGCAACCGATGAAGGGACTACCCATCATCGATGCGAATGTGTGGGTTTCTAGATATAAACACGGGTTACTTTGCGTGTGCTTTGGGTAAGCCCACTGACTGAGCAACTATACAGACAACAGACTCTTAAAAACGTGATATACTTAAACGAACCTGAGGCTTGTAATTCGAAAGATCTCTCAACAGTCTCTCGCTTGCTGTCCCCATTGAGAACAGCATAACAGCAGACGTGTTTTGATACTCCACACCTGATAGCGGTGGAAATGATAACATACCTGCAAACATTGGAAAAGTAAATATGGCCATTTAAATGACGTCGGACTTAGCACAAGTTTTCTTCACGTCGGTAAAACTTTATTTTTAGGTCAAAACTGCTTCTTTGGCGTTTTCAGCTTAAGCGGAATGGTCGCGTAGAATTAGTAAGTATTGAGTATTGATTGGCTCACCAATGAACAGCATGGCTGTACAGAACGAAATTTAAGTGCAGCTTTGTTTTAAAAGTGATTTATTTATAACAATTGGGTTACAACCAATTACTGATATATGTTGTGATAATGGTTCTTTTCGCTATAGCAATTTATGTTAGGATCTCGTGGCTTAGCTACTTCGACCAATATTATTGATCGAAGTAGCTAATTTATACATTGTAACCGCACGGGTTGCTGTTAATCAAGTTGTTGATGACAGCCGTTACGGTAGTCGGCAGCCATAATAACCGCCTTCATAACCGTAATCAGCAGACTAATCGCGTAAGTGAATTTGGGGTCAGTGGATACGAAACGGGGCACTATGAAAAAACGTTTACCCAAAAAAAATCGCCTCCGCAAGCCTCCCAGGACCCGAAGTCCCGGTGGGATGTGGGAGTAGTAGGGTGGGGGAACACTATGGGACACCTCAAGGGTTTTTAGTTTAGAATCAGGGTCCTTGACCTTGAGGTCAAGGTCATGTGATCCTGCCGGCGAGCACGGCCTTCTATGACAGGCTTGAATCAAAGATTTTAATCACAGTTTGGGAGCAAAACTCGTGATAAAATGCGTGACTTAAGCCTATCACAGAGGCCGTGCTCGCCCGATTGGAGGTCATGATACCGTGGAAGTTGGTCGAGTGACCTTGGGAGTGTCTTTGTAATACCAGAGCACTGACACTATCTACCCCTTGTCATTGAGTGCAAAAACAGTATTTGTTTTTCTTTTTAATTTGCTTATATCTCGAAAACGGTGAGTCCTATCGCAAAATAATAAAAAATGCCCCCCTATAATAACCCTCTGCCGCGTATTTATCAACATGTAACATGTAACCTTCATGTTTCACTAAGTTGCTTCTGCATCGTCTCCGGCGCTATGGGAAGTGCAAACCCTTCGCCCTTACAGAACAAAGGATTACCCCTAACCGTACCTTAGGATATAAGGCAACTGAATGAAACATACCAGTATTCCTCCAGAAATACTCCGCAACAGTGGTGAATGCAAAGACCTTGGACAGCGTGATGCTGATCGGTCTCTGGATGCTGACGTAGATAGGCATGTTCATGTGGTCATGGAAGTTACGACCTACTTCGGAGTTTGCTGACACTTGCTTTATCTTTAACCTGAAATAATAATTATTTTATCTGTTAGATAATTTTTTGACAAAACGAAATCAACAGCACAAAACAGCTATTTTTAAATCCATACGGAGCAAAAGATATTAGCATCTAAACAAGTCTTAAAAATAAGACAACGAGAATAGTTATGTTTTTACTGGATTTTCACGATTACATACAGGTGCCTAAGTGCCGTTATTACAGTACCTTTGCAATAGCTCTGGAGGTCCGATCCCTGACAACATCAACAGCTGAGGCGTTTTGACAGCCCCTGCTGACACTATGATTTCTTTGTTCACGAATATGTTGTCCAAATCGCGATGATTCTGGAGAATGTATAGCGAAGATGCTGTGCGGTTCTCGAAACGAATCTAAAAATATTAAAAAAATCAGGAGAGCGAGAAATCCTTTTAGTACCTACTTGTACAGCCGGCACGTAAGTTGGCAAGAATCGTAAGATGCACAGAAACAGTCTTTTAGGTATCTTTGGTAGTGAAGCGGGGCGCGGGGAACGTTTAGGACAGTTCCGAGCGTGCGATTGGTTGATCAGTTGACCTTGTGTCAATCGACTGTCCAATCGCGTCGCGTCCACGTTCCGTTCGCTCTATAAGATGGTTGGTCAATTCGTGGAACATGCGCGAAGTTACTCCCACTGCGCCAAATCCTTGCCAACTTACGTGCCGGGCACTATATCTAAGACAAAGATATGCTAAAAGGTGACCGATCACCAACACAGCGCTGCGCCACCTGCCCTACCGTATGGTAGTGGCCCTAGCGCGCCTGTTCACGGGGATCCTGCGCACGGGCTCTTTCCCGGCCTCGTAGAAAGAAGGGTGCGTCATTATACTACCCAAGGCGAATAAAAATGTCCTGAAGCCTGAGAGCTATCGGCCGATCACTCTCCTGCCCACCATCTCCAAGGTATTCGAATCCCTCCTGCTGCGACACCCCACACCTCACTTAACTCCGTGCGAAGAGCAATTCGGGTTTCGCGAGGGACACAGCACGATGCTCCAGCTGTCGAGAGAACTGCACCAGCTGTCATCTACAATAAACAGGAAGGAGTACGCGGTAGTGGTATTCCTCGGCATAGAGAAGGACTTCGACCGTGTATGGTAAACCCAGCGCGCTCCGTTGCTTAATATGTGTGATTCGATCCTTTCTGAGCAACAGGATTTTTAGAGTGGTGGTAGACGGAGAGTCCCCCGCCCCCACGCTATACCGGCGAGCGTGCCGCAGGGCGGCTGTCTCTCGCCTGTGTCCTACTCCTGCTTCACTGATGACAACCCTACGACGTCAGAGGCGACGCTCGCGCTGTAGGCTGACGACGCCGCGTACATCACATCATCTTTGAACACCAAATACATCCCCGAATGGCTAGCCAAATGGCGCCTAACAGTGAATGTAGGTAAGATGTAGGCCCTAGCCACAGGACTAGGAACCCTACCACCACGTCTGAAACTTCAAGGAGCCGACGTCGAGTGGTCGCCCCATCGTCGTACCAGGGTGTGTCCATCGATCGTCGGCTCACGATGGGGTTGCACGTCACCAATGTGGTGAACCAGAGCAGGGTAGGCCGAAACCTGCTTAATCCAGTGCTCTCCGCCTCCCCACCCGCACCAAGCTGTCAGGGGACGCCATGTCCAGGGGACCACCCAGCGACGGGTTCGCAGTTGCGAGCCACGGAGCTGCACCCGCGACCAGGGAGCTATGCTCCGTGACCGCTCGCCTCGCCTCCTTACGGTGGCGAAGGGACTACCAAGGAGGAGTCAAAGGTGTCCACGCATACCCTGGAATAATTTGGAAAGAAGTTTCCAAATTGCTGTGGCTGTTTTGTGTGTGTTATTTCATTGGACCATTACAAAACTAGCCTCTTCTAACACAGATACAACTTATTGCATTACATAGATACATTTTAATAAAATATAATATGCTTTTTACTGTGGGTATTTACTTTCAGGTCTATCTTTATAACGTCTGTCGACACATTACACCGAAGGTACCAATAAGGAAGAATAGGACGATAAAAGCCATACTTTCGGTAACTGCTTTACCACTAAGCACATGAAGATTCTTTCTCCTCAAGGCTAGACCTAACATGCAGTCATCTCCGCCGTACCTATTGGGATTATTTAGGATAGATAACCATTGGGTGCGCAAATGAAAATCAAAGTCTTACTTACGGAAACTGCCTGTGTTCTAAGCAACACATGAAGGTTTTTTCTCCTCAAGGCTGGTCTCAAATATGCGTCTAAAGTGGAATGTCGACCGCCATCTTTGATTGTCGCTGTCGGTCTCTTGAAGATCGTGTGCTTCTTCATCGACGATAACGAAGCTTCTCTGAATGTGTTCATTAGCTCGTCTTCATTGTCTATCAGTCTGAGTTTCATTGGGACCTGAGGAAAGTCATGAAAATAGTATTTAATGGGTCTTTGAGAAGCCAAATGGAATCGCATACCAAAGCACAATAGGTACAGTACGACTATTTTCTTAATCTCCCTCGGCAAACGTCGCATTTCCGAATACAAACGAATGCCTATTTCCATGTTCATCAATTATTAGATTAATCGTGTGTAGTAATTTTAATTCAGAAGTAAGTATGTACTTTTGTTTTGTTTTGATTTCCGTGTGAAATATATAGAGCTGTAAAAATAATAGCTTTAGCAGCTTTCCTCCCATTTTCAAAATAAATTACATTATGTTAAAAGAGTATTAACAATTCTATGTACTTCCAAATTGATTGAGAGCGTCCGGTCTGCAGCACAAAGAAACTTCTGCACCAAGTGCAAAGGGCAATAAACAGAAATCCGAATGACGAAACACGAAGTTTGCCGAGAGACATCAAGAAAATTAAATAATGTGTTATGTTGTACTTCTTGAATTGATTTAATAAATGCGAATAAGCTCCCTTATTCCCTGTTCAACAACAACATTAACAAAACATTTGATATCAGGTGTCTACCGAACACCTATACCTAGATATCTATACCATCTACCTAGACATCTATACCTAGACCTTATATAACGATTTCAGCCTATTTTAGTAATAGCAGTAGCTCGGTGGTTACCAATTCAGATTGACAAGCGAGCGTGATGGTAGCAGGAAATCTCACGATTGTGACCACAGACATAAATCTAACTAGATGATGCGATAGTATGTACTTCGCGTGCCAAAAACGGACTAAAGTTACGACAAATGATCGTAATCTGAGCTTTTCATTGAGCACTATCGGCACCGTAAATCCACCGAAATCTAGAATAATGACTTTTTATGCCATATTGAGCTGTAAAGAATGTATAGAAAAAGTTGGCCGAGGTATTGGAAATGTTTTCTTTCATTGGTAAGTAAAATTGTTTTTAAATTGTTTGTGGAAAAGTGGCACGCTTGGTTTTCATATAGATTGAGGAACTTGCGTTGTCTATTAAGATTTATGTCGATGATCGTGACTCACAGCTGATGGACAGCTTATGCAAACTGTCATCAATTTCTATTCCGACTGTAGCAGAAATTATAAAACTTGGCTCACCTTTGCTCCAGGACAGTCTCCATCTAGTGCGCAATGTCCTGAATCAAATTCGCTCCTCACAGTCCCAAAAGCCTTAATCAAATATGGCTTCAAATCCTCAGTGGTCCATCCTTCGAAGCCGAGTTGAGCCCATCTCTCATAGTCCTCGGGAAGACCAAAGCCGTGAAGCAGGAAGTTTATCTGGCCTGATCCACCGAGACCTTTGCCACGTGGTATGAACTGGGACTGAAAGGACAAACTCAGTATCTTTAATACAACGTGTGCTATTTAACTAGGTTTGCTTTTAAGTAGGTAATTTTTATAAAATTGGCGTTAAGTAATAAGTAAACTACTCCAGTGACCAACTGCTTAGTATGTTAGTGAATAAAACAAGTTAATAAAATTAAAAAAAAACCGACTGCGGTCAGGACAGTCGGGTTATTTATTTTATTAATTTGCTTTATTTACAACTTGTTAGTTATTTTTTTTTTCGAATGACTTTTAAATTAAGTGGTATATATTTTTTTAACTAAAACTTGGAACCCCCACAGTATGGCGCCCAAAATCCGGCATGTTTTTTTTTTTTAAAGTAATCTATATTATAAGAACACTTGGGCGGTCAAGACCACAGAGTACCTACATTTTAACATACTGGTCAAGACCTTTCTAAGTGCCTTTTCACACGCTCCGGTTGACAGGCAGCGTCTAGCGGTTTGAAAGTGAGGTAGGCAATATATAATATTACATACATACAAGATACGCGCGAAAAACATAACCCGTTCCTTGCAGCCGGGTTAAAAGGGCCAACGAGTAAGTAGATCGTAGTTATATCTCAACTGACAGTTGAATTAATTTGGATGAAACGGCACACGGGTAGACTATGACCTGAATATGGTTCTTTTTATCCGCCTATTACGCCGTGGGATATTTTTGAGATTTACGCGGGCGAAGTCACTGGCAAAAATCTAGTAATTAACTAGTTAATAATGCGGAGGTTACCTGTCCCCATAGTCCAAAAGACGAATATTTCTGCGGCTTAGTCCTCACCGCCCAGTCATCCGGTCCTTGCTGCGCTGCTGTCGCAGTCAGCGGGATTTTGGTGAAGTAGCCCATGTGGTCCCCAGCTTCTACCAGTAGGACCCTGGTCTTTTCATCTTCGCTAAGGCGAGATGCAAGGACACATCCTGCTGTGCCGGCACCGACTATAAAAAAAGTATTATTTTTGGTACTAAGGCATATCGAAAAGGTAATTTAAGTAGACAGATATGGTTTGGGATTTCTTGTGTAAATTATGATTCACGTAGTAGAAAATATTGGCCTTACCACACTATAATTGTCTGCATACATCTGATTGTGACTGAATTTAATAAAACAAGCGAGAAAATAGTGTTTTATTTCCAACGGTTGCTGCTTAATTTTTTGCAGGCGTTAATAAAATAGAACAAAATACTCACCAATAATATAATCATATCGCTTCTGCGGCTTAACAATAATACTCGTATACACATTCACATATCTTTGATACACCACATAAGACACACATGCCATAAACAGCCCGAATATGTACGAAAATAATACCATTCTCAACGCCTAATCAAAGTTTTATAGCAATCAATTGTCACGAAGACATTAGAATCTATAAAGATATTAGCAGGCTTTAACAGCTGCTGATGCGCGAACGGCAAACACTTGAAATACTACACTAGGAAGGGATAGATTGCAAACCGGAAAGGCTGATTACCCCGTAGTTTGATTTCTATAATGTTATTTAATTCTTACGTTACCACTAATTGAATTATGTAGGGGTGTTCAACATTCAGTTCAATTTAACTATTTAACAAGATTATTGTTCCAAGGTAGGTACACTGATGGATGGTACTTTCTTTTACATAAAAAGTACCTACTTACCACCTTGTTGTTACTGCATAAATAAATTAAAGGTTTCAAAAACGTCTACCTACTCTTTAACTCTGCTAGACTGGGTCACAGTCGCAAATCTTTGTGTCAAAAGCTAAGCTGATCTTTCTGCCCATTAGTACCCGCTTGCACCTTCCTGGCTTATCTTACTAACGCCGAGTTACATACTACCTAACCCAGCCAATGACGTACGTCGTATTTGCTATTTAACTTCGTGTGGTTTAATAACTGGCAACTTTCTCTTGAAATAAAACAATCTTCTCTTTTGTCTTCTAATCTTGAAGAAAATACTAGCATCAATTTCTATACAAAATGTTTGAGCCTCCTGGCTGTTAAGAGGATTAGTCGGCGATGCTACAATGCGGCAGGAAATCAATACTTCTTTTATATTACGACATGCAATATGACACGGCTATTAGGTTGCGACGTTTATGGTATCTTCGTTATTTATAACTAAGGGGTAAATTGTACCAATTGGTAGAACAAGATTTGAAATGCCTTTAAGACTATTAAAATTTAATGTAGTTTCATGTGCTGTAACCAAATTAATAGCAGACAGTTTACAGTGGTTGGTCAAAGTAAGAACTAGCATCTCAATGATTCTATATTATATCAGCATTAAGTATTATAGTCACTAAACAATATCTTAGTATGACATCCTTATTTTATCCAGTAGTAAGAGTAATCATGACAAAGAGGTTGTCTCCATCTCCTTCTCCATGGTTAACTACAGATTGGGGCACAACCAACTACTGCTACGGTCTGATAATACCAGTTAACCAGGAACTGTCGAAAACAATTGCTATCACATAAGGGATACTACGCCAGCTAACTTTTACAATAGTACTTACATCAATAGCTAACATGGAATTGTTGAAACAGGGTAGGTAATGATTCAAAGATTATGTTCACTATAAATATGTTTAATTATAGGTACTGTAATAATCTGTTAACAAAAGTAACAAAATCTTTACAGAATAATTTTGTTACAATAACGTAAGAAACTTGCTTTTCTTCCTTGTGTAAGATGAATCACTTACAAATACTTGAAACATCAAATAATTCACTCTGCTGATCATGGCTCAGATAATACAGTCAGTTTATCTGAAAAATGCTGAATGACACAAAATATTGATGCTGAAGGCTTAATAATCATTTGAAAAGTTCAATTAAAATCTCCCAATCACAGTTAGAACATGCTGCAAACATATACATAAAATTAATCTGCTGCTTATAACTCAATGTCTCCTCCCTCTTCAATCATCTCGCCAATAGCGGGCACCATGACGGGTGCCTCAATGACCTTCTTGCGGCCCTTAGCGTCAACAACCTCAATGGTTTCAGGCTCAATATCCATCTCTGTCTCTTCTTCCAACTGTCTTTGTTTGAGACCAGCTGCTGGTGATCTGAAAATACATGAGAGGTTAGAAAATAATGGTATAAGTAGTTGTATTACAAGGAGAGGAAACATTTGTCTATTCTAGCTTCCCTACTGCTAGCTTTAAGTTTATAGAAAGTGTTTGTGGCTAAATAATAACAAGCAGATTGATCTCCAAGGTTAAGCAACGCTTGCAAAGGTCAGTCTATGAATAGGTGACCATCCTTATGATGACACTACTCTCTTGCCTCAAAAAGCACATTTAGCCATTGGTCTCTGTGCAATCATATGTTGATGTTTGTCATTCGCTATAAAAATCATTGTAAAATCCTGAAAGTCAAGCAACCAATCTTGGCAAAATTGTGATACACAGTTACTGGGTTGTGGTGTTCATAGAGAGTTGCTCGAAGTAAACTATTGATTTACAGCAGAATACAATTAGACTGGAAGCCCACTTAGCCCTGACTTAGTTGGAAAAAAATAAATAACTATCAATGCAAGAGAAAGAAAGTCACCAAAGGGTGTGGATTTTTTTATTCTAGCTACATTATTACCATTGTCATCGTTGCATACCAAACGACACTGTTTAAGTTGCAAATTTATTTTACTGTCATTGGATGGAAGTCTTTGTCGCGGATTGATCTAACAGCAGCCAGTACAGAAATAGCTTATGTTGTTCTTGTGATCAATTGATAAACAAATTGATGCCTAAAATATTACCCAACATTAATAAATATTTGAAAAACATCCAAACACTGCTGTCAAAACAACCTGTACGGTATGAAGGTTATAAAATCAATAGTCATTTGTTTCAGGTAGTTTAGTTACTGGAAATTTAATGGCGCATCCACACATGCCCGGCGGCACGGACGGCGGCCAAACCGGCGGCCAGGCAGGCGGCATGGCCGGCGGCCAGGCAGGCGGCATGGCCGGCGGCACATGCATCTTTTACCTGCGGCACGCGCGAAAATTGCAACCGCATCTGCAGGCCACCGGTAAAGCAAACCCGGCGGCATAAGCCGGCATGTGTGGATACACCATAAAACACATTACTTGTGAATATTGTTTTTCTCTGTCAAGAGTAACATTGACAGCTTAATGAGAAAAATCAACATACAAACAAGAACCCGCTTGCTATTCTCTCTTCAGAGCTTGAAATTGATGTTTGCACACTTAATATGTTTCAATGAGTGGAAAATGTCTCAAAAACTTACTTGATCAATGAGATATCCCGCTGTACTTCTCTGACATCTCTCTGCCACTCTACTTCCCTGCCCTTCCTCAATCTCTGCATAATGTGATTATTGCTTCTTCTCTGTCTGATTTCTTCTACCTTCTTCATGGCTTCAATGGTCTTAGTCCATAATTCCCTGCTGTATTTGACTGGAGCATTGCGACGCTTCTCAAACTCAAACGATGGGTCAATAGCCAAGTCTTTGCCAGCGGTCTTACGGTAAGCTTTGGTCCATTTAGTTTTACGCGGGTTCTTCTTCTTTTTGAACGCCGCATGGCATTTTGATCGGCAAAATCTAAAAATCTGATGATGAATAGGTTAGTGGCGTAATATTGTGGAACTCTTTGAGTGTATGTTGAAGAATAGATGTTACGAATTACCTTGCAGTCATTTCTGACGAATTGGATCCCGTGTCCAGGATATATCCTGGACGAACAGAAATAACAAGTTTCTATACGCATTTTTTACACGTGCTGTTTTGTTTGGTAGCACGTCAAGAAGGAATAATATGGCCGTCGGCTCAATGCCGTCGGCCGACGTGACTGACGAGTGACGTTTAATTGTTAGTGTTGCCACTGATTACTTTAGTTTAGTTAAATTATTTGTTTTTATTTATTCTGTTCGTTTATTCTATAATTAAATCGAAGCCAATGAGCATTAATAATATTTATTGTATTTATTTTGATATCAAAAAAAGCAGTAACATATAATAATCATTAGAGTTTGCAGTGACATCTAAAATTTTAATGAAGAACTAACGCATGTTATGCTTATAACTGCAAAATTTGTTTGTTACTACCCACCGCTAGATGTCGCTGCGCAGCACATAATAAACGAATTGCATCGAGTCTGTGTTAACTCAAGTTAAAATTACATAAAGTCACCTTGCCCATTTGTTGTGTTCCTATAACATACCGTGTCGTGTTTACATGCAGAGATGGATGGTAAGCTTTTAAATTACCTAATCGTTCAATGCAGACAGATGATTATGAATGCATTTCCTCGACCCAGCGAGGACAAATAGAATAACTTTGATAAATTATGTATATTACAGGCTCTAACATTGATTTTGGATTATTTCAGTGTAGATTTTGGTGTATTTTTATTTCGCTAGGTCAGTAGTGTAACTTGTCATAAAGAGAGTTCAAAGATGATTTTTTTTAAATAAAACGTAAGGGCGAACGAATTGAAAATTGTAGAACTTCGACTTGGATACCTTAAACTGTCGTCGAAGAGCGGGCGAAGCGAGCTTGAAAATTGGAGTATCCTTCTTGACAATGGCTAATAGAGCATTCTGATTGGAATAGGAGGAAACTGAAACCTATTTAGGTACCTAAGTGATGTTTTGAACTGCCGCCTGAAAATTAAAGACCTCAGTTACGCAATTATCATTAAGTATCTTTTAATTTTTTCATGGATTAATGCTCATGCATACTGCGCTACCACGGGGAGGTAGTGCAGTGTGGAACTCCAACCAACTAAATCGCCACGGTGTCGCTTATGGCGGGAACACGGACACGCGTTAGCACTCGCGACGAACGCGCCGCAGGCATCTTTACCTAAGTGCAAAACAAACTATTGACTTGACAGAAGCCTTGATCAAGCTCCTGTTTAAATGTCATATTTAGGTATCGATCGATATAAATCTACCTAGGTTACAATTCCTTCGTTCTGACTCATCCACAAAAGAGACAATACCCCGACATTATCATGTAGGTATGACCTGCCATACAACATACAATTCAGACTTTATTAAAACATATTGTGATGGTAATGTGGTCCCCGGTGGTCCATTCATGCGGACCACGTCTACTAATGAGATGAGCGTCGTGCAAAGATTCACCATCGGTTCATTACCTCCCGCGGACATCATTACCAAATCGTCATTCACATTATGCACACGTTCAGAATTTTGATCGCGCAAATTAGACGAATCACGAAATTTGCCGTCCTATAGCTCGAGTGTCACTATCTGACAAAATCATATTTTGAGTAGTTATAGACGAAAAATAAAACACCGCGAAATAACAATAATCCATGCTGTTTATCAACTATAAATAACAATGCAAGAGTTGCCGGTGCCAAAAAATAGATATAATTGTGCAGTTTTGAATAGGCACATTGTAAGTTTAAATCTAAGTACTTAATCTTATCAAAATAGGTATGTAGACAAAGCAATTTGGGTTATTTATATTTTTATATTGGTAACCTTCCTTCATTCGGTCTGCCCGGTGGTCTGTGTGATTGGATTGCAGACTTCCTGAGAGATCGGTACATTCGAGTGGTTATCGATGGCTGCTCAATCAATCTGCCTAGCCTTTTCCCAACTTTATTGGGGTCTGCTTCCAGTCTTACCGGATTCAGCTGAGCACTAGTGTTTTACGTGGAGCGACTGCCTATCTGACCTCCACAACCCAGTAACTGGGTAACACGGTACCCCTTGGCAAGACTGGTGTCAGATCTCAGGCTTCTGACTACCAGTATCGATGGCTGCTCGTCGGACCTTTATTCTTGCTGCACATTAACATGTCTGCCTAGCCTTTTCCCAATTTTGTTGGGGTCGGCTTCCAGTCTTACCGAATTCAGCTGATTACCAGTGTTTTACATGAGCGATTGCCTATCTGACCTCCACAAACCAATAACTGGGTAACATGATAACCCTAGGCTAGACTGGTGTGAGATCTCAAGCTTCTGACTACCCGTAACGACTGTCAAAGATCTTCAAATTACAGCCGGGAATTAATTTAATGATGTAGTACATAATTTTTATGTATCATCAATAGTTTTCTCAGTGCAAGCCAAATAATGAATTTTATAGGCAAAATTTTGCTACTTTTGGTTACATTATTGCAATTTTCATAAGGATCTCTTTTTTTTTAAATAATTTATAGCCTATGTTACTCGGGATTATTGTAGCTTTCCATTGGAGCAAGAACTTTTAAAATCGGTTCAGTAGTTTCGGAGCCTATTCAGTACAAACAAACAAAAAAATCTTTCCTCTTTATAATTCCGTTTATTCAATTTTAAACACACTTTATATTTACATTTTAACCGACTTCAAAAAAAAGGAGGAGGTTCTCAATTCATCGGCATCTTTTTCTTATGTATGTTCCCCGATTACTCAAAGACGCCTGGACCGATTTGGAAAATTCTTCTTTTGTTTGACCAACTGGGTATACTTCCCAGTTGGTCCCATAGTCATCAGGTCAGGATCTGATGATGGGATCTTGGAGAAATCGAGGGAACTCCTCAAATATTATAAAAAAACAAAAAAAAAAAAATTCTGACAAAAAAGTCCATAGACAAGGCAAGGTTATTAGTAGCAAGAATTTAAGTTTAGTTTAGTACTAGTTAAAACAAAGAAAATGGTCAAGAAACAAAGGTTCTTCATCAAAAATGTTAAACTCAATAGAGAAAGGTTGCATTTACTTAAACAATTAGATATGTATTCATTTAACTTAGAAAAAAGTACTAGGAAATACCAAACTGACACAGAAGACTTGCAGTATGAACTTGACCAACTACAGGAGAAACTAACTTCTATGACTATCAAATATACAGCCTCTGAAAACCAAATGAGGGAATATGTATTGGCAATGAATGAGCTGGTAAGCTCACAAACTAACAAATGTGCTCATTGTCAACCACCATCTGTTGTACCCACACCGGACCATTCATTGACAATATGTGATGTCACCATACCGCAGTCTAGTGCCAGTTTGCCATTAGAAATTACTAACTGTTTGCCTAAAAAGAGTGTAAATACAGAAATAGTATTATTTTGTGATGAAATTGGAAAGGATCTAGGCCACTTGTTAACAAATAAATATCCAGGACACTCAATAATGAACTATTGTATGCCAGGTTGTTCTTTATTTGACATAATGAAAAAAGTTATAAAATGCAATTTTAACCAGGAAACTACATTGTTAATGTTTATTGGTAATAGGGGTAACATGAACAAAGGAGAATTACTCCAACATTATAGATCATTGTGCAACCTAAGTTTAAAAAAAATTGTGATGTTCACATTCCCTTACAGCCAAAGTTTGCCACAGGAAGAAAACAATCTTAGATATGATTTGAATAGGACATTACATAATTTAACATATAGTAATAATTTATTCCATTTAATTGACACTAACAATTATGTTGGTAACCACTTTTGTTTGACAAAAGATAGATTTTTCATTGATAGGTACTTTCTTTCAAAGTATTGTAAACGACAGATAGCTGTGTCGCTATCATATTATTTTTCTATTACAGCCAAGAATTTGGCTAAACAACTTGCTTCTATTGAGCAATGCCAAGACATGTTATTTAATTCAGCCAATAATTTGGTATCAGAAATTGACATTGATAATAATTTAAATTAGAAATTAAGACAATAGAGACAATCTCTTGCAAAAGTTTACAGAATAAAAATTGCAAAATAAAATCACATAAAAGTTTAAAATCAGTAAATAGTATTAACCTGGTGCATCAAAATATTCAAGGATTTATGAACAAAGATTTAGAAGTAGAATTATTTATGAACTTTAACAGTATTGATATTCTTTGTATAACAGAACATTGGCTTAAAAGCCACCAGTTATTGTTCAATTTTAATAACCACCAGGTTGGTAGTTCATTCAGCAGAGTTAATGCTATACATGGTGGCTCATTGATTTTAGTAAGTAACCAGCTTAAATTTAAAGACCGTAAGGATATTGTGAGCCTATCTGTTGAGCGGACAGTCGAAATAGCTTGTATAGAATTGGAGCAGTTTATTGTATTAAGTGTATACAGACCCCCTTCAGGATTGTATGACTGCTTTGAAAAGGTAATGGATGAAGTGTTACACAAGATTTGTAACTCAAATAAATCCATTATCACTTGTGGTGATTTTAATGTCAATTTATTAGAGGACTCAGGTTCTTGTAGTAAAATAATAAGTCTGTTTCAGTCCTACAATCTTGTAAACCTATTTTTGGAGCCCACAAGAATAACCCCTACTAGTGCCACATGTTTAGATAATATTTATACTAATGTTATACCAGTCCACAAAGAAATTATAAATTTACTAGATTCTGATCACTGCGGGCAGAGGATTACTATACCTAACCAAAACAACAAAGTGGCCAAAAAGGATATCACTGTTAACCCCAAAACTGCAAGTCGCTTGGCAGCGTTTAAAGTTAAACTCATTAAAAAATTACCAATTTTGTCAACTCATGCTGATCCAAATCATCTATATGATGATTTTTTTAATATGTTTTGTAAACAATTTAATTCTACCTTTATTCCCAAGACTATCTCGGTTAAAGATAATGCATCATTCAGTGATTGGGCCACCATTGGTATTCATAAAAGTAGGAAACGGCTTTATGAGTTGTACAATGAAAGGACTTATGTCAACACTGCTGAATTTAATTTATATGTTAGAAATTATTCAAAATTATTTAAAAAAGTTTGTTGTTTGGCCAAGTCGCGTTATTTGAGTTCAAAGATTAAAAACAGTAGTAACGTTATAAAAACGACTTGGAATATTATTAATAGTGAAACGGGAAGATCTGGTAATCGAAATATTGACTACAGCCTGTCAATTAATGACAAAATCATAAAATCAGACTCACAAGTTGCAGTGGCCTTTGAAAATTTCTTTTCGGATATTCCCATTTCAACTACTAAATCCCTAAACTCATCACCTTCTGTTGCTGAGTCTTTGCTAAAAGAAAATGTTAATGTTTGCGATTCGGAATTTCTTTTTGAACATATTACTTGTAGAGACATAATTAAAACCTTTCACACTTTAAATTTTAAAAAGACTGCAGATCTGTGGGGTCATTCTGTAGAAGTTGCTAAATCTATTATTGATATTGTCGCACCTAGTTTAGCTATTATCTTTAATAATTGTATCGACTGTGGGGAGTTTCCTGACCTTATGAAAAATAGTAAAATAATACCATTATTTAAATCAGGTAGTACATCAGACCCTACAAATTATAGACCTATTTCAGTACTACCTACGTTTAGTAAAATATTTGAGAAATTAATTTTAGAGCAATTGCAAAGATTTTTTAATAAACATAAATTATTACATAGCAAACAGTTCGGTTTTACAAGGGGTCGTTCAACTACTGATGCCGGTGTTGAGCTTTTAGGACATATTTATAATGCATGGGAAGATAAGTGCGATGCCTTGGGAATCTTTTGTGATTTGTCCAAGGCATTTGATTGTGTTATTCATGAAACGCTAATCAGGAAACTCCGCCACTACGGAATCCGGAACAGCGCTCTGGATCTTCTTACTTCATACTTAAGTAATAGGATTCAGAGCGTTGACGTTAATGGAAAAAGATCTCCTGGATCTATAGTAACGATGGGCGTCCCGCAGGGCTCGATTCTTGGTCCTTTCTTGTTTCTTATTTATATTAATGACTTGCCATACCTCATAAAGGATAACCATGATATAGTATTGTTTGCGGATGATACTTCACTTTTGTTTAAACTTAAACGTCAGCAGCTGGTTACTGACGATGTAAATAGCGCGATCTCAAAAGTAGTTCACTGGTTCAATGTTAATAATTTACTACTTAATGGAAAAAAAACCAAATGCATTAAGTTTACCCTACCTCACGTTAGGCAGGTGAAAACTGATGTGTTGGTAAAAGGCGAAGAATTGAATCCTGAAAATAGCACAGTATTCTTAGGCTTAACTTTGGATGCTAAGCTTCAGTGGGGCCCACATATAGATAAATTGTCAAAAAAGCTAAGCTCAGCAGCATATGCTGTTAGGAAAATTCGTAATTTAACTGACATAGAGACAGCCCGTTTAGTATATTTTAGCTATTTTCATAGTGTAATGTCGTACGGTATTCTGTTGTGGGGAAATGCCGCCGACATCCAGACTATCTTTGTTTTGCAGAAAAGAGCTGTCCGATCAATTTATAAATTAAGCCCGAGACACTCTCTCAGAGAGAAATTTAAGGAGATTAATGTAATGACTGTGCCTTCTCAGTATATTTATGAAAATCTTTTATATGCCCATAAAAATATAAAATTGTTTAAAAAATACAGTGATATCCATAACATAAATACTAGGAACAAACACAAATTTGTAGTACCTGCAACAAGGCTCACGAAAATAGGTGGCTCGTTTAGATGTCAATGTGTACGCTTTTATAATAAGCTTCCAAGCCACGTACAAGATCTAAGTCTTAATAAATTCAAAACATTCATTAAACGTAAGTTGTGCCAGAAAGCGTTTTATACAATTAAAGATTACGTTGAGGACAAACAGGCTTGGAATTGAGCTGCTCCAATAAATTTTGTTTTTTTTTTTATATATTTTTCACCGTGAATTTTGTTTTTTTTTGTTTTCTTGCAATGACAAGAATATTTACTTTTTCAAGTATTATATTATTTTATTTTAATTTCTTTTCTAATTGTTGTGAATGTGAAGACTATGTGGATCATACTTTTTGTTTGTTTTTAATTTTTTATCTAAGTTAGTTTTAATCATGGTCTGGCAGTTTGAGTAGTTTGTGCGGCTTACCCGAATGTCCTTTCTTTAGTATTGTTCGTCGAATCGTTGAGCTCCTTAATTTCTGAGTTGAGCTGCACGGTTATTGACAAATGCGTGCACTGACTGGACAGGTCCACTCAATCTGGCTGGTTCTTTCCTCAAAAGACCATTTCAGACTTCAGTCTACATGGTCTTCACATGATCTAACCAAGATTTTGTCTGGACTTTAAAAGAGACTGTGACCTCTGAGTTTGTTTCGGCCTTTCTTCTCAGAGTAGTCAGATAGGAAACGCCGACTTCATCTAGTTTTAAAAAATATGATCGACATGTAAAAGTGTTTGTACAAACCTACTTACAGAAATAAAATCATTTATCATTTATCATTTACCGGTAGATAGGACTCCAGAGACAGGAACCTGCTCACAATGCGAGCCGTATCGAGGAGTACTGCCTTCTGTATCAGGTCCTTGATCCAACCGTGCAATGAAAACCTCGACAGATGGTCGTCGAGGCTCTTGGCCATCAGGCCTTTGGCCGTAACGACAATCGGCACAATGATCGCCGATTCCACATTCCACATGTAGACAACCTCGTATGCTAAGACGAGATACTTGATTTGTTTCTCTTTCTCAGCTTTCACGAGGTTCTCGTCATGTTGGATGGTGACATCCATTATCATTGTGTGGCGCGCTAATCGGTCTATCACAACTATGTGCGGCTTATTGGCAACAATAGTCCTATCAGTGATGATATACCAATGCCAGTACAACGTGACATGGTCAGTTTCGAGAACTGGGTCGGGCACATACTTTTAACTGTACCTCAGAATCCACTAGATTGTATTTCAAAGCAAGTACTACAGGTTTGTGCCAGTTCTCTTTAGCCATAGACAACGAGGTGAGTCCCTTGTCCACTGCGACCACATCCCGGTGCATTCCCACTTCAGCTTCTAATCAAATATTCTCTGGCACACCTCGCGGTTGTGAAGACTCCTTCAGCATTTAAAAGGCACCCACACTTCCGCGGGATGTACAGCCTCATCACCAATGATCCTGGGTGATGCATCCGGTTTGGAGTCAGCAGTCTCCGGACCCTCCTATCAAGGGCACAGAGTTTGGTTTGAGTCCTTTTGAGTATGCCGAAAAAGTACATCAAAACCGGCATGACCCAACTTTTGAAGCACGCACCTTATTTCCGCCCGATAAAAGGCTATTTAATACCTTTTTCAGGCGACCAAAGAAGCGCTCCTTCAGCAGTTAGCGCTCCTTCAGCTTATATTGTTTATTGTATATTATGATAGTAGAAAATTACTGGATAGAGAGATCGGTACAGACTTTTTTGCTCATAACGGAGGTATTAAAGACTCAAAATCGGCGTAACGCCGTATAGGGACGCTCTAACTATGGAACGGCAGAAATAGTTTTGTAAAATTCTAACGCGTCATTATGTTATATGGGTATTTAATTTACTTTTTATTGCCTACGTGAGCTGTGTCTGATGTGTATTGAGTCATTGTAGAAGGATATTCTGGGTGGTACGTCAGTTGGTGGCGAATTTTGTGTATCACGTCACGTGAATAATTAAGTACATATTTTAGAGGTTTTATGACAGGTAATTCAAGACGTGAGGAGATCTTTAAGTCTTGTTGGTAGGTGAAAAGGCCAATAATTAATAAGCTATCTTTAAGCTGACTAAAGAACGAATTATATGCAACATTAAAAGCTTGAAATATGCATGCGTATTGTTGTAGTGTGTGTTGCCAGTGATGACCTATGGGACCGAGACGTGGTCGCTCACAATGGGCCTTATCAGAAAACTTAAAGTCATTCAAAGGGCAATGGAGACGGCCATGCTCGGCGTTTCCGTGCGTAATCGCATTAGAAATGAGGATATCCGCAGGACAACCAAAGTTACCGACATAGCCCGCAGAATTGCAAAACTTAAGTGGCAGTAGGCAGGATGTGCCCAGTCCACTGCCTCTTAAGTTTCGCAATTCTTCGCAGTTCTGGTCGCAGATCGTATGGCCGATGGGGTCGAAAGGTTCTGGAATGGCGACCGCGAACTGGAAGACGATGCGTTGGAAGGATCCCACTAGGTGGACCGCGCGATGACCTGGTTAAGGTTATGGGAATGCTCTGGATGGAAGACGCACGGGATCGGACAATTTGGCGACGACTGGGAGAGGCCTATTCCCTTCAGTGGACGTCTTTCAGCTGAAATGATGATGATGATGATGCATGCAAATATGCATGAAAGTTTGTAAAATATACAACAAAAGTTAAAGTTTTAGTTAAAGTTTTAGAAAACGAAAAAAGTGGTAGGTAATTATTTTTTTCTGTTTAGTGAATTATTCAATCATAAATTTATCAATACCAAAATGTAACAACTTTGTAGTCGATAATAATGCATTAAAACGAAAAATTATTTATAATTTAATTTATTATATCTAATACACTTATCAATAGGGTAACCTACCAAAAAATATAATAAATATATCGAAAATATGCATCATCACTAGATATTAGATATAATATATATGCAATTTCTGCTGAGAATGGGGTAGATATGCAATTTCATATGCAAATATACAAGTGCATATCATCCGGTCTTTACTAATGACTAAAATTATAATAACTGAGTCAGGCCAACACAATAAGCACAATTATTAATTGCGACTGTGTGATTTAAAAAATTCTTTGTGGGCAGCAAAAGAAAATGGCGATTAGTTAGGCAATTATTCAGCTCTCTTTAAAACGTCTTTCATTGACATTCACTCCCTTTAGGCAAAACGCGAGCAGTTGGACCATTTATTTTTCAAAGGTCTGCGGAATGCGTGGCGGGCATCGGCCATTCATCCAATTCCCACAAATGCAGCTAAAAGTTACAGCTCATTACAATTCAATGCACATCGCATGCAAACACAGTGGACGTGCGATTTTTTTCACCAACACTGTTCGTGTCTGTCGCGCGGTATTGATGCCATGATTTGGAAAGGACAGAGGACATTCTCCGTCACAAAAATAATAGAATATAATAGGTCTTTATTTGCTTAGAATGTAGGTACATATAAAAAGAAGTTGTTTCATTATAAAATAGGATTCATGTAATGTTAATGTTTAATATTTATTTTGAAAATTTGTTAAAAATGACAATTAAACGCTTATTTTTTGAAAATTTAAACTAGATGAGGGCTTATTCTCCTAGCTGACTACCATGAGAAGAAACACCGAAGCTAACTCAGAGGTTTCTTTTAAATGCCAAATAAAAGGTAAGTTTTGAATTTTTGATTGTTTTAGGCTGGCTTTGGTAAACTTGTACTTTACACCGACATCGAGTAACATGTGACAAGACTGGGCCTAGACAAAATGAATATATCAGAGATAGTGATTTTCAAAAAGTTTTATTTGCATCGGATGGTCATGCGCTTGCGAAATGAGACGAAGTGAATTCCAAGTATTTCCAACTTTTAACAATTGTTCTCTCTGATGGAAACTTTCCTTGCTTAGAGCCCCAGGAAGATTATGTTGAGGCCTGCTTTGACATTGTATCATCCGGAGTAACAAAGAAAGAATTGCTCGAAAATTGCCAATTTCACAGTTTTTTTTTTTTTTTTAAAGTCATTAGACTCGCGCTTGACCACTATCTCACCTGAGGGTAAGCGATGATGTGGTCGACGGTGAAGCACGCTTGCCTAGAAGTAACCTATTCACTCTTGACATAAAGACCCCTAGATTGTAGCTATCGGGAAACACAAACTCCGGCAGGGAATTCCACTCCTTAGCTGTACGCATAATAAAAGCATCCCCAAAACGTTTTGTGCGTATGGGTAGGATGTCCACCATGTACCGATGACGCATCGCCGTGCGTCTGGTTGTCCGATGATGTAACGGGCTGGGCGGAATTAAATCATGCAATTCCATCGCACACTCCCCGAAATGTAACCGATAAAAAACCGAAAGCTGGCAACTCGGCGACGATGTTCAAGGCTCTGGAGCTTTGATTTGACCAGTGCCTCATTGCCGATAAGTCTCTTGGTCCGCTCTATATTTAAGGAATGGCTGGATAAGGAGTGGCATTCCCTGTTGGAGTCTTTGTTTCCCGATAGCTACAACTTCGGGGTCTAAAAACAAAAAAAGTCAAGAGTGAATAGGTTAGGTACTTCTAGGCAAGCGTGCTACACCGTCGACCACATCATCGCTTAATATTAGGTGAGGTAGTGGTCAAGCGCGGAGCCTAAATACAATAAAAAATGCCTCCCTGATAAACAAAAGCTGTAGAAAATTTTCCTCTATCCAGGTCACCAGTTACCTACGAGTTTGTCAAGGTCCAAGGGGCGCTAAGAACTTTCTAGATTTTTCATTTATTGGCACATAAAACTACCATTCCGCGGTTTGCATAAAATATAAGGTATTTGTGGCTAGTTCATCACAGTTTCTCACCAGTAACCTACACCTCACATGCTCATCTTTAAACTTCACACTTTATGACGAGGTAAACGTACAGCAGAACGTATCAAATATGCCGTCGACGCTTTTATCGTCACCTTAAGAAAATCTTTAACATCTAAACTTATGTCCTACTGTTATGGCTAACACGACGCCACTGTTCTGTCTAGCTTCAAACAAAAATAGAAATGGTCATTAAGATTTATTACCGACAACTACTAAGACTAAATAGTTTAAAGTGAAAAGCTGCATACTTTTTATCCCATAAGTATGTTACCTTGGTATAATTTCCGACGTTCACGCGAGCGATACCGCGGCCAGAACTAATCCAACGATAAAACAAACTCAAATTAAAATTCATTTCCCCAGAATTCCTTCACAAAAAGCAGCAAACTTCCCCAAGAGATACGTCCAAAAAAGATTCTTACGAAACCAGGACATGTCCGAAAACCAACAAACTTGTAGAGTTATAAAGTGCATGCAAAAAACTGCACGTCTGTTCTCAGTGATAAATGAGGTGACATGGAGAAACCGTCACGAGGCGCATCGTAATTATGTGCTTCTGATTTAAGGAGAACGGCGCTGGTGGATATTTTGTGCTTTTTTGGCATTTCACACCTTTTTTGGGCTATTTACCTACACATACATAAATTCAGGTCTTTTTCCATGGAGAGAGGCAGAAACTATAGAACTCCACCTGCTGCGCTGCATAGATACTCCTGAAAGCCCTCCTTTACTTCCATATTAAGTTGTCGTAGGTCTAAATGTAGATTGTTTATATTTATTTTTTAAGAGAATCGTTAGCTACCTACTTTAGGACCAGTTGCCCTTGAAATCACTAAATGCGTTTAGTGCATCGAATTAAAATCATTATTTTATTTCGGTCAATTGTTTGAAGATGACGGGACAGAATGGTGTTTTAAAATGGTTTAATGAATGCACTTAGTGTTCTGAGGTGCAAGTGGACCTCGTAACAAATTATTGAATAAATTCATATAAAAACAGCCCATCTTTTATTCTTGAAACTTCGATAAAAAAGCGACATAATTATATACAATCTATTTACAGCATCATCTAAATTTAAAGTAGATAGTCAAGGCAAACAACGATATGGCTTTCTGCTGTTCTTAACCAGAACGCTGAAGCTATATCTACTTTTTGTCAACTAAAGAATAAATGGCGAGTTCTAACAACAGTATTTAACCATCAAAGAAACCATTTGAACACAGACGAATAAATCATAAATGTAACGTCCTGAAAACAGACAGCGCCACCTGCCGGTGGAATGAATTACTGACGTAACGTCTGTGTATCAGCCATAGAGCACAGCATGCCGTGCCGGCGACGACTTGAGACGCCATTTTTTTTACTGATGCTGAGCGCGTTTGACCACTGTTCTAGTGCTGTTAAAACTTAATTGTGAAAACCCAGGAGGAGTGAACCTGAAGTAATCTGTCAAACTATCCAATCATGGCGGAACGACAGAGCACTTCAAGCCCACTCCTCCTAAGCTTCCCCGGTGAGATGTTTCCAGAATATATCGGCTGATGGTAAGTGACGGTGTAGTAAACGATGGACCGCGCTTGCCTAGAAGTAAGTAACCATTCTTGTCTTAAAAAGCCCCAGGTATTAGCTATCAGAAAAATCTGAATCCAGCAGGGAATAATTTGCGTGCTTGCGCAATTGAACTGTACTCATTTTCAGTTGTCTCAATTATAGTCAGAAAAGTCACGAGAAATCTCTGATAGGCTTGGTTAGTATGAAAGTTTTCAAATTGAAAAGAGTTTGCTTAGGTGGTTTTGTCCTGTTGAGAGGGTGAATGAGGCGACTAACAAAAGGTATTTCAAAGGCTGAGAGTGGGACCACCCTAGCTAGAAAGGCATACATATACGGTTCTTATTGGTGACTTTCTTCAGAAAGGCGAGTTGCGTAGTATTCATAACCGGCGTGCGTGTATGGCCAGCAAAAGAGGTAGACATGTAAGGATCCTAAAGGTTAGTTTCTGCCTATCCCCATGAGAAAAAGGCCTGCATGTATGTATGTATGTTTCTCTAGTAGTGGCCGCTAGGAATTATCGGTGCTCTGTGCTTCATCAGTATATCATAAAGGACGCCTGTGAGACAGGAGCATGACGCGACACGGAGATCAACAGCGGTAGAGGGGTTATGTATCAACTCTATCATGCTGTTAAAGTAGTAGATTCTTGAGCTGATAAATACCGAATGAATGAATAGTGTATTGGAGTATTTATGGCGTTAGTTGCGTAAATTTAGTATTCATTGCTAAACTACAATCTAGGAGTCTTTAAGTCAAGAGTGAATAGGTTATTTCTAGGCAAGCTTGTTTCACCGTCAACCACATCATCGCTTACTAACAGGTGATATAGTGGTCAAGCGCGTGCCTACCAAAAAAAAACTGTTTTAGATTTTAACAGGCGCCCGAAAATAAAAACACAACGCGTTGAAAATTGTGTGGCGATTATTAATCCGATAAATTAATTATTAGTTAATGCGTCAATATTCATAGTTGTCGTTTTAGCCGAAAGACGACACTGTCAGGCATAGGTCTTCCCCAACCTTCACCATATTGATCGGTCCAGAGGCCTTAGACAAGGGACATTCTATCATCCAAAGCGTGGCGACATCGATTGTCAAAAAGGCAAAATTGTATGGGATTGACAAGCGAGCTGCAAAAAAGTTGGGGATCCTTGCGAAGGTGAGACGGTACTTCACGCCTGAACAGCTGCTCAACTTGTACAAAGCGCAAGTTCGGTCATGCATGGAGTACTGCTCTCACCTCTGGGACGGATCTGCCAGGTACCAACTTGATGCACTTGAGTCGATTGACAGACGGGTCAGGAGACTTATAGGCAATGATGCGCTGGTCGACTCAAAGCTTGAACACCGACGACGAGTTGCCAGCCTGTCGGTTTTCTATCGGTTACATTTCAGGGAGTGTGCGATGGAACTGCACAATTTGATTCCGCCTAGCCCTTTCCATCATCGGACTACAAGACGTACGGCAATGCGCCATCGTTACATGGTTGATATCCCACCCATACGCACAAAGCGTTTTGAAAATACTTTCATTGTGCGTACAGCTAAGGAGTGGAATTCCCTGCCGGCGTCTTTGTTTCCTGATAGCTACAACCTAGGGGTCTTCAAGTCAAGAGTGAATAGGTTACTTCTAGGCATGCGTGCTTCACCTTCGACCACATCATCACTTAACATCAGGCGAGATAGTGGTCGCGAGCGAGCCTATAACAAATAAAAAAAAACAAATAAAAAAAAAGATATCGAAAAATCACGTGATCAATCCTATACATTTTGATATTTCTACTATCTCCACAAATTGGGTCTATGGCCTTCGCTGACATCGAATGCCACTTAATATAGAACCTCTTAATTTTCACATCCATAGACCCAATTTGTGGAGAGGCCTTCCAACGCTGGCTCTTCTGGTCAGTAAGGTAAATACATTAATCTCGACAAGATTACTATTCATAAAACAGATACAATATTTAACCAATCTCCATGTATTAAAACACAAACTCCTGTCTTGTGATAACTCTATTTTGCCAGAAATATTAATATCTAGTCTCAAGCAGTCACAACCTGCTTACCCAGATCTTACCACATAAAGCAACATATTTATTAAAACTGTCAGCGTCTAAGCCAGGCAGTTGGCGGCCCTGACCAGTCAACCAGCCGAGCAGTCAGTGTGAAGTCTGGCAATAAACTGAACGTTTTACTTAGTTTTTGTCTTTGATGTGCCACTACTGGCCAATCATTGGCTTCTAAAGCATGAAAATTACTACTTGTATTATGATTATAATTATTTTCTAAGGCATTGTGTGACTTATTGCCAAAAAAGAGCTCAGCTTTCACTTTTACTTTACATATGTTTGTGGGTCTATTACATAACTTTTCCCCTTCCTTCTTGGGCAGCAGCTGAAAATCAGTGTCAGGTGGTATACCCTGTATTACCATTTGGCATTATGCTGAGCTGAGACCCTTTTGGCATTGTTATTAAAAATGTATTTTGTTTAATTTTAAGGTGATTTTTGTTTTTAATGCCAATAAACCCTTTTTTCTTTCTTTTTCTTTTCTTCCTCAAACGGACGATTAAAAAGGGGCGTTGTCTTTAAATTAGATGATCTTACATCTATCTTTCTAACAAGCCAGTTTTGTCCCACAGCTGGACAAAGGTCTCCTCTTAGTTTTTTGCACACGTCTGTCGTCTACCAGTGGAGGCAAGCCATTTTACAATCTCAAAAGCTTCAATTCTGACACTAAAAGTTAAAATATACACTAGTCGCGTTGTTCGATACTTTGCTTTGTTTGAAAAGTTCAATGCATAGTCCGTATTAATTTATAATTAGGTGACAAGTTAAAACGAAACCCATGTCGGACATGAAGACATTATCGCGCAAGACTGCACATTAGCATTTAGTTTGCGTCGGCGCACCGCAGATATTCCGCTGGAAAATATCATAATTAAGTGGACTTGGGTAAGAAGGTTCACTCTGTGCTCGCAGACATTTTTTACGACTTTCTAGATCTCTTTCTGCTGCACCTATGTTATATTCTCTATTTCTTCTTCTTTTACTTTTATGATTCAGCAACATGGTTGTTGAATCATAAAATACTTCAACATTAGCAATCGTACATTGTGAAGATGTTTATTAATTTCAACAGATTGCAACGAAAAAATATAACATACTATACCTAGATCAGGTTATGAAAATGAAAAAATAAAAACAAAATCGGCCGATCTTTTTTATCTTCTTTGGGCGAACGGTTCTTTGATTGATACCTAATTCCTGGATAAAAATTAGCTGTTCATTGCAAATTAACCCGGTAGAAAAACGAATATATTAAAGGGGAGGGCTCTTAGGGCATCAAAAAATTCGTCCATATCGTTGTCAGCGGGCAAAGCGCCCAGAAAGCTGGCAGCATTGCCACATTGGATGCCAATGCTGATGCTTAGGCCAAGAAAAAGCCCAGCCCTCTGGTCACGTCATCAAGAGTCGACTAACCGACTTATGTCACGAAAATCTCGATGAGCACTCGGACCCTATGGACCTAACGTCTAATGTCCAATAAGGTTGTTGTATTTCACTTCTTGAACTTTCATCTTTTGCACTGGGTCCAAAACTGCTGTAATGAAGACGTATCCTGTTGGCACCACAAACTCCAGGCTTGAAACTCCAGCTTTAGAAAGCTTGTTTATAATGTAGGTACCACCTTTTTCCTACGACTTCGCTCTTGAGGTCTTTCCCACTGAAGCTGAGTGTTTTTTCGGGATGAAAAGAAGCTTTTAGCACTCACAGATGGCACAGCTTTCTCACAGTTTTTTTTTAAGTATCACAATCGTATCAGTTCTGCCAGAGATTACCTTTTACAAACATAAACAACAATCAAACCGTTATATCCTACCACTACGAGTATTATAAACGTGAAAATTTGTGAGGATGAATGGATGGATGTTTGTTTCTCTTTCACGCAAAACCTACTGAACGGATTTTGATGAAACTTTACAGATATATAGCTTATAGATTAGAATAACACATAGGCTATAATGTATCAAGATATTGGTACTAATACTACGCGGGTGGTAGCAAATCTCTTTATAATTTTATACAACAGGAGTTTAGTTGGACTTTCTGAATTGTCTTCTATTGTGATAATATCGAGGCATCGACACCTCATGTTTAATAACTCTATCATATCTGCGAAGCCCGAAGGTCACAGGCTCCAAGTATAAATACCTCGTTAAGAAAGAACGTTATATTCGCCGTTTTACTCATAGATTTTAGTAGCAATGGTGGGTTAGCAGCCATGTCTTAAGTTTAAATGTCATATTGCATCTAGAAATCTGAAACTTTAAAATTCTATTCTTCCTCCTATATAGGTAGTTATTGTTAATTAAGTATTATATACTATGTAAATTTTAATTGATATAATTGAATAAAAAAAAAATTCTCCTACGTGGAATATTTAAAAGAAATCTTTGGAGCCAGAAATGGTAATACTCCAGAAAAACCTTAACTGAAGTATGAGAAAAGTCTTGTAAAAAGTCACAAAATATCATAGTAGCAAAGCAAGAAAAGATTGTTAAAGAAAAAGGTGCTGATAGACTTGACAAACCTTACCTGCTTATTTCAATTTTGTCTATCTAAACTACGATTGCAGCTGATCGTCGGAACAAATATTTCGTTGTTGATCATTCTAGCAAACGCTCTGTGAGAATACTGAGAACTACTCAAAATGCTCGAAGCAATTTGTGTTCATTTACTAGAATGCTCGCTAAAACGCTCCTACTTATGTAACACTAGATACTGCCAGCGCATATATACCAGCGTGAAACGTGATTTTTTTATCCCAAGGGAACATTATACCGGGGTGAGAAGTAGCCCATGTGCTGTTCCTGACTATAATTCAAATCTGTGCCAAATTTCATACAAATCCATTCTGCCGTTCTAGCGTGATTGCATCCAAACTTTCGCATTTATAAATATTAATGATGAATTATTAAGGATGAATTTGACCAGTCCTGTAACACATTGTAACAGCAAGTCAAAAAGCATGACACGAAATGATTGTTTTTTTTTTTACCGCTTATCGTCAATGAGGTCGAACTAGACGAAAATATGCTTTGTCAAATCTACACCGCCTAAAATCCGGTTCGGGCTCACGACAGCCTTGTTCGATCTGCTGCCCAAAATTGTAACGCAGTAATTAGCAAAGTGCAGTAACGATTTTCTAATTAAAATTTGCAAAGACATGAGAAACGTGATTAGAAGTTTGGCAGTGTTCTGAATAAGTTTTTTTTTTTTGTAAATACTTTTCTGATGTGATAAGAGAAGGGGTGACTCTTATGATGATGACGTTGATATGTCGTGGTGGCCCAGTGGCCACCTCGCCTCTCATGCTTGAGGTCGTGGTTTCAAATCCGGGCAAGTACCAATGTGAATTTTCCAATTCATAATGCGAGTATGTATTATCTAAGTCTATGTTGGACATCGCTGATAACGATGAAAGAAAACGTCGTGAGGGAAACTGGACTTATCTATACATATAAAATGCTTTGTCCTGAATGACTGACTGACAGATCAACGCACAGCCTAAACCGCTGATCGTAAAGATCTGAAACTTGGAGGGTGTGTTTTTTCTATGACGTAGGCATCCGATAAGAAAGAATTTTCCGAAATTCTACCCCTAAGGGGGTGAAAAGAGGAGCCAAAGTTTGTATGAAAAATCGAATTTTTCGGCCAAAATTATTGATACTAGGTGCAAAAAATAATCGAAGTAAATGATAAAATCTGACATTATTATTTTTACGAATCTACCCCTAAGTGATGATTTAGGGGATGTTGAAGTTTGTATGGAAGAATCTGTTTTCTTGGGTCAATAAACTTGAAACTTGGCACAAATAATATCATAAATTAATATAAAGGTTGTTATAATTATTTTTTTAAACTAGCCTCAAAAGACGATTTAAGGGTGTTTAGGTTTTTTGAAGAATCTTATTATTTCAGTTAATAAACTTGAAACATGACATAAATACCAAACTAAATAAACAATGAAGGTTTTCATTATTAGTTTTTCGAAACTACCACCAAAAGATTATTTAGGAGATGTTTTTTTTTTTGAAAAATCTTATACCAAGAAATATTTTTTTTTTTTCGATTTATTAAAACATGAAACTTGACATAAATACCAACCTCGATATACAATAAAGGTTGTCATTATTAGTTTTATTTTTAATTATTTATAGGTTTGCGACTATCTCACCTGATGGAAAACGAATATGTGGTCGACGATGTATCGACTTCGACTGATGACGCTTGCATAGAATAAACCTATCCACTCTTAACTTAAAGACTCCCAGGTTGTACGTATCAGAAAAAGGAAAAGGGAGTTTTTTGAAACTTTCCCCAAAAGACGATTTAGGGACTGTGAAAATAATTTTGAAAGTTGACATAAATACTAACCTAAGTCAACAATAAAGGTTGTCATTGTTAGTTTTTCGAATCTTACCCTCAAATAAGAAGTAGGGTGTGTCAAATTTTTTGAAGATTCATATTTCTTGGGTTAATAAATTTGAAACTTGACATAAGTACCAACCTATGAAGGCAATAAAGGTTGTTATTATAAGTTTTTCGAAATTAACCCAAAGTTAAGAATCTTACTGGACAGGTTTTCGTTTTTGACGCAGGGTTCTAGTAGTATACAGGGTAGCACAAAGCAGGAATTTTCGGAAATTCAACCTTTAAGGAGGTGAAAACGGGCAAAATTCCTTGGGGATAATGTAAATAATCTAAATTTACATAAAACGTTTTTTTAAACTACCCCCCAGATAGGGTTAAGGGGTGTTAAAGTTTTTTTGAGGAATTTTACTGCAGAATCATACTAACATAAACGGTAAATAAAGAAGAGAAGACAAAAATTAATAATATATTTGGGTTGTTAAAAACTCGACCCCCAACGGGGCAAAATGGGGTTACTAAGTTTTTAGGGCAGGATTTTACTTTGTGGCGGTAACCTAAAATTTATTATTCTTTAAATCAAATAACTAATCGTCCCAAACCAATAAACCCTGTATATCTACGATACGCCATTTTTTATTGATTTAATAATAGCTTATTTTTGGTCGCCTCCACTAACTGCACATAAGAGTATTTATAGGATAAACGAAATCACGCGAGCGCAGTCGCGGGCGAAGTGCTAGTCTATACATATAAATAAATTTGGAGTGTCTGTTTTTAATATTGAAATAACCGTTTTTTACTATATGTATATGAATATATACATGATACATACACCAAAATAACATTTTTTAGAATTTTTGTCTGTCTGTCTGTCTGTTTGTTCCGGCTAATCTCTGAAATGGCTGGACCGATTCTGACGGGACTTTTATTGGCAGGTAGCTGATGTAATATGGAGTAACTTAGGCTACGTTTATTTTAGAAAAAATCTTTTATTTTAGAAATATGTTAGGCGGAATGAATTTCGCCGGGTCAGCTAGTAGCCAGTAGAATCCGATTTTAAATTAGCATCTTTCACTGATATCAAGCTACACAATTTCCAAATGCCGTAAGGTATGTTTTATGGTATAGCTGACTTCAACGCAGACAAAGTTGCGGGTAGAAGCTAGTGGGGTTTGAAGTAACACATTCAAACAAACGATGGACTGTCAACGTCTACAGATACGTACTAGGAATGCCTTCATCTAATTCCTGACCTGAACAAAACAACTTCATGCACAAAGCAAATCACCAATTTTACTTTTTAATCTCTTAGCTTAACTTTTTAACCTATTTTTAACCCGATTGAATATTAAAGTTAACCCTGTGACAGCGACAGTGAAGTGGTGTCAGACGACGTTTTTACAACCACGGCTGAGGCACGGTGTCTAGACGGTAAGACGTGACCACAATCGCATTATAGTGGTGTGTTGTGTGTGGTCAGTGACAATATTGCTGTTTTTTGTTGAAAATTGTTTTACGTGATCCATGGATTGTTGTCCGCGGTTTCACTCAAATCTGTGGGACACTAGTAAACCACTAAGTACACGTACCCGCATCCGAATTATTAACCCATGTGCTCACCTGTGTGACAATTTTCGTAGCGACATTCAATAGCAATTATTGAAATTTACAAAATTACGATTCGATGTGATCAACGAATTTATAAGAAGCTTAATGTGGCACCAAATGTAAAGTTAATCATTATATAATTTTCCTTAAAATACATTTTCTTTTTAAGGAATATATTCAACGAACTTTTATCTTTTCCTTCGTATCGTACCTGCCTTTTAGGCACAGCATGATAATATATGGAAAAAAACTACTAATAAACGAATTTAAAATCCGACTCCAAGTACTCGTAGGTAACATGTTAATGATGAAGTCAAATAAAAGAAAATAAAATAGCTCTAAGTCGCTTACAGTTTGGGTGGTGGTGCAACAATCCCCAGCCTATTAGCTTACTGCCATACACAGCTGCCATAGGTTTAATACTAATTCATTTATCATGAAGGGCCAGTAAATTCTCTATGACGGTAATCCTACATTGCTACTTATATAAAACGTAGCTATGGAGTCACGAAACTTTTAACGAATTACGTAACTCACGAATGCGCAAGCTTTGAAAAGTTTATGTGCAAAAGTGGGCTTTGAGATTAAATAAAAATCATAGATCCGTAGCAACAAGGCGCTTGTGTATAATGATCCTTCAGTTGGAATGTCAAATAAGTATGAAGAATTTTGTATATTGAAGATCTTAGAAAGTCAAAGAGATTTTATTCAATCTATTTTCTCCATAGATACTTCCTGATATGAACAATTTGGCATAATTAAGTACTGTTTTTTTTATTTTTATTGTCAATAGGCTCGCGCTTGACCACTATCTCACCTGATGGTAAGCGATGATGTTGTCGACGGTGAAGCACGCTTGCCTAGAAGTAACTTATTCACTCTTGACTTAAATACCTCTAGATTGTAGCTATCGGGAAACACAGACTCCGGCAGGGAATTCCACTCCCTAACTGTACGCATAATAGTGTCCCCAAAACGTTTTGTGCGTATGGGTGGGATGTCCACCATGTACCGATGACGCATCGCCGTGCGTCTGGTTGTCCAACGATGGAACGGGCTGGGCGGAATTAAATCATGCAATTCCATCGCACAATCCCCGAAATGTAACCGATAAAAAACCGACAAGCTGGCAACTCGGCGACGATGTTCAAGGCTCTGGAGTTTTGATTTGACCAGTGCCTCATTGCCGATAAGTCTCTTGGCCCGCTTATCGATCGATTCTAGTTGATGCACTATCAAGCTGGTATTTGGCAGAACCCACAAATGAGAACAGTACTCCATGCAGGATCGAACTTGCGCTTTATACAAGTTGAGCAGCTGTTCAGGCGTGAAGTACCGTCTCACCTTCGCAAGGATCCCCAACTTTTTGGAAGCCAGCTGAGCCTTTGCCTCAATGTAAGGCCCAAAATTGAGAGTCGATGTCAACGTAACGCCAAGAAGCTCAAGATGGTCCGTTATTGGCACGGTTACATCACGGCAAGTTTACTCTCTACTTTCATATCGCAAGTTTGAACCAGAAGACGTTTCTTACTTTTACAATTAATCCCTAATAGACAAATCGTGACTCCTAAACCGTTAAACTGTCTCCATTCTGAACCTAAATGGACATGGTCTTTGCCCTTCAATTTTGCCAAGAGACATTTATTAAACAGTAAATTAAAGGTTCAAATTGACCATTAAATTATCCATAAATAAGTATAGAACCTTTAAGTACCCATCTCGTTGAGAGTTCCGCTTCCTCCTAACCTTTGTTATTACTCCAATTACTAGGCTAGCATAATGCACTAGGAAGCTTACAATATGCGTTTAGTGATTCAAGTGTGACCGTTTCTACCGCGAATGCGTACTTTCTCGCTGGTAATATAGTTCGTAATGACCTAATACGGTGTTCTGTTACCCTGGTAGGCAACAATGCTTAATGTAATGAGGCAGGAACGTTACAAGATGTTGATTGAATGGTGCAATGGATGTTAGGACATTATTCACGGCTGTAAGGAGGTGGATGTATTCGGGTCGTGGATTAAATTGCGTATACATTCCTTTGTTTATACTAATAATATCCTGCTACTGCATTTCCTCCGGGACATCTTTATAGCTATATGAGTCAAAAAGGTGAACATGAGCTTCTACTATTTTCATGTCTTGACGAACAATTAAGTTTAACACTTCGGAAATTCTCGTTCGGTAGCAGTTATTCTAAACAGGATAATATTGTTCAATGGGTGGTCGCGAAGCATGATTATTATGATCGTCTGAATCTAAACTTCTGCGAAGTCCTAAATGATGATTGCAAGAAACTTAATACTGCGGTCTTCTTTATCTCGCCTAGCTCTAATTTGTCCGGCCTATTATGATTAAAGATAATAAAATGTAGTATGGTGGAGCTCCCTTTAGGTTAGGAAACACATAATTTCTAATGCAAAGTTTTGACCTTTGATCCAGGAAGTTAGGTTAAGGAAATGTGAGAAGATTTGAATGCTACCGACCTAAGTAGATACGTTACTATACGTTCTTTGAGTATCCTTTTGAATGGAAGACTAGTTCAACCCATTGACAATAGGCTTATGTTAATTTCAACGTGTGTTTGTTCAATCTAAAGCGTAGTACTTTCGAACAATGTATCAACCTCTCCGTTATGGTATATGGGGCCTAAACTTGGTTGATCACTAAGCAGGCAATCACCAAACATAAAATAATTCAAAGGGCTATGTATAGGAAATGCAGGTCACATAAAGAAAGAAAGAAAAAAATGCACCAGACCGAATGGCAGATAGGGTATGACAGACGTGGAGCGGTAAAATAGAACTGGCTATAGCAACATAGGCAATCTACGAGTTCTAAGACGTCCACTGCTGGACATAGGCCTCCTCCAAGCTGCGCCATATTGACTGGTCGTGTGCGGATCTCATCTCTCATGCGAGTTGATTCTCGCAATCGTAACCCAAACATCGGTTCACCAGAAGCAGGTCTAGAGGGACGCAAATTGTTCCAAACGATTGGATACACTTTCCTCGCCTTGTTATTAAAACTGACATGATGTTTTGTTCTTCTTAAAATAACTTCTTATTTTCCATGACATCAGCGAGAACATCAAGGAGGTTTGTTTTGATAATATTTTAATGGCGTTTGAGAGAGTCATTGTTATGAGCTGCCGTTGTTGTCGTTACGATGCTATTGAAGTGGGGTGATGATGTTCTGTATTTATCTTCAGGGTTGTAGGAGATCAATCAGTTGTCTGTAAAGGGTTTCATGTCTTTGTTAGTACTTCGGTACGCAGGATTAAGGCCGCTGGATTAAGGTGTTGAACAAAAAAATATGCTCAAGGTTGGGCCATAGAAATCAAGGACGTCAAAAGTGCGTCTAATTTATGACTGAACCGGAAATTGCCAGGTTGAGTGCCGTAATTACCGAAACAATTAAAATGCCATTGTATCTCGCGTGAATCCACGTTTCGGGCAATCAAGGGATTAAGATACATAATGATGAATTGAGGCTCTGCTCATGAAGGTTTTCCTAAACTAAATTTTTCTGACATAATCTTCTAACCTTAGACCATCTTTTAGCAGAGGATTTCAATGATAAAATCAATTTAATAATAATAATAGATAGATATCAATTTAGTAACGTTCTAACCCGAAACATTCATTTTAATTGAATCTTTTACAGGAATATTGATTTGTCAAGGAGGCAGTTGGTCAGAAAGACTTTGCTAGTTGCTCGATCCAAAGCGATCTTTTGGAGAAAAGGTGCAAGAAACTACGTGAAAGCTATAATTTGTTTCTGCCATCTGGCATCTTCACGGAATTGGCATCTTAATTCACATTCACTCTATTCGCAATTATTAAAGACTGTAACAAAATCATTACTACTAAACAGCTATACCAATGTAATTGCCGACTACTGTCCTACATTAAGATTCGTCAATAAACTCCGCGCTGCTCACAATTTACGATTGTTGGCGCCACATTAAATATATCGAGGCTATTTACCGAGTCCGGCCCTGTAGTTATTAGGTTACTACTAAATTTAATGGTATTTTATTTATTGATTGTTCCGTTAGTTTGGTATTAAAATGCGTCAAGTTGTTCTTGTTTAGCTAAGTATAATGTTGGTTTGCCAGGTGTAAGTTGCAGGTGTAGATTATCGAATGTGCGTCTCCGAAAAATATTTGACTTCCATGGCTATCATCATCATCAGCCTATTAATGTTCCCACTGCTGGGACACAGGCCTCCTCTCTGTGAGAGGGAATGGACTGTAATTCACCAAGCGGGCCCAGTGCCAGTTGGCGGATGTCACATGTCTTCGAGTTTTTGTTTCTAGGATATATCGGTTTCCTCACGATGTTTTCCTTCACCGTTTTTGAGAGAAGTGGTGATGTAATAATTTACACAAAGTAAAGTGCCTACTTGGGTTTGAACCCACGGAATACAACTTGTAAGTCGCGGCCAATACCACTGGGCCACCACTGCTCTCTGTATGGCTATATCATCCGCAAACCTGGTGACAAATAATAATAATAACAATAATATCGTTTATTTATAACATAAGGCACATTTTACAATAAAATATCTTAAAAATATAAAAGAAGACAGTTGCTTATTTGCCTGAACTAGGTTGAACCTAGGTTGAAATCTACTGAATGTAATTGTCACTGGCAAAGTCGAGAGCAAACGGACTAGAGGAAGAAGTCCTATCCACGAATAAGACCAAATCCGTTTCTCTTTGAACATTAAACCCTCAATTCGTGCATGTTGCTAAAAGTAGAAGCAAGTGGAGAAGTATAATCAGGGTTTTTTTTTTAAACCATAATGTGGTCACGACCCTCAGTATTGGAGGGTCGACGCTCTTGCAATTCATCATAACAGCCGATAGACATCCACTGGTGGATATAGGCCTATACAAAGTCCTTGATGTATCCGTGTGAACTATAATCCTGTGTGGGTGGCATTTAGTAAGTAATGAGCCGATTGGCCACCACCTATCATCTCTTCCAGAAAATGGACTTTCTATATGCACCACATTCATTTGGATTAAAGCAATCTTTCACTATCAGAAAATTTATTTATTTATTTAACCATTTATGCACACACACATAATATACAGACAAGAAGAAGAAACAGAAAAATAGGTACATAGGTGATGCTTATTTCTATAGAAATCTCTTCCAGCATACCTGCGAAAGGAAAGATGAAAAAAAAGAGATGTACACACAGTGTGTAGAGTTGAAAAATAATAAACATAAAACGATTCATAACTAATAAACAATACCGATAACAAATTAAATATACCTACTGTCATAATAATATATACAAACATATTCGTGAAATAAATACTAAAACAATAAATACTAATACCAATATAATATATATATAAAATAAATAATAACACACAATTACGCAACTATGACGAAATGGAAAGATAGTGTTCTTTCACTCTTCTTTTAAAAACTGCAAGAGTTTGGCAGTCCCTAATGTCAGGTGGTAGAGAGTTCCACAATCGCACAGCGTGCACAGTAAAAGAGTAGGAGTAGAAGTCGGTAGTATGAGAAGGGATATTAAGGAGATTTACCACGTCGAAGGAAGAAACCTCCAACGAAAATTAATTAAAAGCTTGGGGTGTACCACTGCGAGGCAGGGGCTCTCTACCCTCTTTCCACTCGTCTCTACGTGAAGATAAACGAACTCACTGTAAAAACTTAAGTGAGCATGAAGTGAGCTTTTATTCCATTCTTGGGGCCTATGTATAGGCCTCCTCCAAGCGTCGCCACATTGATCGGTCCCGTGCGTCTGGCATCCAGCGGATCCCCGCAACCTTCACCAGATAATCGGCTCTTGCAAATTACAAATTAACGAATCGGAGATTATCTTTGAACTTTCCTTATTCAGTTTACGGATTGGGAGCCAGTCAATGGCTAGCAACATTATGGCAGGTTCAAACAGTGATGGCGGAATGACTCTTCAATAAGAACAGTAGCTTGAAGAGAGATGTCAATGCCTAAAATCAATTGGAATAAAAGCTCACTTCATGCTCACTTAAGTTTTTACAGTGAGTTCGTTTATCTTCACGTAGAGACGAGTGGAAAGAGGGTAGAGAGCCGCTGCCTCGCAGTGGTACACCACAAGCTTTTAATTAATTTTCGTTGGAGGTTTCTTCCTTCTACGTGGTAAATTTTCTGATAGTGAAAGATTGCTTTAATCCAAATGAATGTGGTGCATATAGAAAGTCCATTTTCTGGAAGAGATGATAGGTGGTGGCCAATCGGCTCATTACTTACTAAATGCCACCCACACAGGATAATAGTTCACACGGATACATCAAGGACTTTGTACCAGGTAAGTTAATACTCTGAACAAAATTTCCCTTCACATTTAAGTTCAAGTACAGTAAGGTTTCTAATATGTCGGAAACTAATACTTGTATAAAGTGTCAGAATGTCAAACGTTTTACGATATCGTCGTATATCTCGCGCACCATTTGAAACCAATAACTTTATGTCCTCATCCTGATGGCCGATATAACCGAACTATAAAACACTTTCTCTCTATTTGGGATATAATAACATCTCGACAAGCGATGCCGCTATTCTTATTTTTTATAAGATTCCTTCAAAAATTCGAAAACTAACAGTTTTTGGTGATGTAAGGTTAAGGTGACAAGATATTAGTGAAATTGGAGTACGGATCAAAGGGTTTCTATGTAAGAAAGTTTACCTAGTGGTGATTGCGTGCTCTAAAAAAAGTCGCGCGTGCCATTTAGTGGGCATCTCTAGTACCTAATATTACATAAATAATAAAATATAATAATGTGTAATTTAATTTAATCTACGTTACTTTACTTAATTTACTGCAATCAATTTAGCTTTTAATAGTTTTTTTTTGTTTATAATTAATAAATTATGTATCTAATTATCCCCGCATATTTAAGTGCATGCTGAGCTTTTCTATAAGTGATGAGGCGCCTGGACTTAGATTTGGAATGTACACATTTATAAAATAACAGTATGCTCATTGTAGAAAAGCCTAATAATAATTAAATAAATGTCTGACGCCTCACGACCAAGAACTTTCATCAAGACTCATACCCATGAGTGAAGTATTTAAATGGAGACTAAGCGTCGAACTAAAATTTTCAGCACTGTGACAGATTGATTGATTAAAACCAAATGGGATATACGGAGACAAAGCAGATTTTCATACATTGAGACAAAGGCTCATCTGGCTGCCAAAAAATAGGGGATCCTTGCGAAGGTGAGACAGTACTTCACGCCAGAATAGCTGAAGTTGTATCAAGCGCAGGTTCGATCTTGCATGGGGTACTGTTCTCATCTCTGGGACGGATCTGCCAAATATCAGCTAGATGCACTATAGTTGATCGAAACAGGGCTAAGAGGCTCATCAGCAATGTGGCACTTGAACATCGTCGCCGAGTTACCAGCTTGTCGGTTTTCATCGGTTTCGTTTCGGGAGTGTGCGATGGAATTGCATGATCTAATTCCTCCTCGCCCGTTTCATCATCGGACTTCAAGACGTACGGCGATGTGCCTTCAACCACATCATCATTTACCACAAGGTGAGATAGTGGCCAAACGCAAGCCTATCCAAAATAAAGAAAAAAGATCGACTTAAGATTTGCCATCTTGAAGTTCCAATTTCTTTAAAACAACCCTGATTTTATATGGCAAAAAATGACAATTACTAAAAATGTTTTAACAATGATTTTAATCTGCCATACTAATTTTTAAGCCAGAATAAGCAAATGACAGTTCCAGCCCTATCATTTCATATGTAACAGATAGAAGGTCCAAGATACTCCTATCTTCACACGTCATAAAATAAGTCACCTATCCATGAACTAATCACCATCCTGTCCGACTCAAGAATAAACGTTCGACGAATAATAAAAATCGATTTAATAACCCATTAATCGGAATAGACCGAATCGAGTTACAATCGAATCGAATATGGAATGCATAAAATTCGAATACACCGCGTATCGAATGGTATCGACAATAACGTAAGTTGATATATTGATAATCGTTCACATGGAGATTGGGTGATACTTACTAACAATTTGACGGCCAGTTTTGTTAGGTTGGTAGCATTGATAAGTTAAAATTTTATTGTTGGCAATAAAGTTGTAACGATTTTAAGTTTTAATACTTTGGCGATTCGAGTTTGTAGTGGAGATCGTTTGCATATATTATATGACTTTTTCTGTGGTTCGATAATTTTATAAAGATTTTTAAGTAAATTTTGTGTGGTCCCAGTTAGGAATGGGCAATTGGTAATCTCCTGTTCATGTCTAACTAATTTATAAAATCTTCATTTTAATTTATTCAGGAGAGTAGATTTTTAATATAAATTTTGTTGAGGTTTTTATGAGTCGGCGAAAACATCAGCATTTTTGTCACATTCAGTTGGAAGGTGTCACTTGGCGTCACAGCTAAATCACTGAAAACAAAAGAATGTTATTTTTAACAGTTCGAGACAAAACAATGTTCAAAAAAAGAATTTTTCAAAAAAAGAATCGCCCAAAAATAAATACTGGCTAAAAAAACTGCATATAATTTATTTTGGTGTACAATACACCGAAATTGAATAATGCAATTTAAATACGACAAATAAACGCTAAAGGTGAACATTTTAGTAATTTTTGCATATAAATCTTTTGTCGGCGAGAAAAACTGCGTTATTTTTTCACTTGCAAACAGTCTTATTCCCAGTTAGGAATGGGCAATTGGTAATCTCCTGTTCATGTCTAACTAATTTATAAAATCTTCATTTTAATTTATTCAGGAGAGTAGATTTTTAATATAAATTATGTTGAGATTTTTATGAGTCGGCGAAAACATCAGCATTTTTGTCACATTCAGTTGGAAGGTGTCACTTGGCGTCACAGCTAATCACTGAAAACAAAAGAATGTTATTTTTAACAGTTCGAGACAAAACAATGTTCAAAAAAAGAATTTTTCAAAAAAAAAAACCCCAAAAATAAATACTGGCTAAAAAAACTGCATACAATTTATTTTGGTGTACAATACACCGAAATTGAATAATGCAATTTAAATACGACAAATAAACGCTAAAGGTGAACATTTTAGTAATTTTTGCATATAAATCTTTTGTCGGCGAGAAAAACTGCGTTATTTTTTCACTTGCAAACAGTCTTATTCACTTAAGGATAGAGTTTAAATTTTGTGGTTTTATGAGTCATTAATAAGATTGTCGGTTATAATCGCTTGTCTCGCTATGCGTTTTCGCCTCCGGGTGACAAGTGACTTTTGACTCCTTTTGTTTTGAAATATGGTGTAAATTATAAGCGGAGAGTGATCATTTTTGGAAAGAAAAAGATAAAAATAACGTAAAACAAAAGGTATTGTAATCGTGTTAAGTAAATATTGCACGTGCATACCAGTATTATCTTTTTGGATTTTAAGAATACTGATTGCATTTTAAATTAAAATATGCTAAACAAAATATTACATTTGGTTTATCGATTTTTTACTAAAACGGTTGGTAGAGAATTTAGAAAGTGTTCGTTTTTCTTCTTCTTTTGCATTCGATGGAAAATTCAAAATTTTTGTGGTACAGAAGGTGACTGCAGTTAATTGCAGCGTTAGTTGCGTTCATTAGGTTCTCCGTACAAGTGTATGGACACTTGGGGCACTCTATTCGATTTTTCTTGATAGTTATAGATACTACATTAATCGTACATATAAATAATAACCTTTATTAACAATCTTATATGTTACATTTCATCTTATAAGTACTTTTGTACTACTAATATTAAATATGGTTGTTTGTGAAAGCAACATAAATAAATGTTATTTTTTGTATCAGACACCGGTTTCGTGATTATCTTGCTCTTTGGCATAGGCTTCCCCAAGTCTTCTTTACAACGATCTATCCCTTGCTATCCTCATCCAGCATGGTCCTGCTACCTCCTTGATATCATCCTCCCATCTTCGATGCTGCCTGCCTTTACTTCTCTTTCTATATCTTGGGAACCATCATCTTTTCTGTCTTACTTCTTGTTAGGTGTCCTGCCCAATTCCATTCCAGTTGTTTGATTACTCAACATAAGGAAAGAAGCATTCTCAACATAAAACCAAAAGACAAAAAATTAATAAAAAATATTTGAAAACAATCAGAAAACACACCAAGGTTATAGGTACGTTCAACATAACTTAAATTGTATAGGTATGTAAGTTTCTCATCTAATTGAATGCTATTTTATTTTATTTGAAAATAAAGTTTCTTAAAGTTAGATCACCTATTTTCCACATGTTTCACCTAAAAAACACCTAGAAAGAAAATTCTTAAAAGAGTGTTCTCAACTTCGCAGCAGTAAAGAGTGCATAAATCGTAAGAATGTTGTTGACGTTACCTTGTCATTGCTCACTTCTCGTGATCTTCGACCCGCCATTGTCACAGTTATTTGTGTAGGTACAACTCCGGGACCGCCGTGGTTTACTGCGGTTTACCTACTCACCGACATTTTATGTCTTACGGCTGTATGCCACCCTGATGGCTGATCTGTGCGAGACAATGTTTGTCTCAGTGTAATAGGAATTACGTTGCTTTTACTACCATGGGAGATAAGTTTTTATGTTTATGTTTTTCAATTTCTATGTCATTTGCTTTTAAATGTTTTTCTATTATAATGTTTATCAATTCATCATCACCATGCTCTTTTCCCAATTTATTTAAAGTCGGCGCAGCATCTTCTTCTTTCATACCAACATACATCTCACTCTCTATGGTTACGAGTTTTGCATAATCATGTCGTTTTGTGACAATTAAACACTTTTTTATGGTTTTCTTTCTTCTGTCTATTCGTCGTCATCTCAATAGTCACCTCCTGTCTGTGTTCTTCCTTTTTCTTTGTTTTCTCTGCAGTTTTAGGGTTCCATACCAGTAGGGTCGAATCGGAGTCCTATTGATATCACTCACGTGACCGTCTGTCTGTCCATCCATCGTCTGTCACACAGGTTTTACAACCAAAAAATATTTTTATTTTTTTTAAGGGCCTACATCCGCTTTAGTGCCGTAAAATGGTAACTTTCTAAAGCATACTCCTTAGTAACGGCTAGGTCAAAAGGTTTGAAAAAAAAAAACATATTTATTATTGTTTTATGAACCTTATTTTTTTAACATGATTTTTTCGTATAACAAATAGTTTTGCTTTATAAAAATAATAAGCAACACGATATTTTTACTTTCCATTGACCTAGGAACTTGAAATTTGGTGATAAAGTATATTATTACGTATATTTTACTAGAAAATACCAATATATTGATAAATCTGATTTTTTCTTTGTAATTCTCTCATTTTTCTATTAAAACCAACTTGATTTTGCGGTTTGGTACGGAACCTAAACGTGCAAAGTTCGACACGCACTTGGCCGGTTTTTTTTTCTATTACGATATTCCTTAGAAGTATGAAGAGGTTACTTATGAAAGACAAATTACATGCCCCGACAATCCCCGACTGAATGTCCAATTCGGTCGGTGTGAAATAAGGAATCACGACCCACCTTACCTGAAATAGGTTAAGGCTAGAAATAAGAGGAGAATATTTTGTTGCATAAACTCTACCCAAAGTATTATGATTACGCTATTTTTTTTAGGGTTCCGTACCCGGTAAAAACGGGACCCTATTACTAAGACTCCGCGGTCCATCTGTGTGTGTCTGTCTGTCCGTCTGTCACCAGGCTGTATCTCATGGACCGTGATAGCTAGAAAGTTGAAATTTTCACAGATGATGTATTTCTGTTGCCGCTATAACAACAAATACAGAATAAAATTAATATTTAAGTGGGGCTCCCATACAACAAACGTATTTTTTTTGACGTTTTTTGCGATAATGAAACGGAACCGTTCGTGCGCGAGTCCGACTCGCACTGGGCCGGTTTTTTCTAAATTAATTACATAATAAGTTCTCGTCGTTCCAGAGTATTGTAAAAAGATCACTTTCTCCTTTCCCACATGAACCGAAGATCACACGACAAGCAGCAACAAAATAATTTTGATTATATTTTATTCCAAAATCAACATAAAATCAATAAGTCTTATAAAATATCTTTCTTATTCAATCGTGCATCTTAATCGACAATTCAGCGGCACTTGTATTTATCATCTCATTACCCTATAGATTTGACTGGCTCATTAAGAGGGTATGCTCACAAAACAGGGAGAAGGCAGAAGTTCTAATTCGTATTTGCGTGCTGCCACCAAAACCCGTGCAACCGCTCTTCGGTTCTATCTGCAATTTCATTCGAGATTTTCCACTAGAGATGTCGCATGCTAAGATTAGTGTAGTGATTGAAATTTTTGAACGCAGTCAGGCGAGATTCATTTGCCGAGATTTTCCGTTTCTTTTTAAGAATGCGTTCTTTTACTACACTCACTAAGGATATATATTTTATTTATTAATTTATTAACACACTCTATGTATGTACATAGTTGTTGTATGTTGCTAATCTTCTTCTTTCGTATCGATTAACTTAAACTTAAGTCTCAACCATTCAGATGTTGTCCGACTAGTATGTAGCTAATCGGACAGCTCTGTCATTCGCTACGTTTAAATCCTGAAAGGTGCAGGTGGTCGGGCATGAAGGGCAGGCAACGCGTTGGGCCATATCTTGCATAGACGCGAGCAAAATTTGGATTGATTGTCTGGCAGATTTAACACGTTCGCTACCAAGGACTTGGCTCCCGTGAGACACAATGGCTATTTAATTGTTTCAGTAATTACGGCAGCGAACGTGTTAAACTAGTTTTTGTCGGTTTCGGTAGTTGCTACGACTGGTCCTTCTGATCTCTTGCTTCTGTTCATCAAGGTAATTATTGTTTGGTGCCTATGGCGTGAGATACAGCGCCTCTGTCGCTTCATCTGTAAGGAATGCAGCTGTTGAGGTGCGCTTGCGACTTGCGTTCTGATGTCCTGTGGTATCTAGCTGGGAGCTAGGGGAAGAGAGCATGGAACTTCTATAAATTGAAAGCCAGACACCTCCTTTAGACAACTTTACATATTTGTTTTTCAACCTGAAATTATGAATTTATTCGTTCGATGTTGAGAGAGAGAGGTTGCTTTCAAATAGAGTGCGGTCACTTGAGTATGTGGTTCAAATTTAACTTACAGGAAAGTTACTCCCGATTTCTGTATTAAGAATTCGTAGTTGTGTATTTGTAAAACTCTACTTTAAAACCTTGCAGACTTTGGCATTCATGTAGGGTTTGAAACATTTTCAACTAAAATTATTCAATTCGGAACCCGGCCTTTAGTTTTAATATGGAAAATCCAAAAAAAAATCCTTCTAATAGTGTCACACAATTGAAAGTAAGCCTTCACAAACAACCCATATGTAAGTATACACTGCAAATAAAAGTGTTATCACCCAGCGTATAAAGATTATACGCGCGTATAATATTGTTGCTATCCGTACTTACGACCACTTAAACGTAAGCGACTCGTTTTCCTCATTTAACTATCTCAATTGAATGTGAGATGGTAATCATCTGATTGGCTTTTAATTTAGTATTCGCTGCCAGATCATATTGTTTTATTTAAAAGTGAATAAGCAACGACTTCAAAATAGACGTACTAAGTATCGCCAGGAATGAAAATGTTTGTCTGCACTCGCGAAACATGCAAAACAAGAAAAAAAAACTACAAATCCGTTAAATAAGCAATCCATTTATGGCACACCTCTTAAAGTTCTTCGAAAAAAAAAAGAGAAATTCAAATTTCGAACGGATTATCCCGTCAAAAAGTGACATGCGAGCATCCGAATTAAATTGGCCGAACGCGGTGGTCGAAGGAAAAAAACGCAAAAGCATCAAAGAAAACCGCAGACCGAGGCGTCAATCTTGCAGATTTTCAGTAAAAAAAAGAAAATAAAAAAAATAACGAGGTGGGTTATTATTGCTGTCTCGTGTCTGTATTGGTAGCTCAGTGTGAGATCCGAACGCAACGCGCGCGCGCGCTCCCGTCATCGCGCTATTTCCCATTTACCACCACCGTGACACGAGACCCATTAGAAAAACAATACAACTTTAGACGATTTTTTATCGATTCGATATTGATTTTCGATTCGATATTTCAGTGCGTGTGTGACTGCCAGTGCTGTGTTGTGTTCCATTTATGAAATGCAAAGGTGACTAGTTTTACTTTTTTTTCATTTAATTAAGTATTATCTGTGCCTGTACTATTAGTGGTTCGCTGATTACGGCGCAAGAATGCGCCACAGTTTTGGTAAGTATCAAGTTTGTCCATGATTACCTATTTCTGTACATTTATCTGTCATTTTTAATTGCGTGAATCTCAAAACAGTGTGATTACGGTTCGCAGCCGACATATCTAATATCTATGAATAGAACGCATCTATTCTGCTAATACATTCGATCGGCTGAAATAAAAAAGTTCATGATGTAGAGTAGGTATGCCAACGGCGATAAGATTTAAATTCATCTAGACCGCTTTAGAAAGTTTTTTGGAAATGTCTATCGAATAGAATCATGATTTTGTTCTACTAAAAATAAACTAATTAACAAATTAATTTAGTGTAACTTAAAAACACGGTATCGTCTACTGTCTTGAAATTCGGGTTTTGTCTTATCTACGACCTAATAGAGGATTCCTGTGTTATCTGTTGATAAAAATTTAAAGTGGCGTTTATTTACAACATCCTGAAAACTTGTCCTTTCCTAAATTTAACTAGCCATGTTCTTTCCAGGGAGTCTTCAAAGTCCTCATCACCTTACTGTATTGTCCCTATTTATTAGCGCCTTATAATTTTACTTCACACATCGATTTTCTCTGTAATCACTTCTTTGCTTTAAGAATCGAGTCATCTTCGTGTGATTAATTTTATTATCAAAATCTCTGATAAAATTCATCTCTCTCCACAAGATGACAGTTCATTTTTGTCTCTGATACCTTCAAAATCGGGAGAGTTCGAAAGTACTTGTAGCTCAAACAGAGGAAGGCTCAGTGGGATAATAATTTGAGATATTGTCCCATTTTCCAAAGATAGCCACTCAATTCATTGTTTCTCACGTAGCAACGATTGTGGTGCTAGTCAACCCTGGGCTTATCCCAGTTGTAAACGACCCTTTGTGCCTATTGACCTTGTTTGTTCTGTCTCCTGCTTGATATGGAGGGAAGTGGAAATTATGTTTCTTTTTTCCACTCCTCCGTTATTCTTTTCTGATCAATTTCGTTGCGGGATTCAAGATCTCTCATTATTCTCAAGAAATTCATTCTCCGGGACTGCATCGAGCTTCAATCGGCACTTTATCTTTATCTAATCGATTCTGGCTTTCAGGAGTTTGATTCATTTGCTGAAAGACAAGCCCAAAATGTTCCACTGCTGAGACTTAGGTCCTATCTTTGTAAAATCCCGAGAGGAACCTAATCAACATCGCCAGCCCTGCGCAGGTTGGTGGTGGTCGCAACGTTCTTACGTGTCATGCCGGTTTCTAAGCTTTTTGTCAAAGTTATAATTAACAGTAATGCTGATGAATAAATAGAAATATTAAGCGCCTGCCTAACTTCGATCCTGGCTCACCATTACTGCTCGCTTAAGCTAAGTCAGGTAAAGTTTCTGTTACGTATGTAGGTAGGTATGAGATGTAAACACAAACAGAATCATATCTCTAACTAAGCATCAATACATAGGTACTTACCAATTCCCTTACGATGCCATCCTTCACCGTTTAAGAAGCAGCTGATTAATTGCATATTAGTAAACTGCCTAACTAGGACCAATAATCTTGAAATCCGTGGCCACTGGATCATAATTTACTGCTGTTTATTTTTTGCTGTAATCAGGTAAAATGGTTACATATGTAACCGTATGTGCTGTATCTGTTAAAACGGAACCAGCTCTCTGAGTTAGCACTGGTCATGCCAGTGTTTTCCTACACCGTTTTAAGAGCAGTTGTGAACAATTGCAAAATGGACGTAGTAAAATGTAAGGCTGCATTAGTCCAAAATCACAAAGTTTGACTAAAAATTCGTGGCTGTTTCCACCTTTATTGCGTTGTTGCAGTCAGTAGAAAATTCTGTTACAAATATATGAGGTATCTGCTAAAAAGTAACAGCTCTCTAAGTAAGCGCCGACACTGAGTCTCTTTTAAAGAAACTGTTCAGCGGATGAATGTTAAATGTTAGACGTCAAAGTCGCGTTAATGACTTCAAGTTAGAGGTGACAGCGGTTTACATTGGCATTGATTTGCAATAAAATTGAAGTGGTGGGTTATTTTTACAGAACTACTACTTTACTTGCTACAAGAAAAGTTCTTCTTCTACGTGTACCTTATGTATGGGTATACTTAGATATGTATTATAACATTCTTTTCGGTCTTATGACATCGGACATTTTAATGCCAAAATTGTAAGTATAAGTTGGCTCAAGGTTTACTTTTTCATATGCCAATATGATTCAAAAACATATTTAATTTTGGAATAATTGCTACGACGATGAAGAATAGAGCAGGTCTAGATAATGTTGCTGAAAGTGGAAATCCTTTGCGTAAGTTACTTTTTTGAAATTCAAGAAGATGTAGGCACCGTGCATTCCAAAGCAGACTCGCTGAAAAGATTTGATCTGGAAATGAGCACTGGTTTTCAATCTTTTACTATGTATTATAGGAACTAGCTTCCACCAGCGGCTCCGCTCGCGTGAATGTCGAAAATTATCCCAAGGGAACATATTCCAGGGATAAAAAGTATCCTATGTGCTATTCCAGACTATAATCTATCTCTGTGCTTTTCATCCAGATCCGTTCAGTAGTTTTTGCTTGAAAGAGTAACAAACAAAGAAACACACACACTCACAATCTTTTGCTTTTATAATTATATTAGTGTGAAATCGTACTAATATTATAAATGTGAAAATTTGGATGGACGGATGTATGTATGTTTGTTACTCAATCACGCCATTAAGGCTCAACGGATCTGAATGAAATTTGGCAAAGAGATAAATTGATATAGTCTGGAACAGTACATAGGCTACTTATTCCCCGCATAACCCTTGGGATAAGAAATAACCTTAAATGTTACCTAGATTCTGTAAACTTATGAATTCCTAATTCGCTCAAAAGACTAAAGCGCCGCCAAATATATAAATAATTTTATTTAAATAAGCAATATGTTATGTAAATTGCACATTCATAATATTTAAAGTAACTACTACCGTATGCAAAATTCATTTGTACAGTGTACACGGCAAATAAAAACTTTCCTAAGAGTACAATTAGGGCCAAACAAACTGGCCTCGATATATTTGTACAGAGTAGTCTACTCAGATACACTTCGTGGGCAGATATTATACGATTCTTCTTCTTGTCGTGTCAATTGACTTCTATATCTATCAAATTTTGTTTGACCATACACATTTGTGGCTACTGGGACATCTCCGTCATTGGCCACTTTCAGATCCTGGAAGGGGCACGTGGCAGGTAATTTGGTAAGGGATATCTTTCGAAGAGGCTCCACAATGCACTGTGTTTGGAACGGTTTTATGATACTCCATTAATTAAACTATCTCATTTGTTTATACTGGGTAATTACGGCCCAGACTTACGAGTTGTAGGTTCGAAACAGAGCAGGCGCTTTACTTTGTGTAAATTATTTCGTCAACTCAACTCTCAAAACGGTGAAGGAAAACATCGTGAGGAAACCGGCATGTCCTAGAACCAACATTCGAAGACATGTGACATCTGCAATCCACACAGCGTCTGCGTGGTGGATAATAGCCCATTCCCTCTCACAGAGAGGAGGCCTGTGTCCCAGCTGTGGGAACATTAAATGGCAGATGATGATGATGATGATCTAGCAGAGGGCCTTTCAAAGCTGATGTAATAGTGATTTTATGATCATGTTGTCATTTATCTGACCTCACGATGGTTGTGAGCTTGATTTGGTGCTGTTTTAGGTGTGTTTCATCTGAGTAGCTAATCCTACTTTAACCGAAAAATATTGAGCAAGGTTTTCCGATAATCTGTTCTAGATTATCGGAAAACCATTGACGACACATTAAATCGTATTTAAACACATACGCTTTTTCCCATGGAGGTAGGCAGAAACTACAGGACTTCCTTCAATCACCACATGCTCGTGTTGCTGAACCAGTTTTATAACAAATTTTAACTAAACCTCCTTATCATACTAATGCCACTCCATTTAATTATCTTTACTTTCTCTAATCTCATTATGTGCTGCCGGCAACTACAAAGCACTAACTCTAACACATTTTCACTCAATGTTAAAGACATTGACTCTGCAAATATTTTCACACTTTGTGTATTTTGTTTGGGAAATGATAAAAACACAACAAAACACTGTAAAATGCCTCTAATGCAAATTCTTTCAATCATGAAATTTTGCTGAAAAATAATACGGATATTACAAGTCCGACCCCAAAAATCTTATGTTTTGCCTTTCCAAATATTGAATTAAGGTGTTTGGTTAAGCTTTGCAAACAAACAACAAATGTGTAATTATTTTGCCAGCCAGTGTACAAGGTACGTCTTATCTAGTACTAGATAGTAGGAGTAAACGTTTGCTTTGAGAGAAATGTGTAAACAATTAATTTTGCATTTAGTCCTTTCTCTAAGACTTTATTAAGTGCCTTGAGCATGAGCATTTCATTAGATGATGAAGAGACTTGTTAACCTAGCTTTTGAAAATGTACAGTTTGTCCTCTTTCCTTTAAAATGTATGTATGTAGGTTGCCTTCGATGACCCGTTATTTTTTCATCTTGAATAAACATTTTAATAGTCAGGTGAAGAATTCGATACCATCCTTCTTTACAAATTATGTGTGGTCGACGCAACGTGTGTATTCTTCGATTTTGTCGCTCATTTTTGGTTTCTTATGTGATTGAAATGGAAATCTAAGTCAATGCGTTTGTTTAAAGAGTTTTCGGAGAAAACCGGTCAAGTGCGAGTCGGACTCGTGCTTCGGGGGTTCCGTACAAACGTCTAAAACTTGATAAATTAAACGACTTAGGTCGCTGTCAGTTTACCTACAAAATCAAAATCAAAATTTCCTTATCAAAAAGAACGTTCAAAAGTTTAAGACGTTCAAAACTTTAGAAAATCAAAAAAATATATTTAAAAGTAATAATAATTGATTCTACCGTCCATTCGGCAATGTAGCTTGTTATGGAGAAGAACGGACAAGAAACTCCACACGTACTCTTTAAAAAAAAAAGTGTTTTACAAGTATTTGGTTACATTATTCTTGTTGAAACAATACATATATGTGAGAACGATGTAAAAAAACGTGCACGTAAAAGCGTCTGGAGTAAAACAGACAATCAAAAATACAATAAATAGGTAATTTAAAACAGGCCGAGGCAGCTAAGTTATGACCAATCCCAACTGATGGCACCCGTTCACGAACATTACACATGGATCGGCACCACTCAGCTCAACCATGATGAAGGGAACCGAATGATCCAATACATGTGCCACCATCAGAGAGACATTAGAGAGAGCACGACACACTAGCAACTGCCAGGGCACACTGAAGTCAACGAACGACACATAGGTAGAGTAAATGGTAGATTTACAGTTGATACATAGTACACATATACGTGCTGTGCAGTTATATAGTATTAAAATAAATTGAGTTTATACAACACAAATATATTCATACAGTCTTCAGCAGGTCCGACAATACTTCAGAACTTTTCTGCTTATCTGACTTGTCTTTGTGCCCTAGTCGCTGTGGAGCAGGACTAGCGTTGAGCCAAACATTTTTATCAGCGATGTAATGCCGCAACTTATAATTTACCTGCCTGCATAGTGTGCGTTTTATACAAGTTTTGAATTTCGCCTCATTCAGTTCTACAATGTGGGGAGGTATTTTATTGTAACATTTATTACTTTAGCCAGCCTGAAACCTAGTTGAGTTAATTGGTCCCTATTTCTAGTAACATAATTATGTCTATCGCTGTTTTTACTAAAAAGATGTAAATTATTTCTAACGTATATGATGTTTTCGTAAATATATTGACAAGGTACCGTCATGATGTTAATGTCCTTAAACAGTTCCCTTAGAGAATCGCGGCGGCGAAGATTCTATATCGCTCTGATGGCTCGTTTTTGCAGAATGAAAATTGACTGCATGTCTGCAGCCCTTCCCCATAGTAATATACCGTAAGACATTATACTACGAAAGTAACTAAAAGAGACCAGCCTCGCGGTATCTACATCAGTAAATTGACGAATTTTTCTAACAGCATAAGCTGCCGAACTTAACCGCCCCGCAAGTGATATTAAATGAGGACCCCATTGTAACCTTGAGTCTAGCTTGATCCCCAGGAAAACAACTACACATAACTTTGTAATGTATACAGGATGTTTCCCTTTACTTGTGCTATTGTATAAGACATCGACGGGCATTACCTATCAGTTCTGATCCCCGTGCGAGTGTGCGGCATCGTATCTTTTGATTGCGTTGACTTAGAAGTTTGATATTTTCATGGCTCTAAGGGATTGCAGATCTGAGTATTTGGCTTTTGAGGAATGGAACCCTAAAAGTGATGAAAAACATTTTGTCGGTCGTGGCAGTAGGTGGGTATTCATAAAACTCTCGTGGACTGTTTAAGAACTGTATAAAGTGACTTTCAGCTCGCATGACCAATAACGAATCGTGTAGCCTATCGAAGCTATTGATTGGTTTTTCTGAACGATTCCCATAACAGTCTCGGTGGCCAATATCACCTGCAGTTATTTATGAATCTTCAGCTTGAGCTACCTGCAGCATAAATCTCAATTTAGAATTACCTAGTTTGGAAGAAGTATCATCGTCATCATATTAGCGAAAGGACGAAAGACGTCCACTGCTGGACATAGGCCGCCCCCAAGCGTCGAAGAAGAAGAATACTGAAAATATAATACCGGTAGAAGTATACTTACGCAATATCCAAAAGCCTTTTTTTTCCTGAAATAACTTTGAGAAAATACCTATTTCATAATAATTATAGTTTGAATTCGATGAATACTATGATCGAAAAACCAAATTTTCGTCAGCAATAGAATTTTCGTGTCTGGAATTGTCTGCTATGAAAATGAATTCTAATAAATCTTTATATTAGTCCTAATAATATTATAAATGTGAAAATGTGTATGTTTGTGTTACAAGCAAAAATTGCAGAACGAATTTGGATGAAATTTTGCACACAGAAACCTCATAACCTAAGGCCTCCCTCTAGGTGAAACGACGAACTGGTTTAGACCGCAGGAGTCCGGTGGATGCGAAACGCACATGACCGATCAGTGTGGCGACGCTTGGGGGAGGTCTAAGTCCAGCAGTGGACGTCCTTCGGCTGAAATGATGATGATGATACCTCATAACCAGGTAATAGGTACCATGTGGGTTACTTTTCAGCAGTACATCGGAGCAGTGGTGGCCCAGTGATATCGGCCGCGACTTACAAGTTGTAGGTTGTGGGTTCGAGCCCACGCAGGGACTTTACTTTGTGTAAATTATTTCATCACCAATGCTCTCAAAACGGTGAAGGAAAACATCGTGAGGAAACCGGCATGTCCTAGAACCAAAAATTCGAAGACATGTGACATCCACCAACCCGCACTGGGCCCGCGTGGTGGATTGCGGCCCGTTCCCTCTCACAGAGAGGATGCCTGTGTCCCAGCAGTGGGAACATTAATAGGCTGATTATTTGATGTGGGTTACTTTTCGACATTTACGCGGGCGGAGCCGCAGTCTTGTATAGTATATACATATTAACATATAAAATAAAGTCGCTATTTTTGCCTATATATGAACATATTTATTCTTAACTACTCAAGCCGTTTTTATACCGTTTTCACTATCATTAAGATAATTTCTTCCGGAAGGCGCGCGTATTTTATTATCTGGAATAGCTGATATAAATTGACAACTCCTAGTTCTGGCTTCATAGCGGATAAAGAAAACATATGATCATATTTTAAAAACTGAATGAATTCTGCTCCTCTATACTATATATATATTTATAATATTATAAATATAATTTTATAAAGCTGAAGAATTAGTTTGTTTGTTTGTTTGAACGCGCTAATCTCAGGAACTACTGGTTGGAATTGAAAAATTATTTTTGTGTTAGGCTATATTACATCACGCTATGACCAATAGGTGCGGAGCACAAATGAAAAATGTTGCAAAAACGGGCAAATTTATTCCCTTTTGAGAGCTTCCGTTACGTGCGCTGCGCAAGCGGTTAACGTTTCGGAAAAATCATGTATGTAGTGTAGGTAGGGTAGGCTAGGTAGGGTAAATGGGTAGGTAGGTAGCCCGTTGACGGGAGCGAAGCCGCGTGGGACAGCTAGTGTATAATATGAGCAAATCAAGGAACCAAAGAAGCCAAAAGGCCATTCATACAAAAAAAAAATGATAATTTTTTTTCCACTACACACTGTATAGCGGACCAGTTTTACTGACTTCGAATAAACTTTACAACCGAACTAGAGCCATACCTATTTTGCGATGGAGTAGCACATTCTCAACTAAATAGCAACATCGTCAACAACATTCAATACTCAACAACTGTATCCCACAGCTCACTGTAGTTATTTAAATTATAATTAGGCTATAAATGCATATACCGCGTCCAAACAAACTGGTTTACGCAAATAAAGTTCAAGTTAACTCCGAGCACTTTAATTGCTTACCGACCGAGTGTTTCGAAATTATGTATTTGTAGAAATTATGCAAGTTCCAATGAGTTTTTCTAATCTCTGGTAGTATTAAAATGTTAGATTTATTTTGTGGATTGTTAATTGGTTTTATAACTTGAGTGTCTGGCTTGCTGCTGAGTTTTTATATTTGTAGTTACAGGCAGATTGTCGGATAGCTATCCACTATGTGATAACCCCGGTACTGTAGATGTCCATTGGCGGCGGTGATCGATTACCATAAGGTGGACCAACTGGTAGTTTGCCACTCCATGGCATTAAAAAATACTCTAGTCAGACACTGGCAAGCAAAACATTTAGGCGCACGGTTGGCACAGCAATTGACTGCTGCGCTGCGTGTCGCGGGTTCGATTCCCGCACGGAACAAATATTTGTATGACCTACAGATAGTTGTTCCGGCTCTGGGTGATGTGTATGTGAGTTTATATGTTTGTAAACGCACCCACGATACAGGAAGAAATTCCTAGTGTGGAGCAAAGTTATAAAAAAAAAGTGACAACGTTATTAGCAATTAATGTAACTCCTGAAAGCTGGGATCAACAATGACAATCATCAGAAAATCACCAAGGCAATGAAGCTCGACGAGTCTTAGAGAAACGATACAATTGTTTTAGCAAGCCGGCAGAGACTCCTACCTGTTCTTACTCCCGAAATTAAAATAGCAGTGGGAATGACGGATCTCTTGGCCATAAATGGACCGCTCCATTCCAGTTAACAAATACTCCCTAACAACATCAGTTTTGTACTGAAAGTATCAACTATAATAATATAATCATCTTCCTGCCCTTGTCCCATGTCACTTGGGGTCGGCAGAACAAGATTTCTTCGCAACTATGCTCCTCTACGTAACCCTTGAGTGGATACGGGTAGATTTTTATTTATGTATTTAACTATTTAATATTACTTATTACATTTAGATGCCCACAATCTAAAATTAAATAAAACTTTTAAAACCAATCAAAAACTGAACTTATAATACGTACTTAAGATAACACTTATAATTATTCCACAAGCAAAACTCAATCAAGGAAAGCCCAGTTTACTGGTCACCAACTCGATATACAACACTAGTAACGGTGTACTTAATGGAAGGCAGACTTTATTTACGATGCATCGCGGCGCATAGCTTCACATCGCGCGCTCCACATATCGGGCGGCACATCAAAGCTAAGGGCTGCACACACTGCATACTAAATACTACAAATGATTGTAGGGGAATGTTTCCTGTTATTGTTTTAACATAGCTTTGTTCTAGAAGTCCGGAGTTGTTTGTTGAAGTGGTGACTTGAATTGTATAGTTAAAAAGTTCCTAACTGTGTATATCGTGCTTCTGAAAAATAAACGTACGCGTTTTATGCAAATATAACTTCACGCGTGTATTCCCAAAGAGATTAAGAGATAGGCAGAAGTTTACGTCTATGTACTCCCATATTGCGCTATTAATGTTGTAATAGGAGGGTGAACTTATTATTGAATTTATATATTGCAAATCCGGACTCCAGCAGGCTTATTACGTATTTTTCAACAGCAAAACGATTACGATTTTTGTGCAATAATTGCTCTTCGAAACAGAAGTTTTAGGGCTTTTGACAAACTGTGACCAATTAGCAAATTCTATGTTGTGTTATTTTTTTAAATTATCTTATGTGTTGTATGTATTTCCTGACAGCTACATCCTGGGGGTCATTAAGTCAAGAGTGAATAGGTTACTTCTAGGCAAGCGTGCTTCATCGTCGACCTCATCATCGCTTACCATCAGGTGAGATAGTGGTCAAGCGCGAGCTTATCAAAAATAAAATAAAAATGTGTATGGCGCACCTACACTGTAGGTAATTCCGATTTTTATGACATAACTCATTTGATCGCGCGATTATTGCTGATTGCTGTTTCTAACGTAATAAATCTGCGGGCTGCTACTAAGAAATACCAGATGGAAAAATCCATTAGGTACCACTTTTCTCGACCCGAGCATCGAACCTAGGCCCTTGACACAAAAATGTTAAAGACCCTTGAATTTAACCAGAGACCTAAATTCCCTAACCATAAAGCTATACTAAGGTAAAGTTTACCGCTGAAAATGCAATTTTCACGTTATTTTAACCTTAATTTCTCGAAACTGTCCACTTATGACATGTCCACCGTGACATGGCGTTGCGCTCATTACCCCGTGACACTGTTGAAAGTTTCATGTGCCTGTAATGTCACACGTGGTGACGGAACAAGGTGCGACTGCGTGATGGTGACACGAGGGTTTGGCGACTGCATTTAGCGTAATAATGGGTTTACTAGCTGGTTCTTCCTTTGTGTTATTTATTTCATCACCAGTGCTCTCATGAAGTTGAAGAAAATATCGTAAGGGAGGCCCGCATATCCTAGAAACAAAAATTGAAAATATGTGGCATTGACCAACTCGCTCTAGGGCCGCGTTTTCTACCTAAAAAGAGACCTATTTCCCTGTGTCAATTATCGAAAAATATGTGCTGTTTTTAAATACATGCAATATCTAAAAAAAATACTTTGTTTATTTTATCCTATCACAAAAAACGGCAAAAAAAAACGTTTGTTGTATGGAACCCCACTTAAATATTTATTTTATTCTGTTTTTGGTATTTTTTGTTATAGCGACAACATAAATACATCATCTGGGAAAATTTCAACTGTCTAGCTATAACGGTTCATGAGATACACGGACCTGGGACCTGGGCCTGGAGACAGACGGACGGTTTTTACCCTTTGGGTACGGAACCCTAAAAAATAAACGAAATACCAGACATGTTATGACAACTTACTCTGATCACGTTCTATTCCATGAAAAAACTAATTTCTCACAATCCTAGACAGATCACACATATTGAAGATATTTGTATGTCTCTACTAACATAAGGAAGCTATTCTATGCTAAAAAACTAGCGCTTAATCCCCAGAGATTATCCTGTGGGGGTCGATCTACTATTCTCTTAGATTTAATCTAAATCTTAAACAAACACGTATAGGGTTTAAAATAGGTTGCAAGTTTTGAACAATTATTTTACAAGGCCATTGACGTTTCTATAATTGTTCCAAAGAGATGAGAAAGTAATTTAATTAGAAATAAATTACATTTTATTGGTCTGTTATGGTTATTTTCCCACAGTTTTCGGGAGAATTAACGTATATCTGCTACTAAATGGGTCGGCTTTAGGAGTATCTATACTTAATATAAGTTATTTTTGTTTAAAAAGGTTATGAGCTGGCTTAATTTTCTCTCCTATTTTACTTAATAAGTATAATTACAGGCAATTTATTTGGCGTTTCCTGTCTTCACTTTTCAATCCGTGCGTTACAAAATATTGTACCACCCATTAAGTAACTAAAGGTAAGAGCCGTAGTTGATCATAATATTTTCAAGAAGTCCATTAATCACTGAAAAGTTCCAGACACGAATTTTTCAAAATTGAGTTACTTTGAAGATTGATAGAGAAGCTTCTAATGTTGTTGTGAGCAACACGGTCAATTAAATATAATAAAAAATAGATCTGTGTCATCATCATCATCATCACCAGCCTATGAATGTTCCCACTGCTGGGACATAGGCTTCCTCTCTGTGAGAGGGGATGGGCCGTAATCCTCCACACGGGCCCATTGCGGGTTGGTGGATGTCACATGTCTTCGAATTTTTGGTTCTAGGACATGCCAGTTTTCTCTCGATGTTTTGCTTAAAGAGATCTGTGTACCATCTCATTTTTTTCCAAAATAAGATTTGTTATCCTCAAACATGCTTGTGAATAAATCGTGAGTCTATTTTTAAACAAAACGTTTTGACAGTGCCAACTTTTGGCTTAGTTACCAACATTGCTAAGACGTACTAGCTGACGGCTTCAAGAATGACTTAAGCCATGCACTCATGTCGTTCCGGTAGACGAACACAATAGTGCTTTATTTTAATTAACTCCCACAATACAAGCACTATGTTAATGTTAGCGCCAACTATTTGTTCACGATCTGACTGCTGGTAGATATATTGCTGCGTGAAAAGCCGATTCATTTCTATTTCCATACATAACAGGGCAAAAAATACAACTTAACACGGTAAGAATTAGCAACTGGCTAACTTTTACAAATGAGTTAGTCCATTTGTACAAGAAACTTTGATTCCAATTCGTTGACTCAGGGCCACAGCTCAGGGGTGAAGTTATATTTGTTAAGCTTCATACCTACGGCTGCAGTTACATATATTATGTCGATTATAACCCTACTTTGGCACTGTTGACGTCTTTTCTGATGGCTCAAATTTATTTGATTTATTTACTAAAATTGTAAGTACGTGCATGTGGACGGAATGCGATGCAAGTGGACCGATTTGACCGATTTTAGCAAGATCCCTAAGGGCGGTTACGCACTACATCCGATCTGTGTCCGTGATTTCAGGTCCGAGTTCTATGCGAATTGAAAATGTTCTGAATTATGACGGATAGAATTCGGATTCTGATCGGATGCAGTGCGTAACCGCTCTAAGAATTAGCAATGGCTCAAATAAACACTTTTACAAATGAGCTAGTGACAAGCCCATTTGCTGAATTTGTTCTCAGTTATTTAGTGCCTTCGCTTGCAAATAAACTTCAACCTTCGTTGACTCAGGGGTGTTGTTCCATTAACGTTAAAGGTTGCTAATTTGAATTTAAGCATGTTTTATAGTGTCTGGAAATCGTTGACTGAATTCTCTTGGCGTTGACTTATACTTATTAATATCTTTAAGCCAGACTTTGGAGGTATTGACCAATAAAGACTTGAAAATTCCATTTAAAGCGTCATTCAGACACTGTACACGCCAAATAAAGATCAGTGCGCCTGGTGCTAAGAATGATTGGATTGATCAGCACTGTCGGCAGTCAATGCTTACCATCAGAGAGACTGAATGTGGGATCGTTTCAAAGTGCTCTCAATGTAACAAGTATACAGTTTACCACACTCAGTGGCAACACTTTGATCGTGAGCTAGCCAGCGTAATACGGAGTTTTATTGGTATAATGATACTGCTCATATTACCATTGAAGTGCGGAATGTGTGACCATTTTTTTTATCGTGCGATTTCTTCAAAAGGTGCCTAGACTTTTGGGGAAAAGACCAGAGAGTGTCGGGTTTTTACCTCAGTAAAACTACCCCGGTGATCACCATCAGCACATGGAGAGGATCCCTCTTAAAGACTAGCCCGGAACCACCTCTGACGCCTTTTAGAAGAGTCTAAAGGGGAGCCACGCTGTAACCTTGTGTACCTACCACAAATGTGAAAATGTAAACCAAATTGTGTGAGGCCGTAGTATCTACAAAATAAATTCAATTTAATTCAGACCATAGACATTTACCCTTCACTATTAAAGCTTATCCTCTGAAGTTGCCACATCTACAATTTATGTACCAGTCCATTAGTTTATGTATGTAAAAGGACACTCATATTTTATAGTATTAGTGTCTTCACCTCAATTCTGAGATGTGGCCGCTATGGGCAGTCACAATGTCGTAAATATTACTAAATTAGTAATTAAACATCTTATTAAATTAATGTTGCGTGTGCGCATGTGACCTATAAATAGGTACAGGGTGTTGGATAGTGAGTTCTACATCTGTTCTGTAAATGTGAAGTTGATGGGGGGTAATAGCTTTAATAATGTAATACATCGAAAAAACAAAACATTTAAGTGAAATAACTGTTAACACTAAAGAAACACACTAAGACACTAGTAGAAACTATATAATTTTGTAGACTTAATCAAACGTATTGCGGAAACCATTTCTCACAAAAATTAAGACCGAAGTGCCTCCAGAAAAAGTGATAGTGTTATGTGAAAGTGAGTGAGTTGATTAGCGATGGAAATTTCCGAAAAGGCCACATGGGATTGACATAATTAATTGACATGCACTATCGAAATGGTACGTTGTCAGTCACATAATAATTTTGCTCTTTATATTTCGCTGGTAGATTGTTACTTTGTCTAAAATCTCACTCCAAACACTCATACCATGTACCTTCTCCTACCCCCATCACACTTCTATTATAAAGGTGAAAGTTTGTGAGTGCGTGTGTGTGTGTGTGTGTGTTTGTGTTTATATGTTTATTACGTCTGCACGCTCAATCGGCTGCACGGATCTGCATGACATTTGGCACAGAGATAGATTATAGTCTGGAATAGCACATAGGATTTTTATCCCGGGAATATGTTCCCTCGAGATAAGTTTTGACTTTCACGCGGGCGAAGCCGCTGGTAGAAGCTAGTATATCATATTATACAGTAAGTTCAAGTGACTTGGTTTACATTATAGAAAATATATTACCTATTATGTACACAATAGTAAATTATTTAAAGTTTATGTCTAGTAATGCAATATTAAAGTCACATTAAATCTATTGTGATTTGTGATTCAGATTGTGTGGTCCTAACTCCTAGGCACTCCTACCTAAGCCATGATTTTACCGTATGGATTCAAAATTGATTAAGTACAGTTATATAAATTTATTGTTTCTCACCTTATGGATAAATGACAGTTGCACGTCATAAAACTACAAGATCTATTTTTTCATGTAACAGATTTATCAAAAGTTATAAAAAATCTATTTCCCTGACTTTAACAAAGATGAGAGACTAATAAGTGTTAAATACTCAAATCAAAGTTGTTTCTTTACCCCATGCAAGGAATACACACCCTGCCTGTTCTAGTAGAATCCAAAGGCATTAAGTCCGGCTTTTGAATCTTTTTTTGATTGAAGTCCAATGATGCTATAAATATACTGAGGTAGATATGTCTTTTTGTCTGCGCTGCAATACAAACACAAGCTGACCAGCTTGAGTGTACTCAGTCCGTCCTGCGTCTGACTGCGACACGAACGTTCGTTTAGGCAGTATGTTTATCTCTTTCTAACAACGGGGTCTAGTATATCTCTGCGATCTTTTAACCTACTCAGTGATAGAAATATAGTTCCAAGTTCTATAGGTCCTATGTAGGTAGCTAAAGTTAAATGTCGCCATGTTTTTATTTCTTTAGAATGAGTAAGACGTCTCAACGAATCTCATTGTTGAAGTCTAAATAAATAAATAAGCAAGATAATAATATATGTCGTATAGGAGTTTGAATTCGCGCCCATTCTGTGGGAATCATAAGACTTCGCCTTTAGTGTGTGACTTACGACTTGAATCGCCGAATGCAGAAGTGCGTAGTGCTTAAGTAACGCACTACGCACTTCTGCCTTACCTTTTGAGGAACACAAGTGTGGTGTTACTAAGGCCCGTATTCCGGTTCATGCTCATACGCAACTCATTTCAAACTGGAAATGGACATTTGTGATTCAATCCTCAAGTCCAAGATCCTAGACGCTCCATCCCTTACTGAATTCTTTTGACACAAATCAGTGGAATTCAGCGGTGTTAGCATGTACTACTTGGAACGTACTCGTACTTGCGAACTTGGACTTTCATTCTCATTCATTACTTACCACACATTTTGTTTAGAAAGAATTCAGTAAGGTCTGGGGCGTCTGGGCTCTTGCTATATTGAGTACACGTATGTCAAGCTGGAGAATCATATGCCAAACTCGAGAATTGTGATTTGCAGTTGATTTGTATGTGTGGCCAATTTTGAGTTTGAGTCGAGTATAAGCAACCGGAATACGGGCCTTACACTATAATAACTTAACCACATGTTTAAGACATAAAATCCATATGATAGTCAACTGAAACCAGCCGATAACAAATTATAGACACTAAACCTAAACAACAGTGTCCAGAGAAAACTTTGACTCTCTATTCAAAAGTTAGAAACTACCTCTGACGTCACTGTTTGTAAATCACGATCATAATAGAGCAGTAAAGTGAACATGAGTGTTATTGAACTTACCTGGTGGCTAGTAGTTCCTAGTGCCAGACTCAGCTAGACAAAGCACGCCACTGGGTCACTCAAGTGTTTAGCACTAAACTATATAAATCTAAACGTTTCTACTTTCTATTGAAATTTTAGTACTGGGGTACACGGTTTGAAGTCGAAGTTTGCGACTTTTTTCTGTCATTAATAGTCGTGATGGATTAGCATGACGAAATTCCTACTGGAGGTGGAACTGCCCGACCGTTCATCCCTAAACAGATTCAGATTGTCTGGAGCCAGACAATAGTAGAGCCGACCCTACCTACGAGTATAGAGGGACAGAGCTAGCAAAATGAAAAGAGATGAGGTCAAACTTTTCCTAAGTAGATAGATAGATAGTGGTCAAGCGCGAGCCTATCAAAAAAAATAAGAAAAGGTAGGTACAGTACAACTATTTTCTTAATTTACCTTTGCAATCATCGCATGTCCGAATACAAACAATGCTAATTTCCATGTCCATCAATCATTAGATTTATCGTGTATAATAATTTGAATTCAGAACTAAGTACTTTATTGTTGTTTTGTTTTGATTTCAATGTGAAATATATATAGCTGTAAAAATAGCAACTCTCTGTACACTTTGAACAACTCTATATACTTTCAAGTTGATTGAAAGCGCCCGGTCTGCATCAAGTACAAAGGACAACTGATAGAATATAAGTCCGACGACTGACGAAATACGAAGTTTGCCGAGGGACATTAAGAAAATGTTTGTACTGTATTGTCTGTATATGTAAGCGAGTCGCTATCCAATGTTGCAGTCATGGCTAGCTAGGAATTTTGAAAGAAATTTCTCAAGTTTACAGATAAAGGCAAATTGTGATGTGTGGAGGGAGACCACTCTATTGATCCTTAAGTAGAAGACGATCAAAGGCTTATCTTTAGGAAACGGGAAACAATATTGTCTTGTCTAACTAAATCCATAATTATATACATACGCAGAAGGTTAAATTAGTTGATTTAATTAATAAAGTACTAAAGCTAGTTTTTAAATAGCCATTTAACGGTTGACTCAAAATATTTTCTATTAATATATAACTCATACCTATAAAGTATGCGTAAAATATAGTTGTTAAGTAATTTCATGCTGTGACATTTTCATAAGCATTTGGTACATTAATTTTTGTTCATGCTAATTTTGGATTAAGAGAAAATCATGCTGTGAATAAACTTCACATAAAAGTTAACTGAAAATTACGTTAAGTAAATCTTAATAATGTAACCTTTTATTTTATTTACGTCAGTAAAATATTATTTAAAGTAATTGAGTGACCTAAAACGTTTTTGATAGGCATGATTACCATATCTTCGATTATAACTACTACACACTTAGTCGTCGGCACGTAACTTGGCAAGATTTTGGCGTAGTGGGGTAATTTCGCGCATGGCGCGCGATCTGACCAACCACCACATAGAGCGAACGTAACGTAAACGCGACGCGATTAGTCAGTCGATCCTTGTGTCAACTGACTAACCAATCGCGCGCTCGAAACAGTGCTAAAGTGTTCCTTGCGTCCCGCTTGGTAACTGAAGAGACCTAAAAAACGACTTGTACACATCTAACGACAAGTTAGTTGCCGACAACTATACCTACACTTTTCAAACCTGTGTGTTTATAATCTTCAACGACTAAATGATAACTATCTAAATCCCAAAGTTGTCCTGTTTGCCTATGCTTTCTATTTAAACAACAGTTTTGCCATACTCTGTTGGTTATCAAAAGCCCCATTAAGCATTAGACATAGCTACCGTTTTTGAGGAACTTTAAAGCAAATTGTCAAAACACACATTTATTAACAGAGTTCGGTAAAATATTTGCCCTAAAGTTCATGTTTTCAGTACTTGTCAATTAACTGTCTCATAAAATTTTACTTTCCTGATTGACTGACAACTTAGCCATAGTCTTGTCTCCACTCTAAACTTTGAAGTCTACAATACCGTGTACCCGGCCACTAATTCACACTCATATTGACCAGCCTATTACAATACGGTATTAAAATAGTGGACACGCGAGGCTTAGAAATGGCCAGTTTACTTGAGTGAAATATTACAATAATATAAATATTTTATAGGAAATTGAATGCTCTTGAAGGCGTGTAGGGCATTCGAAATGGCTTCGTATATTTTTAAGTGCTTGGCAATAAATGTAATGGTGTTTATAGACTCATTGATCTAGTGCTTGATCAGCTTGCTCTTGAATTGCTAGATTGCTTTATAGCCGTGTTCTAATGATACTTAGAGTTGGGATGTTGTCTGGATATGAGACACATACAGACAGAAACTGCACGCTATAACGTGGCTTGTGAAGTTCAGTTTTTGATTTTTGGCAAAAATAACTTGAATTTCGGAAGGAACCAGAGTTTTGTTTCTTAATAAACTGCTGTATCTTTAACGTAAACGTAATAATAGTAGGAAAGAGCAACCAGATTACGCTGACCCAAAGCCTTACGTTTTAGAGCGAATTTCACCAATGAAACTGAATGTGATAGCATTCAGATTGATTGGTGAAATTAAAACTCTTCTAAATCGAGTTCAAGAGCTATCGTCAGCATCAATTTTCTGGAACAATGATGACAGTAATTTAATCTCTGACAGCAATTTTATAGCCACGAGAACAATCATAAATTTATGATGTAAAATCAAAAGTAAAATTAAATTTTGATCGGACTGTATGCTGAACGTGTTTAGTTGCTGAACTTCGCTCTTATATCAAAGAGGTTCAAGTTCAACGAAGCATTGAATGGTAAGGAAAAATCACAGAGTCCATCGACCCTCTACTACAAAATTCGACACATGTCCCTTATTTTCCAATACTACACCAAATACAAGGAAAAATGCACTCACTTAATTATTCAAGCAAACGTGTTGACACTAGGAGATAGCATCATGACGCTATCATTTGCCGCCGATAAAATAAACAATAATGGCATGTGAGATTGACGCATTTTTAACAAGACAACCTTATGAAATATTCATGGGCCGACTCCCAGAGGATGTATGTAATCATGAAGGTACTCCATAACCGGCATAATTTGTATAGGGTTCGCACGGAGAAGCGAATTGTTTTTGATGCTGGCTTTGTAACTTTCACAGATTTCATTGTTATCGGGGAATATGTTGAAGGATCTTACAAGTCTGAATTATGAATTCGAAGTTGAGAACTAAGCATTAATGTAGTAAGCTTTACAAGTTCTTTACTTCAAATTCTTAATTCAGAAACTGGAGAAACGGAAACCTAGTATTATTTAATGTTTTGGCGAATTATAGGCCACCTCACTTCATCGTGTGTTAAACTGATCGCAGGATGTTAAAGAGTTGTGTAACAGAATCCATTTATGCAATGATTTGTAGTTTTACTTTTGATTCAATTTCAGAAGAGGAATTCGAAGTTTTATTCTCTCTTTCAGCTACTATATTTAATATGTTTAAAACCTCTAAGTGGTTTCAAAAATGTTAAACATATATTCAAGAAACCGAAAGATACCAGTACCTTTAAAAAAACCGTCAAACCGTCGCTATATACACTATGGGTAATTGCCTATAAAATTCTATTTTCAGGGGTACTCTCTGTGTGTTTGACTAGTTGGACAGGACTCTTTAATCATAAACTCTATGGGCCTTGCGTGTCAAGATTGCGATCGAGTTCCGGTATAAGAATGTATTTTAGATAAATGTTCTTTATTTAAATCTGAATTCAAATGTAACGGAACCGATCATAACGGTTTACAAATGTTACCAGTTAATTCATTCATAATTGAAAAATGTTCGATCAATACTATTATTAATGTTTACCAGTATTTATTGTAATTTTAGAACAATTTGTATAAGTTCCACACCTTAAGGGCGTTCACTATTAAAACATTCAATAATTTCTGATTTGATTTATATGCAAACGATTTATAAATGAAGTTGATACGGAATTTGGAATCGATTGATACGAACATATTTCAAGATATCGATTTAGCAATTGGTGAATTCATAAATCGATTAAAGGAAAAAGGATTTTACTGTGCCGCGCCCTAAATGTGCTGCGTTTACTAAAAAACCTCTCGCGATGAATTACTGCAGCGATAAAGGCTCATATCAATCAGCAAACGTTGGGACTCCATAATTGGCCGAAAACGCAATCATTGATCCTTATTTGATGACGACATCTTCTTATGTGTCAGTACAAGTTAATAAAAATCACGTCGGGGTAAAAGTATTACAAAGCCACTACTCTATTGCTAGTATAATTGACGTATTCCACATTGGGCACCCGTTTTAACAGCACCTGAAGTATTCCACATACGTTACCTATCGATATTCTTTGCATGTGCCAAATGTGGAATAATTTGTTATGCAAAATTGTATTCCACTTTAGGCACCTGTGGATCAATAGGCACTAGTGTTGGGACATTTATTTTTTTAGGACGTCAAAATAAAATAAAACGATTTAAATCAGTAGAGAGTTTAATAACATGATAAAAATATAACTTCCTATTTTGCTTTTTTAGATAGATGTTGAACATTATAAGCATATATAACCAAACTACCAGGAGGGCAGAATCATGAAGATTAAGTATTTGCGGGCCTAGAATTATAAGCGGTAGAGACTAACGGAGTACCAGGACGTCCGAGTCCGTTTAGGCGTGATTGTGTACCAGTAACATTCCAGCAGTAGTGTACCATTCTCACTGAAAGAATTTCCGTAAATGGTTAAGAGATTACCTACTAAAAGGGTTTTAATTCGAATGAAAATAACAAATTGCTTAAGTAACACAAATACATAGCTACCTATTGTTTTTTTTTACTGAAATCAAAATTTCTTTATTCAATTAGGGCATTAAGTGGCCCTCTTGATCGTCAAAAATTTAGATTTAAAAATAATAATATTGATTCTACCGTCCATTCAGAAAAGGAGGTTGTTATGGAGAAGAACGGTCAAGAAACTCCAAACCACCTCTTTAAAAAAAGTGTTTTTCTTTCTCACATATATGTGAGAACGATGAAAAAAGGCGTACACGTAAAAGCGTCTAGATTTCTAGAGTAAAATAAAAAAATAAAATATATAATAAATAGGTAATTAAAAACAGGCCGAGGCAGCTAAGTTATGACCAATCCCAACTGATGGAGCCCGTTCACGAACATGACTCATGGACCGGCACCATTTAGCTCAATCATCACTAACGATTGATTATCCTCGCACATATTTAAAAGCAAAATGAAATAGAAATTGAGGATTTAAATAGAAATCCCGAGACACTCTAGACAAAGTGTGATTCCAAAAGCGATGGTGATGGTGATAAAATAAAGCGATTCATCACGTGACATTTCGGAAGCGCTTGACAATCCCATACACTTTTAACATTTTTCCAATCGCTATCATACCCTTACAACCTTTGATTGTAGAATTTCATGTGACGAGAGTCTCAGGATACATAGACATCGAAGCACTCCAAATAATTTCATATTTTTATATTGATTAAGATTACAGAACAGAACGTAATTACAATATGGACTAATAAACAACTAATAATTTAGATGATTTATCTATCTATAAATCCCTCTAGTAATTTAGATAATTGCTAGTTTACAAAGACAATGATTGCGCCATCGACATTGCCGAACGAATTCGTCCTTAGCTTAAGAGCAATGTTTATTAATACCCATTAGATTAATCCAGTTTCGTTAATAACTGCGCGACCTCAATTATACGGGGACATAATTTACACGTACCTACCTTTGATTTGTAAAATTATTCGCTTATTGGCAGACTTGGTTCGTAAGTATTGCTATGTTTGTATTTACCTGGGTGAAGCTTGAGTGACCCAGGCAGGCGCTTTACTCAGTGTAAATTATTTCATCACCACTGCTCTTAAAACGGTGCAGGCATGTCCTAGAACCAAAAATGCTCGCGTGGTGGATTAAGATCTATTGCCTCTCTCACAGAGAGGATGCCTGTGTCCCAGCAGTGGGAACATTATAAGGATGATGATGATGATGAGTGAAGCTTAGAATAGTTCTAATATAGCCTTGGCAGAGGAAATGGATAGTTGTTTATAATAAGGTTTAAATTGGATGATAAATGTTGTCAAAGTAAATTATAAAACGAGCTTTTAGATAATGATAAAATCTTAATACATAGCCTAGACTAAGGCCGATTTGCTGACGACTCTGTCGAAAAATACCCCGGTGAAAGTCAATAACTAGATGTTATTATTGCCTAACCGATGAATTGAAGTAGATTCGAGTGACACACAGATTACCTCTGACATAATTTGGAATATAGGGGAATGTGATATTCTATTGCTGATCAAAAATATTTGGCAAGAAGTTGAAACGTATGGGATTGACCTGCGCTTTCGAAATATCATATTATTATTATGATTGAATGCCAATTTTTTTAGATACCCTACTCTATATGATACTCAGAGTTATTCACTAACATGAAGTTAAATTGACAACATTCTTTTAGAAACTGTTAATTTAACCTCGAGTTAAAAACTTAAAGTTAGTTGCAACTTTAAGTTTTTCGTGCTAGTGGACCTTATTAACATTTTGTTTTAGGGTGAGGCCAAACGAACGTAATTTTGTGAGTCTCGTAAAATGAGCCGCGGAATTTCCTTTCAACTGAAATTAGGTTAGGCTGGCAGACGAAAGGACGTAATTTCAGTTGCTATTGTTACTTTTGTACGGGGCGCTGTCGCTTGCCTTGCTCACCTCCCTCACCTCGAGCGTAATTCGGTAGAAATAATGGAATTTAGCAGACAACTCATTTTGCGTCGCCGTGTGGCACAAACAGGACTTTATCATTATTATATACTTTATTGTACACTACAAAAACATACAGAACAAACATTTACAAAAGCAAGTGTACAATGGGCGGTCTTATTGCACTAGGCGATCTCTTACAGACAAGCTTTGGATGGACTGAATAAGAGGAGATGAATTTAGGGCTGTCAGTGTACCAAATATACTAAATAATATTACTTACACATAATAAAATAAAATACATATATACAATACTACATAATATACTAATAAACATCAAATATATGACAGAGAAAGGAGATGAATATAAATTATAGTGTAAGGTAATGCTCCTTTACCATATTCTTAAATGTTGGCAGTGTTTGACTTTAGTATGAAACCGAATGCAGCGTAAATTCCGCGACGCCTTTTATGCAACTCACAACTCACTAAATTACGTTCGTTTGGCCTCATGCTTTATCTGTGTAAGTTCTGAGCCTCTAGAAGAGTGATAATCTATCAACGAAAGTGAATCGTTAGCGATTGGAAAAATTACAAAAATGTTTGGGGATATCATATGCTACTGAAATGTCACTTGATCTTGGTAGTTCGGCCATCGCCATCGCTGACGTCGAATGACACTTGTCTAGAGCATCTGATCTCCTTATGTACATGTGTGTTTGTTCTTTGTAAGATCTGATTTACATATGTTGTCATAAAGCAAATTTACACAGCCCCAAACCCTGCTAATATTATTCATGCAAAATTTGGCACTCAACATATCAGCCGAAAGACATCCACTGCTGGACATAGGCCTCCCCCAAGCGTCGCCACATTGATCGGTCCCGTGCGTTTCGCATCCAGCGGATCCCCACAACCTTCACCAGGTCATCGGTCCACCTGGTGGGAGGCCTTCCAACGCAACTTCTTCAGGCTCGCGGTCACCACTCCAGAACCTTTTTGCCCCATCGGCCATCCGTTCTGCGACAATGTGCTGCCCTGTCCATTGCCTTTTTTTTTTTTTTTTATTGATTATAGGCTTGCGCTTGACCACTATCTCACCTGATGGTAAGCGATGATGTGGTCGACGATGAAGCACGCTTGCCTAGAAGAAACCTATTCACTCTTGACTTGAAGACTCCCAGGTTGTAGCTATCAGGAAATACAGACTCCGGCAGGGAATTCCACTCCTTTGCTGTACGCATAATGAAAGTATTCCCAAAACGTTTGGTGCGTATGGGTGGGATGTCCACCATGTACCGATGACGCATCGCCGTGCCGTGCCGTGCCACTGAAGTTTGGAAATTTTTCGGACTATGTCGGTAACCCTGGTTCTCTCGCGGATCTCTACATTTCTGATTCGATCACGCAAGTATAATCCGAGCATAGCCCTCTCCATTGCTCATTGGGTGACTGTAAGATTTCTGATGAGGCCTATTGTGAGCGAAAGTTTGTACTAATGTTTTTATATTTGTGTTTTATCACGCAAAAACTAAACGGATTAGAATGAAAGGCACTCAAATAGTTCACAGGCTGGATTAACACATAGCTTAGTATTTATTCAGGTTCCTTTGGAATAGTTTCGACTTTCACACGGGTGGCAACTAGTTTAATATAAATATTTCAATATAAATTTCAAATGGCATAATTAAATGAAGTTGCGTTCTTAACCCTTAACCAGATTGCACATTTTACGGCTTTGTCGCGACACCTAGTCCCGTAAAACGCGATACTTTTGAATTCAATTTCCGGTGGATACAGATATGAAAGCGTATTAGCGCCTGTCGCCTAGCTTTTCAATATACAAAAGGGTTATTTAAAAAATTAAAACTGATCTTGATTATAAACAACTTTTACTATGAGAACAACCCTGAAAAAGCGGAAAAAAAAACCGTTGAAACGGAATAACAAAAAAAAACGGATATACACCAACCACAGATGTAAATCTAACTATACTCCATTGGTTTAGGTAGTTAACTAAAGGTAAACAATCTTGATATGTCTTTTTATATAAAATAAATCGTATAAAAGACCAACAAATATTATTTAAATTTAGTTACTTACCTAACATCGGTTTAAGTAAATACCTAATTGTAAACATTTTTAGATTCAATTTTTAGACATTTTTTTAGATAAAAGACATGTTAAGATTGTTTACATTTAGTTAACTACCTAAACAAATGGAGTATAGATGACGCGATTGTATGTACTTCGCGTGTCAAAAAACGGAGTAAAATTACGATCAGTGATCGTACTTTAAGATTTTCATTTAGCCTTATCGGCACCGGAAATCCACCGAAATCAGGCATTTTTCTAATGCCTGATTATGCCATATTGAGCTGTAAACACTGTTTAGAAAAAGTTGGAAGAGGCATTGGAAAGGTTTTCTTTCATTGGTAAGTAATTTTCTTTTTTAATTGTGTGTGAAAAAGTGGCACGCTTGGTTTCCATAAAGGATGGAGGGACTTACGTTATTTAGTTAGATTTATGTCAGTGACACCAACCTTGATGACTAAATATTTTCAAAGGGCAATATTGGGCTAATATTGTATAGGTCTGTTTGACATTTGTTTGTTAGACTACGTATTTTTCATAGTACTAGTAATTACGACTTGAATTTAAACGTTTGATAAGACCCCTTGTCTTATCAAACGTTTAAATTCAAGTCGTAATTTGATCTTAGGGGCAATTAATGACACTAAAAAAAAGGAGAAACAAATGAAAATGAAGGGGGCGTGAATAGGTTTCTTCTAGGCAAGCGTACTTCATCGTCGACCACATCATCGCTTATCATCAGGTGAGATAGTGGTCAAGCGCAAGGCTATCAACAATAAAAATATCGATCCGAATCCGAGAAATTTCGATTCCGAATTAGCCATAATAGGTACTTCTTGTAGGGAAGCTTACGCACTACATCCGAACTCTATCCGTCATAATTCAGATAATTTTCAATTCGGATAGATGGATGGAGAGGGAAGGGACGGGCAAAGAAAAGAGACTATGTGAGGATATGAAAGAAAAAGGAATCAGTGATGGCGTGACAGGAGACAGGACGGCCTGAAGAAGAAAACGTGTTGCGCCGACTCCAAGTAACATGGGACAAGGGCAGGAGGATGATGATAGAACTCGGCACTCAAACCACGGACTCGGATCGGATTTAGTGCGTAACCGCCCCTTAATATCCACTGTCTCCTAGATGGGGTAGTGGCTCTAGACAAGTGACAAGTGACATTATATCAACTAAAACGATAGCGATTGAACAGCGATAGTGACTGGAGAAATTCAACAATCACCGTCGCTGAAATAATGATAGGTTCTCTGACTAGAGCCTCACTGCCTCAGGTCAATCAATCACAGCAAACTGGTAACTAGAAGTTAGTTCTGCTATTTATCTTACAACTTTGTGCTAATCTTCCTAATGTGTTTTTATCGTCAATAAACCTGACTTTATCTGATAATTACTTCAAGCCACTTGACATATCAGGAAAACTGACCATAACTTTCTTACACTTCCTTTCACAGAAATAATTTTACGTATTTTTAATGAACATAGATTGGAATCTCTATGGTCACTCAAGAAAGTTTATTAGTCGAGTTGAGTTGACACAATAGAGAACGGAATCGCCACGCCCGGCAAAGACCGCTATTGCTATTTATATTTATCCACATTTATCATGACCAAAGTCTAAGCCTAAATTATAAGACGGCACGGGCATATGATTGTCATGGTTTGTCAGTTTTTATGAGTAATCGATGACACTAGCTAACACGATTTCTTTAGTTTCGAGTCGATTGTTAACTTTCAGATGTTTTGTGTCCAGTTGATAGCCAAGTTAATTGCGGCGTCATTAGTTCATCAGGTCTTCAAAAAAGCAGGTGTATGAAATTTTGGGCAATCCAGCATGTGAGTCATGTTCTGAATAGGGGTCCGCCCTCAATTTGTTTATGAGTTTACCCACTTTGCCAATTTGTGATTGTATTGTATCGACCTACTTGAATATGCAACTCAAAACGTTTGGTTTATATGGAAAATATTGACAAGCTTAGCAGCGACCGCCGAGGTTTGTCCGTGTTCTGTGGTCACCGTTTATACGGTCTAAGGTACTAAAATAGGGCCTTAATAAGTGACCCAGTGCCTTTAGTGATGGGGTACTTGTGTTTAACGATATTGTGTCGTCAATTTTCACCGTAACTTCTTATAACGGGTTCAGTTTATGATGCGGTTTTTGGATTCATTGGTTAAAAGTTAAACGGTTAAGGGTAACGTTTCTACCCGATAAACTGAATGTGATTTTAATAGTTTTCTTATCTTGCTTAGTTGGTGGTAAAATTTGACACATTGGATATTTAATAATTATAAATAATTTATAAATAATTGTGTCTGGTTCTATACATTCACGCTGAATAAGTGTGATATTTTGGGGTTTGACTTACCTATAGAAAAACTGCTTCATGCAAAATTAAAACCTTGTGATTGTTTATTATATCAGCGTTGCTTCCAAAATAAAAATTAACGTGTTTTCCGAAGCACCCTCCGTAAGTAATGGACCTTGGCAAGCGTTGCTTTTTAGCCTTGAAGATCACGAGCACCTCGGAATGCCTTGGATATAATTCGAACAGATCAAAAACTTTTAACTTCTGCATTTAAATTTTATCTTAATCCAACATCGAAGTCGCAACCTCTTTTTTATATGAACTACATCAAATACGCTGTAACCCTAAGGTAATATTTCCTTTATTATGTAGGTGTTAGGCTCAAACATCGAAAACGCTAGCCAGAACGCGTTGTGGCTTCTTACAAACGACCATAACGCGAATTTCGTGTTGTGGCACTTTTAAAACCAGATAGAATTCAGTTATTTAATTCGATATGTTACATTATTTCCTCTGGTTATGTTTACAACTTTACAAAATGATAATGCCTGATAGTTTGAAAGTCATTTTACAGTCGGCTTATAATTAAATTGTTGACTTGTTTATAGCATTTTTATTGGCAATACAGTTTAGTTTGTATCGGTCGGTTTATTTGTATTGGACTGATGTCGTTAAAAAGCAATACGGTAACGGTTGTTAAAATGGGATAGTAGCAAAGGAGCGGTATATAGAAAAGGTATACTTAACTTCAGGAGGAGTGTCTAAACTTTGTATATCGAAATTGAAATACAGCTTTTTTACTATATAATTTTAACAATACTGTTATTGTTAAAATTATTTTATAGATTCTATGACCTGCTTAGATACAAGCCTTTGAGTTAACTTTTCCCTTTGCTTTTTATTTTGTAAATAGAATTCAATGCCCATTAATTTTATTTAGATATAAATACTTATATTATGAGTAGTGGTGGCTCAGTGGTAACGGTCCCGACTTACGTGTATTCGAATCCAGGCAGGTGCTTTACTTTGTATAAATTATTTCGTCACTAATGCTCTCAAAACGGTGAAGAAAAACATCGTGAGGAAACCGGCATGTCCTAGAACCAAAAATTCGAACACATCTGACATCCACCAACCCGCAATGGTCCGCGTGATAGATTACGGCCCATTCTCACTGAGAGGAGGCCTGTCTCTATCCTAGCAATGGCAACATTAATATGCTGATGATGATGAAGATGACTTATATTATAAACGCGAAAGTAATTCTGTTCCGATAGAGTTACTTATCTTCTTCGAAGACGAAGAAGAAACAGCCCGACGGTTGATGTCGGACTGTTGTATACGTTCTAATCGCGCCGATTTGCCGCTGCCGCTTGTGATGCATTTTAGTATAGGGATAGATTTGACTTTAGAGATGAATATAAGATACTCTTTTCCCGGGAGTATGTTATATTCCCTTCGAATTTTTCGAGTTTCACGCGGGTGAAGACGCTAGATGAAGCTAGTATAGCGTATAGACCTGTGTGCCTATGCCGAGTTTTTTTACGTACTCGATCGTAATAACGTAAACTATCTCTTGTTTTCCTACTCTTCCGTTATTCTTTTCTGATTAATTTCGTTGCGGTATCCAAAACGGTTAAATTCATTCTCCGGGACTTCGTCGAGATTCATTGCCTCGGCGCTTTTCTGGTGGTCGCCACTGTTGATTGTGGCTTTCAGCAGTTGCAGTGGTTTGGGAATAGTTCGTTGATATTTCAAACAAAAAGGGTTTCTCCTTACTGACACCAGACGGCGGATATCAAGTTAAAATACAATTTGACGCGTTCCAGCGTAAGACAAAACTCGCACTAAGCCCACTGTATAGTTCTTAATGCTACAAAGCGGGAAAGAGTGGTGTTAAAGCTGTCGCATAGTAGAAGTATTGCAACATTTATCTAACTCAATAACCTGCCCAGCCTTTATATTGGGTTCGGTTGGTCTTTTATATGGAACGACTGCCTATCTGACCCCCACAACCCAGTAACTGGGTAACACTATACCCCTTGGCCAGACTGGTGTCAGATTTTTTTATTATTATTTATAGACTCGCGCTCGACCACTATCTCACCTGATGGTAAGCGATGATGTGGTCGACGATGTAGCACGCTTGCCTAGACCTATTCACTCTTGACTTAAAGACTCCCTGGTTGTAGCTATCAGGCAATGCAGACTCCGGAAGGGTATTTCAATCCTTAGCTGTACTCATAATAAAAGTATTTCCAAAACTTTTGGTGCGTATGGGTGGGATGTCCACCACCAGGCTTCTGACAACCCTTAACGACTGTGAAAAATCTTCAAATGAAAGCCGGGACCAACGACTTAACGTGCTTACTGAGGCACGGAGGAAACTCGCTATGTAAAGATGGTCTCCCATCCACGGCCCGACCTCGGCAACCGTTGCTTAACCTTGAAGATAGATCCGTGCGGCTGTTATTATTTAGCCACGAGATTTATCTAACTACCTACATTTTTTAACTTTTTAACATTCTAGATTTTATGTAATTTCCGGCTTAGGGCGCTATTTTATTACTAAGCCTAGTTAAGATATCAATGCCACATTCAATGAGCTTCTTATTTCTTTTATTTTTTTACTGGGTTAAAAATACATTAAATTTTTTAAAGCAAAAGGCACAGCATTTGTTTGATTTTCTCATTCACCCAAAAGACACATTTTTATGAACTTCTTATTGAAGTCAAGCTATTTACCTATTAACGGTGTTTAAAAACAATATTTAAGTAACACCTAGGTAGAAGTGAACGCTATGCCTAAGATGTAAAGCTTTATTATATTAAAACTACATTTATACTGACCCACAGATTGGAGTCCTTCCTCCATTCTTTCCATTGTTCACGGTTCCGCGCCATAGCTCATTAGTCAATGCAAACAGTAGTGGAGCCTGTAATAAAATCATAATGAAATACACATAACAATTTCATCAGTTATACAGAAAGCCCACGATATTTAGTAAGAAAATCTCATTACAAGACTCGAGAACAAATCGACAACATTACACACCATTGTCAACACAAGATACAAAGCTGCTAATGTTGCCATACTCCTTATAAGGAGCTCGAGTCAAGCGGCGACACAGGCAACACTGGCTTAGGTAAAGAGTCTCTCGACACCTCTATTATATTCCCATTCTCAAATAAAGTTTATTTTCGCAAGACTGATAAATCCACACGAGTTGTGTGCTCTTTTAATTTATTCACAAAATCAATGATTCATCGAGTATTCCAGTATTTTCGTTACGAAATTAGACCTACATAGGTTTCCTATTTTCGCAACTCTCAACTCTCAGTGGACATTGTATAAGTGCCGACTTTATCCGAATATGTCCGACTACTGTCGACGCTGTGTTTGCGCAAATTTTGTACAAAATTAATGTTGCGTTCGAAATTTGAATTGAGTTTGACAGCGCGCCTTAATCTTTTGTTTTATTGAGGGGTGTTCGAATTATGAATTAAGGAATTGTTTACATAATTTTTAAACGTTTTCCTTCATAGGGGCGTGATTATTCTGAATTTGGACGTTATTTTCGTTGTGGTAGAGTATATTTTAAAGTGGGCTGTTTTATAGTAGCTTCAAGTTAAGGTGGTACACCATGTCGCCTGTATATATGACAATAATATTTATGAATGACCATTAAAATAATTGATGAAGAGTTAAGGAGGAGTTATGAATGTGGTCGGCACAGTAAAAAGAAACGGTAGCCGTTCCTCGATTGGTCGCTTTGATTTATGAGGTAAAGTAACTACGGGCATTTTATGAAATTGCTCAATTCATTGGTATGTATAGTGATGAATCTTTAGATTAATTGCTATTATAAGCTTCAGTGGTATTCCAGTCAGATGTCAGTTGTCAATTAGCTATGTGACTAGACTTTAGAAACCTTGAGAGCACTATCTGATTTTGATGTGCTTTAACCTCGAAGTAATTGGCTAATGGCAGGAGACTTAATATGATGATAATATTCTGCTAAATATTTTGATTTATTCATAATTTGAAAATAAAATGGACACTCAATAATAGTTAAAAAAAAAACTAAAAATACATGCTTTAATAGATAACCAAACTAAAAAGTTGAAAAAAAAATCAATTAATTTAAATTAAGAATAATGTGATTAACAAAAATGTATTTCATTGTAAAAAAGCTTTTAAGATAATTTCAAAATAACTCTACTTTTACGTCATCGGTTCACCTGGTGGAAGGCCTTCCAACGCAACGTCTTCCAGTTCGCGGTCGCCACTCCAGAACCTTTCTGCCCCACCGGCCATCCGTTCTATGATCCATGTGCTTTATTGCTTTCCATAATATATATGGTTGGTAGGGAAATAATGAAAATAATAACAATAATGATGTTTACTTACAATAATATAAATTCTTAAAATAATAAATAAGCTTTCGTGGCAACCCTTACTAAACAGCATTAAACGCGTCGTCGGCATTATCGCGCCATAATTGCGGGTGGCTGCGACGAGGACACGTGTTACTGAAAGCGATAAGCGATTAATTACTGTGACTATCTGGCAAATGTGAGAAAAGTTGTTCTTTGTAGAGCTTTTAGAAAGCTTCTGTTCTCATAGTGTACGACTTAAATTGGAACTAACGAAAAGATTGCTTAAAAGTTTTGTGATATGTCATAGTGCTCGCACTAAGTCAGCTTGACTGTGCATCAAAAAGTTTTAACTGTAATTATGTCAGAAAAAAATGAAGTTGAAGCAGCTTTAGCTTCTGCCTACCCCTTTGGAAAAACAGTAGGAGATTTGTTGAAAATAATGGCGTTGTGATAAGGTGTGCGTCCCTCATGAGTAGCTTCGTATTATCTGTCCTTGCATCTGATGCAAACTGATTCATACGAGTCATGTAACGTTAGTACCTTTGGTTTGCTCTCAACTACGGAATCTGTAATAGTTGAGAATAGAGATTTTTTCTGGGTACAAAAATAATAATTATATTAAGTCCGTCAGTGAGATTGCGAAATAATATTGGACAAGTATTTTTTGCTTTACCAAATCAATAAAAAAATACAAAGATAAAGCGCATCAAATTTCAGGAGTACTATCGGCGTGACGTCACACGATATTTCAACGCATTATATCGTCCTCACTTTATGTAAATATGTCAAACAATACGTGTCGAATATTTTCTATTAATCTACCTGACGGACAATTATGAAATTTTTAGTTAACATCCCATCACGTGCTGGCTATCCAGAAAATATACACAATTTAAAGTTCACAAAAGAGGCAGTGATAATTTCTACATCACCGCTTTCCGCTCTCTATACAACCAATTCCTATCAACTTAATAATTACATAGCGAGCCGCTTGCACCGAATTGGAGGGCGCGGAACCGACAGTTTGTTTTCGCTTACTTAGCTTATTATACAGCGTGTTCTTTGTAAAAAAAGTAAAATAAAGCTTAGCTTTTAGCCATACGAGACGATCTTTCGTACTATATTTAGGTATCGGATCGGTTATGAAGTGTGGGATAAAGGTAATTTAGATACGCCTTTTAAGTATAGTTTGTGGGGACTTGTCTGGGTGCATAGTCTACCTATATCGGTGATCTGGTTCTGTATTGTTTATCTTGTATTAATTTATAAGCGTAGGTTTTTAAAGAGCTGCCAACCTGTCATACAAACGCTTCTTCTTCGTCGTATCAATTCGTACGTGATTATGCCCTTGTGACAGATCTTTGATTTTTTTGAACTAATAGGTATCTCGTGCACTATTTCTAGGTTTCTATTAAAGCAAAATATTAAAATTTAGAGAAACAAATTCAGTACAAGACTCCAAAAATCTGCTGTTGTGCACAATTTTTATCTAAACTTTGGGCGTACGTTATGTACTCCTCAAATGTAAAAGTAAAGGATCTCATTTTGAAAAGTAAAGGATCAAAAGGTTGTAAAAGTAAAGGATCTCATTTCCACGTTTTCTTTTCAAGATTCATCTTGAAAAGAAAACGTGGAAATGTAATGGAAAATCATAATTACAAATATTTATTTTATCTACATTCACAACGTAATGTTCCAAATATGAATTCAAAAAATCATGTATAAACATTTGCTTTAAATTCGTGAATAGGTAAAATTAAAAAAAAAAACCATTACAGTGCAACATTTTCCTTCTATTTTCAAACAACTGCATCATAATAGTACATTGTGTATTAAGGGCGGTAAGCAAGGAATCACGATCTAGGCTAACCCGAAGTCGAAGACTGAGGGCTTTTCATTTCATTTCATTTATTTATTCTCAAACAATATACATTGTGTCGAACATTACATAATTAAAATTCAAAAAAAGAAAGAATTATTATGATACACTTGAAAGTAAATTAAATTATTAGAAAATTGAGTCACATCCATTTAAAATATGTTCCAGTAGAAAATTATATAGTTTCAAATTTATCGCATACATGCCTGAAGATAAGATTATAGTCAAGTTTATACTGTATAAGTCACAAAAAATTCAATTCCAAATCAATCCAATGTATGTCACAAGAACTAATTATAATGTCAAGTTAAACAACAGGTTATTCAACAGGTCACAAATAAAAATAAAAAAAGCAATTTTTTCCTATAGGTACATTTCACCAGTAAGAATTATAATTTCAATTACATGTTACATGAAGATTATAATTTCAAATAAATACGAAAATGTCACAAGTAATAATCGAGGTAAACTAATATATGTCACAAAAAAATATAATGTCAAGTTAATACAATATATATTACAGGAAGATATCATTCCAAATTAATACGATATATGTCATAAGTAATAAACATCAAGGTAAACCAATATATGTTAAAAAAAAAAATGTAATGTCAAGTTAATACAATTTAAGTTACAAAAACATTGTGAGTTCAAATTAATTCAATATGTCAAAAAGAAATAATGTCAAGCTTTATTTAAAAAAAACTGTTACTGCTATTTCTAACAGCAAGTATCTATTTATCATTAACTGACATAAATTCTGACACCGAGTAAAAAAATTTTTCTAACAAGAAGGCTTTTAATTTAGTTTTAAATAAGTGCAAACTATAAATTAATAACTTTAACTCAGTCGGTAACCTGTTAAATATTTCCACCGCTTGGTATCGGTAGCAATGTTTAGCTATATTGAAATTAGGAGACATTTTGTGTTTGAATTTCTTCCTTCTGGTGCTTTCTCTAATTTTACGTTCCTCTTGTGATTCATATTGATAGATATACTTAGCAAAGTGAGATAGGATTACTAATATGTATAGGCTTGGTACTGTCAATATTTTCAGTTCTTTAAAATGTTCTCTGCATGAGTCTCTTTGTGAGATCCTGGCTATAGTCGTTATGGCACGTTTCTGTAAGACAAATGCCTTCTGACAATTATAACTATAGCTATTACCCCAAAACATGACGCTATATCTTATTCTAGATTCTATCAGTGCGTGATATACAGCCTTGAGTTGCTTTAGATCCAAAATATCTCTAAGGCTCCTAAGTGCATAGCACGCTGATGAAATGGAAGAGTCAATAGCAGCCAACTCCTGTTTCCAGTTTAAATACACGTCTATGTTTATCCCTAAAAATTTAACTTTGTCTACTAATTCAATCTTGTCTTCTTTAATTTGTACATTTATACTGTCATTGTTACGAGTTGTCGTCTTAAATAAAATAATGTTAGTTTAACTTGTATTAAGAATAAGATTATTGGATGTAAACCAATCGCAGATTATCTCTAGGCTTTTATTTACGTTTTTGGTCAAATCGTTTAAGTCATTTGCCCCAACTATAATATTAGTGTCATCTGCAAAGACAACAAGTTTTGAATCAGGCTTAACGTGGTGCATAAAGTTAAGCAAGTCATTGGTAAAAATAATAAAGAGTATCGGTCCTAAAATTGAGCCTTGAGGCACACCACGTTTTATGTCTGCAATGTTAGACGTGTGCACGACTTCATGATTATTATCATCGATGCTTTTAATTTCAACATACATCCGTCTATTTTGTAAGTAGGATCTAAAAAGCTGTAACGCCTTATCTCTGATACCGTAATATTCTAGTTTAGTTAGTAATAATTAATAGTCAATCGTGTCAAAAGCAGAACTAAGGTCAATAAAAAGCCCAGCCACTTTCGTTTTGTCATTTAATTTATTAATTATGTCATCTATGAGAATGTTTATTGCATCTGAACAACCGACGCCTTTCTGGTATCCAAATTGTCTTAAATTAATTATATTATTCAAATTCAAATGAACCATCAGCCTGGTTTTAATAATGTTTTCAAATTTTAAATAATGCTTTCTCAGTCGAGATTCGTAATTCCCGTACCGCCCGTGAAACATACAATGTTTTTCATCACATTTGCGAGTAAGTAAATAAAATTATAGGGCAAAAAAGATTTTCATTAATTGTTTTTGCTGCATGGATAATATTTGGCGGTTTTGCATTTAAATCACACTCATGGACGATGACGACGACATTTTTTATGACTTTTTTACTTGTCTTCAAATACAAAATGTAAATAATTATGAATTATCGCTTTAACAAGTTAGCACAACTACCTATTATTACGAAATACGTGAACTTTATTTTAAGCGGATGGCGGGCTCTTTGCCCACACCACAGATTATACAAATGTTTCGTTCAGAAACGTTAAGGGCAAATACTTACGTAGGTATACGCCAGCCATGACGGAAAGTAAAAAAAAAAAATTCGACGTTTTGATACAAAGAACTATTAAAATCGATTATTAAGAACATTAGTTGAGTATTTAAGTAGCATGTAGCGAGATTGCAATGAAATTCCTGTTTAGATAACATTTTAAGACAATTTTTCAATTGCGTGTAAACTCCTTGCTTGAACTTGCATGACCTGTGTGCTGTGCTATAAATATAAAAAAAATACTTACCGACCTTGGGTTTCATGACAAAAAGAAAGCTCGAGGGTTTTATATGGGGCATTACGGCCAAGTTAACCTGTATGTTTAGATACTGTTTACGTGCAAGTGTGATGCAAAATAACTTTTCTCAAAAATGGTATGTAATTTTGCCATAACATCTCTAAAAAGTATCCAGAAAGTGAAATCTACCGGAGACTTATTCACAACTGTCCAGTAAGAAACGAGATTTTAAATTTGGAATCTCCTACTTCCAGTAAGTATGTAATTTACTTACTGGACAGTAGGTCATCTCTTTAGACCTGCTTAGAAAAAAAAACATAGAACCAAACACAGAATAGATTTAGCCATTATAACATGGTAAAAGGAGGGAGGCTCCAAATATATATCTATCTCTCTTTTTGGTATGACATTTTACGCGACGCAGAAAAAGTATGCACGTTGCGTTTTGTACTTAGTAATGTTGTAGAAGTATAGTGTGGGATTTTATGTTTGTATTTAGTTATTTCAGTTTATAAATCATGTTGGATTCAAACTTTCCATTCTAAAATTAACATGGAGTTTCAAAAACAATAATTTGTTGTTAATTTTTTTTTCATTTTTGAGAAAAGCTTTATACAAGCCTCAACCAGTAAGAAAGCCATCCTGGCCTCGTATATAACCGGACCTCACCTGCGGTTCGGTCCGGTTAACTCATGCTTGGCCAGGAAGGCTTACTTACTGGATTCTGCAGTAATGTACTATATTAATTATTATTTTTATAGCACACTTTTACTTTTTAATTTACTGGCGCCTATTGGCTCATAGACTTAATGTAGAAAAGTAGTGCATTCTCTATGACCAAATAATCGACCAAACACATGCGAGATGAATGACGCTTTGTGGCTTTCCGTATATGTGATTGATCGATTTTTCATACTCTTTGCCCTTTGCTCTTGTCGAATCAATACGCAATAAGACTAAGGGAAGGGTCCTTATAATTAAGAGTGTAGGTAAGTGAACCTGTAGTAAGCGCCTTTGGTAAACGTTTCTTCTGGAAGAAGGATGTGTTTGTTGCCAATTTTATTTTAGTGTGGCAACTTATTCTTCTTCGTGTCGATGATTCTGGTTCCTAATTTCAAATTTCTTCGACCAATGCTCAGCCACGTCGATAGCCTTAGCTTTTCTCAGTGTGGTAACTAAGGAAGTATTTAACTTTAGCTGGTGATTGTTGAATTTAATGCCGACATTCTGCTTCATAAATATATCTCGTTTTTCTAAGAAAACCACTACCGTCGGCGATCTACATTAAAATTTATGTTATCTGTAATAGGAATCGAAAGTACTCGTAGATAATATAAATCTACACTATCTTTTAATGTTACCAGAATTAAAATAAACAAGTTGAACGTACAAGTCAAGTGCTATTAGCTCACCGAGTTTAGCATAAATGCACCGACTGGCTCCACAGATTATTAAATAAACATCGATATATCTACGTTGAAGTAAAACCGACAACACTTCATTTGCAAAACCACGTTTATATCCTAATCTGAACAAGCAGTCGATTAAAACCATAACATTGAGACAATCAACTCAAACGCAATGTCAACCTAGGTAAACGGACCATTAGTCTTGATCCTCAAGTCCAGTACTAAACACCCACTTTTCATCAATCGCACGATACATCAGAGAGACGAGGTAGCTCTCACAAATCTGGTCCCATTTCAAACCGCTAAAGAGCTGGCACAATTCCAAATGAACTCAGAAAGCATACGATTTATAAAAAAAAACAAACAATATATTTTGCAAGTATCAAGATCTCTACATTTGAATAAATTAATTGTGTTCCGAGGCGATTTCTAGGAAATAGTGTTGTAATTATAAAAATAGTGACGTTGGACGTGGAATTTGTGTTTTACGTGTGTGACCAGAAATAACGTGATTTTATCTGTCTCGGTATTATGAGACCCAGTGATGTCTGTGACAATGGTTCTAATATTGGCTGCTGGGGAATTTTATTTCTATTTCCGGAGTGTTTTCTTTATTTTGCAAATTTGCCTTTTGTTCCCTGCATTCTTTCATTGGAGTAAAAAATGGCTAAAATGGCTGTTGGCGTCTCGTGCTGAGGGAATTTGTCTTACCTTCCGTGTGTATAAGAGTTTATAGACACGTGGAAAGTTCGTGTTATAGCATGTTAGACTTAACGTAAGTATAGATTGGGTAGGTCATTAAGAAGAATTTTCTGTCATCTCGATTTCTATTCTTAGATACTTAAATTCTTTTCAAAATTCAAAAATCATTTATTGGTGTGATTTTTGGTACATTTTACATGAGATCTTAATAATTAATATTCGTTTCTCAAAAATCTACCATAAAGGTAAACCATAAAAATATAAAAATAAAATAATAAAAAAAGTAAAACCATAAAAATAAAATAATTACAACGAAACACAACATAACTACTTACTTAAATAAAATATGATTTAAATAAAATTTTGATGCAGTCATGAAAAACGTTGTTTTCTTTATTAATTGATTGAAAATATATATGGGTACCATTTAAATTACAGTAATTTCTAATAAATTTTAGATCAGTTCTGTCTTGTTACACTTTTTATACAATTATTCAAAAGTCATTAAGATTGATAAGCACAAAGATAAAGGAATATAAAGCATTTTTAACAAACAATCCGAAACATGTGTCTCCGCGGTGGGCTGCTATAATAAATGAATTTTGTCATATTGCAAATATATTCAGACGCGATCAAGATATGGGAGGAATTCATGTCGTTTTTAAAATTATAGCGGTTTCAAAAACAAGGCAAGGTTTCAAAGAATCGCCAATAACGGAGATCTGTGATAATGGTCCGGTATTTGACCTTCGAGTATATTATGTTAAAATTATATTATTGGTAAGGCTATGCTCACCCTGGGATGTACGTATTTGTTCTATCGAATTTATCATACGCATAACACAGCCCGCAACTTGGGCACTTATTCTAGCCGTGATATGTCGAAGACTAATTTATTGAAATAGAATTTATCAATTGTTTTGTTATAAATACTTAATTATATATGTATGCTACTTTATTTATATTAATATTTGCCAAAAAATAATGTCTGAAATGTAAATTGTTGGACCAGCCCAATTAAAATAATTCTGTCAAAATTATTGGACCTGCTTGGTTAACCAGAATCAAATGCGTTAAGTCTTGAAGGGCTTCCAGGAAAGTTAAATAGTATAATAAATATAAATAATAGACAGTAGTAGGATGTAGAATATTAAAATGTTTATTTTAGTAGTTTTACACTTGTTCACCTCTATCATAAGCTACCATTGAAGCTGGGTTGCTTTAATTTCACTCTATTAAATGCCTGTGTATTGTTATGTCGTATTTAATGTGTCATAAAAGACGCTAGATGATATATATGATATATGGTTCTCTGCATTTTCGCCGAAAATTGTCTAGCAGATTTACACTTGCCAACCAACGTTTCGCAGAATTTTATCTCGCCGAATAATCATATGCCAAGTTATCATATAATTTTGTTTTATTTCCCAACCTCACAGTTACCAACTGTACGTTTGGTCTGCTTTTCAAAATGCCAACATTCAAGTAGCAGAATGTTTTATTTTGCGTAATATTCATTTAGTTGTTTATTGTTTACCAAATCTAGTGGGGTTTCGTTTAATAATTATATAATAATATGTGGGTAAGCGCAAAAACAAACACACATATGACACAATGTTTGAACTAATAATAGAAAACGGCAAAGAACACGGCATGCAGCAGACATGCAAACAAGCATACACCATACATGCAGCATACAAGCAAGTATGCAACATGCAGCAGGCATGGTTTCTGTCACGGCTCCGGCACTGCGGGGCTCCGGCGGTCCCATGCGAGCTTATCGTCGCAGATGTGTTCCAGGCTCACCACTGAGGCTTCGGCTTGCTGGCCAGTCTTAGCCGGGGCGGCAGGCGTTAAAACCACCTGCTCCTCAGCTCGCGGGCCGCCTCGTCCCTCCGCACCTACGCGATTATAAATAACACTCTAGGGCAGACAAGACTACGTGGACTCGATTTTGCAGCGATTCATTTCTGTCACGCCGCTCCCGCAGCACGCTCGCTTCACTCGTTTGCCTTCGCGCGTTAATGGTCATTGTTATAAACGTCATTCGTCTAATAGTTGTGTGGCCCAGTGAAATGTTTGACAAATGATAAATGTCTCTAACGTTTCGTGTCATTATAATAATTAGCTTAACAATAATTCTATCAAATGAACCGTTGTCATTCAAAAATTTGCTAATCGTTAGTTGTCAAAGTGAAACATCGGCGAAGCGTTGGTTGGCAAGAGATAATCTGCCAAATAATTTTCGGCGAAAAGGCAGGGTACCATGATGTATGATGTAGCAATAAATGTTTTCAGATTCTGCGCTGTGCTTCAATTCTGTGTAGGATCGGATGTTTAAGGTTTAATAAAATAGTAATGAGGTTACCCTTTTTTCGGTCGAATAACTTTTTTTTTTAACGCTGGCCGAGACGACCCCGTTTGTGGCACCTTTGGTCCCACTGTGACAGGTCAGGTCAGCGGCCCCGCCACCTATCCCTTTTCGGCCGCAGGGGATAGGGATAGCGGCTAACGCTACACCGACACTCCTCTCCCGCCGCGGCCTCCGTTCCTCAGCCGCAATGCCTCCCATGTGAGATAGCGGTCCGCATCAGTTGCCAATAAACAAGTGTCCCATAATGGACCATCGACAGACGCCTGCGTAGAGGCGGCGGACTTCTTCAAGAGGGCAGCAGCGTATGCTTAGCACTCACTGCCCTTCCAACGCGGGGGACCAGGCGCTCGAAATGCTGTTCGAAGCCCCGCCGTCCAGGGTTAGGTCAAGATACTTCAACCGTCAATAACGAGCTGGGTGGCTCTCTGCTCCTTGGTAGTTTATGGAACCATAGCGCCTTAGTTTTATGAGGCGCTATCCTTAAACCCAGCTCGCGAATCGACACCATGATTCTTGCCTCCTCGAATGAGGTTACCCCAGCCTTATCCTTCACACAGCAAGTTTCATGACTCTCATCTCATTGTTTCATTTATCTCTTCCGGAACCTCTTGGATTGGCTGTCTAATTTCTTTATATCATAAACAGTATAAGTATATACATCACATCTGTATCACCATCGTGATTTCAGCCGAAAGACGTCCTGCGACTGCTGGAAATAGGCCTCCCCTCCTCCAACATCGGTATAATATATAATTCTATCATTTTTGTTGCATCCATCTGTTAGTTATTATTTTCTCACGATCAATCATTTGACCAGTCTTAGCCGACATTAAATTCTCTATTTCACAAATTTCCATAAATGTAGCGATTTGAATAAAACGAAGTTTTTAATTAATTAAAATCTAAAGAATGAGCTTTCAATAGCCTCTGATTCTCAGAATCTGTCGATATGAAATTATGATAATCGCCACTGTTTGCATAATTATGCACATATTTTTATATAATAGTAGATATATTTATATCTATATATAATGTCTATTATGATAAGTTTTATATGTTTATTGGTTTGATGTGCTGTTTGCTTTGAATTTCTGTATGTTACGAGAGCAGCTTCGTTCTTTGTGCCAAATTGTTTTTGTTGTGGAAAATATGGTTTTGATAGCCTTTGATCTAAGTTTTTTAATTTTCTTGTTATTTAAATCGAACTATAGATACAAGCATTGGTTAAATAGCATCAGTTCTAATATAATAATACCAGCCATATACTGTTGCACTGCAGGGAAAAAGTCTCTTTTCATACAGAGAACGCACGAGCATTTATAATCACGATTACTCAAAGTAGTTGACGATTTCAGATATAATAACTTAAGCCTATTGGCTCACGATGTTTATTTTGACCGAAGTCAGCAATATGTAAGATAGGTACAGGCGAATAAAATAAATAAGAAAAATTTACAGTTTTCCATCGAACAAGGTACACAGTCGGCTGGCTAATTATGTCTTTCAACTCCCTGCATCAGTTTGAGGCTTGTCAATGCCATTAGTTATAGTCTCGTTTCCCCATGTTAACTGCTCATTAAGATCTTGCCAATTACAGTATAGCCACACATCAGAATCAGTCACACCTTACCACACGATGTTACAACAGACAGGAACACCCCGCCTCACAAGTTTCTCTGATAAATGACTGCAACAAACCCATATCTTACGCACCTACTGCATTGCCGAACCTACGAATCTTATCGGACAACTCAATCTTTCAAAATCAAGTCATTTCGATGTAGATGCAGCTATATTCCAGTTTGTGAGGTAAAGTATCAAAATTCATAAGGTGTTAGCCGATGTTAATCTGTTTAATAAGCATTTTGATAGTATCGGCTTAGCTACAAGCCACGTAAGGGTTTCATTCAGTAAACATTTTATTGCTAGTGTTTTCTAAAAGTTATTTTTGTTGAATAAAGATGTGTTGGGATATGAATAGTTGGTCAGAGATTACTGTTAGTTTTACACGTTAGGGCTCAGGAGATCAGCTGTAAAGCGGTGTTGAGGCAGATTTACGACGTGTTTAAAAAACTATCGGGAGATGTGAGCGAGACTTTTCATTGAATAGCACAGGGATTTTAAATATTTTTATTATTTGTAGATTATGAACGTCCTCTTATGGCATTTATGGCTGCAGGAATTGTGTAATGAGGAAGGTTAATTATTACTTTGATACCTTGTACGAAGCACGATAAATGATAAAATAACACCTTCACTTGATGAATCGATTGGTCAATATGAAAGATTTATTGGTTACATGATTAAAGTGTTGTGCCCAGAATCAGTCTCACAATCACCTCGTTCCAGCTTGATTACACTCAATTACACACCCAGTAATCACTCCATAAACGCAGATTCAAATTACAAGCTTCCACTTCAATAACTAAAATTATTTATAGATCACCAAGTCTATTACATTCTTTCCCCCAATTACGGCTAAACGGTTTGCAAAACAAGACAAAATTATTGTCTGGTCGAGTGTACTGTATGGTGTGCACGACAAAACATGACTTATGGTCTACGGGGTAACAAGAATCGATACTGTTGCTAATAAAGAGGTACACAAGTACAGTGGTATTGTGATCGGCAACGGCAACACAGTCGCGGAAACTAACGATTTTGAAACAATCGAATCGGGTTTACATTTCGCTCATAATCGTATTTCATAACGTCACCACGTGCGGGTTTATGTGGCAGGCTGTGTTGATATAGCGGACTGTTGACTTTATTTAGTCATCTTTGCACTCGATTTATTTTATAATTAGGTGAAATTTTCGTTTGCTCGTAAGCATGACGATTTTATTTGGTTTTCAAAGACGATTTGCACTCTACTCTTATAACTTTGAGGTTTTTCCCAAAACTCGAAGTGACTTGTTCTGCCTTTCATCCTTTATTTATGAAATTTTGCTAAAGCTTTATTAACTGAGCTTTTAATTAAGGGCAGACATTATTTTTAGGTATATTTATGAATCTTTGTCATGATTTTTGGGTTTTCCCATAAAAAATATGTTTACACACCACACGTAAGTACACTTTTCAAACTCTCAACAGAATTCGTTATGACTCTATAAAGTTAGTATACAGTTATAACGAGTTAGTACGTCCGTAACCTTTCTTATTTCTATTATATAGTTTATACTCGTATAATCACCACAAGAAACTATTCCTTTTATCTATTCCCGCACTTGAAGTCTCTGTAACCGTATTAAGATGTCTTGGCAATCAACAGCTAGTTCTAAGTCTACAACTAGTAGCAATGCGGTTGCTTTTATTGTGACTACACTGCCCGCAGCCACGACCGCGTGTAACATGTCTACTACCAACACTAACCTAGGTTCTGTTTCTACATCGTTTATTTTACAGAACATCCCCAGGTGTCTGAGCTGTTACTAAGGATTTACAGTTTCCGTATTATGAAGACAAATAATCATTCCTTTTACTACCGTTTGGTTATCACTTTCCCCCTTAAATTTTATTCCTTTAAAATAAATATTAGTTTCATATGTCCTAGTTCCTTTTGTGAAATTCGAGTATTCATTTGTTTGTTTCAGTTTAGGGTTCGTTTCCTAATCGTCAACGTTACTTGTAAGTAGTTTGGTTCTGAATAATGAGGCGATGTTGACCGATAAATGGTGGCGTAAACATCGTAAGTATAACATGGCGTAACTTGCTAGCCGATATATCCCAGCAAAGTCTGTCGTGAGTAGTAGCGGCATTAGTGCTTCTCTTGCTTTGTGGCTATCAGCTATGTAGTCTTTATAGGTACCTATATTTGTTATAGCTATTTCCTTATGTGCGTTAACTACTCAATAGCTATCAATATATAAATTACGAGTGTCGTGACACCAATGAATATTTAAGTTTTCAATCAAAACTTGAATCTAAATAGTCGTAATATAAGCCGTAAATCTTTATATGTTGAAAATTAGTCTTATATTTACCACTAAAACGATTAAATGGATATTGCTTTATTTACCGCTCTTCGATGGCGGTCTACATATTAAAATTGTGACAGCTCAGAGTCTTCTGACGAATGCAATACCAATAATGTCCATAAGTCACTAGGGCACGCAGTTATGCAGGATACATAGCCCATTTTTTCTGGAACTGCAGCACATTTGCACTTCCAAACCAACATTGTTAGAAATCTTTATTAAACTTTCATTGTTTCTGCCAAACCAGAGGAACCAGTGAAGTGGAGTAACCAGTTAATTGTCATAGCAGACATTAGTCAGCTTCTTACAGATGTCCTATGCACCTTTAAGCCTTTCAAACCATTATTTTCCAGGAACAAAACGACAGACTTCTTATGTCACCAGGTCGATTACCTCTTCTAAAACTAGTACAAATCAACTAGTTTTCTATCACCAAAATGTTATCTCACAAATCTAACGCATTAACTACTATGATATTGTACATGGGACTTTCTCCAAATACTAATTATGAAGATACAACATCCACTAAAGTGATAAGTTTATTAGAAGACTTTTTTATATGTCATAGGTGTAATTATGTTGATTTTTAACCGACTTCGCAAAAAGAAGGAGGTTTTCAATTCGACTGTATTTTTTTTTTTTTTTTATGTTTGTTACCTCAGAACTTTTTATTGGGCGAACCGATTTTGATGATTCTTTTTTAATTTTAAAGCGGGTGCTTGTCGTGTGGTCCCATTTAATTTTCATCAAGATCTGATGAAGAACTTCGGAGAAATACATCAGAACTCTTCAATAAATGACGGCAAATCACTCTGGATAGATCCAATCGCATGTCTGTTTATTGTTTACACCATTTCATAACATAACATCACACTGGTACGTTCTTAAGGGGTACGCAGGTGTGAACAGTTCACCCTGGTATACTCTCATTGCACTAGTTTCGTTTAAGTTTCGTGTTATTGGGTTAATCTATTCTAGCTTCACTTTGGGCACTATACGCGTAGGTACCTAGCCTATAGAACTGGTCCATTATGTACCACAACTAAAAAGTGAAAAATAAAAAACTTTTTTACAAAAATTATAACCGACTTCCAAACAAAAACACTACAAAGTGAAAAATAACTTCAATTTCGGAAGTCGGTGTCAAAAAATGAAGAAACGTAAACAGGAACACCTAATTCCGAAATTGAAGTTATTTTTCACTTTGTAGTGTTTTTGTTTGGAAGTCATAGCAGACATTAGTCAGCTTCTTACAGATGTCCTATGCACCTTTAAGCCTTTCAAACCATTATTTTCCAGGAACAAAACGACAGACTTCTTATGTCACCAGGTCGATTACCTCTTCTAAAACTAGTACAAATCAACTAGTTTTCTATCACCAAAATGTTATCTCACAAATCTAACGCATTAACTACTATGATATTGTACATGGGGCTTTCTCCAAATACTAATTATGAAGATACAACATCCACTAAAGTGATAAGTTTATTAGAAGACTTTTTTATATGTCATCGGTGTAATAATGTTGATTTTATTGAGACGTTTACGAGTTTAAAGTTTTTGGATGAACCCTATACTAGTTTCTTTAGGCTTTTTCCTCTCAGGATGTTGCCACAGAAATTGGTGCAGACGCAAATAATTGAATAGAAGACGTTGGATTGAATAAAGTTAAGCTTTTATCGTCGGCAATTTTACTTGCCATTAGTGCTTTGGCAAGGGAATGTTTTTCTTTGTAGGGTTTTGCGAACAAATACCAAGTTTTAATAATGTTAACTTTCTCATATCTGTACTTTCGCCACATTGACCGGTCTCGTGCGTCTCGCATCCAGTGGATTCCCGCCACCTTCACCAGGTTATCGATCCACCTAGTGGGAGGTCTTCCAACGTGACATCCTCCGGGTCCATCAATGTAGGCCTCCCCCAAGTATGGCCTACTTGGGGTAGGCCTATGTTCAGCAGTAGACCTCTTTCGGCTAATATGATGACCATGATGATGATTAGTACTATCAATCATCCTTCAGCCCTTTTGGGTAGTCTACATAATATTGTTGGCGTAGCAAACAAAAAACGGGTAGAACTCAGAGGAAGATATTGCGCTCAATGCTTTTTTTGTCATCGTGATCAGCCCAGCGTTTCTCGGGTCTTTTCATATTAAAATGTATACTTTTTGTAAGAATCTTTTAAGACTCCTTCTTATAAACACCCAAGTTGACCAGCCAACGATTAGATATATCTATGCCTCAAAAACCTGTACCAAGGTTTATTTTCCATAACGATCCAGCATGCATGTCACCTGGTTATCACAAGTTAATGTTACTATTATTAGAGGCCACATAATCTGCATGCATGTTCAATAAACGGATAATCTTAGCTGGCTCGAATGCTCGATGCAGCGCGGGCACGCCGTCGCGACCTAAACTGGTATTAAATAATTGATCCATTAACATATATGCTGGATATAGATTAAGCTGTAGATGTGTCAGAAGGAATTGAAATGGAAAATGCTTATCGTTTCCTTGTTAATTAAGAACGATAATCCTTTATTGGTGTGCGAGAGAAGATGTTGACTAGAAAAGGTAGTGAATAACGAGGCGACGGCTAATAGAGAGTTTAAAAGAGGAAGACATGCCAGAGGTGATTCCAAAAATACATAACACTTTTGTTTTAAATGTTCCTAATTCGAAAAAAATAATGTTAACTAAAAAGTTATAAGCAAAAAAAGTTATTTCAAATAAAAAAAATCGGACCGCCTAAGAAGCGAACGAAAAAGACGTAAGCAAGAAGAAAATCATGCTGTGCAGTAGGAAGATACATCTGGTTTTGCTTACCCAGCTCGCGAATATGTTTCCTCCGATTGCACAGCATGATTTTCTTCTTTTTAGTTCGCTTCTTAGGCATTCAGGTTTTTTGATTTTTTGAATTAATTCCCATTTATTTTGGCGTCCATTTTCAGTCTAAACAGATACAATTGAACGTTTTATATATAGCGACAGCTCTTCATTGCTACAGAACATAGTTACTGGATATGGGTAACACGATAAACCTTGGTCTTGGTATAATTCCTCAGCGATTCTAAAATGTTTGGATCAAATTCAAAATTATGATCATCATCATGTTACTTGGGGTTGGCGCAACACGTTTCAAAATCAATTCTAAATTATGAAGAAATGATTTAATGAGGGTGTCTAGTATAGAAATAGAAAACTTACAGCTACAAATGGAAACGTGTTGCAAATACCATGACACAAACTGAATTGTCCCGTAAATGTATCCCGTGCCCAGATCAGATAGGCTGTCAGTTCAATGGATAATAATATGGAAGTTTTTGAAAGACAATAACGTTCCAAATTTACTTCTGCTGACAGGTACAAGTTCTGACTTGACTAGAACAACTTGCACTGGGAAATGGCAATGTAATGCTTAACTTTGGAGGTTTAGCCTTAAGACACATTGTCAAATTTCATAGATACCTACTTATATGATTGTTTATTTTGACAATGTGTCTTTATTAAATTTTTTGCATTGATTGAGTGAAAGGTGAAATGGAAAAAAGGAAGTTATTGGTTGATAATAGTAATATTGAAAAAGATAAGCTTGCTCCAAACAAATTGTGGTATGGAAGTTGTAATTGATACGATGATTATTTTTTTAAATTTATGGTTTAATGGAACAAACCAAAAAAGAGAGTCAGTTTATAATTATAAAAAGGTTGGGTCCCAAATCTCTCTGCAATTTGACTAATCTATGACCCCCTTGATTAGGTCCCGTATATTTGAAGTATTTATTTAATTACTCGTTTACATTAATACTAATATATGCTGGAAAAGGACAGGGGCCCTTGTATATTGATAATCTGGAATATATAGATTCAACAAACATTCATTCAACGTTTTATGAGATTGCAAACTCTCTACCTTTTTTGACGAAATAATTATTTTTAATGGTTTTATTGGTTTCAAATAAGACATTATCGTCCTCCTACCTTTATTCAATATATTTTTTGGATTTACGCCACATGTCTTCTTCTTTTATACATTCATGCTTTTCTATTTGCGGTCATCTTAACAATCGCCTTTTTTGTAGCTATTTCATAGTTCATACAATCTATAGTTTTCTTGGTTTCTTGGTACTTTTATAGCCATCTTAATAAGACTATCTATACTATTTAAGATCATTTGATAAAGAATGAATTTAGAGAAACATTTACAATATTTAATTATTTTTTGTGCAATTGACACTATCAAACGGTATGCAGTTGATTGCCAGCTCTAGCCCTATTAATTTTAATATACATCGGAATCCAGAATACAAGTGTAAAATGAACTCCAATTCCCATATCAGATCAGATTTACACATTTTAAAGCCGACATCTTGAGTATTTACCGGTGCTACAGCCACATAAATTAGTGACCCATAAAATAATAATCCATATTAACGATGCCTGACCATATTTAACTGGTTATCTGACGTTGGGACTGGCCAATCAGGTATTTGTCTCGAGACATTGTTGACGCCATTCACTAGGGACATATTGATTGGCTGGGTAACGGATGCTGCGAAGGTAAGAAGGTGGTAGGATGGTGCTGTTTGATATGCGTGATGGCTGATTCATGTTTATTCTTATGAGGTACATGCGTCACACTCGTGAAGGCTATGGAGACTTATGTTCACGTCTTGACAACGTTGCCTGAGAAAAAGAGCATGAATGTTTGCAGTCTATCAATCGTTATATACCTATTTCGATGGCCTCCTTCTTTTTTGTAGTTGTTAGAAATACTTATTCCGTTTACGTTTTACTATCGGCTTTAAACGCTTGAGGCCGTTGATTTAGCCTGTTTGATCTTTTGATTGGATTTTAATGATAATTATGCTCTTTTCCAAAAAAAAAAACCTGCATTATCAAACCGCACCAAACACATATCGAACTTTTATCTTAAAATTAAAGTAAGCGAAGCCGAATCAGCATCATGGTGAGAATTGATGGTATCGTCTCAATTGAAGTTTACAACACTTGTAATAAATAACTGACAAGCTATAATTTTTTCCCATTCCCAGATTTTAAGAGCAATATGTTGAATTTACGTGTTACTTATTGAGTTATTAGCATATCGCTCGGTTATTAGTGTCTTATCGCGATCAAGCGGAGAAAGTAAGAATTAAAGTGTTTCCATGGGAGCTTATGAGACTTTGTCACGGAAATCGACGGTATATTAAGTTGCAAATGTATTCGGTACACTGTTGAAGGCATCAGGCCTTGAGGGCATTGTTGAAGTTCAATGTCGTTCATAAATATCCGGGGACGGAAATTAACAAATTGAATCTCTCGATGTTGGAATATTAACAATTATTCGTGTCAATTTTGGAATCACTAATTAGAAATAGCCACTTTCAATGGCATAAAGATATTCATATTATGAGGCGAAATAGAAACCTTCTTATTCTTCATCATGGCGATGTTTCGAAGTTAAATGTATTTTGACCAGAATTAAGCCACAATGTCACCGCATGCGTGTGCTTCGGTCCTTCAGGGTGCAGGCATATTATGAGAACGCATTGTCAAAATCATGGTTGATATTGTTAAAGATGTAACATTAAACATTATTGAAAATTTTACGATAAAGTCATTAAGTATTTGAAAAAATTGTATTAAACCTGATGTGAATCCTTGTCATGTGAACAAAGTAAAATCAAGTGCCACAATATCCCATGAAATCATAACAGCAATATCCGATATATCAATTGTTGAACCGATGCATCGATACTGTTTGTTCAAACATCGCAATCGAAAGAACTATCAGTAACAATGGTTTGTTTACAATCTTCCGATTAGTAACGTGTTTACCATTTCTTCAACTGTATGTTTGAAATTTCTTCCTGACCCCGTTTTACTCATGAATTTGTTACAGGTTGCTTTTTTTCTTCATTCTTCTGCACTTATATAGAAGGCGGTGGTCGGGAATAACATGAATGTCATAGATTAGTAATTATCGTTATGTAAGTACTACAGAGCTTTATAATACTGAATCCAAAGATATAACACTTTACAATGGAATCAATCAATCCAGTTATCGTTGTATCAAAACTTTTTCCAAGAACTACAAAGATCTCATGAGTTATGGCCAAATTATACTAAAGTCTGTTTTAAATACAAAAAATAAATGATGACAAGTCAGAAATCATGTTTTGGAAACTTATTGAGAGATTATAAAAGTGTAAAGAAAAATAAGATTTCGACTTACAATAGGATAAGAATCATGTGAAATAGCCGAGAATACAAGATTACCGTAGCTGTATAGGTTTTTAATGAAGCGTGAATAAGATATTCTGGAACACAATAAGACCAATGGGATACAAAACGGGAATCAATGTGTAATCCCTAACTAATGTGCGCATTTGGAGGCAAGAGTTAGTACAATGTCATTGTCAAAGTATTCAATAAAGTCCATATGTTGGTGAATAAGATGGTCAAGTTGAATACATACATACATAAACTCACGCCTTTTTATCATGTAGGTAGGCAGAAACTTCAACTTGAAATACAGTCAAGTGAATTTCCGTCCATAATCATTTTAAACGCAACGCAAGTTTTTTTTATTGTCTAGGCTCGTGGTTGAACGCTATCTCACTTGATGTTAAGCGATAATGTAGTCAACGGTGAAGTTTGGTTACCTAAAAGTAGGTTACCTATTCACTCTTGAAATACCGCCATGTTGTAGTTATAAGGAAACACAGACCCTGGCAGAGAATACCACATTTTAACTATACGATGATGAAATTGGACTAAAAATTATGAGGATGACCCTCTAAAAAACTTTTAATAAAACAAAAACTTATATAAAATAAAAATATAGGAAGTACATGGTATAAAACTTGTAGTGTTGCTTTCACAAAGTGCAGTTAAAAATCGTTTTCCTTAAATACTCGGACCGGTGAGGTAACACGACTCCGTGTTTTTGCCCTTTGCATTTCTCATTAGACCTCTCATTGAGGAATTACCCATCTCTTTCTTATAACCCACCAGAGAAAGGGACAACAAAATTTCCCAGCTCTCTTGACGTGTAAATAAAATTAAAAAGAGTGAAGTAAAAGCAAATTGGCAAAAGCCTTTTTTTCCAATTTGTAAGAATTTTGCCGAAGTGTTTTATAACCTGGCAGTCATTGTTTCGGTTTAATAATGAATTTGCTATTGTTTTAAGCGAACTGACCGCAGTAGACCGGAAACTTAATTCGGGTACTGGAAAATATATAAAAAGTTGGTGGTTCTATACATACTAACAATGGAGTATTGAAAAAATAAAAAGAGGATTATGAAGAACGTCAATAAAAATAAACTTATTGGATTAACATAGTTCTTGCGCGTAAAATTCTCTCCGAAAGCATGATAACTGAAATAGATTACAATAAAAAGATGATTCAACTGGAATTCAAAAGAAGCAATTTATACGTTTGCAAGCGATAAATTACAAATATAAGATAATTGACAAATGTATGTTCACAAACATTCAATGAGAAAGATGAATGGTCATAACCGATGCCAAGAACCCAGTGGTGCATTTGATGAATTGATATTCATTGCAATGGAAGCTGGCCGTTGCACAAAACAAATTAGTTTGCACTAATATTTATTATTGTAATAATAACACATGTCATACTTCTTGAGACTGCAATATATTTGACGAAAGAGACCGTGAAATAAAGCTTGTGGTTTCACTTATCTAATTATATCTGATAAACAAAATCTCTTTAACGCTAAAGCTTACTTTATCTTTATAAATGACTTCATTGTTTGCTTTCTCATCTTTGATTATTTCCATATTTCACCAATTACCATTAATAACAAATTCTCCTTTATCCAACTTATTATATCTAGCTGATAATATCTCCAAATACCATTTATCATTTCGCTCGTTTTTCACCTCACCACCTGAAGCCATTTCGTATCATATTTCTACATTATTTCTCCTGAGACAACATAAACTACAATCAAGATCACTAATGAGATAATAGTCGGTAATCCAGCTAAGTGTATTATAAATTATTATATTCTGTTTAAATGTGTATATTTCTTTGGTTAAACCTCTTAACGTGTGGTTAATGAATTGTGGTTGATCATCACGCGATGGTTCACTGACAATTAATTTATTATGTGTAATATTATTAGGTTTATTAGAAACTGTTTCCTGTTTTGTCGCATTCTTGTGTCTGCCAGGTGTTGATACTGTATGTTTTAGCGCTTTTTTTGTTGTTTAAATTTGATTAAGCTCTTTTCTCGGCAGTTACTTTTGTATACTTTATATCGTTGAAACTTAATAGTTAACAAACTTTGCCTCGCTTTACGATTTATTCATTTTTTCTTTCTTCGTTCTCGATTTTTGATTTACATGTATTTTAGAGTAATGTTTTTTTTTTTACTTTTGTTATTTTTTAAACAGAGTTACCTTAAAAGATGAGGTTCTATGTTCGGCTGTATGTTTATTTATTTTTTGTGTATTTCACCGATTTCTCCAAAACTTGTGGACTGATTATGAAAATTCTTATTTTTATTTCTAAGAGTACGTTTTCGAAATAGTCTCATTTAAACTTGGTTAAGACCTGATGAAGAACTTCGGAGATATGGAACAGAATGCCACAAAAAAATGACTCCAAATCTCTCGGAATTTCTGCAATCGCAAGTCTGTTTATTGTTTACGCCATTTCATAACATAACATAAAGTCGGTACAATCTAAAGGGATACGCAGATGTGTCAGTAAACTCTAGTACATTCTCATTTCATTGTTTATGTTTAAGTTTTTTGTTATTCGCGTTATCTATTATGGCATAACTTCGGGCATTGTACCTTACTATAGAACTTGCCCATTATAGCATATTATACAACTAAAAAGTGTAAAAAAACTTAATAACAAAAAATGAAACTTACTTCCAAATAAAAACACTACAAAGTGAAACATAACTTCTTGTCGGAAGTCGATGACAAAAAACGAAGAATCAGAAACAGGAACACCGACTTCCGAAATTTAATAATTTTTTTAAAAGTTTTTATCTGTTATTGTATGAATATTTATTATTTGATCAATCCTAGCATACAATCATAATCTCTGTTAAATTGAAAATTAGAAGACACAACGATGCGGTGCGGCGGTTACGTTAAATGCTCATTTATCTTATAACAATAACGGAGTTAACTAAATCACTACAAAAGCAGCTGTCCTATTTTAGTCGTAGACCACACGGAAAACTTTAGTGTTCCATTAAATAAATCATTAGTGCCGCTAAGTATAGAACTAGTTTGAGCCTAGCTCGAGACCACGAAACAACAATAATTGTGACCTACATCGACCATGAAATTAGTTCGTTGGCGGTCACACGCGAACGATATTGTTCTGAGTTATTTGCAGTAGCCTATGTTTGGTTCCGGGATATATTTAGGAAGGACGATCAATATCCAGTATGTGTAATGTGTACAGGTATAAAAACAATGATATAGTTATGTTCTCTGTAAAGATACTTAAAGCTCTTTATTGAACCATCCATTTATTTAGGTACTAGATTGATTCAAAAAGAGTTTCCAGAAAAGGTAAAAAAGTAAAAGCTATAATTATTCTAAGAAGTCCAAAAATGGGCAAGCATGCGTTACTGAAATATCACAAAGTCTATCCCAAACATTCACTTTGTCTAGAGCAACTTGCCAAGTGTCTACGCTGTGCACTGCTTTTCCGATATCGTTATAAATCCTAATGAAATGGAACATGACACTTTCCTTTAAACAACATCCTCAGTAAAATCAAACAAATTCTAAAATGCAGTTCTAAAATTAAACTTAAAACCAAATTAACTAATTGCGGGGAAACCCGTCCTTTTGCCGAACTCAGATATACAGCGGTAAGTACACGTTGTCCATTCGTTGGCACAGATTCGGTGTCGGTGGTCTTCGAGCGTTTCGCGACAATTTACGAGCTCATTATAGCGTCTGGCAGCCGTCGCCACATCCAGTCTCGCACCATGCTACATGACATGCTATGTAAAAACTGTCAACATCACAGACATAATGAAGCTTGAAGGAGATAATTGATATATTGGCTTTTTTTTTGTTTCTATGCTGGGTTTTTTGCATGTCTATAAAATATGAGGAAAATCTTTGTGCATTTGTTTAATGCATACCGTTCAGTGTAGATCTAGAATTTGTTGAGTTTCCGTGTTTTTCACAACAATCTTAATGCGATATTTCACAGTGCAATAACTTGTATCGACCGTGACTTTGACTTTGATTAATTCGAAACGAAATTCCTCTTAGAAAGTGTTTTTATTAAACAAAAAGAGCTTTCGAGCCTTATTAAGTGATAAATCAATCTTTAATTTAAAGGACAGCGTGGAAACCGACTAGGAATCCTTTTTATTCTCTTCGTCCAATTAAATAGGCGTGAAAAGATTAACAACGTTCAACATGCACACAATGTGTTAGATAATATTCTTTTGTTTCATCTTAAGTTATTTGTTACAGATGAATTCATTTTGTTAAGAGATGTTAGTCTCTACAACGACAAGAATAAAATCAAAATATTGCTGAACCTGTCAATGCTTTTGCAAAATGACATCTGGCATCATAATTTAATAATAATTAACAAAAGCTGCAAAAGTAACAATTCTAAGAAATGCAACATAAACTTCAAAATTAATGTTACCGAAAGCCTCTAAATTAAGATGTGTGTGTAACAATAAATTTTTCGTCAAATTATATTTTGAATTCTGAAACTTTCATCGCCTCTGCAGTCTAGAGTTTTTTGCACGGAACGTCTGGAGGACTTTCCAATGATAAATTAGACATTTAATAATTTTTATATGGCTCATCAATTTTGTCGGTTTCTGACAAAATAAAATGTTAATATTACGTGCTGAAATCTGGATATGTCTTACATTTATGAGAGTGTTGTAAAAGATTTTTCACCTGAAATAAAATTAAATGGGGCGTTGGTGGCATTTCACGCTCAAGTAACCAGCATCGTTTCATTAGTCTACATTATCTGTCTGGTTCAAAAAAAAGACAGTGTTTTTGACCTGTTCAATGTCTGAACAATGTCTAAAGTGCCATTTTGTTTACATTCAAACAAAAAATACAGTCTGAAAAGTACCCGCTATATTTTCATTACTGTAGTTTAAATGAATCCTTAGTATCAATGTACCAGTCCAAACAGATGACTCCTAGATGATATAGAATAATATACTATTTCGTTTTATAATATCACTGTCCTACTGAACCTATTGTTCAACTCTTTAAAGTGAGTAACTATTTATTTAAATCGAATTATAAGTTAATGCCAGGTCATCCGAGCAAGTTGATTTCTTCAGCCAATATATGTCAAGCCTAGCCAGGCTTCCTTAATTGCGCCCTCACATTAAGGATTATGATGCTTTCATGTCTTGATCCACTTTGATCCGCGATGTCAAACATGTAAATATCTCATGATACAGAAATATCCCCGTCACCACCAGCGCCGCGGTATTTTACTCTTACGATACTATTTGGCAGCCTTCAACACCAATACGTTACTTTCCATTTCACTTTTGTCTGCTTGCACGATGCAAGTACTGTCCAGAAAAACATCGCGCAACAATTTTTTTTGCTGTGAGAGTCACGCTATCTCCAAGTGACGTTTCGAGTAGACAAAACAAAATAAAAGAACTCATTTGTTTAGTATTTTGTGGGGATATAAAAACACAACGTTGAAGCTTTTATATCTACAACATTTTGAAGTGCGCTTTGCACTTCATCTTATAAAAATAACAGTAGAAGACCAAGAAAGATTCCTTGCGGAATACCTTAATATTTTCATAACACGAACGTTTTATTCGGGGAATTGACGCATTAAATAAAAAAAACTAACTCTCTTTCTCTAAGAATCATAAATCCATTTAAATAACAGTTATCTTTGATCTACACATACAAAACATCATAAAATATAACTTAACCAGTAGCGCTTGAAAGAACTTTATATGAGTTATGATTACCATTATCAGATGTAACTAGCTTATTAAGTAATTTTATTAGTCATTTGTAATAAAAACTTCTTACTGTATATATCAAAGGCTGTGTCCGAACAAAAGTTATTTCTGAAGCCAGACGACGGCGCTTACCAAAATAATAAACAGTCATATATCGTGCTCCACAACGAGAGTAAATACTGTCTTTACCGACTAATTGAAATAAACTGCACGCGAAAAAAGCTTCGTCTGACATAAGTAATGCAGAACGTTTTCGCATTATTATTTGAAATGATATATTTTTCAGATTCAAAAGAACTGCGGATCGTTTTGACGTATTGTCGGCGTAATTAGGAGTTATGGGCGTATAAGGTTATGCACTCACTGAAGGTTAAAAAATCAAGAAAATGATGTTTTTTTTTAGAATAGTTTTGCATTGGACTGTTATATTGGATCAACGAAAGGATTTTTTTTAAATTTAGAATAGGCTCGCGTTTGAACACTATCTCACGTGATGGTAAGCGATGATGTGGTCGACGGTGAAGCACGCTTGCCTAGAAGTAATCTATTCACTCTTGACTTTAAGACTCCAAATTGTAGCTATCCGGTAGGGAATTCCACTCCTTAACTGTACTCATAATAAAAGTAGTCTCAAAACGTTTAGTGCGTATGGGTAGATTTTCCACCATGTATCGATGACGCATCGCCGCACGTCTGGTAGTCCGATGATAAAACGAGCAAGGCGGATTTCTTTAGTGCAATTCCATCGTACACTCCCCGAAATGTATCCGATAAAAAACCGACAAGCTGGCAACTCGGTGACGATGTTCAAGGCTCTGGAGCGTTGACTTAACCAGTGCCTCATCGCCGATGAGCTTCTTGGCCCGCTTTTCGATCGAGTCTAGTGCATCAAGCTGGTATTTGGCAGATTCGTCCCAAAAATGGGAACAGTAGTCCATGTATGATCGAACTTGGGCTTAGTACAAGCTGAGCAGCTGTTCTGGCGTGAAGTACCTTCTCAACTTTGCAAGTATCCCCAGCTTTTTGGCAGCCAGCTGAGTTCGCGAGCCAGAAAATTGAGAGTCGATCTCAACATAATGCCAAAAAGCTCAAGATGGTCAGTTATTGGCACGGATTAATATCAGAGATATAAAATATCATGTATAATAATTATGTGGCATTACAGCATGGAACAGAAAACTGAGTCTGATTGGTATAGTGACATCCTTGCGAGATAAGAAAATGGCAATACAGCGAAAGATAAGATAAGACAGGTTTAATTTGAATAAAATCAATGGCGACTCATTAAAGAGTCGTATAACTGAAGTTTCCTATCGGTAAGTGCTCCCCCTAAACACAAACCTTAAGGTGTAGTACATAATAAAGATGGTTTATGACACAATTTTGAATGCATTTAAAAATGTTTTAAGAGTATTTCGATTTATTGCGCGAAAATAAGGTGATTCATAAGGTGCTTAATTTAAGTCACTATATTTTACGAGACATATCATTAAGAAATCTGCAAGCGTCCTGAAGTTGTTTGACGTTTTTCTTTAATTGCCTTCTCTTCCAAATTGGTATTCTAATAAGATTCGGTTATCTAACATTCTACAAATGATCGCCAATTTATATTCCACGAAAATGAAATGTTAATTTGCAGTTACACCACGAGGGCAGTGCAAATTACCAATTAACCTTTGTCGTGCTAATAAATATTAATAACAGGATTTTATTCATTAATTCTTGTACGGAGATATCATAGACTGGCCCAGCAATAACTTTAAGTACGGCAATCATTTGTATTTGGATGTGTGTAGATGTATCACATGTTATAGAGATGAAATTGGGGCTTATATCTAGTGTCCCTTATTCGATGCAGCTCATTAGTTTCTTTTTCATCGTCATTGTATATTTAGTTATAATTACTTTGATAAGGATATTTTAGTATTTTGGAGTACGTGCCTCTTCCATTAGTTCATCCACCATCTTTCTTATAATCATTATTCCATTTGATAAAGAGTCGATGGAACATGTCTTCCATTTCCATACTTTTGTATTTGTGTTAGTCATTATTATACCCACGCCGCTATGATTAGTTTGGCACTGTCAATAGCCATTACTGTGCTAGGTAAAATATTTTCTAAAATCGTACATAAACAAAACAAAATAAGCTTATAAACCATCTGAAAATCAACCATAGTTTAAAATTAATCGACTAATCACAATGCTCACGACTTTATAACAAGAAGATTCTTAGCACGTGCAACGTGCATCTTTAGGACTTTTTTCTTGTTTTAATTTGCGAGTGTCACCGCGACCACATTATCTTAACTGAGTGGACTAATTAAATTGTAGTAATTCATGAGCGTTTTAATGACTTGCTTTGTCTGGGCAAGAGAATTTTAATTGGATTACAGAAATTTATGTTTGTATTTAACCTAACGAGTTTCCATATGGTGCAAGTAGAGAAAACGCTAGCAGATTTACCACTTGTGCAATTATAGTTTACGTTCGATAAGTTATTGCAATATTCTAATCCATATATAACTCAAAACAGGTACAATTCATGTTTCTACTCATAACGTTTCACTTAGCAAGAGAAAGTTAAATTATGGTATTTGAATAATTTATGATATATGCTTTTTAAATGTGAATTTAGTATCAAAATAATATGGTAAGACAGGCAGTTTGGAACGAAATGATATAACAGTTGAGGATCATTTACTTAGGACTAGAAATGAAAATCATTTTAGCTAACTGTCTTCTCATAACTGGCCTTATCATTTGCTTGTGACATTATTACCTGGTTTTAAATCTGCCGATCTGTAATTTCTCCGTATTTGTATCATTATTTACATCGTTTATGCCACGTGGACGGCCACAATATTGTAGTGAAACAGGATTACGTAAGAATTTACATAGTTTACGCTATGCAATGGCATAATATTTGTAACGATGAAGAACTGGTCTGCCTTCGCAAGTAACTCTGCAAACGTCAATATATTATATGCTTTATTATTAGTAAATTACTATTTGTCAGTTTGGTTTCTCACGGCCTGATAATTAATGGTTCCATTTTTGAAAAGGCACTGCTATAATAATGAAGAAATAATATTGGCAAAGATTTTGCTGGTGCATTTAATATTCATGCCATAGGAATATCGAAACAGAATTTTATGACAAAAAATTCATACTAATTACCATTTTCTAGACATTTTTCATTAAATCTTACCTCTCCGCTCAAACACGTTTACACAGGATGGCGCGAAAATAATCACCCTATCGGAAGATGCCATAATCTTTAAAGGTAAAAAAAAAATATTTTCCACTTTAACATTTGGACGTACAAAATACACGTCAACCAGACATTATTCGCTATACTCTTAAAGAACGTGGAATAAGTGCTTCTCAGGACAAAATTTTCATCTTAAATCATCATGAGCAACGATAAGTGAATTCGCCAAATTATCAGTTCTGAAGCAACGAAAATCTGCGTACAATACATGAAAGACCATTTTACACCCGCTCAAAGTTATTGGATGCTGGGCTGTTTCTACTTGTTTATTGTGGAGATTTGCACTGGCTGGCAAGACCGCCTGATTTTACCGTTCCATGCTTCTTTTTGTGGATTTTTTGAAGTCGGGTCTATGTCAAAAAGCCTCAGAATCTTAAAGCCTTTAAAAAGAATATCTAACACTGACAGTTCTGGCAAAGGGGATGGAAATGTCAAAAATCGAGCCTGAATTTTAATCAATTCTGATGGCCGCCACTTTGCCAATATCATTTTCTCGACTTAATGAAAAAAAATTAAGACATCAAATAAACCTAATCCAAAAGTAGAACCAAAATTTTTCATTCATAAAAAAAATACAACCAAAGAAAATCTGGTGATATCTTTGGCGCCACCTTGTATTTAATTTTTCTACTGTCTTTCAGATGACAGACAATGCAGTGTAACATGTAAGGTTTTTAAGTTTTCAATATAAATATTGAAAGCGTTCAAAGATTTTATTTATTTTTAACCTGAATTGTCCCCCTACAATAGCTTCCTTTTCTTTTATCCTTTTCTCCCGGCTTTGGGCAAGTGTTGACTAGTTTTTACTGTCGGTATCAAGTTCATCTCGCCATATTTGCCTAAGTCTTTCACTATGTCACTGTACATTTTCCAGAACCCACATTAAATTTGCTGTTGCATTAAAATAATTTAAGCAGCAAATTATTTTAATGCAACAGCTTCCCTGAAAACTGTTAGATCTTGTCGCAGGAAATGTGAGCAATTTAGAATAACATTGGCAACTCATTATCTAATTTGATAATGCGAACTGTCATGACAGTCACGAAATATCCGCGTCCCTCTAAAATTAACATATATCATAATGTTAATTACATTGAATTCTATTAACAAGATGCCTGTATAATTAATTTCTCGAAGTGATTGCTTTGTTAAGTGTTGGATTACAACTTATAAACGGTTATGTGCAATAACTGGTGATTCCACCTTATTTTAAACCTGAGGCTTAATTTTCCTATTGACACATCGATAATTAGTATGAGTTTTGCAAGATTTGTTGAGTTCTATGATGATATTAATGATACCTTCAAGATCCTAACCATCTTTGCTTATTCATTGGAAAATGTTCTTTCGACAGGTCTTAAGGAGCCTCCTAAAATTATTTCGTTAATAGTAATTTGCCAACATTTGAACTTCATCAAGTTCAAATGTTGGCAAATTATACACAGTAGTTATTTTGAGGTTCGCATCATGTTCCTTTTAAATGACATTGATTTTATGCATTTGCTTGTTATTTTTCTATAAGCCTTGTATAAAAACGTAAATCAAAACGCAGTTCTGAGTAGTACAAGTATTTATGTCCTTTTGAATTATCAAATCAGGGCGGTCTCAAAGTTTCTGCAAACTTGATGCATAAAGGAAATCCTATTACACGCAACAAATTAACATTCATAGCTTGTTCACTATTAACGTTATAGCAAAATTATCGTACAACTGTAAAATTTACATAAGTCAGCAAAATCAGATCGTTTATAGAATGTACCACCGTCACTTGGTGCATAATTTGATAATTGAATGGCTTCGTGAATGTCAAATGATGTGATCACCACATTTGGTTTGTTAAGACCTAATTTTGAATAATTAGTATCCGATTCTTGCAAAGACAAGCGATTTATCTTCAGGAGTGTCAGTTGTAATGCTTTATTAGGAGTTTTCAATAGATATTATTTGAGTAATAGCATCATTGTGCTAATGTATCTGACTATTAATATAACACTGATCAACTCCTGTTGTTTAATTAAGAAGCTCTTTATTCGTTACTTATTTTATATGTTTGTATTGTAATTCAAAATTATTTTGTTACTTATCTATCAAATCTTCATCGTATGGATATTGTTTACGAACTCATCAAAATTCACAGCTTATCTCACTTAATTCTCACTTGTTTACTTTGCTGGGAAGAAAATACTATTTGCCTTGTTTTCTCATCCTGTTAGAAACAAAAGTTAACATCATTACAAAGCATTATTAACAAAGATTTAATTCAATTATGGATAGGATATGATAGATAGCCCCTTTTCCGTACTTAGACCGACATTTGGTCCGCGGTGAGTGGAGGCCTCCTTTCTGTGAAAGAAATCGGCCGTAATCCACCACGCGGGCCTAGTGCATGTTGGTGGATGTCACATGTCTTCGAATTTTTGGTTCTCTCTGGTTTCCTCACGATATTATCCTTCACCGTTTTGAGAGCAGAGGTGATTAAATAATTTACACAAAGTAAAGCCCTGGGTTCGAACCCACGACCTACAACTTGTAAGTCGCGGCCGTGACCACTGGGCCACAACTGCTCTCAATTCAAATAAATAACAATTCAAATAATCAAAGTGCCCAATAAATCATGTTTCTTGATAACGAAACATTAAAGGCTGTCAACTGTGGGTCCTGTGCCACAACGAAACATGTTCGAATCCGTGTGGTGACATTGTCTGGACGGTAATTGGTAGCAGTCGCTTTTGTTATATTTATGAGGCCCGTAATTGGTAACTATTGGCAATACTTCTGATTTCGTTGGCTGCGACTTGAAAGTATCCAGAGAATTTATTAATAAGTGCCAATTTAAGCAGCATTTTCTAAACTGATCTGATATCGGTACGATCTTTATTCGAGACTATTCTGTGTATATTTTATTGCTTATATTATCTTTTCAATCAACAAGTTGTTTCGTAACCACAACGTCTTAATGGACAGAGGAGGAAATCTCTTTGAGGTGGAAAATTACTTAACATTTTTTATTGATTTTAAAACGTGGTCATCTATATATGAAGGGAAATCCTTTCTCATAAACCTTCACAATAGCCACTAACATTTACGTCGGTACAAATCGCTCGATCTCAATCCAAATTTGCAATACAATACGATTTATAGTACATTTCGAATCCTACCGGCTTTGCTCCCGACCTCGCTTACTTCCGCAAATAAATCGTAATTGAAGAAAACGTAAACATTCACATACAAATCAATGAAAGTAAATGCGATCGTAATAACTCCTTTTATAACCTTCGGGCTACACCTTCGCCATAAAAATAATACAAGCGATGTTATAGAATTTATGAAGTTCTAATAAGGAACTATATCGATAGGAATTGTTGAAGAACTTTCACTGTTTGTTGCTTATTAGTAGTTTAGAGCCACACAGGTTAATATATGTCAAATGGGATTGTATTGGTCATATTGTTTTAATATTGACAGGAGCTTCGAAAAGGCCATGAAATTTATGAAAGTGTGTAACGAAATTGCTCGCAGTGATCGCATGGTGGAAATGGACGTTTACCAAAGATTATTTTCTCTTTGCTATCTAGTTTTCGTAATTTTTTCTGTAGTGCGTGATATGAGACATAAATTTTGAAGTTGCTCTTTTCAATTCTAAATTCTCAATTGTTTACTGCGTACCATAATGAATAAAGTTGGTAGGAAATAATTATATTAGTCACAGTTATGGCCCCTGCCGGGCGCAGCATAGATCAAGTAGGAGAGAGGAGGCAGAATTTTATTGTTGGTTAAGTATTAATAAGTTATACTGTTTTACTCATACAAAATTGAATTTAAGAATTAAAATTATTGTTTTATATATTATATACTTCGTATTATTTATATATTTAGTGACATTGTACAAATGTATGGACATTTTTAAATTATAAATATTTATTTAATTTACTAATTAATTAATATGTATTATTCTTAAGGTAAGTTATTTGGACACATCATATTTATTTGAAAGTTTATTTTGTATTATGGGTCGGCAGGCGCATCTTTTTTATTTCAAATAAAACATTGCCCCACACTAGGAATTTCTTCCTGTATCGTGGGTGCGTTTGCAAACATATAAACTCACATACACAAACACTCAGAGCCAGAACAACTATCTGTAGGTCATACAAATATTTTTTCCGTGCGGGAATCGAACCCGCGACACGCAGCGCAGCAGTCAATCATCAAGTGAGTATTTGTAGATAAAAATATATAGTTATGAAGTTACTCATTTAGGTAATCGCTTATACTATAGTAGCATTTAATTACGAGGAAGAGCTTCAATTTATTGATAAAGATGTTACATTTATTTGAATTCTTTATTATTTCAGGTAAATAATTATATTTTTTACAAAGGGATTATTGGAGTGCATGTTTAGTCTCGATTGTGGTAAGTTTAGTCTATTTTTAATGAGCCACTTGTAACGTGGATTTCAATTTTTGTGCTCACCAGTTCCTGATCCTGCTATTACGCACATGGATGCAAAGTTTGAATTAAAATCATTTTTTATGCCGTTGAAGTGCAATTAAATAGTTTTGCACAGCCCCTTTTTTTCGATAAAAAAGAGCATACAATTTTGCGAAACATAAAACTATTAAAGCGTTGGCTGGTAAAACCCGTAGGTACGTATCTTAATCTGCCATATTTGGAATATATTCACAACAGTAAAGATGTAGTAAATAAACTCGCGCTAAAAGCCAACAAACTATGACTATATACTATATATTATTATGTTTATTGACTACTAGCTTTCACCCGCGGCTTCGCTCGCAGTGAAGCGAATATTGGTTTTTCTAAATAGTATCCTATGTTACGTCTAATACCTCCAAAAATATAAATACAAAGTTTCATGATGATCGGTTCAGTAGTTTTTGCGTGAAAGCGTAACAAACAAACTTACATTCACATTAATAATATTAGTATGATGGTCATTTGACATTTTGAAGACCTCACTCTACACCAGCGCCCCTAGCGGAAAATTCAAACGCGATAGCCCTCTCGATCAGTCAAATTGATGCAGTACTTTCGAAAGCTTACGTATCTATGTAAAAGAACTTGCAAAAAACTCCATAGATATTCTGTTACATTAATTATCCTTAAAATAAAACCTATATTAAAGCCTCATAGATTTGCAAATTATGTATTGCAGTATAAAGCAAACTCAACTTATAGACTATAACAGCAGAATTCACCATAGTAAAACACGTGTAATAGTAGTTAATTACGGAATTAGGTAAAAGAATAAATACGGCAGCGGTAACACAAACTCTCCTCGTTCATTGAAAGTCTATCTTTCTTTCAGCAAAGATTAAAGTGCACAGACACGTCACGTAGAATCACAGAGTAATAACTAACATGGAGTTGATCTTTAGTTAATGCCTTTGACAATGAAGCCGCAGTCACCAACTCACGGTTTCTTTCTTCCCTGTTGACCAAAATTCGTTGTAATAGCTAATAGTGCACTTAAAGGATTACTTCATGGCTTCACAGGTCTCACTTGTGGGTAATCAAGTGTAGTATATTAGTAACAGCTCTCTCAGTTGACTTGCAATTTATAACTGCGTTATTGCAAATCAGTGACTTGCCACTTTCGAAACATTTTGTGAAATCCTATCATCAAGTTGGCATGACATGTCATAACAATTATAGTGGCAGTTACTTAAAAAATAATCTCAGCCTGAGGTAAAGACACATTTCAGACCAGGGTTGTAAAAGAAGAGAATCAGAAATAGCTACAAATATAGTCTAAACAGAGTAAAAAATGATTCTGTTCTATTCGACTTAGCCTACATGTGCTTCATATATTTTGTTGTTGTACCAAAGAATTAACACAATTTTGTTTTGACATTGATTCAAAGGCTCTCCCAAAGTCCTTCATTATTTAGGCATAAACCCCCAAATTCGACTTAATGTCTCTTCCCCGAATCAATCTTTCCTCAAATGCCTCGCGGGCGCATTGCATCCATATTTCAATCAGGCCCGATCTACCGACATGTATTTACAACACGTTTTAAAGCCCGCTCTATTTTGGACATGTTCAATCCGTGTTCTTATTTGGGCCTGTTTGTTTTCATATTGGGAAACAGTGATCTGTAATTCTGTACTATTTATGTACTGTGGTGGTTTAGTTCTGGCGTTATCAGTTACTTCTTGATTAAGTTCTGTTTCTTGAGTGTGTTTATTTTAACTTTCCTTTCGTGTCTTAGAAATGCATTGTACTCTTTTTCAGTTTGTTCGTCTTTCAGTAGTAACGCGTCCAAGCCTTAGCTTATTTTATACTACTTTAGTATAGTTGGTTATGCAGACAAATGAGAAACAAACATTTTAGTCCTCACCAAATCTTTTTTTATGCAGTAATGCGCCGCAGCTGGGCAAAGGCCTTTGGTCTCTTTCCACTCCTCTCTTTCTTGACCTAGTATAGTAGGGTAGATAACTTAAAAATCCATTTAATCCGTCAGTTAGATTACCTAAAAATATTATACACGTATTTTTCTTTTGCCACGTAAAAAATAAATTACGATGATACAGTCCGTTGATATATCGTGTGACGTGACGGTGTGCTACTCTTTATACTGATAAAGTGACGTCACAAGTTCCCACTCCTGAAATTTGATGCGCTTTATGCTTGTTAATTTTTATTTATTCGATAATATTTGGTAATCTCACTGAAAGACCAAATAGAATTATCATTTTGACGTTGACGACAGATTAGGGCTGTCCCTATTCTTTCTGCTTTCGGTAGGCGAAAAGATCGTCTTGCCACCTTCGCCTGGGTCTGCTACAATGTCATCAAACGATTTCTATAACCAACATTGTAAAAGATACTGCAAAGGCATAAAGTTACATGAGTGATTCCGATTACTTATTTCCTCGTAACACTCACACAACAAACTGTGATAGTTACTATTCCTAAACTGCGTAAACAGTCACCGGCAGATAATTTATGTAAACTCAAAGTGACTGATTTGCAAGAAAATCAATATGACAACGATCGTCAAACGGTTAAGGTAACGTTAGATAAGATGGAATTCTTCGCTTTACGACTATTGTAATTCGACGCAATGGTAGTAAACCATTTATGTTTCAGTCAACAACCGCTTACATTGCCAGGACTGAGTTCAAGACAAATCCTGGAGTCAAGTTCAAGACAAGTCCTAGAGTCAAGTTCGAGTTTAACTTAAGTTTTATGAGAGGAACAGTAAAACTTCATTGATATACTGAGATCCCACGGATCCCACAAGATTTTCGTTGCACTAGGTTTTCATTTTTTTTTATGTTTGCTCTTCACTTGGAATGGCTCCTGTATCGTGAGTGCGTATGCAACATCATCTAGCTCTCTGTTAGGCGCTATTCATGGTTTAGCAGGTAAAGTAGCAACCCACATATTGCGGCTAACTGAGAGCTGGCAACCTTATTTTTTTTAGTGTCTTTGCCACTTTTTTTTATTTTAATTATTTTTTATTCATTATTATTATTTATTTATTTAACAATTATGGACGACTTACAGCTAAAACAAACAGAATAAAAAATAGAGAATTTGGGGATTAACAATCAAACGTAAATTTTAATTTATTTGATAAAGGTAATTGCAGCTAGATATTTCCAGGCAACCCTGTTACAATCTTCTACTATTAAGAATCATTCATGAAAATCAAGTTTATTAAAAAAAAAATATACCTGCAGATTTTCACAGTATCATCTTAGGTATGAAAATTCAAATGAACATAAGCAAAAATATAGTAACCATGTTATAATTCGGGCTATTTTTGGTATTAATGATGTCGAGTGGGCAAGATAATAAAGTAAAAATAAAGAACTATGAAAATGAGCCTGATTAAAATTAAACTAATGAAATGAATTGCGAATCAAACAGACCTAATACCACATCGTTACATAGTAGAACTAAAATTCAAGGGTAGCCTGTCAGTCAATAAATGTAAGGGAATTCCACAAATAAAGCGATCTTTGACATTAACCTAAGCTAAGTACAAAACGGTAAACAAGTAACAGCAAATAATCATTTCTAGTTTCCTCCATTAGAAATCCATAAAAGGTTTATCGGCATGTCAAAGATTTATTGCAAGAGTTCACCGGTAAATGACAAGCATTGTCATGTTTACAGCGCTTGGGCCATAAACTAACCGTCTCGTGTCATAATAATTACATCATTAACTACTGTAAAGACCATTATTTTCACACTATAAAATTATAATGACTCTATTACGTATTATGACGATTATTATATTGACGCCGAGGCACTATATAGACAGTCGTGTCGTTAGATTTTTTTCAATAACGCATACTAAAGATTGATATTAAATTAATTTAAGATGTATTATTAAATTATATGTTATTGGTTCCTCCGTACCTCTTAATTTCTTTAAGCCTTTCTTGAACTATTAACTTGGTCGTGAAACAATGCTTAGGCCAGTTTCACCAGCATTAGCCATTTTCGCATCTATGACGAAACGAGTTTAGACGGTATTCCTATTTGCTACTTCGTTTGCCGCTAATTTCAGTACAACTACATTGTTATTTGCAATTATTAAGATTGCTCAAAATTACAGGGTTATCTTGCCAACTGATCGACTTCTACAAATGACATCTGCATCCCTAACCACATGATACGCATTCAGTAACAAATCTATTGTTGTACATGTTGTTTCTCTAAGAATGAGAACATCGCAATAAATCTAGCCACGACATATGTAATTAATGTTTATGTGTTTGTTGGTGGTCTAACGTTAATATAAATCTTATCCCAATGATGCAATAAATTATTTCTATCATTTATTACCGTGCCGATTTCGGTAGGATGGAAAACAGTGTGTCGGCCTGTCATTCCGAGGAAGTTTGTGCGTTGCGATTGTGGGTCATTCACAGATCAGTGTAGAACTTCTGATTTATTAGAAGGGATATTGCAAGATGGATTTCAGTATCGTTGAATCAAGTTTTGATGGATTTGTGGAATGCAGTTGAGATACAATTAGATGCTGTATAACATATTCCTCTTGCGAAACAGTTAATTAATATTATTAAATATTATAACAAGGACATTACAAATAGATAAGTTATTTTAACTGAAACAGATGTCTTATCTAAAGTTTCAACAATACCTACGTCATCTCATAAAAGAATAAGCCACAATTCACAGTCCTGCGTTCCAAACTGTCAGCTAGTGCGCCACGGAAGCACGTTTCCCTGTTGCGGTCTGAATTCAAAACATAAACAGATTACGAAATCAATAAATCATTGACAGCCACTGCCGGATACGATCATAATAACTAACACATGTTATTTTATAAATATCACGCAAATGCAATACGTGGATAGCATCGCATTGTTTTGATTAAGTTATTAAGTAACAGCCGGTCATAATTCTCTAAAAGGTCGAAGGTCTTTGCACTAGTAAATCTTGTACTAAGAGTGAATGAAGTTATAAGCGGTAATAACTATAATAAACACCAGACAGAAGCTTTTGTAGAACAGAAATAGTGACAGGTTAGGTTAGTTTAGTTCAAGGAAGCAATTTACGTCAATCCTATACCCTTTGTGAGTTGACATTATTAGGAGAAATAATTTACGGGAGTTCAAACCTGTAGACGTTTCCAAAAGGTGAAATTCTCACCATCAAAATCAACTCTAATGTTTGTACGAGCATTTCCACTAATCTCAAAATTAAGTAATTTTGAACTCAACCAAACTAATAAAATTAATTTTATTGATCAAATAAAAATATATTTGATTTTGAAAGTTACATTTTGTCCCAAATATTCAAAACAGAGATTAGAGAAATGCAAATGTTTAGTATTAAGATCTTGAAGTTCAAGTTGTTTATATTTAACGTTAACCATAAGAATATTTAACGGATTTCGTAATAGATTTAGAAGTTAGTGAGTCATTGACGTTTATCCTATTATTGTAACAAATCATGGTTTCTTATTTTGAGGATTATTGAAACTTGAAGTGGAAGAGTTGTAAAACTTGACACAAATGTAAATAAAACTCTTCGTTCCGAATTGATGTGAGAAAATAAAGTTTACTTAGGGAAATTAAAGCAGTAATGCATAAACAAAGGTTTTAAGAGACGTAAAGGTTCCAGTAGTTAAGCCTACGAATTACGATTTTCGAGAAATACGAGATTGTGAAATACATCTACTTTTATGACAGTCATAGATGTCAGAGATACTTTACTGGGAATAAATTATATTTTGCAAGAAAAAGTACACAATACTTTTAGAGGAAGATGAATTTTTCGTCCATGAAAAATTTTGTGTTGACGTCTTGTATATAAATTGGTTACATTTTAAGTAATACTTGGAGAAACCTTGTGTTATTGTCTGCAAGATAAATATACTCATACTTTGTAGAACATAATTTATTCTAGATATTTTTAATTGTTTGATAGAAAAGTATGTGTATACGATGACCAGTCAACAGTCATGACCGGTATCAAAGTTATATCCCATAATTCTGTTCACCATTTAAGGCTGTTTGTACCTACACAAAGAAACGTATGTGTATTTCAATCATCTCCAGTATCTTGTTGTGCCTCTTTGTTTGGACTCCGTCAGTTGCGCTCGCCTCTTAATGGCTTTACTGAAAGACATGTTTACTAACAGGTAAGAGTTGCTAACAGATCACTCCATATTATCTTCACGTACTGCTTCAACAATGATGAACAAAATGTGATGTACCTATATGCAACTAAACTGGTTGTAGTTGGAATACTGAATGGAAAAAGACCACACGGATATTCAACTACTCGCTGGTTAGATCGGATCAGGGCGTTTATAGGACTCACGGTGACCAATGCTCTAAGAAGAGCGACAGTCAGAGTGACTTGGAGGCAGCTTGTCAATGACTCCGTAAAAGCTTTCCTAGACGGGCACGACCTTCAGCAATGGAGACAAAGAAGAAGAGAAAGATATGCATATTATATATTCCCAACGCAGTCTTGTTATGATTGCCAAAACTTCAGACGTTGAGAAGAAACTTTATTTTGAAATAGTTACGAATAGTATACCATATAATAAGCATCTTATGAATAGTATTCCATAATTACTCCGAGATACTATCTAATCTCGTCTCATTCGTTGTCTTCATTTCTGAAGGTCGTGCCCGTCCTGAAAAGCTTTGATGGAGTCAACGACAAGCTGCTTCCAAGCCACCCTATCTTCAGCTCTTCTCATAGCAGTGGTCACATTGAGTCCCGTAATGGCCCTGATCTGGTCAGACCAGCGAGTAGGTGAACGTCCGCGTGGTCTTTTTCCATCCACCTTTCCCACTACAACCAGTTTTTCCAGGTTGTCTGGCTGTCTCCGGGCGATGTGACCAAAGTAACTTAGGACTCGTTGGTAGCAGATCGTGGAGAGTCTGGTTTTGATGTTCAACTGGTCGAGAATGGACTTATTCGTGCGCTTGGCTGTCCATGGTATACGCAACATTCTTCTCCAGCACCACATCTCAAAAGCCTCTATCTTTTTCCGATCCACCGTGCGGATTGCCCAAGATTCCTAACTCATTCCTAACTATCTAATATTGAATTGAAAATAAATCTAGATGTGATAACGAAAAATACCAAAATTATGCAATAATGCTAGGTATCCAAAATCTTTTTCTCAAGAAAATCCAAGATTTTGAATTAACTGTGAACTTATCTGAATGCAACATCTGTTCCCAAGTTCCAAATACCAAAAGCTCTCTAATCGCCTTCCGTTTTAATTGCTACTTAGAGAACTCACTAACTAATCGATCTTAACTCACCATCACTCCCTTTTCGTAAACATTATGAAATATCTCTACTGACAAGGTGTCAGTAGAGATATAGAGCCTACTACTTCTGAATCTTCAACATTATTAACTTTGATAACAACCGTATAAGGTTCATTATCATTTGCATTATCAATGAAGTCAGTGTTATGAAATTCTTCAGTTAATATTGACTGTGTTAAATCTCTTAATCAAATCGAACCCGACTCAGTCATGACTCTGGGCTTTGGTATTTGTTTTAGTGATGATGTTTTGTTTGTAGTGTCAATATGGGCATTTTCTTACATAATGGATTTTTGAATTTCTATCGTATAAAAATTAGCACATGCGGGTTCTATTGTTTAGGATCATCGGGTGGTCATAACTGTGAATTGAATAAAGTTCAATTTCGGAATATGGGAAACTTTGAAACGTGAGTGAGATTTTTACATTTGATCTACTTTTGGAAACCTTCATGTGAATGTTTGAGAAAAATTTCAATGACCAATGTTTTGAGTACAAAATAAAACGATTTCATTTTCAGAAACCCGAGACTCATCACTAAACTCCATTTTGAACTAATACGCCAAATAAATAAATATCATCAAATACACAACCATGGTTAAGTCTTGGAAACAAAGATACATAGATATATAATTTTACGACAGTCACACGACACTTTGTCATATACTTACTACAATATTATCCACCTGACTGAATTTCTAAACCCTGTGTTAAAAAGCACAGAAACATAAACAGCTACGGGCATACAGACTTTTCCTTAACACATATCAAAGTTAATTAAGTGATTCATCAGAAGTTATTACCAGCCAGCATCAAAAGTATTAGAAGTTAATCTATTGCTAACCCAACCAACCTTAAACATAATACTTTATTACTAATAATTACTATTAAAGAAATTTCAAACCTTAAGCTATACAAAACTTGCTATTGCGTTGTGAGAATTAGATTGATAATTATTTATAGAACTAAAAATAATAAACGATTTTTTGAGAGTTCGCAATATGTAGGCAATTCGTATGGGGGTAGGAAGCGCACCAACTTTGAAGCGCACCTCTCACCACATCGATAGAAGTATTAAAATTCAACAAACTTTACACTGACATTACGTAGGGTAAGATAAACAGTTATGGAGTGCCTCAGCTCTTTTTTTTAGCTTGGTGATATGCTCATGTATACTGCGCTACCACGGGGAGATAGCGCAGTTATGTGGGACTCTAACCCACTAAAAAACCACGGTGTCATATTATGCCGCTTATGGCGGGAACACGGGCACGCGTTAGTCACCGCGAACCCACCGCGACTGTTCGTCGCCGTATCCTCCTTTGGGGATTACCCCCCATCACCGGCGCTCCAGAACACACTGTGCACCGGGACCACCCCTGGGACCAAACCAGCACATAGGCGCCATATGACCCCGTGTAGGACCCCCTTGGGGGACCAAGGGTGCTATACACGGGGTCATATGGCGCCTCATTCATTGTGACGGTTTGTCAACCGTCATTGTGACGGTTCAAGATCAATGGCTCCGCCACCTAGTATTTTTCGGCCGCAGGGGATAGGGAGAGCGGCCAGCGCTAAACCAACACTCCTCATCCCCTGCGGCCCCACCGCGTCTGCCATCAGACGGCGGCGACTCCGTCCAGGCCGCGAAAGGTAGGGAGAGCGGTGCACCGCAATACCGGCACTCCTATCCCGCCGCGGCCTCCAACCCTCAGCCGCGATTTGGGAGGGTTTGGGAGGTGAGCGTGTGGAAACATGACATCGCGGCCCGCCTCCGTTGCGATGTCGCCTAGGCAGCACCGCAACCTATATTTTGGCCGCTACGTCGTAGGCTTATCAGCAAAAGCCCTAACGAGCAGCCCCTCTTCGGGTTTCTTTTCGCTTCACCGTGGGTGACCAAGCCACGGTTACTGAGCCCCACCCCGCCTCGACAATGCGGGAACCCACCAGGGGAGATGGAGTGTCTCCCCTAGCTTCGTAATTAAATGCCCAGAAAATCATATTAAAATGCACTAGCATTTAAAAATTGTAATGATATCGAAGGAAATATTATATTATTTATTTTAAGAGTTGTTTTTAAAAATTCCAACATTGCGTAATCTATGATTTTTGCCTTTAAACTCAGAAGTGCCAATAACAGGAGTACTACTATTTATTCGCTAAGCACCTAGTTCCAGTTCATTTCTACTTTCCTGGTGGTTTTAATAAATAAACAATAAGGTCAATTGAATTTTAAAATGTCTGTTATCGACAGACATTTTAAAATTCACTTATTAAGAATCCTTCATGCTCTTCTCTATGCTTCATCGTTGGTGCGTTTCGAGGAATACTTTTGGTGCGCTTCAAAGTTGGTGCACTTCGATGAATATCCCCTTCGTAATTGTTGTATTCTTGTCCGTGCCTAAATAGACCACCCATAACTATAATGCATGGATCCCTCCATCGTCATGCTTGGGTATGATTCTTTTTAGTTAGCATGCTATGGTCTGATATAACCGATAGAAGTTATACAAATACTTATTTCGTTTTATGTTCTGCAGTAAGTTATATGAACGCATCTTTCATCAGAATTGAGGTACAAACTTATAAATCAGTTGAATACGATGTATAAATAAAATAAATCTTTTTCCCATTACTCTTCCATGAAGGAAATTTCAGAAGAAATTACGAAAGCGACATGAAACGAAAGAGGCCATCTTGTAAACAAACAAATGAAATGAAATAGATTGAAAGGCTGGGTGCAGATTTGCTAGTTTACAAGTCTTTTCCCCCGGATATTTTTAACTATAGACTGTATGACAGAGAGGAAGCCTGTATCCATGTGGGTACATTAAAAGGCTGATGATGATATACTTTATGTAAATAAAGTCTTCAAATATGTACTCGGCTTAAAAATCTTTTTTAGTAAGAAAATGTTAAGATTTCACTTACCTAATCGAAAACATTTATAAAATATAATGTTAACTTAATGAAAATAATTTTTAAGATCTCTACTGAAGGTTATTTCTAACGGGTTTTCTAATATGCTTACATAGTGTTCAACTCTATTAAAGTACACCTAAGCCCAAAATTGTCTTCATTCATGAAATATGTTTCCTAAATACATATCGGTCAGAGTCGATAAAACAGCTGCTATCATAAAATGATATTCCAGAATAAATACCAATTTTATTGAAATGTCTTTGTCTGTTATTGTAACCAACACTGAATCTATAAAAATATTGCAAACACAACGAAATCGCGTACCGATGATACTAAAATACCCGTCCATTCGAATAATCCTTAAATAGCAATAAAGTGCAATAAAAGGACAAACAAATATCGGATTCCCAACACGCGGCCGCGTTATATCCCCTTTTACGAGTTGCCTACAAGATTCCTAATCCCGGATCCCGGAGAATCTGTTCAGTGAACACTGGCCTTTACAGCGTTATGAATAATTTCTTTTGATCCTCTTACAAACGCGAATATTATAAACTATTTGTTAGATTTACGTATTGTGATATCGTAAATAACTTAGAAAAATCTATGATAGAACTAGATACTTCGTGGCAGTACATAAATAGTGTTAATAAATTTACTTTTTAGTTGCGAACGAATAAATCAGTTTTATGCGGTGTTTTTTGTTTCATGTTTATTATAGTTTGTGAAGATGTTATTGAATTATTATATTTTTTATTTGAGAGCGTTTGACAGCATTAGTGGTTGGTTTATTATGTTGTTTTAGCAGACGATGGATGGATTTTCTTAATTTTGAGATAAAATGGTGTTGTTTTTAAAACGTTTTGCGAAGTGAAGAGTAAAATAAACAGAAGTTGTTATGTCGTTATGATTAATCAGTTTAATAGAAAAGTTATTCGATGTTCCTATCAAGGAATTTCTTTATTTCACCTCAGACAAATATTTCACTATCGGCAACTTGGTAAATACATAGCTGTTCCTGAAATCCTTGTTTGATGGAAACAGGAAACCTATGAAAACAGGAATCATAAGTTATTCCACATCAAACATACACGAGCCGAAGTAGATCAGATGAATCTAAGATAACAACATAACTATCACGTTAAATTAGAACCAAACTCACTTCTTAACCATCGTAGCTCCAACTTATTAGTTCAAGCACTAAGTATACTCGCGCCACCCACAGATAGAAGCTTCTAAATCGAAACGCAAAACGAATGCCTTCACCGGTCGTCGATCTATTTTAAATGAATCATTCACTTACCGGGTTCTTACTCTGGTTACTGCTGGTTAGAGTCACAGCTTACTATCGGTTGGTCAAAGAGATTGGAGTAGTAGGGAACGTTATTATGAGGTTTTCTGGAAGCCTATCGGGTGATTGGGAGTTTCGGTGATGTTTTTAGCAATGTAAGCTCCGGTTTTTTCTTGTTTAATGTCATGATGACTCAAGATTTCGATCTCGATAAGCGATGGATAAAATCTATGATGGAAGAAGCTTGAATAATTGGACATTAATTCTTGATTTGTAGATCAAAATATAGTCTGTAGATTTAACGAAATCCATAAGATTTTAATGAGTCTATCAAGCGGTAAAAACAACATCTCGAGCACCTACCTTCTGTGAAGAGCAGTTAGAGACAAAATCTTTTTATATTTTTTGGGAATACAGGCCTCCTCTTTGTGCGAGGGAGTGGGCTGTAATCCAAATCGCGGGGTAACGCGGGTCCAGTGCGGGATGCTGGATGTCATCTTTTGGTTCTAGGATATCCCAGTTGCCTCACATTGTTTTCCTTCACCATTTTAGAGCAGTAGTAATGAAATTAATTACACAAAGTAAAGCGCCTCCCTGGGTTTGAATCCTTGACCGACAACTCATAAGTCAGGGCCACCACGGTTTTCTAATAACGAGGTACATATAGATCTAAAATTCGTTCAAATCTTAGTTCCTTATTATCACATCCATTAATATCAGGTGGTCTTTTTTGAGCCACGGCTACAAAACACACGGTAATAAAGGTATACATTACAAAAGCGCGTATCAGTTGTCATCCAGACATAACAATGGTTACTGAGAATCTTGCCCTTTCAACAGCTGCGAATATGGTCAAGCTAGTAAGTTTTAAGTCTCTACTTATACAGGGGAAGCCCAGGCGTTGATGACGTAACTTGTCGATAAGATAAGAACAGAGAAGAAGGTGATAAAGTAATAGTTTATCGAGAACAACGATTCTTAAAACATAAGAAAAGGCAATTTATAAATGAAGTGCTACATTTCAGCAATTATTGCTTTAAAGCAAACTTTTGAGAGGATATTTTTCTATGGCTATGGTGCGAGTTTTAAAACGTACTCAACATTAAAGTTTTGCACTAAAACTGAATAAGCTATAACCGGTGACAATGGGAAACCCTTCTTTTTTGTAAATAAATTGACATTAGTGAGATGGACGATGTAAAATAACACACACGAAGGCCTCTGAGTCTACTTTAATTATTAAAACTGTATCGAAAATAGTGTGAGTAGTAGCAGTGTCTTGTTTTTGGCACTAATTGAATGATTTTACCACCAGAGAGAAGAACTTTGTAATTTAATTATTTATTCATACTTTTACTTTTTACTTCAGTTACATTCGTATGCATTCACCTCATCTTAAACTGGTGCAGGTTACACCTGTTATAAGTATGACAAAGTAACTGTTACTTTACTACTTCATTCATCTGCATAATAATTTAAAGCATTTTTTATATCTTTATTTACTTTGACTAATTCTCAAAAAGAAAACTGAGACTAATTCTCAAAAAGAAGACTCATACGAGATATATTTTGAATGTCGGTTCCCACATGCAATTTGTCGCCAAGGTTATAAATAAAGTTGAATAATCCCAATACTAAATCGATCAACGGTAGCCGTAAAGTATTGTATAAACACACCTTTATTTTGACGCACCGTTGACAGTTTCTCAAAAACCAACTGTCATTTGCCGCTCTCAAAATATTTTGAACATCGAATTTCAATCTTGTGACCAGGGAATTGAGAATGATAAAACAAATGAAGAAATTCACGGACTGTAAATGTAAGTTGGTGGTAAAGTATCGAGAAGGGATTATCCCTGCATATCGATAATAAAACGGAATTATATCGGTACTGATTTGAAGTAGGTCGTAGAATTAGCATGTTGGAGACAAAATCACGTTAAGTGCTTTGTGAATTATGTTAAGAACGAACGGTATGGTACTGCGAACGGCAGATTTTGAGGTGTCATGGCTTTTATTTTGACTTGAATGTTGGTTGATGTAAAACATTGGTTAGAGCTGTTTTTCGACTTTAAATTGGAATAGTTACAGTTCCAGACAGGTCAGATAACTGAAAGGATTTGTTTATCTAATCTTTGTTGATCCTCTTGGTTTGATTTAGAAGTGAATCCTATCATAAACCTATAATATCAATCAATATAAATTTTGAAACTTTAGTTGAATTTAAACATAATTTTTCGTACACAGTTAGAAAGCGAGGAAATAACCAAACAGGTAGGTTGTAGAGGCACTTTAGCCTACTTACAACTTAAATAGGATATAGTTGATGAATGAAAATTAAATAATAAGTACATACTTAAACTCAAAGCAAAGCTCTCCAAAGAGTCATCTCATAAAGTTAATTGGAAATTTAATGATAGCAAAGACTATATAAGCTCTACTTTATGATAATTAAGAAATCAGAGAAATTTTACATGCGTTTTACAATCACAGACTATACAGCTATAGAAGAACAGTCTGTTATATGCAATGGTATGGTAATGGTATGAAAACGAAAATAAAGTCTAACACAATTTGAGAAATCTTTGACGTACTCTACTGCTAATGACCTAAAGACTTGTCAATCTGTGCGGTCGTTAAGCAGTAAGTTATGTCTCATCTTGTCACGGAGAGTTCTCGCTATAAATCAGGTGATACAACCTTCGCAGCTTTTGGTTCATATAGTTGGTATGATGAAGTGGCTATGTGTCAGCGTTCGTATATTAGGTACTTGATGGAGGGTCTACACAGAATGATGAGCTATTTCAAAAAAGGAATTCGAAAAAACTGTTCAATATATTTGCATATCAACATCAATCTCTTCTACGTGCAACCGTCATCCAGCAAATTCCTCGCACGCTCTAGACGACGCACGAAACCAACAAAGGTTACACATTATAATTTATCGAATAAGGAATCAATGTTGCAGCTCTAACATCAAAGACGTGCATCGATACCAATATGAAATCGATTCAAATCGATTGATCGGCTCTCGATACACGTACGAAAACAATTTGCAAAACTGAGTTCAATTCGCGCCATCCCGTTGTAAAGTACACGAGACGGAATGACGAATTGTAAAAGGAAAGGCACGGTTTAAATCGTCGTTTAATGTGTAATTTGTATGACTGGTCGCTTTGAAATGAGCCAACACTTTGTGCGGACCCAACCACGGAGTCAGCTCGCGTAAACTCTAGCCAACATAACTTTACTGTTACTAAACTCCTGCGCTTATAAAATCGAATGATATGTTTATCGTCATAAGATTCAAATTTTATTGATCTATGGTGTAATGGCTGATAAAACTAAGTTGGTTATTCGACGTTGTTGGCGCCACTAGACTCGCGAAGTACTGCATGCAACGAACGATCATCGGTGACTAAACGGTTATAATCGAATGATCTTTATGACATGCAATGACAAAATGACACGCGGATGTAATTCTACATTGCTTCTTATTAAGCACTCCTGATAAATAGGCAGTAAAGGTGACGTGAAGGAGTCTCGATGGGCTATAGGTTAGAAACGTAGACAAAATACAATGTCGCCGATGATTAGAGGTTTATGTTAGAAGTTTGTGATTGATCAGTTAATATATTCTGATATAAAAAAGCCTCCTATTTTGTCTTTGTAATATTGGCACTGTCACCATCACACAAATGTTTTTCTCGCTTCAGCCGATTTATTAAATTTGTTTGTCAAGTAATGTTTTTTTCCTCGTGTATGCTATTCCTGTGTTAGTCACAATTAGTTTTTCTTTTTAAATCAATTCATATTTTTAATTCATAAATCATAATCTCTTACTTTCCATTGCTTCTAGTGTTGTTCTTGCTTTGGGAATATACGTGTTGCAGTCAAAACTCATAAAAGTCAAAAGTACTTTTGACTGTAAGCTCTCGACAAGAGTACTTTGGCTGAAATCATAGTTAAAACTAGTTTTGCCCAATGGGGCTGTTTAAAAGTAGTTTTGACTGACTAATTTCGTTAAAAGAAGTTTAACTGCCTAATTTCCTTTAAAGTAGTTTTGACTGGTCCTATCAGTCAAAACTCCTAAAAAGTTAAGGTAGTCGACATAGATTATGAAGAAACGCGAAGATTTTTAAAACTAAATTATAATTGGTAAATCGATGGGTATTTTTGTAAAATACGAGATAGTTCAAAAGAAAGAACGTTTTCAGGAAACAAATATTAGCGATAGGAGATTATGAAAGATAGTCATTTCAATGTTATGACAAAAGAACACTTTGGGCAGTTTGCGTTGGATGTGAAAGATGCAACATTTGCAGATAAGAAAACGGCGTTAGTACAGTAGACTAAAACGCTTCAACATAATTGACGTAAAAAAGTTAGTTACAACACAGAACTCATCAAAAAATTTTTATCGACTGAAGAAATCTACGGCATAATAAAATTGATTCTGCTCATATTTCTATTAATTTTTGTATTAATTATCTAAACCTTAACCTAAACCTACCAAATAAATTAGTTAGCAACACGACGCCTGTATTTTTCAGTTAAAAGAGCTTTTGACTGATTATGACTTGTGACTGTAACACATATATATATATATATGTATTTGGTTTAGTGCTCTATAGTGATCCTGTTATTTTTTTTTTGCGACTTCACATGCCAATGTCCATTTCGTAAGATCTTCTATTTGAAGGGATTCTAACGAGCTAGTCGTTTAGTTTTATCTTAACAATCCAGTGTAATTGCTTCATCTAAAGCTAATGCGATAGTCGTGTCTCTAGCCGATATCCAAACTTTATTGACATTGCAGGTACCTGCGTCTCGTTAGTTTGTGATTAATTTATTTTATTGTTCCTTGTTAGTATTAGACATTCGAGTATATTTATTGTTCTCTTGCAGTTGCAGGTACATTGTCTCTTCTTTGGGTCTTTACTACTGCCTACTGTTAAATAAAGGTTTACAAATATGCTTTTCTTATATAGGTAGTAGATATCTACTACTCACTACTTTCAACTGAATAATGAATAAATTGTTAATTTTCTGTAAAATTAATTTCTCCCTACATCTATATATTGTGATCGTTTTTCAGATCCAAAATATCTTAAACTATAGTGAGGTTCTTAATCTATCGAAAGTAGGTTTAATAGACGAAAGATAGTGTATTCGTCAAAGAACAAATATCTGAAGCCATTGTCGGAAATAAACTTTTACTGTATAATAGTCTAAGCTTTTAGGATGATGACGATATATGGTTATGACAAGGGACCGATTATATGTAATATAAAAAGCACGAACATGCATGAAAATCGCATAAAATATGCTTGAAAATTGACAAAATATGCAACATGAAGTGGTAATAACTATGATTTTGCATATTTTGGCAATTAATTTTATTCAAAAAACGACATACAATCTGTGCATTTTATTATTTATTTCATAAATCCGTATTATAAATAAAAAATACAAAAGATCTATTGATTGATGAATATCTATTGATTTGCCAATAAGTATTGTAAACATAATCGACCAGGGAATGTTCCAAACGTTGTAAGATTGTGTCTTCGATCACTCAAAACATTTTTAGTGGTAAATAATGGTTAATTCTACGTTGATATTTGTACAAAAATATGCATCATCACTATTTTTTTGTTAAAATATGCAATAACGGTTAAAAGTTAAATATGCAAATGCATACGCAAACATGCAATTGTATATAATCCGGTAGTAAAAACATCTGATGTCATAGGTCTGTTTCTTAAAATTTGTAGTATTTTTATTTTTCCTTATCATAGGCTTACAAAACGTAACTTAATACCCCAATGGATAGAGTCATAGTGATGCAGTATTAATCAGCTTAAAATGAAAGCAACCTACGAATGTCTACGATATAGTTTGTGATTTGACCATGAAAGCTAAAATGTATGGATGCGCTTATTAAGAGTTACCTCTCCTAGATAAGTAGTGTCTAGCATCTAGTTGAGAAAAAGGTTCATTGCCCTAGGTATATTGTTTGACACTCAGGATACGCTATGGTATAACAAAAATACTGTTATATACTGAGCTATAAGTATACTCATATAATCACAAATTACTAAAATATCTCCTAATTTCCCACATTAACAAACTAAGCACACAATCAACCGGTATTTAGATCATCTGCAAACTGAGCTATTGAGCGGAGCGTGCCGACTTGCGGTGGTCCAATATTGACACAGCCATCGACGCGACCAGTCGCATACATATTGCGATAATACCGCGTCCGTCTAGCCGCCGCGACGCTTTATTTGCTCGTCCGCACGTGTGCTGAATGCCTTATTTTTTCTTTAATAGATTTATTTTTTTGTTGCTTTTTGTTGTTTATTGACCGTTAATGTCTATTGTTGCTTTTTTGTTATGTTCTGCCGCTGATAAATTAAGGGTTTATTTTCACCTTGACCTTTTGATAGTGATGTTCTCATACAGATGTTGTAATGTGTAATGTCATCGCCTTTTACGGCTGTCACTGTGAATTAATTATTAATGATCACTTCTTTTGTCTATGAAATGACAGGTTCCTTTACTATCACTCATATTTCCAAGTCAGTCGTCAGAGGTATTAATAAGCATGAAGTTGTCTGTGACATGTCGCTTATGACGCGATTTGTCCGTGTCCGGTATGTTAGATGAGGTGCAAATTGTCGTATTACGACACGGGATTCCTTAGGAATTTGGCTATGGTTACCACGTTTTAACTTCAATTTAAACTTCAGGTTGATGAGAATCACAAAATGATTATTAACTAGCTATTTATAATATTTATACTAGCTATTTTTACTAGCTAGCTAGCTAGTAGATAGTATGTAAATACTAGCGCCCACGGCGAACTATTACTTAGTATCTTTATAAATTATAGCCTCTGTTATTCTTATGTATAAGCTATATTACTGTAAATTTGCATCAAAATCCGTTCAGTAGTTTCTACGTGAAAGAATAACACACATTCGCGCACACAAACTTTCACATTTATATTATATAAGTTAGTCAATATTTATACTTTACCTAAATTACTAACTGTCAAAAAGACGTACGAACTGTTGAAATAATTTACTTTTACATCCTGAAATTGCTAAAGATTGCACAAAAGAGAAAGCTGCAAATGACAGATGTAAATAAATGCAGATTATAAAGTGTATGAGAATTAGCCAGTAATGAGTAAACAGAATAAAATTCACTGTTTACTTAAGATTGCTTCTGCACAGTTAACAGTTTTATTGCCGATTAATTATCTGACAACGAAGGTTCACAATAAATTCATAGAAAATAACGAATAAATAGTACACACTGAAAAACATCATAAAGGTTGCTGCAGAACACCGTGTGGTTTTAGTTAGAATCTGACGGACCTTTTCACCCATCCCGGGGTGGAGAACATCCATGGGGAAGCCCTCATGGATATAGAAAATAATAATCTTTAATATAATAGATTATTAATTTCTTTAAAAAAAGGCCATTAGAATATTTAGTCACAGATGTAACCTTTGGCCATCGCTGAGACTACTGAATAGATAACAAAGGACGAAAAGATATCGGTCAAAGTTGGGCAGGAATAAACTAATTTCGATTGTCTGCCAACCCTAAAGATGATGTTAGCAAGAAAACTTTCAAAGACAATAAAGTGACCAAGTTTAGTGGGCACAGAAGGCGCCGATACGACGGCAAACGAGTAACCTTATATATGGATATTAGAGACTTATTACATGTTTACTGACATAAAGCAGATAAAAGTCACTTTACTATAATGAACTTTACCTGCAGATAGATTTAAATTCAATAAATTCTCAAATTCTATAGATTCCACCATTTTGTATTTTCCGTGCCGTTGAATTTATCTGCCACAATTTTCTATAACTGTCTTGAATAAATAATAATTATGTATTGTTTTTCTCTTTTCAGATTAAATCGAAGCTGAAATGAAGGAAAGGATAGGTATGTAACCATTTACTTTTCCTGTATTATGTTACACAATTTCACAAATACGTCATCATCTACGTCTATATATACTTAAGTTAATCTTAAGTAAGATAAATCTTTATCTCGACTATCGAAATATCAAATCTTCATTTTTATTTGAAACGTCTGCCACCTGACCTGTGCAACCTTTTGGAAAAGCTTACTTTCCTGTTTTGATTCCATCATTAAACTATTTCATTTACTAATGAGCTTATTACTACTCATTGAGAAATGCTAAAAAAGGATGAAAAACTAGAAAGAGGTACACACACATGTAAACAATTTATTATTGTTTGCATGTGGTAAAGTTTTTACTGCCGCTGAATGGAAAACATCCTCATTAAATTGAAATATATTATTAACATTAACCTTTTTTCTGACCTTTGCTCTTGAATGAGTATCGAATTCATCAAAGTCAGTTTTACTGGAGCAAGATCGTGCCCTTATAAGAATTCAATTTATTTTTGTCATTGAGACATTTTTTCATGTTCGTCATTTGTTTCAAATGATGCAGTGCTGGAATTCGAGGTAACGAATTTTATTTAAGGTTATTTTGCATAATGAGTTAAATGTAACCATTATTGTCCCTTGAAAATATTATAAGCTGCGGTAGACAGATTTCAACTAAGATATTTATAGTCCTATTCATGTAGTTCATAGGTATATATATATTTATAGTTCTTATTATACCAGGAAATATATTGGGCCCAGGGAATTTCTTTTGTTCTCTATTTTTAAAATCATATTTTTTAAAATTTTTCCCTTTACATGAAAGGGTTTTCAAGATTTAAGCCAGACTTGGCAACATTTACAGCTGAATTACCTCATATTTTTTGTGGTGTCTGCCAGACGAGTTAAAAGTGCTATTTTCTTCACCAGACTACATTGATAGCTTATTTATTTCGGTTAATCACCGACGGGCGTCCCTAGTAGAGCACAATGACAAACGCTTGCCTTTGATCATGGGCGATTCGAGTGATATACGAGCAATACTAGTAGTGAGAGTATTATTATAAAATCCGTTAATTTTATATAATTGAGAAGAATAGTAGTCAACTTTTTTTGTATGATTCCGTATATCGATCTGAAAATTTTAAATGCTATTTACCGATTCGATACTTTAATCAAGCTAGCGATGGAAACCATCCAGGGCCTGAACTTAGCATATACATGCAAAGCATGTGATAAATAAGACTGCTTCCCAGCTTAGCTTAATTTAGATAAAGGATATTGAAGACATACTTATAATTATTACGAACAAAAATTATATGCTAATATAGTATCTATTCTTTTTCTCTTTTTCGGCAAATTTTCTCAATATATCTTTAGTTGCGTCATCTTAAATGCTCTGTATTTTAGGCAAACTAAACAAGACAAATTACTGAAACACAATTCTATCATACATTGTAAAATAAGTGGTATTTATCCCCCGTTTAAGTGGTTTTTAAATACGTTTATTAACCGTGAAGAACTCTAAAAGCTACAACGTATTTGTTTGCGGGACATGCTCGTTAAATTTAATATTCATACTACTAACTAAAACACTGGCACCCTGATGAAATTATTTTGAACACGTACTTTTGTCTGAGGCAATCACTTTGTTTTTTAACAAAAATTATTACCTGGCGACATCATTAAAACAAATGAAGCTATAAGTTTTAATGTTTGAGTTGAATTTGCAATATATTTCGATAATGAATAGCTAAAAACTATAAGCGAACTTATTAAGAATATAGCTAAGCTTACAAATAACACTAAACCTGTTGAAAATTCATTCAACCAATCACAGCAGATAACGCGTGCTTGAAAATTTGGCACATTAATTCTGCGATAATTTAGAGGTGAGAAACTCGGCCTAAGAGTAATAATAACAATACTGCTGAAAACAATAAAATCGAACGAAATTTTCTTCGTGCCAATCTCGAATAGTCAAATTATGGCTAATTCTGTTAAGACTTCCTTCAACAAATTCCTTCGGCAGTCGATTAATAACAAATGTCCAGTTAATAATCGCAGCTTGGTGAAATAAGTGGCTTCTGAACGGCTTGTTACGCTCCCGCAGTCGTTTTGCTAGTATTGAACGATGAACGAGAGAAAGGGTAACAATTTGAAGTGTGAGTGGATTGGACGCTGACGTAGATTATTATTAGAATCACACAAAGTTGATTGAGGAAATTGATATCAAGGAAAATGATAAAGTAGAACTGAGTGGAAGATTAGTAGCCTACACTGTCTTAAGGCTCCCACTCAATCTTTTTAAGTGTTATTTTTCTTAGTCACCTCAAATCAGCCTTTGCAGTAAGCTTCTAGGTCGTGTCACCACCTCTTTCTGGGCCAGCCTCGGTGGCGCCACCCATCTTCAGACACCTACTTTGTGGAGACCCAGTGGTCACTGTGCAATCCGTGCATGCGGCTGGCATTACCCGTCCAATACAATTTTGGCCTGGCCTTCCTAGCTTTTCCGAATTGTGTAGGGCTCTGCTTCAATCCCATTTTAGCCTTACTAATTTAAATCATATAAATATACCTGCAACTTCGAACGAAGAACCTACGTACAAAGCCTAAACTAAATTAGGATCTGAAACCTTCCAATGCAAATAATATTTGTTTATACCAATGCCATCTTCCCAAGAAACTGGTCTATTTCGTGGTCACCACACAAACACATTTGAAAGGCATTCTCTTCTCAATCCTATATTAACCGCACTTCAATAAAGAGTTCCTACGAACATTTTTGGGAAATCTCAATAAAGATTGACATTCTTAAAGACGCTTCATAGATTTCGTCTTATAGCTTCGAAGATAAGGGTAAAAATTGTGTGACAGATAATTAAAGAGTTGAAAGAATTGTGTCAAAGGATCGTTTGGGTGCCGTTTGTCTCCGTCTAATTTGGTTTGATGGTCGTTGATGGACATTGATAACTTCTTAATGATTTTATTTTTGGTCGAAAGCTTTTGTTAGTGCTAGGGCTGGCGACATTAAGATTCTTTTATATTCCTGGACCATCAGCTATTGTAAGAGTTGTAAAAAATGAGTGGATGAGACAGTTAATTTAATTGTCATCAGATATGTATTTGAGATAATATGTGATATTAAAACACTACTTGGAGACACACTGACATTAAAACACGAGTAAATATCGACGTAGCAACAAAAAATCAGGGTTGCAACACTATCAAACATGCGAACATATATTGGAACGCCTTCAATCAAAGATGTATTAGTGACAGAAACGAATCGCTGCAAAACCGACTCCACGTAGTCTTGTCTGCCCTACCCATAGAGTGCTGCCCTTCATTTGACCCACGTCTAGTAAGGAACATGACTATCAAAGAGCAATATATATACCTATTTAAATTAATATCGCAATTTACTATAAAAACCTGTATTTTATTCATAAAATTAATTTATTAATGAAAAAGAAACACATATCTTAATTACTACAGAAATGTCACGATATAAATAGTCGGTAGTCTACTTAATTAAGATAATTATTGTATTGTAGAGGAAAATACCGTCGGCTGGATCCTGTTTGGTAAATTTGAATATTTTATAAAGTTTATCACGAAGTCCGTTCATTCATAATGACCACACTTGGCGCCGCTTGTATCGTAGTGAGTACGGTGCCAGTGATAGAGACTTACTTATAGTATTTTATTTTATAAATGCATTTTTGACATAGGAAGCTGATGTTTGCTATAAGTCAGAGAGGAATTTCTTCTGGACTGTTATATGCTGATTACTATGATATTAATAAACTTATTGAAACATTGTCATAATAATTACCTTAAAATTACTCTAACTTAATGTAGGTTGTTTTAGCAAACTTCATTGGGACTAGACGGTGGTCCCCAAACTATGCGGCGGCGCCAGTATTTGAGGATCAATATGTTATGTGTCAAACTTCATTCAGTCAAAGTCGTCAGGCAATAGAAAAAAGATCACTCTTTAAATGTTGAAGCCCCTGAAAACAGTTTCTCTAAACAACTGGTCTTTGTTGCAATATAAATATGTTACATAAGATAATAAAGGCAAGGTGTGATATGATAGCAAGGCAACAGTACTGTTACTAGATTGTAAAGAGATGGCATGGCGGAAATGCCAAGTCAATCCAAGATTATTCTGGATAAAGCGGTACCCGACCCCGAAATAGCTGGAGAAAGGCTAGACACTTGGTTTTATTGGATGTCTACCGTCTACACAATCAACCTACTTTATGATTATGAATTAGCACAAGATTAGTTGTAGCGCGTGAGGAAGGATTCTAGGAATTTGTCTAGACTACAATTTGATTGTGACGATGGAGACTTTAATGTGTTGTTTCTGGTCGACGCACGACCTACGCAAGTCGTAAAGAAACAGCTGAGATTTACTACTGTGCTTGCAGACTTGCTACAGCCAGTAATTTTTCATTGTCGCTGGCACAGACATAAATCTAACTAGATGACGCGATTGTATGTACTTCGCGTGCCAAAAAATGGACTAAAGTTACGACAAATGATCGTAATCTGAGAGTTTCATTTAGCAGTATTGGCACCGGAAATCCACTGAAATGTAGAAATATGCCTTTTTATATAATATATAGAAAAAGTTGGCCAAAGTATTGGAAATGTTTTCTTTCATTGGTAAGTAAATTTGTTTTTAAATTGTTTGTGAAAAGCTTGGTTTTCATACAGATGAAGGGGTTGCGTTATCTATTTAGATTTATGTCTGTGGTCGCTGGCTTAGAAACATGTGTATGTAAAAATTTATATTTAATGTTAACTGTTATAGTAACGTTTCTAGTTCTGGATTTCTAACAAGTAAAAGATTAATTTAGAGATATGCTTATATAAATATTGATGAAGCAATAGCCAACACGAATTTGGATTAAAATAATGACAAAGGAAAACTTGTTTTTCATTTCATCTATTCGAAAAGAGACGAAGGGTTCCTCGATAAGTGTTTATTAAAAGTTTTTATCAAAATATTACAGACAATTTTAATTGGATTCACACAAATTTATTAAAAGCTGGGTTCTAGCAGTGAAAGTGAAATATCAACACAAGAAAGTGTGAATTAAACGCAGAAACTATCATAAACAATTTAATACCAAACAAATCGAGAGAAAAGTATTAAATTACGGCCTTCCTCAGTTGATCCACCAATTCAACCTTTGTCGCCGCGGCGCCCATCCACTTCAAAATAGCGTGAGATATCAACATGATCATCAACCAGAGTCTGAAGTTATTAAGAATGCCCAAGTGCTAATTATGTCAACGACAATAAACTTCCAAAATTGCAAAACGTATGTAATTTTAATATAAATTTGATTATTTAAATATAAATATTCGTCACTACTAAAAGCATCTCTATTTTATTTTTTCATAGAGGGGGGATGAGAAACAGAGTATGCAAGACGGTACCAAAACCTCGAGCGAGGTACTTTGAATCCCCTCGCTACGCTTAGGATTCTACTCTAGAATCCTTCGCCTCGCTCTGGATTCAAACAATCACTTTCGCCCTCAATACATTATTTTGGTCCCTTGTACACAATCTACTATTTTTTTTATCTATAAAACATACAGCTGATTTTAGCTAGCAAAGAGACTATTCCCACAAGCTAAGAAAAATAACTAAAACACTAATGAATCTAGACGACCGGTCGTAATCAGATTTGAGATAACACCGGGTCATCTCAATGATAAGCCTTTCTAAATATATGCACATACAAACATTTCACTTTGCATACATTTGAATATCATTTGCTAATATATTTATGTTCAAATGTAGAACATATGAATTGGTCAGCTCTATATTGTTCTACACGATCATAAAGTTTTATAGTAGGTACCCTTCTAATGTACTCTTTTACATAATAATCTAATTTGAATCAGCATTTTATTGGTCAGTGATATTTTTAACATTTCCCGGGCCAATAGGCCAATATAAATAACAGTATAGTGGGCAATCATGCTTAGTTGCAAACTCATAGAGTTTATTTTAATAACCAGTACAATTGCGGGATAATGGAATAAGTTTATTCCTTTCGATGCAGTCGGAAATAACGCTATCGGATACTTTAGTAAAGAAGCGTGTTCAAGTTCAATATCACATATATCAGACCATCGAACATATATATATATTTTCGAACTTTACTTTTGGAATATATCAAATCAAATGGTATATTAACATGTTCTATCGCCATATTATATTGTTGCATTATTACTTACTTCAGTTTCATTCTTAAATTTATTAGAATCATTTGGTCGTAACGCCTACCTAACAATGACATTTAAATCGTATACATAATTATGTAAAGTAATTTCTATCTTAGGTTGCTCTCTCCATTGACTATTCTTGACCTCAAAGCAATAAATTCGGTTGGTCAAATCGTCTTTTCGAAGAATTCCTTTGTAGTAAGATTATATAGCAGTTTAATTTCTTCATCTGTTGAAATATGAAAAATATAAGTTTCCTTATGTTTTATGTAGATATTGGTATTGGTGGTCGGGATATATTTACACTATTTTATAAATACTTACGATCTTTGAACCTCATCAACAGTCGATGCTAATTGCACGATGGCAGATGATATTAATGCTTAAATTGCTCTTACAGAACATAGCGATCTTTCACAATAAAATCGTGTATCTTGTATATCTTAGCATTGTTACTGTTATTACATTTTCATCATCTCGATTTTTACAAGCTGCCGAGATACCGCTTCTTTCATGTATAACAGTTTTATTCCCAGATAAATGGGTATGTTTATGACGAGTTCCAGTGTGACTTCTTTAATTATCAGCTACCAGTTCTTTTATTTCCATAACGCCAATTTAGATTTTATGCTCAACTGTTTTATTGATTTCGTGGTGCGGGAAATATAACTTCGTCAACGGAAGACTAAAACGTTCGATGGCTATAAGACCACAGGGGTCACAATTAAGTGCTGTCCTACTGATTATATTATCGGCAGACTAACCGTTTACTTCCCACGGCTTTTCTTAGCCGTTTCAATTCTTTACCATATATATAACATTGCTTTTTAGGGTAAATGTGTGTATTAAGCATACATAATAATTCACTCATTCCGTTCATGTGAACGCTCCTATGTCAGTCATCATTCGCACCCTGCCAGTGTAACACGTATATATTTTTATTATTAATGTACCTTGTGCTTCAATTTAAATACAGTCCACTATATCATCTTATTTATGTGGTTTTATTACCAGCGTCTGCCACATTGTGTTATTTTGGATTTTTCTATTTAGAACGGGTTGTGAAACAATCTAAATAATTAATTCATGACCCTTCTCGTCTTCGTTAAACATAAACCCAAGTTGTATTAGACTCTAGATTTAGATAACATCTGTTTCTTAAGGATTCTTAAAATAATTACGTTCAGTATCTCATTAATAACTTAGGTGGAGATGCTGATTAGTACGATGCAAACAATTACCCGATATTCCAACAAAACTTTAATTGCAAAACATTAAACAATGTTCATTGCGCAGGCGCGGCGGATACACAAGATAGTATAAATAATGAACTTGTTTATATTTATTGCATCGTTAATAACGAACTTGATGAATTTAATTAGATGCTAAATGTTACCACTGGTTACATAAATATTGTGAACTTCGAGCCAAATGAGTAATAAAATTGTCTAACACCTTATTGCGATGCTTCTAAGTTATAGACTACTCCCTGAATGCAGGAAACGTCATAATATTAGCCCGTTAATGTCCGCTTCTGAATGGACCTTCTCTATTTATCGCCACACTAAATCTGTGGCAAATCTTTTCGTAATTACTACTTAAGCAAATGCAAAATCAAAGTTAAGAGGTAATTTTACTGATCTGCTTCAAAATCAAAGATATAAACAAAAAGGTACAGATTAATTTGGATGGTAAAGTCTCAAAAGAAAATAATAATACATCAGCATACGTCAAGTTCAAACCCTAAATATACATAAATACTCAAAGCAAGCACGGGAATAATGGAGGACCAAAGTTGAAACAAAAGAAATAAGACAATGCTGATCGATAGCCCGGACATGCAGAGAGAGTATTTACCTTCGCAAAACGAACAATCGCTAAACAAGAGCGCAGTTAAAAGTTTAACAAACACCGATCTTGGTAGTTACATGCTCATAAATTGTCCGAGAATAATCGATACCGATTGAGATATCAGGGTTTTTGGCCATTCTCTCTTGTGCAGTACAATCAAAAGAATGCCTTCTTAAATTCCTTTAAAATTAGATTCATTATCCCTTGGACTTGCTTATGTAAATTCACCATTTTGGGATCCTTTATCACTTGCCGCTATTCCAATATAAAGATTTACATGTTCAATATTCAATTCTGAGACATTGCTTTAAAGTTTGTTTTTGTACTCTGTCCCATCTAATTTTCTTTTTCTGTATTCACAAGGCGGTCTTACAAGTCGTGGTCGCAAAAGATTTCGGTAATCATAAATTGAGGTGTACTAATAGTCAGTTTGTGGATAGCCTAAGGGTCTGAGGAGAATGAACTTTGGTTGAGATTCCAATACGTTCTGCATACTCTTAAATGGTTAAAAATCAACATTTGCTTTCTTTTTAACCGACTTCCCATAAAGGAGAAGGTTTCTCAATTCGACCGTGTATATTTTTTATGTGTGTTCGCGGATAACTTCGTCGTTTATGAACCGATTTTGATAATTCTTTTTTGTTGGAAACGAGGTATCTCAAGGGTAGTACCATGATAAGGAAACCAGGATATGATTATGGAATCCTAGAGATATCGAGGGAACTCCTCAAATATTATAGGCATACATATAGCGATTTTGGTATTTTCATCAATAATGCAATCATTTGCACTCAAAAAGTATCATTTGGTGAAGTGGAGCTGATGAAAAAGACCACAACGGCCACTGGAACTCCGAAATAAAACAATGTATCTTAGTCGTGTTTAGGCTTATTAGAATTGTCATGAGATGTACTTTGGCTATAAATGATTTTCATGTTAATTGGAGGTACCTAACACAACTAAAAAGAGGAAAAAAATAAATAAAAATTAACAAGAAATCGAACCGACTTCCAAAACAAAACACTACAAATCGAAAAATAACTTTTTTTTCCGAAGTCGGTGTTGAATAACGGAAAATAATGTGTACAAAAGACTTGATTGATGAGTTATTATCAACGATTACTCTTTACTCCAATTTGTTCTGTTTTTTGAAGTTTAAATAATAAGGAAGTATTTACTGAAGATGGTTATGAAGTTATGAGTATGAGGGATATTGTAATTGCGCCCAAATTTTTAAAGTCAAATTGGTAATAAATTATTTGGAATAACTTGAAAGGATCGTTGAAAACAATGAAAACAAGCAAAACGAATTGAAGGTTTAATTTATGTGATCTTTGATTTAAAAAGCATGCAGCAAAATATTGCGGATACAGACAACGACACTTAAAATAATCTAATTAATGTTAATAAATTACGACTACACTTCATAAATTATTCAAAACTCCTCAAAACAAGAGTGTAATAACAATTATTATTTATAGTTTTAATCATAATAAACAGACATTATTGAGTATAATAACAGCAATCATATCCTGTAGCTGTCAGTTAGCATTATTGAGAAGCGTCATTACAAATATTATGCACTCTATGTAGGCGACTTTAAATACCCAAGAACGTGTACAGAATCAATTGACCTCATTAAATTTTATTACAAAACTAACACGCAATTAAAAATCTATGTAATTAATTATTTAAGTATGTCGGTTCATTGACATTTAATATCAAAGTTCCAATTTGTACAAACGCCTGGTTTAAACCGAATTTATCTGTGTCATAAAATTGTCGTAAAACTCGATACTAGCAAAGACAGGCATTTCAACTATGATAAAAAATCTGTTTTACTAGCTTTTTAGCCGATGTTGCTCGTGTTATATTAGCTACGGGCTGCTTGTTCATCTGTTTCATTTCCAACTCTTTGACGTCATTATTTTAACAAAATATATCTCCGTCTACTCTTAGCTAATGCTTATGCTTTTATTCCAAGTTAAAATGCAACTCAATCTTGTTCCGTGTATATTGTTTTTTATGACATTTTTTTTTATTGTAGAACAAAAAAAATCATGAGTCCTTAGTAAGTTCGTGGTTTCTAAAAAAATCTTATCCGTAGTTAAATCAACCAATGGTTAAATATGTTAACGAATGGTTTCAATTTTCGGTAAAACGCGTCTAGTCATCAATTGTAAGTCTTAACAAATGGTCAAATAATTAATTCTCCAACTTATTTGCCAATTTTTGAGGCTAACAATTGGCATTTTATTTGGCATGGGCATTTTAACGAAATTTGAAACCATTGGTTAGCATGTATATAATAACCATTGATTATTCTACGGCTCAAAAAACTGGTCCTAGGAATACAAAGGATCTAAATTTAGGTTGCATGTAGAAGTCGCCTTTGTTTATGTTAAATTTAGTTTTTTTTTACATTTTTATAGTAAGCTTATTTTTAATTTTCTATTGAAATACGCGTGAATATGAAGTATGTGTAAACGGTGTCGACTCATCATTTTAACGAGTTATAAAACCCATAAAATGCACCAGCCATAATAATCGCAAATGAATACAAACACATATTTTTGTGTGTATATCTATGACTAATAATCTTATGAGTATTATTCATAAAACGCCGCCACCTATTGAACATTTTATGATGAACGTAAAGTTTTTCAGATCGAGCCACTTAGATCGAGATTGTGGCTCAAAATGATATTTTAAAAGGCGATTAGAATTATAATTTACACCACATATAAAATGTTTGAATATGTAATTAAGACTTGTAACATTATATTACAAGATAAAGACTTAATAAATTCATGGTTCTGAATGAACCAGTTTTGAGTTTTAACCGAAACAGATTTAGTTTTTGTATTCCAAGCAGTACCACAAAGTATTTTGAATATATGGCAGAATTCGATAAGGAAAAGATATTTGGAAATGGTTAAACCCCTTAAACAAAATATCAGACTAAGAACTGGAAATAGAAATCATATTATTCAGGAGACAAAATTGATAGATAGTATGACATGAAGAACGCTAAACACAATAAATTTGTGCTTTACACTTAACAGAGGGGATCTAAAACGGCTGAGGTCACTAACAGTCACACTCGCAAGAAATGACACGATTGAACTACATACTCATGTAAAACCTTTTTATTCTTCGTATAAAACGGAACCTGGAAGAAGTCTGCGGATTAATGAGTTTGTTTTACTAAACTGCATTAAAGTATTAAGTCCAGGGTTTATCAAGTGTACTTAGATGAGCTTAGATCATTTGGGTTATCATTGTTGTTAAAAGGTGGAATAGCTCTCAGTAATGCTTTATTTGAGTTTGTACACGTCTTTGTCGCGTTAATATAACTAGCCTGAATTTTCACACAATAGAGCAAAAGACTCCCGTCTCTCTTTTCACTCTGGGCTATTTGAAGCCATGCTATATCAAAAGTTATGCTCACTCCGCCATTTCAATTTGGGTTTACCACGAAATTGTCACTTGCCATGAACTCGTTGGATGATTTATAAATTTCCTGTTCATTAGTCGGTTCCTTACTGTTGAACATTCTGTAGATTACCTACTTGGTCTCTTACGAAAATTTACAAAGTCTTTGCTACTTAACTCAAAAAGTAGTATCATCTGAGTAAGATCGATCAGATCTTTATCTTTCACATAGGTATAAATAAGCTTGTTAAAATGTTATGACTGAAACAACAAGATAGTCAACACATAAAATAAAATGCAAAACATTTCCTACGAACCAGCATATTATGACCTGAACACACTTACGTATACTCTCTTAGATAATCCAAAAATACCACAAAAGCTTGCAGACGACCAGCACAGGAGTCAAAACTAAGACATAACAATAAAATATGTGATTTACAGTTATACGTGACGCCTCGTGTCACTCACCTCGTTGGATTGTCGTAAAAATCTTTATTTTTATCCTATGCTATTGTATCCGCGAGAGAATCCAAGATAACAAAGTCAGATGTAAATGCTAGAGGCGGAGTAGGCATCACTTGCGTATGTGTGGAATTGTTGATAGAACTTTTACACTTATTAATATCCTAAGTATTGAATCAAGAGAAAACGATGAGGAAGATATGATAAATGATTTTATTACAGTGAGCACTAACACTTAAGTGAGCACCAATTAAAATAGTAATAATGTCTACATGACGTTATTAATATAGATGCCTTCTTGTGGAAAATCAAACTTTCATACAGGGTTATCAAAGAAGTCGAACTCAAACTCAAAGCATTTATTTCCACTAAACCATTTGCAAGCATTTTGAAGGAGTCGAACAGTCAGAAATAAGAAAATATTTTTGAAAGCGTAGATCTCTTTTGGAAAAAACGTGCAAAAAGTTCAATGGGCACTGTTTCATATACTTAAACAAACGCTTTAAATCTGCAAAATTCAAAATGGACTAACAAGAACCTCCCGGACTGGAAGGCTCTAGACAAAAGTTTTTTTCTATCAGCGATGGTGATGGAGAAACGAAAGGGATTGATCACGTGATATTTCGTCAGAGCTTGGCAATGAGGGCTACCATGTTTGAATTTACCGCTAAGGGCGCTGGAGTTGCGTGAGGTCTTCAAAGTGTAAATTTTCATAGTCTTTTGGCTTTTAGCGCGAGTTTATTTACTACGTTTTTAAAGTATATTAATAATATACCTAGTGGATTAAGATAGTGGGTTTTATCATTGCTTGAGTTTTATGTACCAGAAAATATTATCCACCTTTTTTTCAAAAAAGTGCAATATAATCGATTTTATATTTAATCGCACTTCTATGGCATTAATAATGATTTTAATTCAATCCTTGCTTCCGTGCGCGTAATAACAACGTTTAACAGCTATACTTCTGCACCTTACTCAACAGTGGCGCTAACTGGTGAGTCCTCATTCCATAAATTCGCGACGCTTTCGTTGATAATCGTCACAAGTTTAGAGGCTCAGGTCAATTGCCTTCTAGATATAGTTAGAGTTCTGCCAGATCCTTCAGCTTAGAAACCAGAAATATACAAACCCAATCCTTCCGCACTTAGAGACCAGAAATAAACGGCCAACTATTCTAGTAGATACAAAGCTCTAACCGTAAAGGCTAGTCTGACAAATACCAGGACTATTTCATGTCCTTGTAGCCTAAGATCCGACAGCAGAAATCAGGATTTTTAATAAACTTAATTTTCATAAATAATTCTTTATAGTAGAAAATATTGCTACATCGTCAGAAATAGCTAGCCGCAATTACCATAATCAAATAAATTGAAATTTATGTTTGATATAATTCAACGTCATTAGAAAGAAAGTGGTGTAGAATATAGGAAAACATAAGGTTGCCAACTCTCAATTTTAGCCGCAATCTGTTGGTTGCCAGTATACCTTCTAAACCCAGTAACACATAAATGGCGGCTCACTGAGAGCTAGATGATGTAGAAAATAAACATAATACTGTTTGCGGCCAGATGCGGCCAGGCTGCAGTAATTTATTCTACTATCAAAAATCATTCATAAAATCAAGTTTCGTCAAAAGAAAAATATCTGCATATTTTTGCAGTGGGATCTCATACTACAGTAACAGGCGCCACGTAGCCGCAGATACTCCATTTTCATATGATTATCTTGTTTGTGATTTTATGAGGCAAGGCTTAGACGATCTCGGTTTACGGCTGGTACCACGGAAGTGGTTATCTGATGGCGCTAGCTGGTCAGGCGAAGTTCTCAGGTGGGACAAAGTTGGAATTGATTCACTTAATTGGATAGTTGTGTTCCGACAAATTAAGAAATTTGTTGTTTTAATTTATGTTTTGGTGGGTTTTTATGTGAAAAGACGTTTGAGTATGAGGACGTAAGAGTGTGTTTTGTTGTTTGCAAACTTTATTTAACACTAGCTCCTGCCAGAAGCTTCACCAGAATGTTAGTTATAAATTATCTCAAAGGTTTGTACTCCTGTGAGAAAAGTAATATATATATTTCGCTAGATACAATCTATCTCTATACCTACCAAAATTTCCATTTCTCAATGACGACATGGCGAGAAATCGGTCATCTTGCTGCGAAGCCACACGATAGCGTCCACCTTGCTATATATCTGTTGTAGCTTGCAGTCTTCACGTACCGCTGGAATATGCGCCGAACAGAATATTTGCTCCAACTGAGTTGTTAAGCAACTTCAATTATGATTACTTAGCTGGAATTAGAGCAAAAACCTGAGCAGTTTCCGTGAATGTAGTATCCATTGTTCAGTATCTACGATAAAAATCTTCACTTGTAATTATTTGATATCACAAAAATAAACAATCAAATTTTGCTTTTCCGAACGCTCGCTACACTTAATGCGAGTACGTAATTTAAGAGGTTAGTTTCGATAAAGCGTCACAAATCGTCGAAAATACCAAATTTATTCACTCCTTTTTATGTGTTTCTAACAAGAACTTACCGTTCTTCAAAACCGCATACATATTATTTGATTATAAACTTTATCTTATGATATCTGCGATGAAAGTTCAAAATAAGGCCTGTGCGATGATAGTTTTGCTTTCAAGTGTATCTGCATCCTTATTCCAACAATTCAAAGATCTTCGATACCCTTCGTATCTAATAAAAGAAGATAGGCAGATATTGATATTCCGTGGTTAGGTCTAGCACACTACTGTTGACAGTACGGTCTTTGCCGACGCAGTTTTAGTACTAATAAAAACCACCGCAAAAACACAGAAATCAACAATTTATGTCACTTTTAAGGATAACTGTCGTGGTAGCCCTCGCCTTTCGTGCTTGAGGTCGTGAGTTCAAATCCGGGCAAGTACCAATATGACTTTTTTAAATTCATAATTATGTATTTTCTTAGCTTATTTTGGACTTCACAGGCAACGGTGAAGGAAAACATCGTGAGGAAACCTGAACTTATATTTATAGATAATGTTTGTGTCAAATAACCAAGTCAGTGGCCTGTGGGGTACCCAGAGGTGGCTTAATTAACTCATCCTCACACGAAAAGAAGAAGATTAAATATTTTCAATAAAAAATGATTCTTATTCGCACGCCCATCAAAATGACACAAGATCCACTTCATAAAAGTTTTACGACAGAATGATTTACACATTGAAAGCATTTCCTTAGATCATCCGGTATTTTGATAGATTGGACACCATAAAAGGTCGTGTTGAGACAACTTTACGGCTTTTGGTGACGTTACTGACGTAAAGTGTGAGAAAAAGCGAGATACTATTGACCAACGCTTTACGATACTTTGATAGGCGAATTCTTGGCATAATTGGAAATTTTCTGTTTGCTTTTGTTTAGATGGTGGAATTTTGCAGTTATGTATGGGAAAGTCTTGTATTTAGGAGGTATGCGGAATAGGGTGTAAAATCCCGCAACCTCCATTAAAAAGAGACGATTCTTCGACCAGATGGATGTTGTGTCTAGTCTGGGCAACGGTTGTTTTCGGACTGTCTGTTGTATGTGTTCAAATTGCGCCTAAAACACGGCTTGCGCGATGCAGCATTTTATGTGACGTCAGGTCAGGTCATTAGTTCGTATCTGGTGGGTCACTACAATTTTATCAACGAAAGCGTCGTGATAGCGATTGGAAAACTGTCAAATATTTATGTATGAGATTGTCAAGCGCTGCCGAAATGCCACGTGATTTAAAACATCGACATCGCCGCTGATAGTACAATACTTGTATATAGCCTCAGTTACAACTATTAGGTAATCTGAAAATTTAATTAAATTTTAAATGTGTGGTTACCGCAAAAATAAATAATTCATCAATTTAAGCTAAATTTTTAGGGTACCGTACCCAAAGAGTAAAAACGGGACCCTTTTACTAAGAATCTACTGTCCGTCTGTCTGTCTGTCACCAGGCTGTATCTCATGAACCGTGATAGCTAGATACTTGAAATATTCACAGATTATATATTTCTGTTGCCGCTATAACAATAAATACTAAAAAAAGAATAAAACATATTTGGTAACAAAAATGTTAAGGAACCCTTCGTGCACGAGTCCGACTCGCACTTGGCCGGTTTCTATTTTGAAAAAATTGTGCCTTTAAAACCTTTGGACTACTCCGTGACAGCTCGGTATATGACGTCATAAAAATTAATTTATTAATTTTTTATGACTTTTACAATATTTTTGTGCATTCAGCTGAGTTATTTTACACGTATTTTTTGTACACGGAATTCAGATCATCAGACTTTCATCTCAAAGGCGGTCAAACTATATTCAAATATCGAAGCGTGACGTGGGCTTTGTTTAAAGCGGCCATAATATTCAACAGGCTGTTGCCACCCAACCTTTATCAGAAGTAGGTAGATCATACATTTACATACCGAATGTCCGTCCAACCCAACCGTGCACGTTTACGACGCGGATTATACGAAACACTGACCACAATTTGTAAGATTTGTCAAATAAAGACATAAACCCAATAAATATTTATTGATAACTAAGTAATCTGTCGTCCAATCAGCTTCGGTCGTTCGACGGCAAACGAAATTTTATTGGCCCGGGGCCGATAAAATGTCGCTGTCGCATATGGCCATAGGTTTATGATACCGGTGTCATTTTTGTTTCTAAAACCTCTTTGGAATTTTATGAGAATATCGATAAGCATTTATAATATGAATTTGCGTAATTTTTAGGAAACATTGTTTTGGGCCTCTCGCAACAGACGCAAGGATGTAGGACAAATATTTGATTGTTTTTTAAGAAGTGATTTATATGCTTATCTGTCGGTAATGTTCTGCTGAGCACCAAATTGATGACCTATAGATGAGTTTGTGAATTGCGATGTGAATGAATATAGAATTATTACTTTTAAGACCGTATTTCTTTATTTGGAACGCCCCATAGCCAAAGCAATCTAACGGTCTAGCCAAACCAAAACAAACTGCTAGAAACACATCCATTGCTCCTTTTGTATGCAGAGAAATTCTTGGTTGCGGTTGCGCGTCAGCTTTATGTAATGAGATCGAAATCGTTCTACCATATTATTATTTTTTAATATTTTTATTTATTGACACTTATGATCCGTAACGGTTTTTATTGATATTGATGGTCATTATTGATTAAATGCATCGCTCACGCCATTATCTATATAAGGACAGACACAAATTAATTTTAAATATCATGGTTTGTAGTGATTTTTTGGCTAGATTTGAAGCTACATGCGACATTTAGAGATGGGACGCCCACATTTTGCCAGTTATGTTTCATTCTCGTTTGAGTAATATTAAATTAATGGTATATATTTATAAAATGGTGATGATTATTTTCAACCATAATGTTTATTAATAAGAGCTAAATGTACACAGTTAAGCAATAAATATATATCAAGCTTATGTCAGTGGCTCCGCCTGCATGAGCCCCGAACATGATTTTACTGTACAACATGTAACATGAGCTAACACTGTTTCAAATTTCATCCATATCCATTCAGCTGTTGAGACGTGTTTGATTAAAAAAACATACACACTTTCTCATTTATTGGAAGTAGGTTTTTTTTTTAATTCATGACAAGTACATCTATATATATAAAAGAAAGTCGTGTTAGTTACACTATTTATAACTCAAGAACGGCTGAACCGATTTAGCTGAAATTTGGTGGGGAGGTAGCTTAGAACCAGGAGACGGACATAGGATACTTTTTATCCCTTTTTTTTCGTATTTTTTTTAAACATTTTTTTCATATGTTCGTCATTACGGTCGGCCAGATCTCTTTATTACTGTTACCATTACTAATTAGAGTAGGATAGGGAGGGGAGGGTCGTTAGGGTAGGGTAGGGTAGTTAGGGTAGGGTAGGGTAGTTAGGGTAAGGTAGGGTAGTTAGGGTAGGGTAGGTAGGGTAGGGTAGGTAGGGTAGGTTAGGTAGGGTAGGGTAGGGTAGGTAGGGTAGGTAGGGTAGGTAGGGTAGGTAGGGTAGGTAGGGTAGTTAGGGTAGGGTAGGGTAGTTAGGGTAAGGTAGGGTAGTTAGGGTAGGGTAGGTAGGGTAGGTTAGGTAGGGTAGGGTAGGGTAGGTAGGGTAGGTAGGGTAGGTAGGGTAGGTAGGGTAGGTAGGGTAGGTAGGGTAGGTAGGGTAGGTAGGGTAGGTTAGGGTAGGTAGGGTAGGGTAGGTAGGGTAGGGTAGGGTAGGTAGGGTAGGTAGGGTAGGGTAGGTAGGGTAGGGTAGGTAGGGTAGGGTAGGTAGGGTAGGGTAGGTAGGGTAGGTAGGGTAGGGTAGGTAGGGTAGGGTAGGGTAGGGTAGGTAGGGTAGGGTAGGTAGGGTAGGGTAGGTAGGGTAGGGTGGGTAGGGTAGCTAGGGTAGGGTAGGTACGCAGTTGACGGGAGCGAAGCCACGGGCACAGCTAGTTTGAGATATATTCTACAATCCAAATAGGTACCATTTTTTATGTTAATAAACAATATATTCGGAGTTGCCCAAACGTCTCATTTATAATCGACCGCCATAGTTAAGTTCACGCGCTTGCTATCCAGTAGTGAGTGGATCGCACGCGTACCCACTTACTCAGTGATTCATGGCTCGCGTAAAAATCACATGTATTGCGGCTGTGTTAACATCGCGGTACACGGAACTAATAAAACATTAGACTGTTTTTTTATGGAAATCTGAATAATTTTCTGATATAGAAATAATGAAAGAAAACGACAACCAGTTAAAACGAACGTTACAAATATATTCGTAAATATGAGATAAGCCAAAGGTCAAGAAAATTCCCTACAGTAGAATCCTGTAATGGAAATATTTGAGGGCCATACATTAACTATTATATTTAATTATGTGGATTAACTAAAGAACAAGAAAAAATACGGACAATCATCAGCAGCCGAAATAATTAAAATGGATAACAAGCGATGAAAATAACTGTAATACCGACAAGTGAACGAAAACAAACTAGGACTGGATTCATAATCTAGGAACGGATGAAAACGTATGGAAGCTTTTGGAAAAACCTCGTATCTTTTTACTGTGACTTTGGTAAACAGGCATATTGCTGAAAGTAAGGGCAAGTGCAGAAACATAAACAAGAAAGGAGAACAATTGGAAACCATGATATGGTCACGACCCCATTGGACATAGGGAAACAACGTAAGAAGGAGATAAACAGGCGCCGCAAACTGTATAATATGTTTTCACTAAATCTCCTTTGTGAATGACCAAATCGTAATATAATTTTTAATTCAATGCTTCAATCGTGGTTTACAATCATTAAAACCGTCTATTAAGGTAGGCATATAGAACAAAAACGGTACGTATCAGAGCTGCAGAGTACGACATGTTTAGTGGGCTAACTCCCTAAAGATTAGCATTAACATACACTTCATATCGTCGACCGGTTTCAAGCAAGTGTACTATTTTACTTTGTATGTCTGTGATCTTAGAAACAACTTAACATTCGTGAATATTCGATAGTACATCAGTTTTGGTGAAATTCTATGAATTTGTTGAGACTATAACTAGTGAAGATCTTGAGTTTTCATCACCTTATCACCTTGTGTTCGTGGAATCGTGACGCGACAGGCTTATCTTTGTTTTCTGTCATAATCACCCCTGTTTGTCACTACTGATACCAGCCTGTTACTGACAAAAAAAGTAATAAAAAAAAACAAATTCATTTTCTTTTTTTTCACATAGCCTACATGGGCACTTATAAAACGTCGACAAAAGGTGCACGGTTCGGGTTGGTCGTTTCCTACGGAGAAGAACCAGCAAGAACCTCCACGGTTACTCTTTTAATAATTGGTTTGGTTTTACAATATTTCCACATTGCAGCATTAGTACCTAGATATGGGGGGACAACGTAGGCCTGACAATAAATCGTAAGTAACTTAAAAACAAGATTACATATTATATAAACAAAAGAAAATAAAAGAAAGTAGAAGGAGATAAAAGTTAACAAATGTTAACAAGCATCTAGAAATCTAGAAGGCCTAGAATGTTCACACATTCACAAAACAATCGGTAAAAGAATCTATACAAAGGTAAAAAAATTAATAAAATATATAACAAGACTAAATTTGACACACCGCAGCACAAAGGCCACTTCTCATACAGAGAAGGCAGCAGCATTAATCGCCACGCTTGCTCAATGTGGGTTGGCAATTTCAGACTTATGATACTGATATGGATAACGCTAGATACGAATTTGCCTCAATCCTGAACCTGAAAATATTAAAACTCTCGTCACTGTCTCTCATACCTGTATGACAGTCTCTTTCTCAAACTCGATACAAAAATGCCCTGGTTCAATAATCTATTATGTGCCTTATCCCTTTGTTTCTATGATCTAGGTAGTGAGTGCTATCAAACCAGAACGTCACACTGCCAATGACCTAGCCATTGTCAAGATTTTAATGTGTAGTGTGTGGTAGTTCGTTCGCATGTGGGATTATACTGTTCAGCTTTATGTTCTCCTCTGATATAACTGGATCAATTTTATGGGATTCTCTGGCTGTTTCATATATTAAAACGTTGGTTGTAAATGTTTTAGATTCACCCATATATATTTAACAATTTTTTTTTCCTAGTTTAACATTAAACGTGTATCAGATTTTTATTGACACCAAGCTGGGTCATACGCACAATTTGAAGAAGTTAAATCGATTGACTGATTTGGCAGCTATGAATTATTTTGCACAACAGGAAACTTCTTTTGGCTAAATGATAATAAATGCCGTTATTATTCTGACAGATTGCTTACTCGCTGCCTATTTATCGACACAAAATAATGCCCACAAATAATATACTTTCCCTCCGGCGTTTGTACGATATGATAAACAGCTGTTCCAATCTGGTTCTCGATTAACTTAAAGTTGACAATTGTTACAAATATTGAAAGTTGAAAGTCAGCGAGTGACAATATAGATATGACTTTATAGGGATAACTGTAAAAGGAACAGATGGAAGTTGAATGTTTCATGGATTTTACTGAGTGGTACCGTTATTTTGTAAACATTGTGGGTACAATCTAAAGGACTAGAGTAGCTTAATTATTTTAACTAACCAAGTGGATGAAGTTATAACAATGACTAGGATTTTATTTGGCCATTATGTGTTTGTTTTTATTGATAAAGAAGAAATAAACCAATTAGCTTGTGATCTAATGTAAAATATGATGGTCATTTAAATATGCAAATATTTCCAAACACCATAGTAGTCTAATAGAAAAGGATACTTTGCAACACAAGGAAGATTATATGACAATGAAAGACAATACGGAAATAACATTTCTCTCTATCGTACCTATTAAAACAAAAGCAAAAACTACGAAAGCACTTACCACAGGCGTGTTAGCACACAAGCAATTCCTATTATAAGAGACACTATAGCTAGTCACCGAACATAATTTGTAAAGCATTAACGATAATACTGAAAGGAAAATTTTCCATCGAATTTATGATCAAGTACCTCATGAGTCATTCAGAACCAGTCTAGCCAGAGATAAAGGGAATGTCCTGTTCCTTATGGCGACTGTAAAACTTATGGGAGGCGTTTTGAGTGTCCCTGTGTCTGACATAACTTTATACTAGTGACAGCTTTAGGCAGCTTTTGCATGAATAAGGATTCGCGGATATAGAATATTGAATTCACATAATGTTCACGATATGAATTTTATAGCATTTCCTGTAAACAAAAATATAGAAGAGATGGTCAATAAGATAAGAAAGAATTGTAAACTTATAAGCAGTAAAGTTGTAACTTTTAAGTGAAGAACCCACTATTTGTTTAGTTTTATTTATCACGACTGCACTAATTTGTGGGGTTGCTAGAAAATACAAAAGCTGTATTTATTGTAATACAATAGCTATAATATTGGAAGATTAATGCTTTTTGTGTATTATGGTCTTAAGCTGACAATGCACGGTTTTATTTTGTTCTAAAATATAATCTCTATTCACAGTAATCGTGAAGAAATTCTGTTTTTTATGAGGATATATAAATGCACGTAGTTGTTACTCAATTCGCAACTTATTACTCATTCTTATTCAAACTATCAATTTACCGTTCTTATGGGTTGGGTCAATGATAATCTAGTAAACAGATATTTTATGAGCGCGTGCATTGTGAAGACTCGAATACGTCCCAATTGGGACGTATAGTTTTTAGTCTATGTCACGCATGGCGAAGAGCGATACGCTTTGTTGAAACAAAAAAAAATATTAAAAAATTACTTCGTGTGTATTTAGAAAGTGTACCAATTATGATACCAAAGTAAAACAATCGTTAAATAAAACAGAAGGGATCTCATACCATATGTAAGTACGCAATACACTTCAATTTACTAATAATTTTTTCCTAATATTCTGATATTTGGAGGTTAGAAAAAGAAAAAAAACATTTATGGTCGGAATAATGTTTGTTTACATTCACACGCAAGTGAAAAACACTAGCTGTCTCTTTTTTTCTTGTTAGTTTTATCAAGCCATCCCTTTCGACTTGTAGTGAAATGTCAGATGAATGAAAAGTGTGTATGTGTGCTGCCGCTGCTGTGCGGAACACTTTTTTCTGTTGTTTTGTGAGTGTGTAACGTATCTGTTTACTAGAATATCATTGGGTTTTGTACAATTAAATGATATCTAAACTTATAAAATTGTTTATTGTTTATAATATGATAGTCTTAATTTATAAAATTGGTTGTAAATATGAACGTTGCAAATTCTGCATGGCATTTGAAAGTATTTGTGTCATAGAGTAATAACCTTCAAACTTCGTGTGTAACACGAAATTTAGGCATTACTTACAGACACTATGATTTTTTTTGCTTGGTTACTCCCGGTACCCTAGGCCAGTTAAAACCTTTTTGATTTTGGGTATTACTGGTACCCATGGACAATTGAAACAATAATGCGGCACGCTGCTGATAATCACAGTGGATAAATACCGATTTACATTTTTAAGACAGCAGTGTAGAGATTGCATCGTGTTACTACAATCATTTAAATAAATTCTGCCTAACATCCTCATAAATAATATCTGCCAAATTAATTGAAAAACGCAGGCAATTTTCACCATTACAATAAAATTTAGAAATGGATAATGATCTAACAATAAACTTGAGTGAATTGCAAATCCCCACTGAATTTACTATTATATCCTGAGGCGGTGCGATCTTATCTTACAGAACCAACTTAAATCTTGGTTTAACAACTTAATAATTATCACTGTAAGCCTGCAGACCACACACAGCCTTAACAGATGTCCTCCCTCGCATTTTGATATATTGCTTTGTAATAAGGAACCGGTCCAACTGGACGTTTGAACTAAAATAACTAAATGAAGTAGTAAAACACTTTCTTCTGGTAAACACTGTTAGTTTAAGCGATGACTAAGTCGCACAGTGGTGCAGGTAGTACGGGCATGCGGAAAATATTATTTTGAAATGAAAAGACGTTGCGTTTCTTCATAATACTTTATTAAAATGATATAATGGATGTACCAGTTTACAAAGAGAAAGATATAACACGTATTTTTTTTTTATTAACATGAAAATATTCATCAAATTTTTTCACATGAATTTCATATAATTAAATCAGCATTTTTAAATAAATAAATATTAATAAACTAAATATTAAATAGAGAAGACATTGATTGAGAGATGGGTGCTATCCACTAATAAAGCTTTGGCATCATCGTGAAGAGGATAGTACTTTTTATTCGGTACTGCACGTAAACTGTTGATAAGGGGATCTGAGGTAGCTAAGAGCATATTCATAACATCTTCATTACATGATAGACGAGAACATTTTCTTGAATGACCTAACCTATAATTGCGGTAATCTTTATTTCGCGCTTCTTGAGCTTCCTCAGATAACATCCCAATAGGTAAGGCAGCAACACTTATTATTTCTTTGCCATGCAGCAAGATTTTATGCACAGTATTTGGCATAATATACCAGCTGTACAGGCTTACGTATAGTTCAGCAGTCTCGTAACAATAACTACCAAACTTATCCGAATCAACTAATGCACTAGAATTCATTGTTTGCAATATTATACCAAACCGATGAATAAGTTCTTTATCGACTCTTGTGACTTCAGCTACAATGTCTGCATTATTGAAAAATCTTCTAGACGTATTTCCATCGTTAGATGTTCCCATTCCTTGCTTTACAAAATCCACTTTTAGACCTAAACGTTGAAACAGCTCACTTTGGATTCTTTTCTTCTCTTCATCTTTTTGTTGTTTGGTAGTTGCGTTCGTTCTCCAACTGGTAAATGACATATTGTACGCAATATGTAATATGCATGCCATAAATTTAATCCGTGCGTGAAGCGGGGATAAACCGACCTTGAGAGCCTCCGTATCCATAGTTTTATTTCGCACTTGGTCAAGGTTATTCATTTCTGATGGCTTTGACTTGCATATAAAACACACTGCACATGATGATGTGTCCGTAACTGTCTGCGCTATTTTGCCATCTATCATTGTGAACACAAGTTTATGGTAGACTTTGTAAGTCTTTTCCTTTAAACTAATAACAGTTTCATTTAAGTTTGCTATTTCAGACTCCATTCTAGCAATTTCATTTTTCGTAGATTCTGTAGTTTCTTTTTGAAATTGGAATTGTACCGGGCGACAACACCTTGTAGAAGAAGGAGTTGCATTTGTCCAATACACAACAGATTTATTTTCCTTTTCATACAGACGCAGTGGAACTAATGATGTCAAAAACATATATGAATCTGACACATTTTCGTCGATAAATGACTGTTTGTACTCAGCATGACCTGATGATCCGTCACATCCCCACTTGTGTAAAAACGTTGAATTTACACTAATCTGTGTAAGGTCGTCTTCAGACATTACTTCAAATAATCTTCTGGTTGTGTGATCCAGTAATGACTGCAAACTTACACAAGCGTAGCTTTCCGTTACATCAATATCCGTGGGGTAGCATTGCCTTTTTACTTCAAGTACTTTATGATAATCGGGAAAAATATCACAACCAATACTTTTTGCTGCATTTCTCAGTACTTGATATTGATGTTTCGAAAGTGATGCATCAAGTAATAATGCCAACGCTTTTTCTGGAGTAAACTTGATAATATCCGATGACTCTTCTTGTACGAGTACCTTAGAGGCAGCTTTCTTAATCATTTCTTCAGGAACGCTTTCACACAATCTTTTAACTTTATATCGCTTTGTTCGATCGCAACATTCATCAAATGATTTTTCTGGTCGTCCTCTATGAGAGCGTTTTGATGGCCCTGGAACATTACTGTCACAATTCACCACATCAGTCTGCACCGAAGATGTCTCAACGGTAAAAATATTTTTCAGCCACTGTTCATTTTTTGCCATAAAAGCATTTTTATTTCTCGCTGCAGTTTGCCACTTTTTTGTAAATACGGGTAGAAAATTACGGCTTAACTTTTCATAAACTTGATTCCAAACACTTTCTGTAAGCTGTGGATACATAAGTTTTAAATTTTCGAGGCATTTATGTATCTCACGATTACTTGATATTATGATTTCCACTAAATCGGCATAGACAATAGTAAAGCTATCCATCACTATAATAACACTGTTATCGTAAGAGAAAATAATTGTAAGTGAAGTTAAAACTACCATTCAATGCTATTTATACTTACACGATATGATAAAATGTTAATTACCCTCATTAGAAACACTTATTAATATAATGCACTTTTTCTTAATTACAGAGCGTCATTAGTTAAGGACCTGGTATTTCCAAGATCGCAGGTTATCGCAGCCAAAACTAATGTATTCTTAATCTATAGGGTCTAATTAATCTCCGAAAGTATATTATTACGTATCGGTCGATAACGGAGATTAGTTATGATCTCATGATTGAAAACAAAAGGTTCCAAATGACCTTCTTCACTAAAAATGTAATAGCAAGTAATTATTCATTATATTATAACATTATGTTTACTATTTTATTAATACACACAATAAACTTATGACTAAACTAAAAATGAAAGTTGATAATTATAGTATTTTGGTTCTATTCATACTTGAAATAACAATATTTTTTGCACGAAATTTGTAAATTCTCGATCACCCTACTTTGGCATCATATAATTAAATACTGTATAATTATTTATCCGTATTAATTTTAGGACTTGTTTCTACTAACATTCTAGTATGTGTGTACCAAATTGTAGACATTTTAAACAAGGTTGAAACAAAGGACTTTTTTCCGCCCTTGAACCAATGTGAGTCGCGTCAATTTAATAGGTTTATTAAAAAGTATTTACCAAAACCAGTATCTTTGAATCCAGCATAACATCAACTAGATTTTTTGTAGCTATATAATTATGTTACTTTTACGTAAACCCTTAGCCTTAAATTCCGACAAGATAGGACAACACCCTTAAAAATAACTGATTGTAGTGCAAGAGCTTGTATTAGAAATGTAAATAAAAAAAAAAGCCAGATCGACCTATAAAATATTTTAAAATAGGTTACAGTCGATATTTCCTCCAATATGCGACCGCTGCCTATAAGAATGTACTGTCGTAAATCAGGTGGAATATAAGGAGCAAGCGTGGGCCAAGACAGTTCCTTGCGGCACTCCAACGGCACCAGTAGCGGGACTCCTTTGTAGGAAACAACTACTGAATTCTTACTAAAAAGTCATCTCATACCCAGGGATGTAATTACTAAGAGTAAAATATTCATCTGGTTTTAAACGTGGCTGTCTTTTATGGATGGTATCTTTATGAAATCGATTCATTTGATGCTGGATATTATAAGTGGCCTGAGATAAATCGAATATATTTCGTAATCATCGTTTTATTGCAATTATTATGAAGTTGAATGATAATGATGTTATTTCTGCGATTGCAGTGTGATTAAGAAGGATATGTCCACTTTACTTATTTGTGTAAGGATTCAAGTGATGTTTAGGAAAATATTGATCAAGTACCTCATTTTACATTAAGTATGAGTTTACGTAAAGCAAAATCAGGTAGCTGTTTAACATAACAAAATATGAGTGATGGCAATGGTTGAGGTAATATAGCGTTTGTAGCTAACATAAGCCCATTATGCTTTATCTAAGAGAAGCTTCTCTCAAGTACGAGGAAATGGAGTAAGACGAGGTTTTTATGAACCATATAACTTCTTGGTTATTAGCGATAGATGTATTCTCAATATTAGATACCAATGCACGCAAATCATTGTCTTGCCCTTGTTCCTATTTATATGTGCGCAGCTTTCAGACTTCATGTAGAATACATTTGGTGCATAATTTATACAGCTGATAAAAATAACCCTTGCTAATGAAATAGATTAACGGAAAGATACAAAAAATACTAGTCACAAAAAATAAAGTTTATAAAGTATCAAGAATTAGTGCACATTCCTTTGAGAGATCACTTCGACTCTAATTCTTAACAAGCTACTCAAAAGACAATAAAGTTTTTTATGGCCTTAAAGGACAACTGTAAAACACCCTAAAATTAACAACCGTAAAATTCCAAATTAAATAACTGAAACGTTGGACCATAAAAATGGAAACGTAGACAATAGATGAAAAGTAAATTTAGGAGCTGATGTGATACAAGTGACTATTAAGTAGTTTACGAGACTACATATCGTTTAGTGGACGATACAGCCGCGTGGGACGCCGTTTACTATCACCGCGTTGAAGTCTTTGATTTATGCTGTCACTATTTTTTAATACATCTCTTTAAGTTTATGAGCGTGTTCAAATAGTGCTTACGTTTCAGTGGCTTTATATGTGTTTTTGATTTTTTAAAGTGGTTAATTTGCTGTTAAAGTTTTCTTTGTAGACGCTGCTTTAGTTTTTATGTGGTTTAAATGAAGTCTATATGTTTAATTAAGTTTTATGACTTGATCTACTAGCTGGATAAAATAAATCTGTAGGATTACCACTTGCCTAATTAGGCTACTGATGGAATTTCACGTTTTTATCAAGCATTTACTTAAATTATTTTAGTCATATTTAGGTGTTTCATTGCTTTCATTCAGCGGCCCTCATAAACATTTTGCGACTGAACATTTTATTTCGTAAATTGTGTCTGGGGCTGCTTTTTATACAAATCAATGAGGGTTTTTAAGAAAATTCACGCCACTAGTTGGCGCCACATTGGTGAGAGGTCTTTTACTTGGAAAAATTAACTTATGACATCAACTTGCTTGACGTCAATTTGACTAATGTCAAAAAACATAAGCATTTGACAGCAGCTTGGACCTCACGTCTCAGTGATGCCACCTAGTGTACATGATTTCAGAATACCCTCATTGAAAATAGGTATTAAAACGATTGTAAAGTAGTTTGCATTAAAAAGTAACCATAAGCTATTGGCTACACGTGTGGTCCCGTTGCACTTATCAAAATCGCGACCCTACCTCTGTGAGCGGACAATTTGCTGACAGCAAGAGACAACTAATTGATTTTATGTATTTTAAATTAAGTCGGCGACACTTTGGGCCTTATTCTAAATAGACCACAGGCAGTTATCGTTAATTTCAGTGCAAATTACAATTGCAAACATGATAGTGAAATTATTGGAAAGTTGAATTGTTCGCCCACTTCAAATATCACAATAAGACTATTTACATAACGTAATCTTGGATTGAAAGGGAATGATAGCTGTGACTTATCATTTTCTATGAATTGATGAAGCCCATTGATTAAAACATCACTCTCGAAAGATCGGCTGAAAGTACAAAGGAAAGTAAAACAATTCGTCACTGAAGTACGGATTAAAAAAAAGAGACATTTATTTTCAAAGTTTACTATAAAAAATAAGTCTTTCATATTACGGAAAATCAAGTAAAGGCGCATAGCTGCAGGTACATACCTATTCAATTCTTGATGATCATCAGCCTTTGAATGCTCACATAGCTGGGACACAGGCCTCTTCTCTGTGAGAGGGAATGGGCCTTAATCCACCACGCGCGCCCAGTGCGAGTTGGAGGATGTCACATGTCTTCGAATTTTTGATTCTAGGACATGGCGGTTTCCTCACGATGTTTTCCTTTAACGATTTTAGAGCAGTGGTGATGATATAATTTACACAAAGTTATGCGACTGCCTGGGTTCGAACCCACGACCTACGATACTTAAGTCGGGGCCGTTACCATTGGGCTAGCACTTCTCAACCTTATTCTTGATCAGCCTTGACTAAAATATCATACAAACATACGTTATAACTACCTTGTCCCTTCCAAACAGAATATTCTCAGTATTTCATCTGGAACCATAACCGTATTGGCTATTTTGGATACTATTAAATTACTGTTGAAATTGACATTCTCTTCCTATTCGCAAATGTGAGATACATATTAATTAATTCAAATGATAGCTTTCATCACTCACATGTATCATAATTTATACCATTTGGAAATTGTCCAATAAGGAACGGATCAATTCCAATACGACATTATTTTAGGTCTGAACTTGGCCCAAGTGAGGAGTTTGTGGCGAGACTGGATTTTTAAAGTGGTTCGTAAGTTTTCTCTGTTTAATCTGAATGACAAAAACGGAGATGCTAAATAGAAATCAAATTCCTTATCTAGTTCATTGACAGAAAATATTGACTATTATATTTTTAATTTTCTCCAATTTGCAAAATCCTTCAATTTTAACTTCAACCACATCCACTCAATCATTGATTACCATAAACAAAGCTCGATTAGTTCCGCTTTTATCTCTAGTGTCTTCATCATCAACCTCAGTCACATAATTGATTACATTGATTACATCGTTACGCGCTTCATTAAACCTTTGTATGGCGTCTTTTATTACATTTTCTTTATTAATACTCCCACATGACAAGGTTGTATCATTCAATCCGATTTTTTTGATGAGGATTTTATTTATAAATTGCTGGATATCTATTTTGACAAGGATTGTGGGTTTATTGGCAAATTAATCGACTATTCCATACTAACATTGTATATTTTATTGGGTGATTATAGTTTAATGGCCACATTTGCAAATCATTAACTTGGTTGTCATGTGGTCTGCGGCTAAGAGAATGTCAGTTTAATGCAAAACTACAATTTATTGTTATTATCAAAAGCAGTCATAGTAGTCACGATATACGAAAATCTGGAGCTTACTATACTTCTCTGATTTAATATAACAGCAGCCAAAGTATCTCCTACATAAAGCTATAACAGAAACAGGCTTGCAAAGAGAAGCTCATGAAACTTAAAAGCCAATAATTTAAATATATCGATAAGAATCCATCAAGAGAAAATAACAATGCCCTCGAAAAACAGAGAACATAAACCATCCCATGAGAAACAAAGCACTGTACACTCCCATAACCGTAGCCACACATGCAGATCGGAAGTTACGGAAGACACGAAATTTCGTCAATGTTAATATATCACGCCGCAGTTACACCCAGCCGCTGTAGACAAATGTGTAGGACAATAGACGCTGCATCGTTTTGTGTCTAGTTTATTTCAGGAGTGTCCAACGAGCCGTACCGCATATAGCCGATTTGAGCAATTTGTTTCACGTGGCGACGTTTATAATACCTGACCAACATTCTTATCTATTTTAATATTAGAATTATGAACAAATCTATTCAGGTTGTTGTTAAGTTACAGGTTGACGTATTTGGAACTAGAGTTAAAATTGTTTATATGGGTTTAAAGGCAGCTTCAAGCTTTCATCAGTCACAACGCGGAACCGATTCATTATTCTATAATTAAGTTATAAATTTGAGTTAGTTAGTAGGTGTTAAATGAATAGTTATTTCAATGGTTGGCTTACTTTTGTGAACGGCTTCTTTAAATTTAATTAATTTCTTGTTAATAGTTTTGTTTATATTTTTGTATCTTGATGGACGATTTTCACCTTTCAGGCTTTTCTTTTCAGCTAAGTTAAATGGGAGTAAAGCAGATTTCATTTTGATATTATAATCGTGTCATCATAAAAACGTCGTATCGCTCCCGTGTCGTAGTCACTAAACACCATCATGTTATCCTCTTTGATACATTCACTCGTATCTTTTGTTTTCGCATTTTCTTGTTTTGTTATGTTATGTAATGTTCTGTAATTGTCTGTATTTAGAGCATCTACAAGCAAGTTTGTGCTCTATCGACACATTATTTGTATAGATAAGGGTATAATTTTGCTTGTTTTTGGTTTTGTGCGTTGATCTAGATTCTTTAATTAATTAGTTTTAAACTCCTTTGATGCTGCGACAACAGAACAAATAGGCTTGTATTGCATGTCGGTATGTTTTACGAAGTGTGAAGAAGGAATTATTAAAGAGTGTGTGGTGAAATGTGGCGTATCTTACTAAACAGACGTTGCTGCAAGTGGGTTAATAAATTAGTGGCTTCTTGTCGTAAACTGGAATATGTTGTGGCGTACTATTTGTGATTGATGATCTTTTTTCTTCGTGTCTTATTGAGTTGTTTAGTTTAGTCTTGTTCTGCGATCTCTTCTGTAAAATGTCCTATGGTCTATATTTTCTTAAGCTTATTATAACCTATTTATGATAGTTATTTAGCCCTGTATTTCTTTTATCAAACGTCTTTTGGCTACACATAATTTAATTCTGCGAAGTTGCTCTTCATTTGCTCGTATTAATTTTGCAACAGACACATTGTTCAAAAATAACTTCCTGCTACCTAGACAGAAATTGAAAAACAAAATAACCACCTCTTGGAACCAGGCCTTCGGTTATCTTAAAACAACAGAGACACAACGATTTGTCTTGATTAGCAGAATTGATTCGCGATCGCTCATAACTTCAGCAGAAATATGACCAAGTGCTAGCAAATCAACGCCATTCGAATGATAGATATAAATCGATATTATTTATCTCGATTACTGAGTTCGCAGAACTTCGGATCGAGTTTCGATGTGCTGATGGTTGGGCGAAGTGAAATGTAGTGACGTTTTGATGGAGTGACCACTACCGGGAATATCATTTGAGTGCTAGACGGTCTGCTGATACCTGGAGCAAATAAACTATTTAAGACAAAGAGTTTGCGTATGAGAGAGAAAGTTTTGATTTGATTGAGTAATTTTGTGTAAGTAATGTAGTTCCGTCAGTGTTAGTTATTGTATATTTAACAATGGTTTAAGGCGGATTGACGCGATGCAAATTCGCAACACAGAAAACAGCTAAGCAGTAACAAACAACAAGCTTGTAGATTTTTACAATTCGACGTCGCGCAGTTTTGTGTTTGGGCCCTTATTCATATGGTTAAAGCTTACCCTTTTCTTAGTTTTAAGGGTTCTGGTGAAGAGTTTTAAGTTTATAAGTATAGGAAAATGTTGTAAGCAATCAATAATGATTTACTTAGAAACATCTGGGGTCGAAATAAATAAGATTTAACAACAAATTTCACAACATTGAAATCTGTTGATTTGAATAAGTCGTAAACTAGATAACCAAGAAATCTTGTGGTGGTAATAAAAAATATGTAAAACATGAGATCAAAGAATTTCCGTGCAGTGATAAAACGAAGGGTTTCGATATAATAAACAAAAATGATGAGAAAGTAGGTATTCACATACTCTAATTTTCTGAATCTAATCATGGTCGCCCATGGTAAACATATTTTGAAAGAAAACAACTTGAAAGGAAAGGCAAAATAAAAGTATGAAAATATAACCAAGGGCAGGCTGACAGATTTATGCTAGGATGCAGTTTTCAGAAAAACCATTTAGCATATAAAGACTTATTCGTCGCAACAACTGCAGTAAAGTTAACTTTAACACGAACAAAGTAAGTAAGTAAGTAGTTTAAGTTATCTAGAGCTGTGTATACTCAGCAATGTGTAAGATGTGGTTGCCTGTAATTGGGTGTGCATTGCAGGAAAATTATATCTTGTATGAATTTCTTGTATTTTGTAAGATGATATTGTATTGTGGCACTCGTTGGTGATCCTTAAATTAAATAAATAAATAAATAAACAATGTAACTGTTCATAATAGAACCCGTGGTCACCAAGCCAAGAATGGATTACAGCAAAATTGCTTCCCTGAATGGACATTGTACTAAATGGCGATACAATCATTTAAACAGTATATTTAAAAGATATGAACATCAATTGTACATAAATGTAGCTACTTGTGATAGTTGAGCTCTATCCAACAATCCTAATAACCATAATACAGTACTAATGCATTCGATTAAATTAATTATCTTATCATTCCTACAAGTTTTAACATTTCCAGACAGAAAATAATCTTCTGTTTTATTTTATGCATCAAAGGTCATTGAAGTCGATTTACCTACAACTATACCTGTGGCATAATTGTCAGGCATATCATTACAAGAAATCTGCATATTGCCATTTTTAGCACTGATGGCACCGGAAATCCGAAACATATTATAACCATTTTTAGCACAGCTAGGTCCGCCAATTAATTAACTAGGATTGATAAGACCACATACAAATCAACGGACCTCTTAATGACGAAACAGTTAATATCCTGCTTAAATATAAATAACGGAAAGTAACAGATATCATAGGATATCATAAATATTCTCAACTAGGTACAGATATTTACATTATTAGCAGTACCGACGGCGGCGGTAAAGACATAACTGACATTATATCAAATCGTGACCTTATGACAAATGCAAATCCTTGCGTATACACACAGACTCCAAATCTATAGAATATTTATGATATTTTTCAAACTGTAATAGCTTATAATGAGGTGACGACAAATATATAATTAAAGAAGAAGAAGACAAGTTGCGCTGATTGCAAATAAAGGACAAGGGTATAATGAGGTATAGAATTTTGAAACACTACTTATATAAATTCCATAATGGTGGAGTACTGGAGATTCCAAGCTCCATTGTTCATTAAATCACTTCTTATTTATAATTTCAACATTATTTTATAATGCTAAACTTTATTTGCTGAACACTCAAAATATTTTTGTCGTAGAAAAGACAAAGGCGGAGGGAGGATTACAATTACAGCAGAAAACATACTCGAAATTGCTGTCCAAAAGTTAAGAACAAATTGATAGGAATGTCTCAACACATGATTATGAAGTGCTTCTAAGCTTGTAAACCGAACATATCACAAAACACGCTAGCCAAACTCAAGACTGTTACGTCAACAACCATAATGGAGCACCATTTATCGCAGTATTAAGACCACCCGATAAAGCCACTTAGCTAATTTAAGAGCAGTGGTTTTCACACCTAAGGTTACCTAACCCACAGTTAAGCTGCTTATCATGGCTGCTCATAATAACGATCACGATAAACACCGACAAAGTTTTGATTTATTTTGGTCCGCTATCGATTCTCAGCTCATTATGTGCCTGATCTGGTCGGAATTGGCGCCAGGCAGGTTTCCAACGATAATTGTCTCATGAAGATCGGACTAAGATAAGTAGGTATTGTGGGTTTAACATATTGCTGGTATTTGGTTATCTTTTGAGGTTTTTGAGGGAATTTGGTGGCTCTTGCTAGTTCTGGTCTCTTCGTGTCGAAAGTGATGATAAGTAGCTTATAAGAGTAGAAAGTATGCATAGGTTTTATACTTTGCATTGTGTTTTATCTCATATGTCACTTCATATTCGGTCTTGGTTATATTGGTTTGATCCTCTCTTGTCATACATTATTGACTGACGAACTAATACAACGATTACATATAATGATTTGCATCCTTAGCACTGTATCACACTGACTACATTCAGTGTGGTACAATGCTAAGGCCTGACCTTAGCAGCAGAAGCTATTTGTCATATTTTTGGAACTTTGCAAAATCACCTCACAAAATGCACATTACAAAATATTCACAGCACACCTTAACACAATATCTTATCGAGCCTCCAAATACTCATGTCAAAGTCTAAAGCCCAGACCAGCCGCCCAGTGCTCGTTATCAAGATGTGTATATTGTGCCATAACAGGCCTGGCCCGATAATAGTTAATTGTAGCACTAAGTTCTCACTACCCGCAAGGCTATCGACCGCCTCTCGATAACAATACCACTTGGGTAATAATTAAGTGATTTTACTTTTGGTTTCGACAGTTCTCGTTTTAATTAATGTGTTGTCTTATTTCTTCGGATGTGTGGAACCTAATTGCAAATGGTTTATGATCTTTGATGGATATTTTCTTTTCACTGGGTTCATCATCATCATCATTTCAGCCGAAAGACGTCCACTCCTGGACATGGCCTCTCCCAAGTATCACCTGACCAATCGGTTCTGTACTGTTATCTTATAAATCTATCTGAACGAAAGAAATATACCACGTTTTTCCCTTAGCAAGTCAAGAGAAAGGTAAAACTCAAAAATTTTAAAATCGCAAACTCATTCGAAACATATTTTAAACAAAGTTTTCCTTGAACTCAAATCCAGGGAACTAGGTCTTAACCATTTTGAGAACAGGTTGCAAAAACACGAACATTAAAATTTTATTGTCATACATGTATTGCCATTGGGAGCGATCCAAGTTTGCTAAATCCCTATAAAGGTCGAGAAAACAAAATTAACTCTGATAAATAGAGCAACTGATCCCACATCATATTTTCATATTAAACTTTCGTAGAGGTGAACTAGCTTTAGCTTTTGATCTTGCTTGTAAATTTTTGTGTCAAACTTTGGCATTAAAGTAGGGCAAAGGCAAGTAAAGTTTGACAACCACATTCTTAATTCAGAAATTGAGGGTAAAGCCCTAGTCATAGCAAATATTTTAAAATTAGTTTTGTTTAAAAACAGTTGAGTGAAGGCTCCATCGAAATTTAATCACTTTCTTTGACGGGATTTGTTTATCCTTTGCTGTCCTATATATTCCGAGCGACGGCGATAAGAAAGACAAGCGATGAATGAAGTTTGAAAAGGAGTGAATACTGAGATGATGGCTGTTAGAGATAGACATGTGGCAGAAGAATAATAGTTTATTGATGTTTTGACTTTAAGTAAATTAAGAGACGATATACTCGTATTATGTTCCTTTTTCTGAAACTCACAAGAACTAGTTCTATTCTAACTGGTTCACAAAGATGACGCACGCAAGCTAATGTGGCAAGTAATATACTATGCGGAATCACTAAGATAGTGTTAAGAACAGATCAACGGAGAACTATATTTTCGGTTTAGTTATTATTAATAAATACTGAATAATCCCTGGTAGAAACGGTGTTGGCACAAATCCACGCAACTTTATCACATAGTGGCGCCAAAGAGTTCGTCTTGAAAGGGAAAATTCATTCAATAAAATGTAGTGTGTAGTGCGTACATTTGATCTCAGGAGAATCATTTGAGATAAATTGATACGTGAATCTGGTAACGTATGTACTAATATAATATAATAATATATAAATACATAATTACTTTACAGTAAACATGAAACGGTAATAAATCGGAGGATAGTCTTAAAATTTTATTACGCTCACTTTCTTCTTCCTTTTGTCCTTTCTTTAGAGGAGGCACAGTTAATGTTTTCGTCTCTCTCTCTCATCTTTATAATTTTCTTTATTAGTTTCATATTTTAAGTTTCGAGGTCATTTTTCTGTCATGTTGATAGGCACTTCTGCTAAAAGACGAAATTGGTATACATTATCCAAAAAGATACCAAATTTTAATTCGCATTTCCCTCTAGTTCGTTAACCTTGCTCTAATTAGTCCACAATACTCCAAAATAGCGTGCATTGACATTCAAAAAGTGAAAGCTATAATTTGTACAAAATGGATATAATTCGTATGATTAGCGTTCGGGCGTCCCAAATTATATCATATTAAGATCTGAGAGCACGCGATACACCGACGAGTTTGTATCGCGAATCATATGGCCTGAGGTACAGTGGTAGTAGTAGCGAGCACAGAGTTCAGCAAATATCTTGGTGGCATCATTCTGTAGCAGAAATTTTATGTTAAACACTTCAAAAGGGGTTGAAGATCTTCGAAGCTTTCCATGCAAGCATCACTATCATCATCAGTTACAAATAGAAACTGTTCAATCCTAACTTTGCAGATCTCTGTCTTATATGCTTTAGTTGTCATCAACGGCGATGATTCTTCCAACTCTATGGTAGCTAACGTCTCTTCGCCTTTTTCAAGAATAACTAACTTGGTTTCAATGCTTTCTATTGTCTCATTATTTTCATTCTTGGTACTTTCAACATCAAATCTGTTCTTCTTCTTCTTTTTTTTATCGATGATGGCCAAATAAATATGATTAGACAGAATTTTGCTAGTTCTGTTAATCGCTATCAGTGCCACCCCTCGTACAAATCGGACGAGCCGCGGAATGATTGACATAATAGTTTTGACTCAGGTGTCGGCCGCGTTTGTTGCTATTTCGTATTATTCGCTACAAGTTACATGTTGTCCTTCGCCAATAATCACACGATAACAACATATGTCACGATTAACAAATTTGATATATTTGGCTCAGTCTGAATTTGGTTTCTGTTTTTCTTCAACAGAAAGCATTTTAATTCAGAAAATTTTATTGCTCAAAACGCTTTAGGTGACTCTGAACTCTAGACAAGTGACATTCTATTAACTTTAGCGTCGAGATGTTCATTGGAAAAATGACAAAATATATATGGGAATGTCAAGCGCTTCCGAAATGTCACATGATTAAGCCCTAAAATTGACTTGACCGTCGCAATTGCTGATAACGAATTCAACTTTGTCTGGATCCTCTGGAATAAAATTGCATCTTAATTAATCGGTCGGTTTTGAACTTTCCACTATTTGTCAGTAGATTGAAGATAATTGAATTTTCTCAAAAGTTCAACGGCAAAGTCTCCCATTAGCAATACCGCGAAAAGGTGATCAGATAACAGATAACTGAGTACTGACTTTTAACCGCAGCTCTAAATCTTTCAGTTAATTTCCAGCACTTGCCAAAACAATACAATAATTAGCATAATAGAAACAAACAGAGCTAATTAATTTATATTCTGCGATCGATCTACTATCAAGATACTCTACAGTTTGGTGTCGAGTTTCCGAACGTTAGATCAAGGACGTTGGGCATTGTCGGTATGGCATTTGTTGATAGCAGATATTTACAGTCTTAGAACTGAATTATTAACAGGTTTAATTAGGTATTATGACTTGTTCTGCATTTGAAATGTAGTTAAAGTTAAATAAGCACCCTTGTTAGGTTGATTGATGAGAATATGGGAATCCAAGTCAGGTTTTAAGGTTTGGCGTTTGAAGCTTGTAACTTGTGATGTTAAATACGAATGGAAAAAAACCGTAGTTGTAGTGTACAGTGTAAAGTGGGTAATAAGTCAGGCACGGTAGCGGATTTGAGGTTCTTTTTAGCTTTATTCTTATATTTATTAATTGGAAGTGACAGTAAAATAAATTATTTCACTAAGACCATTAAATAGCACTTTTAAGTGAAAAGTTTATAATAAAAAAATATATTTTGGTCGTCCATTCACAAATGTAGTTTGTTATGGAGAGGAACAAACATGAAACTGCATACTTACAATGTTTTAAAATATTTGGTTTAGGATTATTTATTAATCACATGTAAGGACGACCATATAGGAAGCAGTTCTCTCTCAGAACATGATCTTATATCGTTTCCTGTATTTTTATAATTATGTTAAATTAGTAATAATTAGCGCAAAACCTTCAAAAAATAACTATTTACACGTCTTGTTTTTCTCTCATTCCTCAATGAAAATTGTATCAATAATTACATATTAGTTTTGCTCATATACGGTAAATTAAACGGTCGAGTGCTTATCGTAAAATATTCAACTAATTAAAATGATTACCAAGTAATTACCAATAACTAATGCGTGTTACTTATGACCGGAATTATCTTATAAATTCGTTATTAGTTCCAGTAATTGGGACTTTTACAAGCAATTTGAAACATGAACGTGTGCTTATGCCTCTTAATTTCAATCGAGCCGTTTTATTAGTAGTGCTAAAATTATGGCTTATTGAATATTTAGTGACAATGTTCTAGTTTAGCTGCGAAGCTAGTTTGATTGACGTAAATTTGCTTGTGACTCAGAACTTTAGTTATTCGTAGTTTTAAATCTTATTCTGTAGTACAAATAATATGTAATCGTTTTCACATCACTTAAAACTTTATTAGAGGGAGAGTGCCAAGACAAAACACTCTCAATTTATCTTGCAATGTTTTGTCACTATAGATACATAAACTCGCGACGTGTAATCAAAAGTGTTTCTATCTTGAGGTACCCTCTGGATACAGGTACCAAATTCGTTCTTCCCCGCGACTTCACCCTTACTTGCGCTTTTCAGCATAAACAGTAACTCGTGAAACTCAGTAACAGCGTTCTATTAGTAAACCAGCAGTTTCTGAAATCGGATCAGTACTATCCGAGATAGCCTCCTACAAGCAAGAAAATTTACCTCCTAATAAAATTAATTTACAGCACATAACCCCAAACATTCCCATCGACATCTTACTACATCACAAGGACGAAACAAAATATTTCTCCATTACATCACCTACCATACCCATTCACCTCACAATCAACCGAGCCGCGGTCTCGTTCAAATAATTCTATTTTTACGGGCATTTCGGCCCAAGCCTTTTGATATAGCTCACGGGTAAGGCGGCTCTTTGATCTCATACGGTGGGCCCACATAAATCCTAAGTGACAAATTACTGATCAGTAGACCAATGTTATGTTTGCTTTCTTTGTTTCGTAAACGATAAAAATTAATGCTTTATTAGTAATGTTGATTTAATTTTGTAATTTGGAATATTTTTGTGGTGTAATCGGGTCTTTTACGTGGGAACGCGAGTTGAGGCGTTGCTTAGGTTTGTTTTATGTTAAGTAGTTTAATTATGTATGGTAAATAAGTACGTAACTTAAATGGTTTAGTTATCTATCAGCTGAGCTGACTGCTTAAATTGATTATTATAACCTTATCTAGATCATCATGAGTGCTCCTAGGTACTAGCTCTAGGAAAAACTGACCTTCTAGACCTCGGTGGCATCAAAGGAATAATAAATAAAATACACTTCTTCCCTTTCATTTTGATAATTCAACAGTATTCATTGCGTGTTTTTTTAACTCAACAGTATTCATTGCGTGTTTTAATAACTCAACAGTATTCATTGCGTGTTTTAGGCTGTCGAGTAAACGGATTTTTGAACGTATGGAGCAATTAATGCAAGGAAAGCGTACCGTGTCATTAGATACACAATTAGAGTGCTGTATTCCCCAAAGGGTATCTAAGACAGTAGTGAATCCATAGACACCCCACATACATATAATGCTATTGCCATAAACCTGATACAAGTCTCTTATATGATTTCCAAGTTCAAAGAAGCCTTATGAAATAGGTAATGGACCTTCGATATTTAACAAGAAACAGGTCCACTCGATAAAATTGTTAGGTATCACACAGGTCTTTGAAATGCCAAATCTATATCTATCCGATTCCAGTCAAGTTCATTGTAGAAAACGGCACTACAATGTAAACGTGCTCAACAAATATTATTATTGCGAGTAAAACTAAATAGTGGGTGTTTGTTGTAGTTTAATTTAGTTGTAGTTGTATTGGAGCTGTATCCACAACAGGCGGGCGCCACCAGCGAGGGCGCATGCCACAGATGTGCTCAATATTTTGTTGTTATGAGACAATTTTATATGGTAAAATCTTTATACAATACATGCACTGGAACTAGGTGCTTAAGCGAATTACTACTTAGCTCAAAAAAGTTGAATATCACCGTGTGTTATGTCAGTGTAAAGTTTTTTGTATTTTAAGACTTAAGACTGCTAAGTAGTAATTCGTTCTGTTTTCCTGGTACTTTTAATGAATAAACAATTAGAACAGTTAAATTTTAAAACGTCTGTCGATATCATTTATTACGAAACCTTCACTATCTTCTGTTTCATCGTTGGTGCGTTTCGAGGAATACTTTTGGTGCATTTCATTTGGTGCGCTTCAAGGAATACCCCGTACATTTAATAGCGGTTCCCCACTGAAAATTTGAATTCGAGAAATAACGGTTCAAAGTAGCAAGTAAGTAGCTTGCAGGAAGTTGCGCACTATACAAAGTCCGTCCGTCCGAATTTAGTATATTTTTAATTCGGATGGAACTTAGACCTTGAATTGGTCAGAACCACTCTTTGCAAAACATTAGAGACATTTGGAGATTTACAGCCCCGTTACAAAGATCCTTTCATTGCAATATTTTTATATAGGTTGGTTAAAATGGTCATTCATCAACCTTCAAGAAACTAGAATGAACACCTCCAGCACAGACAGTATAATAAAAAACAGCAGATAAAAAATTACCAACATACAGTAAAAGCGTTAGCAACTCCTGACAAGAAATTATTTTCTTCACTGTGAAAGTCATTGACATTTATCAGAATTTCAAAGTTATGAAAACAATCGCACCTAATTATGTAAAACAATTGGCAGGAACGTTGATTTAATTATAATTTGAGTAAATATTTAAAGCTGTAGTTATAACAATTACTCAGCAATGTTGAACTTGTTTCTATGCCAATTTAATTTGGTAAATTTAACAGAGTAAGGGTGGTAACACACTGACATTTATTTAGTCTTTGACTTTCTTAAATAATAATTAATAATAATAATATTTTTTATTTGTTGTAGGTTAGTTCTAGAAGTAGGAATTTCTAAAATTATTTCACTGATGGTGATAATATACACCTATGCACAATATCTGTGGGATAGAGGCACGGGAACGGAGCCGCACGTAAAAGCTAGTAGACAGTACAACAATAAAAAGTCTTTTTTGTTACTACAAAAATTGCATTTTCTACACTATAATATAATTTTATTAGCTTCTGCCAGCGGCTTCGCCCGCATGAAAAGTGTTTTCTTGTTTCAAGGTAACATTATACCGGGATGAAAAGCAGCTTATGTGCTGTTCCAGACTATAATCTATATCTGTGATAATTTCATCCAGATCCATTCAGCCGTTCTGGCGTGATTGAGTTACAAACATACATCCATCCATCCAAACTTTCGCATTTATAATATTAAGCAAGATAAGATTATTGTATATAGAAAGATAAAGAGGAAATATTTGATTGTTTGTAATGGATAAACTCAAAAACTACTTAACCGTTTCAAAAAATTCTTTCATCTATGGAAAGTATCATTGTTTCGGAGCAAGATAGGCTATTTTTTGTACCGAAAAAATAAAGGGTCCTGCGGAGTGTGCCACGGAAACGAAGCCTCGAGATAAAAGCTAGTAAAACATATGTCTACAAAGAAAAGTTAAGCCCATTATTCACTGTAGCGTAACATAGTAAACACTGGCGATCACTGCAATGATGTAATTCATTGTATTGACAAACTTTGATTGCAGCATATAAATAGTTGCATTACTAACTGATAATATCTACACGACGATACGGTTCAATTGTCGAATGGCTTTATTAATAGCTGTAAAACTGTAAAAAGGGTTTGGTTTTATTGATTTGTTCCGGTTCCGATTTCATAAGAGTGGTATATTACTTTGTTTCGTGTACTGGGTGCATTTTTTAATAAAAATTTTTAGGTTCAGAGGCTAATTGCCGCTTTCATTGTCTTCTGCTACAAGTCCATTTCCATAAGCGTCATTATTATTTTATATATTAGTTTATCCTCGCACTGGAACGCTTTGCAGCAATTATACCAATGAAGCACAATCTTATAATAAACTCACTACGACCTCAAGCACGAGAGACGAGGTCTAGCCTCTGGGCCACCACGACAGCCACTGGGCCACCACGACATATTATGGGAAAATGTGTAGAGATAATAGGTTGCATCTAGAGCGGATTATATGTCTCCACCGGTTTCTATCCAGCGTCCCTTACGACATCGCAGAATTTGGTGGACGACGAGTATTTCACTTGATCGGTCCATCTTGTTGGTGAACGACCGAGCGATCTATTGCCTTTGGTGTTCCTAACCACAATCAGTTTTTCAAAGTTAAATCTGTCAGGAATCTGGTTCGAAATTAAGTTAATGAGATGCTAACGACACTGCACCTGAAAACCCGTTTAATTTAAAACCTGGTTCTCTTCTAATAATTCCTTCATAAGTACGTAAATATACAATCATAAATCGAAATTGAGCGCGAAAGTGGTCGCGTGTCCAAACTATTAATAACTTAACAAATATACAGGCTATTTAGAATATTTCGCCAGTTAGTCACTCGCTCAGAATCTAGTTGTACCCAGTTTTACATTATTTTTAATGTTAGACAAATAACGCATGTAAATAGTATTGTGTTGACAATATTTATAAAGGCGCGAACAAATATGTAATTGAAGTAGGGTTGGCAAAAGCTAAAATGTTTTCTTATTTTTTTATACAAGTGGTAATTTATTTACATCGGTTAAAATACACACAGTGTATCAAATAATTAATAAACTATAACTTTATACAGATAGGGACACTTCACACAAGGTATAGGATAGGGACAAATCAAAATCTTCTAACTAAGCCTAATCTTATACTAATCTAAAATATGGCGTCGTGTGGTACTCCTATGGTACTCCTGTGGGTCGCTGTATTGGTATTGTACCCAAAAGGCTGGAACGTTGTCACGTTGTATGGCAATGCTTATTTTCTAATCAAGGTAAATGATAGCTCTTTAAATAATTAGTATCAAATAAAAAAAATCCTAAATAAAAAAGCTATGTAAAATAAAATGAAAAATTATCACGACTCAAAAAGTAGACGTGATTTACTTTTTTGCGTACATTATACTACTTTTAAACAGTAAAAAATTCGTGTAATCAAAACGATGAAGCAAGATGCATTTTCCAAAGTATAGATCTCTATTAAATCAATCAATTGTATAACTCAGAACCACCATCATCTTGAGAATAAGGAATCTACTTAAAAGACCAATCGTATTCAAAAGATAAGCCAGGAACCTACTGAATATCTAAACAAAGCAGTTATCTCCGAATAACTCAGATCAACTCAATTACTCTTCGCAACACCCATTCAAATTAGGAGGTGCAATAACACTAATACTTATACCTTATCGATTCTAACTCCAATCTCGATTGTTTCTCGAATTAAACCAGTATCTGAGAATTCACACTCAGCATTCCAAAACTTGACACCTAGTTATAATTTCGCACTTCAAGCCCAGTAGCTTACTCCAGTTAAAACACACTAGATAACTGTCTGAACGCAATAAATAGTTAAGTTTAACCGTGAAATGGCAGCCAGTAACTATTACCATTTGTTAGGCTAGTTACCGTAGACGTAAATCTAACCAGATGAGGCAAGGTTTTCTAGTTGGAGAGATCCAACTAGAAAACCAAGCGTGCCACTATTGAACCGACTTGCCAAAAATAGGCTCCCTATTACGAGTTTCGTTCAATTTTGGCAGTTGGTGTCAAAAAACGAAGAAAAGTAAAAGGAACTCCGACTTCCAAAATTGAAGTTATTTTCACTTTTTGTTTTGATTTAGAAGTCGATTTGTACAAGTCAAGTCAAAGAAAGTTTAAGAACTTAAAGAAAATGTTTCTATTACCTCGGCCAACTGTTTTTGTAGAGTATTACAGCTCAATAATATTTATTTGGCATTTTTATCGTTTTCGGTTGATGTCTTGTGCTGATGGTGGATGGAGGAGTTAGTGGCTAAAAATAGCAGCCGCCAGGTCGATCTTCAAGGTTAAGCAACGATTGACGAGTTCGATCCGTGGATATGTGACCATTTCAACAGACCGAGATTCCTCCGTGCATCGGAAAGCTCGTTAGGCCGTTGTTTCCGACTGTCATTTGAAGATCTTTGACAGTCGGTACGGGTAGTCAGAAGCTTAAGATCTGACACCGCAGTCTTGCCAAGGGGTATCGTGTTACCTGATTACTGGGTTGTGGAGATAGGCAGTCAGTGTGTCAGATAGGCAGTCGCTCCATGTAAAACACCGGTACTCAGCTGAATCCGGTAAGACTGGAAGCCGACCCCAATATAGTTGGGAGAAGGCTAGGCAGATTCATTGTCTTGTGCTGATGATGCTAAATGAAACAGTTCAAAGTAAGATTTTTGCTCTTACTTTTACCTATTTTATCATTTGCATCATCTAGTTAGACTTACGTCTGTGCTAGTTACAAATTTTGGTTCCCTATTATGGTTTCAGTGCCACAAATTATTTGGGTTTAATATTTGTTTGTTTGTTAAAAGGTGAATGAGGCATTGGTTTGTCTTCGAAATAACTCAAATATGAGTCAAGTAGGTAATAAAAACAAACAACTCAAGAATGAATTGTTTGTTGTCGGAATTTTGCATTATTTTTTATGTGCGATGACCACAATGAAAGTGAATGCAGTTTGCATTGCATATAGGTACCAGGTAAATCAATCAACTTAATAGTTATATATTTTTTTCCTTTTATTTGTAGGAACCTTGTTGGGTCAGCGATACACGTTTTTGTCATTTATTCTTCTCTGTCATATTAGGCAAAATAATTTTCAAGAAATACCCGCCGAAATATTTTTTTATTATAAATATACGAAATTAAAATCATAACGTCCCTAATGATAATGATTTCTAAATTTATAATGTTTAAGCTCGAGTAACGCATTGGAGTGGGCGGAGTCGTTAGGAGTACCGGTCCGTAGTCCATACGGCGCATGCGCGCGGGGGAGTTTATTTTCGACGTTTTGTAATCAAAGTAAAATCTAAAGTTAAATTAGATTCGATTGCCAAGCAAATTCCGCTTTCCGACCATAGATGGCGGTATCTTCAGTGGTCGCAATTATAAACTTAATTGCATTTGTCGTTTTTTTTTATTTCAACAGAGAAACAAACAAGTAGCGTGCGTGCGAGAATCCAGGAACGAACCATGACATTCCCCGTGGCTCTAAAGCGCTCGTATGGGCTCCTTTCGCAATTGACGTCCTTCATATAGATTATTTATTGCAGCTTATTGACGTTGGTTGTTTGTTCCTATCATTGAATAATTTGATTTTACTTTTTGGTAGTTGAGTAGGTTGTAAAATAGTCATACTAAAATATTTGTTTTCGGTTTGTAAATATTTGGAGATTTTAACGAAGACTATCTCCGTAACGGCAATACTGCATTATTCAAATTATTAAGTGATGCTGGTAAACCTTTATTACAAACGCTTGCCTCTACCCACGGTGGTACTCAAATAGACAATTCTTTCATTTTAACATCACTTGTGAAGTTGAATTTTATAACTCCTTCTTCAGTTACCATCGTCCTATGTGGGCCCGTTTTTAGACGTTGTGAGCCGCTGAAACCGTTAGAATGTTCTTGTTACAACAAAAACCCTCTTCTTAGTCCGCATTATTATGCAACTACCCTATTAATGAGCGTGGCCCGACACGCACGTGGCTTATTTTCTGAAATACTATTTCATCAGAGGTAGCCCTACCCGAGTGTGACAGACAGACGTGCGTAGGCGCCACACGTCGCACACTTTGACTGAGCGTTCACCTCACCGGGTAGGGCTGTTTGTTTTACAAAAATGCAAAATTCCAGCCGTTTGTGTCAATCATTGACGACTGACGAACTAAAATTAAACTGTTTTACTGATACAGAATGCATAATTGCAACGTTCTTCTCAGAACCGATGAGGAATTGAGTTGAAACATTGCCTACTCAATAATTTATTTCTTCAAGAAAATTTATAAGGTACTGTGAATATTGTTAACACATAAACAACATCTTTAATGCACCAACTACTAGTAACTCAAACTGCACGTATAAAATTAAAATTACTCACTTTGATTGGACCAAGGGAAATTAATGTTCTTCTGATTTTCTTATTGCCCTTTGAGTCTGGCCATCCTACTAATACTTATAGGTAATTCTTACCTGGCTGAATCTTTGGGCGATATTCCAAGTCGTTACCTCCACTTCGACTCTACCTCGAGTCAACAAATTTACAGTTGTAGCTTGTAATTTAATCGAAGGCTTCCTCCGTTGTCGAGTGCATTTCCTTAAATCTTTTTGGAGTAGGCTTATTATTAACCTCCTCTTTATCTCGGAGTTGGTTATACAAAGAATAAATCTGTTTTTTCTCCAACAAACTCTTGTTCCGGATAATAAAATTATGTAGACGCTAATCTAATTGTTCTACTTTATTATTATAACTAGATCAACGTGAACACAATTACATCGTAATTCATCGTTTTATAGTTACTGCAGTGTTATTTATCCAGTTTAATTGCCAATAGGTATTTATTGCAATAACTCAAGATCATAATAAACAGTTATGACAACCCAATAATAAGTAGTACAATAAGAAGCCAAGCTACCATTTTATCGTAAATTTTATTCATAAAATAAAACCGCAGTAGCGCCCATTCACAATTTTATTACAGTAACGTCGAATATCTTTAATAACAAACAAGTTTTTCTTGTTTAAAATTGAATATTCACGTCAGGCTCTATTTCGCACAACAAAACGCGAGCAGTAACTCTTTTAAACAATAAAATGCGTTTCAAGGTGGTTTACGATTTTCATAAAATTAAAGCAAAGAAAAGTTCATTGAAAGAAATCCTTCGAAGCTTAAGCAAATCTTTTTTTGTTTGGATTTTGAAGGATTTCTTTTGAGATCATTGAGTATTCTTCGTCGCAAGATCAAAAAGCCTCGTACAGGTGTGTAAGTTGTGAATTCGAAGTATACCTACTGCGTATTTACGCATTTACATGAACTACGAACCCTCGCAAACTTCAGACTTTAATATCTTTTTTATCGACCGTTAATTTGGTCGGGCCTTTGAACAGCATTACGGTTCGCGTACGCCAGAACCGAGTCATCAGCCGATTTCGGGTCGGAACTCATCGGACGACTGACTCGGACGTTCGTCCATACTATTGCCGACATCGGACGTTGCCGGCTTTGAGGTTGGAGTCTCGGACCGTAACTGATTTGCAATATCTCGATTATAGTAACTTTTTGAATGTTTGTCCCACAGTGGTGGCCTACATAAAAGGAACTAATTAATTATACAATATCCATTTTTTTTATATTGGTTAGGTAGACAAGATTGGACGCGTCGGTTGATCGGCCATTCTCGGCAGTCATCGGACGATGGCGGTTGTAGTAGTGTACGAGCTCTCTTTGTTTAAAATGCATTTGATTCGACCGGCCGAGTTTAACCGAAGACGCCCGAGTATATTTCGGCCGATAATGGATTAGGTGAACACGAGCCGTAAGGAGATATGCAAGTGCGCACATAACAATGATTCGATAATGAATGTAATTTCCAATCCAACTGAACAATCAACAGTCTGTACTTTGCAGGCCTCTTAATCATATTACAAGCAAATTATGTTGCAGATAAAAGGTTTAAAATAAAAAACTTCTCTATATCGAATCCTTTACCCATTTACCGAATCTTATTTTGCGTACAATCCAATCAATTTCACTGAACTATAAATAAGGACTATCGAAAACTCATCATCATCCGCCAAGCAGCCTAACTGCGTAACTGAATTCGGCAAGGAGAAGGATTTGATCCCACCAATAGAGCAATCACGTGCAAGATGGAAGACGCGTTATGGATTTCCGTCTATGTGACTGGCTGATTGATGGGGCAAATCCTTCGCCTTGCTGAATTCACTTACGCAATAAGGCTGGGTTTTAAACTATGCTGGGTGAGAACCTCGGTGAGACTGGCTATCAGAGACTCGGGCTTTTAACTAACCACAACGATCGTCAATGATTTAACAAATAACATTACACCAAGGAGAGTGCGCTAGATGCGAGACGCACGGGATCAGTCAATGTAGCAACGCCTGGGGGAGGCCTATGTCCAGCTGTGGATGTTTTTTGGCTGAAATAAACGCTTGACCACTATCTCACCTGATGGTAAGCGATGATGTGGTCGACGGTGGAGCACGCTTGCCTAGTAGTAACATATTCACTCTTGACTTAAAGACCCAGTTGTAGTTATTAGGAAACAAAGGCAGGGAATTCCACTCCTTAGCTGTGCGCATAGTGAAAGTATTCGCAAAACGCTTTGCAAGTACGGTTGGGATGTCCACCATGTAACGATTGCGCATCGCCGTACATCTTGTTGTCCGACAAAGCTGTGCCGAAAGGGCTTGGCGGAATCAAATTGTGAAGTTCCATCGCACACTTCCCGAAATGTAACCCATAAAAAACCGACAGACTGGCCACTCGGCGTTGATGTTTGAGGCGACCAGTTGCCGATGATGATTACATCACGCCTGTATACCAAAAGGTTGAAGGCCGAAGTGCATCTGTAGCCACATTTCGTCTATGATTCAGTACTGTCAAAAACTGTCACCGTTATTATCATACATATCTCACATAAAATAACTAAGTTCTGAATCGAAACGAGGTCAGAGCACGTTACGAGCAAAAGTTGAACTTTAACATAAATCATAAGAACACATGTACCTAATGTTAATACCTGCGACCCTACCTAGGTTCGGTACTAGTTAAAGGTTGGTTTTCTTAAAACTCAACGAGAATCTGCGTGTTGCGCCGCTGCAAAACGCGTGTTGTTTTTTTTTTTGAAGTTTTAGGTCAATGTTAGATTATTTGTTATTAAAAAAGTTACTGGCCATCATAACAAATAAGTTTTAACTCAAAGATATTCATTAAAATTTTCAAAACATTTTTCAAAGTTATCATGAATTCATGAAATTCTTTAAAACCAAATATTGACAGGTTTTCAAACAAAAGTTATTTTTCAACTACATGTTCTCTATTTCAGAAATCGGGCGCCATGCAATCATTCTTTAATTCATTTCAAACGAACAAACTTCTTATTCCCCTTAATGAATTGTGTTTGCGAGAGACCAACATGTGTAAAATGTTGCTTTGCGTATCATGTGTAACCAGCTTAAAGTTATGACCCATTCAATGCTGGCACCTGATTAGCATCGATTCACCTCGAGCAGTTTCGATTTCTTATCGAGTCGGAAACGAATCGTTAACATCGGGTTGCTATAAATACATCAAAGGTTTATCCTTTGCTTAGACGTACATTACATAGTACCTATCTACATACATAAAGTCTATTAGACCATCGGTTGCATTCGGTTTCATAAGTCTAGCCTAGGTGAATTCTAATAAGTTTTCTTGCGAAAATTCATCTGAAATAAATATTGGGTATAAATACCATAGACTACTTATTATCCCTGGATGAACAATGCCATTGGGCCATTTGACTGAACTCGCGGCATAAACTAGTTATAGTTAGGTAAATATTTTCCGACCTGAGTAAGATAGACGTTTCAGTCGAAGTCCTGTTAGCAAAAATCATATTATCCAGGACTCCGGAGTCGCAGGCGTTCAGGCTGGGGACTCTGTCCGCCCACCAAGTGACTCCAGGAAACGTGGTGGCATAGTGATCACGTGCTACCGTGCACAGCGAGGCTCAGGGGAGACGCTTCACAGTCTCCCTAAGAACGTGCCCTGGTCTTTTCTCAAAAAGTCCTGGCGCCTTTTGAAGGTTTCACCCAAATTTCTCTGCATTGTTTTTCAATTTAGCTATCGTAACTAATAAATTGGTTCGAACCTTTTTTGAAACTTTTTCTTGTACACTCATATAGCTATTTTTTACCATGCTTTATTCTACGCCCAACACGATTTTCGAATGCCACCACATTTCAACGGCTTGGACTCAACCACATCAATTCGACTGAACATGTACACGCAATAAATATTCATGTTTTGAGCAGCGACTCAGCTTTGTCATAAAACCCGTGACAAATTCATCGCGTGGATATCAAAATTGAAGCGGTAACGTAACAGATTATAAGCGGATAGCGTGCTATTCAGGAGTTTAGCTATTCAGAACATTGGCTCATTTGGCGATACTTTCTTTTTGCATTGTCATTATCATTTCATCTGAATGAACGACAGAGGTGTCGCCACGCAGCCTCATCGGCTATTGTGTCTGCGAGCAATGTGCCTTCTTAAATTTAGCTATTCTTGGAGCTGGATTCTTGTTCTGGTGGATCTCTTCATATCTAGCCAACTGGCAATTTTGCAGTTTGACCTTGCAATCTGTGCCTTAAATCCATCCCATAACAATAGTTTACTCAAATTAAACCATATTATCCAACGCTTATCTCTCAAACTTGCACCAAACATGGAACTCCAACAGTAATGATTAAAATACATGCAACTGGGCTTCCAAGTCACCTCGTATAGATTCGCTAGGGAAAACCTGGCGTTCCCAGTTCCTATGAGCCTATGACTAATAGAAACATGTACTGACTTGTTCACATATGAAAACACTGTTATGTAATTCAAGATGTGATTGCTGCTTTCAATAACATCGGTTGCTACGGTGTTACAGTCATCTAAACGTGGAAGGGGCTTATGTTTGTGTGTGTGTTTGTAGCTATGGGATCTGTTTGTGTGTGTGCCACGTGTTTTTGTGTGGCATTTCTGTTTTCTTCTTCGTTTGGTTAGACGTAGGGATTGCAATCCGGATTCTTCGAAATTCGAAAATAATCTAATCTATCCCTGTATGGAGGCCGTTTTGCAATTTTCGTTCTTCTTATGGTATTCATTTCCGCCCAAAGATGCGTTAAAATTAGTGTTGAAATATGGAACATTCGACGCTCATAACATTCAATTATTATTTTTTTTACCTTTTTGTTTCCATACAGGGCTAGATAATTATGAGACAGCCTCCTGAGATCACCTCCCCCGCGCGCGCCCGCTGTACGCACACATAAAGTGATAGCTCCGTTGCAAAAAAAAATTATTAATTGCAAATGTCGCTTATTTCTTATTAAATTTACACAAATCGGTATCCAAACTTGTGATTTTACGTGTTGTCAAAACGGTGTCGTGATAAGTCAAAAGGATTATAAAAAAAACAGCAAAAACAATTACTACAAAATCAACAAAGTGATTCGTGAACTAGTGACTCAGTGTGACTCATCATAACAAGTGCGCGAAGCGACTTATTACCAAATATGGTTACAAGTTGACCCGTTTTCGCTGAATCATTGGACAAGCATAACAACTATATCGGCTTTTCGAAGTGTCACAGAAGAAGTGCCGTGGCGCAACGGCTACAGACGCGGCTAGCCGAAGGAGTGGTCGTACGTTCGAATCCCATCAGAGAATATACTTTTTGTTTTTCAAAATTTGTAAATTATTTCATGTTTAGGGGAAAAAAAAAAATACTCACTAAAAATTGATAATGGAAATGGATCTAGATTACATAACTATTCGTAGACCACAGTAATCGACCTCGCTAGACAACATTTTCAATGATAATTCCACGTTACTAGATACTACCATGATGAGTTTGCCGAGCACATCGTTGAATGAAAGCGACACTACCTTGGATCTAAAAGATACAATAAAAAGATTAACCTTAGAACTACAAAGCGCACACCAGGAGATTGATAATTTGAATAGCGAAAATTTCCGTCTAAAAATGGATATTGGTCAACACCAAAAACTTATTGAAACTTATAAGAAAGTAAACTTATTGGAGAGAAAATGCATTACACCAAAGTCTTCGCGCCAATTAAATTTGATAAGGACAAGCTGTTTTTCGACGCCTACAAAAATAAATCCCTCTCCTAAGGTTACTACCTATCCACCTAATACTGTCGAACAGGCACAGAATGCTACCGATAGCTGCGACAATTTATTTAATTCAGCCTTATCTGGACGTATTACTGAGGGAAACTTAGAGACAAAGTCGCCGAAAGATGTCATCTATAGTTCTTTCACACTTCCGGTCAGCTCAAGCCGTGATTCGAAATATGTTGATGAGACTACTCCCACTTCGAAGACAGATTCTAATATTGAATGTACTCCTGCTGAAAATCAGCAGTCGACCTTTATCTCACAAACCAATTCGCAAAAAGAAGCTACTCATAGAGTCATGATCTTCGCTGATCAAACTGGACACGGTGTTCGTAAAATCCTGCAGCACTATTTGGGATCAAAATTCATCGTGACCTCATTTATTAAGCAGGATGCGACTACTGAACAGGTTCTGAAATCATGTGCAAGTATGTGCAAAAACTTTAATAAAACCGATTTTGTTATAATATTAACTGGCTCAAATGACAACAATCCGATGAATATTCAAACTTATTTATATTATACTTTATGTCAATTAAAATCCACTAATGTTTTAGTAGGTCAAATTTACAAGCATAACTCACTGAATGTAAATAGTGTAAATAAACTACTAAGATTTGTGTGCGGTAATTGTACAAATTCTACCTTTCTATCGTTACATAGTGATGTTTACATGCCTTACGTAAATAAATTGCATGCTTGTAGATTAATACATAGACAGATTCTAAATATAAATTATAAATACAATTATCAAACTTATACTGAAAATCTAGTTAGTCGGAGTAAGCAAAAATCTACAAAAAATGCTAGCGTACAAACAATTTTTTTCGAAAATGTTGGGGTTCAGACTGATGATGTTGATGCGGCGACAAAAACCATCGACTTAACTCCACAAACAGATTTTTTTCGTGAATAGAAATGATGTATGTGTAAAATGTAGTAACAATGTTAATACTGACCCAATTAATTGTACAAATTTAATAATTTTCCACCAGAATATATGTGGTATTTCAAACAAGATAAACGAATTAGAAGCCTATATACAAACTCTTGGGCAAAAGGTAGACTACCTATGCTTGACGGAGCATTTCTTAAATAGTGTATCTGTATCTTCTTTCCACTTAGATGGTTACAAATTAGCGTCTTATAATACACGTAATAAGAAAAAGAGAGGAGGGAGCTTAATTTTAGCACAAGCAGATAGGAAAGTAGAGAATGTGATAGTAATTGATAGACTGTACGTCGAAGAGAGTTTTGAGGTATGTTGCATAAAGGATACCACAACTGGAGTGTATGTATGTTGTGTGTATCGTAACCCTAATGATAGGAATTTTATTATTTTTATGAAGAAAATGGAACTATTGCTTGAGTTTGTATTCAATAAGAAATGCTTTATTTGCGGAGATTATAATGTCGACTTGCTTCTGGAAAACAAAAAACGTGCTGAGTTTTTGAGTCTGCTGGCATGTTACAATTTTAGATGTCTTTTTGATAGCCCTACTTTTATTCGTAACAACTCGTATTCCTGCTTAGACAATATCATAACGAACTTACATGAAGATCAGGTATTGAGAAGTGTAATTGACCACAATGCTTTAGGAGATGGACATGGAGCACAATTGGGTGAATTTTTACTAGAAAATATGTTAGTAAACAAAAATAATAATTATTTATTAATTAATAAAAGAATCTTTAATTGTAGAAATAGCTTAGCTTTTAGGGACAGTCTGTTACATCTAAATTGGAGCGAAATGGGAATTAACTCATTTTTGAGAAAATTTAATAGTACTTTTCGGAAAAGTTACAAAAAACGGGTAATAAAAATACATTTGAAAAGGGGACAACAGTTAAAGTGGGTAACTAAGGGAGTAAAAACGTCTAGTAAAATGAAAAGAGTTTTATGCACAAATACTGGTAATCATCTTCATAAAAGTGTACTCAATTATAGAAATAAATATATTCGAATATATAGAAGAGTTCTGACCAAAGCCAAAAAAATTGCGGTCATAGAGAAAATTGATAACTCTGAAAATGTAAGTAAAGAAGTATGGAAAGTAATTAATAACAGCACAAACAGGGTAAAAAAAGTGCAACAAGAACCACTTTTACTAAAACTTGAAGATAAAATTATAGATTCGCCAGCTGCCGTGGCTAATATATTAGCAAAACAGTTTAACCATAGTTGTGATTCATCTGAAACTGAGACGGAGGAAGCTCTATTGCTTCTTCAACAAAGTTGTGAAAGGGTTATAAATGATATGTCACTTACGCCTACTACACCCAAAGAAATAACACAAATAATTAAATCTATGACTAACAAGCTCTCCAGTGGATATGACGAAATTCCTATTGCTATTATTAAAGAGCACTTAAAAATATTGGCTGGGCCACTGTCAACATTCTTTAACAACTGTCTTGAGCAGGGTATTTTTCCGGAACAATTAAAAATTGCAAAGGTGGTGCCAGTTTATAAAAAGGGTTCAAAGAAGGATCCTAAAAATTACAGACCAATTTCGCTTCTACCGACACTATCAAAAATCTTTGAAAAAATATTGAAATCTCGGCTATTGACTCACCTTCATTTAAATAAAGTTCTACATGAAAGGCAGTTCGGTTACCAGAAAGGAATTGGCACTGGAGATGCTATTTATAAGCTTTTAGATGATGTGATTGGCAAAATGAATAATAAATTAAAGGTTGCAGGTATTTTTCTAGATTTGTCGTCCGCATTTGATACGATTAATCACAATCTACTTATTGCTAAACTTAATTATTATGGTGTAAGAGGCAGAGCCCTGCAATTATTTACATTTTCTTCTTTTGATTAGACTCTTTACAATGGTTTTCAATCATATTTATACGCCCTTCACAAAGAATAGTTACAGCACTGATATCAACATTTGTGCCTCATGTTAAATTTAGCTTTGATATACGGTTTTCTTTTTACTACCTTTGTATAGATTCTTTTACCGATTGTTTTGTGAATGTGTGAACATTGTAGGCCTTCTAGATTTCTAGATATGCTTGTTAACATTTGTTAACTTTTCATCTTGTTTTACAATCTTTTATTTACTTTGTTTAGTTTTTACGACTTATTGTCGGGCCTACGTTGTCCCCCCATATCTAAGTACTAATGCTGTAACATGGAAATATTGTAAAACCAAACCATTTTAAAAGAGTAACCATGGAGTTTCTTGCCGGTTCTTCTCCATAGGAAACGACCAACCCGAACCGTGCACCTTTTGCCGACGTTTTATAAGTGCCCATGTAGGCCTATGTGAAATAAAAAATTTTGAATTTTGAATTTTGAATTTTGAATTTTTGACATCGTTTTTAAGAAATAGGAAAATGTATGTAGAAACCAGCACTATAGAACATAATGGACAACGGAAAACATACCAATCATCCATGATTAATGTTACCACTGGCGTACCACAAGGTTCCATATTGGGTCCCATTCTGTTTATTGTTTTCACTAACGATCTGATAAACTATATTAAGAAAAAAGAACCAGACATTAATCTCGTAGTCTTTGCCGATGACACTAACGCTGTAGTTGGGGCGAAAAGTATCAGTGAACTGACGAATAAGGTCAATACTACGTTGGCAGCTTTTCAGTTTTGGTTCAATACTAATAGATTAATAATAAATATTATAAAAACAAACATCATGTTGTTTCGATCCACTGCAGGCAATAAAGAGAATATGGACATAACCCTTAACAATGCAAAGATAGAATTAGTGAGGGAAGTCAAATTTCTAGGTATCCATTTAGATGATTTGCTGAATTGGAAAAAAGAACTAGCACACATTGACTCTACTATATCATCTGCGTGTTATGCGTTGAGGAAATTGAGAGACGTCATAGATACGAAACAGTTAAAGATGGTATATTATGCTCTTGTCGAATCCAGACTTCGATATAGTATACAGTTCTGGGGGAAAAGTTACGTTTATAATTCTCAGCGAGCTTTCATTCTTCAAAAAAGAGCAATACGTACAATTGTCAAAATTACACAAAGAGAAAGCTGTCGATCTCATTTTCAGAATTTACATATACTAACGTTGCCCAGCTTATACATACTTCTGTTGTTAGTTAATTTCAAAAAATATGTCCATGAATATGAATCTGGGGAAGAAAGAATAGCCAGGGAAAATACTCGTAGAAAGGACTTTAAAAATAAAGTTGTACCTAATTTCAACATTGTCAAGCATAGCCCTCATTACCAAGCTGTACAAATATTTAATAGATTGCCAGCGGATTTAAAAATTTTGTTATACACTAGCTCTTTTAAGGCTAAACTAAAAGCTTTTCTGTTGGATAGAAACCTGTACTCAATAGAAGAATTGTAATTTAGAGATAATATTGAAATTTTCTAACTAGAAAAAGCTACTTATTGTTATTGGTTTTGGTTGGTCATGTTTTCTTTGTATTTTATTTGCATGTATTTTTTTTTTAATTTACTTTAATATAATTAATAATGATGAATGTAATATTAAATAATGTATCAAACACAATGTAAATTGTTCCTGATAAATAAATAAAGACAAACTGATATCATTTTTTTTTTTGAACTTACATCGTCAAACAGTGGAGTAATCGCCTGACTACGTTTGTATGGAAGAATGATCGACTAAAATTAAGAAATACTACCCAATTTGGCCTCTCGGAGAGGTTTAAGTTTAGCATCAAATTTAACACGGTGTTTTTATAAATATTGAAATATTGTCACGTGCCGAATTTATTGTTCAAATATTGGTTATTTAAAACGTTGTAGATTTTTTATTATTTTCGTTATATCGGTTTAACTTCCACCTGGAAATTTCAAGGGTTGGCTCTTAGACATCTTTAAGGAAAAACTCGAATATAAAATAAAATCTTCAGTCTATAGAAACTCTGGCTAAGAAACCTTCCTGAAGGCGCAACGTTGTTTCAATTGCGGTGATAAGCGATATCGTATACTAAAGTAAATAACACTTTCCTTACAGTCGGGTAAAAAATTCAAGTGCAAATAGTTCGAAATATTTCGCATTGCGTACTTGCAATTTCGCTTAGTAAAAATGTGATATTAATCGAATCAATTCGAGCCATCAGGAAGAATGCTTGTTATTTGACGATATTCTGGCCATTCAGTCGTTTTGCGACCTTTATAATAAAAAGCGGAAAATGTTATCGTCATCATGTTTTAGTAACGCTTGCTAAGCTAACAACCACCAAGCTTTAGATTGTCTAAAACAATATCTTGTGGTTTTACAAAACCAATCAATTTCTTCGTGTAGAATTGTAGATACAAGATAGCTTTGTTATCAACAATATGTGTGGTTACCAACACGTGCTAGTCGGTCTATAAACTTACAATTCGCGTGGGATGAAGAAGCCACTTACCTCCGTGCGTCTTATGCTACCCTGGTAAACTAGTATGGTTATTATACCTTTCTTGTAAGCCATTTGTATGAAGGTTTCCAATTACTTATTAAATACATTTAACATGGTATAAATACATCTGATGTATTGCATATAATATTAAGCAACAACTGTACAAAATACGTGCAACCAATAACTGACAAATCAGTTATTGGTTGCATTTTGTTGATTATTTTATAAATCACGAGCTTTTCCCACGGCTTCTCGCCCGTGGTCTAGTCTACAGAACCGGGCATTTCTCAGCGATAATGTAGCCTTTAATCAGTGAAATAATTTTCGAATTCGGATCAGTATTTTCAGCTTACAAAGAAATATAAAAAATACCTGTGTTTATATTAGTTTAGATTGATACTAAATGATTTGCTGAAATCTAATGCAATGTTATAAAAGCTTTCAGAAACTTTACTGACATGATTCCGAGCCTGACAAAGATGTACCAAACGTCTATCGATAAATAATTTACACACTTAATTTAGCAAAGTAATTATCTATCTACTGATACTCTTGAACTATGACCCAAACATACGTATTCAGAATATATTCAAGCACTGGATTATACTTTGATTCATTTAAATACTTGTTAAGCTACAACCTTACCATCCTTCACAAAAGAACCTCTTGAATAGTACTTACCCAATAATAATAACCTGCAAACAAATGTACTCAAAAATGCTTTGAAAATTATCTACAACAAATTATACATTTTCTCAACTCGTGCAAAAAGCAACTTTACTTTACCAAGACAAAGATCAAAATTGTGTGGATGAAAGCTTTCTCTTGGGATAGCAATAATACTAATTAGGTACCTTTGCGCAGGTACTTGGGTTTAAATGCAGATTGTTTAGCGACACCACCGTTTTTTGCATTACACTTGCGAGCATATTGTTTGAGTGCATTTGTAAATCTGAATACGAGTACTTAGATAAAGAAGTAATTATTTGTTTTATGTGCACTTTGAGGAAGGAAAAATAATAAATGTTTCAAGTGTAGTATCATGACTGATGTTGTATACCGAATCATTTCTTTGACCTATATTTTTAGTAACTTTCCCTATAGGCTCATTACTCAGTTATTAAAGTTTAGACTTCTTGCACATTAATACTTGAAAATAAAAAATCGACTCCTCGTTAAAAAGTTTGACAATGTTGTTAAAATATAGCTTAGTAGATAATATCACACGCTTCATTTTCAAACACTTTCTATTACATGAGATTAACTACTAAATCTGATTTATTACATTTGAATGCTAACAACATAGATATTTTGACAATAGTACAAGATAATGCTGAAGTAAACAACACACATAAATAACACGATAGGTATCCAAACCTATGATAGATGTACATTCAGATCGACGATACAACATTCTAATCGATTAAAATCACACCTCAACGTCGATTACAATACATCACAGTCGATAACAAACGCAGCTTCATCACTCAAATGCAAAAATGTTTTCAGCGAGCTTTGCCAAGTTCAAGCGCAATAGGCGTGCGCCGGCGCAGCGATACGCCAGTATCCGACGCACACGCAGCCCGCAAACACGCACCCATCTACGATCGATACAAATCGATTCGATGACAAACATCGGTTATTGTCATCGATTAATGTGTCAATTATTTTTATTCGCAGTTTATATGAGGATTGATTAGTGTTCTAGATTTATTTTTGAATTTTGAATTCTTTTTTTTATTGAGTGCCAGTGACAAGTGTTTGGTGAAAATCATTGTTTATGTGTGTTAAGTGGACACTGACGTCATTGAACTTCACAGGTAAGTGGTTACTTGTGAAAATATTAACGTGATAAGTACGTTATTACGGCTATATACGTGTGCATAAGGCATGCCTTTTTGGCGTGGCACTTTCATGCTAGGTAACTTTTAATGTGAAATATGTTTTTTTTTATTTTAAATGATATTTATTTCGCAAATTGGTTGAAAATAAAATACGTTTAGACGTCAATTTTTATGGTCAATATAATCTAGAAGAGGTCGGTGTTTCCAAGCTAATTATTCTGAGAAGAAACACCGAAATAAACGCAATGGTCAAAGTATCTTTATTTTAAGTCCATACATTAATGTAATGGTCAAATCATAAGAGAACCATAACCATTAACTATGTAGGCTAATGTCTGAGGTGGGTTATCGAGGAAAACACCACACATACTTAGAATATAATCTATATTCTAAGCACACATGACACAGATTTGACTGGACCTATCAGTCAGATAGAGTCGAGTCGAGTGTAGCTCAAATAAAAATACATACCTAATGAAAGTAAAAAAAAAATACTAATTAAAATGAAGTCCTCAAATTAATCCTACCTGAGTAAAATATCAAAAATAAAATATCGCCATATCGCTCCACTTTAAAATTAAATAAAACTAACACTTCACCAGTAAATCCGTAGTCAAAGTCATAATACACGCAAGAAAGACCGCACATAGGGTGTTATGTACTATAAAATACATTTAATTTTCTCGATACGGCTCGTAAATTATAAATATATAACGCCCTAGTTAACCTCATAACACATTGCCACTACCGTTCTGTGAGAACCTAGCTAACTTAAAGTCTACGTGGGTAATCGTATTTAAACGAACTTTACTAGGCTGTAGGGGTTCATTGAAATAACGAACTGGTAAATGGACAGAAAATAAACGAGTCTTACATCACTTTTCATATCAACAGCTATATAAATTATATATATTTCTCAATAAAATTGTACAATTTGTACATTATAATTAAATTATTAAAGTTATTAAATATAATATGCCAAACTTAAAAATACTGCGTCTGAGCTAGATCGAGCCTGTATTTCAGGACGCAGTTCAATTTTCAGACATTATGAACAATACAACAGTGGTTGCGTTTACATAATATTATATAACTTTAAAGTAAAATAACATTTTACAACAGACAGAGCGAGTATTGTGTGTGGCGTGCTTGTGTTTGGGTGAATGTTGTGTGCTTGTGTTTTAATAGTTTTAACTTTATCTTATGTTTTTATAAGTTCTTCTTTAGTATACCAGAATAGTAACTCATGCTGTAGTGAAAGTATAAGACCTCCTGCAGGCGTACTCTTAAGAGAGTACCAGAGGCACTGCCCGGAATTTCAGAAGTCATGAGGTTTTTTTGATGCTCTACTTTATCAGCTGGATATCGTGTTACCCAATTACTTAGTTGCCTTCACAATTGCTTCATGTAAAATTCTGGTATCGAGTCGCCCCAAAATAATCTTATTGTTGTATTACGTAGTATGCAACTGTGATAAAAAAAAACCTTCTATTCGTGGTAGTTAACAGTTTTCATTGTGAACGTCCATTGCAGCGGGCACTAAGAAGCCCATTTTCACGTTTATGTGCTGATATGTAAAGTGCATACTCTTGTTACCCTATCCAGGAACATGAAATAAATATATAAAACTAATAGTAGTAGTATACAACTGTTAGGTGAATCTAACCGAAGGATCAAACTAGAAGTTTCGATGTCACTTTCTGCTTCATTTTAATCCAACTGAAAATCATCTGAATTGAAAAAATTCCATTGGAAAAGGGAATTACCAGTTCAAGAATTGAAAATTCCTGACAAAAAGCCGGACGTTTTTAAAAATGTCCGAACATTTTAGTTACACCGTAAATAAGTTTGCAAACTAAAACTCGACTGCCAATACTGAATGCAACAAGAAAATATTTTTTAAGATTTGGTCGTGATCGTAATAAAAAAAAAACAAATTTTTGCCATCCAAGCGGAAAGTCCGGACATATTAGAAGGCCGGCAAAAGTCCTCCTGTCCAGGAGGCCAAATGTCCGGACAAATCAGAATGGATGGTAACCATAATTGAAAGTAATGCATAATTGAAAATAATGCATAATTGAAAAAAGTGCAATTTAGCTTCACTTCTTTGTTTGACTGACCAACATTTTGACAATTCAAAAGTGCCTGTAATTGGTCTATTTGAAATAAACGTTTTTAAATAAACCTGTACAATATCTATAGCTTAGTTCGATAGGACCAATTTTAAGCAAAATTAAAAAAAAACAATTGTCGGCTGCTTTAACCATATCTAACACATATTTCAAAATGAATACTTGTATTAAGAATACTAATCAATCTTCATGAATGCCACACGATTAAATGAAATCTGCACGAAACTCACAGGAACTACCATGGCCCAACCCAAAGGAACCATGTATTTTTTGTATGCAAGACACTCAACAAGAATCTTTCTTAAACTGAAATAATTGTTAATTATTTCATAGCCACTGCTCTCAAAACGTGAGGAAACCAGTATGTCTTAGAACCAAAAATTCGAAGACATATTGTGACATCCACCAACCCATTCCCTCTCACAGAGAGTAGGCATGCACGCACAACGGAAAATAGGAGTCTTTAATGCGCAAAAAGGGGACCCATCTATCCTATCCTATCCAGCGAAATATTTATTGTTATCGGATATGTTCTTTTAGAAAAATCCGTAATGTTATATAAGCTTATGTTTAGTATTTAATATAGTAATATATTTTTTTTATATATGTATTTGTATTTTTATCTAGCATTACACCTCAGACTACCCCTAGTTTTATTTTAAGTTATTTAGGTCCATTCAAAGGTTGTCTGGTAGATATCGCTGTCAGCGATAAGGCCGCCTTTGAACCCGTACAAATAAGTACTATTGTAAAAGAGATGTGAAACTTCATTTTTTGGTGTACAATAAAGTATATTCTATTCTATTCTATTCTAAATCCCCCTAGGAACACAAAATTCTACCTCTTGATAATATTACTTTAGAAGTTTCGATCACTCAATTCCTACAGCTTGGTCCATCAACTTTAGAAGTCAGCCCTGACGGTCAATTGAACTGTGTTGCTGTGTCAATGGGGCAACTGTCATATGAATTACAGATTCTGTAAGTAAAATGACAGTTTTATTGAGTCCGTCGGTTGTAAAGCCTATTTCTACATTGTAATCTTACAATTTCTCGTCGGTGATTTTAATACTACGATAGAGCTTTGAATAAGTTAACTTTACTACGTAGATTCCAATTCAGGGTGACGGGTAATTCGATGCATTCCTTTAAATGGTTTGTATAAGGGCTTATTTGCAACGGGTTTGATCCCAAAAACTTGGAACTATCAAAACTATTTTTTTTTTAACTTTCTCTCAATCAACATCTAATTTGAGAAATATCTTCTCTCTTCTCCACTCAGGATAATGAACTGTTTCTTTCTTGGTATCTCATGAAAGAATAAATCATGAAACGAAATTTCAAGGAATGCACTGAATTACCATCACCCTTCATTGTTCCCAGGCAAAATATAGGGGTACACCTATCATTTTGGCACTTCGAACATCGTCATCATTGATAGAATTCATTTGTCTAGTAGGCCCTCTGGATAGCTCTCATTGGTTTCGTTTAGATTCGCTGTTTGATGCATTGATTGTAGTTCTATATTTTATAACTACTGTTTTTTTTGCAAAGGATAAGATTAGGTATCAAAGAAAAACGGTTTTTAGGAACAAATACCATTTTGACCCAAATACTAACGTCTATGGGGAAATGAGGTTAAAGGCAGATTGGATATATGGTTTAAATATTAATTATTATGATGAAGCTTTTAAACTTTAAAATTTGGCTAGTCAGTTAATGATAGCCATTCTTTAAGAGCGGGGTTAACCTAGTTATTTTGTGTTTAAAACTAACTAGGTTAAATCCATTTTAGTTTTTTCTAAATTGCTCAGTACTTATAATGCTTTCTTCTAGTTTATTGTTATATAATGGTGTGAAAAGTAAATTTAAATACACTGAAAGCAAATAGGCTATACAAACATAAAAGTTTTAAGTTATTCCAACGCTATTATTATAAGTACGCTTCATAAAGTTACGTCATGGCGCCTAGTTAAAATTATGCCTACGTCGGAAGAACTTAGTTTCTATGTATTATACCGAGACTAACAAACAAAATTTACTTCGGTAATAATGGCTAACCCAATAAAACGCAACAATGTTCATGAAAACATAACCCCCTGTATTCTCTAATACTACTGCCAAAAAATACCTGGCTTGATGACTTGACACTTAAAAGCGCTTGACACTCCCATATTATATTAATGTCATTTTTACAATCGCTTTCGCGATACTTTCATTCATTATTATTATTATTTTTTATAATTTTTTTATTCTTCTCAGCAAACCCTTTCATTTGATATCCATATCATGGCAGCGCATTAACAATAACTGGTCCACCATCTTGGGCCGTCCGCCATATTGGATTTAGAATGACGTCACTTAGCAAACCATGCATTGTCATCCAAACTATATGCAAAATTTCATCTTAATCGGTGGAGCATAACTACTTTAAAAATTCAGTTACCAGATTTGACCCGAACACACCTACATACATACATACATACATTGCAAGTTAAATAGAAGCTTGTAATGACACATAACTAGAGCGTAAATTAACTAAATAAAACCGTGTATTTGAGTTAGTAGTCACATTCAACATAGACACGATAGGAGTGAACCTCAGAGCTTAGAAAGCGATCTTAGTAATTGAAATAACAAAATACTGACTATTTTAAGTTACCTAATTTCCCAGAACAAATAATAAACCGGATTGTAGCTAATGATTATTAAGGCCGGTACTCATACAGTGGCACCCTCAAATAGACTGGGCGCGAGATAGTTTCAAGAGCAAAATAACTATAAATCAGTAGTGTGTGCAAGCGCAGCCGCCCAGCGCTGAAATGTTGATGACTTTGTACTGGGGGCACTTCGGGTGCGTTGCGAGGGAGAAACTTGTAGCGGACAGTTACAAAATAATTTTAATGTTATACTGGTTTGAAAATTTGTGCCGAATAAAGTTGTTTTGGAATATATATTTTATACTCGTACCTACATATTTTGTTAGAAGAATGCACTTTTCACAATATATTTTTATTACATCCACCTGTTTGAAAAAAATCTTTCTTGCGATGTTATTTGTGTAGGCAGGATCTAGATAAAGTCCTAGTCTTTAAATGATTTAGTCCTAGTCTTTAAGTGATTTTTAATTGTGGTCTAGGTTGGTAAATGTAAACCTCTATATTCTTGATCTTTCTACAACAATGTCAGTCGTTTTATGAATAAAATATGCAGAAAACAGGAATCGAATTCACGTACTGCATAGTATTATAAGCATAAATTATTGCATCAACAAACCATAAATATGTTATAAATACTAATTAATATAAAATATATTAAAATGCCACGAATTATGTAAATGAAAACTTATTATATATAATTTCATTCAAATTATTCTAATTTTGTAATTTGTTATTTGTTTTACTTTCACCGTTGTTTGGTGGACCGATTTTAATTTATGTGATTATAAAAGCATTTCTAGGTACAAGATTTATATAGATAACGGATAGTTCAATCTTTGAGCAAAATTCTTGGATTGATTTATAACGCATTAATTACTTCATGTGAACTTATTTCTACATTGTTTTGTGCCCAAAAAAATTGTGTAATATTTAACTGAAACGTAAACAATACCACATTTTAAGACAGGAGTTTGATGCACTAATTCTATTTAAATTACAGAACAAAATAGATCAAGTATATATTTTTATTTTTTATAATATTGAAAAAAACACGAATCAAAATCCGATTACAAGACAAGACAAGAAAAAATTATTGATTTCAACTAGGCCATTAAGCGGCACTTTTGAACGTCAAAAATATATATTTAACGTTAATTATAATTAATTCTACCTTCCGTCCGATTACATACTTCATTTGAATAATCCTATCATATTTCGTGAATAAATCGCTTCCGCTTATACCTTAAGGCAGCCCCTACAAAACCAACTAAGTTTGACGTAACGACAAAGTTGTGTTCACTTTGACAAATCTTAAGCAATTACTGTTAACACTAGTAAGCTTTTACTTACCACTGATACTGTTATGGATTCAGTGTCAAAATAGAAATACCACAGTGCATTTATGTTTTTGGGATGTGTAAGGGACGAATAACATTAAGTGAAAATAGCTAGACGTGATGATGGCCGATAGAGTAAAGCATTTACAGAATAACGGTCCAAAGAAACCACAAGCTTTACACAAAGTGTTATTTATTCTATCAGCTAAGGTGATTGTCGACATGCCAAAATATTAGGGATTGGTCACATAGTTTGTTAGTGATTCGCATACATTTTACCAATCGTTATTCTGACGCTTTCGTTAAAAGAATGTCGCTTGTCTAAACCTTCAGAGCGCGTTTGGTTGACGATAACGTCAAAGTCCTAGAAAGCAAGTGGTATAGGGACGTATGGAGTCGGGCTTTATGGCACACGAAAGAAGAAGCCCAAGTATATGCCTGATTTTATTTTATTTTATTTTATTTTATTTGGGAAACAAACAGATGCAATAACAAACATAAGTATACAATTAGCTCAACACAATCCAGAAACAGTTTCCACAGATTAATATACAAGTAAAATAACCTAAGTGTAACAACAACCACAAGTTCACACAGCTCAAAGCAGTTACAATTCAATATTATATTATTGTATAACATTATATTATTTAAATTTATATGCCAAAATATTTCTTATGCAAAACCTAAATTTGGGTAGAGAAAGGTGAAAAATATCTAAATCTTGATTTTCTTTTAATGAGATTATGTCGTTATACAGTCGACATGCTCTTTTAATAAAAGTATTCTTGCCGTAATTGGTTCGGGAGAAACCAATTTGGAAGAGAGTTCTCCTGCGTGCATTTAAGCGTGGACATCCAAAACTTATTGTGCTGAGAAGATAAGGGGAGTCCAATTGGCCTCTAATAATTTTAAATAAATATACTAGATCTAGATTTAGGTTGCAATGACGACGATGATAAAGTTAAAATTACCGATTTTCTTTTTTACTTGGTAGGGCAAGGAAATATTATCATAGTACATAATTTCACTTTCACTGCATCTAAACAAGGAACAAACAAATGAACCCAAACAAAATTTATACGACGTTTAGAAATTGAATTTGCCCGCAATGTCCTGCTAACCAAATCTATGTAAGTCTTAAATTGTAACGAACAAAGCTCGGATACACTTGCAAAGTACCGACCAATTCCCTTACTTAGCATAACTGTTGCCCTAAGGGCATTTGTGTTGTCATATCAGACTAATAACTATCACTTTGTGTGCACTATCTGTTCTCAAAACTGATAAATGGGGACAGATGAATGAGTTGACTAATACACGAAGAAATCCGCTTTCGTACTATTTTTTGTGGTGTTCGCAGATTTTTTTACGGTATTAAGGTGAACGTGTCGTTTCGTCACTTAGGTGTCAGCGAAGCTCAGCGGAGAAGCTTCTTCAGTCTCCCCAGGGATGTGCCCTCACAGGTATTGAGAGGGGCTTCCGGAGTGGTCTTGTTGGTATTTTAAGAGGTCACAGGGTCTATGTAGTTATGGTAATCCCGGGGAAAAAGCCACAATTAAGGATTTAATTATTACGTTGTCCACATCTAGTTTGTTAAACTTACTCGTAATGTATGACTTATGTAGTGGGTTACCAATTACTAACATACCTATAAGTATCGTATCTATTCGTCAGGATTTTACTGTATTCAATTATTCAATATGATAACTGATGTAAGCTATCGTCAGCAAATGAAATGACGTCATTATCAAGAAAATTTATTTTTGTAAGAAAAATAAAAATTTACGAGTTATTTTGGTCGGTTCCCACTCAATATAAATGCAAATCGTTAACTACACTTCTGAAATTGCCGTTCTATACTACTTCAACGATCTTAGTAGCATCATAAGTATCATGATACGAATCACCTACACTGCCTTCAACAATATCAGTAAATATTTATACAAAAACTATGTATTCAATATTGACCGAAGAGTATGTAGCTATTGAAATATGCATTTCCTATATTATATACCATTGGAATTCATTGGGTGTAGCTTTGTGAAACGAATGGTTCTAAAATTAAGTAAAAGGCGGTGTTTCACGCCGAAAACTACTTGATATGATAATTCTTGTAATAACGGAAGAACGGTCAATTAATTTTACGGTTAAACGGGTGGTGTCACAACTTGGTTGATTAAGATTGACTTTTGATGATGCACTAGTTGTGACTCGTTGGTTCGTCTGCGTTTGCTCATTTAAAAAATTCAAAATCATCATTCATTCATTCATAATCATTTTTCTTTTCATTCTTTTAGTTACGGGTTTCGAGCAGAATCTGCTACTCATTCTTCAAGCTCTATGTCATTATTGCTTAATGATTATATTTTAAAAGCTCTAGATTCCCTTACACTATCTTTTATTTCAGGTCAGAATGATACAATTCTTCTAGGCTATAACAAACCATTTATATAAATCCTGGAGCATAAATTATTGAACTCATTCTACGTTTGTTTGCTCTTTAATTATAAATTAACTACACACTTTTTTCTTTCATGCTTTTCCTTTTTTTACCAACCTTATAAATCTTTTTACACTAAGAAAGCTATCAACCCTTGCAAACCCAATCGATATTCTTGCGACAGACAGACATACAGACGAGACACTTTCTACGCTCTCGTATGGAACCCGCGTATCCAATGGAATGTCACTTAGATCGACCGGATGCATTTTATGCTTACAATCGGGAACTATGGAAATTGTGGAAGGGAGCCGCATAGAATGCTCGGACAATAAAATTTATAGCCATTTGGCTATCTAAATTTTTATAATTAGCAGCTTTTTAGTTATTGACACTTCGGTTTTAAGTTCTTTTATGCTGTTCCGCGTTTTAATTTATGTTAAGGGAAGTGTGTGACTTTCTTGAAGTATTTGTTTCAGCCATTTAAATTTCAACAGTTTGAACATATTTCTTTCATTTTCATTCATATTTGTTTTATACAGGTCATTATTTCTATATTTTATAAAATTGACTACTATTTTCTTAAGTCTATCTTATTCATAAAATCTTGTATCAAGATCTATAAATGGAGAAAACTAAATATACTAATAGTATATATGTTACGGCTAATACCCGAAGTGCGGCTACACCTAGTATTAGTGCGGCTACACCTAGTTTTAGCCGGTTAGAACTAGGTGTAGCCACGCAACATAGTCGACGGAGCCCCGCTGCGCGGGGCTCCTATTTCCGTCCGCAGGGTCTAAAGTAACCTAACACGAACGAGATGACGGGAGCTGAGTTCGCTCGCTTTGGTTGCTCACTTCAGCTCCCGTCATCTCGTTCGAACCTAACCTGTCCGTGTCGGGGTGCCCTAAGCTCCGGCTAATACTAGGTGTAGCCGCACTTCGGGTATTAGCCGTAACATATACATAAATACTTATTCAGAATTCGGAAGTAAATAGCCTGTTTTTGGCTTTGGAACACACAGTCCGTATCATAATGAATGTAAACGGTTCCTTAAGTATACATAATGATTTGATAACTAATTGGAAATATCTTGCCACCAAAGTATCAAACTACTTTATTAAAAGTATATAACGCATAGTTTTATTTGAGACTCACTTAGGCCTTTTATCTATATTTCTCAATTTCCTGATGTCTTTAATGATCAAAGATCAAAAAGTTCAAAAGCCGCTTTTGATGCACTTAAATAATTATGCTAATATTACAAGATTTTCTTTTTCATTAATTCAACTAACTTCCAAATAAAAACACTACAAAGTGAAAGATAACTTCAATTTCGGAAGTCGGTGTTCCTGTTTTCGTTTCTTCGTTTTTTGACACCGACTTCCGAAATTGAAATTTTTTTTTCACTTTGTAGTGTTTTTATTTGGAAGTCGGTTGTATTTTTTATAAAAAAGTTTTTATTTATCATTTTTGACATAAGTACCACAACTAAAAAGTGATATTATTATTAGTTGGTCCATTATTGCACCAATTCTTTAGGCTAGGTAACTATAATGTCCAAAGTGAAGCCAGAATAGATTAACAACATGAAACTTGAAACAAAACCGGTGGAATAAGAGTATACCAGGGTGCACTGTTCACACCTGCGTATCCCTTTAGATCGTACCAGTGTGATGTTATGTTATGAAATGGTGTAAACAATAAACAGACACGCGATTGCAGCTATCCCGAGTGATTTGCCGTCATTTATTGAAGAGTTCTGATTTACATCTCCGAAGTTCTAATGAATTTTAATGGGTCACACAACCACATAACAGGCACCAGCTTCCAAATAAAAAAAGAATCATCAAAATCGGTTCAACCAATAAAAAGTTATGAGGTAACAACCATAAAAAAATACAGTTGACTTGAAAACCTCCTCCTTTTTGGGCAGTCGGTTAAAAACATCATCTTGCTTAAACCAAAAGTGTGGAAAACTGAAATGCAATAGATGAAAACAAAAATATAAATACAGAAATAGTAACCTCGAAGGTACAGCGCATTAAACAGATGTTAATAACCAGGCCCATACTCACAATCCCAATATTGATTAACGTGAACAAAAAATAAAACATTGCCAAACCAAACAGCATGAACACAATCCTGAACCAACAGCAAAATTTCCAGTAATTCCTATCAGGAATAGTGAGAAACAACATCTTCCATATTTACTTACTTCAGGCTATTTAAGGCACGCGCCGGCGTCTAAGTTATGTGACATCGCGTAATATTTTCATTGTAAGAGCTTTTAAATCAACTGGCGGAGGGACAGGGCTGACTCAAGAATTGTACAATTTCTGGTTGGTGTAATGCTTAATTATTATTTTGGTTTGAAATTTATATTTTGTACTTTGTGGTTCATTACTGAGAATAGATTTCCTAGAGTAGAACTTCCCTTGATTTAGGTTTATTTTCGCTATTCATTTTAATACTTCTCTTGTCATGTTTCTGTCCTGTTTTGTTTGTTATGTCTGCCTGTGTGGTTTTATGTCTTCTGGACTCTATCGTTTTTATCATCTCTAGAGGATTGTGTTCTAGTTCTTCATTCAAATCAATGGCCTGATTGCTTCACAAAATTAATATTACCATGATTGTCCCTTTAACTGATAGTGACAGCTCAAGCAGATTCTAAGAATATATTAAGACCATTGAAATGTACTTTCTTGAATGATCAAGACAAATTACAGTTGTTTAATATGATGTCATAGTCGCACTTTGCATATCTAGCTTCGCTTAGAACATTTATCAACCACATGCATTATTTGAAAATCACTGCACAATCAAGTTTATAAATAGTACTTAACTAGAGGGTATCACGTCGGTTATAATTATCACAGTAACCCTTTAGTTGACTCCCATAACTTTGTGGAATGGCCAGTGGTCTAAACAATTTATGTTTAACGGAATTATTGTATGTGTTATACATTTGACTTACAAATATTTATGTGTATGCTTAATGACATAGCTTGAATTATAATTTTATCACTATCAATATTGAAAGTGGAATTTAGAAAACTGATCAAAATTGTGTGGTGTTCTGCTGTGCAGACCTACACGTTTTTAAGTCTATTTACATTTTAATAAATACTTTACAAAACATACCTCTACATCTTTTGCTTTTGTATCAACTCATGTCTCATTTTTATATATTCTTTGTTTCTTTTAACACCTGAAAAGCATACTTTTAGTTATCTCTGATTGTTTTAATATTCCATAACTTATTTATATCGCTAAATTATAAAATCTTGTAATTTTTTATACTCTGACATGTTTATCTGAATTGACATCTGTCTCTCCAATTTATTTTTCATAAGCCATAGACATAATATACCATGGACTAGACCTTCCTTAAGCTAGTTGTACATTATAATACCTAAGGGCAGCGTAGACTGCCCCCTCTGTAAACCGTTTTTATTCGTTCTGGTCATATAATTGATATTTTGAATTCAAAATTTAGAAGAAATGACAGAACGAGGAAAAAAACGGGCGTCAGCTTTTTTAACAGGAGATTTGGCCAGAGAACGCCGAAAGTCGGTTGACTACTTGAGATAACCAAGTATATAAACTCTTAAACTGTAATATATTCAGCTGTGTAAAACAATCTTTATATATAATAAATTGATAGCCTGGACATACTTTAACTTATAATAAAATTGATGTGCCAGTCCGGTAAAGGGTACATGAGCTGCATCAGTCAAGCCTTCGGAGTAGCGCGAGGCAACCGGGTGCCTGCCAGCAGCACGCGCAGGTTCTGAACCCACCTTTATATCCGTCTGCCAGAGACGCCACAGCCCAGCTTCGTCTTACCTTACTGCCAACCTTCTCAAGAAATCTACTTACCTGGTAATCTGTCTGTTTTGCCTGCTCACCTGCATTCCTCAAGCGTTCCACCACTTGGAGGAGTTCCTGTCCGACCTGCTGTCTGCCTGGCTGACGACCATCATCTGCGTCGTATGAAGCCGGCCTTATTTTTACCTTTTTCTTATTTTACCTTTTCTTACTTTTTCTTTTTATTTTAATAACGTAGCTTACGTTTAGCTCATCTGAGCTAAACGTAACGTTACAATTGTTACTGCAATTATTGTGAATGTGACAGCATTATTAAAGCATGATCAGTCTATTATGATCCCACAGCTGCGACACAGGCTTTGTGTGTGTGAGAGGCAGTCGGCTGTAATCTACGACTCAGTGTGGTTTGGGAGATGTCACACGTCTACGATTTTTTCGTTAAAGGACATGTCGGTTGCCTCACGATACCTTTTATTGTTTTGAGACTCTGTGCTCAATAAATAATTTTCTCAATCTAAAGTGCCTGGCTGCCTTCAACTAGTAAGCCGGAGAAATTAATACTAACTTAAAAAAAAGAACTCTAAAAACTGTTTAATTAGCTAATTAGGTCTGTGATGGTTTCCTTTTCTGCCTTCTAACATATCTTAATTTCGTTCTCCTTCCTCGTATCACTGATTCCAAATTAAGTTTGTTTTGACTAGAATTCAGCAACGTTATCACCATTATCATCGTGAAGTCGTTCCCTTTAAATCTGTATTTTAAACATTTTTACAATTTCTACAACATCAACCTTATGTTTCTCATTTACTAATTTATTATTATGTTTACCCGAGTTAGTACTTTAATATTTCAGGGCAATTGATCGTTGCTGTTCATAGGAAACCTTTCATTTTATTTGTTTAATTATATTTTAGCCTAAGCTTTATATGATTGCTTACTCGTACGTACTTCAGTGCCTTTTTATTGTATGTACTCGTATAATGAAATTATTTAGAAAGTTGTTTAAAAATCTGTAAATCATGTCAACAGCTCTATTATTTTCACAACTTTAAGTTATATATATATATACACGTACAATACACAGAGTCAGTTAATGAGATGGGATTCTAGGTTAAAAAACTGAAAGTCCTATCTCAATCGAACATTTATTTTGTAAAATAATTAAGAGTTTTCAGAAAATAGTAACTTTGCTATGCTGCAAAGGTCATTCTTAATCCTTACATCCATCCATTTTTAGCATTCATACAGTGTACGACTGAATTAATCAGCTATTTGACCAATAAGTACATATTTAAGAACCAATATAATTTTATGTTATGACACTTATAAACAACGCTTGACCTAAATATGGAGGTGATTAATAACTCGATGTAAGATTTAAGGAACTTCATAAACACTTATTCTGAACAATTATCGAACAGATATAATGATAATATTTCACTTAAAATACGACGGAATAAACTTAAATGACGATTAGCCGATAAGATTTTACTGTGATCATAAAATTAATTCAAGTCAGGTTAGAGTTTATGAAGATGCAAACAGTATACCTATTCATCAAGTCTGAAGGTGGGTTAAATATCGTTACTACAACTCTACTTGACTCTTTGGGGAATACACGCGTGATGGTATGCTTTGTAATGAATACAATTTGTTCGCGACGAGGCGTCACATAGCTTATATACTAGCATAAGATATGTATGTAATAGGATAAGTAAATAGAAATATATTTATTATTTTTCTTCAAGACCCCCATAAAAACGAGGATTCAAATAGTGGTGTGGGCGACCCGCTCATGCAGGCGGTGCACCAATCGTGTTGCTTTATTTAACACATTATTTTGTTGGAAAACACTAACTAGTTGTTCTAACTTATTTACCCTAAGTCTATGACTGTAGAACAATACATAACAACAGTACATAGCAAGGGCTAATAGCATCTCACCCTGGAACGGTCAATACATATACATTTTTCTCAAATATGTAGTTATTGTCTTGTTATTTTCGATTTAATACTTTTAGGTAACCTAGACTTGCACCTAGGCCCTGTATTTAGACTAGACTCATATAATTCTAGTATATAAACACCACTTAGTTGGTAAAATGTGTTTGTACGAACCAGTGTAGAGGTTTCTGTGCACTTGTTAGCGGGCTCACCACCTTTAGACATATTTGGTGCCTGAAGGATTGTAGATATGCTTTCTGAAGCATTATCTTTCGGGAACCTGCCCAGATTCGGACATCAATGATGAACATTGACTAGACGTCCTTGTACAAACAAAATCATCAAGCTGTGGGACCGCTTACCACACCAAAGTGCTACATGAGGTTGGCCTGTCGGGATGGCTAACCGGAGGCGCTTGATGGGTGGAAATCCCTCAGATAGTTGAAGTACAAATTAACTTTTAATGTTAAAAAATTGTACCTTTTCTTCCTTCTGACACTTTCAGGCAGCTACGTGCCTGAAAAATGTAAATGTAGCTATAGATATAGCATATTTCTACAGACTTATAGAAGGGCTTCAAGACCCATGTAGTATCCTAGTTATAAGCCGTATAGTTTTAGAAGAAAATAGCTTCTAAGTTGAAAAATGAACAAAATTTCCCTTCATCCCTCATTCTTCCTGGAGAAAACTCTTCGGGAGATATAGTTACGGACCTGGCTGAGTAGTGCATTGCATGGGCCATTTCAGAGCGCGTCCACCCATTTATGACACGTCATGATTCCTTCAGGGATAGGGGAGGTTTTGTTGGTTTATAGTTTAAGTCTGTAATGAAAATTACTTAAAATAAAAAACCAATTTGCATACGATTTCGGGGTCCTCAATAAAGTAAAGTGCGCATGCGCGTCTACAGAATTGTAGCTATTGACATGTAATTAGTTTACTCCGCGCATCTTTGTTCTTTGAGGACCTACAGAAACGCGTCAAATAGTCATGAAGAACCAAGTCTTTTATTTCCTACGTAAGAAGCCTTCACCTATCAACACATAGCAGCCATCAATCAACATCGCAGACTCCAGGACTCATGAAATCTGAACTATAGTTACAGAGCGCCAACGCGCTTTGGGCAGGAGACTTACAACCTCCTTCATTCAGAGCTCAAGCGATCACGTCCGCCTGGTACACAACTATAAATACAATGTTATATAAATATAAAGGTATCGTCGCCGAGTCATTTATTTATTTAAAACTTCATGCATACAAACGTACAGAGGCGAACTTAATGCCTTAGACATTTTCTACCTTTGAGGGAGGCAGAGACAAAAAGTGGTAGGTGCAATATTGAAAGTTAATTACGTCAAGGTGGGTTCATTCAAATACAAAAATATACATACATACTATGAAATACAAACAATATAAATTTAAACAAATAAATTAAATAAACGAATATACATAAAATTCACTTGCCATTTGATTTTGCCATCTAAATTGATTTGGCGGTTGGCGTAAAATATTATTATCTTCTTCTTCCATACCTAAGTAATTCTATATCATTTCAGTAGTCAGTGTAGTCACTCCCTTTGTAACTAGGTTCATACTCGTAATGTTTCCCTCAGTCCATCCAATGTTTCATTGGCCTTTCCCCTTTTTCTTATAGTTCACATTCAAATTCAAAACCTTTCTCACGACATTACCTATTTAAATTCCATAAATCAAAAGAACTGACCAAAAAAAGTTCCGACTCAAAATTGACACGTGCAACTGTAACTGCAAATAAACAGTATAAATCCCTCACCGTTGGTTGCCATAAAATTCCTTCCTTCTACCTTCAACCTCTGGCCGGAACAATAAATAACTTTTTTATTTTCACTTCATTCCATAATTGTTTACTTAGTAGCAGAGCGGGCGTGCCGCAAGGGAGTGTGTGGGGTCCCTTCTTATATTTGCACGCTACACTTCTCTGTATCCATCGACCAAATTAGAACTATTTTTTTCGTCTCCAATATCGGTTTGAATGGTTAACAATGTGCTGTAAAAAGGATTTGTATTCATTCAAATCAAAGCTTGCTATCGTAAAAGTTTGAAAAAGTTCATAAAAAAATTTTGTTCTGCAAGCTACCAATTGATCAACTTCATATTTGTTCGTGATACCCGCCTTTTTCGTGCCTCTATGAAATGCTACATTTCTTCTATCATTGATCTTTCTACAGAATGCCTTGTACTAATAATTAAAGTAAAACTAAGTATGGAATAGTTTCTGTCGTCGGTGTTTGTATACAAATTATTGGAGTACTATTTTAAAAGAGAAGGTAGCTTGTAATTTAATACAACTGTGATGGTAACACCTGATTAATCCAGTAAGCGTATGTTAACATGACTCGATTACAATTTATCAATATTAGGCGTGAGAACCTGTACAATTTTATTCAACTCAGACTATTGCAGTCCCCTTCTGGACCTATGTCCTAGCACTATATATTTATTTCATCCTGACAAATCATGAGATAGGAGTGACTCTTTACAAATTAACTTCTTTAAAACTGGATTTTAAAGAAGTTAATTTGTAAAGAGTATTTTTATAACTTATCAAATCATAAAGTACAAATTTCACAAAAACTTAATCGATTATGTATTCAAATAACCATTATTCATTTTACAATTAATGGAACAAGAGCTCATCATAACAACCATATAAACAAACAAGTTATAATAGCTACAAACGCTGTTGAAGTCTACAGTCAAGACGCTGCGAAGAATACAAAGTAGCACAAGCAAATCATAAAATTTCTCTATGCACATAAAGTGACAGAGGAACAAATGAGTGTTACCATAACAGAACTAATCGAGTCGACTCGTGAGGTCCAATCGATTAGCTTTATAAATCAAATTCAGAACCAACCTATTGGGTTTATAAATCGAATAAATTTTCAATTAGCCGCCGGCTTGCGGTTATGGGTTAACATTTATATGGATTAATATCTCGTGACAAGATGAGTTTCGAAGTCATCGTAAAGTTTTAAGTCGTTTAGGCTATTTTCGTGGTTCCTTGACTTGCTTTTGTATGTTTAGTTTGGGCTTTACTAAACCTAAATATAGCCATTAGTAAATTTATTCAAAGTACTATTAGCTTACTCCTAAGCAAGCGTGTTTCATCGCTTACCATATGGTAAGATGGTGGTAAAACTCCTATCTATGAATAATAACAAAAAACAAAGAAATAATTGGACTAATTTATTAGTTTACGATTCCGATAGATACATCACTAAAATCAATATCCATTTTACAGCTGAGAAAGTTAAAGTAGCAACAAAGTATATTTGCTTCAATCTTTCGTTCCAATTTCCCATATCAGTTTCAAAATTTTCAATAAGAAAAACAATAGTGTTTTAGCAGTTTTTGCATCAGTAAAGTACCACCGCAATCCGCAGAACAAGGTGGTCGCAAGTGTTGGCCACAATTCGCTTTACGTTCCCATTGTTGTACCCGTAGCCTTCCCTTTCTAAGAAATCGATATAAGACCCAAAACATTCGGGTTTTCTGAGAAAGGTGCGGTTTTGGAATACCGACACTTTGTTCCATACCGGCAGAATTCGATTTGAATGAACATTACTCCAATTTATGTGCGAAAGATGTGTATACGTGAGTTCTTGGACAAGTTCCTACTTAAAATGTTTGATGGCCAAAAAATAAGATACAAAATCAAAAGTATTTGGGATATAGAACTCAGCATTGACTACACAAACATTATTATACTTTCCAAACATAATAAACATCAGTATAGAAAATCTAATAACCCAAACAAGTAATTCAAACTAATATTACTTTCTTCTGATGTTAATGTTGTCTAATGAACTCATACTAAAAGCTCAACATGCAATCATGCGATAGCCTTATCAAATAAAGATATCAAAAAGAGAAATTCAAATTACCTATGCATCAATATGGTAATAGTAATCCACCCATTTTAGTCCTCATTACTTGAACTGTCAGAGCTAGAAAGTAACCCAATGCTCCTTCGAAACGTTTGCTTAAAAGGGACCGACGTTTAACCTCATTTGAATTGAAACCCTTCGGTGCGTTGGCTAATTTGTCCAAAGGTTTCTATTCTAAAGTGACGTAATTAATTTTATCTATATGAATATTGTTAAGTCCAACATGCTTTACATTTGTTTTGTCACTTAGTGCACCAGATTTGTCACTATCAATTTCCGTTTCTTATTGTTTGGTTCTATTTCAATTGAAATTGTTCAATGGGTCACAAAGAGGCCGCTTTTAAAGTTTTAGTTTAAAGTTGAGACCTGTTAATGCAATCAATATTTTAAGTATGTTTACTAGGATTAGACTGGTTTACTGAAAGATGGATTCTTTTGAATTAACATAAACTCTGCTATCTAGATGTGTTTTCACCAGTGGTTCCCAAAGTTGACTAGACCGCATCGAGATATAAGTACTAACGTACGTACGTTAGGCTCTAGACAGACGGACTGCATTTCAACTGCAAATCTGCAGTTCGGATGCAGTTTGAATGCAGTTGACACGACTGCAATAGAACTGCAAACCAACCGTGCGGTCCAATTGCAGTCGGCGTGCAGTCGTGTGAACTGCACACCGACTGCAATTGGACTGCACGGTTATCATAATTGCAGCGATGATAGCTCATACATAAACGACGTATTCGGTTAATCATTTTCTTCTGTTTATATACATATATATTTTTAAGTAACTATTTTTGTAATTTAATTCATAATGCCTATTCAATGGCGACAGATCGAGCTTTGCAATATAAATAATAATGTTTAAAATTGTTAAAAGCTTACCTCAAAGTAATTGCAATCCTTTCTTCTGCCGACAATAATAATTGCAGTCCGATTGCAGTCGGTGTGCAGTTCACACGACTGCACGCCGACTCCAATTGGACCGGACGGTTGGTTTGCAGTTCTATTGCAGTCGTGTCAACTGCATAAAAACTGCATCCGAACTGCAAATTTGCAGTTGGATTGCAGTTGAAATGCAGTCCGTCTGTCTAGAGCCTTACGTACGTTAGTACTTATATCTCGATGCTAGACCGCGACCCACCTAACAAAAACTTCTAAATTCGGTACTCATTTAGAAGATTTCATGAAGAAAAATGGGCATAACTATATGAATGAAGGTCTGTTCAAACAAGAAAAAAGAACACGCAGTTCCAATCGAAAATATTAATTGGAGGTACTAATATAAATAGTACTACGTATTAATGAGAAGCGACCCACATAGTTTGGGAAATGCTGAATGAGAATGAGAAATGACTGACGCAAAGTAATTACCACCAACTTCAAGTTCTTGCGTACAATTTCATGCTAGAACTGTGGCGCCATGCAATATTTTTACTACAATTCTAAAAACCCACTAAATAACATTGAAAAAAACAGTTACGAGATGAATCACACACCCTTCTATTCAACACCCAAAATAATACAGAATCTCTTTTAACAACCTCTGGCGCCACTAAACAAAGAGAGAAAAAAATCTCGAACATTGTCCATTCGTATCACATCTCTAAGTGGTCCTTGTAAGCGTGAATGAGTACATGAAAAAAAGTTGGCAATCGGTGTGTCCCTGAGTCAAGGAGTTCAAACAATACATGACAGTAACATGACACTAAAGGGATGCTGCACGTGACACAGTTAATATATTTTTTGTCAAGAACATTTTCGAAGAAATGTAGGTGAGTGTTCTTTTTAGGGTTCCGTACCCGAAGTGTCCAAACGGAACCCTATTGCTGTCACTCACGTGTCCGTGGGAGTGCCAAATGGTTGGAGCTATAGTCTTCAAATATTCACAGTATAAGTCTCTTGTTGATCGAAAGTCATAAAAATTGTCAAAAAATATTCAAATGCTTTTAATGGTGACTCCCTGACAGCTAAAGTGGGGCGTGAAAAATATGTTGGCCTACCACCGTTCGATTGAGGCATCGTTGTTAAGAGCTCGATGAGTAGATACATACCTACTGTATTTTTTTTATATTTTAAAACAAAGGAATGAGAAGCCATCAAACTCAGTTTTTTTTACAAAATTTTGTTCCGAAATATTTTTAACTTCCTATTGACATATGAACTTAAAATGTGATGATGTTTACTATTACGTATATATTACTAACAAATACCAATGATTAATCTGATTTTTCTTTAAAATTTCATAATTTTCCTATTACAACCAACTTAATTTTGCGGTTTGGTACAGAACCCTAAATGCGAGAAGTCCGACATGCACTTGGCCGGTTTTTTTTAAATCGTCTCATCTTGCTCTGTCTAATTTGGATACAGCTGCAAGGTGTATACTAAGATAGTCAAAAATACATAGTTTAATTTTGTATCCGGCTACTTTATCGTGCCAAAATATCCGTAGTCTATGTAAATATCAGGTGTTACATTCTTAACTTAGATTCTGATAAGCACACGTGTCTCACGTTTAGCTGCCAAGCCTTTTAGGTGTCAATGGTTTCCAAAATTCATTTTATTCAAATTAAAGCTGTTAATCTAGTTATTAAGTTGTCAATTCAATGTTCTGTCAATATTAATCATTCGATACCTTTGTCATAATTTATCATTTATTTAAAGGGTGTTCGTGGGAGGTTATTACTCATAGTTTCAGTCTGCTGTTGAGACGTGAATGTTTTTTGAGCTATTAATAAATGTGATAAGTATAAAGTGGAATTGACATCCAGTAGCAGATAATCCCATGTGCCGCTCAAAAACTGGGGGCACAGCTTTTTGTGCAGACAAAAAAGTAAAATTCCGCTGGAAAGTTTGAATCATCCATTTGTAGCTGACCACTTTAACATTTACTCGAATACAGTTCCTCTTTGTCAATTGTTAAATTGGGTTTACTCCTTTTTATCTCGTGTAAAGTGTTTTTCTGTGCTTCGTACAAAGGATCACAATATTTGCCACTTGAAGCAACTCTGTCACGCCCTCGATATGTCATTCTCATATTAACTTTTTCGGACGTTAAGTTTATTATCAAAGCCATACAGTCGACAATGCTTTAGCATCCGACTACATTTTGTAAGTAAAAATTAAATGGTGTCTTATCTTTTGTTGACAGCGATTGAGTGATTGCTTTGTGTTAAAAAGTGAGCTGTATCAAAGAAGACCGCGTTGCGTGCGCTTTAAATGCCTCCGTTTAAAATGTAATTATTTTTCGTGTGAAAGGACGTTTTGAAATATTGGTCTGTGATCTTTCTTACAACTGAGGCATTGTTTTTGTAAACCTTTATGACCGTTTCAAAGACCGAATTTAAGAAAGTTATTTCAAACTTAGGTAACATGTACGAGTACATTACTATCGCAACCGTGTTGGGAAAATAAGCCACGAATAGATTTCACTTTTAATGCGATTTAATTAAGAAGAAATCACCAATAACAGCGTTAAGGTAATAAAACTAGTCAAGAATTCAATTACAACTGGAAGTATCAATTTACTGCTTATATCTTTGGATGATATAATGAAATAGGCAAGATTCCTCGTCTCACATCTACAATCGAAGTAACGAGTTCAATAACTGATTTTCCATGTATAAGTTATGAAGCAAGACTACTAGTTTCCAAGCAATTAACTGGACACTACAACATAGCTATGAAATCGAAAGCTTTTCTTGGAGGTTTGCATAAAGAGGATCATGTCTGTGATGAGGAAGCATTCGATAATGACACTTATCGTAAAATAATAAGAGTTCATGTAACTTGAATAGGTCGTAAAATGTGCTATGGTAAAAATTTTCAAGGTTTGCCCGTTGGCGCCTCCAAGAGTCCTTGAGTCGGTGGCAATACTCAACAGCCCTTGAATGGCCCGAGAAATACGTAAGAGCTAGAAGTAGCAACAAAAATAACAGAGAATTCTTAGCTATTAATTGCTAATAGTGTGTCTTTTAAAGCTATACGGTAAGAAATAGGTATATAGATAGCAAATTATCATCTTTATTGGATCCCATTTAATTTTAATTGGGTCATAATTTATTTGGTTTGTTAATTTGATTTGGAGATTATACACTTCTGAGAAAATATTGAATTATTGTTTTGCTTTAAGCTCGCCTTTGTCTTTAGATTTAGTTTAGGCTTTTGGTATTTCGAAATAGCTTTTGTCAGAATTATTGATATTAAATGCACAATTATCTTTACTGGTATCATGCGAGGTTGAATGTGTGGTTCTGATATTTATTTGCGTGTGCATGTACCATGTAATCGTAGTTGAGATCAGAAATAAATTGTTAAAAGTTCAAGTACAAAATGCTACTTTGTTTGACATTCCTAGAGTTATTTATGTAAGTTACATTCGTACATGTATGTTGGCCTTATTTAACAGTTTAGGATTTTGTATTTCCAGTTGTACTTGACTTGTTTTTCATGGTTTTATTAAATTCCGTTGAATAAGATACTCTAACATATTATTATCGTTTATTCGAATTGTAGTAGGTATTATTTTAGTCCCTGTTTTGAGTCCAACCTTTCCTTAATTCTACATCTGTTACTCAATAAAACTATTTACGTCTTGAATTGTATCATTTTTTTTATCCATATTACCGATAACTTCAATATATCGAAACCAGCATAACCGTGACCCTAACACTTGGTTTGCTGAACTTTATTTTGTTATACTTAGGGTTTATATTTTAATGTATACTGGGTCAATTTAAACTGGTCTTTCTCCGATAGCCGGAGGAATTTGCGTAGGTGTGCATAGCTTGTTTTCTTTGAGTTTTCGCCTCATTAAGTGTTTGCATACACGCATTGGATACACTGTCGTACTCATGATAAATGCTTGCCCAATATAAATCCCATACATCTCTGTTATGGGAAAAGTTATTGTTCAATATACTCATCATTCTTTGTTGAGCTTTCAGAAAGAGAGGTGTACATAGAATATCTTAATTCGTATTGAAAATGAACATCGTGTTTCATTCATGTTTTTATATGCATTTAACAATTTGAGCAACCTAGATAAATATATTTGGTAACAAAAATATCATAATGAACATGTAATCCTTTAAGAAGTTTACTGTGCGAAAATTATTGAAAAGTTTGTGCCATTCGATTAAAGAAAAAATAAAACGGCTGGTTCCAATCAGATACTGAAGTAAAGGCAGAATCCTGTGTTGTGTGTGGCATAAATTGGGATAGGTATTTGTCCAGTAGTGGAATAATATGTGCTGTTGTAGATTTACAGTTATAGGCTGGGTTAGGGGGATTGTTTAGATTAAGGTCGCCCATGGTAGGTTCATACAGTTGGCTAAGTATAATCTTTCAGATGCACAGTTTATTAACATTAAAATGTGCAAATATTATTCTCACTCGCAGTATGTATGTGCCTATTGATTTCAATAAGGTCATGTTCAGCGAGCATCACATTGGCCTATTTCCCACCATTATAATTTACAGGGCGCGTGTTTTTAGTTATTTTTATTGTGATATTTTCATTAGTCATTTTAAATTCAATTTTGGCGTCTATTTTAGTTATGTTTCGAATACTCCTTTGTTTTTTATAATTTCTTCCACTTTTTTGGAATCTTTAAATTCTTTTGCATTAAAACATTTAACAGTCGTAATGAGGATTACAATATTCTTTTTCGGGGTTGTGGATGTTAAAAGAAAATATGCCTGCCTAAAGAAACTAATACTTATTAGTTAAAATCACAACCAATCGGTTTATGTTAACATTAAAGCAATCACATTAATGCAAAACGTCTTTCTCGTTTCAACAACTTCTTGATATCCAGCAGCTTCTAGTTCAATTTATTTAAATATTTCAACATCAACTGAGTCTCAAACGCTCTCCGGGTTCCCGTATCGCATCACATATTTACATTTTACAAGTTAACCACCGGCTATGATATCGATTTTATCATTAACCTCTTACCATTCACAACTTTTAACTAATTCGTAACTCTAAACCGTTCAAACTTCCTTCAAAGATAGTGCGGTGACATTTCACAACACTATTATCCAGATTACATTATCGATATCGTTTAAGTATCGATATTTCGTAACGTTTTCTGTTATCGGGCAATCGATAACCTTTATTCTGCCTTCCGCGGTGACAAGTACAAGACTTGGGGAAAGTAAGATATTGTGAGGTAAGCTTCTAATACTACTAGAAGTTTTGCTTCGAGTATTTAATTTCGAAGTAACAAGCAATGAATAACCCGACGGGTCTCTTCGTGGGTGTTGTAAGGAGGGAATCTAGAACTAATGTCTTATTGCGAAAGCTAATTTGTTTGTAAGGTTTTGCTATGTTTGTTCTTGTTCACAGCTGCATTACCTAAAAATAACAGAATGCCTTAAGGAAACATACGTCAATTTTAGGGCAATCTATCTAATAATCACAAAATCATTGATATTTTTTATCTATATCTTACAGTTTATTGGGGGCATTTGAGCTAGAAAATTATTTTAAATAGCTATTAATTTTGTCCGTCATACCTAATCTCTATAAATGACCATGGATTCCATGTTACTTACCGATTCAGATACGACTTGTAGCTAATGAAATTGTTTAAATTTAAATATGTTTAGTTAGAGATTTAACGTTGTTAGTAATCGTTTATTTTCAATTTTAAGATAATATTGTTAATCATCATCATCTTCCTATCCTTATACCATGTGACTTGGGGTTGACGCAACACATTTTCTTATTCGATTCCGTCAACCGTCAAGCTATCACTGACTCCCTTTTCTTTCATATCACTATTCACAACATCCATCCATCTTTTTAACTTGTCTTCGACAATACTCGATATCTTAACAATTTACCTAACAAATACACCTCGTTTAACAATAGGCTTCTCGGTGTCATTATAGCTAATGATTCCATCTCCATCTGTTACTTTGTTAACATTATTTCAAAACAACCTTTATAATTGGCAGTATTAATCACAGCACTGTCGTTATCTTAGAGTCAACTGAATAATAACATCACGACTGGTAATTTTATGTCCAGATATTATTAACCTACTTGTGCCGCAGTTGTAGGACAATTGTTAACAATTTAGTGTTATGTTTGTTAGCCTTATTAGGAAGGGCTCGTGGGTAAAGCGTGGGGACCTATCAACGGTTGGGTGGCTGATCATTTTTTATTCTTCGAGAGTTTGAGATTTACAACAACCTGCCCGAGCGACTATAGCTAAACTATTGAACGACGACGATATGGGTTGATACTTGATACCACAGAGCATAGAAACAACATTGTTTCTATAATCTGTGCTCGACACGGATTGTCAGAAATCAGGGATTGACTGTCAGTAATCTTTTGATAAGAGGTTGCACGAGGTCCTAGACAAGGAATTTGTAAAATGACAAAAATGTATCAAGCGCAATCGAAATGTCACGTGATCAATGCCTTACATTTTGGCATTTTGACAACCACCATCACTGATAAAATGCACGTCTACAGCCTCAGTGTGTGCTGAGCTAGAAGGCTAAGTTAAATTGTTTTTAACCCACGACAGAAAAAGAGGAATGTTATAAGTTTGACGTGTGTTGCTGTGTATCTTTATGTCTGTGTATGTGTGTGTGCTCCTAAACGAATGAACCGATTTTGATATCGTTTTATTTTTGTTTGAAAGGTTACTTTCTCGAGAGTGTTCTAAGCTATGTTTGATTGAAATAGGTTTAACCTAACCGTTCAAAAGTAATTCGCATTTTACTCTTTTTTTCGCATGATATCATGTCACAATTACGTGATTCGATAGATTGTCGATTGAAGCGTGTCTACTACTAGGTATATTATATATAGTTTAAAAGCATGAAATAAAAACCTCTAAAAAGCAAAACATAAGCCTCGTACTCGCGTCGGGGAACCGCTAAGTAAATAAAATAAACTACTGTAAACGTTGGCGGTTCCCCGACGCGAGTACGAGGCATATTTTTTGCTTTTTAGAGGTTTTTAAATCGAGGTTTCTAAGTTTTAATAAAAATTTGTTTAGGTCTAGTTCTCATACGAAATGGTTTGATAGTCGATACAGATTGTCAGAAGTGTGCAGCGATTAAATGACTGCAAGAGAACCAGGGTTACTGACATAGCCAGAACAATTGCCAAACTTAAGTGGCAGGGGCAGGCACATTGCTCGCAGAACGGATGGTCGATGGGGACAAAAAATCGCTGCGTTGTAAGACTTCCTACCAGGAAAAAAAAAAGGTGGAGAGATGACCTAGTGAGGGTGGCGGGAGTCCGCTGGATGCGAGACGCACGAGACTGGACAATGTGGTGACGCTTGGGAAAGCCTATGTCCAGCAATGGACGTTTTCCACCAAGCAAGGGAGGGATTAAGTTTGATTGGCTCAGCGAAATTATAACTTATTATTACAAGCTCCAGGAAACTTTGTTTTTCTATCAAGCTTACATTCTTGGAACTGAAGTAATAATCTAGCTGAGCCAATTAAGTTAAATCCTTGGAACTGAGCAAATAACACATGTAGCAAAAGTTAATACTTTAACCAAATTTATTACCAACTGTTTTCAATCATTTAGTAACTTGTTCAGTTTTAGAACTTGTTCGGTGTTAGTTAATCCGGAAGGCTTAGTAAAACACAATCAGCAGTTTAACAAATCAAGCGAACACAATACCTATTCTAGGTAGGTGTTACGTTTGGAATGAAAATTATACATTTGGATAGATTTCTTTACTAAGTTGCAGGACTTTCGTTTGTGCTGGCAAACTAGAAAATAACTTTTTTTCTATTATTGAAAAATGGCCATCAATTCTGAATAGTTCTCCTTGCCCGTTCTGAGGAGGAAACCCTCAGAAGTGTACTGCCCATTTTCAGAAAAAAAGGCTATACAGAAGAGTAATCCAGACCACCTGATTATATTTCTTCAACCAACGTTTTGTGTCAGCTTTTTTCTTATATGACTTTAATGGTAATTCCATTGATGTTTTATTTTTCTGAACAGTCGGCTAATTGTAATTCAAATTATTATCAGAAATAATAATTTTCTTTGTCGTTTATAACTGATACATAAGCCCTTTTACACCAAGCTACAAATCATTCAAAAGTAAATCCCCGTACATACCACAGGTATCAGCACATATCAAGGTTGTAAGCGACTAACCGACGGCTTCCGAGAACTTTTTCGTCACATCTCATGTTCGTAGACATAACATCACTACCTATTGTATTGAGGTGCTTACAGACACCAAAATTCTTTAGTAATCAGGTGACAAAGGTGACTCCGCTTGAAAGAGTTTGGGCCTCCTTCAGATGACTTTCATAATATTTTGTTAACTATGTAGAAAATAAAAAAGTTGATTTGCCTTAAGGGAGTTCTATTATAGCTTGACAAATTCGTACGTGACACTTCCAAGTTCCGCGGGCGCGGGGGACTTTAGGCGGCGGCGGGGGAGGTAATACGTACGCGCGGGACGGGGGTCACCTGACGGGAGAGCCCGTCGCGTCATCGCGTCTTCACGTCATTGGGTAGTAACGTCCCCCGCCACCCGCGCGAACTATGGGAGTGTCTCGTTCGAATTTGCTAAGCTATAGAAATTATTTCAGATTTTTATTTTCTTACAAGTCAACACGTCATCGATACATTTTCCCAAACCTTTACCTTTCACATAACATAAAATGCCTGTATTCACGCCTGTATTCCGAAAGGTAACGCAGAGATTCACAGATATTTTGCCAGTTATTGTAATAGGCCTTTGCCATCAACCGGGCACAAATCCAAAGTCCATACTGCTACTAAGAAAAACCTAATTACACTTTGCCCATCGAACCCAACGATCTTTTTAGCAATAACTTACATTATGAAGTCTGTCAGCAGACATTTTTTCATTTCTAATAATAGCTTTTTTTCTACTTTTACCCATTCTACTTCCTAAACAATGACAAAACATTCTGACCCACTTCATTGACCCCAAAGTTTAGTATTAGGGCCTTCCAAGAAAGTTTCGGGGCGGTCCTCTTAGCAAACGGGTGATAAGTAGCGCTTGTTCTTTATTGAGCCTCTGACACGTGTGTGCGAAGGTTACAGTTGATGCTATCGTAGTCCAAGTCACCACTACACCGTGTCATCATAAAAACTTGAACTACTCAGCAAGCTAGAAGCTGTGCCATTTGACCATGGTAAAACCGAACAATTTGAAAGAAAGTGGACTTCAGTTGAGCGATATGCAACATTAATACGAGCAGAACCTTCTATTTAAATGTTAGGAACCGAAAAACCCGGATGGATGTGAGACGCTCGGGACCGGTCACTGGGGCGACGCTTGTGTGTGGCCTATGTCCAGCTGTGGACATCTTTCGGCTGATATGATGATGATGATGAATCGAGAAGGATGTGACATAGCAGTTTCCCTACTAAGTTGGCGACTGCACTGCTTAAAAGTGACAAACATCATCGGTTTCTCCAAAACTGTTTCAAGGCTGGTTGCGAAACTAATTACTGATTAGCACATAATAGATTATCAGGTGCCTCTAAAACAATAACATTAAAACACCTACTTTCTATAGACTTCTACATTTTCGCTGTATTTACCCATCCTTTCAGCATCAATATTCAGTAGTAAAAACAAGTCAAACAAAGCTAACTGCCGTAAGGATTCCCACGCTAATGTCCATACAATATCCATATTGACACTGACACTTAGTGTCTCCCTGTGTCACGACACCTTTGTCACTTTGTCACGTATCTCACGCCTGTCATACCGGACAAAACTTCGGAAATTATGATGATTGTTATAGAGTAAATTGTTTAGTACATGTGTTTGATCACGATGGGTAAACAAGTCTTCTTGGATCTTTAACATTGACTTGACACAATGAGGTAGTCGTTTAATGCTATGGAGATCGTGTTTTGTTGCGTGACGTAATCTGGGATTGTTCTTGCTTTCCTTAGGTCTTTGATTAGCTGGGTATTCATCGTCATATTCCTGACCTTGTCTCATTTTGCTTTGGGTCGGTGTATCAAGTCTTGTTCTTCCAAATTGTGTCTTGTGGTTAGCTCGGCCTCGGCATTACTTATTATATGCAGTAAGGACAAACTTGCCTATTTCAATGATATGCAACGATTGGACAACATTTCAGAATTAAGTTTGACAGGTGCAGTTTAACTTCACATGGCCATATCATGAGGAGGCATGGAATGCGTAAAAAAAAACTAGAATAACTAACAAGGATAGGGATAACAAAAAGGTGGATGGATTGGTTGAGGAATTATATAAAGGATAGCGAGAAGAAGAAACTTACCACGCTGACCTGACTGAATAACATGGGTTAATAGCAAGAGATGGTGATACAGTTTTCCTCCTGTCATGTATGTCGGAAATCATTTATTTTACTTAACTGTTTTACAGCAGGGTAATGCTCAATGAGCCCATTGTCTTTTTAGCATTCCGTACCTCAAAAGTAAAAAACGGAATCTTTATAGAATCACTTTGTTGTTCGTCTGTCTGTCTGTCAAGACTCTTTATCTCGGGAATGCGTCAAGGAATCGAGTTGAAATTAATATCGTATGCTCAAGTTTGCAACCCCTTGCAGCTGAAAATCAGCGCAATCAAGAGATACAGCCGTTAATGACGCATGTTTTACACTCGCAAGGGCGTCAAAATCTACAACGTACTTCCCGTTGACCTAGAATCATGAAATTTGGCAAGAAGCAGTCTTATAGCACTAGTAAAGGAATAAATCCAAAAACCGTAAATTAGTACCTACATAAAAAAAAGATTATTAACTTATTTGCAGTTGGTAAACTGACCGCGACTTATGTCGATGTATGGTGACTACAGTTTTCCAACGGCAAAGTTAATTTTGTCCCTCAATTCCGTTTATCTTATCGTTAGAGCAATGTTCGGTGCCCTCATAGTTTATGAACTTCAGTAATGTTATTTAATTATTTCGGTGAATGTAGCTTTTTGTACGGCACCCTCCGTGCGCGAGTCCGACTAGCACTTGGTTTTTTGGGTTTTTTTTTATTATAAATAAGCGATGATGTGGTCGACGGTGTAGCACGTTTGCCTAGAAGTAACCTATTCACTCTTGATTTAAATTCACCGATTGTAACTATCAGGGAACACAGACTCCGGCAGGGAATTCCACTCCTTAGGTGTACGCGTAATGAAAGTATTTCCAAAATGTTAGGTGCGTATGGGTGGGATGTCCACCATGTACCGATGGCGCAACGCCGGACGTCTGGTAGTCTGATTTTGAAAGAGAGCTAGGTGGAATTAGATCATGCAATTAAAACCCGCAATCCCCGAAATGCAACCGATAAAAACCGACAAGCTGGCAACTCGTCTCTGATAAACTTGTAAAATGTAGAAGAGACTTTGCTAGTGTTCCAGGTAAACAAAACTGTTACACCAGACAAGTTCTCTCTTATTATTTATCACTAACCCAGAACAAACACCAATAAAATTCGAATCGAAATCTATAATCTAAGCTCACGTGCAAACTGCAAATATGCATTATTAGCGCATGAAGACATAAATCTTGGCCTAGTCGAGTAGGTCGTTGTAGGCGCAGGTTTCCTATGACTGTATGAGTTATGACTTACTGCCAAGGCTTTCACCTCTAACGCTGCCAGCCCCATTATGGTTTGAGGAGTTATAGTGATGAGGAAGTGCTGATTATCATGTTGGGTTTAATGATGTAATTATACGAAAGCACTTTCGTCCTGACTGACTGGATCCTTTGAATTTAAAATGCCTGTAAGGTCTGATCTTTCAAGAATGAGATACTTTTTACTTATGGAATAAAAATATGGTGGTTTGACATATGTATTCACTTTCACATTCCATGCAAAAGTTTTCAAACAGCCAATGTAAGTCGTCAAATACAAGTTGAGTCTTAAAATTAGCATTTTCTTTTGTTCATCTAAAATAAAAACTCTGTTTTTGAGTTTACATTTCAAAGACGTTTTCTCCACTCAAATCACTCAAATTGACCATTATAGATTGTAATTTATTGACATTAATCGAAGGTTTTTATTAATTCTTACGTTGCACTACTCTCTACAGATCTAAAATAAATACTTGCTACCAAGCAAATCATCAAACATGAACAGATTCAGGTCCGAATACTTTTGCATAACAATCCCTAGGAATTCTTCAAGTAACTCGGAAGCAATGACCACTTGCATGTGTGAATCACCTCCCGTTCTGCTCATTCCCACGTTACAATACCTCGATAGCACACTCCACCTGACCTAACCCGAGGTCCTTAACCTCTCCTTATGTAATGTTAATACTCTGACAGGTAACATCTGTCACTTTTGTTCCCAATGGATTTGCATATAAATAACCATCAGTGGGAGTTTGCACGTTTAACAAACACACCCGATTTGTTTTTCTTTGGCTGCTTTATCTGCATGTCTTAAGTTTGAAACCACTGGATTGTTTCATGGCATCACTGAGTAAGTTTCTTCCAGAAGTCTCATGGCATAAAGGTACACAGAGGAGGTTCCAAATTAAACAAAAGACAACCGTTACTGTTCATAATTTATTATATATATTTTTTTTTCTTTTGTTATAGGCATTATATATAATCACTCTAAATTTGGTTAGCTAGAAACTACCATACACGGCGAATGTATGTAGTAAGCAGGGACCTCTAAGCACTGAAAATCTTTTGGAGTAAGAAAATTTATCTATAGAGTACCATTTCCAAGCTCATTTCTTCGACAGTGACTCATAAGAATCAATCAAAAAGCCAACTTGTTTCCATGCCGTCGAACATTGCTCCAGACTTGTCTTCTGCTCTTCCTTCTACGATTAATTATTGTAAATATATTGTGTCAACTGATTATTGTACCGCGGAAGTAAACGTCAATTGATAGATTTCTCTCACTGCGCGTTCTTAATAGAAGCGTTAACGATCTGAAGTACTGCGCTCTGACGACAATGTGCGACTGCAGATGTATGTGCATGTTTACAAGACAATAGCTGCCTGTTGCAGAGGGTCTTCCAGATATTATTATAACAGGTGTAGGAATGGGCCTTTGTGTTTTAAATTTCGAATGCAAGAAATGTTTAAATGAGCATTTTTGCATGGAGACAACAAACACCATTTATAATTTTTTGTAAGTAATTTATGAATGGTTTATTATACTTCTTTTCTTCAAAGAAAAATCTTTTTATGGTGAAAATAGTCGCTTTCATTCATCGGTATTTGAAGGAACACCGCCTTTTAAATGACACCAAGCTTTACTTTTTTAAACAAAAAGAAATGGTTACATGAAACTCAAAGGCTCAAGACAAGTGACATTATTTAAGCGATAACAATAGTCAAAAGTTAAAAATATTTGGAATTAATCTCATGAAATTTCTGTAGCGCTTGTCAACGCATACATTATGGGTTTTTGAGAATCTTAATCTTGTTTGAGGAAGTGCCAGCAGCCACGTCATAGACAAGCATGGACACTATTGGTAACGTTTTAGTAACCTACTCAGGATAAATATCTTGCTGGCCAGATCCTCGTAACTCAATCAATCGTCATACTCGTAACTGCCTTCTAGACTTATAATTTGTCTTAGATACATTGCACCCAACACTGCGGGTCTTGCACTAAAGACACGAGGATAATCAAATAGTGGTTCACAGCTAGTGGAAACTAGAAAACTCTAAAACGGCTACACGCCCATCCATGAGGATTGTTTATTGATGTCAAAGAATTTATTTTGTAAATATTTCGATTTTGCAGTCTTACTTACTAGGTACCAATTAACTGACTTGTGGATATCGATAGATCGCCGCTCCATGTTCTAGTATTTAGTTAAATCTGATCTACTGGAAGCCGAACCCAAAACAATTGGTAAATTTTCTAGGCACATGATGTATGTATTAATTCTAAGTGAAATTTTTATAACTTAATTATTTATCCTTTTGACTGACGATCGAGGTTGTTAATTTGATATATTGAGCTTGGGCTTCTTGTCGATAAATATCTATCATTCTTCTTATTGATTTTAGTTGGCAAGTAACACAACAAAACTTGACACTTTTCGCATTGTTTAGGCATGCTGCATACCTTAAGTTATATGTAATTGATTATTTTTGGAAATTAAAGATATTATTTATAATGAGTCGTTACTAAAGAATTTCTTCAAATCTAGTTTTAAATCAGTGATCAAATTAAACGGCGCCGAAAAAGCAATAAAAATCGAAATTCGTTGTAAACTGATATGGTGGAGATATCAATTAAGCACGTATTAATTTGTCGTTGTGATATCTATTGTCTAACGTGTAAGATAAGTTTTACGCGTTAACCTTTGGACTGCCAAAAATAATGATTACAATGAATAAGAATGACAAGGCGGTAAGAAAGGCCTAAGACAAAGGTCCAAAAGAGCATGATTTACGGAACACAACGCACAAGACCGAAATAAAGGGCGTCGCGGGAAACTTCGAGGCCAAGGAAGAAAAAGAAGTATAAGGAATGAAAAGAAATAAAATCTATAATTAATAGATAATTAAAAATTTTGATTGATATGACTGGATTAATTAAAATCGAATGTTATCTGTCTTTTAACTGATTCACAGAAAAGTTATTTTTTGCAGACACATCTAGATAAAAATAATCAAACTAAAAACGATATTAACTTTTTAATTTTTATTTTTATAAGTTGGCACAACGTGGAATTTTTGTTTTTTTTAATTAATCGTAATAATCGAACTACTCTAGCATTACATAGTAAGTTTTTCATTTGTATTTTTTTTGTTAGATTTATGTAACAATTGACTGTATTTATGTAACTTAATAAGTAAATCTGTTTTTCTGTTTTCATACTCCATAAATTGTAAAAATAGTATGAGTACCTTAACATGTATTTTTGGTGTAAGCTTTGTTGGTTGTCCTTAAATAAATAAATAAATTATTTTACCAACTTATACAGGCTTTATATTAAATTGACGGAAAACATCGTGAGGAAACTGGCATGTCTTAGAACCAAAAATTCGAAGATATATGACATCCACCAACCCGCTCTGGGCCATTCCATTTCACAGAGAGGAAACCTGTGTCCCAGCAGTGGGAGCATTACCTTTAATATTCCCACTGCTGGGACTATTAAAGGTAATGCTCCCACTTACAACACACCAGGCCTTTGCTGATAATTTGCCTGGAGCCTCTTACATTCTATTAGAGAAAGCGAGATGGTCGAAATGACAAAATTCAAAGGATTGTAATGTTCACGTGACACTTCGATAGTACTTGATATTTCCCTACATATTTGACTTAGTTAAGAATGTGTCAAACTATACCTAAATGCAAAATTTTACAAGTTTTCAGGCTAAAGTAGAGTTTGACAAATACTCAACGTCAAATACTTAAAGAAATCGGGCGTTACTCTCGTACGTCAAAGGTATGGAAGAATAGCTTGAGTTGTGGTCAAAACTAATTGGACTAAATGCAAGATATTTTGTACTCACACGTTTTGTAATCACAATATCTACATGAACAAATAAACATATCAATTAGAAATCTTCGACATACAAAGAATACTATATAACAAATTATTGCGTAACATATACGACATTTATATGTCAGTTAAAACCTAAACCTAAATGAATGACAGTATCTTCCTAATGGGTGCGGCTGTGGTGACATTACTGAATTCCTACGACAACTATGTACTTTTTATCACCTTATAAACCGAATACCTAATTACAAAGAAATGATGAATCAGTGGTTAAATCACATCACGCTTCACACTACTCGTATAATATATATTATCAATTATTATAATAATATTATAAAGGCGAAAGTTTGTGAGTGCGCGTGTGTGTTTGTATGTTTGTTACTTCTTCACGCTCAAACGGCTAGACAGATCTGCATGAAATTTGATAAAAAGATAGATTATAGTCCGGAATAGCACATAGGATACTTTTTATCCTGGGAATATATTCCCCTGGGATAATTTTCGACATTCACGCAGGCGAAGCCGCTGGCAGAAGCTAGTAGTAGTTTTAGAAACATTATTTTTTCACTACGTCAGCTGATAGTGGTATAACCTATTGTTATGTGTAAGAGGTAATTATTTCATTGTTATGAAATACTTATGAGCCAAAATATTTGTAAGGTGATGCAATATGAAAGAGGTGATGTAATAAGTTGAGGTGATGCTATAAAGTAGACGCTGAAAAACCCACAACGTACTTAAGTTATTTATGCCCCAAAAGTCATTGCAGCCTTAGCCGATGACCCGGTCACAGATAATATAATACTAGCATACAGATGCCTCATTCCATACAAAGAAACCGTGCCAACGTAACTAGCGTTTTTCGTCTGACTATACTGATTAGTTTTTGTTTACCAATCGCGTTCGGTTCCGTTCCACGGCGATAGATAGATGGTGTTAGCAGAAACTTGCAAGTAAAAGGGTTTACTCGATTCATGAATATTTTTTTACAATCGAGTGGAATGCCTCAGAAATTTAAAACCGCGCCATCTATTGGCATCAATTTTAAATGATCCGTTCAAATAATCTTTGAAATGTGAATATAGAGCCCAATATTCCATAATTTTGTGCTTAGGAGAGTTGATTACACAAGAACATACAATGTCTATGTCCAATTCCAGAAAATGATAATTTTACACACATTCAAGCAGAAAGTATCGGTGCATATCACGCCATCTAGTGAGATTTATTTGAACCAAATTTTCTTTCTTAGCGCTGAGACCCCGTGACTTGCTTAAGGCTGTGCGAATCCGATGGATGTTAGACGCATAGGACCGATCTGTGTGGCGACACTGCCGACGCTGGCCTTTGTCTAACAGTTGACTTATTTCGGCTGAAATGATAATTAAAAGTCATTCAAAAACATTTTTATGCAGTAACTAACTTTCGCTAGCGGCTTCGCCCGCTTGAAAGTTGAAAATGATCCCCAAGAAACATATTCCCGGAATACAAAGTATCCTATATACTATTCCTGACTATAATCTATCTCTGCACCAAATTTCATCCAGATCCGTCCAGCCATTTGAGCGTGAAGAAGTAACTAACATACACACGCATACACTCACAAACTTTCGCCTTTATAATATTAGTGTGATAGAGTAGAGAGAGAGATAGAGAGAGAGAATGTTAAAAATGTCAAATATCCTGATAGAGGGGTGACTATACCCTTTGCTAAGGTTAAAAAAATATTGTTCAGTTATTTCCTGCACCGAAAGCGGTAATGATTTTACACGACAGAAATCTTTGCATAGCCAGTAGCCAAGTGGTAATGGCCAGTTGTATAAAACACCTTTGTATGCTAGAAGAAACAAATTAGTCACTATCAGAGTTCCTACACTTATCACACGTCATTGTCAGCCTTCTTCCACTCACTCTTATGCCTCCTCCTCACTTCAGTGTCATGCACAGAGATGCATAGGCAAGTTTTTGACAAGTCTTTCCCGACAACTTGTCACCTGTCACCTATCGCTCAAAAAGTTTTATTAAACAGAAAAATGTCGGACAAATCTGACATATTTGTAAATTTTCCACCATGACAACTTTGTCGCCTGTAAGTTTTATTAAACGAATGTCGAATTGTCACTTTTTGACATATTATTATGTCGGACTTCTCGAATTGTCAGCTTTATTAAACAGGGCCCTGGTTGATGATATAATTCATAATAATAATATGACTTACGTACTTTTTTGCTTCGGTTACGTTTACACTTCTGGTTATACGCAAGTGCCAGTTGTAATGTAAGTATTACGAACCATTTTATTTTTTGGTTTCGGGCGAAGCCTTCAAAGGTGCCTGACGAACCCTTTCTGAAGAACACCAATAAGATCTGTGTGTATATGATCCGAGTTTGTGATTGGGTAATTTTTATATCTTCACTCTGGAAGTACTAAGCTTTTTGCAGTAGGTCACTGTTAATCGTTGTTACCTGTCCCATTTTTTTGTCATAAAGAAAGTTCATTAGAGCAGAAACTTGTTGTTTATATTTAACAGAACAATAACTTCTAGACACCTAGTTAATGTTGTAACAGCTGTGTTGCAAATTGAGACCGTTATCTGTCTTATGTAATTTTGTTAGTCATTTGCGGAAAATGGGCGATGCCAAACGAAATTGGGTGACTCTAGACTTGGATGATGATGAGAATAATTAGTTATTTGGTTATTCTATCCTCTTAATAGTAGTTCGTAGGATGTCTCACGTATCGAAGTACTGAACTGAACCGATTCAGATAAACCTGCCTCATTTTGCTCATTTTCCAATTTATTTGAATTTGGTGTTATATGTCTACTTCTATTGTCAACCGTCAAGACTTCAAACAGGTGGACTCATTATCGATCGTGCAACTATAGTTCTATATATTACTAGCAAAAGCAACTTCAACTCTTCTCAAGTGGCTCTTGCTCTTACAGTATTGCCAATATCATATCTAAAAATGAAATCTCTAAGTGTGATTATTTTTTGTATATAGATAGGGACAAATCATTTATTCAGTGCAGTTTAATTTACATGTACGTATTTGGTAACAAGGTGCAAACATACAAAAAAAGGAAAGGGAAAAATACATAATACAAATAAAAGTGACACAAGTAACATACCTACTTCAATTAATATATAGGTATAATGATTAAAACAGAGTGCGGTGAGCGTCTCAAGGTTGCACCAAATGGGAGTCCAGCTCAGCACGTGTCAGGCAAATATACCTGACGCTGATATTCTGCTGGATCCCTGCAGTGACATACGGTCGCTGAGCAGTCGCAATATGTTGGTGTTATGACAGTGTTTTGCGAGGTATATAGAAACAACTGTTTTTCTATTGTGTCTGCTAATAACACTCAAGGGGTAAACATGTTTAGCGTAAATATATATTTCAATTAGTAGGTATCCAACAAAAGATCCACTAGTTATTTAGTGCCCATATCCTTTGTTTACAGGTTTTGACCACGTTTATATCACATTTCCATACAGACTCACTAGACTCAGTGTAGACTTTTCCGACATCGTATCAGATCCTAAGCATTTGCGTACTGTAGGTGCTGTAAGAGATAGTAATCATGGGATTATGTCATGCAGGTAGGTGGCTGCGTTCATTCATTCATGTCACTGATAGCATCACAAGAGAATCTAGTTCTCCTAATGATTATGGAAACTAAACGACTATCAAGCCGTGATTTGTAAGACTAGAATAAGGTAGATGACAATATAATATGCAAAATAAAAACTGGAATAAAAACAGTGTTTCAAACTGTCAGTACCTACATTAAGGGATTTTCCTGATGGTGCGACGTAATTTAAATTGTGTCGATAGACGATAACATTTACGTATTTTCTAAGAAAATTTCAACTGTAAATCAGTCGTATTGCATCAATTTACGTCCATGTGAATGTACTTGCATTTTCGCTGACTAAAAATCGCTTATCGGTGTGATAATATATATAAATCGAATCGCGTCGAAGCCATCACAAATGTTGCAAAGGATTTGCCGTGAAATCATAACCACTCACAAATCATGATAATCAATGAAACATTAGTATGAAACGATACACATTACCTTAGCGTAGAAAGACAAAGCTCTTAACCAATGTGCCAACGACGTAACATTATTAGCTGTATTGTTGAACCAGTAGTACACTCAGTTCCACCTGACAACTGACACAAGACCTTGAAAAGACTAGGCCACAATGACAACTGAATAGAGAGAGAAGTATGTTTACAAACAAAAGTCTTAAGAAGATGCAGTCACGAGCCAAACTAGCTTGAACAACACGACTTGCCACAATCCTTTACTAACAAAATAATACTGAACATACATTAATTCTAGTTTCTGATGATATCTACAAAATTTACGGCCCAAGCACAGTGCAAAGGCGAACTTGTGAATAAACGGACATAATGTAACTGATATTCAGATCTAACTGGAGAATATTTTAATGAAGGTTTTGTTGGATTTAATCAAATCAAATGACGGCAATCTGTCGTTATTTCTTGATTACGTAAAGCGATAGTATCTGGCGATGATTGACGAACTGGTTTGAGGTTAAAAGGATGTACTGTGTCTGTGCTGTGCTATTCATTCCAAGCGATTCATGGCACAGGGTTTATATAATTGTCAAGTCTTTGTTTGAAATGCTAACCTGTTCTCTATTGCTATTGTAAATGCTAAATATCTTATCGCATTTCAGTGACAAATATTTGTTAAACACTTCTCGGATCTTCATCATCTAATCTATCTACTATATTTATTCCATCCAGGTTGTTGCACATCGGCTTATTATCTGACTAGTCACTTTTATAGGTCATCGATAGGATTGAATTTGAATTTTATTAAGAACTCATGGTCATGACAATAACTTTTAATAAATTATCGTTATGGAAGAAATGTGTTAAAGGAGCAAAGGCCTTCCTTAGAGCTCATTGCCAGTCAGCATCTGATACTTCATCAAGTCAGCAGCTTGGCGCAAGCTACCGATTAATTTACTTATCTTCCTTTAGAGTCGATAACTTACAACTGACTTGTAAGTCACTAATTTAAATAAGCAATACATACCAACTGAGGTTGGCCTTAAGATTGCCTAAAGCCCCTTTTATCACCTAAAGACCACACAGCAAGAATCTAAATCTAGACTTACAGTGTAACAAGTATCTTGCAATCACCGCTCTTACAAAACCTTACAAAATACCCCAGAATCAACACCATACATCATTGCTCCCTACACTAAGCTAAATAGCGTGAAGTAATTTATTTAACCGTATTTTTGAATAACAGTCTTGCCGCACGTCTAGAAGACAGACAGACCAGATAGCTTGTTAAAAGCTCCAAGCAAATAACGGCGCGAGGGCATGGGGTAATAAGTAAGAGTGAATGCAATCTACAGATTTGTATGAACTTACAAATTAAGACTTGTATATGTGTACAGTCACAAACAAAATAAGTTCTTCACTTTAACCGTACTCACAAAAAACCAACTGAACCTAAGACAGGTTAAACTGATGTACTGTGCCTGTACTTTAAAATAATTTATTTTGGTTCACGAAAGAATCGAATTTACTCCTTGATTGACTAATATTTTGTCCATGTAACATTTTTAGATCGATACTCACTTGTTAGTTAAAAATGTGTCCATTCAATTGTTACGACATTAAAAAAAAAATACTTAAAATGGCCAGACCATTACAAAGGTTTCACTTTGGTGTCAACGACATATTGTTGACAGGTTTATCCTATTCTGATTGTTTTCAAATGATCTAGTAAATACAGTTTGTATGCTTTCTATGTAGTCTCTTAGTACCGTAGGCTTCAAAAGTACCTTACTAGCAAAAATATGGAAACTTATGAAGATATAAACGACTCGACTGTACTTCGTTTTACATGTGGATTTAACATTTTATGAGCGTGTTGCACCTTGCTTTAGATCAGCATTATGCAATTTAATGCGTCTTGTCAGACTAGTGCAAAAAGCTGGGTCAGTATCTATGCACTCTAGTGTCTTATTTAGTGCAGAGATTGCGTAATGTATAAATTGTTGCATTTAGACGACATTATAATAAGTTGATTAAATTTACTCATTTTACACTTTCTTTTGCTCTTGTCGATCGTCTGGCAAAAATGTAGCTCAACTTTTGAACAGACTTTGACTGTTATCATGGTCGGTAATAAGTCAGGTTCGTGGAAATTATTACAAGTTTGATAGCATTGATGCCCGCCAACTAAAAAGACATATTAAAGCTTGTAGAAAAGTTAATTGCAAGGACTAATTTATAGTGTTATTTTTTATTAGCCCTTATTGTTTTACTATCGGACAAAGACCACCCCCAAGTTCTTCCCGGAAATGTTTTCCCGCACCACCCAAAATCAGCAAATCATGTCGACAAACTTTATAGTGTGAAATAAGTCAATATATCATTAGAATCGAATTCGAAATACACACAGGCATTTTCACACAAAATCATCACCTACCAGCCAATTACGTAAGAGTACTCAAGATCGTAGTCAACCATTAAAATAAGTTAATCACCACATTAAAACTATTTAGTAGTTCTAATTGAGCTATTATCACACCCGAAGTGTTTGGGCATCATTATAAGTATCATTAGTCTGATTTAAATAAAAGGGTGGGTCGGATTCCTAACGGGATCAATGATGACGAAGAATTGCTTAAAATTACGGTACAAGATTCTTTAAGAGTATCGGTGAACGAAGAAATCTAGGCACATGATGGTAGGAAGGTTGAACTTAAAGTTTTAGTTAGGATGATGGTGATGATAGTGGTATCACATGCTGGACTGATATCTACAATTGCTCTTTGCTAGATTATGTTTGTTCCTCTTACAAGACTGTGGTGGCGATTAATAATGTTTGAAGAGTCTAAAAATACCAATGAAAGAGAAGGTGAAGAGTATAAAAATTATTTATTAGAACTCATAAGCCTATATTTTCAGAAATGATTCATTGTAAAATTATTTTCAATCAGTAGTTCCAATGCCTATCTTAAGAAATATAATAATAAGAAAAAGAGCACGGGCATCATCAGTAAGAAAAGTTACTAGGGTGAAAATAATCTTTTTATTCAAACACAAACTTTTATTTTTAAAACATCCTTTTTTATGATATCCTTTAAAATATTATCAATACTTAACATTACAAGCCGGTAGAACATGAAAAACCCGTTAATATCGCCATAAACCGATGATCACCATAAGCGCCGTAATTATGGGAATCGATAAAACAATCGATCGCATTCGATTCGATTCTCGGACGATTTGGGATCGTAAACCGTTGGTTACAAATAGGCTCCTTTATAGCTTAATTATCCTTTTAAGGATTTAATTATGTTTTCATAGCGGCTGGAATGTAGGGATGTGTGTCAGTTGGTTTTAGTACTGATTAAAATAGTATATGAGGAATTTTTTTGACTTGCTGTGGTCCACTGTTGGACCGAACACTTTGCTTTTTTCATGTGTATGTCATAAACCAGCAAATATTTTGAAGTCTGTTCCACAAAAGACTCAAGATCTATTTTTGATTCAACGTTTTTTAGTTGAAGCTTAAATTTTATTCATATTTTTCTCCATCGTCCTACAACTTCCTAATTTCTAGTCATAACTATTGAAATATTAACATTAAATACTGATGCCATTGTTATGAATGTGCACCAAACAAAAAAAAACTTTTAAACCAAACCAACAACTAATACGTATATATACGTATAACATAATATTATAATATATAGCAAAACTCCATGACACCCTGAGCGTAAAGGCGATAATGAAAACACCACAGCCCATAAAAATAGACGCATGTGTCCCAATAAAAACTCTTTCATTCATCCAGAGTGTCAAGGGACATTTATTCATCTACCAAATGTATAACACCCTAATAACATTTTTAACACAAACCCCTTCAAACTATGAGAACTTGAGTAATTATAGCTCAACGGTCAAGTGTGAAACGCGATAATAAGGGAAGCGACCATTTTTATTGGACTACAACTCTACACAATATTTAATTTGATTATGACCAAGTCGATAGATCGCATTAGAATGCGGATACAGGGATATTGAAATTTAAAATCCTTCGTGATTTCTAGAGTGATTTAAAGACAGGTATAGTAACTGATGGCTGAACCGATAATCTACTAACTAAAGACTTCTCTGCAATTCTTTATGGTAAGGGTTTACACGTGGAGTATTTACATTATAGTCATAAAACTAAATAATAAGAATGATTAAATAATAAGCTAAGTATATGTATATTTCTAACCAGATTCCAGTTACTTATACGCAGAAGAGTATACTGTTACACAAATTTGTTTCTTATTATATAATAAAATATAACAGTAAAGAAAATTATTCCATTTATGACAGAATTCTTGCAAAAGACAATGATAATTCTAACGGTGGGTTTAAGTGATCGAAGTTCCTGGGCTGCTTCTAGTAGGTATTGATACAGCGACAATCTGTTAAGTCTCAAATCATCGAGTATTGCCTCGTAGAGTGGCTCTCGAATAACTTAAGCAATGTTTTTGCTTCCCACGTCTTTCGAACGCATTATTGTAAATATTATGACTGTTGGTGCGTTACATAGGTCTTACGGCAGTCAGTGTTATGGATTTTATTTCCTTGTTTTAAAAACTATTATGGGAAAGAAGAATACGTATTAAATAGCTTTATTATTGTGAAACATCGTCTATTTTTTCTCATAACAATATTTAGATTCAAGTAATTTCATGGGGATGACGAATTTGGAATTTTAGGATAATTATTTTAGTTACAGGTGAAGAATATATATGTATTATCTAAAATATGTATGTATGTGTATTTTAAGCAATTTATTATAATTTTGTTTTGTATTTTTTTGCTACCACGTTTGTCTTTTCAACACTCTTGGTTGTCTGGTAGAGAATTCCTAAGGCATTAAGTCCGCCATTTTACTTTTGTGCATAAAGTTTAAATAAATAGTTTAATCACAAATTCATATCTTCCTAGTTATGGTAGCATTTCCAGGCGTAGAATAATAAATAGTTTATTATAGAAGCCGTGTTAATAAATACATACCTTATACCAACAAGAGTCAACTAACACTGCTAGTATAAACTCAGTTTAACTTTCCACATCGTAGTAACATTAGCTGAATATCAAATATGGGATGACAAGCCATTAAGACACTTTGTCATTCCTATGACTACTATGCTAACATGGAAGTAAGGAAACTAATTTACCACATAATTGCAAAACCTAACCAGAACGGTTCATGATTAATCCTGTCTTTAATAAACCAGTTGCGAGTGCTTGCGTAACGTGGCGCCTCGCCTGTAAGTGTTTTCTTATTAGTATAATAAATTGATGCTATGATTGGCAACTATTCATTATTTTGTATAAACTTTATGTTAGATTTATGCAGAATGGATGGCAGTTTGTTTGTATTTAATTTATTGTGATCTTCCTCATCAAATTATTCTGTGCTAGGAAGTGGGCTTTTCAGGAATCTTTCAAATTTACTATTAAAGTAAATCGAGAAGAATCGAGAATTATAGTTAACTTTGACGAGTTATCCAGAATGTACATAATAATTACAGACACATTAACTGACAAACATTTTCGCGTAACTGTTAACAAGACTGGGCATTTCATTATAATGCAATGATAAAATACATCTTTGAAACATAGAAGCAGATTGTATAGTATCAAGAAACAAACTTTAAACCATAGAAAACAGACAAAACGATTCAAAACCCGAAATGTTACTCATTTACTCCAATTATTCTGAACAAGCAAACTCAGTCCGAGCCTAGTATAAATCTGTACCTTATCGCCGTCTAAGTTGATATGGCGCTCAACGCTAACGAAGTTTTTGTGCGTTCCCATTAGTTGCAAGCGTGAAGAATGCTAATCCAATGGCCTGGAGTAAAACAGACAGGCTGTCAACACACCGTCCCACATTGCAATCAGTTACAAGTATATTTGATATTAAGTGGTCTTCGGGTGAAATAGGACATCTCAGATAGTCCCGTGGGATTCTAACAGGCATTTTGGATATTTAGGTTGTTGCAACGCAGGATCATGTCTTGACAACTGATTTGCCTAAATGCGTTGAGTAGTATGTTTGGCTTTTCCAGTTCTATTTTGGTCTCGTTCTGCAGATGATGGCTTACTAGTTGATAAGTAAGAGATGTCATGCTTGGCGCAAATAAAATCTTTTTCTTTCTATGGTGTCTACAGACAACTAGCAAAGTGCCTACCTTTTGCCAAAGGCCAGGTAGGCACTTTGTCTTATCATTCTGCATGGCATGAGCTGTTAGCTTGTAGCTCCCGTCTAGTTATTAGATACTTAAATCAGTTTCACACTTTCACTGTTCTCGAAGCAGAATCTATAGTTAAACAATCGCTGTTAATTATATAATTACTCAGGTGACTCGCTTAGCAGCGAGAGTATAAACGATTAGTAAATAGAGAAAACACTATTTTGATGTGTCATTGTTTGATTCATAATTATTTCGGACAGAAGCCTCCCCAAAGAGTCAAATAAACACATCATATCGACTAGAACTGTGAGTCCTATGATTATTTAGTTCAACATTATCCATCATCATTTCAGCAGAATGAAAGTCGTTTACTGCTGGACATAGATTTCTCTCAATAGGTCGTCACATTCAGTGTGTGGTTCAGTGTAACCCATAGCCCCATAGATATCCGATTGTATCCTGTATTTATTTTATTGGTCCCATGTCAGTCTTTAAATTTCCATTTTCTACATTTCGTGAACTTCAACCATATCTTTATCCTTATTGGCAGTCTTGTTCGCTTCACTGCTGAGTATATCAAACTAAGAGATACCTTAAAATTCACCAGATCAGGTTTACAATCGCAACATGTGTACGACTCCTAGCAATCAATAAACAAGACTACTGTGCACTCACCAGCCACCAGCCCTTTACTTTAGTCCTTCACATTCACACGAAAACAAACGCAACATATTAATCCTAACAATTCGCTTATCAGTCATACTCATTATACGATACCTATTTCGATAGTACTCGGAATTTAAAGACTAATTGATTGCATTAGTAGCAAATTGTTAATTAGTCGTATATTTATAACTATGTGCATTGAGCTTTCATGTTTGTATAATAAAATGTGTTTGGCACGATCAGCAAGGATCCTTGCACGTTTTCGCGCCTGGGTTGAAGGGTGGTTTATAGATATACTGAGTGAGTCGTAGGTTCGCCTTAGTAATTCTTAGTAGGTAGTTGTTATGTAATCATTTGCAGTTTACAAAATACAGATCCGCTGATTTTGCCATGCTGTAAAGAATATGCGTCAGTTTTTTCTGCAAACAAAGGTCAAGGATATGTTGCAGCTCTTTCTACAAGCTCTAGTCGTACTGACCCAGTTTTATAAAACTGATGTCCAAAGTAAAAAATTTGCTGATGTGGCCACATTAACTCTGTGCAGAAAAGTCAATGAAAGTCAAAATCTTCTACATTCGCATCTTTTCAAATAAAAAAGAAGCTTAATCAAAATTCTATTTAAATTCCATAAACTCACCCATTTAATTTATAACGCACTAAATAAAACGAAACTGGTAAAAAAGTTTGAAAACCCTTAAGCCACCCATGACGAATTCCAAGCTCTAAGTCATAAAAGTTGACCCACAACAATGCATTATTTACCATTATATATCGGCAGGGCGACACACAGACTAATCACAAATATAAACATCACGCTAACGTAGGTGTAAAAGCGGATAGCAGCAACAACTCTGTTTGGATACAACACTAAAGCTACCAAAAACTTGACAATGAAATTGTATGGCTCAATATTGACCCTTGCGGTACGCCTGCGTTCCCACGATGTCCTGAGGAAATTTCTCATGAAATAAACTTCTTAAATGTTGAATGTAACACTAGAGGGCGCCTGCTCCCCAATATGAAGGGTAAACAAATTGCAGAACAAATATTGGATCTGATTATTCGGGTACTCGGCTGGATGAGGGTTTCAAAGGCGGCTTTTAAATCACAAAAGACGTGGTAATTGAATTGGATTTTTGTGTAATCGCTGACCACTTTTGATCCTTGTTTAACATCTTTACTGGTCCGTGTTGGGAGGCGGAGGAGTTGTTTAGTAGTGGATTCAGTTCTGGTTTAGACTAGCCATCAAATGGCTTAATTCCTTGCCTTAATTCGGAGTGTTAGCACTTTCTACTTCTCTGACATGAAATTTATATTTAAACTTTTACCCACTAGCCTATTTAGGAAGCTACCAAGCAGCAGGATGTCTGACTCTATTGAGACTTCGGAACAGAACGACTACGATTTACTTACTAGGAAATTTTAAAGGAAAGTTATAAAGTTAAGTTTATAAACTCTAGAATATTTATTTATTTATGGGAAACTAACAGATATAACTTGTTGCCTGATTTTGATGATGATTTTCAAAGTACTTAAATCGTTTAGTTTTGATAGTTTGAGAATTTCATCTTTATTTCCTAAACCCAATGCGTTATACTCTCAACACACTCTCCATAGAGAACTAATGTACATTTGTCTAAGATTAAATCCATCGTTTGTACTTTATCCTTTTGATTTATGAATGCCATGCACTTGACGTTCGCATTTAAGTATAATTATCACAAATCATAATGTTTGAATTGTATTTACTGTACAAGTTTGTATGGCTAGTATAGTATTTTCTTAAATGGACTTCTTTAGACATAAATGAACAACGTCAAAAACTTCAATCAATTTTGAATCTAATGTTCGCTGTCTTCAAAGTTCTAACTACTTTGAAACCGTCCTTTATATAGCGTACATTTTCTTGAACAAAATAGCCCTAAAGGACTATTTTGTGCTTTATGGATTTGGATGGAAAGCTGAAATTGCTGTGTGTGGAAAAGTAAAGGTGGCACAACATAGCATGAGCTCCTGCTGCGTTGTTTGTTACAGTTGTCAGTATAGTAATTTAAATTTATCAGTTATGGTTACGAGAAGTTTCCCATTTTGATATCGACGAATTCGCAAAATGGGTTTTCATGGTGGTTCGGTATCGCACGCCGGATAATCGATCCTAACAGTAATTATCTAGAATAGGTATGATGAATAAAAAATATTTTTTAGTCCGTCAGTTAGATTACTTAAAAAATATTGGTCACGTATTTTTCTTTTGTCACGTTAACTAAAAATTATGGCGATACAGTGCATGAAATTATCGCATGCCGTCTTATCTTGGTACACTTTTTACATAGAAGTTACGACACAAGCCCCCACTCCCGAACTTTGATGCGCTTTATCTTGGTGTAGACATGGGCGCCGCGTCGCCCCCGCGCGCCGCCGCCGCCGCCGCCACTTGCTGCTCGGCGTGAGCTAGGCTAGCACGTGCCATTTTGTTTCGGTTTTTTTTTGTGTTTCATTTTAAAATGACCAGTTTATTAAATATTAGTATAAACAAACTCTCTATAACCGTGCTTTATGATGCTAAAACTCGTAGCAGTTTTTGTTGGAAGTACTTCGGAAATATTGTTATTACTGAAGAAAATAACAAAAAGAGAATTTTGAATCCTGATCAAGTATATTGCTCAGCTTGTCTTACAGCAGTTAAAGCTGAAAGTGATGGTGACGGCGTGTCATTTAGATCGTAAGTACTTTACTTTTTTAAACCAAAATGCTTTTTTAGCTTTCATTAATCTTTTCTAACCTCAATTTTTACGATAATTCCTTAAAATTCGTTTATTTTTGCCTGTTCCTGCAAAAGTGACCTTTGTTCTTACTCTAAATGTTTTAAAAATCGCGTTTTTATTACATACTTACCTAGCTTAAATGCATAAATGTTATCAATCATCAAAGTTTATGTTACCTATGATGGTTTACATTACACTGCTTTCTAACGCCTAGTTTTATCGCTGAAGCAAACGTATAATTTCAACCGAACAAAACAAATTTTATTATTAGCATACTTTATTATCTGATTTCTAATTTAAAACATTGACATCTGAGAATCGTTTGTTTGAGTTTAGATTTAACATTTTATAAGCAGGCATGAAGGTGATGGGCTTTTTGCTTAATTTGTTACAGTGTTAAAATAAAGTGTTATAGTAAAACTGTCAGTACTGGAAATTTAACTCGTCACCTACGAGATGATCATGATATTCGAGATGACCCTGCTTCCGCTAATAAAGCCAAAACTAACATCAAAGACTTTTTCACTGCTAAGCGTCCTGCTAAAACTAATACTGCTTCTGGTTCAAAAACTGCAAAAGTCACACCGAAACATGATAAATGGCTGCTGGCTAGAGATGTAGCTCTTTGGTTTTCCAAATCTTTGCTTCCATTTGACTCAATTTCTGATGAAGGGATGGTGGATTTTTTTAAGGTACCGATCTATTTCAGTAATTTACTATTGCCTTTCTTCCTATTCGGATAACCCTGGCCCTGGCCCCTGGAAGTACATATGTGAGATTGACTTCTGTACCTGTCTATTTCGTGAACGAACTCAAGAATTACTTTAATTTTAGAAATACGGCATAATCTTGAATGAAGACGACCTTCCGTGTCACGACATACTGTGAGTGGTACAGCGCTGTCCGATGTATACGAGTGCATGCTGAGCAACGTTAAAGAAAGAATCCACATGGACACGCCTCGACACTGTGCTATGACCTTTGATTTATGGACAGATCAATACAGGAAACTGAATTATATTACGTTTACTCTACATTATTTGACAGCTGGTAGGCAATTTTCATAGAAAGATACGAATTCACAGAAAAAAATTAAACTTAACGTAAATATCAAGACGTTTCTGCTTGTTTCCTCAGCCAAGCAATAAAATTTAGCTTTTGACTTTGAAGTTTTTTTCTTACATGATATAAAAACGGAATTATATTTTTGTATTTCTTATGTATTCTAATTATTTCCCTGATTGCAGATTTTGAACTGAAGTCATTGACTCTGAGTACTCACACTGTGACTGGAAAAAAAACAGGAGAAAAGATAAGTGAAATGATCCAGGGCGTAAAGAAAAAGTTTGGACTAGATGCGAAAAATATCTACGCTGTTACGGATGCTGGCAGCAACGTGAAACGGGCAGTTTCGTTGGGAAACATGGAGCACCATTTGTGCCTCGGACATGGGCTTCATAACCTTGTGTAAAAAACACCAAGACTTGGTGTTTTTTTTTTTATTTGAATAAGCGAAAAATTCGTGGCCAATATTTTATGACATTTTAATTGGCGGACTAAATAGAATTTGCTGTTTCGTACCCGGTCATCATCCCTATAATATTGTAAGGAAATCGCGGCACATAACTGTTTACCATGAATTTGATATGGACATTAAATAAGCTGATAGGAGTGGGATGCCACCCAGTTAGAGAAATAGACGATGTGAAGATTATATTTCGCAAGTAGTTTATAAGGACCAAACACATTTTGGTCTTATCTAACAAGAGGATTTGGTCTTAACTAAAGACCTGAAATCTTTGTGGGCAGTATAACAGTTTTAAAGCCAACTAGTATTAATACATCATCACTGCTCTCAAAAACGGTGAAGGAAAACATCGTGAGGAAACCGGCATGTCTTAGAACCAAACATTCGAAGACATGTGACATCCACCAACATGCATTGAGCCCGCGTGGTGGATTACGGCCCATTCTCTCGCACAGAGAGAAGGCCTGCACGCACAACGGACCAAATGCGAGTCTAAGTGCGGAAAAGGGGTCCATCGAACCTATCCTATCCTAAGCCAACTAGTAATGGATCACTGCCTATCTCACTAAAATTGTCGGAAGCGTCAATGGAAAACCTCGTTTTATACTTTTTTTCTCATGCCAAAACATTTTGGAGTTTTTGACAACCGTTATCAGGAATAGAATGATATTTTATGTGGGTCAATGAACAGCAAGAATCTCTTAGAAATCTATTCGCATCCAACGAGATTTATGATCAATCGTAAATTTGAGTGACACAACCTTCCGGATCGCTGCATGTCTGCGCCTGGGTACTCCCAGCGTAAAAAAATATTACGTTCATCAATACTAAGCAAATTATTATAATGTAAAGTTGTCATTTTATAAATAAAACATTAAATTATACAATTATTAAATTAAATAAATCGTAAATATATTTAAATATCTATGGTATCCTAGAATAAACGACATTAAATTGTCATCGTAATAACTTGTACAAATTCTTCAGCTAGCGCCACGTGTATGGCTGAAATATAATCCAGCGACGCGTCGTATGAATATAATATACTACATATTCACTACTATATTCACAAGACTTGGCAGCGAGTTTGTAAACTCACTTACGAAGTGTCAAAACTCAATTATTATAATTTTCCACGCAATCTAGATAAGGATGTAATAATGTGTGAAGATGATTTGACTATGTTGCTTGATCATAGTTGAATTTAGTCTAATTTGTTGAGTCCTCCTGAGTATGAAAGAAAGTCTGAATTGTAGCTTCCTGGCCAATAACTTGCTTTTCTGAAGAGCTAACTTTAAATTACTGGGTCGTAATAAAAGTAATACATCCAGTTACATTTAACTTGTCTCTATTTAATGTTTGTTTTCCCAATTTAAGAGAACAAAATGCAATGTTTTTTTGTTGCCTGCACGTATCAAACTGACGAACATGCATACAATTATTTTAAATTTTATTAAGGATGGTATTCTTAAGTCCAAAGTGCATCTTTTAGGTAGTTAAACTACTAATAACTATGTTCTTCTTATTATTTAGTCTGACCTCTCACTTAAATACGTTTTTATTATAACTTGGGAATCTGAATTATCTTAACTACAACCTTAATATTGTTAACTACATCGTTACCTCGAAAACACTGTAATCCATGTTTCATAACACACGTATTATCACGGATTTGCTGGTTAACAGGTTCCCATTCGGCGTCCTTAACCAAGGAAGCTAGTTAGGTGTCAAACGATCATATCTGGCACTCAGGTCACGATTCCGAATTATAATAAACTGAATATCCATCTACGGAGTTAGAACTTGTGTTGATTTCGCTATTAGACTTATAAGACGAATATATGGTTATTAGAGTAACGGGACTTGAAGGATTTAATGGTGCAAACGATAATTATGATTCTGTTGATAGCCTTAATGTATGAACCGGTTGAAAAGTTCATGTTTTAAGTCTATGAAGATGTTATATGACAGTATAATTTATTATTGCTACAGGAACTATTTCCTTTGCAACGCCATCTAGACTATAAGAAGTTGTTTCTCTACCATTTCTATTTCAATAATTTCCAGGGTTAAAATAAACTCATGACATTGATCACTTATATCCAGTATTCTTGATTGTTGCTGATATGCAAGAAATAAAGGAGAAAAATGTACAATCAATAACGTCACATATCATTTACGTTCAATCAAAGCTATTGTAACTAATTAAAAATATTTCTCCTTGTTTCAGATACATCACAAACGTTTGACCTCTTACGGAGAACAAAATTACAAAGGTACCTATCATTAACTACTTGTTACTCTCGTCATTATCAATTATTGTTTTGGCATTGAATACAGAAAATAATAAAATTGCAAATGTCAAATCGATCAACATAAATCTTTATAAAAATACAATAAAAAGTAATGATATCGGTCGGTAGAATTGTGTTTATGAAACTATGACTTGTTTAATGATGCAGGAATTTACAGATAGATTGGTTCAGAAGCATTCATTTGTATCGATGTTGTTTAGTGCAAACATGTGTTTGCAAATAGTAGCAAATAACAATTAAGTTGATAACAAATTTGACAAATATTTTTTTCATCATTCTAAATACCCATTGCTAGAAAAGTAATTGATAGAATTCATCACATCCAAAATAAATACAAAAATGACTCTAATATAACAGTAATTTTATCCAACTCAGTATTTTCGGAAAGCGTGATATATGGATAAATTTTATGATTTTGGACATCATCTTTTCCGACTGTCCGTCGGGAAAGATGCTGTCAATCATTTACACCTCTGACGTTAACACATTTCAAGATTCCCGAAACAACAGCACTGAAACTCAAAACTACATCTCAATCCTAATCAAAGTCAATTATGACTTCGGAATTCTTAACATCAATTATAACAACAGTGCCATGACTAAACCTGTTAACAGCCGATGACAAACGATGTGACAAACGTCACTGTTAATTTGTCACCACTTCTTTTTTCTTTTCTCTCATTTGAGCACTTTCATTGAAACAGACGGCTTTCTTCACATCTCAATTTAGATTTTTAAACGGCTACGCATTGTGGCGATTCACTTTGAAGCTTTTAAGTGATCATTATGAAGTGTCTCTTGATTGATTTTTGGCGTCGTTGTTTTCTTTTTTTTTGTGATTTATTCTCGGATACATCTTTAAAAATTCACTTAGCGCTGCAAAAAGTCGTCAATTTAGCCTGATTTATTTAGCAATTCGAATTCATGTAATTCTTAATCATATTCTTTTCTTTACACGCTTTACAGGTCTTATGACTTACCTAAGTCCAGATTTTATCAAAATATCATAACAATTGGTTCATTGGTTAGATTTTGATAAAATCAACATTCCATTTGTAGTCAAACATTTTATTGAACCAAGAATCGATATCTGCGTTAAGAATGATGTAGCCATACCCATAGTTAGTTCAATAAGCAAGATCTAACTGATAACCTGGTCCATATATGGGGTCGAATTAAGTGAATGTTAGAACAAATTGCGATCGCCATACTGCCATGTAAAGCTCGTAATGAATTGTTAATTGTTCTAATGGTCAATGTATGACATGATTATTGCCGCCCAGATAAGATCTATGATTGACTGATAGAGCTGCTTGCCGTTGAGTTTGCCAATGGGTTTGGAATTTATTTTGACATTTCATAAATGTGAAGTATGTGCACGAATTTCAATGACTTGGGAGAAAATCGTAAAGGTTGTTGAATTAAGGAACAAACAAAAAGATGGGTGAGTGAAAAATGATCTCTTTTAAATCGTAAAATATGCAGTAGAGTACATCAATTAGGAAATAGAAAGTCTATTTACATTTATGGAAGCAAAAGAGTCTTAGCCCTATTTTATGCCTATTATTAAATGATAAGTAAATAAACTGATCATGCGCAAGCTAACGAGCACTGAAACAGTTCCTGTATGCAAATCAGACCCCGGCAGTTAGCCGGTAAAAAGGCGCGAAGGGATGTATGGTGGCCACGCGAAGATATAGAAATGACACTCTTGACAGCAATTTAAAGGCCTTTAAAATATGCAACATTTAATACAGACGAATGAGTGTCGCCAGTTCATTTATAGACACTTTGAACTTCATTGCACACAGTCAAGTGCATTTCTCCAATTCACAGGTCAAGTTTAAACAACTATTTTGATTGGGGCAAATTGGCGCTAATGTCTCAAACCATTCTGTCATCTTCTATCAATGAAACACGCTTGTTGTTGCCAACGATAAATAATGCCGTTTTAATTTAGAACTTTAACTTCAAGAAATAAGGTTGAGTTTGACAAAGTTTTATTTTTGCAAAGAAATGTAAGTTTGTTTAGCGTTATTGTATCTGATTATCGCTTTGTATCATAGATCTGTCATTAAAAGGTTTGAAGTAATGCTGCGTCATAAGATATTTATAGACATTTGCTCGGTAACGAATTTACCTTTCGATTATATATTCAGTAAATAAGTGCTTTGACTGACAGATTTAAGACTTCATAGAAGTACTCGCGAATCTCAGTCTTGTAAATAATATTGGCCTGACATATTTTTTGTGGAACTTGTTTATTGACTATACAACAATACACGAGTGGGGTTTGAGAATATAAGTCCGTAAAAATTGAAGATAAACAAGATCATTTTTTTAAAAACAATACCACTTAAATATACTTCAGTACTTCAGTTTCTTTTTTTCAGTCTTCTTAGTCAACTGTTACTGTTGACGTAGCCAATTCAATTATTACAAATCATCTTAATGATGATTGACTTGTTTGCTTGTTACCCTAAATAATGCGTTTTATGTTATAATTTAGATAAATATGTTAGAACCTTTTCAATTACGTTAGACACCATTTTATACAATTTTTTACGCAATTAAATGATTATGAAGAACTAAATAAACAAAGTAGGTATTCATACTTACAATAATAAAAAAGATATCAGACACACTATTACTAACAACTAACAAACCACTGCTCTAATAAAGCCATGATAATTAAATGTTTCACTAAGCTAATAGAATAACAAGCGCTTGCGAGCAATTAACTAAGATTGATAACTCGACAGTTCACAGACACGGCAAAATTGCCGCTCCGCCATGTCAGCCGTCATATGATTCATAGACTTGGTTTTCAATTAAATTTATTGAGCCTTAGCCTCAAGCTTCAGGTGAAGGATTTAATTAGCTCTTTTCCTAGCTTTAATGTGGTGAGTGGGTATTTATTTAGTAAGTTGAGCTTTATTAATTTGTTTTACTGACAGTTCAATTCTGAGTTGCCAGTTTTTGACGCTAGCTAAATTTCTGCCACAATATTTCTTGTTTCAATTTCGTTGCGTTATTTAGCATAATTTTATTCATCACCAGCCTTTGAACTTTCCCACTGCTGTTTCACATGCCTCATCTCTGTAAGATGGTGAATTGGCCCAATGTGGGTTGGTGGATCACATGTCTTGGAATTTTTAGTTCTAGGACATGCTGGTTTCCTCGCATGTTCATGTTTCGTTACCGTTTTTAGGGCAGTGAAATAATTTTCACTAAGTAAAGTGCCTGCCTAGGTTCAAACCTACGACACGTGAGCCGAGGCCATTACCACTGGGCCAGCACTGTTGTGGTATACGTCTGCGATGAAATCTTACACCTCATAAACACTTAATTCTGGTACAGTTTTTATGATTTCGGATTTATTATACAAATTTCTATAAGCTTTTTAGGTTATAAATACATACCCTGATAAAAATTCAGACCAACCGCAGACATCATAATTTTCATTGCAAATTTCACACGTATTGAAATGAGAAAAGCTTTCGGTTCTTAAATTCGTCCTTCATTAAAGACCCACCGCGGTGGTACTGCATCATCATACTCTTCATTTTATCACTAACCTACATCAGAACATTTTGCATACAAAAGCTTTTTGGTATTAGTATGATCACTTACGTTTGGTTTTGATCGCGCATCAAATGTGTGCATTACGTTTATTGGCGATAAATTGTGAACACGGGCGGTGAAAGAAACGTTACTGTTTAAGTGAAAAAAGTGGGTGGCACGGGTAGCCCACATCAATAGAGAAAAAACCTTGACACACGGAGAGGATTTCAAAACTTAAGATGAATTTATTGTTTGCTTCTTAATGTCAAAGCAAAAATAACTTGACCTAGGCCTAGTTTCTGCAAAAAGAAATCTCAAAATTTTCACTTCAATTTTCAATTTGTCAAAGTCGCGATTGTGATTGGTCGAATAACTTTTCAACAGGCATTCTTATCACTTGATTTGCGTTTAATTTTTAACGAATTGATCTTACGGAAACCGGGGGCTGGTCATTGCAATAAACATCATGTTTAGATTTCATTACACTTGTTGAAACCTCGTCAGTTTCAAACCTTTTCTTCTTACTCACTTTCAAAATCGTGACTTTTCAAAATGGGCCTCCAACATTTTTATGCTCGGTCTGAATTATAATATATCACGTGTGTACCGGGCATTCCCGTCGCTGTTTCGGTGGTAGGTAGAGATCTCACCCGGTGGTCGTTTGAACACAGTTGTCGATAAATCCGAACTTGTCATGTTCTGCACCCACATTTTTATTCATCACCTCGAGATCTTTTTATTTGAGGTGTTGAAGACTCCCGCGGTTCTCTTTAAATTTATTATGTCGATGATCTCTTTCTTGTTCATAAATTCTCTTTGGAGATATTTTATTGGTCTTGAGTTTATTAAACACGTCTGCGAGCTCTTTTTTTTTTTTTTTTTTATTTGTTATAGGCTCGCGTTTGACCACTATCTCGCTTGCTCTTTATTTGATTTCGGTACATCTTGTTAATCGATTTGTTTATTTATGGTTTTATTGTTATCGTTGTATGGTATTCGTGCAGGTACTTCACGAGTAATTTCAGAACCATTAAAACTAAGTACCATACCACCAACAAAGCCATAATCTTAACACAAATCTATTTTCACATTGAAAACTTAAAACAAATTAATTTCCCCATAAGTTTACAGCTAACAACAGTTCACTAAACCGACGACTTCCTACTTATACAGTCCTGGTAGTAATCACGTGCAAACGGCCAAACAATCAACACTTGCTTGTCTAAAGTGGGAAAGCAGAGATTTAGACACAACAAGAGCAATACTGAGGGCTATATATAGATGGCTTACGTCTTACGAGTCAAAACATAGTTTAATTTTAAACGCACGATTAGAGTTTGCGATCGGGTAGGTGTTGTGTTGATTTAGCAATTGAATGTCTCCTTGTTAACGTATACTCGTATAGTAACAAACGTTCTTTAGTCCGCGTTCGTTATGTTTTACATCTGCTATTGTGTTATATATGGCATTTCAAGATTAGAAAAATTACTTTCACTTTATGAAGCGGTTTTATAGGCTGATGCCTTGTTTAGCGTGGCTTACTTTTCAATCAGTTTTCAATTAAGTTAATCATAGTAAGATTAGCCCTGTCTCAATTCTAGTTATATACTTGGATATAAATCTGAACCATCTGTACCTACTTCCTTAGATTCTTCCTTTCATTCGTTACAGTCGTTGTCCACGCTAGATATCTATATCTTCAAAAGTGTGGAATAACGTTCTAATTACACCAAAAATAAAAACATTCCTACTCATTTTCAATAAAACTACATACAATTTCAGCTTCAAAGTGAATTATAATGAACTATCAAGAAAACGTATGCAATTTACATAAACGTACCACCCAAAAATTATTCTATGGAAATCAACTACTGTATTGCAGTCCACTGCAGGACTATGTTACAATTTGACATTTTCAGGGTTTGCCAGTCGTTGCAGCTAGGTTGGTTTTTGATGTACAAATGTTGCTTTCACGCGCGGTTGACTGTATCTACAAACAATCTGTTACTATTTCAAACATATAATTAAGTTCGTTATGTGTTATGATGTTCATTGTCATCTTAGAGATAATTATTACGGAATGTGCTGCTTTTTAAAATTATGCTCTTGGCCTAAGACCCGAGTAAGGATTTATCTATCTCCACCTATCTGTATTAATGGATAAAAGGCATTTTATATCAAAATTAATATGTTAAAAAATATATCGCTTGTGTATGTCTAAAAGATCCTGTCAAGAATATAATTTAAAAAAAAATGAAAAATGAATTCGATGTATTAAGATAAACCAAGTAACAAACAGCAGAAGAGACTAAGGTCGGATCCTCTACTATCTCTTTGTTATGGCTTCTAGACCATTGTAAAGGATGTTGCTTGAACGAATATACAAAGATACTTAATATTTCGGTGTTATTATATCTCATTACTATTTTCTTCCTTTTTCATATTTTGGAGGGGAAGGCTATAGATAATATGGATGGATTATGTGAGGAGTGATATGAAAGAAAAGAGAGACAGTGGAAAGGACGGTATGGAAGAAGAAGAAGTGTTGCACTGACCCCAAGTAATATGGAACAACACCAAGAAGATGATGATTACTATTTTCCACCATCTGCTGCAGCTAGATTAAGACCTTTCTCACTAAGGCAATGCGCAGACTGACTCAGCACTATCTAGGTATTAGACAGACTATTGTGCTGCTATGAAAACAATGAGGGCGTGCACACCCTCAATAAAATAGTGACCAAATCAAAGTTGTGAAAACCCAATTTTGGCACAAGACACTGCATAATTGCCTTCTAAGACCACAATACCGGCTCTCCAATTCTATAATTGGAAACAAAACATTTATTAAAGGTAATAACTCTGTTTAGTTCAAAACATAGGGAATAAACCACAGCTGGCTTCAAAATAGTAAAATGATAATAATATAGTTAGATGTTTTGGCACTGTTTTAGCTAAACACCGATAAATTTTGTAATAATTGATAATCGATAAACCGGTACATGGAACAGTATCGATTTGTAAAGATAAAATAAAAATAAATAAACCGAGTACCAAAGCAAAACACTAAGAATTTCTAAAGTACCTTTCGTTTCGGAAGTCGGTGTCTTTGTTATCTTTTGTTTTATTAATTTACAACGCCTACGGTTTATTTATTTATTTATTATACGCTTTATTGTACACCATAAAATACATTAATAAAAAGAAACTTAAGTCTAATACACATACAATGGGCGGCCTTATCGCATACCGCGATCTCTTCCAGGCAACCTGGTATGGACAGTAATTGCTTGGACATGAAATGGGGCGGTCATTGGTGTAACAATAACAGTGCTAAAATGATATACTGCAATAGATACACAGATAAATACATAAGCTATGTAATAGATACATAAATACATACATACCCACTTAATATAAAGGCAAATAAAAAGAAATACAAAAAAAAAATGACGACAATCTGTTGATAATGACAGTTCTGTTTGAATTTGACAAGCTAAAAAGAAGATAGCGACAGATAATGTTCCTTTTATGTTTTTGTTTTTATTTTATTTTGACAAATCGATATTGTTTCATGTACCGGATCGATCCTCCACTGGATCATAACGACCAAAATTTGATGGAGTATAACTGACTAGCTTTAGCAAAAGGGTTATATATATAAGTCAACTCATTTCTGCTTCCTTTTCTAAATATGGCAATTTTTGTAACACACTGTATCCTTGTCCTCCTCGAAGGACTTAATGTGATAGAACCTCTATTAACAAACTGGGGTCAAACTCAACATTTTAGTAATATGAAGGCTTTATTCAAAGAAATATTCAAAAGTTCAAAATATGTGCGACCAATACCAAATAATTTGGTTTTTAGACAACCGCTATCGCTGGTGAAACAAAAACATTTGTGTCTAAATTCCTTGGCAAGATTTCGTATTCACCTCGGCCGAAAGATGCATCCACAATAATTAGATGTCCTCCCATTTTGTCTGATTATGATGATGAGAAAACAGTCTCGTAAGCACTTATAATTATGTTACCTCTTGGAATGCGAATAGCACAGTTGCTTATTGTAAGACAAGTCAATAAATCGTATACCATACAGGCTGTGCGTGCTATACAAGTGCCGTATACGAGATATACAAGCCGGTCCACCTGTAACTGCTCGTAATCCACGCGATAGCCATCGGGGAGTGCCTCCTCTCGCTTCGTTCTAGATAAGGTACTGTTGTAGGGACTAGTCTTCTTAAATTCCAGTAGTTTTATTTGGGTTGTTGACTGCTCTAAGGAGCTAAAAATGGTGGTTTTTACCTACAACAGTGAAATATATGTGTCCAGTAAATCCAGAGACAGGAAGCGTGTAAAATTTGACATTTATTATGGACAAATCTAATGAGTTGGATGCATAGATAAGCTAATGAAATCCATTTGAGTCAGCTGGATACAAAAAAACCATCCGATGTGAAGATGTTTCTGTACAGCTGTTGACGTAATTCAGCTGAACTACTGGACTTTATAAATAAAACAGTTTTCCTAGGAATCACTCTAGAATTCTAGATGACAAATTATAATGGGGTCCTCACATAACATCTCTTGCAGGTCGGCTAAGCTCAGCCGCGGCTAGAAAGATAAGACAAGTAACACATGTAGAAACAACGCGTTTGGTTTATTTTAGTTACTTTCACAGCATTATGTCATACAGTATTTCGCTGTGGTGTCAGGTGGCTGACATTGACTGCATATTAATATTGCATAAGAGAGCCGTCAGAGCCATTTATAAGTAAACCCTTCTTGTCTTAAACGATCATATTAATATTATATTAATATGACCGTTTCTCATTTATGAAAATATTAAGTATTTAAAAAAATAAACATCTCTTTAGTAAAGTTAGTGATAGACACAATTATAATACTAGAAATAAATATAAGTTATATCAACCATGTTATAGAAAACCTAAAGTGCACAATTCTTTCCTGGTGCACTGTGTTAAATTCTATAACAAAATACCTTGTGATATATTAAAACTTAAAAAAAAAGAAAATTTTAAAATTTTGTTAAAAGCTCACTTTTTAAACAAGCATATTACAAATAAGATTATTATATTCAAGATAAGAATACTTGGAAACATGCTGATCCTGCTCCACAAGGCAATCTTTAGTGTAGACAAACATTTTTTTAAATTTATATGCCTATTCATAGTTAGTGCATCATTTTTTGTTATAAGAAATTGACTCACACACTGTTCCGTTGTTGTTGAATTAGGTATTTTCTCTATTATTTCAATATTTGTATATGTGTGAGAACCATGTTCCTATTTATCAATTGAATGAATTATCAGTGCATGCTTGTCATATTTTATACCTATACGTCGTATAGTATGTAGTGCAATTCTATGTGCATCGTCCTAACTTATATAAATTAATAAATGTAACCATTATAAAACATTTTTTTAAAGAGTAAATGTGGTGTTTCTTGTCCATTCTTCTCCATAACAAGCTGTTGTTCCGAATAGACTGTAAAATCAATAATTATTATTACTTGTACATTTTAAATTTGACTTTTGACATTGACTTTAATTGTGATGATGCAATCTAATTATAAGCTCCTAGATTATAAAACTCCAAAGTCAGTTTCTGGAAAAATCCTTGCTGCGACAATACCAGAATGTTTTGTGTATTAATCTCAGTTAGCACTTGCGCCAATCTCTGTACCTTGTACAAGATCAAGATGCGAGTCCGAGTGTATTCGGCTCGATGTCTCAATTAAACGTTTTATTGGCCAATTTGCGCTACACCGCCACAGAAGAAAAAAATGGCAGTCGTTTATAATTTCTCGCTTTTTTCTTAATCTTTATATGGTTTGAATTGATGTCGGTTACGTTTTTGTAGCTGTTAATAGCTTTGTAGTCATATGTCGTTGTCATGATGAGTGGTATTTTTTTAATAATATTTTATTTCGATTGAAGATAAAAGTATTTATAGATTTTCGGAGAGAAGCGGCCTGATGAGTAGATTTCACTGCACTTTCTGTTGTTGTTATAGAATCAAGCAGGTGATCCACCTTATTGTACAATCTTGAATACTTAATGATTATCTCAGCGTCATTATTATCTTTTTCTTATCTTGATTAGGGATGTTACGGAGGTTCGATACCGATTCCGAAAAGTCGAAACTTCGGATTGTTTTTAAACCTCCGATTTCGATTTCAGTTCCGAAACATCGGAGGTTATCGGAAGTCGATGCGCAACGGCGGCGGCGGCACGCGGTCACAGTTAACGTGTTATTTATTAATACTGATTACGATTTTAGACAACTGATTATTTTTTTTAATGCGTTTTTAGGTACATTGTTTTTGAGCTAAAATTAAAAGCTGATTAACAGCGTCTGTTATTCATTAAACCTGCTTTCTTAAAAGAAAGCACATGTTCTTCAGCCTCCGCCTCCGATTGCAATTTCCATTCCGTTTCCGATTCCGATAAACCAAATTTAAAAGCTCCAATGCCAGCTTCAGTTCCGATATCATCACTTCTGTAACATCTCTAATTCATTCATTTAGAGTCGCCTGAACATGCCTTTTTCTTCCATAGTAATAGTAACTATACGTACTCTATTAATCATATCTGAGTCGCCATCCCCTTCCTAGACATATTATCATCTTTGACACAGTCAATCAAGTTTTCTAACGATTAAATTGAACTCCTTCAAATATGGTCAATCATGAAATTAATTATGAGCACAGCGTCGGCGACAGCTTGATGGAACAGCACAATTTTTTTCTGAAACAGTTGATTAGACCTGTTCTACTACTTACCGAGGTAGGTACTGTTCCAATAAGTAATTATGTTAAATGCAAATGAAACAAAACAACGCAAATCCGAATAGCCTTGCAGTGTCAATAACACATTGACAACAAGGCAATGCAAGAAAACAGCCAAGGTATTAATTCTTCTGCGGATTTGCGCCTGCCAGTGTAAATTAGCCCCGACAGAGGGCAGCACTGGCAGCCTATGGCCATATTTTAGACAATAACATTAAACTAAGCTAAATAAATTTATATTTGTCTAAGTTAAATACCTATTTGTATGGTAATAGACACGTCAAACGTTAAATTACACTTAATAGGTAACAGTTGTAATAAGTTGTTGTTGTTCTGCATTCCGTTTTGGCAGTTCACTTTCGTGGGTTTGATTTTTAAATTCCTTAGGACGCACTACACGTCCGCGTCCGTGATCCGTGTTCGTAATTTGAGTTCCGAGATCAAAATGTTCTGAATGATGGCAGATTACGACGGATAGAGTTCGGAGTTCGGTATTGCGTAAGCTTTAGAGCTCATATTTACGAACGCACACACTTTCAATCACAATGTATGGGAATTCCTGATCCATTATTTCATATGTTTAAAAAATCGTCTGTTCGACATCATTAACCACGCAATGAATACTGTTGAAATGATTGTGTGAATTTGTGTGTTACCTATGCAACTGCAACGCCGCTTGTTTCATGTGTAGTAGATTTTTAAAGTAATTGCTCGAAACAATGTAAGCTACTCAAAATCACGGCAGGTAAAAGCAAGTCTTTAGTTCCAATAGTTATATTTTCTTGAATCTTAATTAACATAAAACAAAATTACTCTCGCGTATCCTAGCACCATCATACCAAATTAACCTAGAATTTCACCTATCACTCCATCGCTTACTTCTTCTCATAAAAGACTCTCAGAAAATTTAAACAATAGACAAAATTTCGCGAATACATCAAGCTAAACAAAAACATCAAGAGTCGATAAAAGTGAACCTCATTACAAGGCCACCATTTCCTGTCTCTAATAAATGTGTCTGTAACTAATGGCCGTTTGGACATATACCTTAGGGTTACCAGAATAACTAAAAAATCCCGACCGAAAGGTTTCTTTTTAACCAACTTCTCAAAAATCTATTCGGCTGTTTTTTTTATGTTTGTTACCTCAGAACTTTTAATTGGATGAACCGATTCTGATGATTCTTTTTTTATTTGAAAGCTGGTGCTCGTCATGTCGTCCCATTTTCTTTTAAATTTTCATCAAGATCTGATGAAGAACTTCTGAGAAACACATCAGAACTCTTCAATAAATGACGGCAAATCACTCGCGATAGATCCAATCGCATGTCTGTTTATTGTTTACACTATTTCATAACATAATATCACACTGGTACGCTTTAAAGGGGTACGCAGATGTGAACAGTTCACCTTGGTATACTCTCATTGCACCGGTTTTGTTTAAGTTTCATGTTATTGGGTTAATCTATTCTAGCTTTACTGTGGGCACTATACGCGTAGATGAAGGCCTATAGAACTGGTCCATTATGTACCTCAACTAATCAGTGAAAAATAAAAAACTTTTTTACAAAAATTACAACCGTCTTCCAAACAAAAACACTACAAAGTGAAAAATAACTTCAGATTCGGAAGTCGGTGTCAAAAAACGAAGAAACAAAAACAGAAACACTGACTGCCGATACTGAAGTTATTTTTCACTTTGTAGTGTTTTTGTTTGGAAGTCGGTTGTAATTTTTGTAAAAAGTTTTTTTCTGCTTCATGTCGCTGGCACGACAGTCGTTCAAATTTATTTGCCCCAAAACTTAACCATTTCCACGGCGTCATAAGTTGCAGCGTATAGCACACATCACCCTGGTTGCATGTTATGGGGCATAGAGGATAGGACAGGAGGTGGAGCATGGGTTGGGTCTCGGCACCTCATACACACCCTTCTCTTTGGGTTCTGAGGCGGTTCAGGGACTTCCAGATAAACCACGGAAGGTTTGACTCCCCAGGTGGTTGATGTTAGACGTCTGAGTAAGTACGGGGTTAGGTAGGTGGCGGATACCTTCCTATTAATTATTAAGTGTTAATTGTTTTGATTGGATATTATTTAGTTTTGTTGATGATCTAACAAATAAAACAACTGCTAAGTAACATATTTAAAAATAACTCAGAGACCTGACCAAAGCATAAAAAACTAAGTATATCAGGAAAATAGGGAAGATGACTAAAACTACTTTTTTTCTGTCAAGTAATTTAATAAAAAAATATCGAACCCGCTCTTTTTGGATTAATAAAATACGGCCGAAATGTCGCATGACGTCAAGCCTATGTGCAATTTATACGAAGATATGACGTAGCAAGCCCCCACTCCTTATATCTTAGTACTAGCTGACCCTCGCGGCTGCGCTCCCGTGAACTGGCTACCTACCTACCTACCACCCACCTATCTACCATACCTACTCTACCCACCTACCCTGCCTACCTTACTAACCCTACCCTACCTTAATTACCCTACCTACCCTACCCTACCCTACCCTACCATACCTTCCCTACCGACCCTACCGTACTTTTACCTTTCCTACTCTACCTACCCTACCCTACCGACATAACAATTTGTTAAACTATTTATTTGAGTAAGAATATTATACTACAATACGAATGTAACCCACTTTTGTTTCTACCGTCGATCTAATTAAAATTTAGAACATAAAAGCTGCTATTGTGACTAAACTATGATAGTTAAATATATTCTCTCGCAGACTCTTTTGTAGGTAATCATGTAGCACATAATTTCTATATATCATCGATAGTTTTCTCAGCGCACGCCAAAGAATGAATTTTATAGGCAAAATTTTGCTACATTGGGTTACATTTTTGCAATTTTCATAACGATCTCTAATATTTTTGAAAATTAATTATATCCTTTGACACTCATGAATAATGTAGCTTTCTACTGGTGAAAGAATTTTCAAAATCGCTTCAGTAGATCCAGAGGTTACCCCTACAACGTCACACAATCACAATCTCACAAACTCACAAACTTTACCTCTTTATAATATTAGTATAGACAAATTTGATAAACTGTGAGAATAAATACAATTTGCATTTTCGTACGCCGTCATATCATCTCCATTGCTGGCGTCTGGTAGCCCTACATACACCTCAACTCAATAGCCCGAGCTAACCGACGGCCAGGTATTTTACATGCCTGTAAAATCGGATAGACTATTTGACCCTATCACGTCGCGCTGACGTTTATTCCTTGTAAATAACTAAAGTTTATGCTAGACCACACTTGAAGTTTTTATTTTAATACTGTGCATAGGTGGTGGTTAGTTAAGTAGTAAAAACAAATGTGTGTGTGAGTGTGTTAACAAAGTTATACTAAACTGAAAGTCTACGACAAAATTAGAAGGGTTCAGTCTATTTTTCTTTTAAAAACACTATTATAACTAATATACTATTCAGTCTCATCTATTGAAATTCGGAAACGAAATAATTCTGTATCGCAATAAAAAAAAAATGTTGCTGGTAAAAATTCGGTCGTCATACAATAACTTTAGCACAAAATTACTGAAGTTAATGCTTCACGTCCTAATAACTTTCCAAAACAAGACTGCAGGACTTGAACAAAAAAACCTACTAGGATACCAAACAACTTAATAATTTGGCTTGAAAAGGTGGCAAAACAAAGTTCTTAACATCTGATTGAGCCACCCATAAACTATAATGTATTTAATTGGATTAACCTAACCCAACGAACAGCAGACTTAAAGTAGCAGGGCATAAAGTTTATACACCTTCACCTTTTTTTATAATTGTAAAGTACAAATAACGTATTTTAAAAACAGACGTGTTCCTTAATTAATCGAGAATTCTGTTAGAAACAAATAGCTCCAGATCTATACAAGTATCTTGAGTTAGACGAAGACACACGTACCTAACTTACATATGTGAGTAGGTATGTAGATTTAGTTGTAGTTAATAGAGTTCTGTGTTAGCCGCGTGTTGGGTGGTGCTAAATACGAGTAATCAGGGATATAATAACAGCTCACAGCTAACAGGTTGCTAGACATGTGTTTACGACTTTTTGCTTCTCTTTTGTTATTATCTAGCTGCGGTAGGTGAGGTCTGTAAGGCTTTTTTTGTAGAGAAACACTACTGGATTCTTAGTTTTTATTGTTCAAGGATTATTCGAAGCTTCCGCGACGATATTCTGATGATGTTGGTCGTTATCATCAGAATCAGACTCTGCTATAGTCTGACGACCGACGTTGATACTGCTGATCGACTTATGGACAATTGGACATAACCTCGCTGATCGCATGTGATTCAACTCGATCGTCAGCAACTCTCTTTACAATTACCTACAGCTGCCAGCTAAGGTTAGTCCATCATATCTGAGGGCATCCAACAGTATAGTCGTCTGCATTCCAGTTAATTTTATTAATGATTCTAAGGAACACTTCAATCGAGGCTCATTGAGATCGTAATTTTAGGCCTAAGACTGAGACTGCCTAAGACTGCTGGACATTAAAGACTCCCTGAATCAACAACACGTCAACTGATTATGCGCTGCCCGCATTCAGTGGACTCCCGCGGCTTTCACCAAGTCATCAACAAAGAGTTCTAGAATTTTCTATGAAAATATTCTGGCTTCGCAAGCGTGAACCAGAAGCGAACATGAATGAAATGCGTAAGTTCCAGGAACCAATCATTTCGATAGTGGCCATCACAATTTCACGTTTAATGCCAGGCTATCTCCCATTAAACGATACCAGTTTTAGAGTTAGTAGCGTAACCCTATAAGTGATGATTTATAGAAGTCTACCAGATAACTGACCAGCTTTACTACTACCTGGCCTATTGGCCTACTGGCCTATTTCAGTATCATGACCTGAAAACACAGTGTAACAGTTCAAAAAGTGATATAAATAGAGTAGTAGAGAGAAGTAGACAATTATACGCCTGACTATTGAATAAGTTGGGATGAAGGCAAGAGAACGATGAAGTAACTCAAAGTAAAGAAGCCTAAATAACCTAGGCTCAGAAGTCCAAACTGAAGGTTTGCCAAAGAGCGGTGGACCGTTGCATATTAAAAATCAAACTTAGCGATCGTATTCGCAACACCGTAAGACGCTTCAAGACGGGCATCACACCGATGCGATGTCAGCGAAAAGTGTGCGAGGCTAAAGTCATACTGGGTGAGTCCCACTTGCAGGAAGCATCTGGAGCAATAAGCCAGGATCGTCACGCAACGGGCGTCGTAACCGAGGTAGGCCTGAGAAACGCTAGCGTGACGATTTGAACTCGTTTTTGGTGGATTGGCCGGCGAAGGCAAAGAACGTTGGCAGGCTATGGGAAGACGTTTGCCCAGTAGTGGTACAATATATGTTAATAATTTAAAAGCCTTAAATAATATAATAGGAGAGTAATCTAATCAAATTGGCATATTTGACAAGATTACTCTCCTATTAGCTAGCATTTTCTTCATACTAAACTAAAAAATACTCCAAACTGCTAACTATGGTTTTAAAAACCGCACTTACCTTCGCCATGACAGTTCCCCTTTTTTTTATTTGTTTCACACAAGAGAACATGGAGGTTTGCAATTGGCAATAACCTCTTTATTACTAACGAAAGAATGGTGCTGTAAAACTGTAATTGCTACCACCATAGCCTCGTGTGGTTTATTAGTTGCTTTTAAATAATAATCTTCGCTTAATGCAGCTTTTTTACGACCAAAACAGAAACCTGTTACTGTGAAGTTTTTCTTAGTACATGTGATCTATGAAAAGTAGGACGTGCAATTCGGAAACTTATCTCCAAGAAATAAAGTTGAAATTTCAGTGTTACAGCGGCAATGTTTCAGCCTGCAGGTTCGATGTTTCTGTCAATTAATTTTTCAACTTATGTGTATAAGTGTAAGGTTGAAATTTCAGTGTTTTAGCGGTTATGCTCCGGTCACCTCTATGTCGGTCTATTGTTTCGGTTAATTGGTAGGGGTCAGCAGAAAGTTAATTAAAAGTCCGTGTGATTTTAGTTTAAGTTTCTTTGTCGCAAAGTGATTAGTTCGTTTGATTTGGACTTTCATTTATTCGATTAAGAACTTTTACTAATTATTGAGGTAGTGTAAAATTTTCCAAAATTTATTTATATTTAAAGGAAAATGCTAAGAAATTTTTAATAACGAAATTTCTTAGTTAATACAACTAAAATACCAACCCGTCCCAAGCACAGTTACGGTGCAACTGTTTGTAGTTTGTAGATACAAGTACAATTACAATTATAGTTGCACAGGTGGAATGGTATACCATGCCACCTAAACTTTAGCTTGAGGTCCTAAAGGCACTGATCCGATTTAAAAAAAAAACTTTTACTAATGATAAGCAACAGTATCATTGAGTGCCAAATTGTCAATGCCATAACCTAGTTTTTATCATGGGAAAATGGCCGGTTTGTAGATAAAGCTTTGTTGCATCAACATCTTACCAGCCAAAAATGCACACTGGTCCTGGAAATAGGTCGCTCCCAAGCATTATCACTTAAATCTACGTAAGATGACAACCCATATACCATTTTCACAATATCCCAGTTAACCGGACAACGGTACACCTCAACACAAAAGTCTTACAACCTATCATTACATTACAGAGCCGCAATTTTATGCATATTCAATGAATCGAAAACGGCAGCATTATTATAAACTGACAAGTACAGGCGAGCACAGAACGAGAAACGTGTTCAATATTGACGTTTTAAATTGCAGCTGTTAGATCTTGTGTTAAGAACTTGTTTGATTGAAGAGTTATTTTGCCAAGTTGTTTAATATCTGGTTTCAATTCTTTGAATATTTTGGTACCAAAAGAGCAGGTGTAGACTATATCTACATACATTTTCGAATTTGTAAAGCTTCGCATATCTTGTCATTCATTTTGTTAAAAATAATCGACTTTTTCATTAACCTTTTAATGAAAAGGTCGATTATTCTACTCATTAAATTAATTCAATACCAAAGCAAATCAAGTTACAATCAGACAGACAAGACCTAAGAGTATTTTATCGCGACATTTTTAAAATGTCCAAAACTTATGGGGCTGAACACCTCTAGCGAAATATCACGCAGTAAGTCTCATATGTTTTAAACTGTGGTATTAAAGTAATCTAAATAAATCATTGATAAAATTTCACGTTGTAGTGAAATTTTATAACCCACACCTACACTTCAAAACCACTTTGTACGTGAACACCCAAAGCGTTCCATATAAGGCGTCACATATAACTCTGCTTTCTCAAGCTGCGCCTGCGCAAGTATGGCGGCGCGAGCCAGAGATTTATCCCCTCACACTTTAGCACCGAATAATTAATTTTTATATGAAATCATAATTTACTTTGCAATTTTACATCTCTTTGTGGTGCCGTTATGTTGTGTAATGTATTTTTGTATGGTTGTCGATTTAAAGCTGTGGTTTTAAGGGTTGTCTCTTTTATTCCTTGGCATTTTATTTAATTAAATCTTCTAAGGTGCCCGCCCGGCTTCACACGGGTTCACTAATGAAAAAAAGAAACAGTTCTGATAATTACATACAAATAAAACAAACTGAATTTGCCAAATAGATGCAGTCATTCTGAAGTGATGCGCTTACATACATTCGGCAATTGATTTTTATTTATATAAGAAGATAATGTAATGAACTTAGCACCACTCCGAGGAAGCCTGTGTTAGCTATGATGGGCTTAATCAATGTTAGTGTAAGGTAATAAATTTGATATAGGTAATTATTAGGTTTATCTCCCAGTATTATTTTACTTTACCTTTTTCAACCTATTACCTATTCGGATTATACTATCCGGAAATTTCTGCTTCAGTGTTCTGCTTGTTGTAAATTCCCGTAAATGATAGAAAAGCAATTACTATACCTATAAATTATAAATATATTATTACTCCTTTTCCCAGAAGCCATAGTCATGCCAATACCTTTCCTGCAATTAAAATAAATCCAACTATTTATATTTGGACTGGAAACCAAATAATTATACTGACCAGAACACTTTATTAGGTAATAATTATAATAAACACAGAAACTTTATTATTCTTACGCAACGTTGATTTAATATAACCGTAGTTAGAATACTCTAATGAAGTTAAGAGTAATTTTATTCACACTAATTATTAAGGCCTTTCGATAGACTGTCATCATAAACTTGACTGGCCCTCGATGGTAAACGCCCCAGCCGATACCCAACTTTAAAATTAGTGACACAGAATTCAAAATATAATGATTGTGGTAAAGTACTTTCAATCATTTGCATCATAGAGGCTATAGTTTGTCAGAAAGACGATATATCCCTTTTAAAATAAGACGGTCAAGAAGCGGCTGGTGAATTTAATTTGAAATCGATTAATGGGTGTGTTAATGGCCGTTTTAATGTTTTTGTAAAGTATTGGACACTATCGAGGGAATGCTATGGAAATAATGATGAAGGCAGCAGTGATTTTCATGGAGATAATACATAGGTAAAATAAATAAGAGACAATGTTTATCTTAACATGAGAAAAGTGAATTACAGAATTCGTGGCGGTAGACTTGCAAAAAAGAAAACTTTCATAATGAATAAATAAATAGGGAGTAACATCATTGTCTATGTAGACCAATGGTAGACATTTGAATTAAAAAATGAAATGAATGAATTAATGAATGTGATCTTAAAGTGCAATTCACGTGGTTGTCATTGTTGAACTTCTAACAGTTTAATTATGTACACAAGAATTTTTAATTGATAGATTCTTCATGGTATAATGGGGTAAATGAGGTGCTGACATGTCACTGCACGTATTATTTAACCATCTTCTTAGCCTCAAGTTATACAGCAGACTTATTACGTATCTTGCAAGAGCTAAACTATAGCAATTTTTGTGCAACAATTGCTCTTCAATGTTCTTGGCGGTTTTTCGTACTTAAAGGGTAAAAACGAGACCCTATTAATAAGACTCCGCGGTCCGTCTGTCTGTCTGTTACCAGGCTGTATCTCATGAACCGTGATAGCCAGACTGTTGAAATTTTCAAAGGTGATGTATTTCTGTTATAGCCGCTATAACAACAAATACAAAAACTGAATACAATAAATAATTAAGTGGGGCTCTATTACAACAAACGTGATATTTTTGCCATTTTTCGCAATAATGGTACGGAACCCTTCGTGTGTAAGTCCGACTCGCACTTGGCCGGTTTTTTTAGAAATAAGTGCATTTAACAAATAGCGAGCGATTAGCAAACGATTGTGTAGGACCTACCGTAGCTACATTGTAGGTAATTCCGACTTTTATGACATAAAGCGTTGATTGCTGGTTGCTGTTTTTTACGTAATAAACCTGCAGGGCCTGATATATGAGTGATATTTCAAATGGCATATATACTTGATTTTTTGATAATCTTTCCTAGTCGCCTACGGCATCTGGTCCTACCTCAATAAAACCTGTTAAAACCAATACTTCGACCTCGCATAGCACACAATAAGTGATCGGAGATACCAACGGGGTCAAGGTCAGACCAGGTCAATCTGGATGAGTCACGGGGAGATTCACACACCGGGTCACGAGCCAAGCCACTCGTCCAACCGTCAACTGGGCGCTTCCGTGTTGCGGAGGCCTATGTAGAAGGAGGAATGGATAGACAGGGTGGGGAAGAAAGAAAGGGTTAACCAAGAAACAAATAAAATTTATGAAAAAATGGAATAGAGAAGAAACTGTGTGAAAAATAGTGAAACTGAAAAGGGAGTGGCTACCGAAATCACCGAAAATATGTTGGAAATAGAGATTTATCGAAGGATAAATGCCCTAATAAATAGAGATAAGGGCATATATGCTCATAAGCCAGAATTATTAGATATTTTTTTTTTATATCTACATATTCAAATTTCTTTGAGTGGGTAATAATATTTATTCGAAAACCATTACTAAACGTGGATCTCCTAATGATCGCAAAAACGAACAGCACTAAGGAGAAAGGGCCTATTTAGCAAGAGTAATGGACAATTAAAAGTCAATTTTAAAGCTGTTTTTCTAGGTGACTGAGAAAATTTATGATTTATATTTCAATCTTCCATACACATTCCGCCTCACCTCGCACTCGCGAACCCAACATGGGCGCCAGATGACCCCGTATATGGCACGTTTGGTCCCCTTGTGACGGGTCAAAGTCAATGGCCACCTACCATTTTTCGGCCGCATGGGATAGGGAGAGCGGCCAACGCTATACCAACACTCCTACTCCTCTGCGGGCCCACCGTGTCCGCCATCAGACGGTGGCGACCCCGTCGAGGCTGCGAAAGGTAGGGAAAGCGGTGCACTGCAAGGCACTCCTCTCCTGCCGGCCTCCAACCCTCAGCCCGCGCGATCCAACTCGGTTGCGATGTCGTCCAGGCAGCACCGCAATCTACGCCGATACGTCGTCGGCTTATCGGCAAAACCACTGACGAGCGGCCTCTCCTCGGGTTCTTCTTCGCTTCACCGTTGGTTACCAAGCCACGGCTACTATGCCCCCCCGCCTAGACAATGCGGGAACCCACCGGGGTGGTCCGCCTCTGCCCTGGTATTCTAACTCATTTAGCCTCTAGTAAATAAGCCCGTTTATTCATCCACTTCTAGCCATTCCCAACTCTATAGTTCTGATCCATCTCGCAGCCACAGTCTGTGGGTCGATAGCACCGCCTATGTCCGGATCTATCGGGTTCCCGCTAAGAAACCAATCGACATTGCCATCGGCTGCAACTATGCGTTCAGGATCATGTGGAAATGATCACCAATCTTCAATTTCCTTAACCTCAAAAATATAAGGCGTATGTTTTTGGGTACTCAATCTTTATACTTGACATGGTTGGTCAATAACTTTATTACCTTAAGGAGGAGTTATGGACAGGACCAGAAATAGGAGAATGATGAATATAGGCAGAGAGAGAGTTTTGGAAGCAATCAAGGTATATAAGAGCAGATCGAAAACTATAATGAAACTGCACTTGTGTTGAATTGTAGACGAATGAATTGTTGGATGGAGTAGACAACAATGCTTGAAAACTACGAATACATAACGCCAACAAACTTATACTGATCATGAAATTAATTATGTTCAGGAGCACCAACTTATAGAAAGAGACATAAAAAACACGTGTGGGGCATGTGCTAGACTTGGACGCCCCAAAACCACAGACAGCCAGTTCATTAATTTTGGCAGACGATGGCCTACTTTAATAGCAGGATAAGATCTCAATTTTCCTCAGGTTTTTACTGCTGAAATGAATTCTTCATTGATGACTATTAAGATGCCACAGTTGTGTCAGAAATGTGCCACAGTCTTTACAGTCATAATATCATTAGAGCCAACGCAATACTTAGAACTTAAGAAACACTTTCAGTAAAAATATAGGTTAAAAGCTGATAAAAGTGACAGATTGTCATACTACATTAATTTATTGAGTCAAAGCAAAACACGTCATTTCATTCCTTTGACTCAGTTGCATCTTATTGAATTCTTCTTTCAGTATGACGCCACAGTTCAGTGCGTCACAAACGAGTAAAGAGACTAGGAAACGCTCCCATGTTGAAATTATTAATTTTCTAGTTTCTGTTAGCATCAAAAGTCTGACATTATCCCAAGGGAACGTAGTCTTGAAAATAAAAGTTTCCTATGTCCTTCTTCAAGTTCAATCTATTTCTATAAAAAAAACATCAAAACTGGTTCAGCAGTTTAGGTGTGAAAGCGTAACAAACAGACAGATTTAATTTCACTTTATTAATATGTTCACTATAGATAGCGTAATTTTAACAGTAACCAGTACTTGGATATAGAGAAAATATTTGATATTTAAAAAAATTAAATTCAGACAGCCAGTTTGTTTTATCACCTTCCCCATTTACAATGAAGCAACAGCCATCAATACTATTTCGTGTACCAACTCCTAAATAGTTCGATATTCAGCCTTCGAAGGCGAACCACAAAATCTGCCTATCAGGTTTTCCTTTACTTTGATTAATAGAAACAAGAATGCTAATGTTTTGCGTATCTAGAAGCAAAATAGTTCGCTCTGTTTATATTACGATATGATTAATGACTTCTATAGGAATGCAGTGGATTATCTCCTTGGTCAACAGTGGATTGATGGTGCAGATGACGCCATCGGCTAAGCTGGTCTTTTGTGGTTGGTCCTAACGTAGGCGATGGGAGTGGCAGGATCTTTAGGTATAAATGTAAAACTGTGATACGAGTTATAAAATTAATCAGTTAGGATAAGGATGCAATCTGTTGATAAGGTACCTAATATGCAATAAACCCTTATATTTTGTCCATTGATAAATCTTGAATCAACTATTGAAAGAAATGAATCATTGTCAAGTGCAACACCAGTCCTTTTTGTACTTGATATATAACTTGAGAAAGTAGACACAAATTCAGTCTAACAGAAAACTAAAATATATAAAATTAAAGCGTCTTTCCACTTGTTTTGGAGCGCAATATTCATTTTCGAGTATGACTGGCTAATAAAATGACCCCTAACTAAATCAGACTCACTGGACCACCTCAAAATATCCTAGTCACATAAACCCAAACGTCAAGCAACATTACACCTAATCTCTACAAAATACCGACTGTCACCGCCCTTATCCTTTACACCAATCCATCAGATTTGCAACTGTAGTAATCCCACAAACATCTCGGTTCGTGGGTGGACATTGGATAAAGCGATTATTATATTATAAATGTAAATATTCGATTAGCATGCGGCGCCACTCGAACCGCGTCACTTGCACGTTGCACGAGGCGCCTGCGACGGCGTCAGTGGACCTATTAAAGGTATACCTTCAGCTGCATGTGTGGTCCTTGGATAAGAATTGGCAGCGAATCAAGTGGATGATGAAAGGAGTGCGGTTTTGGTCAATATTGTAAGTGATAGAGATGAGATAGTGGTCAAACGCGATCCTGTCAATAATAAAAAATAGAGCTCATAATAGTAGGATAAATTGTAATACCTACATTTGAGAAGCCATTTGATTAAGAAATCAATATTTAAAGGCATATTATAGGTCACACTGAAGCTAATGCAGCTAATTACCTTCATAAAAATCTATTAGATCAACAGAATGGAAAGGAAGGACGCTTCAATCTGGTAGGGGTTGGTACAATGAAGAGGAAGAATTGTTCCAAATCGTCTGAGCTTAAAGCGTCAGTGATGTAAAAAAGTAAATGGTTTCTGAAAAGGAATGCCGTGCTAGACTTAAACCATTATAATTCCGTTACCATCCGCCGCTGAATAAGGACCTCCCATTACATCGCTTTCAAGAACAGCGCCATAGCCTCAATTAATATTTGACTTACGAATCATTTTGTACTAAGTTCCTACGTGCGTCTCCTGCCATACATACTAAATACGGTCTCCTAACGCGTCTCGCTCGCTAAATGCTAACCCTAACAACGTTGTTAAGGTCGGTGTCGTGTCAATTGATCCCGCTTATCGAATCGATCGATCGATTGATTTCATTTATAATTTGTATCAAATTGCTTTTCAGTTAGCGTTCTATTAACAAAGATTTGCATACGTATCGCTCATGATAAACAAGTGAATACGCCATTAAAAATATTGACTACTTCTGTTTTATTTATAAGAAAATAAATCGACGTCCATTAACCCGGTATTTAATTGGAAATTGGTTGAAATGGCCGTTTATAGTTAAACTGTGACATAATGAACTTTTAATAAAGATGAGGATTGGTAGACTAGTCTCATATTTAAAAGGTACAACTAGATAATTGTTGTAAGTGGGTGTTTCGATGGAGCAATTTTATTAAATGGGTTTCCAGTTGAATTGATCGAATTAGTTGTTTACAATTTATTGCTGCTCCTGTAATGTTTCATTCTGTTTTTACTCTGGAACTATCTTTCAATGATCGTCATCGGCTCTTTGGAAATCATACAGTTTGCCTTCTAGCATTGGCTTTATAACTTATTCATCATCATCATCATTAACAACTTTTTCGACTGCTGAGTATAGTTCTCCTCAGTTTGGGGCAATGGAATTTATGCATCTCGCCAATTCTCCCTCGACTTTAGCCGTAGTTTTGAACCGCATTCAGTTTTAAAAATTTTTACTTCGCCTGCATAGCTTTCGCAAACTTTGCAGTAAATTTTCCTAACATAATTATTTTAAGTTTCTTCTCCTTTCCTTTTTCTTCTTACATAAAACTGGTTTCATTATTCAGTATATTGCTCTGCGTTTATGCTAATCAGACACAGAACGATTTTATGTCCATAGACAGACTAAATACTTACTTCCAGGGTACATACCAATCCACAATTATCTAGGTACCTACTCCTTGTCACGGTTTCAACTGCATTTATAATCACTTAAAGGCAATGTTTTAAAACCATGTAACGCTGCACCAGTAACTAAGTTGTCACATTAATCATGTCAGCTATGTTTTCATAGTCGTTTATGAAGTGACGAATCACTTTAAAACCTGAGGCTAAGTTTAAACTTTTATGATACTGCATAGAAAGGACAAGCTATTTCGGTTTGGTTTATTTTATTACTTAACTGTTTTAATTCGCAATGATCGCACGGGAAAAAGGGGCGGTGGTGTTGCCATATACTTGCGCAGTGACATACCCTTCAAAATTATGTCATCATCTCCGACAACTTATAGCGGCAATCCCGAGTTCTTAGTCCTTGAAATTGATGTCAAGGGGGTTAAGGCCGTTCTTGGAGTAGTTTACTGCCCACCTGCTATTGATTATTTCTCTATTCTCGAATCTCTCTTTGAATCTGTTTCCTCGGAGTACAAACATCTCATAGTCATGGGTGATTTCAACACCGACCTCTCGAAGGATAACTCAAGATCGCGCAGACTGAGAGCAATCCTGGAATCGTCGAGTCTGTCACTTCTCACGCTCAATCCAACTCATCTTAATCCTGACTCAAGCGATACCTGGCTTGATCTCATTGTCGCATCTTCCGAGAACCTAGTTGCTAACCATGGTCAGATTGCGGCCCCTGGGCTATCAAGACATGATTTAATTTACCTGTCTTACAAAATTAAGGCACCTAAACTACGGCCTGCCATCATGTTTCTTCGGAATTTCGCGAGGTTGAACGGGGACAAACTCAATGGTGATTCCAAAGCTATTGATTGGGTCGATGTTGCTCAGGCATCAACCGTGGATGAGAAAGTTGAATTGTTCAATAGGTCCGTGCTTCAGCTTTTTGATACACATGCGCCACTCAGGGCTGTCCGTGTTAAGCGCCCTCCGGCTCCATGGATTAGTCCTGGAGTTCGTTTGGCAATGAGACGGCGTGACAGAGCTTTTCGGAGATATAGAAGGGATCGCAGTGAGGATAACTGGAGCCTGTACAAGTTGGCTAGAAACCGCTGTAATCAGATGGTAAGAGCTTCTAAACGCCGATACATTTGTGAAAATGTCCTTAATTCTTCACCGGCTGACATATGGAAGTTTCTCAAATCAATTGGAATCACTCCATCATCCTCCCATACTGTTTCATCTCACATGTCTCTGAATGATTTGAATAATCACTTTTCAACGTCAACTATGCTTACGGCTGCTGTTAAAAATAATACTATACGTGATATTACTTCCATGCCAATTGTACCTCCCGAATCTTTTTCTTTTTCCCCGGTGACCGACGCTGAGATCCTCAAAACGTTCAATGCAATTAAGTCCAAGGCTGTCGGCTGTGATGGAGTGAGCAGATCCATGTTATCCCTCATATTCAAAAGTATCCTTCCCATTGTCACTCACATCCTCAACTTCTCTCTGCAGGCTGGTGAGTTTCCTACAACCTGGCGTAAGGCTTACATTATCCCTCTTCCAAAAATTCCCAACCCGTCCTTATCTAATCACTACAGACCAATCTCCATTCTCCCTTTCCTATCTAAGATCCTGGAGGCAGTTGCTCTGAAGCAAATATCCTCCTTCGTGTCCCGGAATAAACTATTGTCACCTTTCCAGTCGGGTTTTCGGCCCGGCCATAGTACAGCCACAGCCTTGCTTAAAGTTACTGAGGACGTCAGGAACGGCTTGGAGAGTTCGAGGTTAACGGTGTTGGTTTTAATTGACTTCTCCAATGCATTTAATACCGTCGATCACGACATTCTCCTGGCCATCCTGTCTCAAATTGGGGTTTCATCGTTGGCACGGGATTGGTTTTCATCTTATCTTCGTGGTCGCCAGCAGGCGGTACGTGCTGATCAGAAATTCTCTGATTGGTGCGCTCTGGAATCTGGCGTTCCACAAGGCGGTATACTATCTCCACTCTTATTTTCTTTATTTATCAACTCTATTACTACTATCCTCAAATGCTCCTACCATCTGTATGCTGATGACCTGCAGCTCTACGCGCAAACTGACATTCTCAATCTGGATAACTGCATCTCCCTGTTGAATGCTGACCTTCAAGCAGTCGCTGACTGGTCTAGCAGATTCGGGGTTAGTGTTAATGTCAGTAAATGTCAGGCTATCCTTATTGGTAGTTCGTATTTTCTGCGAACCTTGGACACTAGCCTTCTATTGCCGCTTTTTTTCGGCAATACTGTCATCCCTCTCTCGCCTCACGTTAAAGACTTAGGCCTTTATATTGATGACAGGTTAAGCTGGAATAAGCAGGTCGCTCAGGTTAGCCAGAGAGTAACATTCACACTGCGGTCTCTCTATAGATTCAAACATTTCCTTCCGTCTAGCACTAAAACCACCTTGGTTCAGGCTCTTGTTTTGCCCATAATCGACTATGCTGATGTTTGTTACTCTGATCTATCCCAAGAACTTCTTAACAAAATGGATCGACTTCTTAACAACTGCATTCGCTTTATTTTCGGCCTTCGTAAATATGATCACATTTCTTCCTTCCGTTCTCAGCTTAAATGGCTGCCTATCCGTCAGAGGAGATCCCTCAGATCCCTATGCATGCTCTTCACCATCATGAACGATCCTTGTACTCCCGATTATTTAAAACAATATTTTAAAGTGTTGGGCAGTTCACACGATCTTAACCTTCGAGCTTCCAAAAACTTACTTCTCCATATTCCTTCTCACCGCACCGGGTTTCTATCTAATTCTTACACTGTCTCAACTATAAAACTCTGGAACGTACTTCCTCTTGACATCAAAAAAGCTGAGAGCAAATTTTCTTTCAAGCGTAGAATCCGGAACTATTATCTGTCATGTCTTACATAACTCGGTCTTCGTCATAGTTATTATATTTAAATTTCAGTTTCATGTTGTATTTAGTATTTATTATAATATTTATTAGTCTATTGTTATAGCAATTATTTATGTATTTTATTAGTTAGGTAGTTTATTAACCCGACTTCAATTATTGTTGTTCATAATTTTTATTTTGTACACCTACCACTGTTGTGTCCTTTTTTACCCAAAGGTTGACTGGTAGAGAATGCCTTGCTGCATTAAGTCCGCCTATGTATCACCAATGTACATGAAGTTTAAATAAATAAATAAATAAATAAACTGTTAGGAAAATTGGTGCAAGGATTGTGAAGGAGCTCGTCGGGGGCAGTATCACCACCATCAAAACTTCTGTGGCCGAACTACAATGTGCGAATGCCAGTGGTACTCGTACGGTATAGCTCATTAGAAAATGAGAGCTTTCACACTGGAATCAAGATGGTTTTAAGACGTCATAGTCTGGTAGCACTTGTTCGTTTCCAGATTGAGGAGTACGGCTGCTGGTATAAATATAGTCCTGTGGTACATACATTTAAGCTTTGTCTCTGGCAACCAATCTGCAATGACTGTGATAGCTTTTGCAGATGTGTGAATGTCTTGCTTGGGGGATTTTTTTTTAATAATTTAGTTAAAGCGGTATTGAAAAACAAAAGGGAAACGACTCTTAGGCCCTCTTGTACCAGAAATCTGTAAATGCATTTAGCTCTATATTTATTTTAGTGATAAGACAATAGAAGTTACCACTGCCAATAATTAGTTATTATTAGTAAATAGTAAAAAGATATCTTCTAAGGTATAATGTATTTAGTGGTTGGTACAAGGCTGAGGAACTAGCAATACTCTTTAAAATTATGAAATCAGAACATTCAGGGTTGCTCTTCCAAATTATTAGAAGTTGAACTATTTTTAGAATAAAACAAGTTTGATATTATCTACCTTACAGAACATTGGTTAAAAGATCACCTAGTAAGGTCCATTTATAAATTATGAAAAATATTTTGTAGGTAGCTATTTCACCAGAGAACGTATGAAACATGGCGGATGAATAATACTTTTAAAAATTGTATTAAATCCAAAGAAAGAAAAAACTCAAGATTCCAAATTCAAAATCCTAAGAGAGCGCAAATTCGAACCCTTAATACGTCAATGTAATATCAATCGTTGAACATACAACTCCTAAACCATTTCAATAGATTATCAATTCAATACTGATAAATATAATTGCATCGGTCGTTCTATCATGATTCATTAGTTTCGAGTAAGGACTGGCGCCGTCGTCCATTGGTTAGTGCTACATTAAATATTTATTCGCACACATTATAATGTCTATTATGTATTACATATGCATGATTAGATACTGGTGTTTATTGCTACCATAGTGGTAAATGTTTTAGTGATTGCAATAAGTTATGTTTAGTGTTCGAGAAAATGCTTCTATAAAGGGCCTACATACGCTTTAGTGCCGTAAATTGGTAACTTTCTAAAGCATACTCCTTAGTAACGGCTAGGTTAAAAGGTTTATAAAAAAAATATACATATTATTGTTTCATGTACATAATTTTTTAAACATGGTTTTTTCGTATAACAAATAGTTTTGCTTAAAAAAATAATTAGCAACACGATATTATTCGCAACTTTTGGATACTCCGAAACGACTTGGATGTTTAAAAATATTTTTACACAGAAAAATTGATGGCTGGAGTTTCTTCATAACTGACATAGCATATGTAAATCAAATAATATTTTGCAAACAAAACTGTTCAAAAGGATGTTCAATATAGATATTTTGGCATCGAGCGGGAGCACGGCCAGTACTGCGTTTACATTGGGGCGTATATATCGCCTTAATCCTTACAAGTCGTGTCACATTCTCTTCATAGCATTGGAACGTCTTCGACAATGTAGACCGACGACCTGGTGAGGACCTCGGAAGTATCTCGAGAGTGCCTTTTAGCAGGTATTTGTTGAGCAGTGGACGTATTTCTGCTGAAATGGTGACAATGATGATGACGATCTTAATATTCCCTAATGTCCCGATTGCAAAATTGAATTTTCGAATAGTTAAAGCTCGTGACTAAATAATAACAGCCGCACGGGTCGATTTTCAAGGTTAAGCAACGCTTGACGAGGTCGGTCCGTGGATGGGTGACCATTTTCAACATACCGAGTTTCCTCCGTGCCTCGAAAAGCACGTTAAGCCGTTGATCCGGGCTGATTGAAGATCTTTGACAGTCGTTACGGGTAGTCGGAAGCTTCAGATCTGACAACCAGTCTTGCCAAGGGGTACCGTGTTTCCCAGTTATTGGGTTGTGGAGGTCAGATAGGCAGTCGCTCCATCTAAAACACTAGTGCTCAGCTGAATCCGGTAAGGCTGGAAGCCGAACCCAATATAGTTGGGAAAAGGCTAGGCAGATTTATTGAATAGTCAAAGCAAGAGTAAGTTGTCTGACAGACAGAAACCGAAGTGGTTCCTTAAGTATTCGACGATACGGTAGGCGACATTCTACAAATTCAAAGGAAAACGCAGTATCGGAGCAATAACCTTCAGTCAGTACTGAAGATTGTTCCCCTATGTTGCCAGTGCCACAAGTACTTTTTTACCCGAATGCCGAAGGAGTGTAATGTGTTTATCAGTCTATGTATGTATGTTTGTTCCTATGTGGCGTTCTAGAGACCAAACGCGTTGGCCGATTTTGATGACTCTTACGTCAATCGATTCGTCTTAACCTTGCGAGTGTCACTGGAAAATAGAAATATTGTGGATTTTGGGCGTCATATTGTGGGGACCCAATATTTTTTTTCTTCCAAACCCATCGTGTGGGGTATCAAAAAAAGGATTTTAAGAGTTGATTTTAAAAAATTAGAACTCTTATATGTTTAAATGTAGGTACCTAATCCGGAAAAAAAATGTTATCTAAAAAGTCTAAATAAAGAAAATATTCAAAAAAACGCGACTGAAATAAAACTTAACAAGAAAAAAATCATGCCATGCAGTCGGAAGATACATCTGGTATTGGCCAGCCAGCTCGTGAATATGTTGTTTACCTTGTTTACGTCTTTTTATTTCGCTTCTTAAGCAGTCGGGATTTTTGATATTATGAATTAATTATAGAATTGATGAACGTTTAACTGTAGGCAAGTTCATAGGTAGATTATTGAAGAGGAACGTAACCTCCACCTTTTATACACTTTTTATGGCATCCTCGTTCTCGGTGCCAAGCCCTTTCATTTTGTTTTCTTTTGCTCTTCTCAGCTTTGAGTCTGAATATCAGTAACTACTTAAAATGTCATAAATATGATACTTTACGACTTGATATTGGAGCGCACTTAATAATATTGTTTATCTTTTAATGGTGGTTATAATAATTTTTATTGCCGGCTTAAAAATATGTAAAGAGGTAAGAGAATAATTTTGTAGTTGCTTGTGGTAGCTAAAAGTTACCCACATTGATCTTTTATAAATGCTTGACCAAAAAAGGAACATTAGTCACTTGAAATAATTGTTTTTCTTTTGTGTCTGGTAATTAGCGCTCAAAGGGATAGGGAGCTAGCAATTATGTGCATTGAATTCCATGTAATGTATATACAAGACAAATATTATTCATAAGACGACAGACAGAGTTGACAGCAGTCCACTTCTGGACGTGGTCCTCTCTATATCAAATAAAAATTGGATATCAATGCTAAAACCACACAATTAGGTACAGCAGCATTCACAAAGATTTCACCCAGAATTTCACAGAATGACGTTTTCCAGAATACCACTGTCAACCTGTCCACCCTTTCGCAGTTTAATACCAAAGGAACTGGCAACAACAAAATATCTTTACAATTCTGATACAAATTGAACGCCTCTGAATCCATTCAAGTTAGTTTATCAGCCACTGGTATTACTTAATCCGGCGTAGTCTTATCCCTCACACAATCATCCTGACACGGAGCACGATAGTTGGCGGACAGAATAGATCGTTCATTTTGAATTAATAGTGAGTCTTGTTGTGCTTTGGTTTGTGGGATTGTGCAGTGTGGCATTTTTACTTGTAGCATGGTTTATTTGACAGCTTAGGAACTATTTAAACTTATGTGGCAAGATTTGGAGATTTATTTTTTATTTTATTCGTATATCTTTAATGAAAGGATTGTAACTCGTTAAAATCGATCGCTAGTACATAGTTATTTATGTGAGCTGGGAAATGTTAATAGATATAGTAACATATAGAAAAGCATAGATGGAACTTATAAGCAGTTACGTTGGTCTACGTATTTTCCTTTCTTTTTCTTGACCGCCAATACCTTTTCTTTTTTTTGTTTTGTGTGGGAAATTATTCAATGGCTTCGCCCGCTCTGGGTGAAGCGGTGTCAGACTTTTACTGACTAAAAACCACCCGTGTTCCTTCAGTTGCTTGTGTCAGAGCCGCGGTAACGCTCTTTCAAATTTATCCGTGACTGCCAATACTTACAGATTAAATTTTATGGTAACCTTGCAGTTTCATTATGCACAAAACCACCGAACCAACATGCATTCCAACATTTCCAGCTCAATTATTTGCTCGTTGTTCCACTCGCGTGACACAGGCAGGCGCCAACATACCGACCGGTCGAACTAGACCTAAGGCGCAAACTATGTGGGTCATAAAGTGGTCTTTTGGAGGTCATGGAGCCGCTTTGATGTACTGATGGTGATCACTGGGGTGGTTTTAGAGAGATGAAAATCCTCGACTCCAGGTGCCTTTTGAAAGTTTCCCCCCGATAGCAAAAAATGTTATCCTCATCATCAGCCTTATAACGTGCCCACAGCTGGGACACAGGCATCCTCTCTGTGAGAGAGGTAATAGGCCCTAATCCACAACGCGAACCCAGTGCGGGTTGGTGGATGTCACATGTCTTTGAATTTTTGGTTCTAGGGCATGCCAGTTTCCTCACGATGTTTTCCTTCACCGTTGTAAGAGCAGTGGTGTAGAAATAATTTACACAAAGTAAAGCGTCTGCCTGGGTTCGAACTCACGACCTATGACAAAAATAAAATCGTAAATCGGGGCCGATAACAAAAAAAGTACATAAATACAATGAAAATACAATTTGTTCTTAGTTTGTTCCAGAGTTTTTTCCTACGTGAATACCTATTGATAGAATACTTGAAGATTGAATATATGTGTTAGTATATAATTAATTAAATTATCTATAAAGTTGTAAGTCTATTAAGTCTAAGTTTCCTTATTTCCTTCTACACACTGTGTAGTATATCATACAACTTTCCTGTCGCTGGTCTGCTGGAAGAAGTTTCTGTTGAAATGAGCAATAACTTTGTATTTTCTCTTTTAAGTGTTTTGGGTGTATATAAATCACTACATATTATAAAATAAACGCATTACTTTCCTTCGGTAGTCGGGTCCGCGCCGCGTTTGTACGCGATAAACTCAAAAACTACTGAACGGCTTTTTGTGCGGTTTTCACCATTAGAAAGAGTGGTGGTGGAGTGAAACGAGGCAGGTTTTTGTGTATAATTTGTCACGGGCGAAGCCGGGGCGGGTCGTTGAACATAAGTTTTGTTTATTTTGTTTGGGTTGCAAACAATATGTAAAATTTTATATCTATAGTTAAAACTGATCGGCCGTCCTTGTGGCACCTTGTCTTGTCCGCAAATCTGTGCAACGTGGCTGAGCAGTAAATTGTCACGGCGTCCTGTTAACTGCATAGCTGATTAAATTAACTTTAAATGATACGAGCTGATCTAGTTGCGGTCATTGAGTTTGTTAGTGTTTAGTTTATAGTATTTTCTGATAAACTGATATTATGTTGGGCTCATTGATGGGTTGTCTGACATTGATTACTTATTCATCTAAAGAATTAAGCATGATCAAATAATTTTACATTACCTACATAACGAATTTATTCTCCAAACGGTTGGGCAGAGGTTACTTATAAGTATACCCATTTAATACAAATACATACAAATTCTGTTTCATTTTTTTCAGCAACATCATCATCTCTTTTAGGGTCGCTTTTCCGTCCAACTGGATGCAGTTGAATTTTTGTTCCATTTCGAGAACGGAAACATCTTTGCGGCATTTCTACAAATCTAGGCCTCCTAAAGTCACACAGACCGTTATCGACCCCATTCACTTAACATCTCAAAGCCTCGTACCCGAAGAGTTACACGTGACCCCCAACAGATACCACAGCCTAACAAACGTGTTAACAAGAGGACCCAGTGTCGCAGCGGCACAGAGCAACAAAATGTTGAATACCAGTATGCCAAATATCTCAGCCGCGCGACAGATATATGAGGGCGGAACAACCAGCGACAAGATAAGGGAGTGGTCCACTGTAAAGCTACGCAGTTATCGTAATCAGAGGGAAAACGCGGCTGTTTTGAAACGATCCTGTTTTAAAAAAGAACTTGGCTGTTAAAACAATTAGAATTGATTGGCCTTTTAAGTTTAGATTGTGACGTTTCTAAACAGCCGAATTTTTGCGAATAATTAAAGTATAACTGACGAGCCTGGGGGAGGCCTATGTCCAGCAGTGGACGCCTTTCGACTGAAATAATGATGATGAACTGACGACCGTTCACGCACTGAGAAAAGAAAACGCAAGGTGAAAAAAAAACACTTTATCTTCACCACTGAGACATCCAAAGTTTCGATTGTAGCCAGGAAAAGGGACATTGTTTTAATATTTAAATAATTGTACAAATGTAGTCATTTTATCGAAACAATCGACGGAAACAGTTTCATTAAACAGCATTTGTATTTAATATATTTTGTTGGTAACAAAGTAACAATATTCTACAATAAGGATATTATCTTATAGCTGTAATAAGCTTCTTTATTTATGATCAGACACTTTATTAAGTTTGTATAAACACGCTATTGATAATTTTATTATCATTTATTTAAAGATCAGTTTTACAACTTATTGAAATGCTGATTGATTTATAACGGATGAAGACATGGTTCTTGATCGTTTTAAATATTCTTGTTTTCCTAATTTAGGCAATATTTTATTTTAAGAATAAATTCGGTTTTAACTAAAGCAGTTTAAACTAGTTGTTGTTAAAATAGCTCAACTAGTAGATAGTAATAATTGTATTATTAATTAATTGAAAAGTTTACTCTTTATTCTGGTTTGAATATTTAATTATCGAGATAAAACACTTAAATTATTATACAGTTGCAACTTTGCTTTTATTACGCACAAATACTCTTCGCGTCGCTTCTTCTCTTTGTGCGGCGGCATCCGTTCTTAAACCCAGTGCGTCAACCAGCGAGCAACCAAGTCCACTGTATTTGGTTAACGAACAACCAGACCATAAACCAACAGCTTCGTTAGTTGCGTCGCTTTGCTGCGTTATCTTATAATAATATGTTTTATTGTGTTCACTGAGTGTTTATGTGAATGCTAGATTTATTTGTTGGGAGTAAGGACCTTTCTCTATTTTTTTTTGGTAACGGGTGAAACCATCAGTAGGCTTGGACTTTTGAGGAATAGACCAAGATGTGTGAGAATTTTACCTCACTACTAAAGCCACCCCGGTGATCACCATCAGCACGTTGAAGGGGTGAATTTAAAAGACCACCCCGGAGCCTCCTCTATGCAACGCCTGTTAGGGTATATCACTGGGGAGACTGAGAAGCGACTCCCCTGAGCCTCGCTGTGCACGGCAGCATGTGATCACTATGCCACCGTCTTCCCTCGAATCACTTGGTGGGCAGACAGAGTCCCCAATCTGACCACCCGCAACTCCCGCCTACTCTAGATGCAGGCGAGGTTTCGGCGTTTAAGGCATCCAGGCGGTTTCCTCCCCAACGACGCATTCTTCTCCGAACGGGGACGGCGGCCTCCTTCTGGACCATCACGGTCTCACAGAAGGAGGTCATTTCTCTACCCAGGTGAAGATAGCGATGAAGTTGCAATTGGCCAACATTAGGCCAACCAAGTCAGAGGCTCAAAAAAAAAGTTTAAAATATATGAGAATTGCATCCGCTATCGAAGTGTCCCGTGACCAATTCTTATATTTGCCTTCAATGATAGAATGACCCTTTGTCTAGAGCAGGGGTCACCAAATGGCGGACCGCGGTCCGGATCCGGACCGCTGACCTATTTTATGCGGACTTAACCAAAATTGATTCCATCATCATTTCAGCTGAAAGACGTCCTGAACATAGGGTTCCCCCAAGTGGCGTCACATTGACCGGTCCCGTGCGTGTCGCATCCAGATAGTTTCCAAGGTGTACTTTCCGATGAACAACTCCAAGATTTAATGACAATAGTCGGCACCAACTTTAGTCTAAACATCGGACGGATAGTTCAAGGCCAAAAAAAAATTCACGTTTACTATAAGGCGTTATAAAATTATAAGGGGGTTGGCCTAATGGACCGCGACAAGCATATTATTTTTATGAAACTGACCCCAAATGAAAGTAATTTAGTCTGACCTTGAAATTTACCTTACAATACTAATAATCGTCAAAATAGACATAATTTAAAGTCTAGACCAGTCGGGTTCGGCGGTGGGAACCTCTCGCACCCGGCCCTGGTTCAGGCCATGGTACGGGGCGAGAAAGCATGGGAAGCTGGCACCTCCTTCTGTGAAGCAGTAATGCTCGCGAAGGAGGAGGCTGAACGCGTGAGCGAGAGGCAACGGAGACACCCAAGCCTCCGCAGGAGACGCCCTGGGCTTCGGCAGTCGCAAGCCGATTCCCGACCACCGCAGGCGCGAGCTTGCGGACGGCGAGTAATGGGTAGCTAGCCGTCCGATAAGGGCTAGGACCGAGTCGACGGCACGTAGTGTTTCACGCGCGCCTCAAAGAGATGTCAGCAAAAACTGACGGGGTCCGCTTGGGCCGATGCCTGTCTGGGTCGCGGATAAATATGAAAAGGACTTACCGCGCTCCTGGCACAAGCAACTGAAGATTCCTTGGTTGGGTTTTAGACAGTAAAAGTCTGACAAGCGGGAGAAGTCATTGGATAAATTTCAACCCAAAAAAAAGACCAGTCGAATTCGAGTGTTCATGTTTAGCAGTGTTAATGCAAGACATTTGTCGTGTTTAAGCTTTTTCAGTTATGAAGGGATTCGACAAACTTGCTACAGTATTAATTTTTTTTCTCCTTCTACTACCTTATATAATTTATAGTTTTAGCATATTACAATTTTATGCTCTATTTACGGAAGAAAATATGCAAGATAATCAAATGTAAATTAAAACACAAGATCGTAGGCGCCGTTAAACAACTACACACGTCTCCTAGACGTAGACACGTGTCCAATTAGACATACGTCGATTGACGGCTGTCAGTCGTGCTGGAGAGATAATTTTTTTCCAAATTTGCGTTTTTTAGGGAGTTATCAGTTAGAATTTTTATATTTCTTCGCAGATTTCAGTGTTTTTTCTTTGGCCTTTCATTTAAAGTGATGGACCATCCTCTTCCCCCTCCTGTTCCTCCTGACCCTCCTGACGCTGTTTCATTTTCAAACTCAGCGGTTGGTAAGCGACGCCATATAATCGACTCGGAAACAATTGAGGTTGTTTCCAAAAAAACTATTATAAATAAAGAGATGGCTGTTGCCGCCATCCAAACCTTGTTCATTCACCCTTCTCTGGAAGTGGGCATAAAATCATATAGTAATTTAGAAAAAGGTCCCTTTTTAGTCCATGTTTCCCGATCCGAACCAGATCCTTCTGCTGGGACATCGATTCGTCCAATTAAGTTTGGGCAACTTTTAATTAAAAATAAAATAAAAAATATTTGTAGGGACGGAATTAAAAAAGTGGGCAGAAATAAAATCTCTGTGGAATTCACCTCTGGTGAGGCGGCCAACAAGTTCCTTTCCAATCCGGTCTTGGAATCTAAATATTTAGTTACTATCCCATCTTATATTATCACCAAAATGGGTATCGTCCGTCAAGTGCCAGTCGATATGTCTATGGACGAATTTGTAGAATCTGTTATTCTTCCTGATGGGTGTGGAGTCATTTTGAAAGCACGTAGGTTAAACCGTAAAAGTATACAGGAGGGCAAGACCTCCTGGATTCCTACACAAACAATAGTTGTTACATTCAAGGGACAGATACTCCCTCAAAGGGTATTTTTATATCATACATCCCTGCCAGTGGAGGTATATCAGTACCCCACTATCCAATGTAAAAATTGCTGCCGTTTTGGGCACGTTAAAGCACAGTGTCGGTCCAAAGCAAGGTGCTTTAAATGCTCACAACCTCACCCTGGTGACAGTTGTGACGTATTAGAAGCCAAGTCCACTTGCATCCATTGTTTGGGCCGTCACTTTGCTTTTTACAGTAGCTGTCCAGAGCAAGGGAGACAAAAATCCATTAAGTTGTTAATGTCTCAGGAAAATTTTTCATACGAAGAGGCTTCTCGATCAATTCCAAATGTTAAAAAATTATATTCTGAAGTCACCCAAAATTTTCCAACCCAATCTTCTTTCTCCTCTTCCCAATCTATTAGCCTTACTCCTCCTACCTCTTATAAAAAAACTGTATTTTCCTCCCCTAAGCCTAGAGCTCCTCTAGGCAAATCTTATGATAAAGCTGCCCATAGATCCATCGTTGCTGAGGTCCCTTCATCCTTTCCCAATGGCTTCTCTCTTTCTCAAAATTCTTCATCCCCAAAGTACCCTCAAGAGGATAACCTCTTAGATATTCTTTTGTCTTTAATTATTAGTTTAGTTTCCCGTGAAAATTCCTCTTTACCGCCCCACGTTGCCCATAAACTTTCCCAGCTTCTATCTAATAATTATGGATCTAGTCTCCTCACTTCAGTGGAACATTCAGAGCATTCGGCCGAAGAAGCCTGAACTTTTATTTTTAATAAATAAATTTCACCCCTCAGTCATCGCCATTTCGGAGACTTGGTTAGTGCCTGGTTCTCACTTTCGGGTCTCAGGTTACTCCTGTCTTCGGAATGATAGGGCTGATGGGTATGCAGGTAGTGCCCTTCTTGTTAGGCGCTCGCTTCCTTTCTCTCTTTTATCTCTTCCCCCTACTTCTCCTGACATTAACATCGTTGCTGTTAGGGCTTTTAACATTACTTTCCTCTCGGCATACATTCCTCATCCTCATTCTAGGTTAATTCCAGACCTTCTATGTATATTTGCCTCAGTTCCCTCTCCAATCATTTTTATGGGTGATTTAAATGCGCATCATCGCTCATGGGGTTCGAGCCATGATGATAACTTTGGTCGTGCCCTCCTCGAAATTTTTGATGAAGTTGATCTATGTGTTGTTAACAACGGTTCTCCCACTAGGAGAGTTCGCCCTTCTCAAAATCCTAACTCGGCTGTAGATATAACAGCATGCTCTGCCTCTCTTGCTTCCATTCTTTCCTGGAATATCTTGCCTCATTCTTATGGTAGTGATCACTTTCCCATTATTGTCTCTATCTCTGATAGAGTAGTACCTTCGCGTAATTTTAATCCCTCTCTTAAATATAGATTAAACGATGCAAGCTGGTCTTCTTACTCAGATTCTCTTGAAAATAAGTTACTATCTCTTCCCCCTCCCGGCAGAAACAATCTTGTTGACTGCTATTCTAAATTTGTAGACTCCATTATTTCCAGTGCTGATGACAATTTTCCCCTTAAAAAACCATACAGATTCAAAGTCTCAACTCCTTGGTGGAATTCGGAATGCACTTTAGCTGTCAAAGAAAGAAAAATAGCAGAGGTTCACTATTCGAATTCTATGACTCTTCAAAATTTCTTAGTGTATCAAAGAAAAGCAGCCATTGCTAAGAGACTTCTTTCTAAAAAGAAAAAAGAGGGTTGGCTCCGCTATTGTCAAAACTTATCTCCCTGTGCCCCTTCTTCCCTAGTATGGAAGCAAATCAAAAGATACAGAGGTTCATGCATTTCTGTTGATATTTCAGCGAATGATCCTTCTTCCTGGATTGAACCCTTCTCGGATAAACTGGCTCCTCCTTCAGTTCCAAGTTTGGACTCTTTTCCTTCTACTCCAGGTTTTCTTTCTTCCGAAAATAATTTCGACGCCCCATTCTCTTTTTCTGAACTTTGTCTGGCCCTTGACGGTCTTGTTGATTCCTCTCCTGGTGCAGATGGGATCCCTTACTCATTCTTAAAAAACGCCTCAAGTAGTACAAAGCAATACTACCTTGATCTTGTTAATAACTTTTTTGAGTACGGTTTGGTTCCACAGCCGTGGAAACATCAAACAATCATTCCGGTCATTAAACCTGGCAAAAACCCGTCAGACCCAAATAGCTACAGGCCTATTGCTTTGTCGTCTGTTTTGTGCAAGGTTGCCGAGCATATGATGAAGCATCGACTTGAGTGGTTTGTGGAAAATAAGAACTTGTTGCCCGTATCCCAGTTTGGGTTCAGAAAAGGTATGAGCACTATGGATAGTCTTAGTATATTAATTTCTGATATTCGTATTTCTTTATTAAAGAAGCAGTTTTTAGTAGGAGCCTTTTTGGATATTGCCTCAGCGTATGATAATGTTCTTCTCCCGGTGCTCAAGGATAAACTTGTGCATCAGTTAAATATTCCTATAAAACTGGTTCGTTTCATTTGTAACTTACTAATGGAGAGAACCATCTCCATTAAAACTCAAGACTTCTCTTTGCCTCCTAAGACTATCTGGAAAGGCTTACCACAAGGTTCAGTTTTAAGCCCTCTCTTATTCAGCCTTTATACTTATGATTTACATTTTTCTACTGATTCATTTTGTCAAATATTGCAGTATGCTGATGATTTAGCTTTATACTTTTCTGGGAAATCTCTAGATGAGGCTAGTAACCGTCTAAATTCCGCCCTTGGATATCTATCTGACTGGCTTCTACCACACGGTTTGTCCTTATCAGCCTCTAAGAGCTCTGTAGTTGTGTTTACAAGAAAAAATATTGTTCCTCCTGTTGATATTAAAGTTAACGGTGAAAATATCTGTCAAGTGAACAAGGTTAAATTTTTAGGACTTTGGTTAGATACAAAATTATCAGGTATTGCACACACAGACTTTGTTTCTCAAAAATGCGAAAGAAACGTTAATGTTCTTCGCTCTCTTTCTGGTGTTTGGTGGGGTGCTCACCCATATACTCAAAAACTGATCTACAATGCAATAGTTCGTAGTCACTTTGATTATGGTATGTTCCTATTAGATCCTTGTAACAAATCTGGCCTTCAAAAACTCGATAAAATCCAATCAAAGTGTTTACGGATTATTCTTGGGGCGATGAAGTCGTCCCCAATTAATGCCATGCAAGTTGAGTGTGTTGAACCTCCTTTAACGATTCGAAGACAATTTCTGGCAAATAGATTTATTTTTAAACTTGTACAGAATTCTGAACATCCCCTTCTTGGTAAGCTGGACCAATTATCATCCATCTTTGACTCTTGCAGTTGTCGTTCTAATATTGAACTTCCTTGTCTTCTACGTGCCTACCTTCAATTCACCCGTCTTTCTTGCCCACTTTTTCAAAACCCTATTTTATATTTATACTCGGTGCCTTATAATGCCCTGGTATTCCAACCGGAGATCATTTTGGACTTTGGAATTCACAAAAATACCTTAGAACCGCACAAGATTTTTGTCCAAAAAATTTCCTCTGAATATAATAATTGGACTACTATATTCACTGATGCTTCCAAAGTCTCCGATGATAGCCCTGTAGGAGTTGCTGTTTGGATTCCTCATACAAAAATTATTTTAAATTATAAGTGCCCTTCTGTTACATCCGTTTTTACAGGTGAATCAATTGCCATTTTTGAAGCTATTTCATTTGTTTTGTCTCATAAGTTAAATAACTCCATAATTTTCTCTGACTCGAAAAGTTGCCTTCAAGCCATTCTATCTAATCCTTTCAGATCTAAGTCAAGGTTCCCTATAATCTTAAAAATTAGAGATTTACTATTTCAATGTCATGAACTTGGTATTAATGTTGTCATAGTTTGGATTCCTGGCCATGTCGGTATTCTTGGTAATGAGTCAGCTGATTCATGCGCCAAAAATGCTGTTCTCACTGGCTCTCTTGCCCACTCTGAAATTTATTCCCATGATATTTGTGCCACTCTACCTCTAAATTTGTTTAAATCTTGGGCCAAGGAATGGCAAATCTCTAAGTCCATAAAGGGTAAATATTATGGAGATATTCAACCCGAGATTCCCCACAAGCCTTGGTTTTTCAAATACCAATTAGGGAAAAAAAACACTACCTCTACTATTTGTCGCTTACGATTAAATCATTGTTGCACCCCTCATTTCTTGGCCAAACTTAGGATTAAGGATAATTCTCTTTGTGAATGTGGTTTGGATGAAGGAAACGTGGACCATTTATTTTTCTCCTGTCCTAGATTGCGCTTCTCCTTTCATGATATCATTCCTCCTCATATCCCTCGTCCAACTTCGGTTAAATGCCTTCTTTCTTTAGTATTTTCTCGATTTATATTTAAACTATGCAAATTCATTGAAATTAATAATATTAAGTTGTAACTATTGTAATTATTCTTTTTTTTTTTTCTTTTTTCTCTTTCGGTTTACGTTTGTCATCATCTGTCCTGTTCATATAACATACTCTGTGGTGGTCCTACTGTCGGATTACGTCTGCGAAGAAATGCTAAACTTTTATTTTGATAAATATTTTTATTTCACTGTTAAATCTCGCTAAATACTCTCCAGCGTTTGATGGTCTATTAACAGTTCGCACGTGTTATTGGCAAAATTGTGGTGTCCCTTCCACAAATGCCATTTAATAAGAGTTGAAGTTGAAGTTGAAGTTGACATACGTCTGACAGACGTAAACGTACGGTAATCTCTGGTCCCTAATTGATGTCGAAGGAGTTTCTCACTCTTGATTAGTATCATATCTAAGTGGCAGGTTAGATAAAGTTGATTGTGATATCGGTACTTGAAGAGCGATTAGTATTGATTTGTCTTGAAATCTACTGCTATTTCAAATACTATATTTTATTGCGGCTTCGCTAACACGAGTTTTACACCACCCACAAAAACTAATAACTACATTTTTTTTCATTTTTTTTTATTGTCAGTAGTCTCGCGCTTGACCACTATCTCACCTGATGGTAAACGATGATGTGGTCGACGGTGAAGCACGCTTGCCTAGAAGTAACCTATTCACTCTTGACTTAAAGACCCCTAGATTGTAGCTATCGGGAAACACAGATCTTACACACATCATCTTACCATTCCAAGACGATGTTATACACAACTATTAAACTATTTATACCTATCTTATAAAATACACTAAAAATAAATCGATCACACCGGAACTGTAATTTTTCCGGGACGGAAAGTAAGATGTGATTCTCAGCGACTGCGTTTATCGGTGAAAAAATATTTGATGTGGTCGGTTTAAAAGTAGTATTTGTGGATAGTTCGTAGCGTATTATAATAGTTACTGTCTTAAAACTTTCTTTATTGTCTGTATACTATGTCATGGTGCTATTGCGAAAGAAGCCTTGGCAAAAATTAATTCGCATTTTTCTTGGATAAAAGAGTCATTAATGTGTAAAGTGGGTTGTTAGCGCTTCAAAATCTATAAAAAACATAGGAAGTGACGAAAAATTAAAAATAAACTGTTTGATCGTAAAGTTAGGAACATTACAAGAACCCACAAATTAATCGGCAAGTCTATAAATTAAATTAATTGGGACATAAAAACATCTAAAAATGTAATGCTACTATACTTATAATCAAATACCTGACACCATTAGTTTTATGTTCTGTACAAATAAAAATGCTGTAAAACACAGTTGGCTCTTAGCTTTGATTCACACGCTTTAGGGTTCCACAGGAAAAAGGACATCAATTTCTATCCTGTTTACCCTTGTTTTTAAATCGAGGATCGAATTTATAATTATGAGCTTTAAATGCCTAAAGTTTCACAACTTTTTATGCTGAAGTAGACTTTCACAATTTCGAATTACCAATCCAAGAACCGGATTTATACTTGACCAAGTCATTAATTTTCAAATAAAAATTGAATAGCCATAAATGTTTCTAAAGTATGATTTGAAACTTGAAGATTTTACTATCTTCCTAGATTTAAAGCTGAGAGACCTGGCGAGACAATGCGACAACCGCGCGTTTTATTTTTTATTTATTTCTCATTAAAACGTTGTCGTACTGTTGCGTCCCGCCTTTACTGCAGTGCCTTTAAATTTGCTTAGGTTTACCATGCTTTCTCAAATCATTATGCGCTGTAGAGTTCATTAATCTAATATCTGTGGACACTATTACTTACTGACACTAACATTGCATCGTAAACGTCCAACTGCAGAACATTGGCCGTCCAATAAACCACGTCATATAAAAGTCAAATAAAAAGATAAGCAGACCTTAGTACATCTACCATCCACTTAATGTTTCTATTTAATGATGGGAAATTATACATTCAAATTTTTGGGCAGCCATTAGGTAAAATATTATCGTGAACCAATTACGGGCCCCCAACGGTCAACGGCAACTCACACCTGACTGGTACAACTTTAAGATAAATGTATACAACCTGTCACTGGTTTTATGACGGAGGCCTTTAAATAATTCATTAGTAAAACGACCAATCATAAATCAGGAAAGAGCGACAGCACGCGTGCAGTGTTTTGTAACAGCCAATCACGACCCGGTATTTCTTATGACTGCAATACAAATTGGATAATTAAAACATGTGTGCTATATGGTACTAATTGATGGTAAGGATAGGTGGAGAGATCGATTCAGCAATTAACAGGAGTAATTAAACGCTGCGTTGTTGAATGATGTTGTAATTGAGCCTTTGATGATAAGACAAAAATATTAAACCGACTTCCAAAACAAAATCCTACAAAGCGAAAAATAACTTTCTTTTCGGAAGTCGGTGTCGGAGTCGGAGGCACTTTGTATTGATTTGTTTTGGAGGATTTAGAAGATGAATTTAAGCCGTTTTTTTTTTTATTTTTTGTCCAATGACAAATTAATGATGCTAAGGAAGGATATGAGAGGAAATTGATTCTTATGTAGTCGGTTAAACGAAAAAATGAACCTGAAACTTTTAAATAATTTTAAGAAGATTTAGTCATGTTTTTCCAGCCCTTGACCTGACTATAGACCAGGGATGCTCAAACTATTTTGGGCAAGAGACCCCCTTTCAAAAATGAACTGATACCTGAGACCCCCATAGCCAAATTACTTTAAAAAGCTTGTTGACTTGCCGAGTTTTTCATATTGTACGAACTTATGCACGCTTATCGACTTTTTTAAAAGTATAACAATGATACTTCCAACTAAAACATTAGTCATTCTTTAACAAGTTGGTAGGTACACGTAACATAACTCAAACAGTATATTGAAAGATTCAAATAAGAACTTGTGTTAATTAATAGGGATCGATTTTTAGACTTCGTCGGCCCCCTGAATCAGTTTCCGTTTATGTCGACCCCTGGGTAGCTCGACTCCAAGGGGTCGATATTGATCACTTTGGAAATCCCTGCTCTAGACAATCTGACAATCTAGAAATGATGGTCGGAAAGTCCAAATGCCTTACATTTGGATTAATCTCGTGACTTTGTCTCTTGTCCCGCTTGTTACTTGGAATGCGCAAAGATGTCTTCCCTCCCATTCTCTTCAATCAACTGCCACACTATCGTTCACCCTTTTTTTATGCCCTGCTCCTCTATCTGTTCTTTCATCCTTAGACATTTACCTAAACGTTTAAACTATTCATCCATAAACATTTACCTATATTCATAATTGACGACACGGTTGGCGTAGTGGTGCTGCGCTGCGTGTCGCGGTTTCGATTCCCGCACGGAACAAAACTTTGTATGGCCTACAGATAGTTGTTCCGGATCTGGATGTCTTGTGTACGTGAGTTGTGAGTTTAAATGTTTGCAAATGCAACCACGTTATAGGAAGAAATTCCTAGTGTAGGGGAGTTTTTGTATAAATCTAAAAATGTTGGGCTTGTTCGTCAACAAATTAATAAACCGTAAGTAGATGTACATAACACCTTACCCAATACCGATAGTTAACAGCGATAATCTTACAAACTGCCACAAGTCAAGCCTGATACGATCTTAAAGCCCGACACTCCGACTACTGCATACAACCGATGCCAACACACATTGTAGCTTATAACGTAATTAATTACAGTCCTATTCACTCTAGAGATATAATAAACGTGAAGATTTGCTTAGACTGAAGGTTATTTGTCATCGTAGGGCCTTTCCTAATTTGTAAGTTAGTAGAATTTTCCATTTAGCCATGGTGCCACACACCGATGCCATAATAGGATAATACTATGTGACTACACTATGTATGTGTGTACTATAAGTGCAACTCTGTTAACACTGCAGGGAGTACAAGCGTGTTTTTATGTTATGTTGTGTTAATATGTGACTTATTAATCTAATCGAATCCCAATACTAAAATTTAGTCAGTATGTGCACATCACTAGCGCGTTTATATAACACGTATTGTTGCGCTCGCGGCAAGTAGTAGCAGGAATAGCCATCTATAATTGCTTGTACGTTACACATGGGTCACAGTGACAAAAGGATCTATAAACCTCATGTGTTGTTTAAATTTAACCTAAATAATATTAATACAGTCTTGTGACTCCGCTTTTCATGTAAACGCAAATTATTAAAGTGTTCGTTTCAACTACTCTTTCCTTCATGATCCGGCTCGAAGGACCATAGAAGAATTAAAGAAGATCAAAATAGTAACTGCACCTTTGTTTATGCGCCTGTTTTCTCCGTTGTGTAGAATAGCCGTCTCATCGGACTATGAGAGTGAAGACAGAGAGTATCTGCGCACACACTTCAAGTCTCCCACATCTATTTATAGTCTACTCTGAGGTTTCTCATCATCATTTCATCCGAAAGACGTCCACTGATTGACAAAGCCCTCCCCCAAGCGTCGCCACACTGATCGGTCCTGTGCGTTTCGCATCCACCGGATTCCCACAGCCTTGACCAGGTCATCGCTCCACCTAGAGGGAGACCTTCCAACGCTACGTCTTCAGATACTTGGTCGCCACTCCATGACTGAATTTCAGTTAGCAGAGCTATTAGCAGTTCTGTAAGCGCTCTTGCCTAGGACAACCCTTGTAAAGTTGATACCTTTTCAAAAATAATTATGTAGTTCATACCTACCTAAAAAAATATTTCTATAGCATTTCATCTTGCATGCTGAACGGCATAGAAAATAACAATTTACTTTTTTAACAATATGTTCATAATGTTGAGCAGTTTTATTTATAGCCTGATTACCTAAATTAATTCGATAATGTACCAAGATCTTCATTAATGACACAAATAAATCTAATTTGGCAACACCAAAACATCTTGTTTTTCTTCTAGTAGACCAATGAACCTAATTTTCCATCAAATTTTATGATTTATAGCCATCATATAATCATAAATCATATTAATCGATCCGCTTCATTGAATATAAATATAACATTCTTGAATATTTATATCCATGACCAAAAGCTTATGATTATAACGTGAACTATCGAGTTGGTCCATATTAAAACTGTGATGAGATGAGTAATCCGACATCTATATATTTTAAAATACTTTATCGGGTTTTAGACTTACGTTAGGCTTATAACCCCGATAAACTAGTTTAAAACTTTTCGGAATTCAGTAAACAACTACACAAACTGAAAAGAAAATCTAAAAATAATAAAACCAGCCAAGTGCGTCTCGGACTTCGCACATTTAGGGTTACGTAGCAAACCACAAAATCAAGTTGGTTATTCATAGGTCAATGAGAAGGCAAAAAAATATTCAGAATAAAATTTTGTAAAAAAAGCTGAATTTGGTGGCTTCTCATTCCTTTGTTTTCCAACATTTTTTTAAATAAAAAATATAGTATTTATCTACTCAACGAGCTCTAAATAACCGATCCGAACTCGATGGGGCAGGTAATTTTTTTTTTCTGCATCCTCATTTTGCCCCCCTAAAAAACACTTTCTTAAAATATTATTTGACAATTTTTATGGCTTTGAGTCAACAAGATGCTTATACTGTGAAAATTTTAAGACTGTAGCTCCAACTATTTCGTTGTGACAGGCGACGGACAGACACTTGAGTGACAGCAATAGGGCTCTCTTTGGATCCTTCGGGTACGGAACCCTTAAATATACCCTTCTTTCAAAACAAATAAAATGATGCTGTTTACTGAAATGATCACTGTAAGATATCCTTAAGGTATTATTTGCTAGAATTTTAGGAGATTACTAATATAAGCTTCCGGGTGCAACTTCAAAGACTATTGATTCATTGCTTAGATGCTACTGCTACTGCTGGAAATATGGTTTCCCTGAAACATATCAATCCTGAATATCTTCTACAAAGATACAGGGGGATTACAGTCCTCATCAGGATCTACTTGACTTAGCCACTTTTGATAAATGTTGGTTTAGAGTTTAGACTTAACGCGGTTTCCCTGTGCAATTGATTGATTGGTATTAACGATATAGACGGGAATGATACGTATTAACTTCAATATGAATCAAACTTAAATAGTCTGTTGGATCCCTGTACGTTTCAACTTCTTAAGTTAACATAATTCGCATATGGCGCCCAAAAGGGAAGGGATCCGCATGATTTATCACAAACATTATTAATAATGCGCACGCCATTCTGCCAAAGATTTATACACATTGAAGCCTAATGGTATTCGGTGAAATATTAATAGTTAATGGAATATTTGAATCATTTGGGTCAGATTTTAATTGAATTAAGATGCAATGAAGACTGTGTTGGGTATGGGAGTGAGTAAGATGTATCGTATGACGGGTTTAGTAGAAACCACTACTGGATTGACTCGGTAAAGGTCGAGGGTCAAAGTCGAAGCTGTGTGAAGCTTAGTAGTATCAAGATATAATAAGCTTGTTACAAGAAACGTTGCTTATTAATTTATTTCGTTGTAGCTTTTACCTGTGAATTATTAGATTTTCAGACGCAAGTCTGAAGTCTGTAGTAGAGTCTGTAGCAGTTTTATATCTGATATCTTCAACGCAAGGTAATTTAAATATTGATTAACAATAGCTTCCCACCCGTGGTCAATCTCACAGGAATCGTGCAGCCTTTTCGGGAAAAAAGTAGCTTATGGCATCAGTTTTCTGTCAGTGAAGGAATTTTCGTAATCGGATAAATACTTTCAGAAATTACCATTACGACAACACCAATGCAGTATAAGTTCGATTGTGTTTGCTTGAAGTTTTCTATTGAATTAAATCGTGTATTCCAGTTCAAACTACATGATAGAACGCCGTGGCTATTACAGCACCCAGATAAGCACCTGTAGCCAAGTTGACAATCTACAATCGATAACCCTAGTAGAAAACGAATCAATGTATGGGAATGAATCAGAACGTTAAGACACGTAGTCAGACCATACAAATGGAAGACGTTAACGATTGTAGAAAGAGTATCGATACGAAACGTTTGTAACTTGTTTCGAGGGGCAGATTGTGAAAACATGAAAAAAGCCGTGTAGTTTTCAACTAGCTCCACCGGTTTTGCCCTTCAATAAATTTCACTCTTACTGAAACCAGTCCGGTCTACTATTGCGTAACTGACGATGTTTACCGCCTCCTCATTATATCGGCTACTTGGGAACACAAGTAATTAGGTGGGTAACTTTATTGGAGTTAGTGTGAAAATCTAGTGTGAAGTTTGTAGCCACGCCATTCAAGGTAATGATCGATGAAAGATTGTAGCTGACTACTATGCCATATAAACTAAAGACTATTGAACCGAACTAAAGTAAGATAACCAATACTGGAAAAGAAGAGACACTATTGGTAAATAAGCACTAAAAAGGAATAAAAGTAAAGCAAAGAATGACTCAGAAGAAAGAAAACTTCAGTTAAAAAGAAAGAAGGGTGATCTGGAAATAAGGAAAAAAGCTTTATTACGCAGCTTCACAATAGTTTGTAGTTTTTCATCAATGAAACAGTTTACGTCATCCAATCAGAACTCCCAGATATTACCTCTTACGAAGAAACAAACAATTTTACTTTGAGATAACCATATAAAATCTAAAGGTGATATCGGACCACACAAACTTTAAATCAAATAAAAACGAAACACCTGAACATCCACGCCTACATCTTAACTTATCAAAATGTATGTTCTATTCACTTTTTTTCGGAGCCGACGTTGATTTTTCTGCAATGTCGCTACATCTAATAATAGTAACCATTTGTAGTTACACAATGACGTGTAGTAAAGGTAATTAATACTCCATCACTCGGATCATTAGTTATCTTCGCGTAATTAATACTGATGCCTAATCGTAGACTCGCGATAAATCAACAGTGCTATTTGCGGAGATTTATTTTTAGATAGTTAAATATACGGAGTTTAATATTTTCACATCATGTCGAATTCTGTAGTTTCACAGTTACGTTTTGTAGTACAAATAGTATGTAAAGCTTGATTATATTGAAAGTGGTTAGCGGATTGGAACGAACGATGACGGTCTTCTTCTTGTTGATTAACTCAAATGTAGTCTCAACTATTCAGATTTTGTCCGATAAGTATGTGGCTACTTGTACAACTTTGTCGTTCAAATCCTGAAAGGTGCAGGTGGTCGGGCATGAAGGGCGGAAAAGGAGGTAGACCATATCTTACAAAGGGGTCTTCAATTTGCAGGTATTGATAGAATTTTGAATAGATTCGTGCCAAATCTAACCAGAGTCAAACATCTTTAGTACAATACGATGTTTTACTATGCATACATCATTTGATGAAGTTTTGAATTTCAGTAAAAATCGTCTTTTATTTTATTATTTAAAAGTAGCTGAATACTTAGTAATTATTCTTTCTGTTAACATATGAAAAATGGTCAACAAAATTCATACAGTCATCGCAATAGGTCTAGACTTAGTTTAGCTTCTTACAGTAGCCAGAAATAATGGCAGCCTTTTTATTTGCCGCCCCCGCTCCCACTGTCGTCCTGCGTCCTATGTAGCCGTTCACAAGTTTTTCGTTACACGGATTTAAATATTTGATTGCTTCCGTATTCCGTTTCAATAATTATAAGGTGTGAAATGCGTAAAAATTCGTTTCAAATTGTAAATAAATGTTCGTAATAGTAGTTTTTGGGTTTAAGCGTTTAATAAAAGTTTTCTTATCTTGTCTCAACGATATTAATAGAAACAACATCCAACAAATATATCTGTGATTATCTTACGCAGTTCCTGCTCAAGTACCTGCCTTCAGTATAAGGCTTCCACCTTACAACACTCCAAACAATTCCTCTACTTCTGCATTTCTTGTAAGTCAAAGACAATATTATATTATGTACTCATCATTGATAGTCTTAAATAGATCCGGTCTAATAATAGGATGTTAGTACAAGACAGCTCCTCACAAGGATGTGTCAGTTCATCGCCTCTGACCAGATCCGTTTGTGCTCAAACATTGTAGCATTGGCGTGTTATTACGTCACTTTTCTATATCTGACAATTATCGCTGTCATTTGTTTTGCATGTCTCATCACTAACGATAGATTTGATAATAGTTATGAGCCGCGGGTTTGTCTAGCTTTGATACTATTAAAAACTTTTTCATAAAAAATATACCGACTTCCAAAGCAAAATACTAAAAAAGAGCAAAAATAACTTTAGTTTCGGAAGTCGGTGTTTTTGGTATCTCTTATTTTTTTGTCGATTTGCTACACCGACTAGAATGAAAGTTATTTTTGCACTTTTTTGTGTTTGGCTTTGGAAGTCGGTTTATTATTTGTGATTTATTTTTTATTTTTAGTTTTGGTACTCCATCACTAAAAAGTGAGCAAGTTTTATAGTAAGGCATCTAAAGCATTGACAAAATACCCATAATAACTCAATTTACACATTCATGCTAGTTCGGTTGTATGTACCATATCTTGAAACCTGCTGAACCGATTTTGATGAAACTTGTACTGTTCTCTAATTTGAGAGATACCTAATCTAATAAAAATGAATGATCATGATCCGATTACTGGTGTTAGAGATATGAGCGGACAAACATACATGCATACACTGATGAAATTTGGCACACGTTTTAAGAAGCACACATAGAGTATCCTATGTGAATATTGTGCGATTCCAACAATATTACATACATACGTATCGAAATAACCTCGTTTTTTACAAGTCGGTAATAAAGGGTTCTAGACAAGGGAAATTCCATCAAAGAATGCGTAGAAATAAATCAAAAATTTATGAGAATGTCAAGCACTACCAATGTCACGTGATCAATCCCTTGGCCTAGGCAGAAAGAAGCTAGTGTATTATAAATGCGAAAGCAAATGTGTTTGTCTGTTTGATACTTTTCAAGTCTTAAAGACTGAACGAACTTGGATGAAACTTTTTATCCCGATTCTATGTAGTAGTAATGGGGACTTCATTATCCGCACTTAGTTTTGGTCCGTTGTGCGTGGGGTTTCTGACAATTTCCGACTTTCTCGCAAGGGAAGCCACTGGCTGAAGCTAGTTAAGCTATAAATTTGACTGCTTTTAGAAAGTAAAACCCATAAGAAAATTATGTTATGAAGATGTCCTATTGTTTAAAACCAATTTTGGTGTAAAAGCTTTTCTTCATTACCTTTCGCTTTTAGTACCTGATGGAAGTAACGGTTTGATCATAATTTTATCTGTTTTCAGCAATGTCTACTGAAAACAGTTGCCTCAAAACCAATACAGTAAACACACAAACTAGTAATTATTCCCCAGATTAGAGAGTGGAAACCCCACAGATAGACTTTAGTACTTACATATTATAAACTAATTGACTTTACTGCCATAGAGCACCGAAACGCCTCGGCGGTCACAAATTTCCATAACACATTTGATATTGGCAGAAGCCAGAGCTCGTGGCTAAAGATTACAGCCGCTTGGGTCTTTAGGTTAAGCAACGGTTGACGAGGTCTGTCCGTGGATGGGTTCATCACATACCGAGTCTCGTCCATGCATCGGAAAGCAAGCTTAAGCTGTCGGTACTCGTAATGTCTGTAAATTTCAAAGATTTACAGATGACAATTTGTAAATCTTGGGCCATTAGGTGTGTTCCGTTAATTGCAGCGCTGGTGGCATTTATAAACTCCTCTAAAATGAAGGTGTATCGGCACTTGGGGCACTTAAATGTATGGGTCATGTTTTACATAGGGGCACCATAGGCGCTGTCCTAAAACAACGCGAACATCGCGCGAACACGCGACCTTCGCGTTCATTTGTATGGCGTTGTATTAGGACAGCGCCATAGTCAGAATGGATATTTGATGGGTCCATATACAACCCCATTTTGTCACCGTTTTAGCATAGGAATTGACGGGCCGTGACAATTGAGACTATTACTCTATCCTACTCTATTTTATTTTGATAGAAAACAACGTTACGTACGTACTATTAAGTTGTGCAAATAGGGGTCAATTTGCGATTACATTTCATTAAATTAGTTTTGTCATAATGTGTTTCGATGCTTAGTAATGGCGTCTCCTGTTACTACGCTAGTGCGTGGCGTGGCGTTTTTAGCTCTATGGTTACAACACTAACAACTTTATTGTTAATGTGAAATATGTCACTGACGTGCTAAATACTTAACAAAATACGTTGTAAAGTTAATTAATATATGACGTGTGTTTGTGTCTTTACAACAGCTTGTGACCTCAATAATGGCGATGGCTACTACGTCCGCCACTCCTTGAGGCAGTTCCGGTAGTAACCTTGCTGACACGACATGGCTCCAAACTCAAAATCAACAACACAATGGAAAAATAAATATGACGGCGTAAGCGTGGTCGTAGCGATATAACGGGTATCTTCTTCGTTTCTTGGTAAAGATTCCCTGATATAGGGGTTCACTCGGTCAACCAGTACCTAAAACTCAGATTGTAGCACAACACAGTCATGTAAGTGATATTTACAGTGAGAAATCAAACAACAAAGGCTGATACGATGAACTGATAATCTCGATCTTATAATCTGAAAAAAACTGAACAAAAGTTTTTTAAGGATCTTAAAATTAAATCAACAGTAGATCTTTGGGGACTATCTGTAAAAGTATGTTAATCAATCATTGAAACTATTGCGTCCTATTTAACTTTCATATTTAACACTAGTGTCGATCAAGGAATTTTTTCGGACCTCATGAAACACAGTGAAGTAGTTCCATAGTTTAAATCCGGGGATGGCAAAGAAGCCAATAATTACAGACCAGTGTCAATTCTGCCAGTTCTCAGTAAAGTCTTCGAAAAGTTAATGCTCAACCAATTGATGCGTCATTTTAACAAACATTCCATTTTTCATGATCAACAGTACGGTTCTTCAAACGGCGTTGAACTACTGACGCTGGCGTCACCCTAATAAAGAACATCTTTAATGCTTGGGAGGAAGTACAAGATGCCATTGGAATCTTTTGCGACTTCTCGAAAGCGTTCGATTGCGTTAACCATGAGACATTATCGTTGAAACTCAAGCACTATGAGATTAGACATATGGCCCATGAGTTACTTAGATCATATTTGAAAGCCAGACAAGTTAAAGTTCAGGTAATACGGCGTAAACTCACTAGGGTCTGAAATGACAATGGGCGTTCCTCATGGCTCTATATTGGGTCCATTACTCTTTTTAGTTTAAATTAAAGTTTTGCCCCAATTATAACAAAATCAACCGAAGATTGAGTTATTTGCTGATGGCACATCTTTGATATTTAAAATAGATCGGCGGTCACAAATCTTGATGATGTGAATAACTCTATTCATTAGGTACAAACTAGGTTCTCGGCAAACAATTTTGTACCAAATGAAAAAAAAAAACAAATGTATTAGATGCACACTGCCAAATGTCAGAAGTAGCGAACGCGACATCATATTGAATGGAGAAAAGCTGGATTATGTAAATCAAACAGTTTTCCTAGGAATCACTCTAGACGGTAAATTACAATTGGGGCCCCCCCTCACATAACATCTCTTGCGGGTCGCCTGAGCTCAGCCGCTTATGCTGTTAGAAAGATGAGACGGTTAAAAGATGTAGAAACCACGCGTTTGGTCTATTTTAGTTACTTTCACAGCATTATGTCATATGGTATTTTGCAGTGGGGTCGGGCGGCTGACATTGAATCAATATTTATATTGCAAAAGAGAGCTGTCAGAGCCATACATAAGTTAAGTTACCGAGAATCTCTTAAGGAGCTATTTAAAAGGATTAATATTAGGACAGTTTCTTGCCAATTCATTTATGAAAATACTAAGTATAAATCTCTTTAGCAAAGTTAGTGATCGACACAATTGTAAACTAGAAATAAAGATAAGTAAGATCAACCATGTTAGCTCAAGTACACACATCTTTCATGGGATGTTAAATTCTATAACAAAATACCTTGTGAGTTATTAAAACTAAATGAAAGAAAATTTAAAACAATAGTTAAAAGCATACTCTTCAAACAAGCATACTACAAATTAGATGATTATATTCAAGAATACTTGAAAACATGCTGGTCCTGCTCCATAGAGCAATCTTTAGTTTAGACAAAATCAAACTGGTTAATTTGTATTATATTCATAATTATAGAAATGTTTTATTTTTATTTTTTTCTTCTGTTTTTGTTTAAAAATATTGACTCGCACACTGTTCCGTTGTTGTGGAATTAGTTTATTTACCTGTTTGCAATATTTGTGTGAACTATGTTCCTCTTTGTCAAGTGAATGAATTTTCCTGTGTAATAGTGCTTGTAATGCTTTAAACCTTTATGTAATATAGTAGTGCTGGTTTCATCGTCCTCACTTACATGAATTTATTAATGTACGTACTTATGTCAATATTGTAAGACGCTTTTTTTTTAAAGTGTATGTATGGAGTTTCTTGTGCGTTCTTCTCAACAAGCTACTTGTTCAAGCCGAATGCACGGTAGAATCAATTTTTATTACTTGTTTATTTAAATTGTTGACGTTCAAAAGTGTCGCTTAATGGCCTAGTTGAAATAAATATATTTGACTTTGATTTTGAATATCGCGTCAGCTACCGCAATTTTATGCTAGCTCTTCAGATCGATTATATCCACGCATGCGCCAAATTGAAGCGCCCTCTAGCGGATTACATCGTACTTACCTAACAACCAATCAGAATAAAGTTACAAGTTGGTAAACTTTATAGAGTCAACGATTTGTAACATTTTGGTTCGACATTTTGAAAGTTGGCATCTTGAATCGCTTGCTACGACAGATAAATAAACCTTTAGAATACGAAGAACAACAAACAACACATTAGTTACAAAGAAGAACAGCAACAAACACAGAGTAATAGAGAAAAAAGTACAATCACAACTTGCCCATACCGAAAAGGTTACCAGTTCAGCATGTCCTGGGCGTCAGACACCTAGTACTGGTTTTTAGCACCCTGCGACACACGGACGTGGGTAACAAATATTAATAGTGGTGGTGACCACTTACCATCAGATGGACCGCCTGCTTGGTTACCACCTTAAAGGCATAAAAAAGTAAGGATGGATCGTATGAAAAATTTGATGAAACAATATACTTATCTAATGTTTGTTAGATAAAACAATATAATTTTGTAATGTTTGTTGTTCTATTTCAATAAAATTAAATAAAACATTAAAAGCTTTCTATAAAGGGTCATTAACAACTTGCCTAATCGTTGATAACACGAGAAGCCAGTGACTACAGCTCAAACCAGGCCAGAATCCGAAAATGAATAATAATCCAAAGTATATTTTCCATTTTCTGAAACAATTTTGAAAATTCATTGCAGGCTTAGCCAAAAACCCTAATATTATGTTCAAGAACGTTCGGACAGCAGCTAATATTTTGAATGCAAGGATGGATGGATAGATGTTAGTTTGTTACTCAATCACGCCAGAATGGCTGAACGGATCTGGATGAAATTTGGCACAGAGATTGATTTTAATCTGGAACAGCACCTTTTTTATCCCGGTATAATTTTTCCTTGGGATAAGAAAATACTTTTCACGCGGGTGAAGCCGCTGGCAGAAGCTGGTTCACTACAAAGATTTGTCAACGAAGATTTTGTTCTGAAAGCCACAAAAAAGTAGATCTCATTTGCTCATAGCCTACGGTACTGATTGCAAGATTATGAATATAAAAAATAATGCTCATGAACACTCAAAATCGTGATATAATCTGATCCACACTTCGTCAGGTCAACCACATCCCGATTACGGCTGCCCTCGCTCAAGGACTGACATTGAATGATCGATCAAGTTCACTTGCAGTAGAACTAGTAAAAGTCGGTAAAATGTGAGATAAAGAAGTATACAATTGCTATATTGCCGACCTAGACACATTCGTTGAAACGTGACTGTCTTGTTCAGTTCCTTGGCTCTTGAACATTAATTGTAGAATAATACATCTTATCTGTATATTTTGAAAGACCTATTACCTATTACTAACCCATTTCTTTGAATGTTAAGAAAGCCTTAAGCTAACTGCTTAGCCTTTTTCCAACTTGGGTAAAACCAGGATAGTTGCCCCAGGTGTATAGTTGCCCCGATTGTAATTACTCTAGGCCCACGGATGAATCGCATGCTATTTTATTAATATATCGAAAGATTCTCAAACTACCACGAATGCGATCAAAGTTTTGCGGGATCAATGTCCTGTTTCTCGGTTTCCTTGGATTAAGTATGTGGGATAAATGTCCCAAAATATAGAGGTTCGCAAGAATCGATAATACTCTGGAATATATATCGAGGGCGTCGATGACGTCCATACTAGAATTTATTACTTTCATACATCATTCATTTACTTCAACAATCTTATCACGTTATGTGATACAAAGCACGAGCCACCATACTCGTTACTCCGATAGGTATAAATAATACCTAAAAGCTATGGTCAAATCGTAAAAAGATACATAAATACAAACATAAACTCACGCCAACTCTCCCATGGGGATAGACAGAAGCAAAAAGCAAAGATTTCCGGACAAAAACGATTACTCACTGAGTTCCGGTTTTTCTAGCTGACACTAGCTCAGATCCTGCTTAATACCAACAGAGCAGACATAAAACAGGATGACTTATCCAAATTCAACTTAACACCGTAACATAAACAGAAAAATGTAAATACCTTTCGTTGATTTCGTTATCAGAAAGGACTTATCAATCATATAGTCATCAGTCAAATATTTTAACTCCACAATCGCGGCGCCACTAATAACTGATAAAGGGTTAATCGGTATCGCAATCAGACATATCCTGTGACGTGTGAGAGGAGGCGCGACATAGTGTGACGTCAGGTATTAGATTAACAAGAAATTTGTGTAAACTGACCTTTGATCGCAACAAGATGACGTTATTTGGTGAAATTCTTGAAAAAAATATTTGGTTGACGACGAGGAAAATTATACATTTTTCAATCAATACTCGTGAAGACAGATATTGATTCAAATTTTATAAAAATAATTCGTAAATTGTTCAGTAGTTTGAAATTACATAGCTGCCATCAACTGCAACTATTTACTAACATTATAAGCGGGATATTTACCATGTTTACTGTTTATTTACCATGGTCACTAACACCAACATTATAATGTTGGTGTTAGTGACCATGACTGTTTAAAAACTTATATTGCAATTATTTACTTTTTCTGTTCAGTTTTTGACTGAAAACATTATGATATATTTTTTCTTGATTGACCGAAATCTCACCTCATTATTACATTTTCAGCCAAAATTCTTCTACTGCTGGAAATAAGCCTCCCCCAATTATCGCCAAATCAGTCGGTGTCTATATGTTATTACATCATCTGAAAGCAAGTAAGGATATTATGTTCGACGAAGGAGCGCGTTTGCCTAGAAATAACCTATTGCCTCTTGACTTAACGATCCCCAAGTTAAAACAATCATCTATCTTTATAGATAACTTGAAGATCCACAAACTTCTGCCACCAACCTCATTTATGTGCCAAACGAGTAGATATGCGATCAGTTTCAAGAAGACATTTACATCGATGTCAATTTATACAAAACAATGGTTATCATTGGATATCGCTTCGTTTACTTAGAAAATCGTGGGCGGAGTTTGTGGAATGCACATGCGCTGCTTTCTCTATCGCCGCCATCTTTTTTCACCCCTCATTATTACCATAAAGTACGTAAGTAACGCCCTATTGCGCCGCCCTACTGTATACCCGAAAAAATTCGGCATGTTAAGGCGTATATATTCCCCAATGTTGACGCAGTACTGGCCGTGCGCTCGCTCGGAGCCAGAATATCAATATTGAACCTCCTTTTGGACATTTTTGTTTGCAAAATATTCTTGATGATATAAATGATTTTAATTATGACAATGGATGTACTTAAATTTGACTAATATTTTAAATGTAATGGTGAGATTGTGTTGGCCCTTAGTTAAAATTGATTTAAGCTTGTATTTGACTCTTTTTTGTAAACATTCAGACAAAGTGTAAAATTGTTAATGGATAAATGAAATGAAATGAAAATTGATTTACCGCTATTTCAGTTATGAAGAAATTCTAGCCATCAATTTTTCTGTGTAAAATATTTTTAAACATCCAAGTCGTTTTGGAGGAGTATCGAAAAGTGACATATAATGTACAAATAATGTAAACATAATGTATCACATATCATATGTGTCACAAATAATGTACATGATTCTTTTCAAACCTTTTTACCAAGCCGTTACTAAGAAGTATTCTGTAGAAAGTAACCGTTTTACGGCACTAAAGCGGTGGAAGGCCCTTAATTTGGAAAGAAGAAAATATTCGGCATGACATTAAAAAAAACATTAGTACTACAAGCTAGCTTCAATGATAAGTACACAGAAATCTTTGTAACTGCAAATACGAAGTGTTATCATTGAAATATGTAGCTTAAAACCTGATCGGCAGGCTTATTACGTATCTTTTGCAAGAGCAAAACGATAGCGATCAAACTCTTTATGTCATTAAAGTCGGTTTAATCATTTTTTTATGAACAACTTTTGTTATGATTTCCAACCTCAAGGGTTGGAAATCATAACAAAAGTTGTTCATCACAAAAATTACGCACATTGCTCGACATACTATTGTAAAGAATAGCAAATTTTTTTCAATTACCACTTTCCAGGTCTTCAATTAATTAAAAATTAAAATAGACTTCGTACAGACCTAGAATATAATAAAATCGTTACATTCTGCCATTTTTTATCTTTTAATTCTTCTGAGCAGAACTTCAATCATTTTCTTTTATTTGTTTTTGTTTTTTTATGCCTTATGTGCCTCTTGACCTTGATATCACCTCTCGTCGCTCATCATTGGAACACAAGGGACCCATCAAAAGCCCTATTTACGCGACGGAACATACTTGCCCGTGGCGATTCAATCGAACACTGTAAATCAGTATCCTAATATATCCTTTCTTTGGTTGCAGGTGCGCGATGCCGTCGCGACGGTGGTAGAACACCGGAGGGCGGCCGGATGCGGGCCGCGCGCGCCCGTCCGCCCGCCGCCTCCGTCACGTAGCGGCGCCTGCGCTCCCGCCGCGCTGCGACTATGCGCATGGCAAGCGCCCTGGCCACTCTGCTCGCGGTAAGTAACCCCATAATAATAGTACAACATCGTATAGTTCTCTTTCCCGCACTAAAGCAGACACACTACGCACTCTATCATTTGTTATTGGTAAGTGAAGAGACTGCTAGCGTACTCCCTCTTGACCTAACAGCCACAAAGCCATTAATGTAACAGTTTGAAAACAATCCTAAGAATGATGTCTCGGCACCAAGTAGGTACGTGATAACTATTTATGGGCTATGCAAATACTGTTCAGGAATTTGACCCGGCTGCGTCCAGAAAACGGTTTAAACATTAACGCCAAGGGTTAGGGCATAGTAATGGCTCTGCCAGTGAACTCTGTTAAACTAGTGACGGATGCAGTCCGTTAACCGGCCTATGGCTTTGTGCCAGCCATAGAATCATTGAGATGTATAACCTTCTCGGACCCTGCGCGAAGCTGCGATCATAGTTATCGTACGCTTACGATACTTCTTTTCTAGTTTGGCTTCACCTAAGGTACCTAATTTTGATATGCAATAACAGTATGTAGTATCAATTTCGCAAGTCTAGATGCTGCATGCACACAAAAGCTGAATGCAGCAACGCATATGCACATGCACAAATCGACATCGTATTTCGCTCCTCCTTGAGGCATACTCAGGAGATGTTTTTTCGTCGACAACTCAAGTCCCTTCCGAGCGCTCTATATCTCCTAAGGTCCAGTGTTGGTAACCTATATAAGCGTTTGTTTTCAGAAATTCATGTTAAATATAATTACGTATATATTTAATTTGTATTCCGGCAAACATAGATCTGGACTAGGGCCCAAATCTCTTTCTTCTGATTAATTTTCCAGGATGGCTTACATAACACTATTGTAATATCACCCATTAAAAAATTATGAACAGTCACAGGAAACCAAACGCTCCATTTTCCTATAACTTAATACCTATGCTTCTTTTCACTTCCTACGTTAATAGGTACGATCGGCCTAATGCCCAAAACACACGATAAACAAATCCCATCCCACTTACTCCAGCCGAAACATCGACTAAATCGAAGTAGTGATGTGTATCAATGTCAGTAAATTAGTATTTAATAGGTCAGACCATCAGGCGTCATCGGTGTCGGGTGTCGGGTGTCCAGCCACTGGCGACAGTCTGGTGGGTGTTAATGTACCATTGTTTGTATCAGGCGTATGTGGTGAGTACTGGTGACTGGTGATAAGACATGCCTTGGGTGGAACGTTCTGAAAAAAAGTGTTCTGATCTAACAATGTCAAGAGATTCTGTCGAATGCATGGAATTATTATGTACGGTCTATGGGAGAGCAGTGGTGGCCCAGTGGTATCGGCCGCGACTTACAAATTGTAGGTCGTGGGTTCGAGCCCAGGCAGGCGCTTTACTTTGTGTAAATTATTTCATCACCACTGCTCTCAAAACGGTGAAGGAAAACATCGTGAGGAAACCGGCATGTCCCAGAACCAAAAATTCGAAGACATGTGACATCCACCAACCCGCACTGGGCCCGCGTGGTGGATTACGGCCCATTCCCTCTCACAGAGAGGAGGCCTGTGTCCCAGCAGTGGGAACATTAATAGGCTGATGATGATGTGGTCTATGGGTCAAACGTTTATAGGGATGCCGAAAATACGAAAATAAATATTAAAATTTTATGACAGTTGCCAAATGAAAGACATTATAAACTACTAGCTGTAGTACTACGCCTTATATCTTTATAAATTATAGGTTATGTGTTATTCTGATGTATAAGCTATATTTCTGTAAAGTTTCAACAAAATCCGTTCATCACGAACGTACAATTTTTTTTTCACATTCGGTTTTATTCGTAGTAAGCCTTATGCTACTATGAAATAATTAATATTGCTAACATACAATAGTAGTAGAGATACTTCAAAACTCAAAGAAGGCATTTGGAGACTAGGTTTTCTGGTGTTAAATTAGCCAGAATACCTAAACTAAAAAACCGACCAAGTGCGTGTCGGACTTCGTACATTTAGGGTTCCGTACCAAATTAGAATATCTAACTGGTTTATAGCTTTTTTTTGTATTTGTAAAATATACGTAACATTAAACATTATCACCAAATTTCAATTTCATAGGTTAATGAGAAGTGAAAAATTCTTCGGAAAAAAAATTGTGACAGAAGACGGGTGGACAGACGGACACGTGAGTGACAGCAATAGAGCACTGTGTTGACTTTTCGTGTACGGAACCCTAAAAAATAACCTTATTTCTCGTGAATTTTCAGGAGCACTTATTCTATTTTGCTTAAATAATTATAGTTCTCGCCAAACTTCTTGGCCGCCCTGAAGTTGGCTTTCCGATCGGTGCTGTTTTTGTATGAGATTTACTACTGTGCAGCCATTGTAGCCAACTTCAGGGTGGCCAAGAAGTTTGGCGAGAACTATACTAAATTCAATAACGAAGGCAAAATATAACTTTCGTCATCTAGGAGAGAGAAAAGTGGCTCCACTGGAGGTAGAGATCGACACTTTTAACACCGTAAATGTACATTCATTCATTTTTATCGCAACATTTTCCAGGTTCTACCCTGGCCTTGCAATTTCCATACCCGCGCCAAAATGTGTCTGGCATGATAACGCGTGTCCACGTGTAAACCACACTTTATGTCGCAATTTATTGGTTAACATCATCTACGAACAGCTTATCTGTGAAACTATCAAACATTTTTCAATACGTATTTATTACAAGAGGCGATGATGAGCGAAAACTCGATGGAATTCACATGAAGCGGTTCAGTCTAATCGGACGTTACATTATGCGGTAGAGGCGCTACCCGTGCAGTATGAAACAAGGCGCGAGCTCTACTAGTCGCTCATAGCACACAACCCGCCAAGCGCGCGTTCGAAATTAATATGAATTCGAAAATTAATTCTTTAAAAAAAAGTTAGCCCATATGTTAGTGATGTGTGTAAATTATTTAAAAAAGTTTTTAAGTGTGTTTTCAAATGAACGTAGTGACGTTTTGTTTTATGTATGATTTATTCAATACATTGGACAAATTTATTTTTGCTCATGGCAATTAAAATGGTGAGTTTTTATTCATTTCATTTTTATGTTTCACATCATAATTTTCGGTGCGTTGTGGCGGTATTTAAATAAGTTTCTTGTCGCTGAATTAATTGCTTTGGAAATTAAATATTAATTAAGTACATATTCGGTGACACAAACGATTTCTCAGAATCAGGACAAACCAGATTATTAAGTTAATTAACAAAAATCAAAATATTGCTATACTAAAGATTATATGTATAAACCACATGTTTTACAAATAAATTACATTTATGACCATTATTTTTATAAACTTATATTACATTGCAATAAAATTCGCAAAGTATCTGAAATAAATATTCTTTTTCTTTTCTCAATTAATTAATAAATGAAGTAGCTCAATCCAATGTTCTCATAATCGTAAAAATATAAATAAAATATTTTGACAGGCATTCCTACGTTTATTTTTAATGATCCGCGTAGGACCTACTTAATAAAAATGCTCGTATAAAATTAAAAATATCGTTCGAAAACCAATAAACATTTTATGTGTGAACGTTTCAATCGCCTATAAAACGCGTACGAAAATCTAGAGCTCAGTTAACACAAACATCAAACAATTTCCTACTTTCCCGTTAGTGCATAATGCGGAAGTTGAAAAAAAACTGCTTTGATAAATGAAAACTTGTTTTAAAAAGCAGCTTTTATAATTTTTGCAATAGGTTATTACATGTTTTTTTTTTATCTTTGTTACAAACAATTTCTGGTACAGAATGTTCAGGGTGTAGTATATCTTTTACAGTGTTATTTTCTGAGAAAATTCTCGAAAAAATACTCCTTGAAATAACGGCATTCACCATTGACAAGCTGCTGAAAACCGTTATTTTAATATTTACACAACTAATAATTGCCTTCTTCTGCAACAAATGGCAACAACCATGTATTATAAGTAAATAGTCATATAACAAAATAAATTAACTTTACTTTGTTACTTTATGCTAGAAACATGATGGTGAAAAGCACCATTTATTAGCGATAAATTCTATTTCATGCCATAGTTTAACAGTAGTTTACGCGTGCAAGCAAAGGTCATTGTATCGGAACTCATTGTTGTGGTCATGGAAGAACGCGATAACTCTAAAACGTGGTTCTCATTAAAACGATATTAATCGACAAAGTTATTAAACCGAACTTTTAAAATTCGTGACACCGGAACAGCACTAGTAGCAGGTTTTTTTCTGTGAATTTTGAATCCGCGCTCGAATTTTGAATTTTCTTTTTCTTTAATATCGTGAACCGTGATTGACACTGGAATTCCATATTCGGCGCGAAATTAAAGTGTCACTTTCCCTTTTATCTGCACTGGCAGCTAAATAATGCAAGACAAGTCTCATTTAAATAGTAATATTTTAAATTCCATTCACTGATTCATCTACCTATTGTTTTGAACATAAAATTAATTAAAACGAATAGAAAATGAAAAGCTTTACATTCCAGGGCATGTAGTAGGGATCAACAGAAATGGGTCACGGTACTGTTACTTACTATAATAGTAAACGGGCCAACAATCAATCTTCATGTTATGATGTTGTGGTCATCTCGTGAAGTAGTCTTGTGGTTACGACGTGCACTTCCTGCTTATACTTCTTCATATTATATACTAATTTATAAAAATCTTAACAATGTTTAGTGGTTGCTTAGCACATTCTATCACACTTAATATTATAAAGGCGAAAGTTAATGAGTGTGTATGTTTCTTACTTTTTCACGCTCAAACGGCTGAACGGATCTGGATGAAATTTGGCACAGAGATAGATTATAGTCGGGAATAGCACATAACAGAACAGAGTAGAGAAAAATTTTGCCTAAATTCGTAGTTACTTGATTTTAAATCATAACTATTGGTATTTTACCAAACTATCGATATCGGTTTGCCGTCTCATTTCCGTGACTTAGCAACGTGATTTGTTTCATAAATAAATTAATGAGATCTCTACGGAATGCCCTTGTCTGACAATTTTCTTTTGTTGTCTGGTTAATCCGGTAATTATGCGAATAATTGCATAAATATTAGATATTTCCTTTCCTCTATTATTTCAATTTATTGTTTCGTAATAATGATTTTTCTCGGTGGTGTTAATTGAAAGATGTTCAAAGTACTTACTGTAACTGTCTCTTTAATTACCTAAATTCAAATCTGTTCGCTGGAAACGCGTTAGCACTCACAACATTAGGCTTTAGACAAAGTATATATATTTTATTGGATATAACGATTGTCGAAATGCAAAAATATTTGTGACTGACCACTTATCATTTCGATAGCGCTTTTTAAACTCATATATTTTTAACCCCCGGCGGTATATGTGTAGGTACCTGTCTGTGGCATCATAGCTCCTAAAAGGATGAAACGATTTTGATTTAGTTTTTTTGTTTGAAATGTGACTTTATCGAAAGTTTTCTTAGCTATGTTTAATGAAAATTGGATTAGCCGTTCAAAATTTATGGGCGTTTTACTGTTTGAATCGGGTGTTTTCGCAATATATCGTGTCTTAATTCCGTGATAAATAGATTTACGATCGAAGCATGTCTACTTTTAGATAAATTATGTAGATTGAAATAAAAAAGGGTTTTCAAATGTTTAAATTTGGCTTTTCATTGACTGTTCAACCTTTATTCTTTAGTGCTGATTCGCGATGAGCCTAGAAAAATTGTAAAAATATTGAGAATATTTTAACGATTCTACTTTTTCAAATTATTTATTTAACTACCATGAATCCTGCAATGTCTTCGTTCTTATTTTACTACATGATATTGACCCTTTACACAAGGCCCAGAGGTCGCTCCGTATGAATGACTGGTCTAGTGAAAACTGGTCCGAACTAACACAAATTAGAGCCACTGTGAACTCTCAGAGCCAATGCCAGTGTCACACATCGCTTATGAAGTTATGAGCTAACTGGGAAATGTTCTGTTTGTGTCCGTGGCTTCCTTTTCATAAATAGGTAGGTTAAGTAGATAAATGAAAACTACATATGCACTGCTTCTCATGAGGTCTGGGTTCCATATCCGCATATAAATTATTTGATTTTTGATGTGGGATACTTTAGTAGCAGCATTTTTTTTGCGTTGTGAAATGCTTATGCATACTGCGATACCACGGGGAAATAGCGGAGTTATGTGGGACTCCAACCCACTTAAACTCTACGGTGTCCTCCTGTGCTGCTTATGGCGGGAACACGGGTACGCGTTAGCGCTCATCCGTGAACCCGCCGCGGTCTAGTAACAGCCTGGATTTAATTTCACAATCTTTGCGAAATTTTCTGATAAAGATAGCTGTGTTATGAGAAACATCTGCCTAAACCTTCGGATAGGTTTTCTGGCATCTTTCTACCCGTCAAAACTGTAAAAAATCTACAAATTCTGGTTGTAACTAAATAATAATTTTGCTGCTTCTTTAATTTAATTTAAGTATTCATATACAAGTTATACCCATTGTTAATTTATTATTATTAAAAGTTTTAAGCATTTTATAGCCTGAAAAACATGTTCAACCTAGTTCAGGTGAATAAGCAACTATGTTCTTTTATATTTTTAAGATATTTTATTGTAAAATGTGCCTTAGATTTATAAACGATATTATTATAAACTAGCTTCTGCCAGCGGCTTCGCCCGCGTGAAAATGTTTTCTTATACCAAGGGAACATTGTACCGGGATGAAAAGAACTTTAAGTGCTATTCCAGACTATAACCTATCTCTGTGCCAAATTCATCCAAATCCGTTCAGCCGTTCTGGCGTGATTGAGTAACAAACATACATCCATCCAAACTTTCGCATTTATAATATTAGAAAGATGATAGCGTCTTTTATGATACACGGAGAAGACTGGTGGTGAAAGGATGGTGATCCATCCTGTAACGTTACGTTTAGCTCATCTGAGCTAAACGTAAGCTAGGTTATTAAAATAAAAAGAAAAAAAATAAGAAAAGGTTAGAATAAGGGCCGACTTCACACGACGGGGCTGCTTGACACGACGTGCCTTTTAAAATAATAGATAAAATAAGAAAAGGTTAGAATAAGGGCCGGCTTCACACGACGTGCCGCCCGCGTCTTCTTTTTTTCGGCGAAGGGGCCACCGCAGATCAGGGCGGCGTGATACAGTGCGATGGGGCGGCTGGAAGAGCGCTACCGCTAGTTGTGGGCGCTCGTGTTCAGCGTGCGCAACCTGCGTGTACTGCTGGCAGGCGCGCTGTAGCTGCGGCTCATGCACCACGTCCGGTAGGTAGGTTGTAGGCAAACAACAAGGAGTATCAAGGAACTGGCTGGTGGCGCTATACGCCAAACAGCAAACCCTCCTGCAGGATAGGCAAGGCGTCGGACAAAATGATACACGAGTGTTGATAGTTCACAAACACACAGTAAATAATATTTAATGCACACACAGTAACATTAGTAGGCAGAAGATACAGTTTAAGGAGATTTTCAGAATAAAAAGATACACTTATATTATATTATATTATATTCATCAGAGGTCAACCGACTTTCGGCATACCCTGCCCGAATCTGACTCTAAAAAAAAAGCTGATGCCCGTTTTTTCCTCGTTCTGTCATTTTTTCTAAATTTTGAATTCAAATTCCTAATTATATGACCAGAACAAATAAAAAACGGTTTACAGAGCCGGCAGTCTACGCTGCCCTTATTATAATGTACAACTAGCTTAAGGAAGGTCTAGTCCATGGTATATTATGTCTATGGCTTAAGAAAAATAAATTGGAGAGACAGATGTCAATTCAGATAAACATGTCAGAGTATAAAAAATTACAAGATTTTACAAAGCGATTAGCGATATAAATAAGTTATGGAATATTAAAACAATCAGAGATAACTAAAAGTATGCTTTTCAGGTGTTAACAGTAACACAGAATACATAAAAATGAGATATGAGTTGATACAAAATGAAAAGATGTGAAGGTATGTTTTGTAAAGTATTTATTAAAATATAAATAGACTTAAAACGTGTAGGTCTGCACAGCAGAACACCACAATCCTCAGACCGACCTCGGCAAGTGTTGCTTAACCATGTAGATCGACCCGTGCGGCTCGATAGTAACAACAAACCCATCTTAAATTTTAAGCCGACCTAAGGACCACACACAACTCCCACAAACCAATCCATATCGACTAGCGTACTAACGCCTAGCAAACTAAAGTACCTAAGCGCCACCAACGCATGCGCATACAATATGTTGAATCCGTCCGGAATTCCGCTCATCCTAACTAAGCCCACACAACAATAAACGCAGACCGCATGGTCTCGCCCGATATATTGTGTTTTGCGAATGTTTGGCCGTGACGGTGTGGAAAGGCTTTACTTTTGTGCATAGACAGGATTATGGAAAACGAGGATTTAAGGCGCCTGGAGGTATTAGAGAGTCAGGCTTCTCGATTTAGCGCGATGAAACTGATTGATGATAAATTCCATCCACAATGTAGCATTGAGGATCAATAGAGATGTCTCTCAATACTGCAGCGATTCGATCTTGTTCGATATAATTATTTCCACTAGCTAAAAATTGACCTTTTTAGGTAAGATTGTCGAATAGACGACGGGAGGTTTCTTTAAGATTTCTTTTTCGAGTCATATTTCTCATTACTGAGGATGGTAATTCCCCTGACGTGAAGACGTTTTTTGTCGACGTTCCACCATCTTTGTCTATCCATGGAAATACTGCAGTTCTGGGTATATTACGGGAGATAAGCAAATTTGGCCCGACTATCTAAGTTGACTGCAAACCTTCGGCTATTTTCCATTGACCTAGCTTGTAACCAATAGTAACAATACGATTGGAAAATCCTTAAGAATATCTGCACGAAAAGTATGCATGTATGTATGCCATTTAATTAAGACCATTATACATTATCTTCTATCATTCGCCCCGTCAGCATTTCTGGCATTTTCCACAATGAAACGTATCTACAAATTATTTACGGCTAAATAAAGATACAAATATAATGACCGTCTAGAGATAAAAACTAATTTGTGAATTAAAATATTTGTGATATCGACCAGTATCTCCCTTTATGAACTGATCATCTCTACCTGACACACCCACTGAAGGCTCTATTAAAATACGTCAGACTTTAAAGTAGATAACCATTTTTATTTGGTGATGTTAGGACACTGAAGACGCAAAAGGAAAATTCTGAGTGATTGCACTAAGTAGATAGACAAGTTTGCCGACAATAATATTTTAATAATCGAACAAAATTATGTTAGGGTCCTCTTCCATTCCTATCAGCTTTTCGAAGATTCGGTTCTATGAGACATGAATAAATAAGAATGATTTTGATTTAGCAATACCTCAAAAATGGCTAAAACTCTTCACAATTCGCTGCAACTCCGGCGTACCTAAAATTATATTTTTCTACTCATTTCACCACTCAGATTCATCCCAAAAGCGACAAACGATGTCTTATGAACATTATTAAATTCTCTTGATACGGCATTATATACTTATGTTGCCAAATAAAATCAAAGAATTTCTATGAAAACCATCTTGATTAAAATATTAGGCAAACTTTTAAGTGTCAACCTGGATTGCTGCCGCTTGTTACAGAATAGGCCTTTTACGATTGCTGGTCTAAGCCCTCTTCCACAACACTCGGAGCAAGACATCGGCTAAAAAACACATACCAAAGATATCAAAACAAAAAGAAGAATAGCAAGAACCCTATTTTTTCACCCAGGAAAGACGTACCTATCTTAATTATTATATTATACACTGATTTTGAAATGTTTACGGAAGAATGGAGACGATACTGTCTGAATGTATGAAAATATGTGAGATTTGGGACTGTTTTCTGTGTGTGTGTGTAGCGTTATTGTAATATTATAATAATATTTTGTGAAGGAAATTGTTATTACAAATATTTGCATACAATGTTTAATCTTGGCAAAACATGTCTGCTCTATGTTTGTATTGTAAGACCTTTTACGCAAATATATATATAAATAAAGGTCCTAAGCAGAAAATTAGTTTTTATTGGTTCTATTTAATCGTGTTTATACCCAACTGCCGAAGGATTATTTATAATTTTAATTGTTCTGTGGTTTTTGTATATTGTGTTTGTAAAGAAGTTCTATTAGAAGTTCTATTTCAATTAAATAAATTATTAATTTAATCCTTTTCAATATTTTGGGGACACGAAAACATGACTGGGGCATGATTTCACCACAGTGGAAGCGTGCGAGCCTGTCCCAACTATAGACGTGCTAATTTATATCGCCGACAATCCTTTTGAATTGAAATTGATTTATGTGACATTACAATCTTGTCGGATTAAAGCGGGCAGCTTTGTATAGATTACGCAGCTGGTGTTAAGTTCACTGTTTTTATTTTTAATGAATTCCTGCCTATTGAGTTTCCGATTAACTATGATTAATGACATAAGCTGCGAAATGTCAAGTTAACTGAGACTTATAATGGGGATAGGAGGTCAATAGGCTTTATCTAACTTTAACACTTTAATTTGTAAATGTTGTATTACATTTTGTATTTTTTGTCATCAGCGTGATGCTGATGACAATAGAGCGATTGTCTTACCGCCTATCTGATCTCCACAGCCCAAGTGGAGACTGCCGAAAGTCGAAAGTAGGACCACGAATCTTAACACTGGTGGTCAGACGGTCGACCAGACTACTCAGACTACCAGTAAAATGTCTACGCCTCTGCCCTAATACCTAAGCATTTTTAAACAATTCAGACACACGAATATTTGCCACTCATTAGTCACTTCCCTATCTATTAATTATCTAAATATTATGATAATAAAATAATTTTAATCCAAGAAATAAATACCAAATAATACGATAGTAAATTATCATAAATAACAAATCATATGATTCGTTTATTATGTTATATTTACATTATCTAACAATAAAATAAACAGTCTATAAACATTGTAATATTTTGGTATTTCCCTTCCAATAACAATCTTTATCACATTGCTTAAAATTTTTGTTTGATATTGAATTTAAGTATTTATCTAAATTGGGGAAGCCGCTAAAAGATTTACTATGGCAACTAAAACAAATTGTTTCTTAGAAAAAAATGAATTGCATGAATTCAAATTTTATCGTTATTTATCGAACGGAAAAATCCAAAACGCAACGCTCGGAAAGAAAACTGTGAATTAGGTATCTGCCTATGTACCTACTAAGTTGCGTTTGTAATACAAGCCCCAAAAACACCTTGTTTTTATAATAAAATGTCTAATTACGTTTTATTTGGCTGCTCTTGATTCTTTTTGCGGCCCTGAAATGGACTATTCTTTTTAGGCTTTTCTCCATTTAATTAATATGTGGAAAACATCATTTATCATATCCTCTTCAAATCGACAATTTCGATCACCATGTTACCCAGCCTTGTTACTCACTGGTTCTCATGAATATAGCAATTTTAACAATAGAGCGTTAACGTGCTGCGTAATTAAAAGTCAATTAATAATGCAATCGATTAGTCATCCGTTGACATTCAAAACGTAAGTAATTAAATCAGTATTATGCCCGGGCCAAACGAGGCTAGTTTTTAATGATTGTGCAAGTAAGTTTGGAATTTTATTTACCCTGACCTCGCCAGACAGAGCTACCCTTATATTGGTTTTTGCCAAGACAGAATAGAGTTTATTAACCATAAGTGATAAATAACATTTATTTCGCAAATACGTTAAAATAACACGTTTACAAGACAATATTGTTTGTCAATCTAGGCCTAGTCTAACGACTACTCAAAAAAAGAAACACCGAAATAAACTCAGATGTCTCTTTTATTTAAATAATCACCCTATAATGTTCCCACTGCCGAAAAACATTAGGTCTTCTACAGTGGATTGGCAGATTTCACATGTCTTGGAATTTTTGTTTAGCTAGTATATGTTTTTTATATTTCTTACTACCTTAAAAACTAAAGTCTCATGTAATCTGGGCATTCATTAGGTGTTATATTAAAGCTATTTCTAGTAAAATAGACATCCCAATTCCAGACTTGTCAGACATACAAACAGTGATCGCAATATGATAAGACAACCATGACTAATCATGGATCAGATTAAAGACATTGCCTTAATTACTATGTCTGGTAAGCTGATTGGACATCACATTAATTGTCATAACTTCATAAGCTTTGGCACATTGCAGCAAAAGTTGCCGAAACCACGACCGAACTAGTAGATAAGACCGACGCTTGTCTCAAACTTCTTAGAGTATAGAAAACCCGCAATCCAATATAATTCTAATAGGCAGCGTAAAATCAGTAATAACACGAATTATATTAAAGTTGTTAGCTGACATGTGGTTACTTGATAACTTTATTTAACGAAAACTAGAGCTTAGGACAACTGGTTTCGTTTCCTTCTTTATCGGGTCACACGATTTATTATTAATTTTGTTGTAAAGACTTTTATTGAATACCTATTAACGAGGCTTTGGATGTGAAGTTACAAGGACTTCAAGTTCTCTTTGCATAGTACTTAGAATAGTACCTATACATCTAAATTTAATTTAAGCTTCTTTAATTATCAAAATCTTAAGTTTGTCAATCAGCGAATTTGTTTCTGATAAAGTGATGATGCTCTTTTTATTAGATTTTGATGCTAAAAGCATTCAAAGCTTCTTGATCATCAACCTTACCTGACTTACTGTCAGCTCAGTTTTTTTTTTCCTTTTCTTTTCCAACCATGTTTTTATTTCATTACCAAATCACCAGAAACAAGTGGGCCAAAAAAACAATTCTCACTGGTGGCGGTTATCTCCAACATGAATGATCTTGTTTACACAAGCGTTTGACCAAATATGCACCAAATCAAAGGGTTCCGTGGCGACCCAATATTTGTAGGAAAGTTTGACCAAACTTTGTATGTAGAACATATTGTTGGACACCTTCGTTCATTGGAGGCCCATTTCCTGTTTGTTTTCGATAAGGGGCTGTGTAAATGATGTGTAGACTTGTAGGCGTACCGTATATTTTAGAATTTTTACTTTCGTTATGCCTTTCGTTTCCTTCCTTATTGTCAATACTTGTAACACTCATAGACCGTTCATCTAGATAAGCGAAGTATGCTTCGAAACAATTTTAACGTCCATATTTTCGAAGACTCAAGAATTTCATTCATAGAAGAGTCATGCTTATCGTTTTTGCATTCATGCATACTCTATCTTATCGTCATTATCTTTCTTGACCATTTCTTTAGCCTTTTATATTAGTTCACTTTCTGTTTCCAGCCATTCATATCAATTCCAGTTACTTATTCCTTAAGATGTTTCTTTCACATGTTACCGTTAATATTTTGCAATGATTTCTTTTACTACATCTCAGAAATCATTATTTACTGTCTTATTGATTTCAGTAAAGTAGAATTCAATGGTATTTAACTTAAATTCTACACCTATAGTTGAATACACATGCAGTGTATGCATATGGTAGAACTCTAATCCTCCACCAGCTACAACCTAAATAACTTCATGGGTTTGGCCAAAAGCGTATTAGTTTCTAAAACGTATGCACGCTTTACAAAATGAAATGTTAACCTGAGTTAACATTTCATTTTGTAAAGCTTTACAAAATGAAATGTTAACCTGAGTTAACATTTCATTTTGTAAAGCGTGCCATATTTGATTATATATATATAAAAATTCAAATAACTTAATACTGATATTAAGTTATTTGAATTTTTGGAAATCCAATATGGCGACAAATGAACGATTCGATTACGAATATTTAACGTGGTAGATGTTATACTAGGTAACGAAATTAATTGTTACCTTCGAAACCTAGTTTAGTAGTACCAGAATAATTAAACCTTTGTTGTTCGGTGATAAATCTATTTAATATTGATCGAAAAAGGAATTAAACGACTCATTAAAAGGTCTAATTTATAAATTAAACGGCCTTCTGATTGCTATTGCAACAGCAAATGAGTTGCTCAAAGTTCACCACTATTCACTATAATGTCCTTATTCATAATGTCACTTTCAAAAACAATCCCAAAAATTCCTTAATCTGACTCATATTCAATAAAACAAACTCCTTTATCATAAAGTCCAGCTTTATTCCTTCAAGTTTATGTCATACTTGATACGAGATTTCCCTTTATCTTCCTTCGTAAATAACATTATACCGTTAAAAAGGATTAAATCACTGAGGGAGCTTAAGTCCCGCCTGTCGGAGAATCAGGCAGATTGTTTGACATTTAATTCTCCATGGCCTTCCTTCTTATTCGCTGGATTATTAAATTTGCGAATGTCATGCGCGGGCGACATTTCTTTATCTTGTGGCAATTGAAAAGGGTCTGCTTATGTGGCAATTTTTTGTGGCTTTCAGCTCATGTCTCTTGAGTGTTTTTAATAAGTATTGCAGTTTTGTAAATTTTGAAATATTTTAATTTAAAATAAGGCCTGTATAGTAGTAAACATATCATCATCATTCGCATCCCCTTATCCCAATTTACTTAGGGTCAGCGCAACGTGTCTTCTTCTTCCATGCTTCTCTTTAATTCGTCATCATTAGTGAATATGTATATACCGGCTACATTAATTTATTTTATATTATAATTCTTAGGTATAGTTTTCAAATTCGCTGTATCACCAGACACTCGATCACAACACAGACGATCAACAGAACAATTGAAACTCAGCTCACTAGCGCCAATTACACAAATCATCTGATAATCGAGTCGCATTCGACTACAATCGGCATCGATAAAGACGTATCAATACAATCGATTAAGCGTGGGCTGTCGGTGACATCGGCTCCATCACGATTGCTTTATTTACGGCCCGTTTATATCGTGTTATTGCTTTGTTGATCTTGCGTTAAGGGTCCCCATTCATTGTTTTAGAACAGTTTTGTCTCCATAAAAAAGTAGGGGAATGTCTGCGTGGAGTTTTATTGCTACTTTGAATGCTGTTTGTATCTAACTGAGTCATTATTTGTTTCAAGCTTGGCTCGAGTCAATGTTCTACAAACTATTAAAGTTTATACCACTTTCGGTATCTATTGCACTAGATCTATTGATTACGTATCTTTTATAATCATGTAAGCTCAAAGATTTATTTCTTGTTGTATTTTAGGAAAACTTACCTAAGATACAAGATACCTTCTCTTTTGTGCTGCGTCAAATAAACAATGTATCCATCTTTCTGTTGATTTGATATATAATAAGTGAAATATTGCCTTTCAAAAATATATCTTCTTCCCTAACTTTTCGCATTTATGTAAAATATAAACTAGCAATATTGTATCTATTTACATGATCCACAACAAAACATAAATCATTTTCCCGTCCAACAAATTCATTCTGCAGAAGATTTTCTTCTTTATTACCATAAGTATCCTCATTATGTATTCAGGCATATTCATTTGATTGTATTACAACGTCCTTTGCTCAATAGGCTCGCATATTTGAAGTTCTCGTCCTTCAGCGGCTTCGCTTCTCACGTTCACAACTCAAAAGGATTATTTCCGAATCGGAATGTCTTTAATTCTAATGGAGTGCGAAACTTGTGTACAGAACCCGCCGGTGTTGTTTAGGGGTGGCAGGGATATTATAACTGAAGCAAATGTGGAAATATATGATGTCGTTTATAGTTAGTCGGTGTCGTTAGAGTACTTCGATTAGTGGGAGGTGATTGAAATGATGGAGATGTTATTTGTAAATTGTTTCTTTAATTAAATAGTGTTATTTGTAAATTACGAACAGTCCATTCAATCTTTAGTAGATTTGGAAGTAAATCCAAACCCTACGTTTCGCACCAACTATATCGGCTGAACAAATCTTAACATAAAATCGGTAATATTGCAAGAAGTTTTTGCAGAAGTCACTTTATTTCCTTAATAATTTACGAGAAAACTGAATGTCGAATTCTGGATGGTTATTAAAAAGAGTCACTCTAAAGAAAATATGGATGGATATTTAAAAGATGTTAAAGATAATTTATAAGTAAGAAGAAAGTGAACTCTAAGATAATGATGCTGCTGACGTTAAGTGATAATAAATCAGTAATTTACAGTGCAGTTACAGAAAAAATGTACAAACAAAATTTACAGAATTTTTGAACATCGAAACGATGACTTTCCATGCGTGCCAACCTTGCAGCATCCCGCACTCGAGTCTCAAGATACGCTAAAAGCCGCTGCGGCGTGCACCGGCAGATAACGATATATTAAATACACATTTATTCCTCCAGTGTCAAACCTATCAAGATTTATTACACTCCATTTTTAATTTTTCATTATTTAGCGATAGTTTGCTTGTTTGGCTCCGATATTGAAATCATTATGTGGTGCGTAAATGGATGGAAATGGAAGTGATTGAGTTGTTGCTATAGATAAAGTTTTTATAATTCTACCATTATTTACTTCTTGTTGTGTTTCTTTTAGATAATCGGGAACATCGTCTTTATATTTTTTTATGACGCTATTGTGCTAGTTTGTCACTTGTTTTATAAGCACTCAGACTGACGTATAAAACTATATCCCAATATTGATCAAATTAATGCTCTCTGCAAAAGTATAAGAAAAGTATTTTCTTATACAGTCGTACGAACTTTCCAAATATTGATGGAAGTGTTGTAATTCCGATGATTCGTTTTTTGTTGTATCTAACGATTTTTAAGCATTTCCATGTTGTTCTGAAGACCTTTGCAGTTCTGCTAAGTATCAGGTGTGACTCAGTTGTAGAGTAAGTACCGGTAATGTCTAATTTTTATTACCACTCTTTGTATAAAATTAATTGTGCTTTTCCAATTAAAAAAGAAAATGAAGGCCAACAATTTTTTTTTGTGCATTCAAAGTAACGTAGTAAACTACACCACAGCTTCAGTATTATTCCTCAAGCAAAATATACCATAGCTGAAACTTAATTCTGTCACGCTGTTATAAAATAAAATAATTCACCTTCTTTCGCAATCAGACCAGTACAAAATTACGGAATCAATAAACTCAATCCAAGCCATTAAACAATTTCTAGTTCAATAGTGCGTAACCTTTTAAAGAATTACAATTATCACATTAAAGAAATGTCTTCTTTATCGAATCAACTATCGTTGCACACCAACACAATCGCCCGATGAACACAGGTATCGAGAAACAACGTCTGCTGACGTCATCTGACACAACAATAACATCATCAATCTACAGAAACAATCGATTGTCACCGATCGCGTCCGATACTCGTATGTATCGATTACGAACAATCGTTTTAAATTGTTCTAAGAGCACAAATTAGTCAGCTAATCCTTGATTTATGTTGTTTGTAGGCAGACAATATGACAGATGTAATTGAAAACACACGATGAACACCATTGCGCTGGCACGGGTTAAACGCCTTTGCCCTTTTCGTCTGTAAATGAAAACATGATGTATCTAATCAGATATTTTGATTGTTCGCCTACCTATAATTAAAATTATTCATCTCCTATTTTCATGCAAATATAATATTCCGTTAATGGAAGAATTATCTGCGTTCTGAGTACTTATATCTTCTACATTGTAGAGGCCAAATGAGACAGGTTTATTAATTTCCTAAGCCTTAACAGTAGGAAATAAATTATGATGTTCAAGATTGTATATAATATATTCTTATGATACATAATGTTTGCCTATTTCTGTCCACTTGTGGGTAACCTTTCGGCCACGCCTAATCCTTAAAACTTCTGTATGTCCTCAAAAATCTTGCAGACGAATTTATATGCTATTTATCACATACTTAAAAGCTTAAATTGTGAGGCTGTGACAATATGGTTTAGTTTATGGTTGAAGGAGTTCTCATGGCTGTGATTCGAATCAAACGTTTGCCTGAGTCCATTAATTATATTGTTGGACAGTCTCTTATGGACACATTGTAGTTTATTGTTATTGTAATTAGAATCGTATTTGTGGGCGCCAGTGCCACCGTGCAGCTGATGTAATAGAAAATATAAATGATAGTTGAGTGACTGTTGCGTGTACCGTTCTGTGAAAATCCTTGAGCCAGGATTAGAGTTACTGGTAACCGAATATACCTATGTTCTAAGCTTTTACGGGTGTCCATTGTGGACTAAAGTTCCCAAAGCTGTAACAATGAGAACTTGATCTGAAACATTGTCAAAAGCTGGCTAATCAATGTGTAAATTACTATTGAGGTGTTTTGACATTACTTCATTAGAATCAACTATGCGAAGATGATATTCTGATCTAAAATTTTACATATTCTAAAATTATATATGCCAGACAGTACACAAATAACTTATTCCATTTTATTTGTTCTCAATACAATAAAACCTAATTCTTGAACAATATAGTCAGTAATTACATCTACACCTACGTCTTATGAACACAAGTGTAGGTCCGAAGGAAATATTACATAACCCCATTACTTTGTTCTTCACTATAATTTATTTATTTCATTGTATGAGATAAACAAATGAGAATTTTATTACTAGTAACATATATATTGGAGTACATAAAAATCTATAGTTCCTTTTTTTTGCTGTTCTACTGAAGTAAATCTATCTCTATTTTGTGTGTATTAAGAGTCATGTGAAGGTTTTGTTTTAAGTTTGTAATTTTCTTTTCCATTGATTATATTGACTTTAATAGCGTGTTTATTGTCAATTAACCCAAACCTTAGGGCAATAAGTTTAGCTCCAGTGTTGCCCTGTTATCTATCTATGTAGGTGTTCGTTTGTGCAACATTTTATTGGTTTTCAACTGCATTGAAAGCTGGATTTGTTACCAATTGTTCTTGGCAGGCTATCGCATGTTGCGGATTTTTATCGGTTTGGGCGTAATGTAGAGTTTCGGTTGTTGCTACGAGTAATTTTAATTGACTGTAAAATTTCAACTGCTAAGCAGCTCATTTTGTATGCTATCAATTTTCCAATAAGAGAAACGACCGCTAATTATGGCATTAGCTAAAGTCTATAGATATAGACTATATAGATATATCTATTAAGAAGGACTCTTTCGTAGAACAGACTACGATATTTTTATGATACGAGACAAAATGTACCCTCAAAATATTTGATTTTGATAGTTTATGTTTTACATTCATAAACATAACAAAAGCCATTTTAAATAAAACGATTTCTTTTGTCAGTCTTAGAAAATCATTATGGAATCTTCCGGCCCGCCGTTATATTTTCTTGCATTTTTAATCCAAATACCTTAACAGTTAACTAATACAATTTATAACAGTTGAGTCACAGTTCCGAATAATCTGTATAATCTATGCTCCAAATTAGTGATTTCCATATTTACGACGCACAAAAACATGGAATTCAAATAATTAACTTGATTCCTATAACCAATAAATTAAGTTAATCCCGCTTTCTGCTAATTACAAACTGTACCATATCCATGCCAGTCGTAAAGTCTATTGTCATTTGAATTCAAACTTAAACTTGAAAGAAATAGAGTGGGTTTTACAACTTCAAAAATGATTTGATCTCTTTCGTCATTTTCAAATGTTTCGTTGTTTCTTTAATGATTTCTAAGAATTAACCTTGATTAATTTAATATTTATCTTAACGCAATTTCGGCTCATTCTACATATTTTGTAAAATATACCGTATGAAAGTCACCTAACTTCTGGCATCTCCCTAGGCACGATCCTTGGACATTCCAGTGTTCAACCTAATCGAAGACTTATGAAAAATCTGTTCACAAATGCTACGAAAATTGTAAGTTTGAATACCACTCAAGGATTCTATGATTCCAAAATGTAAAAACACAAATTAAAATTATAATGGCGCATCCACACATGCCCGGCAGCACGGACGGCGGCCAAATCGGCGGCCAGGCAGGCGGCATGGCCGGCGGTTTCCCTGCGGCACGCGCGAAAATTGCAACCGCATCTGCAGGCCGCCGGTAAACCCGGCGGCAAACCCGGCGGCATAAGCCGGCATGTGTGGATACACCATTAAAGTGTGTTATGCAAATAAATGATTTGATTCATTTGATTTGATCATAATTTATTAGAAACAGAATCCGTCAGCGTATTCTAGCTTGACATTTTAATTAACACTGATTTCCTTGAATGGCAGATTTACTACGCATTTGATTGGCAATAGTCTTTTATAGCCAAAGAAAAAGAAATTACTCGATTGACTCATAAATCTGTTTACAGACCGAATTATAGGTATATTATTCATGGTTGTGGACAATTATATTCGATTGGTTTCTTACATAATTAATTGATGTCATTTCATTTGACCTGTATTTTTATGCTCGTCCACACTAATGTGATTAAACGGATTAACTTTGATTTATAATGTGGTCTCTATTAATATGGAAATCAAATGGTTTTGCCAATGGAAGAAAACGAAAGTGTCGATTGATTGTAATATCGTAAATCTACAACAGACTATCAGTAATTAAATCAGTTTTATCCATAATCTTCGGTCAGATGGCTCTACTTCGGTTTCTATGTTAGTTTATCAAACACTGACTTGCCATTTTTGGTTTCCTACCTATTTTAATATTAATTTCATAATTTTCGTTATAGCTATCTTAGATTATTACCTACTTTACCTGATTTTCTTCTTTCAATAATCTTGTCTACCGTGACTATTATAATACACGCTTCAATTCTATAAATAGTAAAACCTATAAGTACAATAATTTAGGGATTATTTTAACCTTATGATTCTTTTACCGTTTTCCTTTTTTTATAAACACAATTCACAAAAAGGTCAATGTTATTCAAGTATATACTTTATGGGCAGCATCACTTAATAAGTCCAAATGTAAGTGTGATATGTGTATACTAACGTCTGGCGACAATCGTAAAGACATGTGTAAGTTATCCGGTTATACGTGTAAATTGCTACTGTTTATTAGGGCTGCCTGTTTTGGCAGTTTCCTATACGATTTTTGAATATTTTTTATGAAAAATATTAACAGTAGGTAGATCGGTAGGAGATAGTAGTGAAGGTCTTCGGATAAAGAGAGCACTGGAACGATCGTTGTGGTAATCTTTGGAATTAAAGTCTAATGCCAAGGGGTATCCATTACCCAGTTACTTGATTGTAGAGATGAGATACGCAATAGCTTTAAGTAAAATACTGGTATTCAGCTGTATCCAATAAGACTAGAAATCGAGTAGAAAATCGTTGGGAAAGAGCTAGGCAGATTGATTTCAGTCGAATGACCAACACTGTGGACACACTTCACGATACAATTCAGGCCGCTATGATGGCTCTTTCTCCGCTACTGCAGTGCGTCTCTGGAACTCTCTCCCATACTCCCTACGCGACAGCCCTTCTCTGGAGGTCTTCAAGAGGAATATTAAAGATCATTTCCTTGCGCAATGACATAATGTTAGTATGTATATAATTCGTCATAAGTTATTTTATAATTGTACACTGGATCCTGCCCTCTATAATGTCATCTTTCTCTGTCACCCTAGGGTGTGCTGTAAAAGAACTCAAAATTGAGTTAAACTCGCCTTTGTACATGTATTTTATTATCACTGTACGTAATGTTGTTTTTGGTGTACAATAAAGAATTAAAAATTAAGGTGGAGATCTCGGCCGGAAAAAATATGTTTTGTTCTCTTTTTCTGCCAGGGCTTTCAGGCACAATATTAATGCCCGTTTTCACCGACATCCCTTATACTACCACCTACGTATGGGATCTCTAGCTTAAAAGCTCCCCCAAACTGGTCTCTAAATTAAATTTCGTTTCAACACAATTTCTATCACATAACTATGGGACACGTATCTATGTGACGTTTTGTTTTCGATAATAGTGACTGCTTCGTCAGTGAACTTATCGATAGTTTGAAACAATACAGATTTTTATGAAATTCTTTAAAATATACACTTATATGGATACTTTTATTAATGAATCATGTTTTTATAGCAATAATAAATATTATTTCATTCATATTTTTAATTAATTTCATATTTTCTTGCTTACTTACTCTGTGTATCATCACGAAATCTCTCGTGTTATCTGTGGTCTTATTTGTATTTGACACTTCTCTTTTGTGACTGCACTGACGTGTGATGAGATTTGGTCGTTTTTATTGGATTTAATGTCAGTTGATTTTGAATTTATTTTATGTGTATTTATAATTATGGGATTTTATTTTTCTTTTAGTTTTTGATTGGCTTTATTTAATTTTTGCATGAATTGACATTATTTCTTTTTATTATGAATTGAAATTATGCTCGTAATTGATTTCATTTATTTTTATTGATCAAGCGTAATTTTTCTAAATTTGATTGTGATTTAACATTTTTTTTTTTAACTGATTTTATTTTGATTTTTTTTGTAATGTAGGGTTTAAGTTAACTGAATATACCATTTTATTATTATTTCATTTATTTCTTATCTGTACATAATTTTACATCTTTTATAATATCACTCTATAAGAAATAAAAACATTCAAAAATATAGAAAGAGGCCAACTGGTATCGGGAACAAGGTCTTCAATCGATATATTTTTTGTCTACGGCTATTATTTACGTCGAATATTGCACAAAGAGTGACTAAATTTTCAATAAATTAAAATAAATCACTGTCCATCTTCGTTGCTTGAGATATCATTTACGTATGTAATTGGGCCCACATTTCGATCACCTAAATTTAGGGGACTTTTTAGCGCTTAAGTGACCCACTTACAGTTGGTGAAACAGAAACCGCTTTCTAACAGCCCCCTAACCACTCTTAGAGGATCCCTTAAACTTAGGGGATGTCGATGAAAACGGGCATAAATGCTCTAGTTGTGGCCATTCCTTTTTATAATCGGTTCAATCTGCGGAGGTTAGACACTTTAGTTTTCAACTTGAGTTGTACGAAATGAGTTCTTCATTCCACGTCTTTATCCTTAGACATCCCTTTCCATAAACTCATAACACAGATTGATTTTGCACAAATGTCATTGTTAATGTACGAAAATGGACATGGTTAAACATGCGTGACCTGCAACACCTGTCTATTTAAGAATAAATGCGTGAACAAGACATTTCGGAAATTGGATCGTGGTCACCAGCTTGCTAAGGATATTTACATACAGAATATACGATAGATAATGAAGGACTACTGGATTCAATGGCATTGAACAAAAAAGGACTTGCAGAAGGTTTGTCGGACATCAAACCAGCAAGGTTATTCATATAAGTTACGAAGTTGTCCATAGAAATAGATGTTGCTAAAATAACTTAATGATAATTGGAATGAACAAGATAAAAAAACGGAGGCTCTGCTTGCTCAATCAAATGCATATAAGCACAATTCATTACAAATAAGAAGCCCTGTAGTAAACTTTGTCAGCCCGGTAGAAGTGACATCCGTGTCCCCTGTAGGTAAATTCAATCAAGTGCCGCCCAAGTTGCTTACCTTATAAGTCCCATCCGTTCTTCCAACTTTCAGACCAAGTATAATCTAAAAGAGTGATATTACTGTATCTCTTTATTCCTGTTGGCAATGTACAGTAGCATTCAAAATCACTTCAAGTCATTTAGATAGTATTACACCGTCCTACTCACATCCTTTAGCTGCCTAAGCCTCACTTTTAGAACCAATAGGTGTGTCTGTATGTTTACTGGTTTTTGCATATATGGGGATTTGATAAATAATATTCTGTGGATAGAGTGTTTATGGTCTTCTAAACTACTGTTCTTGCTACTTAAATAACTGTTCCATTAAATGTTGCTCCATAGCCGAGATAATCTTTAGTTATTTGATACTAGTTGACAGCAAGGGACTTATACACTACATACTTTAACTGAGCAGTAGGTTATCCAGAGATAACAGCCGCTAGTGACAAGTTATATGTAGGTGGTAGTGTCAAACCCTTTACTATCGACGGTATGGGTCTTTATTCGATTACTAATAGTGTGACAAATGTCATACAAATTGGGGGTCTTTAAGTCAAGAGTGAATAGGTTTCTTCTAGGCAAGCGTGCTGCATTGTCGACCACATCATCGCTTACCATCAGGTGAGATGGTGCCTGATGGCCTATCAATGCCTATCAATAATAAGAAATAAACTTTCAGTCGATAAAGCGTGATTACATATACATAGTTGCTATCTCAGTAAACAATAAACGTAGGATAATGGTGATCCTTACTATAAACCAATGAGACTTTGGCTCAAAAATAATACAACGAACAAAGTAGTCGTCGAATCGTGTTTCTATGAAAATTATTTCGGCGAAATTTAAGTCGGTGAACTCCGGTTTTGTCAGTGAAACGTACTTCGATCTACTAAGTGTAATGTGCCATGGCTTGGTTCCTCTTCTTCAAGCTCTCTTGCAATACTTTTCTTTAAAGCAAAGCGCAATTTCTAATTATTTATCAAAGAACTGTCAAATAAAATGAATCCCAATTAATTTGCAGTCTGAAGTTTATTTTCTGTCGTTCTAATTTCGCATTACATATAGAATTCGTGGTAAATTTCTTTAGATTGATAGAAACGGGTCATGTCGTCGTGTTCCATAATTATTATGATGTCTATTACATTAAGATTGAAAGCGGTTTAACCATTCTCTTATTCATAATTCTGATTTACAATAAATATTTCAATGAATTGAACACACCTAAGCATATCACAGGATGCAGCATGGGTCAAGTTTTCTACGCTTTTAGTTGGATGATAATCTTCATTATCTTCTTGCCGTTATCCAAAACATTGTTATTGTTAATGTTATTTTTAAAACAAATCTCTATTTTGTCAATAATAGTCAAATTGCATTTTCACTTCTTCGGTCCTCAAAATCCAGCTCTATCTTAACAAAGCTATGGTTGAATTTCTTTTATCAATTGAAGCTAGAAGTGTGAAATAATGTTGTAATGCTCCCAGGAACTGTTGTTACATAATAATGATACAGTGAACTGAAATTCTGACAGCTGTTAAATATGATGTCTACAAATGCTTGCTATGTGAGTTACCTCGTGTTGCGCTGTCTAGAAGTCAGTTTCTATCATATATATGTGAGAATATATCAACTTTATGTATTATTATGATCAAGAATTCTCGTAATTTTACCGGTGAGGAATTTTGTTTTGTAGTTTTCTTTTTTCTTCGTGTATGTGAATCGGTGCTGTTTTTTAAGTAAACACTTTAATGGTGTGGTAGTGATATATTTATTTAGGTTGGTACAAGCTCCTGCATTAATAATGTATCCTTTGCGCATACATATATTTTAGAAAAGTGGTTGCAAATATAAGCAGCCGTGCGTACCAACCTTATAGGTAAAGGTAATGATATGAAACACAGTTATAATAATTACTATTTAGGTACCTATTACATTTTCCCCCCTGCGCGTCTTCTTTGATAACAATATCCTGGCTGTCATTATCATCTTAGATAATAATGGTGTTATGACAATTTCAAATAAATATTAAACGTGCCTAATTGATAAAATTAACTAATTAGATCACTTTTTTTCTGAAAACACGTCTTAGGAATTTAATCTAACAAATCTTAAATATTAAGTAATTTAAAATGGATATTATCAGATTAATAAATTCTTTAAATAGTTAAAGTTTTTTATCTAATCATATCATGTGCAAAATCTATGAACGTTTTCTGTCTAGGTATTCTATATCTGTTTGCAAATTCCTAAGTCATGAATAACTTGATTAAAATCATACGATTTAACTAAATATACAAAACTTCCTTAATATAATTGGGTGTTTCCAATTATTGTTAGTTTATGAAATGCACAAAAACATTACTTATCTTTTTAAAACTTCCTGACTGACCCACCTACTAAATTGGTTGATTGTAACAATTTTCCTTGATCAGGTGACGAGTAGGAACACGTAGTTCCCTCTTCTGATACACTGAGTGATTCAATCCTTGGTATGCCCAAAATCCTGATGAATAAAATAGAATAGAAAAGAATTTATAAGAAATTCTTCACGGATTAAAAAAATCGAGGAATACAGCCATCATTTCGTATGTTGTGTCCATTACCTATTATTCCATAGAGCTAATGTTTCCCCTTTGTATTGCGCAGGTGCTGTGTGGTGCAGTGGCGGACGCGGGCGACGTGATAGGGAACGTGAGCCGCGTGCGCCGCGCGCCACAGCCTCACTACAAATCGCACCACGTTGTGTAAGTATACCAGCTTTATTGGTACAAGCATGTTCTAGGATATTCTAGATGTACGGTGTCTTTTTAATATTGTCTAGGTATGCAATGCGACTCCGGCGTTATTGACGCAGCAACACTGGAAATGTATGGGACACCATTCTCATACTGCCACGGCGACAGTAACACTGGTTTAACTCAAACACGTTAAATGACGCGTATTACACGGCGCTGAGGACCTTCTTTCCACGAATTTCCTGTGTCATTGCGTTAGTTACGCCGAAGCCACTTTGCTTGGCAGTCTACCTTTAGCGAGAGGGCTTAAGCCCTCTAGGGTTTCTTACAGTATCATTTTTGGCCAGTTCCCTTCATCTTCGGCCAATCTTGTAATTCATTATCTTTTTCGAACAAACCAATGCCAGCCCAAGTTAAGATTTATCCCCAATTTTAAATCCTAGACTATGGTGTCTAAGTTACATATTGCACCATTACTGAGCTTCTTCATGCACTTAGCTTCTAAGCACGTCTTAAACCAACACTTAAACAGTTTTAAATTCCGATTTATACTTACATTCACTTAAATATCGTTTCAGAACGGACGAGGAGATGGACATGACGCCGGCCGTGGCGTGGAAGCGCTCGCACTGGCGCGACATGCAGACCATCCTCCGGAGAGAGGGCAACCAGAAGGAGGGAGTGCAGTGCTGCCCCTCCGTCCTAGAGATGGTCACCAAGAAGGGAGGCCGCACCCCCACTGGCCTCTACGTAGAGCTGTATGAAGACGGGGAGAACCAACAGAGGCTCTTCGAAGTCTCGTGCGCCCCCAACGTCGTCGACCAACCCTGCCGGTTCGTCGACGCCAGGCTCTACAACGAATCGAGGTGCATCCAGAAGTACTCGTACTCCTACGCCCTTGTGCGGTACCTCCACTCCACGGCCACGGAGACGCCGCAGCCACGGACCGAGGGACACTTCTCCGTGCCCGGCTCCGGTGGCTGGTCCATGGACTATGTGCGCGTGCGCGCCGGTTGTGAGTGCCAAATTAAACCCAATAAACCCGCCCGCAGAAGACACAAGCAGAGAAAGCGGAATAGGAGGGTAATCGAAGACGACGAGACCTGATTTCGGGCTCAGTGCTAGTGAAATCGTGACTTTGAACAAATTTGGGATCGTCCCATAGTATTACGTTTACAAAGATACCTTTTCTGATGTTTTCTCCTTGGTTCGGAACTGTTTCGTGTGAAAAACAGCAGCAAAGCTATGTTTGTTTGTGTGGCGGCTGCGGATGTTTCTCGTTACCTATTTCAAGTGTACACTTGATTGGTACAACTGTCGGTCGATGTATCAATGTATTTATTTTATTTTTCGTCTATATTACGCTTCTTGTTGTAGTCCGTTAGTTAGTCTCGATCTTATGAAATTAAAGTGCCTTTTAGTGCCTTAGATTTAAATACTTCACTTTATTCTGGGAATTGTTAAATTTTGATTCCAATGCGTTATCTGTATGCAATAAGTATTATATGTAAAGGCTAATGTCACACGAGTCATAGTGCCCCAGCAAATCTTCCAACATCATTAGCGTCAGTTGGACTCCAACAGAAATAGTTAAAATTAATTAACATTACATTACCAGTACAAATTCACGGCAGCAAGAATTCAAACTTTAAAATATTCATAGCAATATAATTCGTGTGACACTCGCTTACAAACTACATGATAATGTAATAGTTACCGGTTGATCGAGGTGCATAGATATAATTCGACTTCACTACGCTGTCGCTACACCTTCAGTTAATTTTAAGATTAAACCAACGGCTTTTATGCACTACGTTCTACAGACGGTTTTCTTAACGAACAGTGTATTCCATCTACTAGTAGTTCGAATTTCCATGTTTTGGCCTGTTACCAAATTATATGTCGGAATCGACTCCCAGTTCCACCAGATGTGGGTGGATATCAGTATCGTGCATGAACCCATTGGAATTTCACAACTCAACTGGTGAGAGAATCCGAAAATATTGTGAGGACGTATTGTAGACCTGTTGACAGATAGTCTTTTAGCATGCTCTTCCAGAAGAGTCTAAATATACGCAATTAATAGTACAGTATATCCCACAAGTTATTACCCTTTTGCTTGACAGAAGTATGTTTTATATCTTTTAGAGTTTTCTTTATCAGATTTGGAGTACTAGGTATCCTTATAATTCGTATGTAGCACGGGGTGCATCGTAATCGTTGCCAATAACAGTAAAGAGCAGTCTGTGATCACTTCTTACAGGTTTTGTAAGCCGTAGTGGGGTCACGATGATTTTACTGTGAAACAACTAATTTAACAAACTTTGACTATCTTTTTAGAACAATTATAGTTTATTTGATCATAATTTATATCATTAGAGATCAAATTGAAGATTATCTAGAGCAAATACGTACCTAGTAACAAAAAATATTAATGTCGATTTCAATGGTATTTTTAGCTTATTTTGGCTTTTCCAATAAAGTCATCTTGCTTTTTATCTTATTACTTTGTTATGTCTTTTGCTTCTTTGCCGCTGTCACATTTAAATAAGGCAGATCTACAGATTCAGCTCCTTAACTATTTTTCTAATTAGTTTTTCAGTTATTGTCAAATTAGCTTTCTTCTGTAATATAGGTGAAAGAGTATCTTCTGCAGGTTGTTGTTTCACAGTAGTGTCATCGCCAGTTAAAATCGTTCCACTGATTATAATGCTCTCTTCCCTTTTAAAATTAAGAATATTTATTCAAAGTTAACAATGTATAATTTTTTGTTATTATTTGTAACAGTACTTACTTCTTAGACATAAGTGCGTCGAGTCAAAGATCTGTATTATTTTCTATTTTGTAATACTTTTATTGTATTTAAAAATGTAGTTATATTTTAAGGATTAATTTCATTCTATTTATACTGTTTAATACGAGGTATTCCGATATACAGTATGAATGTTAGTTTGTACGTAGAAATCGCTTCCATAAAATATAATTGATGTATATAAATAACGCAATAGTATTGTGGACTGAGATTATTTTGTGCATTTAGATGTGTAATAACAGAATGAGAGAATATTTTTGTAATTAAGATAACGCTATCCATCGACAATAAAAAACTTGCAACATACATACGGCGTCATCTGTTGGCGAGTAGCTGTACGCAAACAGTTAGATACGTAACCACTAGATGTCGCTGCATCCACCTAACCTGTCTAGCATTACGCAGAACAGTGCCATGTTTAATTAATTATAACTATGTTAGCCAATAAAAATGAATTATTGGTCGGCTAAGAATTTAGAAACGATTGTTTTATGCATATATATATATATAGTTCTCTATATATATAGTTCTATTACCCGTTGACATTCAATGTACTTACCATCGAAATACCTTCATCGCTAAATGTAAAAAGTATGAAATAATAACTAATACCCAAGTGCAATGTGTCATATGGTTGGTAAAGTAAAATATTTAATTGTAACAAATCACTGCAAACTATAACAATGTTACTTCTACAATCACAACAGCTATACGTTATTTTATTGTTGACATCAAAAACAAAACTTTAAATAAAATAAAAACCTGAAATAGCAGAAAATCTTTTATTGTCGCCTTATTTTATAAATGTCCTTTCAGGAATCAATCACTTATACCTACATACCATCGTACAAAATTTTCAATACAAAAGTCACTTCTGTTTTTCGCTAAGCGCTTACACTTATGTAGATAGTTTGTCTTCTTCCCAGAGAAGAATAAATTAAGCGTCATGATCTGAAAAGAATGAGATTTATTGATACTTATTTATGAGGCCGCAAAAAAGAAATAAGTCGAATACATAATTTCTATTAAGAAATTCTGCTTAAACATATAACAGCACCATCTCTTATTGAATAGCAAGAAAAATCATTTTAATAACAGTAAATCAAGTCATAGCTTTTAGATGTTTTAAAAGGGAAATAGTTTATAAGGTAGATTGTTCAACTCACCTAAATATAAAGTTGTCAAATACATTAGGACAAATCCAAGTCCAACGGAGAAGAACTGCAATAACCCTGCACTCCTCTTGCGTTCGTGCCAACGCGCCCTCTCACGGGGAAGCACCTCACTAACTGTTACGTACAGTAGCGTACCAGCTGCCAGGCCCTGGAGTTGATTTAAGAAGTGGTCAATAGATGGCGTTAGTAATCTGAAATATGCGCAGGCGCACAAGGATACAAAAATAAATGACTGATTTTAAATAAAGGCTTGCAATACAGTCCACAGAACAGGATTGATGTTTTCTTTTTTATTACTATACCCGAAATTCCCTCAAAACATATTTATGTGTAAAATCCACGAACGCAATGCGGTTATCAACCTAGTCATTCCATTGCTGTCCTTGCACAATGGACATAGGCCTCTCCTAAGCAGTCCTCCTTCTTCCGCATCCAGTACGCAACCATTTTTAAAGTAACAATATTCGAAAAAACAAACACCCTACCTGCATAACCGGCACAGCAATGGACTCCTTCAGCGAGTTGACAGTCTCCAATCCCGCGCCGATCCCGATCCCCGCGACGGAACCAGCACTGAACAGACCCACACACATGATGTGGGCGCACGCTCTGTTCGGGAAGTTCTCGCAGAGCTCCGCGCCCAAGCAGAAACCCACCACGAACTTGTGGGACGCTACTGCTGCTAGAAGTAGAAGGACCTGGAAAAAGAGAGAGGGTTTTACGTTAGATTTTATTTTAGATTGGCATGACGGTGTCTTTTGTCAAAATGTTGACGGTTTTGTTCTATTATTTTGTGTGGTACCGCTTTAATTAACTAGAATATGTAAGTGTGCAACCATCCTACTAATTGAAAAAACTACCTTAAATTATAGGTACAGTTATAGGTACAGTTCAGGGTCAAAAGTGCAGTCACACTCTATCAAAACAGCAGCGATTTTTTTTTTTTATGCAGTTGAATTTCAACTTTTCGCGGTTAATAGGTATAATCTATACTTTAATTTCTATACCTACAAGATATTAAATCAGTTGTGGATAATTTAACTTCTTCTATAAAAACTAGCAATTTGAATTTTGGGAGAGTAAGATTGCATTTTTGACCCTTGACGGTACATTGCAAACCAGCAGCCTAGCTAATTCGGCAAGACGAAGGATGAATCACCATCAATCGAACATTCACATAGACGGAAATCCACAACGCGCACGCGCACAATCTCGCACATCTCGCACGTGATTGGGCGCTTGATGGGATCAAACCTTCGCCTTGCCGAACTTTCTAACGCAATTAGGCTGCAAACCTAGACATAAAACCCAATAACCCTTTACCCGGGCCGAGAAACGAATATTTTGCATCACCCGTTTAGGTAATTTAAAACAATAATTTGTAATATGTTAATTATTGTTTTTCTTTGGTAACATCTGATAAGGCACCAACCAGCATGAAACTGTTTTCCTGTATTTAGAACATTATGCAAGTGGGTAAATACACTATACCTATGATTACCTGCACAATATTAATAAGCTGGGAACAAATCATCGGATGCGGCTGAAGGAAGCGACTGACAGCCGCGACTGATATGTGTGCACAGACATAAACATCCAGCGGGCCAGCCCCCTAGCCAAGTTACAAACGTTTTGTTTTGAATCTCTTTCCACATTCGTTAACGCCTTCTATTTGTATGGTCTGACCACGTGAGTTAAGGGCCTTCCACCGCTTAAGTGCCGTAAAACCGTTACTTTCTGAAGCATACTCCTTAATAACCGCTAGGATAAAAGGTTTGAGAAAAAATATTTATTTATTATTGATTCATGTACATTATTTTTGAAACAAGTTTTTTTCGTGTAACTAATAGTTCTGCTTTAATAAAATAATGAACAACACGATATTTTTCACAACTTTTGGATACTAAAAAAAATATTTTAACACAGAAAAATTGATGGCTGGAATTTCTTCATAACTGAAATAGCAAACGTAAATCAAATAATATTTTGCAAACAAAACTGTTCAAAAGGAGGTTCAAAATTGATATTTTGGCCTCGAGCGGGCGCGCGGCAGTAATGCGTTTACTTTGGAGCGTATATATCGCCTTGACGTTCAGATGTGCCATAGATTGATTGGTTTTCTAATAGCGTTATCGATTGTAAATTGTCAACTTGGCTACGGGTGCATGTCTATCGGACGTCCGGACGCCCAAGGTTACGTCCGCGTCTTACGACCGATAGTTTGCACAATTTATTGCATTCATTACCTAGATAGTCAATAAATTCGCGGCTGTTAGTCGCATCCGTCAGCCGCGTCTGATAATTTGTTCCCAGCTCAACACATTATCAGTAGCTCATAAAAAATGCACCTACGTTAAGTATGTACCGGCAATCGGTTCCACCTGGCAAGTACAGGTAACAGAACAGATTTGTTATCAGGCAGCTAACTACGACCCCCTTTTTAAACGATTCTGTTCGTTTGATGAATCTTTAACAATGCTGAGTTTCATCATCACACACAGACGAATGCATGTCATTGTCATTTTTAATATTCCCACTGCTGGGACACAGGCCTCCTCTCTATGAGAGGGAATGGGCCATAATCCACCACGCGGGCCCAGTGCGGGTCGCTGGATATCACATGAATTCGAATTTATGATTCTAGGACATGCCGGTTTCCTCACGATGTTTTACATCACCGTTTTGGGAGCAGTGGTGATGAAATATTTTACACAAAGTAAAGCGCCTGCCTGGGTTCGAACCCACGACCAACAACTTGTAAGTCGCGGCCGATACCACTGGGCCACCAATGCTCTACGAATGTATGTGTCTGAAAGTAAAACCGTATGAACTACAAAAAAGCGGCTGATACGCGTCTGCTACGCTCTTACTGCTCTTCTACTACGAGTTTGAAACGCGTGTTTTAACCGGTTTCGCTTTTGCTACGCTTGAGCTACGCGTCTGCTACGGTTCTGTTACTCGTTTGCTAGGAACCTCGTTGTACACTACACATTTACTACGCTCGTAGCGTTAAGCTAAGTACGCTCTCAGATTGTCTTCTGTATTGAATTTCGAAATTTTTTGAGATCACTTTTCCTGACGGTACTTGCTAGGCAAGGAAACTCTGACTCAACTGTTATCATACAAAACTTGTAAAGCTATTCATAATAGTGTAGGTAATGAAGAACCAAGGACGGTGGCTTCGCTACAATATCTTGATATTAATTAATTTATTTACTGAACTGAGACTTTAGGCCTGTATATAGATCACTTTGTTAGCTTTGTTGGAATGAAACAAGCTCTAATTGATAGCTTGAGGATATTAAAGTTTGGATAAGAATACACAGATTGTAAGATTTTCATAGTTTATCTATTCAAAATACCTAAGTACCTAAGCGTATCAACTCACAAACGAACGACGTAGGTCAAATATAGTGTTAGCTTTTGCTATCAACCGATGTCAACTGATGCATTCTTCCTTAAATCGACGGTTGATCAATTGATTTGATGCACTCTAAGGCTGCCTGACTCTTCAACCATTACCTATCTACTTTTAGGCAGAGATATAAACAAACAACCAAATTATGAAAATCAATCTAACTGCTGAGGACCATTAATTCAAACCGGTACCATCCCGACTGAGAGTTGAGATTTTTAGAGTCATTTTCCTCATGTCTGTTAGTACGAACACCAGGTTTTTTCCTTGTGCAATAAAAGAACCGCCAAGTGATAAAGTGATGATATTTTTAAGGATTGTGGGATTTTCCCGAACCTGTTAGGGGTCGCCATTTAACCACGTGTTATTTGGATAAGACTTACAGAACCAATAGTATATTTAGTGTTTTGTCCGGCTGCGGACGACAGCAGACATTTTAAATTGATCAAAACACATTTCGTGTAATAGTAGATAATCGAGGTAATAATCGAGTTTAGTGGTCAAAAGCGGTACTACTGAGCATGAGGTCCTGGGTTCGAATCCAGAAACAGTTGCTTCCAATAGACTCGTCACTATTACCTACTTGAAATGTGTGTGTAGGTAAGTACTATAGGCAGCACACTTCAAAGACACTCCACTTAAGTTTTCACGGTGAGCTATTTACAAATTAGACCAGCTTTATCTAACCATGAGAATGTTATGGGTTACTAGCATCTGCCAGCGGCTTCACCTGCATGAAAGTCCAAAATTATCGCGAGAGAACATATTCCCGAGATGAAAAGTGTTCTATGTACTAATTCGTGACTATAATCGATCTCTGTGCCAAATTTCATGAAGATCCGTTCAGCCGTTCTGGCGCGATTGAGCAACTCATCTTTGCGCGTGGCGCCATGTGTGCGTGCGCTTGTACATTTACATTTGTGTGGCAGTGACGCGGCAATCGTCGTCCGAACAAACAACCACCCACACATGCTTACCTGCACAAGCTTACCCACACGTGCTTACCCACGCATAGCGCCGCGCGCAAATATTAGTTGAACTACCTATATTAAGATGATATTTTGTTGAGAATTTATCTTGCAGCGCGATTTTATGTAAAATCTCACCGGGAAAACTTAAGTAGAGTGAATTTTTTTACAGAATCAACCGACAGAATGCCTAAATAAGTGCAGAATATATTCAAAGTGCATACACTTGCAGTCTTATCTTCTTCAAATATCTTTATCTAGTTACCTTGACCTTGGCCAGTATGTTGCCTAACCCAATTACCACATATAATCGGCGTAACGGAACGGAAAGAGATAAATACGACTGAAAATAAATATGTTTGCAGAAATACATAGAATCTACTACTACTATGTCTACATATTATGTAATTTTTTCCATGTGACTTCATCACCAGCCTTTTAATGTACCCACTGCTGGGACACAGGCCTCCTCTCATAGAGGGAGTGGGCTATAATCCACCATGCCGGCCCAGTGCGGGTTGGTAGATGTCACACGTTTTTGAATGTTTGGTGCTTTGAACAATTGCACATTTTTAAATGAGACCCGTTGCTGTACCCCCCTGGTTCCTGCATAGAATTGCAAGTGCGGAAATGGCAGATGTAAATCGCTGCATACATAACATAAATCATTTATAAAAAATACCTGGCTATTTAAATAAATTATTAATGGTCTGTTTAAGAATGAAAGAAAAATAAATACGTAATAGGAATCAATAAGTTTGCAAAGAATGCGCTTATCTAAAATCATTTATTCTTAACAACATCAGGTTCAACTGAGGTTTCTGTTCCATATTTTATCTATAGTTCATCGTTTCAAAACTATTTTCCTATTAGAAAACCCAGCACAACTTTTCGATGCGTTTTCCTTATGTATTATTATCATTACCTGGGTGACCGAGCTCTGCTCGGGTGAAAATAGAGAAAACGACGTTTTTTAAAAATGAAACCTAGTTAGATCGATTTATCGCCCCCGAAAGCCCTCGCATACTAAATTTCATGAAAATTGTTGGAGCTGTTTCCGAGAATCAGATTATATATACGAGTACTTATACATATATACAAGAATTGCTCGTTTAAAGATATTAGACAGATAAATAAGATGCATAATTAGATCACAATCGTTCCACGTTGTGAGGATATTAATAGGTGAAATTATATTATATGCGAATAATAAATGCGAAATTATCTCAGATTGTATGTCTTTTTGTTACTTATCCACGCCTAAATAGCTAACCAATTTCTGTCTTTCACGCGGGTTAAGCTAGTTTTTAACCGACTTTCCAAAAAGGAGGAGGTTCTGTATTCGACTTTCTTTTTTATGTATGTTCACCGATATCACCGTTAATTGTGGACCGATTTTGAAAATTCTTTTTTGTTTGATAGAATATATTCCGAAATTGGTCCCATTTTAATTTAGTGAAGATCTGATAAAGAACTTCGGAGATATACAACAGAACTCTTTAATAAATAACGGCGAATCTCTCGGAATTGCTGCAATCGCATGTCTGTTTATTGTTTATACCATTTCATAACATAACATCACGCCAGTACGCTCTAAAGGGGTACGCAGATGTGTACAGTTCATCTTGGTACACTCTCATTTCACCGGTTTTGTTAAACTTTTATGGTATTCGGTAATCTATTCTGGCATTATAAGTACCTTACTAAAGGCAAGCTGCTTAATAGGTACAACTAAAAAGTGAAAATAAAAAAACTTTTTTACAAAAAAATTCTATCGACTTCGACCAACTAAAAACACTATAAAGTGAAAAATAATTTTCTTTTCGAAGTCGGTGTCTTTGGTAGGTACCAATTTTTTTCGTTATGGACACCGACTTCGAAAAAGAAAGTATATTCGTATTAAAAATATATTGGATTATCAATCAAAGTTAACAGGAGATGAGGAGCAGATGGACGGCCTTAAGGGCCTACATGCGCTTTAGTGCCGTAAAACGGTAACTTTCTAAAGCATACTCCTTAGTAACTGCTAGGTTAAAAGGTTTGAAAAAAATATATATTTATTATTGTTCCATGTACATTATTTTTTAAACATGGTTTTTTCGTATAATAAATATTTTAGGTTTAAAAAAAAAATTAGCAACACGATATTTTTCGCAACTTTTGGATACTCGTCCAGGGTTGGATCTGCAATCGTGCGGTCATAGTTGGGTGGTAAAAGGGGTTAAAGCTAGTAGGGCTTGGGTTCCCGATTATAACGCTACTACTCTTATTACAAGATAATGCGTATTTTTCGAGATATTAATGAAAAATGTTTCTATCCTCAAATCGGATAAAAAGCGAAAACGGAACGTTAAAATGGGCGATTGACAACCAAACCTGTTGCAGATATTGTCTATGATGCAAAATGACGTGAAAAATAAGCAAAAAGGAACGTAAAAAAAAAGTATGCTAAGTGTCACTGTCATTCGTTTGTTGTTCATTCCGTTTCTCCTCGAGTTGCGTGAATGTGTTTCCTGTGTTTCGTAGTGTTTTTCTTGTGGCTTTATTCGACGACTTTGGCTTATCCTCTGGACTCGAATTGTTTGCCTTCACGATTGACCTCCGCTTGTACACTTGACACCGATTTTCTACGTAATCAACTGATGTGTGTACAAAAGGCAATGTTACTATGGCAACCATGAGAATTAGGATGCAAGAGCGAGCGAAGCGAGCTCTGGACTTGGGGCACTCCGACTCGGACAGGTTAGGTTCGAAGGGGATGGCGGGGTCTAGTGAGCGAGCGGAGCGAGCGAACTAAGACCCCGACATCCCCTTCGTGTTAGGTTACTGTAAACCCTGCAGACAGAAATAGGAGCCCCGCGTAGCGGGACTACGTCGACTATGCTTTTTAGGCGAATATAAAATGGTTTGAGGTTAGGTTACAATAATTGGTTTTTCTCAAGAACGGTGCATTACCTTGTAATGGGAGTGGTACCAGGGGAGAAGGGGTACCCCCCCCTCCCCCCACCCCCCTCCCAACCCCTTCCGCCGACCGCAGATTTCTAAATTTTTACCCATCGAGCGGGCGCACGGCCCTGCATTTACATTGGGGCGTATATATCGCCTTAAAAACATGCATGCAAATTCACTCAAGTTATAAAGGTGAAGGCTAGTCCTACTCTGGTTTTATTTATGTATCGAATGCGCGTTTCGAAGATAGCTAATTAATATTTGCGACCACTTATTATCTTAATAGATGAACACTCAATTCTATATTTATGTAACAATACTAACGTTTTTCGGGAACCAGTCTAGCGAGTTATAATTGTAAAATATTGTTTTTTTTTTATTCTATATACTATTTTTGACTTTTAAGGTGAGTATTAACTTGTTTTTTTAATTTTAACATTTTCAGATAGTACTAGCATGTCCAGTCTATAAACTCCCCACTGGTGGAATATAGACCTGTTCTCTGTGAGAAGCAGAGAGGCTCGGAATCAACCACACGTCTTCGATTTTTTAGTTCTATGACATGCAAGTTGCCTCACGTTGTTTCCGTCGATGACATAATTTAGGCAGGCACTTAGTGCCTGGTTTCAATGTACAACTCATCGCGCCCTTTGTCACTGGACCACTACTAAACGACTCCTATTTTATGACACAGTACAAAATTGAGATATAATCATTTGACCGTCATACGATATGATTGCAAACTAAATAATATATAGGTACTTCAAGATTATTAATACAATACATAATAAACTATTTAAAAAGTACCATCTCATATTTTAATACAAAAAGTATTTAAGTAGTCTTGGTATAATTTATCACAATAATCGCCAATAACTTGATAAAACAAGAAACCATTTAGCTATAAAAAGTTTACCATTACGAATGCATTATCTAATGTATATTTAATCACATAAATTAATGCTATGTGCAACATTGTATGCAATATGCGAGCTCGTTGTAGAAACAATAGGAATACGACACGTCGGAGACTGTGTGTTAATTGTATTACTCAATTACTACTGATAATAAATGGTATGAATTATAGATTACTTAATTGGTACGTATAACTCCAACATAACATTAGTTATATACCTGCGATATATTACTAACAAAATAAATAGTAGAACACGACACAAAGACAAACTACCCCAAATAAAATTAACGCTATTTACAAGAAATTTTTACTGCATGGCAATTATTATATATAATCAGTTACCAAATAATACTCAAGATTTGTCATTGCAGTTGTTCAAAAGGGTATTGTTCAGACTGTTATTGGAGAAAATTATTACAGTGATTGAGAGATTATTTAGAAGATAAGTCGTTACTAATATAATACAATTTTTTAGCTGACTCGGCGAACTTCGTTCCGCCTAACAAATTTCTAAAATAAAAGATTTTTTCTAAAATAAACGTAGCCTAAGTTACTCCTTGTTACATCAGCTACCTACCAATAAAAGTCCCGTCAAAGTCGGTTCCGCCATTTCAGAGATTAGCCGGAACAAACAGACAGACAGACAAAAATGATAAAAAATTAACTATTACAGATTCAGATTTTATACTATAATTCATAATTATTAATAAATATTTGTACGCCATATTATGGCAGGATATGCTAAAACCAATATTGTAACATATATTTTACCATATTCGAACACAATACCTTTAGACGGGCAATTCTTGTATATATGTAAAATAAAAGAAAATAAATAGAAAGGAAACACATTTATTTGACCAAAGCCAGAGCACACAACACTAACATAAAAAAATAAAAATAAAAACTTAGACTAAACAAATATAATATAAAAGAGAAAACAATTTCAAAGTAACATTGTGTGTCCCAAATCTGCGCCAAATAGGACCAGTTCAGCAGTTGTATATATATAATCTGCATCTCGTAAACGGCTGCAACGATTTTCATGAAATTTAGTATGCAGGGGGTTTCGGGGGCGATAAATCGATCTAGCAAGGTTTGATTTTTAGAAAACGTCGTTTTCTCTATTTTCACCCGAGCAGAGCTCGGTCGCCCAGGTACTATTACTAATATTACTAATTACCTGCGGTATTAAACATTGCCAATGCTCAATATCATACTATGAACTTCAAATTTTAAGGAAAGGATTTATGAATATAAACGTGAGTGAATGGAGTAGGTAAGAGGCCAAAGAATAGATGTATGAATGATACATATTGCAATAGAGAATATGAAATATGTGATAAGGAACGATATGAAAGAAAAGGGAGTCAGTGATAGCGTGACGGTTGACAGGATAGAATGATACAACAAAACATGGAACAATAGCAGGATGATGACGATGCACTACTTAATATAATTTTGTGAATAATGAATCCCTGAAGAAAAAAACATACCGTTTTCAGCAGTCGGGTTAACAATGTCTGAAATCTTGAACACACATATAACAAGCGCGCTGATCCATGCACAATGATTTTATTAATATAGTTTTCTATTTCCAGGGTTTCACTCTTGCTTATCCTTCAGGAAACTAACCGTTCCGGAATAAAAATTAGAAGGATTTAGCGACAGTGTAGCGATCTATCAGTGAAAAAATAGGAATTGGATCTGACCTTTATAATCCTACTGCCTCTGCTATTCCACTGTTTCTCTAGCAAATGTGAAAGTCTGAACGATGAGATGTTTGTTAATCAAATACGCTTCAACGATAGATTTCAATGCAACTTTGCACATGGGCAGATCATGACCTGGATCGAGACAAAGGACAACGTAACGTTGGATAATTGTCACCTTTCTGTCAGGACATGAAGATATTCAGGACTGTTGGATAAGGGCGCTAATGTGAAAGGGTTTGACCGCTGAACTATAACCACAATAGCATGTTACTGCTCTCTGGGGCCACATATTACATGTTGCGTGCTGTTTGCTATAATAGCGGCAGTGGCGCTGTCTACCTTAATGCCCCAGAGAGTTTTTCAGTCTAGTTCAGTCTTTGTTGACTGGTTGATGTTAACTTTAGTTGTTTCTTATAGTTATTGTAAGTTGGTGCTCCATTGGTTTAATTGCTGCAAGGCATTCCAGTGTGTGCTGCCAGTGATGACATATGGCTCTGAGACTTGGTTGCTCACAGTGGGCCTCATCAGAAAGCTTACAGTCACTCAAAGGGCAATGGAGAGGGCCATGCTCAGAGTATCCTTGCGTGATCGAATCAGAAATGTAGAGATCCGCAAGAGAACCAGGGTTACCGACATAGCCCGAAGAATACCCAAACTTAAATGGCAGTAGGCAGAGCACAATCCTCGCAGAACAGATGGCCGTTGGGATAGAAAAGTTCTCAAGTGGCGACCGTGAACCGGAAGACGTTGCGATGGAAGGCCTCCCACCAGGTAGACCGATGACTTGGTGAAGGTTGCAGGAATCCGCTGGATGCGGGACCGGTCTATGTGACGACGCTAAGGGAAGGCCTATGTCCAGCAGTGGACGGACGTATTTCGACTGATATATATGATGATGATGATGATTCCAGTGCGAGGATAAACGAATAAATAGTCACACTAATATTATAAAGGCGAAAGTTTATGAGTGTGTGTGTGTTTGTATGTTTATTACTTCCTCACGCTCAAATGGCTGAACGGATATGCATGAAATTTGGCACAGAAATAGATTATATTCAAGAATACTTTTGGCACAAAGGATACTTTTTATAACGGAAAATGTTCCCTCGGGATAATTCTCGACTTTCACACGGGCGAAGCCGCTTGCAAGAGCTGGTAATATTATAAAGGCGAAAGTTCGTGAGTATGGAGTGTGTGAGTGTGTAAGTGTGTCCGTATGTTTGTTACTCTTTCACGAAAAACTACTATACGGATCTGGATGAAATTTGGCACAGAAATAGATTATAGTCTGGAATAGCACACAGGTTACTTTTCATTCCGGGATATAATATGTTCTCTTGAGATAATTTTCAACATTCACGCGGGCAGAGCTGCTGGCAGAAGCTAGTAATAAATAAATCAAAGAACATAAAAATGTGCCTACTATACTCCATTTGTTTAGGTAGTTAACTAAATGTAAACAATCTTAACATGTCTTTTATCTAAAAAAATGTCTAAAAATTGAATCTAAAAATGTTTACAATTAGGTATTTACTTAAACCGATGTTAGGTAAGTAACTAAATTTAAATAATATTTGTTGGTCTTTTATACGATTTATTTTATATAAAAAGACATATCAAGATTGTTTACCTTTAGTTAACTACCTAAACAAATGGAGTATAGTTACCAAATTTATTTTGATATTTTGTGCTGAAAAATTAACAAAGGCAATTTTAAACCCATATTATATTTCATATTGACACACATGATCGAACCAAGATTTTGTCTGGCTTTAAAAGAGATTGACCTCTGAGTTTGTTTCGGCCTTTCTTCTCAGAGTATTCATATAGGAAACGCCAGCCTCATCTAGTTTTAAAAAATATGATCGACATGTAAAGTGTTTGTACAAACCTATTTACAGAAATAAAATCATTTATCATTTGACATGGCAATTTGTTGTTTAGTTAACATGAATCTATCAGCAAAAAATAAATACAATTTGTAGCGCAGCTCCTAAACTATCTATGGTCTGACCCATGTTCGTATAAAGCTCGAAGCCATTGTATGACATCATCCTCTCTAAGACCCATCATCATCAACATCATAATTTCAGCCGAAATACTTTCACTAGTGTCCTCATTAAGACTCATTTCTGAAGAAAGTAATGAAAAGAGCAGTGGTGGCCCAGTGGTATCGGCCGCGACTTACAAGTTGTAGGTCGTGGGTTCGAACCCAGGCAGGCGCTTTACTTTGTGTAAATTATTTTCATCATCACTGCTCCCTAAAATATCTTGAGGAATGTTCCGAAAAATTCGAAGACATGTAAGGAGAGGAGGCCTGTGTCCCAGCAGAGGGAACATTTACAAGATGATGATGACAGAAGAAAGACCGTATATCTTAAATCATCCCACCGACCTCCCGACCTCACTCTTAGTCATTCGTTGACGTGCGTTTCACTTTTTTCCACAAGCAAAACATTATTATAATAACAATCTTATCCGTTATTATGATTACGGCTTATTATTAGTACCTTATCAGTAACGGAGCGAGGAGTAACGGCTCCGTTACGAAGGTATCTCTTATCACAAGAGAGGTATCACAGTAAGTAGGTCAATATTATAGATACCTGGTGATAACAGGGGGAAGGAAATTTACTAGACGAAAATAGAGAAACGAGCATTAATTGTAAATATTTATCTACATTTGTTATATGCAAAAGAAGTACCTTCTAAAATTACTGGTAAAATCTACGATTTACGAAGTCATACTGGTAAAAACCAGAAATGATCTAACATAATCGCCGATTTCCGAAATGAAATTCTAGTTTTTTTCTTCATTTTCTAGTACGGTAAATGGTAATGGCATCATAATTTACCTCAGAGACTTCTAAATGTTGAAAACTTGTAATGTCTATAGGTAAACAATTGTATGATACACTATAATCCTATTTCTATCTTTGAGTATAAAGGTGGTTGCGATAGCTGTGTACCAGTGTAGGGTAACGGATTTGATTCCTACATGTTAATATGATTTCTGTGAGATATTTTGATATTTGATCAATAATTGTGACAGATTTGCGTTCATTTCTTTGTCAGGTCCTGTGTGATATGAAAGAAAAGGAAGTCAGTGATAGCGTGACAGGGGAGAGGACGGTATGGAATAAGAAAAAGTGTTGCGCCGACCACAAGTAACATGGGGCATGGGCAGGAACATGATGATTCGAATTCATGATCAAGTTTTAATGACCCATCTAAATGTTCGTCCCCTTCAAATCCAAACAAAGCAAAATTAATTTTCAAACAATAGTTGCAAAAAAAGCAATAAATATAAATGAACATCGGTTATATTTACGTAAGTAGATAAATCAGATTTATAAAGGTCACGTAAAGGACAAAATCAACAAAGCCATAAATATTTTGCAGATTTTTGTGCGAAACAACACGTTCAACCGGTTATGTTCATGTTTCAAGTTTCGGTGCATCGACTACCAAACATTTTGATTCTCTACAAGATTTCACTATCCACCGACCCGCACTGAGCCCGCTTGGAGGATTATGTTTCTCTTTCTCAGACAGAGAAGAGTCCTGTGTCCCAGCAGTGAGAACATTACAGACTAACATGTGCCGTAAGCCCGAATTTTAAGTATGATTGAAGGAGACTTCCATCACTCCAACTGACTCAGTCGTCATAACAACTGAAAACAGCTTCGATTAATATCAGTAAATATAATTATTATTTAATGACATTAATCAATTAATCATCAATTTTATTTTATTTTTCTCTGTCTGAGAAAGTGAAACATAATCCTCCAAGCGGGCTCAGTGCGGGTCGGTGTTTTAACTGTCATTTTGATTAAATTGAGTTTAAGAAAATTACTCAGTCCACGTTTCCACCTGCAACCAGCTTGCATGGGCAAGGCCGGGCTGCACTAGGTTTAATTACATTGCGGGGCACAATCGTGCGATTGATCACATTATACCTTGGTAGCATGCAATACATTGCATCTTGCATGCAAGCTGGTTGCTGGAAGAAAAGTGGCCTTGGAATATAAGCGTGGGGCACGATTGAGCGATTGATAACATTATACCTCGGTAGCACGCAATGTGTTGCATCTTGCATGCAAGCTGGTTGCTGGTAGAAACAAAGCCTTAGAATATGAGCGTGGGGCACGATCGAGTGATTGATAACATTATATCTCGGTAGCACGCAGTATATTGCATCTTCAATGCGAGCTGGTTGCTGATAGACAAGTGGCCTTGGAATATAAGCGTGGGGCGTGATTGAGCGATTGATAACATTATACGAGTACCTCGGTAGCACGCAATGTGTTGCATCTTGCATGCAAGCTGGTTGCTGGTAGATACGTGGCCTTAGAATATAGGGGTAGGCAAGGTTGATTATAAAACTTAGGTGCGTGTCTATATTGATTGTAAATGATATATAATCGTGGCATTATTATTGTATAATAATATCATAAGGTGTTGAAAAAGAATTATGTTAAGTTTACATAACACGATGAGACATACTGATTACGTAGGTATGTTCACAATGGCAAAGGTGAGTAAGTAAAAATGAAAGCCAATTTATTTATCGCGATGATCTTTGATCACGACTTCACGATGCTTGGCTAACTGTGCTTTTGTGATTTTTAACCATGAAGACCAGACAGGCCTTGTCATAAGAAACATGTTATCCAAGTATATGGATGGCTGTACGGATAGACTACAAAGGACTAACCTTGAAACCAAACTGGACAAGGATTGCAACACTTGCAACCGAAACAATTTCATGAAGACAGTAGCAGGAGGCATATGCCAAAATACACGCCAAACTGAGGCACATTTAGTGAAATTTACATAAAATACTAATTTATGAAAATATGAAAAAAATATGAGATTCTATTTTATTACTCGTACATACAAAATCACCAAAGACATACAGCTGTAACATGGCTGATTTGTGTGAAATGATCGCCAAAGAAGTAAGTGTAATGGCAACTCAATTTATAAACCTGTTTTCGTAAGTTACCGGACTAAACTGATTCATCCAAACACAGGTCTCCTGTGGCCCTGAAATCGGTTATTGTAGTATTGTAGGCGTGGCCATTTGTACCTTTCACTAGTGATCTTTAGCCAGCAGGTTACTGATATTTATATGCACTCAGATAAGCTTTTGTGAACTTAAATTGATAAACGGAACTAGTCTGATTCTCACGCAAATATGATGACGACATAATTTTTATAGTTTCAGTATGTGAGTGAGTGCTAACGTATTACTTAGCTTACGCCGTCTGTGTCACCAACTAGCCATGTTTGTGATATTGTTATTTCTAGAACTTTTCTTAGCAACTATCTATAAGAATCACGCTGTGTGATCTATCTATGTCTAACCCTCCAGGCGTGTGCTCATTTAACTCCTTTAGGGTGTATTTAATATATAATTCCTTACTTCCTTTCTGACCTTCGTTTTATGTATACTAATTATAATATGGAAAACTTCCTGCTTCTAAAGAATTTTAGGCTGTACGTTCTCGGTCTTTGAATTTAAGATTTCAGCAAGTCGATTACATACAAGGATATATTAATAACTAATTTATATATCGCCAATTGATATTCAATGAATTCAAGAAATTGTTGCATGGTTCCAGTCAATGACATGTTTTGTGTTGAAACTACCGATATGATTTGAACACTATCTGTCTGTAAAGGGTATGTGGTATATTTTTAAACATTTTATCTGGCTATGAACAGGACAGGCGAATTTATTGAACTGAACAAGTATACATATACGCACCTACCTATTGTATCCTTCAAAACTATGTGTGGTAAGGATCGCGAGGTCTCAAGAAGAAGAAGGTCGAGGAATCCAAGTCGGAAGGTTTCATTACTGCTGTTCTATCTCCTGAAGGCGGGTTGGTCTTAGTCGTGTGTGTAGATGCACATGCAAATTGTTTCTGTAAGCTCAGGCGATACTGAGCGCTCCCGAGCTTATGCACACAGAAGTAAAGTGTGTCTCCTTAGTAGCTTAGCGTCTGTTTGATGGCTGGGTCCGCCTGGTGGGTTAAGAGGAAATGCGGTAGCAGACATCCGACTGAATATCCTAAGTGAATAATTCGAGGCTTGGCTCTCGCTTATTTCCTCGTTCAATATTGGACCAATTTAAAAGATTTTCCCTAAACTAAAAAAACAATGATAAATACTGTGCCCCTATGTTTTTCCTTTTTGATGTACTGTATCATCAAAAAGGAAAAACATAGGGGCATTTAGAAGCACTACAAAAAATGCTCAAAATTGCGCTGTCAACAGAGGCCTAGTGTAATAATTTGACAACTATACAAGAAACATAGAAGCACAACATAATCTTTTTTATTTAATATATGGAATATCCTTTATATTTGTCCAATACTGGAGGAGGAAAGAGAGTCAAACCTCGAATTATGACTTTATACAAAAGGAATTCAGTCGGCGCTCTCTGGCCGCATTTCCTCTTTATATAGACCCATTCCGTTTCTCACAGAGAGGAGGCCTGTGTTCCAACAGTGGGAAAGTTAAAAGGCTGATCATGACTATGGGCTCACCCATTCTACCATAACCATGACATAAACATAATTAGCGAACTGTGGGTAAAACTACTTTACACGTCTACTTCAATCCCATAATTCCCATCAGTAATAAAAGCGTTATGCTCTTGTTATGTTTTCCTTGTACTTGAATAAAATACAATTTAAAGGTTGACGTTGAATAAGACGTGAAAGTTTCCAAGGAGTATCGTCCATGTTTTCCTTAAAGTTAAAACCTGTATGGTGCTGCTACGGTTTTGATTTACGAAATGGCGTAACATCCACACCACTTTTAAAAACACTTTCGTCTCTCAAGCAGAACACAACAACTGTGAATTCGGTATGTTTACTGATCTGGATAGTCATAATGTTATGAAAATATTCATCTGTAAAATAAAAGACTGTCTCATTGGTCAAGTGATCTCAAGGGCTACTTGTAAGTCCTGGCTTCAATTCCCGGTTCAGTCAAAGTGTTATTGGGCTTTTCCGACTCGAATTTCGAAGTAGCAGACCGGATTCTGGACTGGTGCCCGGATTATGGTAAGAGGTCCGTCTCCTAATACTGGGTACTTAAACATAGCTGGTGATATATGGATGTACTAAGCTTCACCTCCACCTAACCCTTTGGGGAGTAATAGCGTGATGTTATCATCATCAGACCAGCTGAAAAACGTCCACTGCTGGACATAGGCCTCCCCCAAGCGTCGCCACATTGACCGGTCCCATACGTCTCGCATCCAGCGGATCGCCGCAACCTTCACCAGGTCATCGGTCCACCTGGTGGAAGGCCTTCCGGTTCGCGGTCCAGAACTTTCCTGTCCCATCGGCCATCCGTTCTGCGAGCAATGTGCCCTGCCCACTGCCACCTAAGTTTGGCAATTCTTCGGGCTATGTCGGTAACCCTGGTTCTCTTGCGGATCTCTATATTCCTGATTCGATCACGCAAGGCTACTCCGAGCATGGCCCTCTCCATTGCCCTTTGGGTGACTCTAAGATTTCTGATGAGGCCCATTGTGAGCGACCACGACTCAAAGTCATAGCTCATAACTGGCAACACACACTGGTCATCACTGGCGTGTTTGTATGTTATAAAATAAAAGATGTGAAAGAATTCAGTATATCAGCAATATTGTCTGTGTAGCTTTGTTTCACTCTTTGCATGCCAGTAATAAGTCATCTTAGTAGGTATATTCGGAATGACTCAAGTACAAGAGTCTAATTCGAAAACAAGCTATCTGTCTGCAGTCTGGTTGAATGAATTATACAATTAGTCATGCTAATTATTTTCCGGCATCATCATAACAAAAGAAAAAGTCCCTAGGGCATTATTACAGAATTATACTACGATCACCAAAATTGTACGTGTGAAGCTTTGCAAAGAAAATAGATGAGAATTACCCAGTCACTAGAGGTTGGAAAGCCAATTAATCTAAATAGGTAAAATGTGATGCTTAGACAATGCTAGCAGATTTTAAAACTAGCCTCTGTTCAGACAATTCAATGGACAATACACATGAAGTAACCTCTAAAGAAAATAACCCTCAAAACAAATCTGCTCCTCACCTGTGTCGCACTCTCCTGCAGCCCAATTGCGAGTCCCTCCAACACACTGTGCACAAACAAAGCAGAGAGCAATCCCACCACACTTGAAGAACTCCTGTTACAAGGCTCCGAGTGGCTGACATGGCACAGCTCCGATCCTCCTTCTCTGTCCCTCATTTCCCCATCATGGTCTCTTGGCAGCAGTCTGGTCTGTTCACCTACATGGTTATGTCTTTCATGAGAGTCACTGCTATAGAAAATATGGGTCAGTTCATCTACTAAATACACCATAAAAAAACCAACACACAATGTTAGTTCTGAATACTGCGGTAGGTGTTCCCTTGTTTCTGGTAACATGTGGACTAGGGACGTAGATAGCAGGACACCTCCTCCGAAGCAGAGTAAGCAAGAAAGGAGTAGAGGATGTCTTTGTCTGGCAGCTTCAGAGAAACAAGCTGGGAGCATCCCGGAGAAGAAGGCTCCTAAGCCCAATGTGAGCATGGATATCGCTCTTGCTGTGGTGATATCCATTTTGGTCGAATTCTTAATTCCTTTTTTTTAAATTTCACGAGTTCTTTTGTTTTGTGTCCTTCCTTGTTCAAATTGAAAGTGTTCCTCCTTTTCTTCGTTTTATTTTTTCACACACTGAACAGTTACACAAAAATGTCGGTACATCTATTTTTAATCACTTTACGAAACACATGTGTCGCACTGACACTAAAAACTTTATCAGATGTGATATTTACATGCTATGTTTATCAATAATAACAGTCGGTTTGTCCTGTATCACTACACACCGCCACTCTTCGCAGCTACCCACTACAAATGCCTCGTTGTAATCAGTGTACACCCGCACAAGTTTAGCAATACCAGCCATTAGCAAACAAGACAACCTTATCACAAAGCGATACGGTTCAATTTCGAATGACAAGAAGATTATTCGATGTTAATTGCATTAGACATGTGTAAGAATTGACCAATTATAAATGAGCTTCCTCGCCCCTTTGAATCAGTCATTTTGTGGGTAATTGAAAGGTGATCAGGCGTGTTTGGGGAGGTCATCATTTAATGGTACTAAACAAAGAATAATAAGGCATTGATGAGTAAATTGTCATAAATATGACATTTATTTTATTTATTGTAACAAGAAAGCGTTTGTTATTTTTTAACTCAAACTAACTAACATTAAAGGAACTGTACTGTAATCTAAAAAAAGCCTCGTGCAACGTTTTAACTATCTTCAAATTAATACCAAATTGATAACCACATTAGACTTGAAAGTGAATTTGTTCTGTAGACACATAGTTTAAAGAACAAATTCACTTTCAATCATTAAAGAACACAAAAAAAGCCCAAATTCGATACGTACAAAACCCATATTTTTAAAACCGGTTCAGCAGTTTAGGAGATTGCGTCAGACGAACAGACTGATTCTTTTCTTAATGGTTTACATAATTTTGGCACGAATACATTTCATTAATGAATGGCCGCGTTGACACGGACATGATTATGGTCGACTTTACCTACAAGATACATCTGCTATAGTTCGGTTCAAAATTAATGACGGTTTTGAAGTCCTCCCCGCTGTTAAATGCATTCGCTAGCATGCAGTGACCTGCGGAGTGTTCCGAGCCGTCATTAAATTTAATTCTACCTGTACCAGCCGAATTCGTTAAGCAATAGGCACTAAAATGATGTCGATCAGGATGCTTTTTCAAAAATTGTAAATATTGTTTGTAGTAAAGAAACTAAATAAAACACTATTCCCGATCCAGGAATCGATCCTTAGGCTCAACAGTATTAAATGGCCTCCACACAGACAAGACATACCTACTTATCCAACTGATAATAATAGGTAGGTACTTTAATATCGTTCCCTGTGTGTCGTACAGGTTATCAATTTCCTTCCTGGTTGAGTAACTTTAAGCGCTTTCATTAATAATAATAATAATCGATGATTGTTTTGACAAGTACAAAAAGAAACATATTTTTATATTCTATATATATAATATGTTTTTAGAAAAACGTTGCCCCACACTGGGAATTTCTCTCGTATCTTGGGTGCGTTTACAAACATTTTAACTCATAATATACACAAACAGCGGAGACCCGAAACATCAGAACATCTTTGTGCGCGGCAGCCAGCCACTGCGCCTGCGCCAACCGTGTCGTCAATATGATCCAACCATAAGGAGCAAACCCTTTTATCACTGCATAGTCACAACTGTCCTGTAAATGAGACATCCAAAGAATCCTAGTCTGCAACCTTCATAGCGGTTAACTTGGAAGAAAAAACTTTCCAGTCAGTTTGCTAGAGAGAACATACAAAAATCTATGGTTCGTTGTATTATTTAAAAAAAAAATACGTCAAAGAACACGAGCACAATACGAGTGTCATCTAAAAAAGGCTCAAAAAGTCTAAAAATATTTAAATGAATGATTTACTGCATAAACATGGATGTTCTAACGTCTTCAGCGTCCCCGAAGGTCTTAAGGAGCTCATGTCGGATATCACACGTGAGGTACACGCTCTTTACGGGTTTCCATCAGGTCTGAAGGCTTGAAGTTAGACTGCATCCTTAGCGGTCTTTTGACTGGTTTATACAGTGCGAGCTGATGACTAGACAGTAGGCAGTCGCTCGTATTGTGTACTCGTGTATCGTTTGCCTTGGCTGTTTTTATAATGAGAGAAGCTGCCTAGATGCTGCTTCGTCTCCAATGCTTCGATAGTAGACAAAACGTTCAATTTTTTTTTTGCATGTATGTAGTCCTAGTCTCGTTGTAAAACTCATGAAAAGAGTTTTCAACGAGATTGGGGAGGAGTATGTTATCTAGGGGACCACAATAGATCCCAATGGGTCGAAGTGTCCGAGTTATTTCTCGGCCCCTCCACAAGATAAGATAAGATAAGATGTATGTATGTGTGCAAGTTTGTTCGGGTCAAATCTTCCAACTGAATTTTAAAGGAGTTAAATTATCCTCCATTGCATACACGTTTAGTTCGGATGACAGTGCATGGAAAGCTAAGTGACGTCATTCTAAAACCAATATGGCACACGGCCCAAGATGGTGGACTAGTTATTTTCTGTGCACTTCCAAAAAAGATTTTTTAATGAATAATTTATTAAATGTTGCATTTGGTCATCAATCTAATTTGATGCAGCAGTATTATATACACACTAGCTTTCCCACGCGGCTTCGCTCCCGTCAACTGGCTACCTACCTACCCATCTAAACCGTTTACGCAGCGCACGCAACGGAAACTCTCAAAAAGGAATATTTTTCCCGTTTTTGCTACATTTTTCATTTATGCTCCGCTCCTATTGGTCATAGCGTGATGTTATATAGCCTATAACCTTCCTCAATAAATGGGCTATCCAACACAAAAAGAATTTTTCAATTCCAACCAGTAGTTCCTGAGATTAGCGCGTTCAAACAAACAAACAAACAAACTCTTCAGCTTTATAATATTAGTATAGATTACTTGTTGTACCACCAACTCCCGTTTTTCTTACACTGTTCAAGCCGAAAGAAGTATACTAGAGCATAATTAAATTATAATACAAGATATTTTCCAGGTGCTTCGCTGGCAGCCAGCAAAGATCCTAGACTTCATAGCCAACTACCTGTCAGCCCTGCTGATCACCCGCGAGCACGGCATCATGGCGGTCAAGATCCTCGAAGACCTGTGTGACTGCCGACCCACTGTGTCGGAACATCTGCTGCAGATAGGTCTGGAGAGACCCCAGGCTGACGATCTGGCCTGCATTATAAAGGAAGAGATTGAAAAAGATCAGCCGGTTGAAGGGAAAGGTATGATAATGATGTGATATATCTTCTTCTCTCTCTTTCTACCTCAACCTTTCGTAGGGCTTCGACCCTCGACCCTGTAAGGTCATATCACGCCACATATATACCGCCACATACGAACCAGACAGAGTAGATATTCTAGATCGCGGTGCCAAAGTTATCCGGGGACGGTATCCCAACAGATACAAACCTCTGTAGTCTCTCTAAGAAACTCTAAGCATCCTGCCTTCTCTATAAACAGAGGATCCTTCAAATTTCTAAATTCATGACGAAATTCTACTTTTTTTATACCTCTACGCATTCTGCATGCATTATATGTATTTTTGCATGTATACACGTGTTTTAGCAAATAAATATATCTTTATCTATCACACATCAATGCAGCTTCAGAAAGCCTCTCCGTGAGCTCTGATAGGCATTGAATGCGTTCACAAAGGACTATATTCGTTAGCTGGGGCGCCCCAGCCCGGAACTAAACACCGACCAAATGACAATAGCAGTGACATCAACTTGACACGGATGTGTGCGGTTGGACTTTGTCAGGATCGCCCCTATTTTTTCCGTGTAAAGTGACCCTTTTATATTATGAATTAACCTTGTGGTCCTCTTGGACAGTCTTTAGGTATACTCCAAACTAATCTCTGAGTTCTTATCTATATGCACGTATGCAACGAATCAGGTAGCTCATTTAAATGAAAGAAGAGTACGTACTCTGTAGCAAGATTTATTTCTCCGAACACAAAATAATGGTCCACCGGACCATTATTTTCACAAACGACAACACGGAAAACGTGTGCTAAATTAATTATCTTTTATTCCAAGAATACATAACATGTACCATGGGGTAATATGCATTTCCTAATTTGTTAAAATCAAAAGATATTTGTTAGATTCCAAACTCGAAAGTTCTTGAAAACACAGTACCTACCGATAATGCAAATAGTAATTGAATGTTTCAGTAAGACAAAACAAAAATTAAAATCACCAATGCATAATCTAGTCAAGAATGTTTTGAGAAAACTCGAAACATCTTGTGCAGACGATCTGTCATTTGACTTAATAAACCACACTTTCAAAACAGCTCGATTCTTTCTTTGCGAAAGTCATTACACTGGGTTACCACATACTTAGAGAAACAGCAAAACGAGACAGAATCAAGACAGGAGTGCTCATTTGTATGCACACCACACTTGGCTCTCCGACAGTTACGAAACACAATGCACCATCAATTCTTTCGCAAAGTCATCGTAGTTTTCACTACTGCTGTCCGAAAGCACTTTCGTATTTGTAAGATTTGTTGCGATTGTCTTGCTCGTCTAGCGATTGTGGCCAGCACTACCGTTGAGCATGACATTGAGATCCTGGGTTTAAAGAAAATGTGTTTTATACTATAAAACACATTTTTTAATAACAAACTATGGCAATGGGCTCGTCCCCTATTTTTTTTCTTTTTTTATTGCGTTGATTAATGCTCATGCTTACTGCGCTACCACGGGGAGGTAGCGCAGTTATGTGGGACTAAAACAAACTGTACGCCGTGACCACCCCAGGAACCAAACCAGCACATGGGCCCAAACGACCCCATGTATGGCACCCTTAGTCTCCTTGTGACGGGTCAAGGTCAATGGCCCCGCCGTCTGCCATTTTCGGCCGCAGGATATGGGAGAGCCACCAACGCTATACCGACACTCCTCCTCCCCTGCGGAATAGGCTTTTCCCCCAGGGGACATCAGTGATGTTGTCCCCAGGGACAACATCACTGATGAAATATGGGTGTAATAGTTGCATCTCTTGCTAACCCTTCGGGAAATATAGTCTTAATATTATGCTATGTGTTACAATTATTTGAAATTACTCCTCATGGCTCTATTACAATTTATTTGGGGACGGCATAGCATTCGTCCTCTTCTTTCATTTATATCTCTCTCTCATCACCATCATCTTGGCCTTGTCTGTAGAATAAAACGGAATAGCATAGAACAGAATAGAATAGAACATTTATTTGCCAGAAACGTCAGGCGGAGCACCAGCGGCTTAACGTGCTTTACGAGTCAGGAGAATGTCACACCGCCAACTTCCAATATTTATTGAAATTATGCATTGTTTTTACAGAAAAAGTGAAAGAAACAGATATACTAAAGAAGGTGCTTCGTCGTCATGCTCTCAACGAGGAGATGTCAGCCAAAGTGTGCCAGGTTGCGAGGAACGCTTACCGGGACTATTGGTACAGGAAGAATTTGATGAATAAGGTAATTAGGCACATAATTTAATAACAGAATGTAGCATGGCATGATGGCACGGTCTGCGCAGTGGTTGACTGATTGGCTACCGCGCTGTATGTCGCGACTTCGCTTCCCGCACGGAGCAAATATTTATGGCCTACTGATGAGCTGTGCCGGGTCTGGCTGTTTTTTACAAGCTTTTATTTAACTTGCAATGTATGTATAATGTTGTATGTAAGTGTGTTCGGATTAAATCTTGCAACTGAATTTTAAAGTAGTTTTCCTCCACCGATTAAGACGAAATTTTTCATACACGTTTAGTTTGGATGACAATACATGGTTAGCTAAGTGATGTCATTCTAAATCTAATATGGCGGACTAGTTATTTTTTGTGTATTGGCTTGATATGGCTATCAAATGAAAGTGTTTGCTGAGAAAAATACAAAAAAGCTTGCTTTAAAAAAGTTTTTTTAATGAATAATTTTATTTGTACGTGAGTTTTAAATGTTTGTAAATGCAACCATGATATCCAAGGAATTCTTAGTACGGGGCTGTTTAAAACAATAAGAAACTATAATACATATACTGCTCTAATCAATACCAAGCGCAAGAGTCACAGACCGAACCTGGACATTAATTTCCTAAGTAAAGCGTCTCCTTAGAATTCGCACATTTTTTTATTCGTGCACAACATTTGTTTAACAGCGATGGATGATAGTGCATGATAGTTTACAAATCCTTTCCCAATTACTAGCGACATCTACTTAATAGAGGGGGAGCTGACAAGATTACAGCGCAAGCAAATTCAAACCAAAAAGTTGATAGCTGGGGAGTAGGTGCAGCTTGCTGAGAGAACACGGACAAGTGGTTTGACAAGTGGTCCACTTTTAGATTTCCAAAAAGGACAATTGACGTGGAGGGCGGTTCATTTTCATACGAATGGGTGTGGCTTGACGCAAAATGTTCTAAATAGGACAATCTGATGAAGAAACTGACTCCTTAAAACTGACGACTTTAACTAATGGCCAAATCGATGTTTTCAGATCTAACTTTGTATGTTCTTTCCAGGCCGTAAGGTCAGAACCAGATGAGGCCTGGGAGAAGGCGGCGCAGCACACCCTGGAGATATACAAGAGAACCAACCCATCCCAATCTGAGCTACGCCGAGCTACAGAGAAAATTCAGGTATAGTCGAGAGAAAAGTGACACTTTAGAGCAGTTCGGTCATCGCGCTAGTGTGAGGAACACTAGCGCGATGACCGAACTGCTCAAAGCTGTAAACCGTAATAGTTACACAGAGGAGTTCAGTATACCCACACAGGTCTCATGCTTCGTTGTAAGTCCCAAGTAATGATTAAGAATCTATTGCCATCAACAAGAGCAGTGGTGGGCCAGAGGTAACGGCCGCGACTTACAAGTGGCCGGTCGTGGGTTCGAACCCAGGCATGCGCATTCCGCTCGCCATCGCCACTGCTCTCAAAACGGTGAAGGAAAACATCGTGAGGAAACCAGCATGTCTTAGAACCAATAATTCGAAGACATGTGACATCCAACAACCCGCACTGGGCCCACTTGATGGATTACGGTCCATTCCCTCTCAGAGAGGAGGAGACGAGGCTTGCATGCACAATGGATCAAATGGGAGTTCAAGTGCGGCAAAGGGAAAGGTGAGGGGAGGGGGCGCTATCCTATCCTATTGCCATCAACCGGACATAAATCCAAACTCCCGGCTTCTTTTGACAAATTCATGCATGACTAGGATCTCACACTCAGTATGTCAGCAGCTGTTGCAACTAACTAACCAACGAGGCAGTTAAGAAGGGTATTCTTCAAGCAAAATAATTTCTGTAGCTGAAATGTCCTCAGATACATTTTATCCTATAATAATAGTAGATTGTATCACAAAGTACCAAAATAATGTATTGACGGCGAGAGCGATTGTTTGAATCCAGAGCGAAGCGAAGGATTCTAGAGCGGAATCCCGAGCCTAGCGAGGGATTCTAGCGTAGAATCCTAAGCGTAGCGAGGGTTTCAAAGTACGTCTCTCAAGGTTAAACATAATTTTGGTACCGTGTGGCACATTCTGCTTGCTTTTCATCCATGAGAAAAATAAATAAAAGATGCTTTTAGTAGTGACGAATATTTATATTTACATAACCAAATCACAAATTCATATTAATGTTATACGTTTTTGGAAGTTTATTGTAACTGTTGTTTTATGCGCAGAAAATATCGTTGTCATTTGCGTTGACATAATTATAACTTAGGTATTCGTAATAACTTCAGAATCTGGTAGACGATCATATTGAATCAATGGTGATATTTCACGCTGTTTTGAAATGGATGGGCGCCGCGGCGACAAAGGTGGAATCGGTGGATCAACTGAAAAAGGCCGTAATTTAATACATTTCTCTCGATTTGTTTGATAATACATTAATTATGATCTCCATCCATCGAAACCTGGTCTGTTTTGGAGTATATGCAGCGATGCCAAATTGACTGGCGATTCATCCAAGTGCTGAGATGTCTTTATGAAAACACAACAATGACCGTCCAAAGTCAGGACCGGCAAACTAGGGATATCTCCCTGCGTCGAGCGATTAGACAAGGGGACGTAATTTCCCCGAAATCGTTTAGCAAGGCGGTGGATGATATGTTTAAGACGCTGGACTGAGAAGGATGCGGCATTAATATAAACGGCGAGTACTTCTCACACTTGAGATTTGCGGATGACATCGTCATAGTAGCAGAATCGCTGCACGACTTGCAGCAGATGCTGGACGGCCTAGCTGATTCTTCTGTATGCATCGGTCTCCAGATGATTTTGGACAAAACCCAGGTTATGTTCAATGCACACGTCACACTTCTCGTGGAGTATCCCACAAAGCCTGAAGACCCAAGTCTTCAACCAGTGCGTCTTACCTGTTATAGCCTACAGTGCCGAGACTTGGACCCTCACAATACGGTTGATTCATCAGTTCAACTTTGCTCAGCGAGCTATGGATAGGGCTATGCTCGGAGTCTCTCTAAGGGATCGAATCCGAAACGAGGTGATCCGGTAGAGAACCAAAGTTGTCGATATAGCTCACACAATAAGTAAGTTGAAGTGGCAATGGGCCGGCCATATAAGTCGAAGAACCGTTGACCGTTGGGGTAAACATGTTCTTGAGTGGAGACCGCGAAATGGTAAACGTAAGGTGGAACGCCCTGAAGCTAGGTGGAGCAACGATCTTCGGACGGTGACTGGTAGCAGCTGGCAGACAGTTGCCAAATGGCGTGCAATTGGAGAGGCCTATGTCCAGCAGTGGACTGCTATAGGCTGATGATGATGATATTATTTATGATAGTTTCTGCCTATATTTTTACACTTTCTGGTGTTAATATTTCAATTTCACTACAAGAACTCAGCCTTTTTTCAATTTGTGGTAATCAAATTAAAATTGCCTGTAATATTTTGATAAAAAGTAATAAAAGAACGAATAAAAAGTTCACGCGTATCTTTTTTTAAAAAATTTGGTTAACAATTTACCTGCGCGCCGCCGCTTACTTACTTGGTGCTAATACCAAATCGGCAGGCACGCTTTTTTTATTACCAGCCAGGACTTTATCGAAGGGACTTGCGTTTAAACTTTTTAATTTAATAGTGTTCCAAATTTCCGTCACGATTATTAAGTGCGCCGGAATGACCCATTTTGCTCGCACTTATCGAGGAACCCTTAGTCTCTTTTCGAATAGACGGGATGAAAAAACTATTATATTCTCCTTCTTTTCTAGGCAGCCTACAGAGGATACCATGTGCGTAGAAATGTGCTGAAGCACCTCATGCCTACGAAGAAGAAGAAGCAATCGCGCAAGGTGGAGCTGCCGGGTCCTCCTCTGGACATAGCTACGTCTAGAGAAATAAACCTTGGTCCTGTTCTTGTAAGTCACTTATCGATATTTTTATCTTTTAAGTCCCATATTGGGTTTATTCAGATTAAGCAGCGGTGCGGGTGTCGTACAGCGCCGTACAGCGCACGGTCACTTGATTGTTTACAGTCACGTCCAGTTTAATTTTAGTATAACACTCGCACCGCTGCGGCACCGCTACAGTCCAACACCAAACGTCTAAATTGAAACAGTTTTTGAAGGCGTTTCCTTGTTCTCCTTCGCTCAACTCAAGTCGAGTGGAGCGTTGTCACAACAACAGAAAAGTGCTTTCGAGTCGAATACGTTACCTAATGTCAATAAATAACTATGTAATAGCTATAACTGTGAATCTGCTGGAGGCTGAGGCGAGGTTAAGTAGAGTAAATGACTTCAAATATAAGAATAAAAATAAATAAATAAATCTTTATTCAAACTTTAAATTGGTTGGTTAGATGAATGTGAGTCTCGGCAGAACCACGAATAATACATAAAATTAAACGGCGGGTGAAACCGTGAGTCACAGCTAGTACTTTAATGTAAATTAAGACGAAATTTAATATTTCTACCCCTAGTTTGTCAGTCTTCTTAATTACCATTCATCTTTCACTAACACTTAACCAAAATACATATCCCCGCTATTCCCCTAAGGTTAGGCAGAAGTACCCCTATATTACACACACATTTCACCAGTTATGTTCGTAATAGGAGGGCGAGCCTATTTTTAACCGACTTTCCAAAAGGAGGCGGTTCTATGGTTGGCTGTATGTTTGATTTATTTTGTGTCTGTTCACAATTGTGGACCAATTTTGAAAATTCTTTTTTGTTTGAATGAGTACGTTCCTGAATTGGTCCCATTTAAACTTGGTGAAGATCTGACATGTAACAGAACTCCTTGCAAAATGACGGCAAATCTTTCGGGATTGCTGCAGTCGCATGTCTGTTTATTGTTAACACCATTTCTTTTGGAAGTCGGTGTAAAAAACGAAGAATCAAAAACAGGAACACTGACTTTCGAAATTGTAGTGTTTTTATTTGGAAGTCGGTTATATTTTTTGTAAAAAGTCGGTTGTGTTTTTTAAATAAATTTTTAATAACAAAATGCATGCTCTAGACAATAAAAGTTAAAAAAGATGACGTGAGCAAGATGTTTGACGACGAAGCAGGAGACAACCTCGGTCTCAAATACGACCCAAAGAAGACCATAACCCATGAAGATGATTATTTACTTAAGAAGAAGACACAAAAATACCCCACTAAAGTTAGCGTTATGCAACTGGTTTTGCCCAAACCCAGTTACAGTACTGCTGCAGGTTTGTAACCAATTGACTTTTATAGAAAATACTGAGCGGAGCGCGCGTTTTTTTTTTGCCACAATTTGATTATACGTAGGTCATAATTATTGACTGAAGCGAACTAGCTATGTGGTCGATTATCTTCGGGAGAATTCGTGTACGCCGCATTCAAGTTCCAGTGACATAGGATTATTTTTTGCCGAATGCACATTTCCTGGTTTCCATGCAGGTTAAACCGCGAGGCACAGCTAGTAGATTTTTCTTAAATGGAGCTTGGGTATATCAGAAATTAAAAGTACATTGGCGTGAAATCCTGGACCGTCCTATGGACCAAATTTAGCGTATAAGAACTTAAGAACTTGTTATCTTTAGGGTGCTTTGTCACCAAAGATGTGCGAGGCAGCGAGGCGGTGCGAGAGGCAAATATCCACCAACGTGATCACTAAACTTAACTAGTTTAATTTAAAAGTCGAACATAAACTCACTTCTATTTGTTTAATTGAAATAAAATAAAAGTAATCCGCATTTGACTCTTTATGTCTTGGTTTTTACGCAAGATATCGTGTCTTAATTACGAGTTTCGATAAATTGTCGATCGAAGTGACTATTAAATAGTAGTAGATATACTAGTACGTATATTATGCGTAGTTTAAAAAGCAAAAAATAATAATTTAACATTTAAAAATCGCCAACGTTTAAAGCGGTTTATTTTATTTACTAAGCGGATCCCCGACGCGAGTACGAAGCTTATATATTTTTTGCTTTTTAGAGGTTTTTGTGTCGAGGATTTTTTAAATTTAATTTCTATTTTATTAGGAAAAAGCGAGGGATAAGGGCGAGAAATATAATTATACAAGGGATTCATGCGCGTACTGTTGGAAACGTCCGTTATGTTACGCAACCTCGCGCCACCTCACTCCATCGTACATTTTGGAAAAGTATCCTTATGTTATAAGCCAGTCAGACAGATGGTAACTGTGTTTACTTGTCGTGGTGTGCTGGAGATCATTTTATGCAATCAAGTACCTAATGTTTTCAGAAGTTGAACCTGACCGTGAAAAGACAAAGAGTCATCCGATCCCCGATCAAGAAGAGAACTATGCAGCACACCATAGAATTTCATTCGCCGATGTAAGTTCTTAATGCTTTTTGTTAAACCTAATTAGTTTTAATCACTTTGATTATGTTACGATTAAAAAAAGATTTTCGGGTGGTTCAGGATTAAGAAATCCTAGAAGTGCATGGATAATTATCAAATTTTGGAATAATAAATTCGTATGTCGTACAAGACAAAGTTCAAATTTTATTGCAAGCTATACTTTTTAAGGGCCTTTTTTTAATACATTTGCACAGTAATTTTACTGTAACATTTGTCACTATAAAATCAAATTAAAGTACACAAAAGTAACGTATCGTAAATTCTATAGGTACTTGAGTTAGTGGCGATGGACGGAAATTATCTCGAATTATGTATTAGGTACCTAAAGCGTTTTTTCGTCAACATCTCACATTAAATATCATTCATCAGCAGAGAACGAGAAAATTTTATTGATCCTTGTTTTTCAATATATTTGCTCCATGTGTTAAAAATAGCAGGATGTGGATCATGGTGCACCATGCTCCATGATACTTCATCGTCATTCACTTCCCAGCATCATAGCTGCTAAAGTGTCCCAAATGCTCGTTTTTAGGGTTTCGTATTCAACAAGGAACCCTCCGTCCATCCATCCATCCGTCTGTCCTTCGGCAGCTTAGCTCAGAGACTCTAAGTACTAGAAAGCTACAGTTTGGCATGGATAAACATAATAATCACGCCGACAAAGTGGTAAAATAAAACCAAGAAAAAAATGTTTTCAGTGTGCCTCCTTAAAGTAAAAGTCCAAGAGCGAGCGAAGCGAGCTCGGGAGCTTAGGGCACCCCGACACGGACAGGTTAGGTTCGAACGAGATGACGGGAGCTGAAGTGAGCGAGCAAAGCGAGCGAACTCAGCTCCCGTCATCTCGTTCGTGTTAGGTTACTTTAGACCCTGCGGACGGAAATAGGAGCCCCGCGCAGCGGGGCGCCATCGACTATGTTGCCAAAGTACTAATCGTACTTGGATAATTTTTCGCCTATGTCTAATTATCCGCGTTTTCGCAAAACCCCTAGGATTTTCGCGAAGATTCGAAGTATCAAATTATCCTACGACATATATAACGAAATTAAAAGCAAAACTATCACAGCTAAGTAGGCTTTACAAGTTTACGAGTAATAGGCGACTAAGTTATAAATTAATGTACTTGGATAAGTAAAATGTTGTATATCGATCAGTGCTTTCATTGTTTATGAACGTTAGTAATGTTACCTATTTATTTTGGTGAATGTAACTGTTTATACGGAACCGGTGAGCGAGTCAGACTCACACTTGGCCTGTTTTTACTTTTGATGATCTGAACAAGGCTGCCGACGACGCTGCATTGCTATAAACGTGGGTACTTACTGGTTCCGAATAGTATAACTACGTAAATGTACCGTCGACATGAAAAGTAGAAGATAGCCAACCACACACACCAATCATGATACTTCTTTTCTCATTTCATTCTTCATCAATCATGGAAAACTATTTAAAGCACAGATATCCCGCAGTTGATTTTAAAATGAGAATCACGTCTAAAGGGCTCGTCGTCATTTTTTTGGGAAAAATATATGCTAATTTAGACCACTTTCTTAATAATATGACCTATTAAAATTTTGATATTTGTAATTCTAATTAATTTGAAAAATTATGTATAACAAGGACAAAAAAGCGACAATCGCACTGAAACCGCCGAGCATATTTTAATGAAACTTTTGTTATCTCAAAGACAGTTTAATTGTCTACATTTTAATCGAAGACTTTTTTTACTGTTGATAGGCTTGCGCTTGACCATTATCTCACTTCTTGATTTTTTTTAAAGTCATACAATAATAAGGCAAGTACCAAAAACTACTGAATTTTTGTGTCGCGCGGCTGTGAAACGAGTGCGCGTTTTGTTGCCTCAAGGTCGTTGGCGACTGGCGTCGTCTTAAATTATGATACCTACTTATAATACTTATTGAAATATCAACCCCACAGACACCGGCTGTGATAATTAAATCCGATCTGTTTGATGAGGATGAACTGGAAGTCCCCGAGATGCCCGGGCTGAGAGTTGAGACCACGTCCACAGACCCTGGACCTTTTGAAATACCTGAAGAGTTAGCTGATGCCGACGGTGGTAATTCAATTTATTCCATATCAATACTAAATAATTTATGGTCATCGTAGGTTTCCCAATAAATCGTATTTTTTGAGGGTCCTGAAAGAAAGTATAAAAAGAGCCCCATGAAATCATTCAAGTTCAGTACAGGGTTGACACATTAGGTTCATGGGGTCCGAGTGCTCATCAAGTTTTTCGGGGCATCAGTAAACAGTTAGGGCTCTTTCAATTTAGATGTTTCGTGTCGGACTGCTGCGGCACCGCAGCGGTGTGGGTGTCGTACTGCGCACGTCCAGTTGATTTTTTTCAAGCAGTGTGGCGCCGCGCCGGAGCCGCGCTTGTACGACAGCAGCTAATATTTGCGTGCATAAATTGAACGGAAAAACACAACCGGCGGGCTTATTACGTAAGGAACAGCAAGCAGCAATAATTGCGCAAAGATTGTGCAATCATTGCGCAATTATCGCTTTACGTCAAACAATCGGCAGGTTTATTTTTGTTTAGTTATTCGGCCCAGAGGTTTGGCGAGCACCCATAATGAATAATGTGTACGATTGTATCGTTTCTTTCCCTGGGGATCGGCACTGTACACCCTTAACACAGGTAATCTATTAACCTAGCTAGGAATGCAGCACCACACCCTCCATTTTATTGTAGTACACTATAAAGTAAACGATAACTGTAAACTGTCATTATGTACTACAATGATTTAAATGATTAAATAAATTATAAATATACATTTGTATAAATTTGTTTATTTTTGCGAAATAATTGCTCTTCAATCGCGAATTCTCATTATGTATGAGCGATAGCCACACAATATTAATTTTACGACATAGCTGCTAACAATAAAAATCTGCTAACTAAAATGTTCATTTATCGCAAGGTGATCGCGATCATTTCGTATTACGCATGGTTTTTGACAGCAGAGCGACAACCTCGGTGAGCAAATGTGGCTGTCAAACTGTGATTACTTATATGCGCACCCATAGATTTAGAATTTTTTTGCTACGCAAAAAGATACACGAAGGGTGCGAGCGAGAAAACCTAATCAAGTACTAAACGCCCAAGAGAAAAAGAGAGAGTGAATGAAGTACCAATATGTCATTTTTTTCGCGAGAAGGGGTCCATAGCGTCCCTTCTGTTTTACACAGCTGTGAATTTCTTGAATTTAAATAATAATCTTTAGATTTAAATCGATAATATTAATTATGCAACTATGTTGGCTTATTCTGTGAGTGAATGTGACGTTACAAGACGAAATAACCCCAATAAATACATGTTTCATAGGTAAATACAATTTTGTCCTTGGATTGTTTCAAACCATATTTTGACAAATTTCTGCTAGTAATCGGCTCAGAAAAATATTCTTACAATAGTATATTGATTTCCATTGTTTTATAAAAGTATATTTCGTATATTTAAACAGAATTTGCTAAAATATAATGTAAAAGAGAAAATTGCTTGTTTACGCTAGGGCTTGACAAAGCGGTGACGTCAGGAGTATCGATAAAAACTTAATCTTTTTATAGTGACATCATGGCATGAATACAAACTTATTTAGTCAAGTTTTGTTTAAATAAATTTAAGTTAGGATTGAGAAGATGTGTTCATCTAAACTGTACTTTAAGTTGCATGTTTATTATATTAGCCTTTGTTTTTCAAAATGTTTCGGAGAGTTTTGATGTTTTATTACTTTGAGTAGGTTTAGGAATGTCATATTGTTTGCATTTATTAGTTTTACAGTGTCTTGAATACATGAGTGCTCTGCTCACCAGCAAATTGTTCTGTTGTGTAAATAATAATTTGTAATGTTTATGTACATGCACAAATAATTCTGTATTAAGAGAAAAATGGATTCGAATTTTAAACAGAGATGGATGGTCTCTACAATATGTAGTAAACATTTCGTATTGAAATACCTACTGCATACTAAAAAAATATCGACGAATCCTAATGAAAGACACTATACCTAATTTATTTGTGCCTGTAAGAATGACACTTCCTATCGTATGGTTAGTTAGTGGCTAACCTAGATAGTATTCTGCATAAGCAAGCATGTATTTTGCCCAGTTTTTATAACAGTTCAATATAAACAACAACGGCAACAACCCTTTAATCTTGTTTCTTATAGTGTTCACCAAGTATCGATATCGATACTGAACATGGACTTTTTAACAACACTTTTTTAACTAACACATGGACAATTTCCCTCACACATAGATTTTATTTTTTTGGTTTCGCTTTTCATCTGACTCTGTCTATCTTGTACATACTATATCTATGTGCGCACCGCTGCGGTTGCAGCAGTCCGACACAAAACGTCTAAATTGAAGAAGCCCTTAGTCGACTCTTTACGTGACCAGAGGACTGGTCTATTTTTAAGCGACTTACCAAAAAGGAGGAGGTTCTATGTTCGACTTCGTGTTTGTTTTTCAGCCAGAGATTCAGCATTGCTATTTAAAGTGGCAATTCTGCCAGCGTTGTGGCCAGTTTTCCCACTGACGTCGATTTATCTTTATCTTTATTATTTTTCAACCGACTTCAAAAAAGGAGGAGGTTCTCAATTCCACTGAAGTTTTATTTTTCTGCAATTACGCAGCTAATTGTGCACCGATTTTAAAAATTAATTTTGTGTTTGAAAGGGTTATAGTCCCGAGGTGATCCCGATGTCACCAAGTCAGAATCTGGAATTTTTCATTCTGTAAATCCCATGGAAATCGAGGGAACTCCTCAAATATTATTAAATGATATATATTGCGATTTTGGTAGTTTCATCAACAATGCAATCATTTGCACTCAGAATGTATCATTTTGTGAAGTGGAACTGATGAAGAAGACCACAGATGGCCACTGGAACTCCTTAATAATAAGAATGTCACGGGTATAAGATATCTCGAATAGTTAACCGACTATGATGAAGCATATACTTATCAATAAATGGTAGGATCGAACTGATCTGAAATAAAACAATGTATTATATCCTAGTAGTGTTTGGGCTTATTGGACTTTGCCTATTCATGATTTTCATGGTAATTTGAGGTACCAAAACTAAAAAAGGAAAAAAAAATAACATTTTAACAAAAAAATTCAACCGACTTTAAAAAAAAGCACTTCTTAACGAAAAATACTGAAGTCCTTTTTTTTCGAAGTTGCTGTCGTAAAATGAAAAAACAATAGGTACCTACCAAAGACACCGACTTCGGAAAAGAAAGTAATTTTTCGCTTCGTAGTGTTTTTTTGTGAAGTCGGTTTATTTTTTTTGTGTTATTTTAGTTCAGCATTAGATAATAATATCTATTAAACTAATGCTCGCAGAATTTACGATTCTCTCAAACTAGTTCGATGGAAAATTACACAATTAAAAATACACAATCGAATTGAGAACCTCCTCCTTTTTGAAGTCGGTTAAAAATCATGCTACTTTGTTAATATTGCGATCGTGAGAAAATAAGATAAGAAAGGAGTAAATCTTTTGATAAGATAATTTATCACTGTATAGAGATAAATTGTAAACTGATAAGCATAATAATAAGTGCTGTTAGATAGATAAATACCAGAAATAGACTTGGCATTTGTTTAAATAGGAATTAAGAAAGATATCCCACCGTGGGCAAATGCTTCTTCTCACAAAGAGAAGGCATAGAGCATTATCACCATACTTGCTCAATATTGGACACTGTTTCTAAAAAAGTGTACTTTTTAAGCCACTAAGAGAAGGAGGTTCTCAATTTGCGTTTCCTCAGAACTTCTTACTAGGTGAACCGATTTTGATGATTCTTCTTTTATTTGAAAACTGATGTTTCTCATGTGATGCCATTTAAATTTGATCAAGATCTGACTATTCGTTTTTGATAATCCTTAATAATGCGTATTTTCATGGTCATATAAGCTACCAAAACTAAAAAGAGAAAAATAAAAATCCTTTTAGCAAAATATTAAACGGACTTCCAAAACAAAACAGTACCACAGATAATATAATACTAGCATACAGATGCCTCATCCCATATAAAGAAACCGTGCCGACGTAACTAGCGTTTTTCGTCTGAGTAAACCAAAGATAAACAGAGTCAGATGAAAAGCGAAACCAAAAAAATAAAATCTATGTGTGAGGGAAATTGTCCATGTGTTAGTTAAAAAAGTGTTGTTAAAAAGTCCATGTTCAGTATCGATATCGATACTTGGTGAACACAAGATTAAAGGGTTGTTGCCGTTGTTGTTTATATTGAACTGTTATAAAAACTGGGCAAAATACATGCTTGCTTATACAGAATACTATCTAGGTTAGCCACTAACTAACCATACGATAGGAAGTGTAATTCTTACAGGCACAAATAAATTAGGTATAGATTCTTTCATTAGGATTCGTCGATGTTTTCTTAGTATGCAGTAGTATTTCAATACGAAATGTTTACTACATATTATAGAGACCATCCATCTCTGTTTAAAATTCGAATCCATTTTTCTCTTAATACAGAATTTTTTGGGCATCTGTAGGTACATAAACATTACAAATTATTATTTACACAACAGAACAATTTGCTGGTGAGCAGAGCACTCATGTATTCAAGACACTGTAAAACTAATAAATGCAAACAATATGACATTCCTAAACCTACTCAAAGTAATAAAACATCAAAACTCTCCGAAACATTTTGAAAAACAAAGGCTAATATAATAAACATGCAACTTAAAGTACAGTTTAGATGAACACATCTTCTCAATCCTAATTTAAATCTGTTTAAACAAAACTTGACTAAATAAGTTTGTATTCATGCCATGATGTCACTATAAAAAGATTAAGTTTTTATCGATACTCCTGACGTCACCGCTTTGTCAAGCCCTAGCGTAAACAAACAATTTTCTCTTTTACATTATATTTTAGCAAATTCTGTTTAAATATACGAAATATACTTTTATAAAACAATAGAAATCAATATACTATTGTAAGAATATTTTTCTGAGCCGATAACTAGCAGAAATTTGTCAAAATATGGTTCGAAACAATCTAAGGACAAAATTGTATTTACCTATGAAACATGTATTTATTGGGGTTATTTCGTCTTGTAACGTCACATTCACTCACAGAATAAGCCAACATAGTTGTATAATTAATATTATCAATTTAAATCTAAAGATTATTATTTAAATGCAAGAAATTCACCGCTGTGTAAAACAGAAGGGACGCTATGGACCCCTTCTCGCGAAAAAAATGACATATTGGTACTTCATTCACTCTCTCTTTTTCTCTTGGGCGTTTAGTACTTGATTAGATTTTCTCGCTCGCACCCTTCGTGTATCTTTTTGCGTAGCAAAAAAATTCTAAATCTATGGAGTAAAGTAAACCGATTATTTTTTGTACATCTGTGGCGTTTTATGTCGCAACACCGTTTTCATATTTTGGGTGGCAACACTAATGTTTCCGGCGCAAGACGAGAGTCTGCCGCCATATTAAAAAACCAGACTGCTCCTACCATTAGAGCCCACACGATCTCTGTGTATCATTTCTGTTAACTGCTGTTAATTGTGAATATTAACCATTTATCGCATATCCACGAGTTTCATTTATGTGTGTACCTCTAAATTGGTGACCCCGACGTGATCGTGACGTAAATAAGTATAGCGAGGTAACTACATTAGTGAACGTGGAACCAGATTTCAGCAGTGAGCCTCGCTGAGAATTTCAGCCTACCTAATCCGACGACGCCGCAACCGCAACGTTCCCAGGCTGGTTTTACTACTAACCTCCGGGAAATTCACCAAACGAGAAGTTGCCGAGTAGATACCTACCGACCTAACGAGCAGCACATGGCACGTTATGCGCGCCTTTCCGTAAATCAGAAGGCATATCAACGGATTGCAGCGAGTTTGTGTTTATTTGTGCATCATTTACAAGCAGTTTCCATCATCCCACGCATCATTTTTGTGTTTCGTGAGTTTTTTTAATGCTCCGAGGCCATCAACCCGGAAACGGAACTCAATCAAGACTTGCGAAGTAGCGACGAGTTTTGCGACGCCATACGCTACCTATCGGGGAGTAGCGGTACTTTACTTCCCTGTTAGTGATCGAATGAATGATTGAACGATTGAACTGACATCGAACCGATACGTCACTGTCATCGCAACGCGGGATCTTGAAGACTTGAAATCCATAGACATATTAAATAGTATGGACTGGAAATACCTACGAAAAAAAGGTGCCTACCTAAACCTCAAAATGTCACATAAAATGGCTGCCGATGCTATGGTTGTGTGAATCAAGGAACACACACACTCACAAATCTCAATAATACAATAAGTAAACAACCATTTGACAGCAGGCCTACCACGAACACAAGCACAAAAATCGTCACATAATATGGCGGATATGGCACTTACCTACAACTGTCACTACGTCACAACAAAATGTTGCCATTATGAGCAACAACTGAAATATTGTTGTCTCTTTTATCAAATACGATTTCTGTATTGGAAAGAATGAAACAACACGATGTTTCACATTCTGTATCGTATTTCACTCATATTTGTATAAGCTAATGTATGTATAGAACATCGCGGCGCCTCCATGTTTTTCCTATCTCAATGTTGAAATCCGATTAACTTTCCGAAACAATCAGTGCTTGCATGTGCATCTTACTAAAGAACTAACTTTTGGTGTACTTGGTGGCTTCGATTGTAAATAACATAATCTTAACCAAATCTAGGTCATTATTATCTTTATTTGTTAAACTTGTTCATGTTTGTTTACATATTTTTGGTGCTGGTTTTTCGTTTGTGGTTTAAAAGTTAGCACTGGCTTAGGCTTGTATTGAGTTGCTAAGGGTATGTACTAGGTATTGTACTTTATTTCAACAAGCTGTTGCTGGAACTCCTTATTTGTTTGTGAATTATATTTATGCTTGTAATAGTTTTAAGCAACCTGACTGAGTGGTAACTGTTACTTAAACATATACTTCGTTTTAAAATATATACACATATACATTTTTATACACACTTTTGCCATGGAGAGCCAACAAATCGAAGAGAGACTCAATCAAATTCTGGCTAATAATGAAAGATTGATGCAACAAAATGCCGACTTGCAGACACAATTAAACACTCATAGTGTACAAAATCCAGCAGCATATGCAGTCCGTCCTAAACTGCCTCCTTTTTGGCACGAGCATCCTGCTGGATGGTTTGCTCACTTAGAATCACAGTTTGTTTTATGCAATATTTCGGTGGATGAAACAAAATACAATTATGTAATCTCACAATTTGATTCCAGGATCTCTCATGAAGTTGAGGATCTTGTCACTAACCCTCCTCCAAAAGGTGGCCGGTATGAATGGATTAAGGAAGAAGTTATTAAGCGTTTTTCCACTTCTGAGTCACAAAAGGTCAGACAACTATTGTCAGGTGAGGAGCTTGGTGACCGAAAACCTACCCAGTTTCTCCGTCATCTGAAGTCTCTAGCTGGTAAGTCTTTCAAAGATAATACTATAATCAGAGAACTATGGCTACAACGTCTGCCTAAACACATACAGGCAATTTTGACCGCCCAAGGTGATCTCACCTTGGACAAGGTTGCCGAACTTGCTGACAAAATTTTAGAGGTCAACTCTGTCTCTGTCCACGCCATTTCTCCTATTCCAGCTAGTGCCCCTGACCTTGTTGCCCTTACTGTACAAGTTCAAGAACTTACACGTCAGGTGGCCAGTTTAACCACAAGGCAGTCCAACTCTAGACAACAGTCTAGTTCTAGGTCTCAACAACCTAGATCCAGATCTGCATCCCAGGTGGCCCGACAGCCTTTCTGCTGGTACCACCATAAATTTGGTGCCAAGGCAAGTAAATGTACCAAACCGTGCTATTGGTCGGGAAACCAACAGAACAATCCGTAGCAGCGGCGACCGATTGTTTCAATAGTAGCCGCTTATTTGTTGTAGACAAAGACACCAAGTTCCGATTTTTGATGGACACTGGATCTGACATTTGTTGTTTTCCTAAAAAAATGTTAGGAAGCAAAATAGCAGATTCAAATTACAATTTATGTGCAGCAAATGGCAGTTCCATAAAAACTTATGGCTGTCATACCTTCACACTCAATCTTGGTCTCCGTCGCTCCTTCAAATGGAACTTTGTCATAGCTGATGTTGATACTGCTATCATTGGTGCTGATTTCATGGCTTTCTACAACCTACTTCCCGACTGCAGAAACAAATTAATACGCTGCGGAGTTACTGGTCTCACCGCTCCAGCCTCCGTAGCCAAAATTAACCAGCTCAGCATAAAAACTGTAAAAATTGAAGAATCAGAATTTCACAAAATGTTATCTGAATTTCCAGCGATCACGAGGCCCCCTGGCATCCATCGCGAGATGAAACACAACACGGTGCATTACATCAAGACGACGGACGGCCCAACTGTGGTGTCTCGGCCGCGCCGCCTCGCTCCGGATAAACTCCGCGCAGCGCAGAAGGAGTTTGCGGATATGGTGCAAACTGGCACCGCTCGCCCTTCCAAAAGTCCGTGGTCCTCGCCACTGCATCTAGCCCCGAAGAAAGACTCTTCATGGCGCCCTTGCGGTGACTACAGAGCACTGAATGCTCGGACTATACTGGATAGGTATCCCGTACGCCATATAGGGGATTTTGGTCATGCACTCGCTGGCTCCACCATCTTTAGCACTATTGATTTAGTTAAGGCATATCAACAAATCCCAGTGGAGCCAGCTGATGTTTGCAAAACTGCCATTACAACACCATTTGGTTTGTATGAATTTCCCTATATGACGTTTGGTCTTAGAAATGCTGGGCAAACATTCCAGCGTTTCATTGATGAAATTGTCTGGGGTTTGGATTTTTGTTTCCCATATGTCGATGACATTTTAATATTCAGCAGGGACCCCACGGAGCATTGTAACCACTTACGCACGCTCTTTGAACGATTGGCTAACTACGGTGTAGTAGTTAATCCAACAAAGTGTATGCTAGGTACATCTGAGGTTATTTTCCTTGGATATAAAGTCTCCAGCGAAGGCATTAGCCCACCGGAAGCAAAAGTCCAAGCTTTGAAAGATTTCCCCCTTCCTAAAACTGCCCAAGGTCTCCGCAGGTTTTTGGGCATGATAAATTACTACAGACAATTTCTGCCCAATGCCGCTGAGAATCAAGCCCCGCTCATTGACTTCCTTACAGCTACGAAGCTTAAGGGAGCCAAACCTATGCCCTGGACTCTTGAACTGGAGCACGCCTTCACCGCTTGCAAGGACAGCCTCTCTCAGGTCACCAGGTTAGCACATCCTGTACCTAACGCCCCATTGGCGTTGTACACAGATGCTTCTGGCACACAGGTGGGCGCGTGCTTACAGCAGCAAAATGAACAAGGCTGGCAACCACTTGCTTTCTTCAGCAAGAAGCTTACGGCGAGTCAGTCAGTGTGGCCAGCATATTATAGGGAACTGTTGGCAGTATATTCGGCGGTGCAACATTTCCGGCATATATTAGAGGCGCAACACGCCACAATATATACGGATCATAAACCTCTGTTGTATGCATTCAAGCAACGCAGAGAAAAGCTGCCACCCAGCCAACTTAACCAACTCACCTTTATCTCCCAATTTACTACCGACATTCGGCATGTAAAGGGAGACGACAACGTCGTCGCCGACACGATGTCGCGCATCGAAGCCGTCTCGCTCGAGTGCGATTATGACGCGTTGGCTCGAGCACAAGACGCCGACAATGAGTTAAAAACCTTAACTGACTCGTCTCTCAATATGCAACTCACCTTAATTCCAGGCACGGACATCACTGTCCAGTGTGACGTCTCAACAGGCAAACCGCGCCCCTACTTGCCAGCAGAGCTGCGTCGCGCCGTGTTCTCGCGTCTGCACGCACTCAGCCACCCCGGTGCTCGCGCCAGCGCGCGCCTCGTGGCACAGCGTTACGTGTGGCCCGGAGTGGCGCGCGACTGTCGCGCTTGGGCAAAGGAATGCGTCCACTGTCAGCGCGCCAAGGTGACGCGCCATGTGTCCGCGCCACTCGGAAATTTTGCCACTCCATCATCTAGGTTTCGCCATGTCCACTTGGATATAATCGGCCCTCTGCCAACATCGAGAGGCTACTCATATTGCCTGACAGCGATCGACCGTTTCTCTCGTTGGCCTGAGGCTTGGCCGATGGTTTCGATAACCGCCGAGGAGGTAGCTGATCGGTTCGTTGAGGGTTGGATTGCACGCTTCGGCGTTCCTACCACAGTCACGACTGACCAAGGCCGTCAATTCGAGTCGGACCTTTTCAAACGGCTCATGAACGTTGGTGCGACCGAGCGAAGGCGAACCACTAGCTACCATCCTCAAGCTAACGGCATGATCGAGCGTTTTCATCGACAACTGAAAGCTGCTCTCATGTGCCACAACGACACCTGGCACCGAGCCTTACCGATCGTGCTCCTCGGCATTCGATCCGCTTTGAAAGAGGATCTCGAGTGTTCGGCTGCCGATCTTGTTTACGGGGAGCCGCTTCGCCTACCAGGAGAGTTCCTGATAGCCGAAACCCCCCATCACACTGACAATGTCAACGATTTCGTGACTGTTCTACGCACGAAAATGGCTAATTTGCGTCCAATTCAAGCGTCGAGACACATGCGACCGACGTCGTTCATTTTCAAGGACCTTCAGGATGCCACCCATGTTTTCCTGCGAGACGATACTGTTCGCCGTGCGCTGCAGCCGCCCTACACTGGACCCTATAAGGTAATGTCACGGACCGACAAGTTAATCGACATTGACATTGCAGGTAAACGCGTGACTGTCAGTATCGACCGCGTGAAGCCTGCATACATCGCAGCTGACTTAGCGAGCGACCTCTCCCGGGTAACCGCTCCTCAACAGATCGCAGCGCCTGCGCCTGCCGTGCAAGTGCCTTCCGCGCCCTCTGAGTCAGCACAGCCGACTGCGCCCCCTATTATACAACAACCACTTACCACCCGGTCAGGTCGCACTGTTAGATTTAAGGATAGGTTAGATCTTTAGCTTAAGTTTTTTTTTTTTTTTATGTACTTTTTTTTTTGCTGCCTACTTTGTGTTATCTAACTCGTGTGTATTTGTATATTTTTCTTTTTGAATTGTAAATAACTTGTTATTTTCTCCGTAGGGGGGTGGTTGTGGCGTTTTATGTCGCAACACCGTTTTCATATTTTGGGTGGCAACACTAATGTTTCCGGCGCAAGACGAGAGTCTGCCGCCATATTAAAAAACCAGACTGCTCCTACCATTAGAGCCCACACGATCTCTGTGTATCATTTCTGTTAACTGCTGTTCATTGTGAATATTAACCATTTATCGCATATCCACGAGTTTCATTTACGTGTGTACCTCCAAACATCATTCGCCTTCGGTTCCATACCATGGCGATAGATAGATGGTGTTAGTAGCGACTTGCTTTCTTGTTTCTTACTTGTTTTATTGTTTAGTCGGTGCATGAATATTTTTCCTGTAAATACAGTGAAGATTTGTTTTATAGTATTTTTTGCACATTTTTACAGTTTCATTGCACCGCGCCATCTATTGGCATCAATTTTGATGATCCGTTCAAATAATCTTTGAAATGTGAATTAAGATTCCAATATTCCATAATTTTTTGATTAGGACAGTTGATTAAACAAGAACATAAAATTTTTATGTTAAGAAAATGCTAATTTTACACACAAATCTATAACAACACGGTGCACGTCGCGCCATCTAGTGAGATTTATTTTAACCAAAATCAAAAAATAGGTACTAAGTACTACTACTACTAACACCGACTTCCGAAAAGAAAATTATTTTTCTTTTTGTAGTGTTTTGTTTTGGAAGACGGTTTATTTTTTTGTTGAAAAGTTTGTTTTCTTTCAGGAAATTCAAGTGGTGGTGTGTCAGCTCGTACGGTCGAAGATGATGATAATGAAAACCAATGATTGTTTGTTATTTTATTTTTGTCTTATTGTTCTCCTTCTCGAGGCAATGGAAAACTCTTTAAATATTTTAGGCCCAGAAGGTAGCCACGCCTTCTGTCTTAGCTAAAATAATTATTTTAATTGGTGAATCTTAGGTTGTTTAAACATTTGGCAATGCTCTAGATTTTTATTTTTAATTACATAGTTTAAGTTCATTGTGTTATACTGGATGCCATTGTATTGAAGTCATGGCACACTAGAATCTAACTTACTTTTCACGTATTGTTGTCAAATTAACTTATTACAATAAATTCATTAAAACCACTAAAATGGAAGATTTAATACCGCCTCAAATTAAAGATAGCTGCAAACTAGCACTACCTGATGGTCTGAAGGAGCTGATGAGTGATATTACTAGAGAGGTAAGTTATCTTTCAATTTATCCCCAATGTTCCTATCATGAGGAAACTGCATGTCCTAGAATCTAAAACAAGAAATTTGCATCATACAAACTGTAATTGGCCTTCGAAGAGAACGCACGCACTCCCAAGAAATGTCCTGAAGCACACCGCCACAGAGTTCAAATAGGTCTATGTGTATCCTATGTAGATTCTAAACTGAACGAGGCCAAGGGAATCTACCAATGTGAGAAAGTACATTTATCATGACCAGCTACTACACTTAAAAACTTAAGTTTTACCTAGATCAACATGGTACTTTCAGGTTACATAAAAAAAATCGGCTGCATTTTACTGAAGGCATCTGTCAAAACGGCCACGGTCGACTCCCATTGTTTTTTGCTTTCCTTTCCCACTTTTGGGCAAAATCCTTCCTCTATTCCTTCCACCTTTCACAAGCCCGCGCTTCGGTTTCAGTTCCCTGCTAACTTAATTACTTTCATATAATATGTGAACAACCATGACAAATTCTTCATAATATAATAGAGTATGAGTCAATTGTCCTCTGCACCATGGACACGAACTACAGTGGCCAAACTGGAAATCCCTAAATCGATTAACTTAAGATCTTTATGTAAATACCTTTCTTTCACAAATAAATATTCTGGTTCTGACTAAGGGCTCAGGTTCGTCGTATAGAAACAACCTTACCAAATGGAGTATCAAAGACCCGTCCAACACCAGTGTGGAGCCCCTTCGCAGGATATGGCCCACCTTCTTGTCTGCTCTTCATGCCTGATCACCTGCACCTTTGATTTGAACGTGGCGAAAGGCAGAGCTGTACGAGTAGCTACATACTGATTAGACATCTGAATAGTAGACTAAAGTTTGAGTTACGACACGAAAGAAGGATAATAATATAATTTTCTCCTAGGTCCTGAGGTACCAACCGCAAGACCTCTACAAGTTCATAGCTGACTACCTTTCTGCGATGTTAATAACAAGGGACAACCTATCCATTGCTGGCTACATATGCAACGATATAGCTCATTGCAGTTGCGAACCAGAGTTGCGGACTGAACTTATTGAAATAGGCCTGCCTGAAGACGAAGTAACCGCTGCTAGGGATATCATTGTCACTTATATAGAGAAGGGTAACGGTATGTGTATATTTATAGTAAAGATAGTATAAGTTGCCTATCTGAAGAATTGTCAAACTCACGTGGCGTGGCATATTGTTTATACAAGTCACAGAGCGCTTGGCCATAAAGTTCATGAGTGGCGACCGCGTAAGTTTTTTTTTTTGTGTTTGTATTGCTTCTCCTGCTCCGCTCCAATGACTTTTCCCGGGATTTTAGTCAGTAAAAGTCTGATACGCCCATCAGACTTTTACTGACTAAAATCCACTCGTGATCCTTCAGTTGCTTGAGCCAGCGCCGCTGTAAGTCTTTTTCAAATTTATCCGCAACCCAGACAGGCATTGGCCCTAGCAGATCCCGTCAGTGTATACTGCATCTCTTTGAGGCACGCGTGGAACACTACGCGCCGTCGACTCGGGTCTGGTCCTTATCGGACGGCTAGCTACCTATTACTCGCCGTCCGCAAGCACGCGCTTACGGTGGCCGGGAATTGACATGCGACTACCGACGCCCAGTGCGTCTCCGTTGTTTCTCCCTCACGCGTTCCGTCTCCTCCTTCGCGAGCGTTACTGCTTCGCAGAAGGAGGTGACAGTTTCCCATACCCTCTCGCCCCGTACCATGGCCTGAACCGGGGCAGACCTCCACCGTATGCTCCAGAGTGCCCTCCGGGCGATCCTCACAATGGTGATCGGGCGTTTCCACCCGCCTTAACCTGAACAGGAACCTCCCGAATCAGCCGTGTCCGGTGAAGACCTGCGTCAGGCGGAAGATGAGGACGCCATAGCGCCTCTGAAGCCACTCCTCCTTATCGCCGCAATTGTGGTGTGCCCAAGTATTACTGGTCCTTACTGACTAATTGAATTGCCAAACATGCGAGTTGCACTTGACTTATGAAATTAATATAATCTTCTTCAAAGCAGATTTGAAGAAGCCATCGAATATCTCTACCGTAATGTTTTGAAAATTAATAATATTATTTTACACCAAAATTGTATGCAAAAAGAAAATATAAAAGTACATTCACTTTTCCAAAGAAACGTATAATATTTTACCGCGCAATGCAAATACTCGGCAAATTTCTCATTTACATCAGGCGTTCAGTACTCACCACTAAATTCCCCAGGGCATGTACTATATTTGTTCCGTTCCAGTCAATGAAGGCAATCTCCTAATGCAACTGATTAAGGACACCAACATAGATGAAGACATGTTGCCAGCCATTCAGGATGCCATCCGCAACGCCTATCTCCGTCATCAGGCACACAACACTACTAAATACGAGGTATTATATACCACTTAAATAAATTTAAAACATTCATTAAACGTAAGTTGTGCCAGAATGCGTTTTATACAATAAAAAATTACGTTGAGGACAAACAGGCTTGGGATTGAGCTGCTCCAATTAATTTGTTTTTTTTTTATATATTTTGCAACGTGAATTTAGTTTTTTTTTTTTTTGTTTTCTTGCAATGACAAGAATATTTACTTTTTAAAGTATTATATTATTTTATTTTAAGTTTATTTTAATTGTTGTGAATGTGAAGACTATGTGGATTCAATTTTTGTTTGTTTTTAATTTTAATTTATCCAAATTAGTTTTAATCATGGTCTGGCAGTTTGAGTAGTTTATGCGGCCTACCCGAATGTCCTTTCTTTGGTATTGTTCGTCGAGTCGTTGAGCTCCTTAAATTCTGAGTTGAGCTGCACGGTTTTTGACAAATGCGTGCACTGACTGGACAGGTCCACTCAATCTGGCTGGTTCTTTCCTCAAAAGACCATTTCAGACTTCAGTCTACATGGTCTTCACATGATCTAATAAAGATTTTGTCTGGACCTTAAAAGAGACTGTGACCTCTGAGTTTGTTTCGGCCTTTCTTCTCAGAGTAGTCAGATAGGAAACGCCGAATTCATCTAGTTTTAAAAATATGATCGACATGTAAAAGTGTTTGTACAAACCTACTTACAGAAATAAAGTCATTTATCATTTATCATTATGATTTACTACTGCTACGTTTAAAATTTTCCTTCTTGACTACCAGGAACACAAAGACCAAAAAAATTAAAAACCTAACAGACACAAATACCTAGTGTTATTGGGAAGGAAGAGGAAGTCAGTAAGCCATAAACTACAACACCCTTCAGTGGATGAGGTGGACCTAGAATAGTACACAGGAGTTCCATGAATCAGGGGGATCGATCAAGGTAGCAGGACAGATTAGGATGTGGGAGGCTCATGACCAGAAGAATGGAATGCATTCATTGCATTCTGTTGTGGGGAAATGCCACCGACATCCAGACCATCTTTGTTTTGCAGGAAAGAGCTGTTAGATCAATTTATAAATGAAGCCCTAGACACCCTCTCAGAGATAAATTTAAGGAGATGAATGTAGTGACTGTGCCTTCTCAGTATATTTGTGAAAATCTTTTATATGCCCATAAAAATATAAAATTGTTAAAAAAATGGTGGTCAAGCGCGAGCCTATAGATTATTTAAAAAAATACAGCATATCACTGTATATCAGTATAACACACCATAACCTAGGAACAAACACAAATTTGTAGTACCTACAACAAGGCTCAAGAAAATAGGTGGCTCGTTTAGATGTTAATATGTGCGCTTTTATAATAAACTGCCAAGCCACGTACAAGATCTAAGTCTTAATAAATTCAAATCATTCATTAAACGTAAGTTGTACCAGAAAGCGTTTTATACCATTAAAGATTACGTCGAGGACAAAAAGGCTGATTGAGCTGTTTTATTTTTTTTGTTTAATTTTATTTTTTTTATATTTTGCACCGTGAATATTGTTTTATTTTTTTTGGTTTTCTTGCATTGTCAAGAATATTTACTTTTTGAAGTATTATATTATTTTATTTTAATTATTGTGAATGTGAAGACTATGTGGATCATTCTTTTTTTTTGTTTTTTATTTTAATTTATCTGAGTTAGTTTTTAATCATAGTCTGGCAGTTTGAGTAGTTTATGCGGCCTACCCAAATGTCCTTTCTTTGGTTTTGTTCGTCGAATCGTTGAGCTCCTTAAATTCTGAGTTGAGCTGCACGGTTATTGACAAATGTGTGCATTCACTGGACAGGTCCACTCAATCTGGCTGGTTCTTTCATCAAAAGACCATTTCAGACATCAGTCTACATGGTCTTCACATGATCTAACCAAGATTTTGTCTGGACTTTTAAGAGACTGTGACCTCAGAGTTTGTTTCGGCTTTTCTTTTCAGAGTAGTCAGATAGGAAACACCAATCTCATCTAGTTTTAAAAAATATGATCGACATGTAAAAGTGTTTGTACAAACCAACTTACAGAAATAATATCATTTATCATTATCATGCAATGAAAGAGACCTACACTCAGCATTATGTAGATACGGAATGAAGTAATGTTGTGTACAACATTTATTACACTCGCTTATCACAATTTGTGTAATTTCCAGTCATCTTCGGACAGCGAGCAAGATGACACGATGTGTGCAGCGAGGCATACTTTAGACCTGTACAGAAAAACGGCACCAAATGAGAAGACCTACGGTATTATGGCTGAGAAGATACAGGTTAGTACTTGTTTCATATTCTTCCTCGTATCGATGATTTATACTAATATTATAAAGTTTGTTTTTTTTTGGTTTGTACCGGATAGGCTTCGAAACTACTGGACCGATTTAAAAAAAAAACACCAATGGAAAGCTACATTATTCCCGAGTAACATAGGCTTTAAATTATTTTCAAAAAAATAAGAGTTTCTTATGAAAATTGCATGTAACCCAAAGTAGTAAAACTTTGCCTATAAAATTTATTATTTGGCGTGCGCTGAGAAAACTATTAAAAATATGTACTACATGATTAAAGTACTCATTACTAACTACAAACAAGTCTGCGAGAGAATCTAATGTATTTCACTGCCATAGTAAAGTCACAATAGCAGCTTTTGTGTTCTAAAATTTAATCAGATCGTTGCGCCGGTACAAACAAAAGTTGGTTATATTGTCATGTAGTATTAATTCTTATTAAATAGTTTAACAAATTGGTAGGTAGGGTAGGGTAGGGTATGTAGGATAGGGTAGGTATGAAGGTAGGTTGATCGGTAGGGCAGATGAATAGGTTAGTAGGTAGGTAAGGTAGGTGGTAGATAGGCAGTTGACGGAAGCGAAGCCGCAAGGGTCAGCTAGTATCAAATAAAATTAATTCAGTCGCGTCGACAGTATTAGCATTTGCCTCGTAAAGGTCAAGCAGAGTGCAGATGTTGTTGACCAGGGAGCACAAGAAGTGAGGCATTGTTTTGAACCTAGCTCCGCTCCGCAATCAAATTGTCGGTCTTAGGATTACCCCCCTAATCAAATTCTACTACTATTTCCGTACTAATAGTACTTGCGATTTATGATTACATGATTTCACGGCTTTCTGATTCGACATTCACTTTATTTCACTTGGGAAAGCGAGAAAATCTGTATATTAGCAAGGAGTTTCGTATCTACTCAGTAAGTGGGCTGTAGAGTTATAGATGGGCAGTCGCTGCATATTTAATTTAAGTGTTTAACTGCCTTCGATTCCTCCTTCCTCCGACTGGAAGCCTACCCTAACAACGTATGGTTCTGGACATGCTATTTCTTTATAATATCTGTAGTGGGAATATTGACAGTACTGTTTTAAATAATTTAGTTACAAGATTAAGTGCTCCGTCTCGACGGACCAGGCATACGCAGTTATTCGAAGTACCACACAGTAGTACAAACTACGCTCAAAACTCAGTCATTGGTAGGACGCTAAGTAATTATAACAAAAGATTCTCACATCTTGACATATTAAATACTAAGAAAGGTATATTCAGGAAACAATTAATAACGTCAGTTTGTGACGAACTGACAAATACATCTACACGAAATAAATAAAAACACAATCACAGACAATCACCACACACCACTATAACATACTCACACAGCACACACCCACTTGCAACTCCTCAGGCACACTCCCACACACTCACCCACGCTGTATTTTTAAGCTATGTATAGATGTTAAATTGTAAATCCTTAATTGGCTGTAGGATAAGTTAAAATAGTTTAGGTTAAAATTGTAAAGAGCTGTGGATTTTGTGATAAAATAAAATAAATAAATAAATAAAGTTAGACAGATTATGATGATTCATTTTTGCATTTTTCTGTCAACAGAAATCCTACCGCGCTTACGGAGTAAGACGAGATTCAACTAAGCAAACAAAACCTGCTGACAAGTCTGTCACCCTGGTGGACAATAATCTTAACACTCAGATGTCCACCTCTTACGATATCAACTTCCCAAAGATGATGTCCAATGAAGAACCAATGTCTATGACATCAAGTGCTAACGTAAGAAATTGATATTTTATAAAGGCCCATTCTTTCATTTCCGAAACTTGAATATTTTTTGATAAAGGATCTGCTCAAATCTCTTATTTTTCTATAACAGGACTCCGAGATTCACATGTCGCCGAGTGTTAAACACAACAGTAAGTTTTATACCACTAACATTAGAATTACACATTTGCAGCAAGCCCACACTATTTGCACAATTCTAGCCGCTACGATGGCTCCTTCTCTGTTACTGCAGTGCATCTCTGGAACTCTCTCCCACACTCCCTACGCGATAGCCCTTCTCTCGATGTCTTCAAGAGGAAAATTAAGGGGTATTTCCTATCAACGCAATGAACTATATATTTATGTATGTATTTGTCTTTATAAACGTAGATAGGTATTTTAGGTATTATTATCTAACTAGTTTCATCTTGCTATATAGGTATATATATTTTACACTGGATTACTGCCCTCTATTATGATCTCTATCACTCAAAGGTTTGCTGGAAGAAAATTCCATTTGGAGTTAAGCTCGCCTTTTTACACGAATTTTGTTATCAATTTGTTTAAATGTAATGTCTTGTTGTACAATAAAGAATAAATAAATAAAGATTATCTGTAGAATTAGGAATTCTTCTCAAACAACTTGTTTAAATTAACTTTGTTGTCACAGGAATATCAACAATGTCGTCGACATCACTTGCCGGGTCTTTCGTGACCTTACCTTTTTACAAGCCATACTCCGCCCATGACGATATTCTATCAAAGTTGGACGAATTTCCGGAAAAAGAACATGCTCACATAGACTATACTGAAGACGATCCCCATATATCTATGGTCACAGAAGACAAGCTCTTCTATAAAAGAGAAAAAACAATCAGTTTCAACGAGGCAGCAAAAAAGATGGGGCTGGATATTAATGACGATGATGATGAATCGAAGGATTCAAAAATATCGAACGAATCTACGATGTCGGCTGATTCCGAAGGCACTTTCTATCGTGTAGATGTGATGAAGGTTGATAGTAATTACGATGCCGATACGGAAGTGGAAAGAAGTGACATTAATTTAGGTAGAAGCCATAGTAATCCATGAAACTAGGATCTAGAACAAGTGTTTGTTGATTGAATAGCTGGATCAATTTAAAAAAAATCTTTAAATGTATGTATGTCGGAGAGTTATTGTTAGTTCATTTATATTGTAGGGGTCACTTCATCCTACGGGAGACTTGGTCCATAATATTTACAATGTTATACTACGCATTAAGTATCTCAAATCTCTTTTTGAAATGTTAATTCAAATTCTACTGAAATAATAAAGCTAGAGAGTCGATTCTATCGAAGATGTTTAGTGGCTTTATAATTCTCATGTACCATAGGACCTAGTCACCGCAATCTCTTGTTTTTAAAGTGCCATGTCGACACTTGAGTTTTTAATAATAATAAATTTAAATAAAAAAACGGCATTTTATTACAATAAATTTATTTATTTTCAATACAGACCTTAATATCAATCATAGGACGTATACAATTATGTAATATATAATTTTTTGGTCAATAATATAGTTTATATAATACATAACCTAGGATATAACTAAAACTTATTTACTAAAAACGTGTGGGATAAAACAGTGCACTTTAACTAATTATGTAAATGCTTTGACTTTTATTTAACAAAATATATTTATCTAAAGCCCCTCTTTACTGTCGTTTTGAAAAATATATTTATTTTTGTCATTTTCTTCAAAATAAAGCATAAAAATTTGATATTTTTATCGAGTATTTTACTTTAAAAATAAGTTGCATATTTCTATTAATTTTTTATATAAACCCTGATGATTATTCAACTAAATTCCATATTTAAAGTCAATTCCATGATAGTGGTTGATTTGGAAACAATAAGTGAACGGAGGTCACACTGCACTGATAACATACCTACTTAAATTATACAAATAAACAACACTTTTCAACAATAAATAGCGATTGTAAAGAAAAGATATACAGATAAATACAATATTTAACACCGGTTTATTACGTCATTTACTATTTAATAAGTAGCACAGAGTATTTTAAGTCGTATTGCTAGCACACAAAAAAATGCATAGCAAAAAAATTGGCAACATTGGAAACGTCAAACTTTTAGGTTAAACGAATTGCCAGATCAAAAAGTTTTGTTGTGCATAGTAATTACTGCTATTTACTACAAAAATTCTTCTAAATTACAAATATATCTAGTTACGGTAATATTAGTGTTAGAGTAAAACTAAGAGTTTAGTAGAAATCACAGCAAAACTCAACAGACGATGCCTACATACGTAATTTTTATTAATTATTGTGATTGAAATTATACTTACAACATTACCTAGGAAAACCGAAACATCGATAGACTAGCGGAATGATCCCCTAAAAATAAATAAAAATAAATTGTTCGATCAAAAAAAATAAAACTTAAAAATAAATCTTATATACAAGTTTCGTTAATATTATGCGAAGTTGTCATATTGGTGACGTAAATGGTATCAAATCTATAATTTCATAGATTTAAAATGAAGATTGAAATTATAACAAAAATAAATTTCCTTTAATTTTTTTTTTATTTGAGCGATCAATTTTCTAGAGATCTCGTAACTTATACTTTGGTATGTTCCAAATAGTTTATTTTTAAACTACGGCTGGCTATACACTAGGTTTGAGATACGTATGCCAGCACTGTCATGGATACGAATAAGGTTCTTACGTAAAGGGAAGGCTGTTGTTTCAGATGGTGTCCACACCGCCGCCCAGCATTTTGTTCCCATATTCGCTTAGCACCTGAAAATCATAAACAATACGTTAACTCGCTGTCCAATCAATCTGCCGAGCCTTTTCCCAACTATATTGGGGTCGGCTTCCAGTCTTACCGGATTCAGCTGAGCACTAGTGTTTTACGTGGAGCGACTGCCTATCTGACCTCCACAACCCAGTAATTGAGTAACACGGTACATCTTGGCAAGACTGGTGTCAGATCTCAAGCTTCTGACTACCCGTAACGACTGTCAAAGATCTTCAAATGACAGCCGGGACCAACGGCTTAACGTGCTTTCCGAGGCACGGAGGAAACTCGGTATGTTGAAATGGTCACCCATCCACGGACCGACTTCGTCAAGCGTTGCTTAATCTTGAAGATCGACCCGTGCGGCTGTTATTATTTAGCCACGATCTCGCTATCCATAAACAATAAATGGTCAACATTCAAGTAAGCGGGATGCCTTACTGAGCCTGTAATAAAAACCTAACCCTCGATTTTCGAATTGAGAATCTGATGCTGATTATTAAAATTTGTCAAACTTTACTTTAGCTTCAAACCTGTCAAACTTTGGAACTAAAGTAAGATTTGAAACGTTCTTAACTCCAAATACTCGATTTAGAAACCGGCCCCATACCAGTCTACTGCTAGATTTATACACTTCTACAGCTTGGTCCTCGACTAGTCGTCCATCTGATTTCAAACAAAATTATTTATTGCCATGCTACTTTTGTATTTTCACAGGCCACTTTATTCCGGATGTTATTAAATCTTCGAGAAAACTCGTAGTTCTTCATAGCTCACTTGTATTAAGAGTATTAGCTATATAAATGACCATAACGACTATCTTCTAGATCCACGAATAATAGCTGGGACCAACGGCTTAGTGGCTCACCGTGTAGATGAAAATATAATATCTGTAAGGGAGCCTATGCGCGCGCAGACACTACACCAGTCCAGCACGCATCCCAAGTGCTGGTTGATAGATGACATAAGTCTTCGGCCCTAGCACATCCATCAGCCTCCTCATCTCATCTCCTCATAAAATTCGAAAGAATTCACCTTATAGATGAAGATATAATGATGTCTGTTGGAGAACGAGTTCGTCCTATGCGTGAAGACATGAGACCAGTCGATCATGCAGCTCAAGTGCTTATTGGTGACTATCACAAGTTTTTGATTTTGATTGCTCACCTCACTGGCGGTCTCCTTACAAAGTTCGAAAGAACTTACCTTATAAACGAAGATATAATGATGCCTGTTGGAGAGCGAGTGCGGTCTCTGCGCGCGCAGCTGACGCACGACGCGCGGCACGTCGGCGGCCGCCGGCAGCGCGCGCGCACTGATGTCCAGCGCGACCAGCGCGGCCGAGCGGCCCGCGCCTGACGCGCACGTCACCACGCACGGCCGGATGCCTGTCGGGAAGGTGGTACTTTAAAAGTTGCTCCATCTAATACAGGACAAGTCAACAGAAAGGTGATCGAGATGGTACACACAAGTATGAGAAGGACAGAACAGTTCGTCATAAGGAAGGCGATAGAGGCCGCGGTCTACCTCCGTTGACATGGTGGACTGATATGACGAAGCTTCCTACGAAGGCGAATCTCTTGCCCGAACAACTCTCAACAGAAAGTCTTGGAGCCGTGAAATCAGGAGATGCGAGCCCACCGAATGAAGGTTTTGGAAAACTCTGGCCATCGTTGGCCGAAGATGATAAATTCTAATAGCACATAAATCAGCACTGCTTAGATTCGTTCCACCAAGTTCTATCGTCCTGCATTGCTAAATCTCCACAGACTAGTTCTGCAATGGCAGCATGAGCAATTGAAATAACTCAATAAGATGATCAAAACCAGTCCTTCAAGAGCCAAAAGACTGCATCAGCATCCTTGCTCCCTCTGACATCAAATGAACCAGTCCTTTTTTCAGGCCTTTGTTGCTTTTTGTCTCCAAGATTTAACTAAACCAAGCTGAGCAGAAAACACTTGAAAATCTTACCTTCAACTTCCGAAGCTGCCTTCATTCTGCCAAGAGTTCCATTGGTAGGAGCAGCTCTCCTCAGCTGTTCCTCAGCACGCGCGGGGGAGTACACGTTGATGCCGTTACCCGAGCCGCCCTCATCACTCCGCAGTTTGGACAGGTTGCTAAACGAGGAACGGTTCTGGTCACCGTAGATTACTTCCACACCTGGAAGGAAATTGTGGTTATCAAGGGGATTCCAACTCTATACTTTTATTATTTATCACCGGTTCCTGGATAAAGATTTTCGAGTCGAGTGGAGAACTGTTCATACTCAACTCCAGCAAAGAGAGCTTCAAATGCTTTCTTCAAACTCAAAGCAAAGAGAACAACTTCAAATGCTTTCTTCAAACTCAAAGCAAAGAGAACAACTTCAAATGCTTTCTTCAAACTCAATTTAGATACTTGGGGTTTTTCTTACTTTTATCGTCTATGATCTTGACCAAGGAATATCACGTTCTTAGATGAAAATATGGAGCTACATAGGTACGAGTACATCCAGTAATTATTGGCAGATAGTTTTGAAGGGTGACTACATGAGAGAAGTAGTCTCGGAGACAATTTATTGGCGTCAAAAATCAGTATAAGATCATTGAAATAATTGTTCCTAACGATTTAATGAATAGGTATCCTTAAAGTTTGCCCTTACCATCTTCATCATACTCTTTGGCAGTCTGAGAGAGTTTCATATAACTCCTCATTTCGCACAAGAAGTCTATAACAGAATCATAGTCATCAGGAACTCCCTTAGCCGGCCAGAAGTACCACAGATGCGTGATCTCTCTCCAGGTCCTCGTGCCCAGGTTGATGAGCTGGACGCTGGAGATGGCGTACTTGTCACGCTGTTCCCGTTTCTTCAGGATAATCTTGAAGTCTCCGAAGATACGCTTGTTGTCTGAGATTTCAGATGGTGGAAGGTATTCGTAGCATTTTTCCTGGAAATGAGAAAAAGATAGGAATCCTTAAGAATAGTAAACAGTAGCACAGATTCTGACTTTAGTCCGAATCACACTCCAGAGATGAATATGGTTTAAAATTAAGTGGTCCAAGGTAATGACTTAAGTCCGAATCACACTCCAAAGATGAATATGGTTTAAAATAAAGTGGTCAAGGTAAGTTTAAGTGGCTAAACAGTCTATTTATGATTCTTGAAGGTTGATGGATTGCCCTTTCCATTTGTATCGAAACTATCCCAGAAAAATAAACACTTCATCGAATATTGCTTAAGGCGCAGTTACCCCTGAGTAGCTAATTTTAAAATGAGAATCACGTCTAAAATGCTAGTCTAGTAATTTTTTGGAAAAAGTATATGTTAAATTAGACTATTTTCTTAATAATTTGATCTAAGAAAATTTTAAGTTTTATTCCTAGTAAATAGTGTAATTAATTTGTAAAGTTATGTCTAATACGGACAAAAACACGACAATCGCAGCAAAACCGCTGGGCGTATTTTAATGAAATTGACACCATCTTAAAGACACTTTAATTATCTACATTTTGATCTGAGGCTTTTTTTTTTAAAGTTATGGAATAAAAAGGATAGTACAGAAAACTACTAAATTTTGGGACGCGCGGGTGTGAAACGAGTGCGCGTTTTGTTCCCTCAAGGTCGTTGGCGTTAGTCGTCGTCTTAATAAGGATTGACAATCTAACTTTAAATAACCTTAAAACAATCTAAACTGCACGTAGTTCAACACCACACCGCTAGATGGCACTATTCACATTTCCATAAATACTTACAACTCCATTCTCCATATACTCCGTAAGCATGACAACGAGCCTCGAGTTCTGTTCCCAGATCATTCTCCAGAAGTCTATGACGGTGTTGGAGAGAGGTGCCTGGCTGGCTATGTAGTAGTTACGAATGTTGCCGGGACCCTGAAAAAAAAAGAAGCAGGAGGTTCTTTATTAAAAAGAGACTTGATTAAATCTGAGGACAAAGATTTGCAGGGTTTGCATGTTGATTTGTGTGAGCAATCAGGCTGAGGTATGCATCTTGCTTCTCAGTAAATTAGCGTAGGCATTTTAAGATTGCTAATACTAAGGTTATGTTTAAATCCAATCTAATTTGAGCGATTATTATCGCCATCACTGGCTGACTTGTTCAGTACCACATGCATTTTATTGTATTTTAGTATACTATTTTTAGTATATTATTTTAGTATATATTCAACATTAAAATATGTGGTTAATGATTGGAAAGAAACATGACATATCGTTTGAAGAACCTTCTTGATTATTTATGTTTTAACTTTTTTTTATCGTTCGTAGGTATTACCTAACATGGCAGTCCAGCAAACACCGGTCAGTGCGTTGGCTGTCTGCGAAAGATTTAGAGAAAATGACCTCATTATTCTAATTCCAAAAAGACTCACCGTAACAAAGTTAGCATTAATATATTCCGTAGTAGGATCATTGCCAAGTCTCTTCAGCGGCACCCTCGTCTCCGGCAGGGGCAGTACGTTGGAGTACCGGTTCTTGTCCTCGCAACCTGGAGGCACCTCATCTGGCCTCACGGTGACAGAAGGGATCTCAGAGAACTCCGCTGTCATGGATTCTACGTCCATCGCGAAATTGGCTAAAGCTGCGTACTGCATTGGGTGGGATGTGACCTGGAAAGTAATGTTTTATCATAATAACATCATACATGCACTAGCACTTTACAACACCTATATAAAATGCCTAAACAAAAGCGCACTGTTAGATTTTCAATGCTTGGTTCGGCGCCGAGGGTTTAAATTTTACGTGCAATAATAATCTGGTATTACACTTACGTGCCTCTTAGTATGAATGAAAACGGGTTCTCTGCTCCAAAGTACGGTAGCTATTTAATATATTTACCCAAGGATCGTCAGTTTGTCAACATGTTAAATTTCCATTTTGTTGAGGCCAGCCTATAGTTATTATCAGGGCCAAATAAGACTCCAGGATGCTTCTCAGAACTTCCTATGGAAAACCAACACATGAACACATTGCCTGACCAGGGTAATGAACTCAGGGACTCAGGTTTAGCTGCCTGCAAATTCATCATTATCATCAACATCATCAGAGCCTTTTAATGTTCCCACTGCTGGGACAGACCTCCCCTCTGTGAGAGGGAATAGGCTTTAATCCACCACGCGGGCCCACTGCGGATTGGTAGACGTCACATGTCTTCGAATTTTCCGTTTCCTCACGGTGTTTTCCTTCACCGTTTTTAGAGCTGTGGTGATGAAATAATCTACACAAAGTAAAGCGCCTGCCTGGGTTCGAACCCACGACCTACGACAAGTAAGTCGGTGCCGTTACCACTGGGCCACCACTGCTCTGCCTGCACATTGCGACCACTTAACTTACGCGACAGTCAATAGAGGTGAAAGTTTTAATATTTTAGATGCTGGATGGTTATTATCCTTCTGTACCTTGACCTGACAGCGAAGTCTAAAATCCAAAATAGGGATATTTTGGAAAAATAAACCATTTATAATTTAATAATATAATAAAATCTAACTTATAAGACCCTGCCTTACCTCATCATCATAAGCAGGGTTTCCGTAGCTCCTCTTACTGGCTCGGAGACGATGGTTGCCCTTCCTGTGGCCAACACTGACGCTGTCCAGACTGTACGCGTCTAAGGAGACGGGTGTGCAGCGCTGGGCATAGATGCCACGGCGTCCGCGGCGACGGACTACCAACTGAAAAGGAAGATGATGATGATAAGATTTGTGACTCTGCAGCAGATAGCATTGCAGGTAAATCGTGTTAGTAACAGTGCTATATTATTAAACTGCCTAGCTTTGCTTGGTTGGCTTCCAGTCTAACCGGATTCAGCTGAAAACAACAACAACAAACACTAAATGTCTCCATAACCTATGTCACCTTCTCAGCGAACTCTTCTGTACAGCCTTACATCCCATTTACAAAAGCTATGAACCTTTATAAATGGGATGTTATCGCCTGTACATGTTCTCCCATTTAAAAAAATATCTTGTGTGAAGTATCTTGGAGTGCACATTGATTGCACCCTGAGTTGGAATAAACACAGATAATACAATACTAGCATAACGTCCTGGAGAGGATGGTCGTAGCGCGTCTAAAGTGGCAGCTTGTACCGCGGTTTAGTACCCGCCAGTTTGTCTTTATGCCCCAGAGGAGCACCGAGGACGCCCTCTATACGCTAATAAAGCACGTACAGGACAAGTTAAGGCTGAAGAAGCTAATTGTCCTGGTGTCTTTGGATATAGAGGGGGCCTTCGACAGCGTTTGGTGGCCAGCTATAAAGGTCAGGCTGGCTGAGGAAAAGTGCCCGGTCAACATCAGGCGGCTGATAGACAGCTATCTCGACAGTAGGAAGGTTAGGGTTCGTTACGCCGGGGAGGAATGTACGAGAGAGACTGACAAGGGCTGCGTTCAAGGGTCAATCGGCGGTCCAATCCTGTGGAACCTCCTTCTAGACCCACTTCTATAAGCAGCTTTCTCGTGCTGCCAAAGTAAGTTGGGGTTTGAATGCTGAGGTAATTCGCGTTATATACACGGCAACAATCGAGCCCATAATCACGTACGCGGCCGCAGCCTGGGCTCCTGCTACGAAAAAGCAAGGGATACGGAAGAAGCTAGGCTCGGTCCAACGAGGATTCGTCCTGAAGATCTGCAAGTCTTACCGTACTGTCTCGCTGAACTCGGCACTGGTACTATCTGGGATACTACCTCTAGACCTGCGCATACAAGAGGCAGCCGCCCTGTATGAAGCAAGGAGAGGATCATCCCGGTTCGTGCCAGAAGACCGGGAGATCGAGGGTATGGTGAGATTTGCAGAGACTCCTCACCCTGCCAAACAAATGGCCTTGGAATTCATGTGCCTGGCAGACCAACAGCTTGTGGACAGCCAGAACGTGCAGACAGTGCGAATATTCACTGACGGCAGCAAGCTTGAGGGGAAGGTCGGAGCCGCATTATCCCTGTGGGATAATGAAGGTGAAATCCAGAAGCTCAAGCTTAGCCTCGCCGCGTACTGCACTGTCTACCAGGCTGAATTACTTGCCATTTGCAAAGCAACGGACGTAATCCTCAAGCGCAAAGAGACGAGCTATGGTTTGTACAGCGACTCAATGTCAGCATTGCAGACGCTGGCAAACCATGGCTCTCTCCATCCTCTGGCGGTTCGCGCGCGCGCCAACTTGGTTCAAGCTCTGGGCCAGAGCAAAGTTGTATCTTTGTTCTGGGTCAAGGCCCACGCGGGCCTGCCGGGGAATGAGCGTGCGGACGAGTTGGCAAAGGAGGCAGCATTGTCGTTGCGGAGGAAGCCGGACTATGACCAATTTCCGATCTCATTTATCAGGCGACAGATCCGTTTGGAATCGCTTGATGAGTGGAATCGGAGATATGTGACTGGCGAGACGGCCTCTGTGACGAGAATGTTTCTTCCCGACGCCATAGCAGCATTCCGTATTGTACAACAGGTGCGGCCAACAGGCTTAGTCACACAAGTTTTGACAGGGCACGGTGGGTTCTCTGAATACTTGAACCGTTTCAAGTGTAAGGAGAGCCCAGCGTGCGCCTGCGATCCCAACATGTCTGAGAGTGTCCAGCACATAATCATAGATTGCCCGATTTTTACTAGGGAACGCTATCAACTTCAATGTGAGCTGGACATGAGACTGTCGTGTGAGGTTATCACGATTATATACGAGTTTATGGGTAAGAAATATAGGGAAAAGCTTAGCATACTGCGAGAATGTGGCCGTAACAGTAGTAAATAGAAATAAAAGTTAGAGTAAGCTATGTTTCATTTATATTGTTAGTATATAAGATTAGAAACATAGGCAAAATAGCACATAAATTGAGAAATAGTAAGTAAGTAGTATACTAAGAAAGTACCAAATAAGTGTAGATGTAATATGTATTAAAACAAGTTGTACCTAGAAATAAGTAGTTAAGAAAAATGTCAAAATAAAATGTACCTAATAATTGTGTTATTTCCCCTAACTATTTAAATAAAGTCTGCCCTTAGCATAGTATTAATTAAAGTGGGAGTTCCACCCACTAGAATGCAAGATGAAGAATGAGAGAAAGATAATGTATGCTGAATAAAAGTGCGAGAGGAATAAAAGCGAGAACTTGTATGAGTGAAGTTGAGCACAAAATAGGCGCTAACGCCGTTAGCGGGATTAGTATTAAGGACAAAAAAAAAAAAATACTAGCATAACATAGATGTTACGGTATCTCGTGTACGTAAACTGATGTTTCCAATGAAAAAGCTTTGGAGCGTGGTTAGCGTACCATTGTTGAAAACCTTTATTTTGCTTTGGTTCAGTCACTCCTAAGCTATTTCATCTCAGTCTGGGGAGACGCATTATGCTTCGTCTTGAGAGAGCGCAGAGCGCCGTTTTAAAGATGCTTATTAAACTTTATCGCTATTCGACAGTTAAACAAGGATATTTCTGTACTTACAGTCAGGCACAGTGTTGCCACCTTGATGATTTTGTCACTAGGTCTAAAGAAAAAAAAACACTGGAAATTTTGAAAATTAAATTCTTCAATTACGAATTGCCTACCGATGTCATTGAGGCTATCGACAAAACCGCAAAGTACTCATTTAAAGATCTATCTCAACCAACAAAATCTTCAGCGCACACGTCGGCGGCGTCTGTGGATGATGAAGATATAATGATATAACGGAAGATATCATATTTGAAAATCATGTATTATAATCAAGTCTGTTTTTTTCACTTTTGACTGTTACAAAATTACTTATTTTTAATTTCAGACATTTAAAGTACAAATTGCCAAAATATGGCGACATTTTACACTGGATCCAGTGACAAGATAATTTTTGAGGTGGCTACACTGAGGCAACTCTGTGCTCTCCATATAGTCTTGCTTAAGCATTCTTCCATAACGTATGACACAAAATTGCTTACAAAACGTCATAAGGATCTTGTATTCCCTTCTGTCAAAGCAAATACTATCCTGGCGAGCCGACAACGGGCATCTGTCCGCCAGAGTAGCTACCTATATACAATGTTATTAATAAAACCTGCAACATATATTCTCTTCCAAAATACAAGTATAAGAGTGTTCTAAATAATTATCTTCAGGCTCTAACTTATGACGAAACTGAAAGTCTGTTCTGTAGGTAGATAATACTCATCAATAGGTAATAAGCGCAAACACATACACATTTATTTATTTCCCTGCATGCTTGTCAATTAAAATCATAGGATTAAATTATATTAATTTGTTAAATTAAATTATATTCAATTATTCTGTGTTGTAGCAAATTAATGTTATTGAATTATGATATATTATTTTAAGTTCAATTCAATTCAATTCTTGATTAATGGCTTTTGTGGTTATTTTAAGTTCAATTAATTTTTATAGCATATTTAAAATTGTAATGTAACTTTTAGATGTAGGAAGAAGGCGCCGGTGTCTGTAACACAGTTTATATTAGTACAGACATTGTCGTTCACTTTATCTTTGAAAAAAAGCCTTTGTATTTCAGTGTTTTTGATTAGGTTAGATTAATTGTACCTATTTTTGATGAATGTTTTTTTATTTGTTTAATAAATGGAGCAACTGCTTATCTGAGCTGCATAACTCATTATCAGGGTAACATGATACCTCTTGGCAAGACTCGTATCAGATTATATGACATCTGACTTCCGTTACGACTGTCATCTTTAATTAACACCCGGGATACACGAATTAGGGCCGATTTTACCAATGAAACTAATCGCGATTAGTTTAACTAAACTCAGTTTATGCAAATACAGCGTTCTGATTGGTAGTTTTTCAGCGGTCTCAACCAATAAGAACGCTGTATTTGCATAAACTTAGTTTAGTTGTACTAATCGCGATTAGTTGCATTGATGAAATCGGCCCTTAGGATGAATTATGCTAGACCGTAGCGGGCGCGAGCCGAGCCCCGTGCGAGGAGGCACGGACTAGGTGCGTGGACGCGGACGCCGCACTTTGTAGCATGGACCGCATCATATAAAATGTTCGTAAAGTTTTGAATCTGTGCCTCGTCGGTGCCTCGCACGGGGCTCGGCTCGCGCCCGCTACGGTCTAGCTTAATTCATCCCTCTTAATGAATGGTCCCCCATTTACCGAATGACCTCAGCTAGCGTTGCTTAACCTTAAAGATCGAGATCTCCTTTGTACATCAACTTTATAATCAATCAAGTTGTATATGTATTTCTTTTTTTGTGTACAATAAAGAATTATGAATTATGAAGATCGGCCTAGTTATGTTATTACTTAACCACGAGCTTCTCGTCCAATTATGACAGAAGATAAATATATTTATTAGAGCAAATGTACTTCCACACAAGTTACACTTTCACTGTCCTTGAAGCAGACAGAACTATGTAATACTTAAACAAGCGCCATGAATCAGATGCGCATACAACTAGGAATAGGTAAATATCGATGACACAGACTAAGCAATGTCTCGGGCTGTGTCATCGATGTGGATCTTAAGCTTTACGAGAATAGCCAATGGAATTGAATACTGACTAGAGTCATTCTAGAGAATAGAGGGTTTACCTTACATCACTTGTACATATCCTGAAGAGTTAGGAAAAATATAATGTTAGGATAATACGGGGCCAGTCTATTGCCACGGTATAAACGAACAGTACGGAAACTACCTACAAACGCTCGAAACAGCACACTCACACATATGCGCATCGACGAGACCGCTAAGCGGTTGTCGCGGTGCTGTCAGTAGCGCGTGCCGCTTAGGGGTCTCGTCGATGCACATATGTGTGAGTGTGCCGTTTCGAGCGTTTGTAGGTAGTTTCCGTACTGTTCGTCTATATTTATACTGTGCTATTGCCATCAATTAAGCACAAATCCCAAGTCCAGGCTAATACCGAGAAATTCTAGAAGAAAACTTCCGATAATACTTTCAATGGATTTGAACGTCACGCTAATACATACAAACATCCACTTTTCATCAGTTATTCTTAAGTTAAATATACCTAATAGGAGGCCCGTGCCATCAACCGAGTACGAATCCAGACTCTTAAGAAATTCCATACCGAAAAACCAGATAACACTTTCAAGGGATTCGAATCAAAACAAAACTGATTATTATACGGTGCCCATTAAGCACAGCCTCCAAACTAATTAGAATAGAATATAATATAATAAAATTTATTTCCATCGTAAGTGTTAATTTGTACACCACCACTTAAGATTAAGTATTGATCCAAATAAGCACTAGTAATAATTTTAATAACTAACCTAAATTCTTAAAAAAATAAGTAAACATTTCTCACTAAATTGATGCGGTTTTGTTTGAACTTTCAACTAAACAAAAAAATTAACTGATGTTAGAACCATGTAAAGAAAAGATAAACTAATTGGCGGTATATATATATATATATATAAATTCTTTACTTTCCGTGCTAGGCGTGCTAGTCAGACTGCATTGCTCAAACTTGGAGCTAAGTAAAACATGGGAAACGTTCCAAAAATAAACACTTCTTATGTGTCACTCCCAGAATATATTAGACCAGAGGGGTAACCATAAGCTCTTAGAGTAAGGTCATTTCGAGTGTGCGTAAGGGACAAATGTATCTGACTTGTATACATCTGTCCTTTTTTACCAGTCGCACCATGATAGTTTTGACACGTCATGGTACGGGGGCCGACCACGGAACTTACAATTGCTAAGTGCTACCTACGCATATTTTGCAATTACAAGTCTTAAGTAATTTTGCTAATAACCCATGTGGCGACATCTTGAAATGTCTTTAGTGTACTCTGTCTACCACACACCGCGGTAAGCTTTTACTATGCGAGCTGCTGCCAAAAATTTAATCGCGTTGCTGTTGCTTAGAATTTCCGTCTGGAAAAACCCAATATCAGTTTTCCCGGTAAGCTTTATCCTGATATACCTCGGCCTGCTATACTACCTATAAACATGCTCGGCTTGAGTAGTTGTTTTGTAAAAATGTTTTCAACAAAAATTTGCTACGGTAAACAAAAGGTACGATCACTTAATTACTTTTGAAATACGAGTATACTGGCTAATTGGCATTTTTAACCAATAGCAGATTCCAGCTTAAGAGGAAATGCAGTGCAGCAACTGAATTTCTTAAGTAAAAAAGTTATAATTCGAGATTTGGCTCCTGCTTATGCTCCTGCCTATTCCCTTTTTCAATATTGGACCAATTTAAAAGATATTCCCATAAACTGTAAATGCAAGATATGTACTGTACCCCTAAGTTTTCCTTTTTTTTCATTTATCGTACACAAGGCTTCTGTTGACAGCCCAATTTTGAGCATACTTTGAGGGTTTTAGTGCTTCTAAAGATAATGTATCATTAATAAACACATTACCCTTCTTCGGCAGTCGGGTAAAAAGGAAATTCTTTCATTTACAGTTTATGGAATATCTATAAAATTACGAACGAGTGACGGAGGGCGACTGACGTCGCTGGCTGGCCTGCCAGCCTACGCGCTTACTGCGCACTTACATATTTGTGTGTACCTATAGGTACCTGTGTCCCTACAGGTCCAATACTGGAGGAGGAAATAGGCAAGAGCCAAACCTCGAATTATGACTTTTTACTAAGGAAATTCAGTCGGATATCTGCGACAGCGTTTCCTCTTAACAGTAAATGGCTGATACGGAGATTCATACCACAACCAGTTGCGAAATTATTGATTTTTTGAAACTATGAGAAAGAAAATCGTTTTAATCAGTAAAAATATCATAGTCGCCTCTCATTCACGAAATAAATAGCCGACATAAGAAATTCTTATTCAAAACATCAAACTATAAACAATAGGTTATCAACAGGACGTTGGGTTTCAAAGCTCAGCACTTGAGCTAAGCGAACTGTCATCACATTCATCAGACAGCCAGTTCATTCATTCATACCCGTTGAGACAAAATATACTTTGTTGTATAAATATTATAGGTATGATTTAGACGTAACAAAACCGTTATGGCTAAAATGTTCGATATTGTTTAGGTTACGCTTGCATTTGACCACTATCTCTTCTGATGGATACGGTGGACGATGACTCACGCTTGCCTAAAACACAATAGATAATGTAAGGCTTGTTTTCAGTTTGTCGTATAAGTTGATGTAAAATTTGACTAATTAGACCTTATTTAAACTACACTACAATAGGAAGCGACTCCTCTTGTGTGAAAATTTTAATTATCCATTGACCAGTCATTATAAAGACAAGGTTAACGGCAAAGAGTATGGAAAATCGACTAATCACATAGACGGAAATCCACATCGCGTCTTTCATCTCGCATATGATTGGTTGATTTTTTATACTCCTTGCCGAATTCATTACGTAATAAGGCTGCAAGTTTAGCGGCGGTTAGATCGATGGACTTTGTGAGGAGTGATATGAAAGAAAAGGGAGTCAGTGTCAGTGGACAGGACGGTATGGAAGAAGAAAATGTGTTGCGCCGAACTCAAGGAACATGGGACTAGACCAGGAAGACGATGAGATTTAGCGTCTATTAGCACTATCAAAACCAAATTCTGTCCACTGATCTTATTGTAGATTAGAATGGCCATAGATCATCCACAGTTCAAACCTTCAAACCATAACCGCCACAGCGTCAGCGGGACTCGAAAATACTGGGTTGGTTTATTCAATGATTGTGAATTTCCTTCGATTCCATTCTGATAATCAAAACTTAATGTTGAACTACAGAATCAAAACTAGAACTTCAAATACCGACCTCACGGACCTCGGGCGACGGTAAAAGCAAGCCAAGCAAAGAGCAATACTTTTATTAGTAAAAGTTCACTAACTTGCATCGAGAGCAATGCTCGCAGGAAAGCAATAAAGGAAACACCCAGACCCAATAACACGTTTTGAGAACACAAAAGTAAGTTTTCTTTTGAAGCACCAAGGCTTCGAGACTTTTTCAACTTTCCAAACGAATTCTAAAACAAACACTGACAAGAAGAGGACTTGTGTCCGAATAATCACACTAATTATTGTAAAGGCGAAAGTTTGTGAGTGTGTGTGTTTGTAAGTTTGTTACTCTTTCACGCAAAAACTACTGAACGGATCTGGATGAAATTTGGCACAGAGAGAGATTAAAGTCTGGAATAGCACAAAGGATATTTTTTTATACCGGGCATTTTTTGTTCCCTTGGGATAATTTTCACCATTCACACGGACGAAGCCGCTGGCAGAAGCTAGGTAAATAATAAACTAAAACTAATTTTCTCTAAAACAATCTATTAGAAGTCTAGAATTCTCTATAGCTCTTCGGTTCTATTATACAACTTATGTAGAATAATGTGCTTTAAGCCGTCTACTTCGTAGGTACCTACGTATCATTGTCTAAACCATGTCTAAACGTAGATCTTAGCTTAACAGTGAGCCTATTTTAAAAAGCCTTTCTACAGTCTTTATATTTTTCGCGCCCTATTACAATATTTTTCCAATGCTGAATTTTTTTCCTTAAAAACATCAAACCCTACGTAAATACCCAAAGTATGGCAGGATTTTAGGCTAACGTGGGGTATGTGTACAAATACTCAATTTAATTCAGACAGCGAGAGTAACTCGTCACGTAATTTTTTTACCCCACCTCTTTATCAAGGACAACGAGCTTGTTAAGTTTTTTAAAAGCTATGAGGACTTGACGAAAACAGCTGAAGAATTAAAATCAAAAGTGCCAGCGATTTCTATTAAAGTTTCTTAGAAATTGGCCACTCAAATCGAATCGTACGCGACGTGGTGACGTGTGAAAACGTGGCCAATTCAAGGGCCCGCTCCAGGCCACTTGAGTTCTTAATTTATGGGTGCCCTATGCTTGGGTGTGTCCACTGTTGTACGAGATGTACACATCTCGGAGATACGGGTAAAGTTTAGTACCTAGTTATTTTTCTTAGATGGGAGCATTCATTTAATGTTTTTTGGTACTCCTCCGTTATTCTTTTCTGATTAATTTCGTTGCGGGATCCAAAACAGTTAAATTCATTTTCCGGGACTTCGTCGATCTTCATTGCCTTGGCGCTTTTCTGGTGGTCGCCACTGTAGATTCTGGCTTTCAGAAGTTGCAGTGGTTTGGGAATAGTGCGGTGGGATTGTCCCAATTATTAATGCTTTCTGGTGCTGATTTTGACATGCCTTTTTTGGAGTAATAATCGTGCTTAAAAGTACGGTTTTGGTATAGGCAGTTGTAATCTGTCTTTGCCGCGGTTGGTTAAAAAAATTATGAAACAATACAATTTATCAAAAAAATATTCCCCTCTTTTAGCATATTATGCGATAATAATGCATAATATGCTAAAAGGCGAGTCAATCGCCGCTGTCGTGTCAGCGACCGAGTGAAAGTGCTCGGGGATCGGGGGTGACTTGGTGGATTTCAGTTTAGCACTTACTTTGACTTTTGACTTTTTTGGTTGACTGGTAGAGAATGCCTTGCTGCATTAAGTCCGCCTATGTATCACCATTGTACATGAAGTTTAAATAAATAAATAATAAATACTTTCCTCCAGTCGGTGACCAGTCTAGTGGGAGGAGGTTGTCCTAAATCTGTTAGGCCCGACCTACTATCTAGGTGCATAACCACAGGGCGGTGGTCGGAGTCAAGTTCATGTAGCGCTTCTATGGAGCGTAACCGAAGGTTAACGTTCTTAGGCAACGCTACATCGAGAATATCTGGGTTATGCGCAGTATTACTCGGGAAGTGAGTGAAGCTCATCGGGGCGAGTACGTCATAGTTGAGTACTGAGCAAAGGGTCAGCACCAACTTTCCCCTAGGGTTAGTAGCGGTACTGTTCCGGTTTAACCTAAATTAGACTTTTTTTACAACTCCTTGAAAGATGGTTTGGCAGTGTGCTAGCCAAATTTCAAGAATGTCGTTAACTTTTTGTATTATTTTTCTTAAGTTAACTAAAGCTTCCTTTAACTGGGCTGTTACTTATCATGGAAAATTTTCACATCAATACAGACTCGGATCAATGTATGAATGGAGCCGCACACAAAAGGACCGTCATCAGCCTGGCGTTGTTTATAATTTGCATTGTAAAAACATCCTCTGGGCCGCGATACTGGCGACACCTACAGCTTACTACGAACATAGGTTACATGAGTATGGATGGCAGAAAGTACGCACTGGAATTATTTTACAAAGTTTTTTTTTAAGTGTGCTTTTATATCATAATACGGTAGGTAACTGTGTTAAGTTGCTATTTGAAATTTATTTGTAATCGAACTGAAAAATAGTGTTATATCTTTTAGTAAAGAGACATATTACGTAACTAAACATTTAACTTATGAGAAAACAAGTCTCACGTTAAACCCATTATTAATTTATGTCGCAATTGCGACAAACAGTCACGTATTATACAAGTACCAAATTTTGACACAGTTCACGGCATGACTAGATTCATTGATTGAATAATTTAGCTCGGCATTCTGACTATCATTCTTTATTTATGACATTTTTAAGTATGGATAGACTTGTGAATACCCGTAGCTATCCATAATGTTTTACGAAAATCTTTTTAATCGACTTCCCAAAAAGGAGGAGGTTCTCAATTCGGAGGTTTTTTTTATATATTTTCGGGCATAACTTTGTCATTATTTCAGAATAACTGATTTTTTGCAAGTTTTCACTTTAAAACTAGATTGGCGTCAGGGATTGTAAGCGCTACCAAACTCCTACGTCTACATCAGATAGACATATATTTTTACTCATTTTATGGTCAACCTCCGAAATAGTGGTAACATTTCGCTTAAAACCTTTCTTAAAGCAATGCAATCATTGATGGATTTTCGGTCTGAGTGGGCTATTTCAAGACAGAACCTATTTCTCTCATATTTTTTTACTTATTAAAATTCAATAAATTCCTGAAAAGGAAATTGTAACTTTCTTCAAAATGGCTAATCAGCATTTTGACACTAAAAATCCAAGATGCAGCGACGGCAGTACTTTCGCAAATCCATGCATGGTTCAACTTGCAATATCCCAGTCCTATAAGGTGGCGGGAGCCCTGCGCGGCACAGTGACGTATCACCCGCCGACCGGCGTGTGCGCAACCAATCTCCTTCATATTACACCTCTTTTCTTTTCATCATTTGAAAATGGAATTCGATATTTAAATATTTTTTTATGAATGAAATTGGTTGTTGTAGCGTCATTAGTTTTTATTTTATTAGTGTTTTGTAATTGTCATTTTTAGGAGAATTTTGGGTGAGTTCTATGTTTTCTATATTTTTTTGTATTTTCAGCGCGTCTTCTTTGAACTTTATTTGATGTTCTAAATGCATGTGTGTCTTTTTTCAATTTTATTTAATATTTTGAACTTATTAACGAGTAGTTATATTTTATTTGAACATTTATTTTTTCCATTCAACTTCCACTACTATTTAACTTCCTTAATATTTTAATTAACTTAAATTTGTTAAGCTAGAATATTGAACTAAAGTACTTATTCATGAATATCTGCCTTAATAAAACTAAAAGTTATATTTTATTCCTCGGTTTTATATCTAGCGTCAGGGAAACATCGTTTTGAAATCCATCCAATATTTTTGGACTTCATCGTCATCATCATCATCATCAGCCTTTTATTATTCCCACTGCTGGGACACAGGCCTCCTCTCTGTGAGAGAGAATGGGCCGTAATCCACCATGCGGGCCTAGTGCGAGTTGGTAGATGGCACATGTCTTCAAATTTTTGGTTCTAGGACATGCCGGTTTCCTCATGATGTTTTCCTCCACCGTTTTGATACTTTTGGACTTCATGCTCAGAACATAATTACGTGTTCAATAGATTGTATAGATTTACGATCGAAGCGAGTCTACTTCTAGATAAACTATGTAGCATGAAATAAAAATGTGTCACGGGCTTTTTTTTCAATTTTACTTTTTTTAGCATTTTATTGAGGTTACATGTCTACCTCATCAGCCTAGTAGTCGGAAGCCTGATTGCTTAACATGAGCTTCTGGCTTTGTTTTAGGTGTCGGGCAAAGTTCTATTGGGATTATTCGATAGGAATTTCGGTTAGAGCGTCTTCTTTAGCAGAAGTAGTAGTTTAATTTTGTACTTGGTTGAGAGCAATATGCTTGGCCCTATTGGGTGGGATTCACCGGTAAAATGTGGTTTCACACGTAGATATTTACACCTCTCTCCATCCTTAAGGGAATACTCGCGTGAAATTATGGCTTTGCGCGCATTGTACTTGTATTCTAATAAGGCTATTGTCAACACTGTGAACATTAAAGCATTTAGTCAAAAAGTTCATTTTGTTAAAATCAAACCATCAATCATCATCGTTTCAGGCAACCAAGACATCTGGAATTCAGTTTCAGCACGCATTTCATATTAGTCTGTAACTAATTAGTAAGATATATATTTCATATTTCTACACGTATATCCTTTCATCATCAGCATCATCATCCAAAACCCAATTTCGTCCACTGCTGATAGACGTCCCTCTTATTGTGCTTATCTCCACTCTCCACGTTCCTAAATCCTATGCCAGTCTCAGCAGGTTTTACCTACGACAGGAACAATGTCATTTGCCCACGTATACATTTTTTAAGATTCCGTACCCAAAGGGTAAAAACGGGACCCTATTAGTAAGACTCCACGATCCGTCTGTCCATCTGTCACCAGGCTGTATCTCATGACTGATAGCTAGACAGTTGAAATTTTCACAGATGATGTATTTCTGTTGCCGCTATAACAACGAATACTAAAAACAGAATATAATAATTATTTAAGTGGGGCTCCCATACAACAAACGTGATTTCTTGCCGTTTTTTTGCGATAATGGTACGGAACCTTTCGTGCGCGAGTCTGACTCGCACTTAGCTGGTTTTTATTTTTTTTATTGGTAGGCTCGCGCTTGGCCACTATCTCACCTGATAGAATGAACGACGATGTGGTCGACGGTGAAGCACGCTTGCCTAAAATTAACCTATTCACTCTTGACTTAAAAACCCCGAGGTTTAAATAGCTATCGGGAAACACAGACTCCAACAGCGAATTCCACTCCTTAGTCGTACGTATAATTCTAATATAGTACTTAAACCTTTTTGGGCATCTTTTACTAGATTAAAATTAATTAACGAAACGTCTACGTATAGTTAAAAATTTGGAATTAGGTTATCTTTTGAGAACCTTGGTGCTTTTCTAAGAAATTAGAATGACCTCCAAGTTTTTAATTATTATTTTTCTTCAATAAAAATCCGTATGTTGCTAACCTAAAGTTTCTCGCAAAATCATTAAAGGACAGCACACAGACACGCTTAAAAACTTAAACTAAAGAAAAATCGTTGTGATAATATAATTATGATCGTTTAAGTTAATTGAAAACCGTTATTTTGAAACTACATGGAACCCTAGCAACATAACGACATGTTAACGTCAAAGCAAAAGAAATAAAAAAGCTGCCATTTCTTTTTATCGGTTACTTTTTCATGTTTCCATGCATTTGAATAAAAAACTACAAAAATCAAAATCATCTAAGTACCAGGGACCCATAACTAAAGAAGAGTTCTCCAAACTTGTGACCGACATATCTAACGGCCGTCCAAGTATGCCAATTCTCGTTACAAACGATAACCATATCTCGGTGTCGGGTGACCACATTAGAGCGCTTCGAGTTGCAAACCAAGGAATTTTTATCGCCAGACGCGACGAACGAGACCAACTTCCGATGAGATAATAGGATTATCTACAGGTATTTAGCCGTTGGTGGTATACTTTTTGTGTTTTGAGAGCTCTTAGGGATATCTGTAAGCCTGGTACTTAAAACTTACATAAAGTAGTAAAAAATGAGCGTCCTATATGAGAGGCACTTCACTAAGTAAGATAAATTATTCAAAACGTTAATTAACACTTAAGACATGTTTAGACTCAACTGCCATTTTTTTTAAATCAATGATCGGGTGTTATTTATTTTTTTGAAAAAAAATCATTAAACTAAGGTTTATCGTTTATTTAACTTTTGTGGCTGTTTTTAATTTGAAACTTTGCTTAGCTTTTCCGTGCATCCATCGAGCTGATGGAAGTTCACCATAGCTAAAAGCTTCCAAAAAAATATTGTATCGAATCGCCAAAAATTTTTAAAAAACTTTTAATTATAAAAAATAAAAAACGGGATTCCGGCATGAGCAAGCAACTGTTCCATCAAAGTTCTAACTATAAAATAATTAAAAAAACCATGCGTCGTAATAGATAACTTGCACGATTCAAAATTATTCTCATTATTTTACTTGACTGTTGACTAAACAGAAGTTACTTGAAGTACATATTTAATTTGTTGAGACCATTGACTTAAACCGCTCATATACATTGATCTCGAGCATCAATCCCATGATTGCTTCATCATAAGTTTTTTTTAAATAAAATTAACATAAGTTATTAACTTAAATTAAAATAATGAAAAAATATGAGTCTGGATTTGTACCCTTTGGTTGGCAATACGTTTATTTCTTACTTTATATAAGGCCCACACAACTCTGCCCATCCTTTCGGGTTCTGTTTAGGAATGGATTGTTTGGCATTTTGGCATACAACTAATATTTAATTCATGTGTTTCAGAGTATCTTGCTGCCTACGCGTGGCCGACTGTTGGACGTAAAGACAAGGTAATTTAAAATGTTTTTCCCCTTTTTAATTCATAATAATTATATCTTATGGATTCTTTGCTGGTAAAAATAATGTTTGTTTGGTTTAAAATCAATGGTGGTTCATACTAAAAAAAATAGAACTATTGTCTTGCAGCTGGCACACTGGCGAATTATGAACTTACATAATAAATTTTGCATGATGTGTCACTTATTTATTTGCCTTCAATTTAAATGTATGAGCAAGAACCCGAGACCCAGAAGACCATTATTTTTATAGCTTTTACGCGCGACTTCGCTCGCAGTGAAGCCATTAAATATATATATTTTTTAATAAAAATGTTCTATGTTACTTCTAATACCTCCAAGAATATAGTATAATAATATATTATAATATATGTACAAAGTTTCATGATGATCGGTTCAGTAGTTTTTGCGTGAAAGCGTAACAAACAAACTTACATTCACATTTATAATATGAAGTAAGGATTTAGCACTTCCTGATTAATTTCGGTTAACATGCAGATAACATTTATTTAAACAAGTACTACAAAGAGACTTTGTGTATTATTTCAGAGTCGAGCCAGCTTCATCGTGATCTAAAATCTACAACATTCTCCAAAGTAGTGAACGTAATTTATCATAAAGTAAACCAATAGATATTATGCTCCTTACTTTGGATATGTTGTACGAATATTCACCACTTGAAGATCTCGGGGAACGTGGAGCTGACGAAGAAGTTATAATGGAGAAGATACATACAAGATTTAAAGAAGAATTTCGTCAAGCTATTTATTTTGTTTCATCATGACTTTTGATTAATATGATGATTTTGTTTTGACTATTTTATGCGATTAAGTGTTTTTAGGGTTCCGTACCCAAAGAGTTAGAACGGGACCCTATTACTAACACTCTACGATCCGTCTGTCTGTCCGTCAGACACCAGGCTGTGTATCTCATGAACCGTGATAGCTAGACAGTTAAAATTTTCAGAGATGATGTATTTCTGTTGCCGCTATAACAACAAATACTAAAAACGGAATAAAATAAATATTTAAGTGGGGCTCCCATACAACAAACGTGATATTTATGCCGTTTTTTGCTATAATGGTACGGAACCCTTCGTGCACGAGTCCGACTCGCACTTCGTCAGTTTTTGTAAAAACATTTCTTGTTGTTGTGTCTATACTCTAGTTCAGGGTTCACCAAATGGCAGACCGCGGTACTGTCTACTGTTCCGGATCCGGATAGAACAATATAATTTACTGGTGTTACTTGAATACATAATGTAATTATTTATCACGCACGTTGTCTTTACTGCCGTCGATTCGTCAAGTTACGGACGAATAATCTCATCAAAATCTGCAATAATATTTTATCTATATTTAAGTTTTATTATTTTAATTCGAGGGGAGGTCCGTAAGGTTTAAAGGCGTCCCGCCTTTAAACCTTACGGACCGCGAAGGTCATATTATTTAAATTTCCCCAAATATGAAAGTAATTGGTGACCCCTGCTCTAGTTGGTATGTGCTTGCATAAGGTTGATTGTGTATTTGCTTATTTTTAGTGTGTTTGTTTAGCACTTTTAGGCGAGCTGAAAAGTTAATAGAAAAGTTTTGTATCTTCTGTAGTTACCTCTGAATCTCATTCAAGTTTTTCGTTTCGAATACCTAGTAAAACATTTGACTTACCAGCAAACCGATGAGCAGTATCAGAGCAATAACTCCTATGGTGCTAACAGCGATCGCGACCGCCGCTCCCGATCCATTATCTTCATCACCCAGTACCCTGGAAGACGCCTCAGTAGTCATGTCTCCCGCATAACTCGTCAAATCTTCAATTCCACCCGTAACTTTGGTAGTATATTCTGGTTCAGTCGTCGTATCAACCACTATTGTGTCATGAATCTTCGCGTTTCGCTGTGTAGTCACTTCATCATGTATTGTGGTAGTTGGTGGAGCATTAGTTACTTTTTCTTCCACATCCGTAGTTGCGGCAACAGTATTAGGTCTTGCAGTCTCAGCTTGAGTCGTAGGAGCTTCCATAGTAGTTGGTCTAACAGTTTCTTGCGTAATAACTTCGTTGCTTTGACTGTTCTCTTCTGTACAATCAGCCTCATGTGATTCACTAGATGTTTCTGTAGTTTCAGGTTGTGCGACTGTAGTTGAAGTAATTCTCTGTTCTCTTTCTGTGTTTATTTCAGTGACGATTTCAACTATAATGGTGGTTGCATCTTCAATTTCACTGGATGTTGAAGTAGTTGATGGGATTTCGGTAGTTGATACCTGGGTAGTTTCTACGGTTGGAGTTTCTGTTGTAGGTTGAGTAGTGACTTCCACTGTTGTCAACTCGGTTACAATCTCTTCAGTTGTCGGTTGAGTAGGCAGTTCAGTTGTGGTTGGAGTTTCAGTCAGAGTTTCCGTAGTTTCAGTGGGTGTCTCCGTAGTTTCGGTTACTTCTTTTGTGGCACTTTCTAGAATCTGGGAAGATGCTTCTATAGGAGATGTCGATTCAGTAATGATAGTCGTTGATTCTTCTACTGTTTCCGTTGTCATGTATTTAGGTCTGTAAGTAGTGACTGGGCTATCTTTTAAAGTTGTTATTCTAGTTCTTGTTGGAAAAACTGGATGCCACATACTAGGCGTAGTGCTGTCAACAGTCGGCGTCTCTGTTTCAACATCCTCAGTTGGCACATAAGAGAACCTAATAGTGGTTATCTCATAATCAGAAGTTGTGTTAGGCTTCTCTTCAGTTACAGTCTGATTGACTTCGGAACTAGCGACAGTCTCATCTTGCGGCGTAGTGATATCCGCTGGTAATTTCGTTATTGATTCAAAACCAGTTGACCTTGTTGCATCAACTGGTGGAATTGTCTTTTTGTCAGTATCATTAACCTGTTCCGTTGATTCCTCTGCTTCTGTTACTGGTACCCAAGAGTGATCTGTTTGATTCTCAATAGAATTTGACTTTTCAGTGGCAGCTGGTTTTGCACTATTTTGAACAGATATGTTGCTCTCAGCAGGCAGTCTTAAGTCGGATTTAGTCTCCGTAGCAGCTTCAGTTTGCACTTCGGAGCTTGGTGAAGTTGGAGCATAAATGGGCTGCCATGGCAATTTGTTCTGCACAACTTCTGTGATCTTCTTAGGTATAATATCATTGCTAATGGGGCTGGCCGTCGTTGAGGTTGTGGTTGCAGCGGTTGTTTCTTTCTTGTCTGTAACGTACAAAATGTATATCTTAATGGAAAAAAAACAATTATGCTATACCTACAATAAAACTCGTCAAGGTAACAGTCATAAACATTTCGATAATTGGATCCATTACTTAGGTGTCTTCTTAAAATATTGATTTGCATTTAATTGAAAATAGTAACGAATCTAATATCGGAAATATTTTAAATAATGGTTTATACAATTAACTCACCTAAAACTTCGCCGACTTTCTGCAGTTCATTTTCATCGACGTTCTTTTGCGCCGACACGGTCTTGTTCACTGCACTGGGCGAGGGTGGTGGGCTGCGCAGACTGGCCAGTGCCCACGCCGTCGACGTCGGTGGTATCTGCCACTCGCTCTCCGTCTCCACCTCCGTCGACGTCGCCGTTGACGTCGCGAACCTCGTCGACCCTCGCTTCCACAAACTCGGAACAGTATTATCAGATATCGCCTGTGAATGTACCACCTTCTTCGGTCCACTTATTTCGCTTTGCAGGACAGGATCGATTTCTGAAGATACAGTTGTCAACATTGATCGGCTAGGTTGACGTGGCAGTGGTGTTGTCTTATCTTTTATACTGAAATGCTCGGAGTATATCGTCGTAGGATGTGTAGATCGGTGGTATGCCTTAGTAATGTTTCGTCGAGGTACCATCCAAATAGGCCTATTCTTAGGAGTTGTATGATAGAATTTACGAGTTTGAAGTCTTGGGTTTGGACTTGACGAAATATGCCCAGGTTTCACCGTCACACTGTTTGGAGAGTCTTTGTTGTTGTTGATATTGAGACGTTTGGAATAATTTCGATTTCTATTAAAGGTACTAGAAAACTTTTTCGTTACTCTTTCCGTCGATGATATAGAATTTTGAGTGGATACAGGGATAGAATTAACAGAATCAATATCAGGTAGAACACTGGATAAAGAAAAGTAATTTGTAGGTGATATAGATATGCTTCCAGGGCTTGGATCAGGTAGCGCTGGTCTCGTCGCAGCTGGTATGGAATCCTGTGAAGCTCTGAGTGATGCCAGCTCCTCCTCTGCTGACGTGCTTGGTGTAGGCAGAGGTAACGACTCATTGTCGCAGTCGTCATCGTGTGTGATAGCATAGGTCTCGGTAGACAGCACCGACATTTCATAATAAATACTTGTACCTTGTACATCAGATAACTCTTTGTTACTATTAGCACCATCGTTGTCTAAGAGACGAATTTCTTTGGTATTTTTAATGAATACTGTTGACTTGTTAGTCGGAGTGTTATTATTCATTTTCTCCATGCCTATATTTTCCTTTATAATTTGGATGTTAGTCGCATTAGGAGGGGTAGCTTTAGCTTTAATAGTGTCTAAATTCTTAATAATACTAGTAGAGATCCGTTGAAATTTCTGGTCGAAGTAATTGTTTTTCGGCGTCGTAAGATCGCTGTCGAAATCGAAGAAACTCTCAGATTTAAAAATGTCGTGAGTAGTATCTTTGTAGCCATAGGAAGCTTCACGAGGGAAGAAACTAGAAAAACCTTCGTAAGATGGACTGCTGTACTCATTCTTTACTTTGTTATCAGAGCTCTCGTTATCCGAATCATGAGTGAAGTCATCTCCATAACTGGGTATGGTAAAGAAATTAGTATCAAATTTGCTGGAAGTGAATTTCTCAAAAGATTCCTTGTCTTCTTCATCTTCTTCGTCTTCAAATGCTTCTTCGCTATGTAGTTCTTGTTTTACAGTCACTGGAGTGGTACTGCTTACGAAACTTGGCAGTTTGGTTTTCTTATAATTCCGCATGCTGTCAACTATTTCTGCAGGTTTTTTGACTTCTGCTGTAGGAGTAACTATAACTAGAGTCGGTTTTTCAGTTGATCTAACCCTTCTATGTGGGTTTTCTGTGCTTGATTTGACTTGTGAGTGGAATCTAACTCTTCCCCTGTCTTTGTATTTGGCATTTTTTTCTGTGTGTTCTTCAGAGGTGGAGTCTTTGGGGTTTAGTTCATTGAGTGAGACGTCTGGGGTCTTGGGCTTGTTCCTCGAGAGCCAAGTGCCGTTTACGCGGCCGTACCGTGGCGCCCTCTCATCCTTGACAGTCGTAGATGTGTCGGGTATAGCGTTACCGCTAACTGTTGTGCTGCTTAACAGTAGTAAGTTTACTACTAATGCTGCACCTGTAAGTACATTGGTTGTGTTTAGTTTTATTTGACACTCCGAACTAACTAATCTATGACATTCCACTGTAAGGCTCACTCTATTTCTACAATAAAAAAATGTTTTGATTCGAGCTATATTTTCAATTCTATTTTCGAGCCAGTTTGACACTTTATTGTTTTAATATATCATATGGTGTAATTTTCAAACATTTATTAGTTACGAATATATGTTTATTTTTTTAAACGAGCTAAACATGCGTTTTTATTGTTGTTATCATCTATTGCTTGCTTTATACAGCTTTTAAGATTATATTTATTTCAATATCGGAATGTTTCTGTTACATGTCTTTTGATTAAATTATTGTTAAAATTACAATTTGTTTTACTTATAAAAGTTTTCTCACCTAAACATATTCTTACTGGTGACTCCATGTTCATAACATGTTGTCGATAGGAATACTGTATTCAACTCTGCTTCATCTCCATCCTGTCATTGTTTGGCCTGGAATTAAAAGAAAATAATAATTAATTTTATGATCATTTTACACACTAATTCGTTAATTTGGGAACCTAACTCTAGTATCACTGCTCTCAAAACGGTGAAGGAAAACATCGTGAGGAAACCGGCATGTCTTAGAACCAAACATTCGCAGATTTGTGACAGCTCGTGGCTAAATAATAACAGCCACACGGGTCGATCATCAAGCAACGCTTGTCGAGGTCGGCCCGTGGATGGGTGACCAACTTTACATAGCGAGTTCCTTCCGTGCCTCGGAAAGCACATTCAGCCGTTGGTCCCGTCTGTCATTTGAAGATCTATGGCAGTCGTTACGGGTAGTCAGAAGCCTGAGGCCTGACACCAGTCTAGCCAAGATGTACCGTGTTACCCAGTTACTGGGTTGTGGAGGTCAGATAGGCAGTCGTTCCATGTAAAACACTGGTACTCAGCTAAATCCGGTAAGACTGGAAGCAATATTAGTTGGGAAAAGGCTGGGCAGATGATGTTTAGCTCGAATTTTAAAGTAAATTAAAGTTCTATTCAACTACAACAATATTGTGATTGACCTCCAGTCTACCCAGATCTGGAGCATCAGTATTTTTTACACGATCCATATCCATAATCTATTACCGCTTTTTTTTCGGTTAATTCATACAACAAATCATTCTTCAGGTTTTCGAGTACTTAAAAAAGGTGATAATTTGAAGAAATATCTCACGATAAAGCGTGAATTGAAGTAAAAGATACGACAGTAAATTACACTTTCATTCATTACATGAGAATCGCAATAGTTCACAATGGTGGCCCTGGGAAAACTATGATATAACCACATGGTGTAATACCATGTCACGTGCTGACGGCACACATGTCGTGGAAAATTGCGATGATTTGTAAATAGTAGAGTGTTATTTATTTAAAGAATGTCGATGGGTATTTGTAATGTTTTAGATAAGTCATTGTTAGGGTTCTGTACCCAAAGTGTAAAAACGGTACCCTATTACTAGGACTCGAACACGATCCGTCTGTCTGTCTGTCCGTCTATCATCAGGCTGTATCTCATGAACCGTGACAGCTAGACAGTTGAAATTTTCATAGATGATGTATTTTTGTTGCCGCTATAACAAAAAATACTAAAAACAGAATAAAATAAGCATTTAAGTGGGGCTCCCATAAAACAAACGTGTTTTTTTTGCCGTTTTTGTAATAATGTTACGGAACCCTTCATGCGTGAGTCCGACTCGCACTTGACCAGTTTTATATTCACATCTCGTCACAAAAAGAGAGCTCGTGACTAATTGAGGAGTTTATGTCTAATAACGGGCGCACGGGCCGACCTTCAAGGTAAAACAACGCTTGCCGAGATCTGTCCGTGGATGGGTGACTATCCATCACATACCGTTGGTCCCGGCTGATGTATGAATATTTTAGTCAGTATTTACGGTAATCAGCCGCTTATAAAGCCTGACACTAGTCCTACGAAGAGCTGCCGTGCTACCCAATTCCTGGGTTGTAGTCAGAAAGGCGGTCACCCCATGTTAATTACTGGTACAGTGGTTCTATCTAGGCGTTTCTTACCCGACTGCCGAAGGAGGGTAATGTGTTTATCAGTCTATGTATGTATGTATGTTTGTTCCTATGTGGCTGTCTAGAGACCAAACGCATCGGCCGATTTTGATGGTTCTTACGTTAATCGATTCGTCTTAATCGTCTAATATAATATAACGCATTGCAGAAGCGACGGGTGTTAGAGTACGTATCGTACAGAAAATATTAAAACAAGAAAAGGTTGTTCTTAACACATCATCTTCAATTTTTTGTTACATTATTTATTTTTAAATATTCATGTTAGTATGTAAATAAATATTGAATAAGAAAAATATTTTTCATTTCATCACTAAATAAAACAACATACATAAAAAAAGGAAATGGCTAAATTGATTGATTTATAAAGTCAAATCTATATATTAGAAGAAGGTATGAAATTTGAATAATTACTGGACTGGACGCTTGATCCTTGAATTCAATCTCACAGAGAATCTTTGACTAAACAATCATACCAAATGGGTAGGCATCCCATTACTTATCAAAAGCCCTTCGACTTCCCTATGTGGCATTCGAAAGATTATATTAAAAAAGTCTATGTCTTATGTAGCATTAAAAACTGTATTATAATAGAATATTGTTTAGCTTCAAACAAGGTAAAACAAATACAAAGCCCCTATTTAAAATTCTCCAATCAGGTATCCTAAATGCAACTAATTGCTATTACAAAACAAAACATTAGCATCAACAAAACATAAACGACCTTATATATTCATCAAAACATAACCTTGTAGGTGCCATCTTCAACGCATCTACACTAAAATTACCGATGTTAAGGTACTCCCTGACCTACATATGAAATTATCGGTCCGCTCATACAGTCGTAACGGTAATTACCAAAACAGAGTTGTGGTAATTGGTCAACTGAGTAGAATTTGGTCAACCGAATTCAGTGGGTCAGTTGGACTCAGTTTTTACCAGTTGGGGTATAATCTTTGAAAACTATCATCATGATTGATGAAGTCCGTGGAAGGAAGGGTAGGTTAGTAGGGTTGCAATTTTCGTAAATGTGGGTAACATACATTTTTGTGTTCATAAGTTTTTTGGGTTAATGCTATAACTTATTAACCTAGCAAAAAGTGGGTTGGACTCATTTTCACCGACCTAAGTGTACTTCTCCCCTGCATAGAATGGGGATATTTCGATAAACAATTGACAATTTTTTTTAATTTTACATACGAGTATTCTATGGGCTCGCGCTTGACCACTATCCTACCTGATGGTAAGCGATGAGACTATTCACTATACACTATACTCTACAATTGCACTCAAGAAAACATAGAATGCGTAAAAATGCCTCATTTGTATACAGATAGAACCACCATCACGTTATCACTGACAAATTAATTTGACCAGACAGAAAGCCGGCTGTCGTAAGCTCCAAATTAAGCGCGAAAATTCGTATTTATTTGATGCGTTAAATTATTACGATATTTATTCCGAAAGTAGCAAATGATTAGATTAAATTAACAAAGGTCAGGATCGGAGTCAATTAGCCAGAACGTTTACAAACAATACGATGTCAACATCCTAACTTGCAGGCAAAATACGCGTTTATCACAAGGACATAGAGGTCATTAAAGTTTGCTATAATTGTGCTGACTCATTTTTACTTAGTCCTAATGAGCCCTTGACCTCGATCTCGTCCGTTGGTAAGCGATAAATGAGATCTACGATGGAGCTGGCGAGCCTAGAAGATTCCTGCTCAGTCATGCTTTGAAGGTTGACTGGTCATCATCGCAGCGTTGGAAGTCCTCCCACTAGGTGGGCCGATGACCGATGACGCACAGGACCGGTCGATGTAGTGACAATTAGAGGAGGCAAACGTCTAGCAGTGGTCGTATTTCGACGGAAATAATAAATAAATTGTTTACTGGAATTATAACATTTGTAAAGTCAAACAAATATTATGCTAAAACAACAAATTCATATCAGCGAGTAACATAACAATGTATGACAGGAGTATTTGTATTGAATTCTGGCACCCAAAGAAAGATTTAACTTTTGTTATGGGTACCAGGATCCTCACACTTGTGTTACATATCAAACATTACATAAGAGGATCACAAGTTGGAGAACTGATGAGACAAAATAATCAATAACCCTTTCATGTATGTAAGTGTGGTGAATGTGGTGTTGTGATGTGACGAGTCTGATTCGCGCACTGAAGGTTCCGTACAAACAGCTAAATTCACCAAAATAATTAAATAACATTACTGAGGATCATAAACTATGAGGGCACCGAACATTGGTCTAACGGTAAGATAAACAGACTTGAGGGGCCAAATTAACTTTGCCGTTGTTAAACTGTAGTCCGCATACATCGACATAAGTCGCGGTCAGTTTACCAACTGCAAATAAGTTAGTAATCTTTTTTTTATGTAGGTACTAATTTATTTAATTTCGGCTTTTTTCTTAGCTTTGCTATAAGACATTGCTTCGTCCCAAATTTCATGATGCTAGGATAACAGGACCCTGTAGATTTTGATTCCCTTGCGAGTGCAAAATATGCGTCATTAACGGCTGCATCTCTTGATTGCGCTGATCTAGAAGTTTGATTTTTACACAACTGCAAGAGGTTCCAGACGTGAGTATACGATATTATTTTCAACTCAATACCTCAATGCGTTCCCGAGATAAAGGGTCTTGACAGATAGACGGAAAACAAAGTGATAAGGATATATATGGATATAAGGTTCCGTTTTATCTTTTGAGGAAGATACAGAACCCTAAAAATGATAAAATTACGAGACATTCTGTTTCATCATAGCTCTGATGATGGTCATCATAATTCTGTTGCTGTTATCTCGATTCATTTTAATTTATAGCCACGTCATGTCATCCTTCACACAAACTATACATCGTTTCTTTCTTCTACCCTTACAACAATCTACATTCATACTCAACGCTAAAAACTTGCTATAATAGTATTCAAAATGAACACCAATAAACACACATACTTTTCACACACACCAAATACATTGCTGGCTGAAAACCACCAGAGAACTAAACTAGTGGTTGCAAGTACGCTTTGGAATGCAATTCGTTAATAAAACCACGCACCGTTGGGCGATTCGATCTAGATTAGGTAGTCGTCCTAGATCTAAGCGAGGCTGCACTTACTGTAATGTACTTTCTAATGAATATCTTGGTTAGAGATTAAGAGGATTGAATAAGGTTAAACGTTGTGGAAGCACGTTTTGTGTGTAAAGGAAAAATATACAGACTTTAGCTGGTGTTTGCGGAGAAATAGAGAACTTCGTATATTTATAGAAAAGCAAAGAAAACCATCTGATGGAAGTGAGCCCTCATAATAAGATTACCATCGTTAGGCTCTTCCTACTGTTTCTTGTTGTTTAGTTTGTGTTTTATTAACCGACTTTGCAAAAAGGAGGAGGTTATCAATTCGACTGTTTTTTTTATGTGTTACCTCAGCACTTTTTTTTTTTAAATTGAATGCTGGTGCTTGTCATGAGTCCCATTTAATTTACATCAAGATCTGATTTAGAACTTCGGAGAAATACATCAGAACTCTTCAATAAATGATGGCAAATCACTCGGGATAGATGCAATCGCATATCTGTTTATTGTTTACACTATTTCATAATATAACATCACACTGGTAAGCTCTAAAGGGGTACACATGTGTGAACAGTTAAACCTGGTATACTCTCGTTGCACCGGTTTTGTTTAAGTTTCATGTTATTGGGTTGATCTATTCTGGCTTCACTTTGGGCACTATACGCGTAGGTACCTAGCCTATAGAACTGGTCCATTATGTACCACAAATAAAAGACCGTTTTTACAAAAATTACAACCGACTTCCAAACAAAAACACTACGAAGTGAAAAATAACTTCAATATCGGAAGTCGATGTCAAAAAACGAAGAAACGAAAACAGGAACACCGACTTCTGAAATTGAAGTTATTTTTCACTTTGTAGTATTTTTGTTTGGAAGTAGGTTGTAATTTTTGTAAAAAAGATTTTTATTTTTTTTATTTTAATATCTTATAGTATAATATCTTAGCAGAACAGCGCTAAAGTCATAAGTCATCCAAAAATCTTTTCTTTTTGAGATTTATCAACCTTTTCTGAATGCCTGCACTATCTGGTAGTGCAGGTAACATATTTAACTATATGTCTATTGTGTATGTCATTTCAGCGGTAGGTAATTTACGTCATTATCCATAATTTTAAAACCGTATTGCTGATACACCATATTTATTTCCCAAAAAACTCTCTATCATCAAACATTGATTCGTACCTATTATTTAATAACAACTTAGTTGTTTCTAAAAGCCTGTTAATAAAGCCGGTACCCAAACAGTAAGTAGCCCACTTACAATGTTGACAAACACTTAGATCCATAAGATCCGCCATCACGTTTTTCTCCGCCACAACCAGTTACTTACATAATAAACTTGATGACTTGAAGATAGTAAGTAATTTCATCATACAGAACATTTCGACATTATTGCACTAACCGGGACTTGAACACGGAACCTTCAACAGAATTATCATGCAAGGAAACCGTACAACTGCTGAACATGGGAATATGGCCTTTTTTGTTACTGGGGGAAAACTTCCAAAGGCGCGGGAAAAGACTACTGACTGGCTTTTTTACCTTACTTAAACCTCCGCGGTGATAACCATCAGCACGTCAAACCCAAGCCCACGCCGGAACCCAAGAGAATATAGCCTAGTCTAATTTTCTCTCGAATCACCTGTGGCGCTTGAGTGAGGCTTACGTGTATGTTGTGTTTCGTGTATATCTTTCGGCTGAAATGCTGATAATGATTTTCGCCTATAGTGACATGACTGGCTTTTATAACCAGTCGTGTAACTTGAAAAAAGTTTCAAATCTATCAAACACCCAAACAAAGACTTATTCTGTTAAAGAAATCACTTCACTCGACCAAGTACTAAAACTTAAAACACAAACTTCCATAAATTGAAGTATCTATTGCGTTTTGATTTCAAATAAAAGGAATGTAACGCCAACAAAAAAAGGCAATGTTTAGTGAAACGTTCGATACAGTCGTGTCGGAGTAAGTGGTAAGTAAAACACGACGATCGTGACAGAATGCGCCTGAGCACCGATTCATGGCTTTTTAGTGCTGGGACGTGTAGGTATCGATTGTTTGGTTATCGATATTATTTTCAATCTATACAATTGAGACTTACTGTTAAGTCTTATATTTTTCGGACTAACTACTTACATGTGTGTATTATTGTAAATGAAAATCTTAACGTAGATATTCCTTATTTACTTACCCTGTTAGATTTTATGTAAGGAAATGCTATATTAGTATACCTTTATAAACTTGAAAAGAATTGTAACTACTCTTATAACTGGTACTTTAAGCTCATTAAACCCCGACGGAAGAAGAGGGGTGATATAAGTTTGACGATTGTACCTGTCTATATGTGTATCTATCTGTGGCATCATAGCTCCTAAATGGATGAACAGATTTTGATTTCGTATTTTTTTTTGTTTGGAAGGTGACTTTATCGAGAATGTTCTTAGCTCATGTTTGATGAAAATCGGTTCAGCCGTTCAAAAGTTTTGGGCGTTTTCCCAAGATAACGTGTCATAATTACATGTTCAATAGATTTTCGATCGTAGCGTCTCTACTACTAGATAAATTATGTAGCATGAAATAAAAATGGGTCGGGGGTTTGAAAATTTTACTTGTATTGATTACAGATGATTGCATACCTACTAGCTTTCATCATGACTCATCCCACAGGAACTATTTTCCCTATGATTCTAAGCGATAGTATACTTACTTAGCATTCGAAAGAATGTATAGAATTATGAGGCAGAACCACATGTTCAATCAAAAACAAACAAACATATGAAAACACTGCAATCTAGGTCAATTTATGCCATTGTACAAATACGTGATTCAACCCATCCCTATTGCATGAAATTACATCGACATGGAACCGGCACGTCGACGCGCGACTTGAATTTTAAACCAAATTCACAGCACTGTGTACAGGCGAGAAAAAAATACTTATATTCGCAGAATTGATTTCTTTTGTTTCTTTTGCATGTAGATTATTCTGTTATTAATGGGTGTATTGACATTTATCGAAAGGGTAAATGGCGATAAAATAAAGTAATGTTAAAAATGGACATTGTCTTTACAAATCGGTAAATAAAATACATAGATTTACTTGAGTTCTTTTTTTATTTTTGTAAAGTAAGCGACGACCAACGAACTCTACTTTTACCATGAATTGTCATGAATTTTCAACACTATAATAATATTATAAAATGCGAAAGTAACTCTGCTGTCTCTTTTTTATATCTTTTCACACTTTAACGACTAAACGAATTAGTATAAAACTTGACACGTGAGTGGAAATTGACCTGAATTAGACCACAATTTTTTTTTTTTTTATTGTGTGGCGTCTCGCAGGTCAATCCAAGAGAATGGCTACTGCTTAACCGGGCGATCCTGTGGAGACTAAACTAGAGCCTCCAGCCAGGCATACCCTAACTTACTTTTAATTCCGGTTTTATATTTCCTTAGGATAATACTCGTAAAACACTTCTTACGAGGGGAAAGCCATGCCGAAAAGAACCAGTTTCGATTTTCCTGACATTACTTTTCGCCGCTTATTTATTTGCATACGTAATCGTTGCCTACAGACTACATGACTCAAAAATTTACTTTCACGGTCTAACACTTGTCCACCCGTCTATACAACCAACATTATTTTATCTACGTGCGGCTTACGTGAGGTAGTCTATGGGCCGTATGCCCTTATTCGAGCAGTGGTACAACACAATACAAGTAACCACTGATGCAACATGCCGTCAAGGACTTAGAAATCTTCGGCAGCAATCTGTTTGATGCTGTGTTGGTACCCAGTCGAGAGGGTAATGAGATTTTCGTCATTACTTTATTGCTTACAATTTTTTCAAATATTTTCCGTCTCGTAGCTATTCTAGAACTCATGTACTAAAATAAATAACTGATATAGAATATGTTTAATATTTTCTAAACTGAGAGTATGATTGACTGACTGATTTTTTAAATGAGACTATGTCTCGAGGACTTATCAATATTTTGACTCAGTGCGCAAATGTGTACGGACTTTAGGTTATGGTTTAAATGTCAACAGTTATATAGTTATGGTACATTTACCATAACTATATAACTGTGAATAGAATATATAGGTGAATAGAAGAAGGGAAGACAACTTTTCTTTTCGTGCCATTCCTCCGGGGAATGTTTACCGTTTTCGATTAAAAAATTTGATGTCTAGTATTTGTCTATGTCTACTCTAGCTTGAAATCCTGTTAAACTTTGACATTAAAGTTCATAGTTTAAGACATTTCTATACTCCCAAATGAATCGGCTCAATATGTGTGCCTTAAAAATAGGTCATCATCATCATCACCATCTGCTAGGACACAGGTATTCTCTCATTGAGAGAGAGTAAATGGGCCTTAATCCACCACGCGGGCCCAGTTCCGGTTGGTGGATGTCACATGGCTTCGAATTTTTTGGTTCTAGGGCATGCCGGTTTCACCACGATGTTTTCCTTCACCGTTTAAAGAGCAGTGGTGATGAAATAAATAAACAAAGTAAAGCGCCGGCCTGGGTTCGAACTCACGACCTACCCGACACGTAAGTCTTAGCCGTTACCACTGGGCCACCACTACTCACAAGATTTAAATAAGATCTAAGACATTTCATCAAGCTGTAAAAAGTGTAAATTATAAAATAGATTGTTTTATTTTAAGCATTGTCGTCACCGGTATCTGACCTAAAGTCAAGGTTTCTTTGTTTTAGCTTTGTTGCTATATTAGCTAAGTTACGCTTAGATATTTTTTGTAGGCTTTATTTAATGCCTCATTTATTTTCCCTTTGTTGTTTTCTGATTTAACACGACTTAATTCTGCCATTTGTTGACATCGACAGTCAAGAACAAACGATGTACTAAAGATTGGTAAAAATATTTATTTTGTTTAAAGGCAGTAAATCTCTATAAGTATATATCCAATTTTGAAAGTTCTTTCACTAATTGTGAGTTACACCATTGCTTCGAGCCATAGGCTACTTGCTGATCCGAAAAAATGCACAGTTCCTGTGAAATGGTCACGGGGGCAGAGACTAGGATAAGTTTTTTTTTTTTAAATCGCTGCTTATGTTTAGGTAGGGAGCCTTTTTGGTACCGCAGTCTCATATTTTTTTGCTTGTTTTTGTTTACAATTTTTTTTTTTTTCTTTTCATTAAAATTTAATATAAACTGTCCCTTCCTTTCGTAGACCATCTAAGCTACAAAACGCATGTTATTTCAATATTTATATGCAGCAGCACGCTTGCAAACATTGTAGCGAGCTCAAACATAACGTTTTGAATATTACTCACAAACCAAGTGTTTAACTTGCTAGTTAAGAGTTCCAAAACAATCGGGTAAAACAAACGCTTGCAAATAAAATATCGTTGCATACTTTTGCAAACTGAAGTTAAAATATTAACCTATAGCGTTTGCAAACAAGGTTTCATGAAGCTATTAAAAACACTGCGCACCGCATTTCAGTAGTACTTTTAGGATTGTGAGCCAATAGTGATGATGATTTTATCCTTTCACATGGTTTTATTTGATGATCTACCAACTAAAGTCAACAAAGTAAATTCGAAAGCACTAGTTCGAAAGGTTAGATGAAGATATATTTTTCCAGTAGTAGGTTTTATTTTTTAGACCCATGTAAACTTTGATGCTGAATGTTTTAAGAAAAAACCCAAGAAATGTTTTGACTATTCCGGTAATCGTACCTGGAACTTTAGGAGTTCTAGCTACTATAAGTACGCTAAAAGCATATCAATAAAATTTTTCTGTCAAAGTAGAAACAAAGTTAAACCATCCGTAGAGACAAAGTCAATACTCATGACGCCACTTAAATTTTCTTAATCATCCATGATATTTTGAAAGTTACTCTACCTAAATTTATCACTGAGAAAATTCTCAACAAAAACATCAGACCTACGTGTCACCATGACCTATTTACCAGCTCTTGTCACAATCTCCGCGGTACTAGGGCATCATAATTTAACAGTCATGCACACGTAGCTTAACGGCGAGCACCATACTAAATTACCCATAAAAAACACATCGTTAAAGACGTGACATCTCGTTACCTTGGCAACTAATGAGGGAAGCATCTTCACGGGATCATTTTCTGTCAATATCACGATCGAAATTTAAAAAATGTGAGGGAAAACAAGAACTTAAAAATAAATTATCATTTGGAAATGGATTGTATTGTTGGATGACAGAAAGTGAATCAAAGTCACGGATTGAAGTATACATAACTATAGGCGTAAAAAGTATGATTTGATGATTCATCATCAAACTTATGTGGATTAGTGAAGCATAACGCTCAACAGGTTTGTTGCTAAACCTAACCTAAAACTAGCTAGTCTTGTAAATGCTTCATAACATTTAAGTAAATGTATGAATCTTTGTCGAATGACCGATTTGCTCGTAAGCATCATTCTCCTGCCTTTGTCCAAATGTATTTGGGGTTGCCACAGGATGTCTTCTTCCACACATATTATGTATTTGCCTTCCTTCTTTCTAGCCATTTCATCACATCGTTTCTGTGTCGATATTATATGTTTTAAAAGGTAGACTTATATTATCTGCTTATCATGGCAATGGCAATGAACATCATTCTCCAACACTGCAATTATCCAGACCTTGAAATTAAGAAGTGCGATGTAATAAAAGCTAGTTACAAATAATGGTCTATCTGACAAAAGATATAAAATAACGCAACAATGCTTGTTAGGACCTCCGCCTAACGGGACACAATTCTACTTTTAAATGAATTGCATACAATCATTAAAAATATTGAGACCCCCGCTGCGGTCTGTCGTCGATCAATTAAAAAAGTTACAAAATGCAGCTGAATACTCGTTTTTCTGAGCACACCGCAATAAAGGCCTTTAAAGAATTATATTGCAACGCTTCTACTAATTTGTTTCACCAATTATGCATAAAAATGAAGCCTGAGATTTCAAAACTAAAAAAATTTGATCTAGCAAAAACCTGTCTATGATTTCTGCGTTTTTCGAAACTCTACGCTTTAATTGCAGAACAATCATATTAGTTGGCAATTGTTTTTAGTTTCAGTGTCAACGAACCGAAATGTAACAAACAAAAAACATTCGAGAAAAATATTGGCTTATAATTTGATATAATTATATAGGATATAATTTGTTTATTTTTTACGCAACCTATAAAAAAGTGGTTAAAAAATGGCGGATAACACAGAAATCTGCAGAAAAGGACCTGGTGGATGCTAGAAAAAGAGACATTCAGCAACAAGTGAGAGAGAAGCTAGGATTACTGGTTGATGTTGTTCGGCCTAATTCTGGCACCACAAATGACGGGAATACTGCGCGAATTGCTTTATCCAACCAAAACCGCCAAATTTTTTCAGAAATCCTGGGCCTCGAGCAGTGGCTACTAGACGATTTACACGTCATTTTAACTGTTATGTCCAGTGGTCTACCAATCGATAGTAATAAATTTGGCGATTTTTGTAAACAAGTCGCATACAAATATGTAGAAAATTATGCCTGGCATCCAATGACAGTCACATTACATAAAATATTAATACATGGGGCCTCTATAGTTGAATCAACATCGCTTCCTATAGGAATGCTATCTGAGCAGGCATCAGAATCCAGAAATAAATTTTGGAGAAGCGATCGTGAACATCACTGTCGAAAAATGGATAGGGTGAAAACAATGACCGATTTATTCCATAGGGCCTTAGAGTCATCTGATCCAGTAATCTCAAGTGTACATATGCTTCAAAGACAAAAAAAACAAAGTAAGATCCCTTTGCCCGCAGCCGCGATCGCATTGTTAAAACCTGTGCCTCTCCCAGACTCGTTGGAAGAGCTTACTAGCAGTAATGAGGTTGGAAGTTATGGTGCAGAAGAATGTGTAGTGCTTTCCACCGAAGATGAAATTTAAAGACGGTATACTTTCGTCTTCTGTTATGTGACTAAGGCGATATAAAATAGTCAAAGCATTGTGTTTCTCTAATTATTCTATTCTATTTAACTCGGCTACGTAGCATTCGGGAAGCTGTGCGATATTTTCTCAACTGACATACCACATCATTATTATTATTATCTCCTTTATTTAACTTATTTCTTATTTAATACATTTTTAAATATTTTTATAAAAGATACAAAAACAAAAAAAAAAACATTTAAAAATATAAAAAATAGAGGCTCACCGGTATCGGGAACAGGGTCCAAGCTACCGGCGGTCAGGGCTCCAGAGAGAGGGGAACTCTAGCACACGAATCCACGCATGTAGGGGGCTTAAGCCATGTTTAAAAGCAGCAACATTTACATCTTGCTGTAAAGCTATGTTAATATTATTAAATTGTGTCGCAGTTAAATGACAGTAAGGGCAACGCATTTGAGATGATGTATCCAATATAGTATTTAATACTTTGCCATCAATGGCGGCCAAATGCATTATACATGAGACTTTTACTTTCTGTCCTTTTGATGTTTCACCTGATAAAGGCAAAAGATTTTTAATTTCGTCTTCCCTCTTCGATGTTTCTGATAATATCAGTTCCGCTGTTTCTTTTCTATACTGCACGCACACCGGTCTACAGTATCTATACGATTGTGGGGCTGGATTCCTCCAAAGTATGACATTATTTAAAGTTTTTATAATAATGGGATGTACGTAGTGGCTATGAGGCTACTTTCATCACTATCTTCAGCATCAGAAAAAGCCTGTTTATACAATGCCTGGCCACTACTCCCGTCAAAACCCCAGTTCCCTTCCAAAAAACATTCCAATTCTTGCAAAGAGTTTTGGTCACAGTATTGTGTAACAACCTCATCGCTTATTTTTAATATTCTGATAAAACTGTGTTGCAATAAATCTTGAAAACTGAGGCTTCTCTCTCTGATATGGTAATATTAGCTGGATAACAATATTTTTTAGCTGCTAACACCTTAAAATAGGGGGGAAATGCAGGGAATCCGTGATCTTGAAGATCCATATGTAGAAAATTGTAGGTCTCTATTGTTAATTTTCTATCTATTACTACGGACAGTGCTTCTTCTGTGGTATACGGCCGAGTACAATGTGTTATTTTTTTTAAAACATTTGACGCTGCATCAGGTGCTTCTAAACAAGTATAAATTACCTTTTCTAAATCTTTTGCTGGCTTTGATGGTATTGAAACATCGTTAACGGAAAGAGATGTAATAAAAGATTTAACTTTTTTAGTTAGAGGCTCTTGTTCCAATTGTGTTTGGAGCTTTCGACGCGATCTTAATTGCTGCCGATCACTTAAATTCACAAATGCACTACTTTTTGGTGAAAATGTTAAATCTCTAGTTACTATGAGCTGTCCGCTAATCATTATCTCACTTAACCAGGCTTTATGTTTATTTGTGAAATATTTTATAGAATAACTACATTTTTTATACTTAATGTTGCTTTTGGCAATAAATATAGAAAGAATAGGCCTAAATTCTTCTTTAGTTAAAGAAATATGGTAGTCGTTACCAAAATAATCAAATATTTTATTTACGATATCGGATGTTGACGCATTTTTTAACTTATTCGTGAATAATTTAAATACGTCAAATCTTGTCAACAATTTAGTTGTAGGCTCTCTATCAAATTCTTGTTCTTGTTCACATGCGGATAGTCCTTCAAAATAAACAGTGCCGGGATCGGGGCAATCCGAAGCTCCGCTTGTATAGGTGGTAGTTTGCTGACTAGCATGCGGGGTAACATCCACATGCTCCCCTAGTATTGAAGAGCCTTCAGGTTGGGGTTCAGAAAGGCATACCCCAGCAGAGCAGATCAGGCTCTGCTGAGGTAAAGGATGAATCTCGTCTGGCTCCATGAATTAAAAAAAATGTGCAAACTGAACACAAATCACAACAAACTCAAAGAACACAAACTGGTGGATGGCGGCTGCTCCCCTGCGTTACCGGGTAGGCTACCGTGCCGCCAAACAGACTAAAGCACAAGACTAAGAAAACAACATAAGCCCGAAGGCATTTAAGCATACAGAAGTACTCGTATGCAGGTCAAATACATAAATACTGTTGGGAGTTTTAGCCAGTAAAAACTGTTACCGCCTTCACCGCTTGGAGGTACTCCCAGCTTATGTTATTATTATTCTGAACATATATTTTAGCTATCATGTAGCAAGTAAGTGCTACAAATTTAAATAGATAATACTTATAAAATAAAGATCTTAATAAACTAGTGCGCTTCACCATTAACGATTGCATCACTGCTTACCACCAGGTGAGGTCGCAGTCAAGGACTTTGTAGTGTTTTATTATTTTAATTACAAAAATACATAATAACCTTCTTTTTTTAAGTCGGTTAAAAACGAAACCGTGCGTAAAATTTCATGTTCCTAGGCTCTGTAGTTTCAGCTGTGCGTTAGTATGTTAGCCAGTCAATTTCTTCTTTTTATATAGATAACGTCAGATCCGGATATGAACTATTATAATATAATAGCGTGACAACCCTAACGACGTAAAATACGGATCAAACTTAAAAATGTTGTGGTTTCTAGATTCCACGCAATTAGGATGTGTCATTTTTGTGGTAACGTAGGGAAGATAAAGGGCATAATTTTAGTATAAATAACTTTTCCAAATACGACGGAATTACCGAGAAAAAAAATAAAATCTAAAAACTAAAAACCTCGTTTAAGTCGGAATGTAACAAAGTTCTGAGGTTCATTTTTATTTTAAAATATGCAGCATAAAAAACGCCGTCGATGTTTCTAAGGTCATAATTGCGTATCATATTTAGTTTCAGAGAAATGTTTTTTTTTCTAAATACCCGGATGAAAAAAAGACGATTTTCAATAATTTCTATCTCAAAAACTAAAAATGCTAGTGCAATGGGGATACAAAATATTGCATTTGAATAACTTGAACTATCAGTTTTTAATATAAAAAGGCCATGTCCGAAAAATGGTCTTCATAAAACACTGTGGGTCGTCCCATTAAAATTCTTATCGTACACTTGGCATTTTTCCCTATTTTCCCTTCCTGGCGTATTAATTTATTAAGGACTCACCTTAATAAATGCCGAGTATTCAATTGACTATCATTTAGCTATTGCTCCGCCCAACAAGTACTTGTAGGTACCGTCTTTGCGGTCTGTTAATTACAAATTACGATATAATTTTCACTTTTACTCAAAGTCCGAAACTATATACAAATTAAGCGAAAGTGAATTCCTCTTTACATTCAACGCTTATTTAGATACATTATGCTAACTTTTAATTACTTTTACATACTCACATTATGAAGGTCAATGTCTTGAAATTAAATTAATTAATAGAAGTAGAAACCTTAAACAAAAAACTTGTAGAGATTGGAATTATTTACTACACCATATTTTTTTTGTGGGCGGACAAGATAGTGAAAAAAGTGCTCAGAAACTACAAAAACTTTATACCATGTAATATCATTGAACGATAAAGTCTACTGATACCAACTTGATTCTCGGCATGATATGGTTCGTCCCGTATGTCCTTTCATATTTAAAAGCTTACCTTCAATTTATTTTACAGACAGGGCTGAAAACTTGTGGACTATAGAAAGTACTATTTCAGCCCTACATATTTCATAGCAAAACCCTGTTAAATCTCCACAGAAGTTACGCAATTATCATCACCTTATGCAAGGGCTACATTGATACAAATCCTAGAAAAGTTAATGTTAACATAAAAAATTACCGTAATTTCAATTAGGTACTCACGAGTGTAGTACACCAGTAGGCGGATACTGCGTCAGTATACGTATGGTTTCGGGACTTATGAGTCAGTAAGTCATTACGACTTTCCAAATTAGTTACTACGCCATAATTTGGTTTTTTTCGATGCTTTATCGGTTTTACTTTCAAATGAGTTTGCTCAACCACACATTTATAATGGAACTATATACTTTTCTTATCACTATATTTGTAAGGTAGGCCCCGCAAGCGATCGCAAGCTAGAGCTTGAGGGATCGTGGGTTCTATTTTCAGGTGGGGCAAAGTGTTATTATGTTTATTAATCATGAATTTTTCAGTGGCACCTCGGTGTTTTTAAGTTAGATTGGCCACCATGACTGAAATTTGGTATGAGGATTAGATAGGTATAATATACTTTATTGTCGTTGTTTATTGTACACCCACATGGTACAATGGTAATATTCGATTAGGTATAATTATTATTTGTATGGGCATTGATGATTCTTTTACAATATTTTTTTTCTCATTAGTAATACAAATTATTGGCAATGCTCCAATGGGAGTATCCCCAATGAATCAAAACGAAGATAAAAAGTTAAACTGTAAATAGATGACAAAGTTACCATTACCACGGTGGGCGTACCACTCTCGGGTTACCGTCTGTTGCAGCCCGATAACATTGATGAGCATCACTATGTGAATATGACACAGACTGATGTGATTGGTTCGTAAATAGGCACGTAGTCAAATGCGTTAGTCACCTCCACCCTAAGATCCAGATGCGAAGTAACTTACTTTGCTTCTTCTTTTTAGTTATGGATATTACAGGCCATTTTTAGGATCATGTAAACTACCAGTGTGATGAGCACTATATATTGTTAGATATTTTTTATCAGGGATCTCGGTAGATAACTTGTAATCTTGAGCAATGTTTTTTTATAAATACAAGAGAAAGAAAGAAAGAGTAAAGAGATGAATGAAGCCATGATAAAAAGAATTTAGGGTAGGCCTGATGATTAGGATGACAATGCAATAAAAGAACTCTGTTTAAAAACATAACAAAATTAACAACCAACGCAATCCACTTTTTGCAACAATTGCAAAACTAAACTGCGAGTAACAAACTTACTTTGTTACCAAGCTTAAATAAAACCAGTCGCGAGGTACCAAGAGAGTATAGCTCACAACAAAGTAGAGAAAGTGTAACATAAAGAACTATTACCATCTGCGGCTTCCTTCATAATAAAGGAATCCATTGTGAAGACTGGAGAGCAAACCGAGAACTATGCAGTAAGGTCCTCAACCTTTGTGCTATTGAACGTGAAATGAACTTACTGAAGCGGTGCTTTTGAAATGTTATTGCCGATGTTGTTGGGGCTGTGCAATAAATTGTGCTCCATGCTGGTATGATAAGCGATAGACCGTTTGAAGTACGATTGCTATAAGTCCGACAAATAGAATATGGTTTATTGAACAACATGGAGTGGCATTCCCTGCCAGAGTCTGTATTTCGTGATAGCTACAACCTGGAAGTCTTTAAGTCAAGAGTGAATAGGTTTCTTCTAGGTCTTCATACTACATCGTCGACCACATCATCGCTTACCATCAAGTGAGATAGTGGTCAAGCGCGAGCCTATCAATAATAAAAAAAACAATGATTGTAACACAGCTCAAGTTACAACATCCATCTTTTTAGAAATCTTTAAAGGTTTCCGTATACAGAGTCGTCACGAGTTCACGACGCGACAGTACGACAACGATATGATACATAACGTACGTTTATGTATAAAATAACAAATTATTCACGAATTATATGTCTGTAGAACAATTTCTTTAAAAAAATGTGTTCCATTGTGCCGTCGCTGTTGTCGCTGAGGTAGCCATTGCGTCCATGTGAACGTACTTGCCTTTGGTAAAAATCGCTTATCGGTGTGATAAAAATCGAATTGCGTCAATCCATCAGGAAAGTTGCTTAAAATAACTTTTATCTTTAGGTGTGAAAAGTCCGGACTGAAGTCTGACCTCATTCTACAGTTTTTTTTACATTTTTGTTACATTTATACGCTGTTGTATACTTGGTAAATAACTAATGCACTAAATACATTAGTAGAACAATATAGCCAGTAAACTATATAATTTCTAACAAATAATAAGATGAGTTCACTATCTGCGTATACTCCAAAAGTTTATTATACAGTCAAAAACATTCCCATTGAACGACACTGAAAAGAAAAGTGAAGAGCGAAAGTATCTTAAACCAAACATTTTGCTTTAGTTGAATATTTACAATAGAAAAATTTATTGAACAAAGAGACTTAACGAAGGGAAAGTACAGTGAACCACGTTGACGGTGTGGCTCACAAAACTAATAAGGAAACGACGATTTACTTGTACTCTGGACGTACATTGCGCAATGAGAGCACTGCGGTCTTTAAGATGATTTTTTTCTAGAACTGGTATCCAGGACCGGCTTTTGAAATTAAGTCCTTTTGGATTGTTAAACTGTTGGTAAGTTTCTGTGTGTCTCAATATTCCCATGCACTATTTGCTTTGAAGCCACAGAACCGTGTGAAAAAATAAAATAGGTCTAAAATATTCTAACACTCTAATTTTATGGTCTGTCCCATTTGCAAAAATCTCTCTTTCTTCCTTAACTAATCCAAAGGAATAATAATACAGAAAAGTACTGACTGGTTTTTGGTCGAATTCATCAACCAGCAGCTAGCTCATATTTTACTCAAAAATCAATTGCAGTAGTTATTTCATTATTTCAAACATTCTTAACAACAGATTTTCGGTACTTATTTATATGCAGGCACATAATAATATTTACCCAAATTCAATACATTATACAAACCTAAACCACCAACTGTTTACAATGAGAACGAAAACTCCACGGCCATTGATACAACAGTAGTTGCATAACACCAATTGGTAATCGTATCAAAAGCAATTGAAGGGTCAACTGATCGGCTCGATCCGAACGATGACGATGATCCACTGCGTTTGTAAAGCGTTGCGTAAACAACTGTTGTACTGGATTGTGGGGCGTTAATATTTGTGGATCCCATATTGGACGAGATTAATGCTATAAACTTGAGTAGGTTGATGGTAGCAGTACAAATATTTTAACTGTATGCACTAAATCATTAAGCAGAGGTTTATCTATATTGTAAGCCCACATTTTTGCCAGTTAAATTAAAGTCTCATGGAACGGGACGCGAGCCTATTACAACTTTTTTATAGTCTTCTATGCCTAGTATTAATCTTCTTCATTTGTATTTTTGGAGTATTTTCAATGACTCCCTTTAGTTTATTTTTGTTTACATCGTTGTCTGTAAACCCTCTTGTTGTTTACCCTTTTGATATTATATTATCTTCTCCCAGATATTTTGGCCTATATTTTTATTCGAGGACACCACACTGATAAGTGTTCTAGCGTTCACGGTACTGAATCAAGACGGTTGCTAAGGATTTACTAATAACTATCAATGGACAATCGTCTTAATAATCAATAATGACTTTATCTTTAGTTATCTCTGGATTAAAATTAGCATTCAGTATTATGCCATTATGGATAGATTTCTTTCAATATTACTAGTTTTATATGGATGTTACTGCAAAAAGTTTTATATAACACATGATTGTATGCTGATGTATAATTAATTGCATTATACGTGATACACGTGCATAATGGTACAACGATCACGATCAGTATTATTCCGTTTGAAGGCATGTCCTGCGCACATCGGGTACCTATTACATCAATGTTAGAGATATAATGTTGAACAGGTTGGGCAAACATCGTCTCATCATCTTTTATACTAATATCTATCTGTACATTGTAATGTACCTTCTAGATACAGAACAGTTTGTTAAAACTAAGGTAATTGGTCGACTAATTACTAGATACTCTGAATAAAGAACAGGTTTTGAAGAAATTCTATGCTAAAGTCTGTTTCTGACAATTTAATAAGGTTCCAACATTAAACTACGTACATAATTATATATTTACGTACTTAAACCCTTTGGACTGTACTTAGACCATAGAATCTGTTTAAGCAGAAATAGAAAAAAATACAAAGTGGTACCCTGGATGTAGTGGATCCTGCACTTTTTTCAACTGTTACTCGTATTTTCCGTCGGCGCAACGTGTTTTCTTCCATAATCCTCTATTAGTCTTCATCTCAAAAGTCACCCCCATAACCCCCTTTCTAGTTTTATCACAATAAATAAAGTCCATCCATTATTTGATCGCTTCTTTCCCTACATCCTATACTCTTATTACCTTATCTAAATTAGTTAATACAATACAAATACCATAAGTTACCACATTATCCGATTGCTCTAATTATTCAGCATTAAAATTAAAATGTCAACAAGCTATAAAGAAATTATTCAATGAACAGGAAGTTTTAATTGCTTATTTAAATGTAACATTCTAACATTTTCTAATCTCTTAGGATTACGTTCTTTACAAATGACATCTTCGGTCATCGACCATGTTTGCATAACGTTATTGAATATCGATTCATCTACATTAGATACAGAATTATCTTCTTAATAATGACTTAATCTATTCCTCTACGGTTTAAATGATAAATTAATTCTTCACGGTTTCCTCTTCTTTATTTTCCTTATTAAAGTCAATTGCCCTCGTTAGTATACTTACTGCCTGACTACGCTTCGATAATTAGCTATCGAATATCATTATTGACCAAAATACGAGTAACAACACTTAAGATAGGGTGATACCAAAATACACTACAGATCAAAAGAGAGAGGTTTTCAGTAGACGGGGCAGTATGTATTAGTGACCCTTCCTTTATACATTTCGATAAGCGATTTTTCTAAGCGATATTGCAAGTACGTTCATATGGACGCAATGCGATGCAATCCGACGGCTTTGCACTTGAAATTTGCATAAAAAATAGAATATAAAAAAAGAAATTGCGTCGCGGCATCAGAATGGTCCCTTACAGTCTAAGTGATATTGCTTAGCCGTCTCCAAAGACACATGGTAGCTGGTCTTGGTATTGTATCTTTGCCAATAACAATACACATATTTACATTAACAAAGAGCATCATCATCATCAACTTTCACCGATTGTCATGTTTTATGACATTGCCAAAATACGCAACATAATTACAATACTTCTTTTGTTTTTCATATAATTATTACAAACATCTTATGAACAGTCAAAATTAAGTAAATTGTATTTAAAAAGGTAGAGATTACAATCGCTATTAAAATGTTCTAAAACCGTTCTCCTGCCGTTTCGCAACGTGTCGAAAACTGAAATGTTACAAGTCGTATGCATAATGCACAGTTGCCAAATATCATGACATTATACGGATGTCTTAAGATATAATGATATCGTGATGACAAACAAATAATGTAACCTAGTTTCGTATTCAAACAGGATGACGAGAAGTTACAGAAGCTTTCAGCTAATGATGTGCTCATAAATACATGAAAATCAGAAATTCATTCATTCACTGACAGATTAGGCACAGCTTAATCGGAAGCCTGAATTTTTACCGCAAAATCCCATATAACGAGGGTAAGGAAGGTATTTTGAAAATGATTGCCATTGTAAAATAAAATATTTTGATAGGTGGTAAAAGTTTGTATCGAAATCCGACATCTATGCCGATTTGAAACTCCAATGAGCACACGAAGCGTCATTCCAAAAGCGATGGTAATTGTCGAAATAGGAAAATGTAAGACGCTTGACATTCCCATACATTGTTGTCATTTTTCCAATCGCTAGCGCGACGCTTTGAATAGACGCTAGAATGTCGTTTGTCTAGTGTCTCTGTGATAAAAGACGAGAAAACCAAAGACAAAAGTTGTCATTGGAACTTGACAGAAGCAATTTTGTCAGCAGACTGTTTGACGATGGTTAAAACTCACACTTAACACTAACTTTCATTTGGTGACAAATTGGCTTCATTAATTTGGATGTCAAGTTTAAGATTGTGACATATTCAAAATGTTATTTGACCTACTAATGCAAAAGGTTTCATTCTTATTAAGCTCAATGGCAAACGTAGAAGGGAGGCCTTTGGTTTAGGTAGAGCGACGATCTTCGCAGGGTAGCAGATGGATGAGAGTTACCGAAAATCAAGATGACTGACTTGCAATTGGAAAAGGATATGTTTAGCAGTGGACTGCTTTATGTTGATGATGATAAAGCTCAATGGAAAATCTATCAAACGATGCCTTTATAAAAATACAGACAACATAAAACATATGCATGAATACAAACATTGGGAAAAACCCGTTACAAAATGATAGCAATGACAAATGACAACTGAAAAACAAGCAATTGACAGTCGCTATGGAATCGTTCCATGAACCATTAAATTACACATGCAGACGTAGCCGACACAAACATACAGGCATGCAACTGAACTACGATTGAAAACCAAATAGAACTGCGTTTCTGCATGCACTTGTGTCAATAGACAAACACAGATGACACTAAATAGATAGACACAAAAGGATGTACGGCACAAAATAATCATAAAGCCGCAGACTAAATAATCTGAGTGTAAAATCGCAGCGAAACGCACTGATTTTTCAATCAGATTGATCCCTTGAGCAGCTTTTTCTCGTCGATACTCTGAATTGTTGTCGATACTCTGTTGTCAGTAGGTTGTGAGATATTTTTGACAGTTAGCCGATGTATAAAATTCAAAGTATACAGTTCCGAACTACTGTATTCCCAGGTTAGCTCACCCGTACCGTTTTTATGGTGATTTGTCCACCTTTCGTCCTGTTTTGTTCTTGGCTGAGGACCTTATGGCTGCGTCAGCGAATAGTATTGCCGGAGCAATACTGGCCACACATAATATTTAGAATCTATATTTGCCATCGAAACTCTAAGAAGAAGAAGAAGATGGTGATTTGTGTTAACTGAACCTTCGTCATTTGTTTACCCAATGCCAATACTAGGGTAGGCAATTTGGAAAAACACGGGACTAATAACAACTATCGCTCACGAATACGTTGCGACTGCTGTAGGGTTGTCACTGACTAAATCATGAAGATTTATTATTTTGTTAATGGAACTCTGTAATGACGGTCGTGTGTGTCTGGTATAATTATATGTATGATCGACAGCGACACCTATGAATCTTTTGTAGAAGTTTTGTAGGTACATCAGACTCTACTAATATTATGAGTGTACTCAAGCGAAACTGTGACGGGCTGTTAAGAGACTATTGGGAAATGGCCAAAAACTTTACTTTTCTTACAGAAATTAGAAATAACCAAGTATTGGAAGACAAAGGTGGTCTGGCGGCGAAATGGGCAGATTATTTGTTGCCATCTCAGGCGGATCCTGGATGAGGCTAGCGGAGGATCTTTATGTTCGGCACAAAAAAGAGAGGTCATTTCCAACAGTAACATTTCCACATATAACAGAAAGTTAGTAGTTAAAATTTTCGACACAATGTAAAAATTGTTTGGAAATAAATATAACATAATACAGTGAGCAAAGACGTGCTGTGGTTTATGTTTATGATAATTCATGTTTGACCTAGCTGGATACTTGGCCAAAAAAGACAAAGCACACAATCGTCTTCTTTCAGAACTAAAGAAGACATGTGTTTACTTCCAGGAGCCTTCCAGAGCCTATGACATCTTAAATTCATCATGACTCCTGTGTGATGGCGTGATGTGTGATTACTTCGGCCACCGTATACGGCGACCGCTTTCGGTAGAACCAGCAGCCTTATTGCGTAAGTGAATTTGGCAAGGCAAAAGGCAAAGAATTTTAATAATCGACCAATCACATGCCAGATGAAAGACGCGATGTGGGTTTCCGTCTTAGCGATTGGTCCATTTTTCATAATCTTTGCCCTTTGCCTGGCCGAATTCATTTACGCAATATGTCTGCTGATCGATTAACCGAATTGGGCTGTTTACATTAAGTCGGTCCGAATACGGCGATCGTATACGTTTAAGTTATCGGTTTACCGGATTCGGCCGAACCAAAAACCCGATCACATTAGTCAGTGACCGAATACGGGCTGCAACCAAATCGGTCAAAACGACCTAAGACAGCGGCGGAGCTATACAGGACGAATAGCACTATCCCCTTTTCACAGCGGAATGAAGAAGACAGTTTGGGTCACCAAATACTTAGCATACCATCACACAACCTAGCGTGTCATCCCAACACAAATAACAAGGAAGGAGCAAGTGCAATAGACAATAAATCAGCTATCGGTAGTCGACAGCCCTGCCGTGTGATGAAGAGCGTGGGTCTCGGTCCAGCGCACCGCTTTACGCTTTCTCCAGCGCAGCCATTCCTCGCTGCTCTGCACGACATGTGTGCATACGATGTCACGTGGCTGTGGAGCGGGGACAATGGCCAGGATGCCATTAGACTATCGCTATTTCTTTCTGGTAGGTAAAACCAGAGCATCAATTTGCCTAGCCTCTACCCAACTGTGTTGGGGTCGGCCTACTGACGCTTACGAATGTGCAACTAGATTTATCTTTTGTTTGACAATTCAAAAGTACCTTAAAGTTTGCCCTAGTCGAGGACACGAACTATTTTGTGCGCGGGGTTAAAATGCATGCTATCTCATTTGACAACACGTGCGAAAGAGATAGATGCTGTAATGAGCAGTAATAAGCTAGTTCGTGTACAAATACACTTTTGAATTTTTTTAGCGAAATGGATGATGATTTAGGACGAAAACGAGCGCGCGAAACTTTATAAACAGAACTTCGGGCATATGGATATCATGAAAAAACTACTAAATGTATCTGTTCAAAATAAAATTATTTGCATTGTTAAACTACTAATCTATCCCTGTTTTGCAATTTGCCTTCTTCTTATGGTATTTATTTGCGCCCAAAGATGCATAAAAATTAGTGTTGAAATATGGAACTTTCTACGCTTATAACTTTTAAATATATTTTTATTTTACTTTTTGTTGCCATACAGGGCTAGATTATGATGAGACAAATTGATATCATTTTTTTTATTTTGAACGTACACCATCAAACAATGGAGTAATCGCCAGACTACGTTTGTATGGAAGAATGACCGACTAGGGTAACCTTAAATGGTTTAGTTGAAATTAAATATTTTGATTTTGTTCATTTTGATTTTGCTTTCAGTGTAACCAGATGCCGCTCAATACGAGTATTTTAGACGGGGGGACTGCCTATCTGACCTCCACAACCCAGTAGCTGAGTAAAATATTTACTCCTTGAAAAGACTAGTGTCAACTTTGTCTTCGGCCTACCCGTAACTATTGTCAAAGATCAAATAAGAGAAGAAAGAAAGTAGTATATTATGCAACTGGTGAATAAAGGACGGATTTAAAGCGAGGGCCAGAGTGATTAAAAGTGCTTTTTATTCGTATTTTCAGTGAATAAAATAAGCTTTTTAGAGGTGGAATGGTATAAAAAATGTTGTAAATTCATTTTCTGCGTTTTACTTGTATCTCATCAACATTACAGCGCTAGTACACCTCTTTCTAGCAGGTACTTAAAACAATAAAGAGATGAAAATAGACCTGAGCGCTCTAATATCTTTCTATCTCGTCTGACAGATGATTGGGCAAGCGATACCTCGCAGCCTCATGCTGATTTTTAGATCTGCTACAATAGCCAGGATGCAGTTGGACTATTGCTATCTTTTTATGGCAGGGAAAACAAGAAAATATTGGAAGAAGAATTGAGCAGTCGAATCTCTCTGTATCTGATCTCATCTGATGCTGGTTGTTGGACCTGGTGTGATACCGTTGGACTATTGCTATTTCATCACTCTCTTGCCTTTACCCTAATCATATTGAGGTCGGCGCAACATGTTTTCTACATCCATATTATACTTCTCCATCAGTCGTCATCTTAGTAGTCACCCCTTTCTAAAAGAATTACACCGTTTTCCTTGAACACACCTTCCTACCCAAAAAATTCCTCACAACACTTTTCTCATTCCTCCACATCACATGCCTATTGCTAGATTATTTCTGGCAGACAAAACAAGAGAGATATGAATGATTTGAGCTGTCAAATTGCTCATTAGTTGACCTGTAGTTGAAGACGGCTGGCAAAAGATAGAAGGATTTAGTAGTTTTCCGTGAAGAACTGTCCTTATATCGGCATCCGCCAAGGATTAGGACGTGAAGATGGCAGTCGTACCATGGTACTAATAAATTCAAAGCTACTGCTTCTTATTACATTTGAAGGGTTAGTTAGCATAATAGACTAGACGCGAGTGTTTATCAGCTTAAGAGTAGAGATGATCGTTCCAACGGTTCCTTGATTTTAAGTTGTGAATATTACCTTTCTTCTATTCTAGCCCTCCACACGCATTCTGAAACAAACAAAAATATGTATTATTAGCTAAGTTTGTATGTATTTGCTGCTGAAAATCTGTCTGAACAACACGCAAATCACCTGAAAAGGTGCTCACCCTCAATTTACGTAAAAGTGTAACAAGCTTCATGAAAAATGACGTGAACAAATAAAATAAACACATGCCTAACCCGACAATTACCACCACCACCTTATTCGATGATCGCGTGTACCAAAGTCAACAATCGGGACATGTACCCTATGATCAACCAGTACGAACTGACCTACATCCCCCCAAAAACAAAAACTAATCATGGGTCATATAAAAATGGATATTCGTCAAAACACCTTTAATACGAGTTTAAACACTATGACCTACCTAGTAAGGGGTATTTTACCATGTAATCTGTGTGTTAAGGCTTTGACAGACAAAGGGGTGGACATCAAAGGTGATCGACCTATTTTTTATACGATCGTCGGTCAACGGCATTGAGGTATGGTCAATTAAAAAGCATTATTTTTATGAAGAGATTCTAGCCGGATATTGGTTGTTAAACTCTTTAGATAAATGTTGTAGATTGTAAGTTTTACATGCAAACATCGCTTTTATTCAGTTGAGTAACATTGACTTTTGTATGTTGGACATAGATAATTAATGACAGTATCGTCGGAAGTGCTTATATATATATTATATGCAAATAATATTTCAAGAAAGGATCGTTCTTTGGAGCGCTAACTTATAGAACTACCATAACACACCGGTATTTATAAGTCAAAGTACTAGGCTCGCAGAAACGGCAAGAGCTTACGCAACAACCAACCAGACAGGCTAGTTGGGCAATCCTGGCTGTAATTAGGAGCAAAGCACAGAGCACTACCCATGTTTACTAAGTTTAACAACCGGTACAAACTACTTCTTAGATATTCTATAGGAAGGAATTAAAATTTAGTACTGGGCAGTAAAAAGAAAATATCGCAGTCGTTAAATTTAAATCGACCAGAGGCTCTAAACAAGTGGCATTCGATGTCAGCGAAGACGTTAGTCGATATGTCAAAATTGTAAGGGATTGATCACGTGTTTTTTCGATATAGCTTGTCAATCCCATGCAATGCGCACGGTTGGCGCTGTGGTTGAGTGATTGACTGATGCGCTGTCACTTGTCTAGGGCCTCTAGAGTATTGGGTACTGGACTTGGATTGGAAAAATTCTTTGGATTAAAATCTTTATTTTCTTATAATCACCACCATTTTTCCAAACGTTTTCGTCTGTTCACGAAAAAAATATATGTTGAAATTAATGTTAAGTAAAAGTGACAACATGCTTAATGTGTTGATCATGTCGGGACGACAGAACAAGTATATTGAAAAATCATTTGAATCATCATACTAGTAAAACAAATAAAACTAAAGAAAAACAAAAATAATCAATACCTAGGAAGCTTCTAAATCTCAGGATGAAAATGATAGAAAACTGCAATTCGCTTCCTAGTCTTTTGTATCACATGTGATATCATTTGGCATCTACTTGGCCAGGAGAACAGAATCAAATACTTGGAATTCTCAATTCAATGGCAATGTTCGTCCAAGAGTTTCTGCTTTCCATTTTCAAATCACAACTATAGAATCAAATTGGGGTTCTCAATTCAATTGCATTGTTCCTCCAAGAATAACTGCGACCTTCGTTCGATTTTCAAATCACAAGTACAGAATCAAATTGGGGTTCTCAATTCAATTGCAGTGTTCCTCCAAGAATATCTGCGACCTGCGTTCCTTTTCCTATTTGCAAATCACAAGTAGATACCGAAGTTCATCTGACTAAAGTAGGTACATCTACGGGTGTTTCCGTGGCTCAGTTGCAAAACTTTACAAATGGCGTCTTCGTGCAATCGCTTCGACTCTTGGCTGCACGTTCACTGACGCTCGGCTTGCCTAACTGATCTCAGATACCAATACCTATGATTTGTTTAGGATCATTTAGTACGTATTGTTTGTTTGGGCGTGTTTTTCTTACGATGTTTTCCTAACTGTATACGGTAATCCTAGAAACATCATATGACAAGTAGCAGCCAAGGCAAAAAGTATGTATCTTTTCTTAAATCATATTTTAAACTACATGAAATAAATACATTGTCAAAAGTGAGACAAAAGTACCACAGAAGAGAACGGAAGTTTGTTCGCTGTAGGTACCCGGAATCATGGAAGGCCAGCGGCTTCGTGCCTTGCTTGCGAGACTGCGACAGTATTATGAAGTCTTGGTACTTTAAGACTACTACCAAGAGAACAAATCGTAAGATCTTTTACAATAAACTATTGTGTTCATTATAAAATATGGATATCTAATGAAGAACCAGACATAAGTGCCAAAGCCACATCTAGGTTATTTATCTCTTTACTGAATTTAGAAGGATCCTAGGTATATGGAACAAGAAACGTTTGTTTGACAATTCAAAAGTACCTATGTATGGTTTAGTTGTTTTTTTTTAATACACTTGTTTAACAAGGCTTATAGGCTAGACTAGAATATCAACGAATATGTCAAGCCTTCATTGTTTCCTCGCACGAGCTAAATTGAGGAAGGAAAATGAGAATATGTTAAGGCAGGTCAAGATTATCTACCTACTCATGCTGTACATAAAGCCTTGCTGAATATGAACGAACATTTTAAAAGAAATGATTCTTCGACCAAGGGTTTTACGGTACGAGTAATACGTAAATCCTTACATAGTATAAAACAAACTCGCTTCCCGCTGTCTGTCTGTCCCTATGTATGCTTAGATCCTTAAAACTACGCAACGGATTTTGATGCGGTTTTTTTTAATAGATAGAGTGATTCAAGAAGAAGGTTTATATATATACCACCTTCCTCTAAAAATGCCTGTGCCTAAGCTAGAATTGTTTAGAAAAAACTGTGCATATATGGCACCTCTCATATATAATTCTCTGCCCAAAGGAATGACTGACCTGCCGTATGAAAAGTTCTGTAGTGCCTTGCGAAAATGGTTAATTGAAGAGAGCTTCTATAGTCTCAAAGATTTTCTAAATAAAAGCAAATGCCGATTTGGTGCCCACTAAGCTACTGACTCATCCCTATGTTTGTGACTTGGTTTTTCATTCACTCTAAGTCAATTCAATTTATTGTAATTCAAGATTTACCTAGATCTAATACTCGTGTCATTGTATATTAAGTATTATTTTGCATGCCCAAATGAGGGTGAAATATGTTATGTGCTACACCTACAAAACTGTAACATCTTTTGTACCACCATATTTCTGGCAAATAAACGATTTATTATTATTATTATTACATATATAATTCACGCTGGCGAAGCTGCTGGCAGAAGCTAGTAAACTATAATTTACAAACAGGCAGATCTAGAAAACATAAAGTTAAGGTCCTTCTGAATCACTTGCCATAAAACGGGTACCACCGAGTTCCCCTTATTTTGTGATTCACATGAAAATAGCTGCACAAAATGCACCTATTTTTAGGGTTCCATACCAGAAGGGTCAAAACGGAGTCCTATTGCTGTCACTCACGTGTCTGTCGGTCTGTCTGTCTGTCTATCCGTCGTCTGTCAATTATGTTTTATAGCTAAATGGTTGGAGTTACAGTGTTCAAAATTTTTCTGTATAGGTAAGCATTTTGTTGTTTGAAAGCCTTACTAATTGCCAGAAATATTTTTAAATGTTTTTAAGGCGGGCTCCCATACAGATAAAGGGGGGTGTGAAAATAATAATATTTTACTGCATCGTTTAGGGTATCGTTGTTTAGAGCTCGTTGGGCAGATAAATACTGTATTAATGTTTATATATTGATAAATCAGATGTTTTCTTTGAAATTCCCTTTTTTTTCCTATTACAACCAAATTGATTTTGCGGTTTGGTACGGAGTCCGAAATATGCGAAGTCCGACACGTACTTGGCCGGTTTTTTTTTAATGTAATTCTACGTAGGTAACATGGGTATGTCTCAAATCTGGGCCAGCCTAATATGGGCCAGTGCATATTATGACAGGCTGACTCACTGACCAACCACATCACTTCAATCTCGAATCATATTTGTCCCGCCGTTTATTGCATTTCGAATGTCAAACGAAATTGATAGACTGATTCCTTTAAATATGTAACTACGAAATGATTTCAAATGTATGCTCTTATTTATAAGTTATAGGTAGTAAAAGTGAGAGAGTGAGTGAATAGAGTAGTGTAGTTTAGTTTTTCATTAGTTTTTCCGACGGTTTCACTTGTGTTACCTACACAAGTGAAACCGTCATTACATTTATCCGGGATGAAAAGCAGCTTACAGCACTAAGCGCTGGTTTATTAGGTACTTTTAGAGATTGCCTTCTACTAAGCAACAAACAATTTTCTATCTCTAAATAGTATTAGTTTAGATAATAACTGAACGATTTATCTAAACAGGAAAGTTTAACATACTCGGACAGTAATCTAATTACTAATCATAACTGACAATAAATTATCCTATCAATAACATTTAATACATTTATCAATATCCTATCGGTCTTAGACGTAACGGCTTAATCCAATTCCATTGATTAATTGTTTATCGGTTCTAGAATCGTAGACCTAACAAAGTGTGACTTACCTGAACTAGCGGGAAAAAAGGAATTGTAAATCACATCAAAAAAACAACTGTATAAAAAGGAAACTAAGAGATGGAAACAATTTTACGTAGAAAATAAAGAAGGTGAAAAATTAAACCGAGAAGTGTTTATACAAATAACTTCTTCCACAGAAGACTATTTAAGGCAACAAACTCCAAAAAGTAGATCACGGTATCGACCAACCACCAATGATAAATAGACCCACAGCTTCTATTTAAATAAACGGTAACAATAGTTTCTCCCAAGATAATTTTAACAAAACAATAGTACATTTATATTCACGTAGATATTACTCGTAATATAATGTTAGTGGGTCAAGTTTGACATTTATATTCCGATCTCTCCTTATAAGCCATTACTTAGCCGTGTACAGATTGGATTTGTAGCCATTTATATCATGGACTTATTAAATATAAATGCATGTGCTAAATGCATATACATCAGGAGTGTAGAACATATTTAAATTTACGACACAGGGAGTTAGTATTTTTTATATATACCTTTGATATTCAAGGAAAGTGCTATGTTTATTTATTAGGAAAGTCTGTGTCCGAAATATCAAAATTACGCAGAAAAATGCCTCCACCACAGATAGTCATAATAATTTCAAATACTAGAAAAACTTAGTGTCAACAAAATGGAGCTTTATTTGTTAAGCTTTTCAATATTATTCATATTTTGTGCTGAATCTATAATTTGTGGAATCACGTGAAATGACATTCTCTAAGCATTGTTAACTTCTGAAATAGCATAAGTTCAATAATATACACAGTTGATGCAATTGCAATTATCTCTATAAATAATGTTAACAACATTTAACCGTGTGGTAATAATAATATTTCTCGTGACATAACGATTGGAGTTTATCGCTTAATAAGTTGTATATAATCATATTTTGAATAAATTCAATTCGAAACCATACAGCAACAATTTCAGAAACAAAAAAACATGACTGCTTGCAATATTCCCAAATTATATCATAATAATTAAAAATTCAAAAGAATATCTCTAAAAACTAAAATCACTTGACTGTAAACAAGCGTCAAACATTATAATATGCATGTATACGAATGCGCACATAACATTTCCTTATGAGATTACAACCTTGAATTTTTTGCTCTACGACCGCTTAGATGTTATATAAAAGCTATCAGCTGACTTGACAGTTCCGTTTATTATTTAAATTGATAATCGTGATGTGCAAAAGCCTTTTGGTTCGATTGGGTCCATCTCTGAACATAAATCTGCTATGGGTTGAGCTTTTTGAGATGTAAATTTTACAGCAAAAGATCGAATAAAATATCGTCAATTGAGCACAATCTATAAAATATGGAAAAAGCATCTACGTCATAAATTGAACACTGCAATTGCAATGAGCGACTTGCTAACGAGGATCAAATCCTATAAAAGAATATGGAAATAAGTGTGAAAAATATAGGAAAGGAATGTTTTACAAAAATCATAAAATCTGCCTTATCGCCATTTATATTCTCGTCTTTAGTATAAAATTGATCTTTAGGCAGATACCTGATATTTTAGTTTACCTTGTGGAAGCCACAAACCACAAAATTGGTGAGGTATTGCTAAACATAATGCTCGCCAGACTTGATACGAAACTATGCACATTTATAATTAACAAGAACAGGCCTTCACACACTGAAAAAGATCTAAACATGTTAGTTATTTTCCAAGACTTGCTTAATATCTGGCAACTACATATAATTAAGATACTGAATAGTATAATTATAATAGAGCACAATTAAACCATAACGAAGAGTAAATAAAAAAGAGGTGATAATTCGATAGTATTTTTCTCATGAGACTTCAGGAACAGTAAAAGTTAACAAAACGTTTAGAACCAATCTAAAAAAGTTCAAATCCAAAAAAGTGTAAAAAAGCTCATAAACACTTTAGAGGGCTGGTATAAGCCGGTGATGATGACACCTACCAGACTTCAAACTCGGTGGCATGAGAGTGTAGAGCTTAAATGATGATGATAAAGCAGTAAATTACACTGTAAATTGCAGTAAAACACACTGCAATTTGTAGAAAACTATTATTAAACACCACTTAATTCAACAGAAAGTGGCATCAACCTTTTCCTTACTCTAAAAGCAAGGATACCACCAGATGTGACGTGTGAGTCACGGCTCAACACTGCAGTAAGCGATCGAGCGTCGACCATTCAAGCTTGTCGATCGTCGTTTCTAAATAACAACACTTTTGTCCAGCTTCATTGGATCATCATTATCATGGTGTTGGCTTTAGTCTGGTCAACTATGCTTCTCCAAGCTGACCTGTGTCCAGTCTCTCTCCAATTTCTTACTCCAACAGTTCATATATCTTCCTATCCGTCACTTTTTTTTTTGGCTTTTCATATTTTGAATAGTTTTTGTGTTGGGAGATGAATTCAAGATTTTGAATTATGTGTAAATGACGTAAATGGCACAAAAATGAGAAAAGTTTCTTTACGTAAAAAGATTATATTTTTTGTACATCATGTCATCAATTACAAATATGGTCATAGTAAAGAGCCGAGATCCAAAGTCACCCAACGTCCAATTTGAAGATACAATTTATGGAATTTGGGCGCCTCTTTCTTAGAATTCACTGAAATAACAATATTTGCAGTTTTAGATTTAATCTCTCAAGGAAAATCCAAACACAGTTAATTTGCGCCATTACTGAGGTGGCATTATTATTATAATTAGTGGTGATGCCTTCTAAAAGCCAATTAATATTATCTTGATTATCTAAAATTATAAAGTAATAGTTAAAATCAAGATTAAAATCTTGTGATAGGAATGTGATTACCAACATTATGAATAATTCTTTAATTTTGTACGATTATGAAAAAACAGTTAAGTAAAAGGAAAAATAGAGTTAGACGTCAAGACCCATAGATAACAATATTGAAATAGAGCTCTGTTATGATTCTGGTGTACCTAACTATAATAAAGTGTAGGTATTCTATCAGTATCTTACTGATTGATGAATTCAAAGATGATGATATTTTACGCTTAAATCTTATAAATATTCATGAAAATGATTTAACTGTAAATTAAAACTGTATAGGAAACAAATCAAAAGAATTTCCATCAAACATCGGTTATGTTTTATGTCTCGATGAAAAATAACAGTTGAAACATAAAAATTTCATGCCAGTTGGAATCAATTGTAATCATTTTCTCTAGCTGTATTTTTATTGTTTAATTAATACCTAGATTTTTCACGATCATTTCATCAGTTTGTCATTAAATATTTGGAATTTCTTTATCGACGATGACCAGCAGAAAAGGTAGAATAACAAAAAACATAATGGAAAGCAATACACAACATATTACACCATAGCATGACTGCAAAATTGCAAAAATTATTTGGACAAAATTCATATTCATTTTCTACTACACAGATATTCCAAATATGTTTTTGAATATTCCTAATACTTCAGATATATAATATAAATAAACTACCCATCAATCAGTCGATAAAAAGGAGTTACCAATAGAAGGATTATACAATAAGAAACCTGCTATGACCATATAAATCAAATGAGTCGTTTACTCATTTCGGGTGCGCGCGATCATAGAGAAGAAAACTCACGCGCGTCCTAGCGTGCACAGAGAGAAATCATCGCAGTTATGCATATTTATAGTCTATGGCTTTCTCCCTCTAGTATTTGATATGCTCACACAAATAATGTAATGTGTTTAGCTGTTAATTCGATTATATCGATTACTTTTATTAATGTGATGATAGATATCATAGCTTGGTTTGTTTATTTTTATTTATTTCCTTATGCGATAACGCAATGACCAAATTTTCTACGGAATTATAGCAAGAAAATAAATCACCTGCTTCTGGAAACCTTTATTGTATATTGCCACTTTTTATTGAACTTTCGGTAAATAAAAGGTTCTTAAAGATGGCCATAAATAATTAGAAGACGTCATATTTGCTGTTAAACAAACTCGTAAAAATTTATGACCAAAACAAATTTGTTATAGGTCGTTGTTTTAGTAATTTTGAAGGGCTCTTAAATCTATTAGATGAACAATAATATGACGAAGACTACTATTTTATTGATACTTTGTTTTGCTCTCTCAAAACCACTGCAAAACATATTATTTCCGGCAACAACGAGGCTGGAACAAGGAATCATGTTTTTCAAAAGTCAGTCAGTGATAGCATGACAGTTGACAGAACGATATGGAGGGAAATATGGGACAGGCTCTAGACAAGTGGCATTCGATATCAGCGAAGGCAATAATAGTCGATAGTCGAACTGTCAAAATGTAAGGAATTGATCTCGTAATTTTTCGATATCACTTGTCAATCCCATAAAATATCGGCATTTCGACAATCGCCATCACTGATACAATGACACTTCGTCTAAATCCTCAGGAAGATGATGATCATGACGTATTTCCAAAATCAAATCAAGAATAATGTAGATACTGACTTAAAAACGAAACTCAAACGCAGCTAATATAAAACAGCCTTTGTCATACATTTGAGAAACCAAGTACTAAAGTTATGATTAACGGTGAACAACGCAATGTAACCTTGGTCACCGCTCTCCGCAAACTGACCATGAAATTAAAATGTTGCTAAAATTATGTTTTGTTTACCATTGTGCCTCTGGGACACTTGACTTCTGCGACCAATTGTTGGGCAGATTTATTATTGGAGAGCTGTACTTTACGCAATATTGACATCGTGGATTCGTGGACATAGGTTACTGGTGAAGAAACAGGCCGAATAGCGCCGGTGATTTGGTATGGCTGTTACAAAATTTCCGTCCGGTAGTGTTTTAAGTAGGGAAATTCGAGTGAACCGTTGTTAAGGTATTTGGAGAGTCTGCATTTTGATGTCGGGGGATCGATTCTGGTCTGATACTCAGCCATTAAGGGTGTAAAATAAAGATTTAAAACAAAAAACTTTAACTAACAGCAAGTAAAACTAAACGTCATCTCGGTCAGCATGACTGCGGGTAACAGGATGTGTTAAAACGCAACAGCATTTCTAAACACTCGGACGGCTTGGTATCCCGCTATAAAAAACCAGGTTCATTCGCTTTGGCCCCGTGACCAATGAGGCAATGATGTTGCCACTGCATAGGTGATTGCTGTTGAGTAACAAGTAATAAATTGGGAGCCTTATTACATGTAGCATTTTTAGACACTGTATTATTTGGACACAAAGAAGTGTCAAACCATTTGATGAAGTATTGCAGACGAAGTCACAGTAATGTAAGCGAGGTATTGCAAGGTATTTGCAGCGATAGAATCGTCTTAAGAAATCGTTTTGTACGGTCACAGAACAGATTGGAAGTATACTGAAATACATTATGAGATTTTCTGTAATACTTTACAACACTCGATGCCTGGATAAAAAATCTAACATGAGATGTTTTGTACGTTCAACTGTCCCATCACTTCAGCCTACCCACTAAAATCGAAACCGAAAATATACGAGAAAAATTGGAATAGAAAAATTCTTGATTAATCTGGAATACTGGGAGAAAATATTGCCCTCCACATAAAAGAGACATTACATTTTTCATATACCAGTATCGCATAGCTGTCCAGAGGATAGACCGAGATTCGCTCTCAAGTGGCGCCAATTTCTCACAACACACGTATAACATTACCGCACAAAGTTACAGCATACTGCATTAGAAAACATGGACAGTGATCACCGTAATCTATATAACGAGCTTTCCCAATAATGTCGTCGTGTAATAATAATAAAGAGTTAGTGAAAACGCCATTAGGCTTAGACTGCCTTCTTTTCACTTTCAATGGGTGGACTGATTGTACCTTTTGTGATCTCAGAAGAATAATTGGCAGATACTTTTGATCGGTGTGGGAAAAATATTCGGTGGAGATTTTGGTTGGAATATAGTGGCCATCATACACAAAGGAGCCCATACATAGTCACTGCTTGAGTAGACCATGTCCTGGATTAAGATTGAGAATACTTTTTATATCGGAAGTATGTTCCCTTGGGATAATTGCCGACTTTCACGGGCGAAGCAGCTGCCAAAGCTTGTCAAAAATAAAAAACTTCCAAGCTTACAATGTAGTACTAAGAAACTGCTCTAGTTCTTGATCGTCCAGTCAATAATGTGACAAATTGTAAAACGTGTGTTAGCTGCTGTGATTGGATGAATAAATTGATTCAACTGCCAATTGCATCATTTGACTTGCATTTAACTTGTAAAGAGATGATAATCATTGCAATCCACAATCCGGTGCTAAACGCAGGCAAAAGGGGAAACTCCAAAAATCCGACACCTACTTTAAAAGTAATTAATACAACTCTGGGCAGTTACTTCCCAGCTCTTTAAATTAAACGTTCTCCACTAATCATAAAAGGGCATAAAACCACAAAATAAAGATCTCGTACTGACAGGTAATGCTTCAAGCGAGGTGAGCAGCAGCTACAATACTGAATATATTTGACAAGTTCCTTAATTAAAAATTTTCAAATTTATAACCATAGGTATTAAACTGGTACAGTTTTTGACCGACCAGGCAAAAGAGGCTTAAACGCTCCAAAAAGGACCAAACTGTAAAAAAAAACTTATGTATGTCTGTAAGTCATCTCTAGGAAGCTATATCCAAACATTTGAAAAAGAGTCTAACTGCACACCAACCACCACCAAAAATCTCGTACACCAATTTCATCACAAATCTTCTAGCTTTTGCTTTAAACCTTCTCTACCCATCATAAAAGGGCATAAAAACTCACAAATACAGAACTCGTACTGTCAGGTAATGCCTCAAGCGAGGCGAGCACGTCAGTAACTCAGCACAATACTGAATGAATTTGACACAAAGGTCAAGCAGTGTCGACCGCTGCGTGCGCGCATACAGCCGGTATTTATAGAACGGTGACAGACGGACACATGGTACTTGTACTGTAAATGGTCGATTGGCTTATGATTAGAGTCACAGATAATATAAAAGTAGTAGTATAGTACTAGAGTATAGGACTATAAAGCGACTTGTATCTGGGACACGTGCAGATGACCGGCGGTGATTCTATAAACGATTGAATTAGGACAGGATCTAAGAAATGATTTATTCTGTAAGTCTGACGGCGGGTTTTTGAATTGAGAATTTGGAGTTAAGAAACTTTGGTATTAAATAAGGCTTTAATCCCAAAGTATGATAAGTTTTCAGGTATTTTTTGCAATTTCAAATTCTTAATTCAGAAGTCAGAGGTCGACTTCTATGTAGTACTTGTAGTTTGACAGTTGTGTCACAGTGACAGTACTTAGCCTAAGTACGTGCTAAGTAACATTTATTTTCTCTTTTTTTTTTAATTATTATAGACTAAAGTTGAGAAAAGTAAATAGTAGATGATGCACCAAGGGAATAAAGCATTGTCTTAAGTCACGATCGGCATATTGAACACTGAGAGTAACGAGAGACTGACTGTGAAGCGAGGGATTCAAGCTATCCAGGACGAAAACAGTCTTTACGCCAGAGGAGCTCTAGTTTTCACACCTTCTGCGAGACAATAAAAAGCCAGGGCTCTATAAATTAGTTAAGTATTTGTTTTGTAATTAATATAAATCAAACTTTTTTTTTTAGTCTGGTAGTAGATTTAATAACCTAGAGCGTCTGTTTTGATAAGCTTTGGCGTAGAATCACTATCGCTCAAAATGTTTTGTCAAAACGAATATTGCAATAAAATTCGTCTTTTGTTTCAAATTCTTTGAAATCGCAAGATTTTCTTTTTTGCGTTCCGTTCCGTTTCGATTTTCGAAAACACCTCTTTACAATGAAATATGCTTAGAGTTTTCCACGAGTTTCCATACGAACTTGACGTTCCAAATTCAAATCACTTTACTCCCTTGGGAGTTCCGTACAACTTTACCTCGCTTAAAAGGTAATGCTTTACTTTACATTAAGATTGCATGATATGTTGGACATTGTTGAGCAGGTGGTGTGAAAAAAATATAACGGGTCTGATCAAAGCCGAATTAATCAATTGTCAAAAGCTGTTTTCCTGTTTATCTTTATGATGGAAACACCTAACACCAGTTTTAGCCACCAGTTTTTAATATTCAACGGGACCTTTATATCGCTTCTTATTTTAGCTTAAATCATTGCTCAGTTCAATTGCAACTTGCAACTCGTTCTTCCATTGAAGAGTTAATGAATTAGAATTAGAGAATTAGCGTAATAATACTAATTTATCCTTTCTTTGCTAAGACAATCGTTTAAGATTATCACGTCACAATAAAAACTCCTAACATCAACTGCCATTTGAGTCTGAACTTTAACTTTTAAGTCATAAAGTTCTTTTTAATGTTGAGAAGAAATGGTCGATGAATCATTATGTTTTTGCCTCAGATAAGCAGCAAAAAGTGCGGTTCCCAGGTCTATTGTGTAAAGTATATCAAGGCGTTTAGTAGTCCAATTACGACGTACAAGAATAGAATTCACCAATGACAAATTTAGAAATACTTAATTGAGTCTTTTGTAGGTTCTTAAACAGAGTAAAGGCTGCCACAGACAGACTCTACGCAACAACATAGTTACACCGATTCGACGACAATTCTTCATACAAATTATTTTAGGGATGTTTTTTGCGAAAACAATTTCTGCTATAAATGATGCTGTTTGTTCTTTACTTGATTTTTAAATTAATTTGCAGTGGAAAAAAGCTTTCACGAAAATATTGAGACAATATAATGCAAATTTACGAATCAAATTAATTAGGTGTGCCGAGTCGTTGAAACTTGGCTAAAGAACTTACTTTGGCTAAAGAATTATTTTGGCTGAAAGTTGGTGAATCTAAACTAATATATTAAAGAGGCGAAGTTGTTAGTTTATAAAAGGTAAATTCTGGAATAACTGAATAGAGTATGTACAAATGATAAAAATACACGGTTCGCCGTACCGGGATCACGGGAGCAGAGCCACGGGTAAAAGTTAGTTAGTAATATTAACTTTACGTGAATAATGTGACTTCTGTTAACTGTATATTTTTTACACAAAACGTCTTAACCTTTAAAGAGAGTCATCAAGATAAATATGCACACAACAAAAAAGAGTTTGTTATTCTGAGGATAAATAACGTTTATCTTGAATATAATGATTCTGCAATATGTTAAACTTGTCTTTGCTGCGGATTTTTACACTCTCGGGTCTAAAACAGGTATGAATACATTATAATGATTCTGCAATAACTACATGACTACTTAGGTATTGTACTTTAAAAACTATTATTTTTCATCTTCGTGTTGTTTTCTTTTCGGATGGATAATATCTTTATCAATTTTAGTCAGTGATGCGATAAATACATGCAATCATTGCACTACTAACATTCTATTGCTAGTTTGCGTATAGGTCACATCAATCCTACATTATTAATATTAATACAAATGATTGTATTCTAGATTCTTCAACGACTTCTTTATCATAATCTGCTGCGCGTCCGCCACCAGGGACAAAGCCTGCCTGCCTTGCATATTCATTCGCCCAACTAGAATCTGCTCTTCTTCTCCTTTCATGTTACTTAGGGTTAAAGCAACAGATATTCTCCCTTCCTTCTCTTCTGTCAGCAGCCACGATATAATTTACTTTCTATTCTTTCAATAGTCGCCTTGTGACGTTGCGAAATGACGTCTTAAGCAACATCTAAAAAACAACAACAACATCTAGGAATATCTGGAATCAACTCTAGTACTCCGAAGTTTAACAGAGATGGCGTTGTTTCTAGATTGGGTTATGCTTAATTATATTTCAATGTTATTTAAGCATACAAAATTAATTAACAAAGGGATTTAAATTCCCACAATTATATATTATTGTTAGATCTTTCTCGGGGATCGATAGGAGAGAGCAAGTTTCTTTTTATTCTGCTACTGTTGGGGAAATCGAGGGCTCTGCCCGACCCTGTTGATATCCTGAAGCAAGGATGGAGATATAACAGGTATGCTATTAGAGAGGCACCAGTTCGGTGAGGATCAAACTGTCTGGTTTTACATAAGTAATATTGTTTCAGTTGAAGCTGAACCTGTCTGGCTGTTTAGCTAGCCTAATCTAACACGTCCGTGTAAAGACTCGAAGCTCTAGCGTCGTCACGTGGTCTGGCACAATCGAAGTTGTTTCCGAGTTCAGGGAGATTTGTGGTTAGACCTGGCAAGCGTGCTGACAGACCAGGATTTTGGCGGTTCAGAGGTTTGACCCGACGAGTGCTGGCAGTGTGACCATCTTTTCTATTGGAAGGCAGCACCATTCAAAAACCTCGTGGTGAGGAGGCGTAGCCGGCTCCAGGTGACGATAACGCAGCCGATTTCATTTACGGAGTGTGTCTGTAGGCCGTTTGTTCGTGTGAACTAAAGAGATCTTCTCTGTAGTTTGATGCCAAGGGTACTTTGTTCCGCCAACTGCGGCCAACTGAGATCTCAACCGAGATTCCAACCTCGAGGATTCCAACCGCGAGAGCAATTGCGATTGAGAGATATGTAAACTGAGTGATAACCACGTTAAGTGTAGTACCATAACTTTGAAAGAGTGACACTATGTGACCGTAGTTCTACTGAAAATTTAAAAAGGTCACTTCAGTGTAATAAGACCAGTTTTTGTAGATTTAAAATCTTGGTTGTGTCTCTGAGTGCTTTGCCAAAGCGTTATGTTTCTTTTATGAGCACAACCATAGTAGGTCTGTTATAATTAAATGAAATTATGAAGCGTTCATCTCACGAACCCTCACAAGCGACTCTGAGCTTGTTGTATATGTTGTCTCGTCTCTGGTGTCCTCCTAACACACCTTGTTACGGAGACTGGGTGTGTTAGAGTAAATACTAATAGTTGATAAATATTTGGAAAGATCTAGATGTTAAGTGGCTCGCCATATTTTAGGTATATTTATATGTATGATTGTTTATTACAAGCTTGTAATGTGTAATGAAATATTTGTTTTATTGGATCTTTCCCTAGTAAAATATACACTATAAAATTACTATACGCACGGTTGATCTGTAAAACGGTCGCCGGGCTTACAGCCTACACTGCCATGTCATGTCATGTCATGCCATGTTTTCTTTGGTATCTTTATTTTGTTATATTTTGTTTGGTATATTTTATTTTGGTATCTCTCTGATAAAAGTGACATTTAGTATAAAAATCCTTTAGTAAAGCTGCGTCAGAGTGTTACAATTTCGCGGAAGTAAAAGTGGAAACGCTCAGGGTTCGCTACGTTCAGAGGTTACAGGTTAACTGTCATAGCTTTGTGCTGTAATTACTGCAACCTGATTTGCAACTGCCTGCTTACTACCTGTAGTATTAACTACAATTTACGTATCTGCTTTTCATTGGATTACATTATTCTCTAAAACACGTTAAAGCTTAAAGACTCGCAGAGACTGGCGCGGTAGATAGTCTTTCTATGAAAATTTTTAGTTGCATTGTCACGTCTGGTACCTGTCTGCGAGAGCCTTGTATAAGTATACTTTATAAGGGATCTAAGTACAGATATACCTGAGATACAACATATCAATTTTGTATTCAGTCTCAGCAGCAATAGTCATTTCTCAATAAATAAAACGTTCAAAATTTTGGCATTCTAAATTCTCAATTTTCTTAAGATTTTATCAAGTGAAAAGTAAAAATATTTCCTTAAATTAACATCAATGGCTTCCTCAACGAATTTGAATTTCGTGCAATAAAAAATAATATTGTTACATAAACCATCACTTTTACACAAAATCGTAAAGCATACCACGTCCGTAACACGTTTTGAGATGATAATTAAATAACAGGTTTTTGAGGGAAACCATATGTTTGAATAAAAAGTTACACCATAACATAGCGTCATAGCAGATTTTGTAAGACGCAGAATTCGCAAACGTACTAGTCGAGGGAATCCCAAGAAGTCTTCATCTATGCTTTGAACTAAGTTTACCTGTAACAGAATAATACAAAGCTTTAATAAAACGATTTTTAGTGAATACTTATTTGGATTGCATTAGTGTTTAATTAATTATAATTATGTAACATAACGGAGGCGATCACTGGCCCCTGAAACACAGGTGCTGTTACCTAGCTCAGGGATCAGGGATTAACGATTTTTGTAAAATTTTGAAGCTAATAAACAATTTATTTTTATTATTATGATTAAACTGTAGCTTCTCAGACAGGCTCCTTATGCGTAAATGAGAGGTACTAATCAATTACACATTAAAAATCATCTTTATAAGTTAGGGTCAGGGAGAGCCTCATCATAAACTGTTGAACAAAGGACTCACTTAGGCATTGCCACAAAAACTGGACCAGTCTGTGGACAGGGACTCGGGCAAATTTACTAATGTATTTAAAATGTAAACAAATAGCAAGTCACCTAGAAAAAAAAGAGAAACAGACAGCCCAAAGAGACAAGCATATATCAAAATCGACACAACTCCATCTTGACATTGAGACATCAGAAACAACACGTAGGTGTGGAGTACTGCTCGAACCGGTTCGATTCCCGGCCGGTGACTGACCCACTGCACCCGAAACATACTGAGCAATACATGATTCATGTACAAGGATGTACCGACAATGACTTTTAACTGTTTTTCAAAATATAACCGTTGTTTTTAAGAAGAGCTTAGTCAGTTATTGAGACGCTAGTCTGAAGCCTGGTTGCATATTTTTGACCGCATTTTCGCCTGAAAACAGCAAATTGTGTATTCACTTTGCTGTATTAAGGACAAAATGCGGTTAAAAGCTTTAGTTAGACGAGATTAGTCAGTAGTGGCAACCTGGTTGCATATTTTTGGGCGAATTATCTGTTGAAAACAGCAAAGTGAATGCAATTCTTTGGTCTCTGTTGTTACAACGTTTTCCATAGACAAAACTAAATATTTTTGAAGAAGACAAGAATAACAAAGGATACAATGGCAAAGTGAAGACCAAGGTTCTATGCAAATATATATTTTTGTTGTCTATATTTAAAAACCAATGCTTGGGGTTTTCCATCTCACGTTGGGGTTTTATACTCGTATCTTACAGTTGTTGTCCTTTAAAACGTAAACCTTTTTTGCTCTTATAATGTTTTTATCTGAATCTCAGACTCCTCTTTCCTTTATATCTTTATTATTTATGCAATAATTGATCATTTTTAATACCTTGCTTGCTAAGGCCTTGCTTTACTAATTTAGTATATAAATAACCCTTTTTCTTTTTAAATGATGCTCATATCACAGACGACTCCAAACTTTGATTTTGTATTTGTAATTATTAGTTCGTATTGATTTTCTTTTTAAAAAACCCACGGTTTAAAAACAGCACACCTTTCAAGTCCATCTTCATCTATATCAACGTCTTCTAATCCACTTATTGTTTCATACCAATTTACTCCGACTACATCACACTATAACCAACATGCTCAGGCTCATATTTCTATAGCAACAATCACATTTAATTTACTTTTTATTAAATCTCCGGCCGTGGCTAACTCGTTACGCGCAGTCTAGTAGAGAATCATTCACACAGCCGGTTTCAAGTAACCTACGACAGAAAAAAGGGACCTTACTATCTTGGCTAATTTCATCACCTTCACGGGGTACTGAAGATCGAATGATTTCGTCTTACGCTTCATCAGCTTCATCGTCAGAAAAACTGTTTTCATCATCATCTGATTCTGTTACAATTAATTGTGAGCCTTCGATTCACGCGAATAGAACGACATTGTGTGTTGTTTCTTGTTGTGGTTTTTATCGTATGTCTTCTAAGAAGTGGTCGTGATCAGGTGTTAATCTTTTTGTTTGGTTGTTAGTACACCGAAGCGTTATGTTGATTTTTATGCCGTTTGTGTTTTCAATATTTTTTACCAATGTAGAAAAACTTTGATAGATCTTTAAAACTTTTGTTGATGGAAACAATAACAGGCTTACTAAAATTTTAAGGAACTTATACAATGATATGGATCCATCAATATTTATATTATTCAACCTTTTAGTCTGATGTGGGCACTATTTTGGGATCAGGACTGCCAATCAAAAGATACTTGGATTGTGTGAGGAATGAAATGAAAGGGAGAACGAAAGTATAAAACGATCACAGAACGAATCGATTTCAAATAATATGGGACACGGACAGGAAGATTATGATGGTATTTAACAATTTCAAAAGAAGTCAAAAGATACATCTCTGTAACTGTTAAGTTTAGCATACGATGGCTAATAACCTGTCTCTACCTACATATAAAGTACATATATATAGCGATCAGACACATTACCCTACTACCTTTCATTCTATGGTCTTGAACTTTTGAACCGACACGACTCCGTTCAGTACCACGAAGAACAAAGTTTGTACCAGAACGTTCAGAAATTGTGTCAATCATGGCACTGATATTATCATAGGTATTTATGAAATGATCATTTGTCGCTATCAGTACTTCAGGTTATGTACCATATTCTATTAATAACCCTATCAAATGTTTGTTTTATTCTAATAAAAGAAAAAAAACATTCAATTGTTTTTTCTTCCTCAATCAGATTGTCGATACTGACGCCCTTCATACTTTTTACAACATTTCATAAACAACCTCTACGAACAATCAGCCATAGACAGCAGCAAATCGACAAGTACGTTATCTTTTATTTTTATAATGCTCGCGTCAATGGTTAACAAACAATTAATTAACTTTTCTTGTCACTTACTTAATTCTAATTATTGCTACATTTATTATTGAAATGTTGTAAAATCTAATGTTATTTTCATCTTTAGTGTGGTAGCCAACTTTATGTAGAACAATTCTATAAAACTATTTTATGAAGTTGGACCAAAGAATCGATGGGTGGATTGTGTGAAAGATATATATGGCTACAAAGGATTTAACTTCTGACATAACAAGTTATAGAAAAGAACACATGTTGAGAAATTGGGAAAAGGGCCAGAAAATGATGATGGTTTTATGGAAATCAGTTACGGGATGGGGCTAGAAAGTTGGTAACTTTGGAGATGGCGGCCAATAAAAACGTACTTAAGTAAGAAGAAAATTATGCTGCGCCGGTCTCAAATAAATAGGAGTATGGGCAAGAGGTCAATGCGTTATGAGGTGAGTGAGGTAGACATTTAGTAGTCTAAAAAGTAGACACCAGAAAAGCGTCGAGACCCGAAAAATAATTCCGTCTTGGAAATCAATCAGAAAAATTACAGCGAAGGAGTAAAACATAATTTGTTACCTATCACCGAACACAGGATATGTCGGTAAGCTTCATTGACAGCCATTAGTAAAAAAAGCGAAACGTCTGCTTCCTCCCGGCATGGCGGTATTTCCTATTTCCGTCAAGTTCCACTTTCGTTTAAACTAGTCGTGCACTTAATTAGCAAACAACTGCGAATTCAATCAGCCATGATGTGACTAATTTCCGAATTTCGCGAAACAAAAATCATCATATTTTTTTTATTGGAAGCATTTCTTTCCTTTCAAGGAAACCGGCAGTCGGTTTTCGAGGCAATCTTCCGTCTTCATTATTTCTTCTTCCTTTTTAGATTAAAATGAACTTTTTAGCTATCACCATTCATTATCTGTCTTCTACATCTTCTGCTCTCATTTAGAAACCAGATTTGCAATAAATTTCTTGCCATAGAAAATATGAATCCCTCAGCAATTATAGCTTAGCGAGTTGTCCATGACTTTTCAAAGTAACCCGCACTTATACTCGTAGTGTATCATCAGCATCATATTATTCATATGCATCATCATAACTCGTAAAGATTTTTTGAATATTCCAATAAGATGAACATTTCTTCCTACCGTTCTCAGCTTAAATGGGTGCCTATCCGTCTCAGGAGGTACCTCAGATCTCTCTGCTTGCTCTTCACTATTATGAACGATCCTTGTGCTCCCGAATATCTAAAAACTTATTTCTAAGTATTGGGCAGTTCTCACAGTCGTAACCTTCGAGCTTTTAATAATCTACTCCTACAAATTCCTTCACACCGCACGGGTTTTATGTCCAATTGTTGCTGTCTCCACAATCAAGCTCTGGAACGCACTACCCTTTGGCATTAATAAGGCTAAAAGCAAATACAGTTTTAAAAGAAAAGTTCGTGACCACTATGTAAGTCAGACTATATAGCTCTCATCTAGAGACAAAATTCTAGTCGTAGTAATTATTAATAGGTTTCTCGTTTTTTAATTGGTATTTCTTGGAGTATTTATTACTGTATTTTATTTGTAAATGTGTATTATTATTATACATGTTATTTTTAGATATTATTTCGTACCCGTTCACATCGTTGTTCTTTTTAACCCAAAGAATGACTGGTAGAGAATGCCTATGTGGCATTAAACCCGCCTATGTACCAGTAATGTACATGAAGTTTAAATAAATAAATAAACAAGATGTCGATGATGATATAATCAATGATAAACATATAATAGCCTGGATGACCATGCGGTATAAAGGAGGATGCGAATTCACTTCCTAATTATATACTCCTAAGTCGCCTTCGAAGCTAAGGCCTATAGTTGTTCCATTAATGTCGACATTACAAGGTAGCCTACAGTTCCTTTCCACGACTTGATAGACATTTGTATGTGTAATTAAATCAATTTGATTCAAACACAAAGATCCATTGTGTACCTTGCAATTCGCTATTACAATTCAGTTTGGAGCAAAAAAATACGCATTGGATGAATAAAAATAGAGCCTTACTTTTTAAAAACTGTACATACCATAACATCAAGCCCGTTATTCTTGGGCGCACGGTTGGCGCAGTGGTTGAGCGATTGACTGCTGCGCTGCGTGTCGCGGGTTCGATTCCCGCACGGAATAAATATTTGTATGACCTAGAGACGACGGCACTCTTCACAAACCACTGCAACTCCTGAAAGCCAGAATCGACAATGGCGACTACCAGAAAAGCGCTGAGGCAATGAAGCTCGACGAAGTCCCGGAGAATGAATTTAACTGTCTTGGATCCCGCAACGAAATTAATCAGAAAAGAATAACGGAGAACTAAACAATAACATAATAATAGTACGTATATATATATATATGTATTTATGTAAGTATATTTATGTTTTAATTTAATTCGTCATAGGTTATTTTTATTGTACCTACACTGGATGCCTGCGCTCTATGATTGTCAACTTTCTCTGTCACTCTAGGGTTTGCTGTAAGAGAACTCAGCATTGAGTTAAGCTCGCCTTTGTACATGTACTTTATTATCACGTATGTAATTTTTTTTTTTGGTGTACAATAAAGAATTAAGAATTAGGAGGAGTAGGAAAAATACAAATTGCCACTTCCCTCCATACCAAGCAGGAGACAGAACAAACAAGGCTAATAGGCACAAAGGGTCGTTAACCGTTGGGATAAGCCCAGTTGCCTAGCACCACGGATAAAAATTAGCATTCATATTAATGGGTCCTAACATTGCGAGCTGTTACATTGATTCCAATACGGGTATGGCTAAAACGCTCTAATACGGCCTAATAGACCTATTGCTATCAACCGGGTTGTGCCCGGTTGATAGCAATAGGTCTATTATCTTATTGTATATATATTATATGTATATATTATATATATTTGCCCGGTTGATAGCCAGGCTCCATGCTGCTACAAAGACATTTCAGATGGAAAAAAAGCCAACTACACTTTGCCCGTCCCGGGAATCGATCTCAGGACCTCGTATTTACAGATATAAAGTTAATCCATGGGAGACTATAAAGATAGCATGATCAGCCAGAGAACCAAATTAGAATACCTGCACCTTTGTTTCATCATCTTCTGCCCGTTATCCGAATAGCCAGACATAACAAAAAATAAATATTAATAGAAACATAATATTTCTTTTTTGTTAGTTATAAATTTTGCTTATTGCAATTTCATAATCTACAATTTTCTGGCATATTATTCTTTAATTATCAGATTTAGGTTTTCAATACCGTTGCCAATACTTCAACATTTAATTATTGTTATACAAAAAAACATCTGTCGAAATTAACATTAGCACACTTTGTTATGATGAATGCACCTTTGTTTCATCATCTTCTGCCCGTTATCCGAATAGCCAGACATAACAAAAAATAAATATTAATAGAAACATAATATTTCTTTTTTGTTAGTTATAAATTTTGCTTATTGCAATTTCATAATCTACAATTTTCTGGCATATTATTCTTTAATTATCAGATTTAGGTTTTCAATACCGTTGCCAATACTTCAACATTTAATTATTGTTATACAAAAAAACATCTGTCGAAATTAACATTAGCACACTTTGTTATGATGAATAGAGCAGTCTTGTATTTATCGTTTCAGCAACTGATTATGTAATCATAAAATTCTGAAGTAAAAACAGCGAGTTCATCAGATTATTCACTCACATGGAAAGTTTTTTGCATAGAATCTAATCTATGAGGATAAACTCGTCAAGTTGTTTTAAAAATAGTTTATAAAGAACTTGAATTAATTTGTAAAACAAGTTCTATTAACTTCATATTGATGATGATATTTTTGTTAATATTTTCATTCATCGATAAGTTAAGTCGGTTATGTTGTTCCCTAATTAGTCAAGCAAGAAACGGGGCATTCCCTTAGGTTTCTGAAATTGAGGAAGCTATGGATACGAATGAATATAGTGATCTTGTGGGTCCGATAGATGACCCTGATGTTCATAGGAACTTTTTTATTTATTTTTTTTTGTTATAGGCTCGCGTTTGACCACTATCTCGCCTGATGTTAAGTGATGATGTGGTCGAAGGTGAAGCACGCTTGCCTAGAAGTAACCTATTCACTCTTGACTTGAAGACCCCTAGCTTGTAGCTATCAGGAAACAAAGACGCCGGCAGGGAATTCCACTCCTTAGCTGTACGCACAATGAATGTATTTTCAAAACGCTTTGTGCGTATGGGTGGGATATCAACCATGTAACGATGGCGCATTGCCGTACGTCTTGTAGTCCGATGATGGAAAGGGCTAGGCGGAATCAAATTGTGCAGTTCCATCGCACACTCCCCGAAATTTAACCGATAGAAAACCGACAAGCTGGCAACTCGTCGTCGGTGTTCAAGGCTCTGGAGCTTTGAGTCGACCAGCGCATCATTGCCGATAAGTCTCCTGGCCCGTCTGTAACTTAGTAAAAATCGACGTGAACTTTAGTAAGACATATTCAAGACCTGAAGACCAGCCCCATTTAAAACTGTTCATCCTGTCAGAGGTATCAAGCCAGCGTTATTGAACATCGCAAAAAGATTTTTGCTGGAACGGTACCAACCTATCTATAAAACGAAATGGTATAAAAGTGATACCAATACAGCCCAAGCACGTATTGCATTAACAGATTGAATTAAGTGACGGCTAGAAACCAGTCATACCGGTTGATAACCCATCTTTTCTATCTCTGCGCCATACTAAATCAATTTCCCTCATTTCAGATCTTTCTATTAGAAAATAAAGCATTAAAAGGTGCACAACGGTGCTTAGAAATTCACCTTATTTTTACTTATATTGAAAGCTATAAATTCTTGGAAAATGTTTGGGAAACAAAGACTATTGTCGTAAAAAGAAATTCTTCAAAACTCGATAAATCTTCATCATTCTCGTTTTAATGTGACTCAGTGAGTTAAATATAAATATGAATATCAATGCGTGGATAAACAAATGATAATTATTGCTTCCTTCCTCAGTTTTAATTAACGATTCCATCATGATAATATGGGGATGCTTGGACTTATTATGATGCTATCAAATACATCATCATTTCCCTACAGTCCTATTCCCAATGAATCGGGGGTCGGCGGTACACGATAACCTACTCCTACGTACCTAAGTGTTTTTCTTTCATACATATCTCTCGCCTTTTCATCTCGATGCACACTTACTTCCTACTCATAACCGTCTAAAACACACTACTCTTCACCTAGAAGCCACTAAACCTTGAATCCATCCTCTACTCCATGACCTTAATCCGTAATAAACTCCACACTTGGATGTAATTACTGTGGGTACTAGGGTACTATAAGTCTACAAGTGTGTAATATATGTAATTGATAAGCCACAGGCGTTTGGCACGGGCCGGCACGGCGGGCATCTGTGCGATAGCATTGTTGACGCAGGTCAGGGAGTACATTGTGTTTTGACAGTTCATTTTAGAGGACAAATAAGATTTGTAGTCAACAATATTATTGTGACAGTTGATGATTAGCAAAAGTTCAGAAAATGAGCAGATTGTTATTGAAGTCAATCATGAAGACTTACTGATGGAATTAAGGATGGTAGTAGCTGCATGATAGTGGCCGAGAATAGAGATAGAAGGCGTACGAATGGAGAGGCTTATGTATAGCAGTTGATCTCTGCAAGCCGATGAAGATGAGGAACAAAACACATTTTGAAACACAAACAATGCTTCTACATATGACAAACACCATCTGCTAAGCTGCTCACCTAGAAGTGACTAGAACGAAAACCAGTTTCAAAATTGTCGCTCCTACATTTATGTTTTCAAAACCCCGGATGTCCGTAGTCAAAACTCTGCGTCTAAGTTTCCCACATTCTATACATGTTACATAAATTAAAACAGCCGGCATAACGATAGACATGAAAGAAACATTAAAAATAAAATGAAAAGCCTTGAGAACGATAAGCAAGAGTAAACGTACGTGGTTGGTGAAGTATAAGTAGCAACAATCAGTTTTGTCTACAGGTTTTCAGATTCAGCTGTTGTTTTGCTTTGTAGGTGAATGAGAAAAACGTGCAGCTTGCGTGATTGAATTTTCTAAAATCATTGCAGTGCCTTTTGCTATCAAAAACTCCATAAACATTTTCTATAAGCTGTTTTTTACAGGCAGAACACAAAATTGTGCGGTAAAAGGAGAGGGAGTAGCTTTGCCCTGCAGTGGAACAATAAAGGCGAGTAGGATTTGAATGTAAGTAAAGTAAATCTAGAAAGAGCTACGAGTAGGTGAGGCCTTTGCACAGTAGTGGCAAAGCAACGGATAGTTAAACGACAGAGTACCAAAAGCTACGAGGACAGCTCTATCTAATTTAATTATTATTTAATTATGATAACGATGAAATGGGTCGTAAATAACATAAAGAAAGTTAAAGATTCCGTTTAAAATGGAACATAAACCGAACAACATATACAAGCAAAACGACTGGTTGACCAACAAGATGGAATGTCTTAGGCCAGTTAATATTTAACTGGCAGCAATCAAAACTTCTATTTTGATTGCTGCCATATAGTCATAAAAACCTTCTGTGTGAGAGATTTAAGTAGATAATAAACGGAGTAAATTAGCAGTTGCAACACCAGTTAATACGCCACTAATTTCGCATCCTTGTCCGAGCGTGGAGCGTGCGACAATGGTTTTCCCAGCGCGTTTCATTGCATCCACCGCTCAGAGCTAGTAGACTGCATTTAAATTCGTCTCAAGGCCCTTACATGGAATCTTGTTCATGCATGTTGATTATATTACATTTTCTGTGCAACTGAGCTTTAATAAAGATTAGTTTTAGTTCTTTAAATAATCTTACTAATATTATACCTGGGTGGCCGAGCTCTGCTCGGGTGAAAATGGAGAAAACGACGTTATCTAAAAACAAAACCACGAAAAGCCCTGAATACAAAATTTCATGAAAATCGTTGGAGCCGTTTCCGAGATTCAGTTTATCTTGTTCAAAGGTATGAGATTAGATAAATGCGAAAGTTTTGATGTATGAATGTTTGTTTGTTACTCAATCACGCCAGAACGGCTGAGCGGATCTGGATGAAATTTTATCCCGGCAAAATGTACGGTTCCCGAGGGACAATTGCCGACTTTCACGATGGTGGAAGCTAGCTTATAATAATTCTGTACAAGTAAGAATAAAAATACTCGTAGGCCATACAAAATGACCACTTCGCTGTCAAAATTGTCCAAAAGGCTGGCAGTATTGACACGTTGAATGGCAATGCTTATTCACTGGACGAAAAAAAACTAGCCAGACACGTAAAGACTCGAGCATGAGCTTTAGCTCTTGCAGTTATAGGAAGTTAAAGGTTTTTAATTGCGCATTTAGAGCTTCAATATTTAGAAGGATTCAAAGGTAAAGGTTTCAAAATTTCGAATTAATAGGCCACTTATTGACGGCATCATCGTTTGCAGTTTATGGGATAGTAGTTAAACGCGAGCCTGTCCCATATGATAAAGAGTTACATCAATATTTTTGTTGATGGTGCTTCTTGAAACATATGAAGGTCGAAGTTAGCATGGAAAACTTTTCTGGCAGAGCAACACACTCATAACTTTCACTACCATCTAGCTCCGGAACTTGGCTCCACCACTGACCCACTGTGCCCCTCTGACCCACTATTACAATAGGTATCAATTATGTCACACCTCGCTCCCCATTAAGGCGGTCCTTACGACAGGTGTAATCAAGTCATTGATCATTCGCGACACGTGGCTTCAATTAAACAACTACGCACTATTGTTATTGTTCAGTTCTGTTGCATCGTAGTCTTCATTAATTCATTCATTATGTGTAACAATAATGTTGTTAGTTTATTCAATGGCAGTTGATACTTCCTTATTCTTCGTCCCGTTTTTCTCGTTTCATCTTCTTCCAGCCCTTGTCCAATGTTACTTAGGGTCGATGCAGCTCGTTTTCTTCTTTTATGTCATTCGTTCCATTTTCTTCATATCATTTCTCATACAATCCAAACATTTTTTCTTTGGCCTTCGCATTCCTATATATCCCTCAACATTTAGTGCTAGTTTATCCTTTTCAGCAGGATATACTACTAATAATATAATGTATTTTGGTTTAGAAATCTATTTTGCACCATATTCCACACTACTACTTAAGTTATTTAAAGCTTTTTATGAGCAGTAATTTTTTACTTCATGCAGATTTTAGGTATTTAGAAAACAGGTTCGATTGGGAAGCGCCTTCACCTCCGGACGCAACAGGATATTTCTTTCCTTAATTATGCCTTCTTGCTACAAGTTCAACATTGATTACTCATGTGCGTGCTTCTAAGACCATATTATCACATGCATCGTTAGTAATGTGTGTTTCCATGTCAATACCCTACAAAAATCCATGATCGGAAGTCGAACTACCATGCACACCGATACCGAATCTCGGCCGCCTCTAATTGATTCGATATCGACTGTCTTGCGCAACTCTAGTTACACAATCGGTGATGAATCCAAAATTTTTGAAGATGGTAGGTGAAATATGCTGATATTAATAGTAGCGCGAAACTTGTTTCATGTTCGGTTTTCTCTTTAGGTTAGAGTTAATATTTGCATATCTAGACGATCGCAACACTGAGTCAAATAAAATATCGGGCAGACGCAGACTGTTTCGATTGTCTAGCTAGAGGTAGCAAATGCTACAGCTGAGCAGGAGGATTCCAGGGCAGTGTTTTTGGGTTTTCCATCCAGTAAGTTATCTACTAACTAGCTTTTCCCCGCGGCTTCGTTCCCGTGGCCCACCCCACAGAACCCGTTTTCGGGATAAAAAAATAGCCCTTGTTACCTACTTCAGAATAATGTAGCTTTTTACGGGCGAAAGAATTTTCAAAATCGGTTGAATAGTTTTCGAGTTTATCCATTACAAACAAACAAATCTTTCATCTTTATCATATTGGTGTAGAAGTGTAAAAAAGCAAATCAGCTCAAGCACTACTTATACTTGAACATAATTCGTTACTGGAGTAAACTAATTTCTGAAGACTCGTGACATACGAGTATTGGGGCACGGTTGGCGCATTGGTTGAACGATTGACTGATGCGCTAAGTGTCGCGGGTTCGATTCCCGCACGAAACAAATATTTGTGTGACCTACAGATAGTTGTTCCGGTTCTGGGTGTTTGTGTATGTGAGTTCTTATGTTTGAAAACGCACCCACCATACAGGAAGAAATTCCTAGTGTATATAATGTCATATATGGAAATGAAATGAAACCAAGAGACACACCAAGTAGCAAGAAGTACGAATCTTACGATCTTTACATACTGAAATTCCACACAATGATACTTAATTACATTTAAATGCCATCAAGAGATTTATTCGGATTCCATGTCAAAACCTACACGGGGGCTCTGGTAATCGATTCGACGAACTTGAACAATTATAAAACAGGAAACATCAAAACATTTAAAAACAGGTTTGTCAGAAACAATATGGATTCAATTATAAATTCGCAATTCTTGAGTAACCACTGCAAGGAGAAGAAAAAAATGCATTTTTTTTCTTTTCCTTGCCTTAGCAATCATACCCTGATACTACTGACTGTTACCCTAGCAGACCATTTTTCAAGTGATCGTAATTGTCTGGCTCTTTTCTCTAGAACAATAGTATAGATGGACCCGCTTTTCCGCCCTTAGACTCCCATTTGGTCCGTTGTGCGTGCAGCCCTCCTCTCTGTGAGAGAGAATAGGCCGTAATCCACCACGCAGAACCAGTGCCGTAACCAAAAATTCGAAGACATGCCGGTTTCCTCACGAAGTTTTCCTTCACCGTTATGAGAGCAGTGGTGATGAAATAATTTACACAAAGTAAAGCGCCTGCCTGCCCTTATCCCTATCTATTTGAGGTTGGTTTATTCTTAAATTGTCTCAATTAGTCTTCATCGTATTAGCCCTTTCAAGAAATATCAACTTTCACACAGTTGATTCATAGTTTCTTGGGCCAATATTCCAAATGACTACCAAGGTTGGTGCAAGAAACTATTCCTAAAGTTATAATAGAGACTAAACTTGTGAATTTACCTTTGAAAAGAAAAGGAATATTTACGAGGTTATTGAGGGTCCTGGACAAACAGAAAAACCCGTAGCAGAGATAATAAAATCAAAACAACATAGCTAAATCGATGACCAAAAAACAGCATTACACAAGCAATAATTACAAAAACTGCTCCGTACCAAAAATAAAACCAAATAATAGATATGAAGAAAGAAACTGCGCCATCTTCCAAACAAGTTATTAGTACTAGGAGCCCACATGACGTAAGAAGTCAACAGTTGGAAGTAGTTGGAGCCAGCCAACCTTACTGACACGGTGAACAGATAATGTAACTAACTGCCGCAACTGCTAACATAATAGAATATCAATTGCGATGCCGATTCAGTTTGCTGAGGCCTGAAAGTAAATGAATGAAGAAGGTTTACTTTTGATAATAATTATTCTTCTCCTTGTTGGCACCATCTATCCTGGCAGGAAAGATAAGCTTCAAATGATCCAATGTGGTAAATAAGACTGTTAACAACCCTACTGCAAAGGTGGCTTAGTATCCTCCTCGTCAAGACAAAATATCCTGATAAAGGAGTAAGTATGTAACTGATGATATGTCATTTCACTGTAATATTTTTATTGTATCATTCATTATCAAGTTCCGGATCAGAGACAAATTTACAAACGCAGTGACTGTATTCCATGACAGATCACATCTGTTCAGAAGAAGTATTATTTGCATGAAAGGCACACTTCTCCCCTGCACCTTGAGATCATTCTAGAACTCTAGTGTTCCTTCAGAAAACAATGTCTATGAGTTCTGCAAATAAGGGCGACGTAGGTAGCTTTTAAGTTTTTTCTCAAATTGCAAAATGCAGTATTTGATTTCCTAATGTAGCTAAAACTTCTGTTCTTATCTATTCAGTGGCTATCCCACAATGGGCTAGTAGCCAGGCGCCCGCAACAGTTGGTAACGTATCATTACCAACGATTCTCTGTTACGTTTCATTAGACTCGAGCCTATAATTTTATCAACACGAATGTTAAGAGATAAGAGTACCTAACGTTACAGTTTTTGTTACAAGAGAACATTGTAAGTAATTGTTTGGAAAGTGACTGACATGACCACGGCAACACTTTTGATTGATGTTGGTTAATGATGCAATAATGCCAGTTGGTTTTCTTCTAACCACTTATGAGGTTTGGATTTAAACCACAGCAAAGAAGCGTTGAAACAGTTAAAATTTACTGAGCACAAATTCAGTAAAACTGCATTTTATACAGGGTGATTGGTAGTTGACGGATTCCGACGAGAGCTAATTTGCATCAATTTTGACTCCAATTTTATATGATCTAAATTTAGTTATCTTGTAGATAATGATTTTTGTAAATTTTTAGCTCTCTTCTTTAGGTAAGATATCCAAATACGAACCACACACCTACTGTAGATACCCGCCTAATTAGTTTTAAGAAAACTATAAGTAAATCAGGCAAGTGCCTGTACCCCCCGATGGGTTCTCGCATTGTCGAGGCGAGGGGCTCAGTCAGTAGCTGTGGCTTGGTCACCCACGGTGAAGCGAAGAGGAACCCGAGAAGGGGCTGCTCGTCAGGGCTTTTGCCGATTTAGCAGCCTGGACGGGGTCGCCACAGCTGATAGCGGACGCGGTGGGCCACTGGGGAGTTCCCTATCTCCTGCGGTCGAAAAGTGGTAAGTGGCGGAGCCACGGACCTGACCCGTCAAAGGAGGACCAAGGGTGATACACGGGGTCGTCTGGTGCCCATGTGCTGGTTGCAATGCCGTGGAGTTTAGTGAGTTAGAGTCTTATATAACTGCGCTATCTCTCCGTGGTAGCGCAATATGCATGGCCATTCCACAGGAAAAAAAAAATTGCAATTGCTTGTCGGAAATATAAAACACAGTCAGGATAATTGAACATAATACATACGTGTCTAAAGGAATAGATGGCACTATTACCTTGCATGAGCAACTTCAATCTACCTACTTGAAGAAACACTCAGGTCCTCAGGTACTAAGGAAGTCGTAAATGTCAGGCTCTTGACCAGTTACACATCCAAACACATATTATTGCTGAAGTCAGATGTAAAACGTGTTTTGGTCCCAGTTTATCTTGTACGATACCGCAGAAGGTTATTTATTAAACGAGAAATAACTAGCGATGTTCTTTAGCACATTTTTTAATTTATTTTTTATGCGTTTTTTAAGTGCAATGTATGGGGAGATATTCATTTAACGATTACCAAATATCGTTGGACTGTTTATTTATTAAATCACAACACACCATCACAAGTTTTAACAGAGAGAGAATGGTTATTTTAATATTAATTAAAGTTTTTTTAAAGTCCTTGATGCCGGCTCATTGATTGACACTTAGTTACTACGGTACTTTGCCGGGAGGCGGCGCTCGCGTTGCGGGCGCGAAGTTTGTGCTGCGTTCGGAAACGCTACATCCTCCCCCTCCAAGCCGATGGCGGGAGTGTCCGACACGGGCTTGGCAACAGACTTTAAAACAGAGCCGGTATCATTGACTGGTCTACCTCGCTTCTTGGCAGTGGCTACAGGCGCTTGGCCACTGTAAGAGGTGAGAAAGCTGGTATGATACTTTCCTTTTATTAACCCGTTCGAATCTAGCAATTCGTACGAAACGGGCGAACAGACTCTACCCACAGTGAAAGGACCTTCCCGACGCGGAGCGAATTTGTGAGTAATGCCCCTAGATTTATCGCTCAATATGCGACTTTCTACCAGAACAAGATCGCCTACTTCAAAGTTAGGAGCCGGTCTCCTACTACGATCTGCCACCACTTTGCGAGCATCCTGTTGACCCTCTACACGCAACTTCATCTCCATAAGATGTTCTGCGAATTTTCTAAGATAAGGCGTTACCTGGGGAACATAATTCTCCTGCTCTATTATAGGTCGTAAATCGATGGTATTTGCTAAAGGGGACCTAAATTCCCGTGCAAAGGTCAAGTACGCTGCGGACTGTCCAGTACCCTGATTACAGGCAGTATTAAGAGCAAAACGAACTGCGGGTAACGCTTCAGCCCAATTCCTGTGCTCAGGACCTACTAACATTGCCAACATTTGCTTCATGTCTCGATTTTTCCTTTCTGCCGGATTGGCTTCGGGGTGGTAAAACGGTGTCAAATTTTGTTTTATATCTAGAACCAAGAATGCCTTCTGCATGACTGCTGATACAAATTGTGTGCCATTATCTGAAATAATACGGCGTGGAAAACCGTAACGCAGGAACACCTCCTCAATCAATATCTGGGCACAAGCATCAGCAGTGCTGTTCACCATTGGGAATATCTCAACCCATCGGCTCGCTACGTCTTCGACTAAAAAGACCCATTTCTCTCCCTTGTCCGTTTCCGGGAGGGGCCCGAACAGATCCATCGCGAGGACTTCAAATCGGTGTTGTGGAACCGGTGTTTGTAATAGTCCAGCGGGTTTGAGATTAGTCGGTTTATACCGTTGACATAACTCGCAGTCTTTAATATATTTAGCCACGTATGAACGCATGTTAGGAAAAAAGTATCGTTCGCGTATCTTCTTCACAGTCCTGTCTAAGCCAAGATGACCTGCCGTAGGTGCGTCATGAAGTTCCTTCATCAAATCGGCTAACTTCGTCTCGGGAACGACTAAAAGGGGCTCTTCAGAGTCTCCATACAAATCCACTTTGTAAAGAACACCATGCACAACATAATAACCTCGTTCTGTCCATTGTGTAGCAGGTTCACCATCACGTTCGAGATCTTCAATGATCTTGGCTATTGTTGGATCTTCCAGTTGAGAACAACGGACTTCTTCTGGAGTACGATGAGGCCAATCAATTACAACTAGGCCAACCTCACAAATGGCAGACTCCGCCAGATTATCCACAACTGGTCTACTTAACGTGTCAGCTAACACATTCATTTTACCGGGTGTATAGTCCACGGTAAGATTATAACCTTGAATTTTTAACGCCCAGCGGGCCAAACGACCACTTGGTGATTTTAGGGAGAGAAGCCACTTTAAGGGCTGATGGTCAGTAGCGATTTTAATCGAGGCACCTTCAACATAGGGTCGAAACTTCTCGAGGGCCCACACTACAGCAAGGGCCTCTCTCTCCGTGGTACTATAATTCTTTTCGGCCTGAGTTAACAATCTACTCGCGTACTCTATTGGTTGCTCTTCTGTCACTGTATCACCCTGAAGAAGCACTGCTCCTAGAGCATAAGCACTGGCATCCGTCCGAATGACAAACGGCTTGTTAAAGTCAGGCTGCCGCAATATAGGGCTGGTCGTAAGCAAACGCTTGAGGGATTCGAAAGCCACAACCTGGTCTTCTCCCCAAGTCCAGCTTTTATTCTTGCGTGTTAGCTCCGAGAGTGGTCGAGCGACATTGGAAAAGTCCGGAATAAATTTCCTGAACCACGAAGTAGTTTGCAGAAAGGTTTTAAGTTCCTTTAAGCCTTTAGGTGGCTTCATATTGACAACAGCCTGCACCTTAGCTGGATCCGGTTCAACACCCTGGGAAGAGATGACGTGACCCAGATAGGTAAGCTTTTCACGAGCAAAGGCACACTTCGCTCTATTCGCTCTCAGACCAAATAAACGAAGGCGGTCAAAGACCTGTTGCAAATCCTTTAAATGGGAGTCCAAATCTGCTGAGATCACCAAAATGTCATCGAGATACGCAACAACCGTAATGTCCTTCAAACCAGACCTGAATCTGTCAACAAGACGCTGGAATGTCGACGGTGAATTTTTGAGCCCAAAAGGCATACGTCGAAAACGGAACATTCCAAACGGCGAAATAAAGGCGGTCTTGTCCCTGTCTTCAAGGGCTACCTGTATTTGCCAATAACCAGACTTGAGGTCAATTGTAGACATCACATTGTTCAATTTAGTCGACTGAAGTACATCATCGATAACAGGCAAGGGATATTTATCCGTTTTCGTTATTTTGTTAAGGGCTCTGTAGTCTACGCAAAACCGTATTTCCCCATTCTTCTTGGGTACTAAGACTATAGGAGAGGCCCATTCAGATTCCGCTTCTTCAATAATTTCCTCCTCGAGCATACGATCAATTTCGGCACGCACTAAATCCTTTTTGGCTGAGGACAACCTATATGGAGGTACCGCAACAGGAGGGCTATCCCCTGTGTCAATACGATGCATCGCAAATGTGGTAGGTTCTCCCCCTAGTGCGAAGATATCCTCATTACTCTTGAGGAGCTCAGACAACCGAACCTTTTCATCAGACGATAATATTACACCTTCGTCTTCACGAAGACAAAGAGAAGCACAATTGATAGTTAAATTAGGTAAGAGACTGTTCACCTTCTGTGTTGTTGGAGGATAGGAATCCTCAAACAACAAAGTACCAACATAACCATTAAATAATGAAAATTTACTATTTTTAAAATCTATCATCATACCAGCATCCTTGATGAAATTCATTCCCAGTAACGTGTCAGTGGCACCGGGTAAAACAATAAACATAGTAGGCACAACAAAACCGCTTACATTAACATTAACCTTAGCAACATATAAATTTTTAACATAACTTGTGCCATCAGCCAGTCTTATTTCCGTATTAACTAAATCAAATTTCTGTCCATTACTAACAAGGTGCTTTTGCAAACTTACACTGGCAACACACTGTTTGGCACCGGTATCAATTAGTACATTAGCCTCTATTCCGAAGATTGAAATATTTATTAGGGGACGGCCCCTAGCATCAATGGGCTGTACACCCACTGCGGACACTGACTGAAATGATGCTTTAGGTAGCGATGATGATTGTTTACATTTTTGGCAGTTTGATCTAATCACTCCAGGAGTACCGCATCCAAAACAAACAATTTTCTGTTCCATACTCTCATCTTTGACTGGGGATAAAGGTTTATCTGTTTTAGATTTAATCTTTAGCCGTTGGCAATCTTCCTTTAAATGTCCATATTGTTTACAATAATTGCACTTTGGTCTACTTTTCGATGACTCAGAACTTAATTTGGTAGCAACACTTGGTGTGGTAGAAGCAGAGGATGTCACTGAAGATTCAGTACGGGTAGGGGTGCGACCCTCATCAAACAAATCCTCTATTCGACGAGCTAACTGTAAAAGTTCTGCAAAAGTCTTAAAAGTGCTTCTGTCTATCTTTTCACGAATGCGCCTATTTAATAAGCCATACACCATATCGAGCTCTACAGATTCTGTTAGTGAACTTGCAGGTAATTGTGACAGTAAAGCCCTAGCCTTACACACAAACACGTCGGTGCATTCCTTTCCTTGTTCTTCTTTAAATAGTTCACGATATATTCTATGCGGAGGCAACCGTGGTCCATATGTTTGCCTTAAACAATCTAAAGCTTCTGTCCAAGAGTGAGTATCTCTTTTAATGCCTTGCCACCATGTGGCTGCAAGACCTGTTAATAGCATAGGTAGACCCCTAAGAGCTATATCATCCTCCATTGAAACACAGTCTTTGAATACTTTGATGGCATCAATGAAAGCTAGTACATCACTGCCTTTAGCTCCATCAAAGCGATGAGTGCATTTGGAGAAATTTCCAGCATGTATATTATGTGAAGGAACCGTAGCGGGAGCTGGATGCGCTTGTAGTGATTGAATTAATTGACTTAGCTGTTCTGGAGTAATTAACATAGGAGCTGGAGCAGCATGAGCAGGCGGAGGCGCGTGCGGCATGGCCTGCACGTGCACTGGTGGCAGCGGCGCAGCAGGTAAACCCACCGGCAGCACGGGATCAACGAGCGGAGGGCTATGCCTAATGACATTGCTCTCATTGCTCGAAAGCGGCGAAGACGGCGGCGGAGACGGCGGATTAAGTTCGACAGCCTGTTCCTGCCTAGCAGGACCTGCCGGTCCATGACCACTAGCACTATTCGTACGTGATCGCGTTAACACCATGATTACGTCTGTTCAATGTCACTATTCACTAAAAAGTTACTACACACAACGTTTATAGGATTAACATAGTACAATGAGCACTTTAATGTTTATAAATCAAAGTTTAAAACACAACAAAAACTTTTTTTATTATTCTCTCTGTCACACATCTGTCAATGTCAATTTCGAACTTTTTGGCGCGCTCGTGGTTCGCAACAAATTTGACATGAACACGAACGAACTTGTTTTCGCAGGTAGGTACTTATGATTATGAGTATGAAAATTTGCGAAACAAATCAGTGAAAACAGTCCAAACTGTAGTAAAAATTCCACTTTTAAGCACAAACTAGGGTTAAAATGTCTCTTGAGTTGGTAAATACGATGTTTTACGACAACAAATACCGTAGTCACATAACTTCGTGCAACAATTTTCACTACGAAAATCCCTTGAATCGTTCTTGTTTCACTCCAATACGATTTCAGCGAAGTAAAACTGATGTATATACACAACACAGTTCACACAATACTCGCCGGAGTCCAAAAATCGTAAAGAAATTGAAGTAAAACAGAGTTCGGCAGTACGTTGGGCGTCACTTATGGGGAGATATTCATTTAACGATTACCAAATATCGTTGGACTGTTTATTTATTAAATCACAACCCACCATCACAAGTTTTAACAGAGAGAAAATGGTTATTTTAATATTAATTAAAGTTTTTTTAAAGTCCTTGATGCCGGCTCATTGATTGACACTTAGTTACTACGGTACTTTGCCGGGAGGCGGCGCTCGCGTTGCGGGCGCGAAGTTTGTGCTGCGTTCGGAAACGCTACAAATGTTTATTTTTACTCAATAAAACAATCTCTGTATGAAATAGCCTTTGCTCTGCAGTGTGACAGTAAGTGACTGGTATTTTTTTTTAAAATACAAAGTTATCACCCCTCCCCCCGGATGCGGGAGGCCTAGGACCGGGTAAAGTAGCGTACAATGGAACAGACTTTACAGACCCACTTAGTATTGGGTGAAGAATAGATGGAAACTATAAATTCCTAATTATGTAGGTAAATATTGTGAGTAAAACAACTTAATACGCAACTGTTGACACAGCATATCACCAAAAATGCAAATTTTACTAATACTTACTTAATTCGAGTTGAAAACGAGTCTTTTTACGAGTTGTCGGCGAAAATCGACGCGCGTTCGATTTAATTTGATGTTCTATCACATAACGTGTTCGAAATTCAAATCGTGTTACGGCTAAAAAGCCAGTTTTAATGTTCTTCTATTAAAATCGTAATCCTGGTTTATAGGTAACATAATATGGACATAAATTTCTGCGCAGGTATAGATTACTTTATGCTTTTAGTTAAGGTTAGTTAGCCAGTAAAATACAAGCAATTACAGATGTATATGTACCTAAATAGGTACCTAGGTATCAACTGGCAGATGCTATCTGGCTGGTTAGTGTCTGATTTGTATCATTTGGAACATATAATTTTAATGCCCCAGAGGCCAATGGCAGACGTCTTAATAATGGCGATTATAACTGGCCAGCGACCTTGATAGGTAAATTCTTCATTATAAATTTAATTAAAACACATAATAAATCATTTATCCAGGTGTTTGATTATGAAACGGTAGTTGAAAACCAGCCTATGAAATAAAGCTATTATTTTTATAAATAGACAACACTATTTATAGATTTCCTAATACTTAGGTATTATTTTATAAGACTATTCGATTGCTGAATTAGATAAGGCTTTTAATTTATTTTCCTTGCTTGCAACTGCATGTACAACAAATGATTTTGCTTTAAGTATAGAAATGGTGGGTAACCTAGAAACGAAACTGCGCTGCAAAATAAATACAAAATGTCAAAAGTATTGCATGTAACTGTTGCATTGATATGCAATCGATACATTTATCTAATAATAGATTTGGGTTACGTAGGTCGTAAAGTTTTGATTAAAACAGAATAAAAACGTTGGGCCATCAGAAGAACGAAATCTTTGTGACCGCCAATTTTAATCAAAGTGCAATATTTTGACGCTGCAAGGTTACCAAACTATTCAGATGGTTATTTTAAGAAGGGTCGCATATCATCATCAACATGTGGATTGTATTCTAAATGGACCAAGTAGTCATATTTCGGCTGTCATAATTATCTAATCGATGAAACTCTCAGTGGCATACAATTTTTTATTAGAAAGGCAGAGGCCAAACCTACGATCACAGTCGACTGCTGGACACAGACCTCTCTCAAGCTGCGTCACAAAACCCAGTCATAAGCATCCCACATTCAGTCTGAGGTCCCAGCTCCCGTGCCTCCTTTTTATGGTCGCGTGGATCCATCTAGCCAAGGCTTGGACTCGAGGGTTCGCCTGCAGCAATGGCTATCGCTCTGAAACTCCATTGAGGCCAATCACCTCATCAGACACCAAAAACAAACCAAATGTTCTACATCTCTGTTCCTCGAGAAACATCGCACAGCACAGATGCGACTGTAGACTGCGCAACTCTTGTAGACCTACTCATTGCCTAATTGAGTTTTTTTTTCTGTTTTTGCTAGCAGTTAACAAAACATATTACCAACATGAAATAAGATACATTTATCTACCCATAGTTAACCGCAGTGACGCAATAGAATATCAATTTGTCCGCACGCTGCAAACGTTACATATTTTTAGGGCGTGAATGATCAAGATACTACAGCGATTTGTTACGCACTGAGGTCTCGCGTTTCCTTTGTTTTCTGCTTTTTTTAAGGTTTTTTTTTACTTTGTGCTATTTTATTGACATTTATTAGTTGGTGTTGTGAATTCAAATCTTACTAGAATAGTAGATAGAATGCTGATGTCTTCAAGGTCTATAAATGGTTAACCATTAATGACATACCGAGACCTATGTGCTATGTGCCTGCCGCTTGTCATTTGCAGGTTTTGACCGATCGTTACGGGTAGTCAGAACTTTAGAAGCCCAAAAATAGTTATTTTTTTAAATATATTTGTTATTATAGATAGGATCCCGCTTGACCACTATCTCACCTGATGGTAAGCGATGATGTGGTCGACAGTGAAGCACGCTTGCCTAGAAGTAGGTAACCTATTCACTCTTGACTTAAAGGCCCCTAGGTTGTAGATATCGGGAAACACAGACTCCGGCAGGGAATTCCACTCTCTTCTTAGCTGTACGCATAATGAAAGTATTTCCAAAAAATTTCAGTGCGTATGGATTCCATGTACTGATGGCGCATCGCCGTACGTATTGTAGTCCGATGATGAAACGGGCTAGGCGGAATTAGATCGTGCAATTAGAACGCACACTCCCCGAAACGTTGCCGATAAAAAAACCGACAAGCTGGGAACTCGGTGACGAAGTTCAAGGCTCTGGAGCTTTGACTCGACCAATGCCTCATTGCCGATGAGCCTCATGGCTAGGTCTCTCAGATGTCTTGCCAGGGGCTTTTTCTTCTTTTCGAGTTTTTGACAAACTCTTTAGATATTGAAAGGGCTGTGAAGATCAGATAGGTATCATCAATTACTGGCATTCAGCTCCATCCGGTCAGATTCGAAGCTGCCCACAACATAGTTAAAACGGGAACGACTGCGCTGATATTTCTTTTATTTTCTCATTAGCAGCAGAAGAGATTTTCAAATGTTACATGCGCAAGCTTCTTTGTATGCAACCTTCTTCTCGTGGGCTACGGTTACTAAAACAAACTACTTACTTAATTTAAAAGGTTTGTATGCAAAAGACAAAGCCGATAACCTTTTTATTCAGCTATGTTAAACTGTGTGAGAAAATCGTTACAAAACCGAATTAGCTAGTTTCCGAAGCTATTAAATTATAATCTGATTTGATTATAGTTAAGATATAAACATATCCCGGATGTTGCCTATGGCATAAGGAAACTATTTATGATTGCCAATCCATCAGAATCACGTTTAGCTCGTTTAGTTAGGACAGTACAAATATTTTTTTAATGTTCCTCGGCAAACTTCGTTTTTCGTCAGTCCTCGGATTTCTATCAGTTGCCCTTTGCACTTGGTTTGGTGCAGACCGGAAGCTCTCAATCAACTTGGATGTGTATAGAGTTGTTAATACTCTTTCGGCTTAATGTATTTTATTTTAAAAATAGGAGGAAAGCTGCTAAAGGAAATTAAGAAAATCGTTTTTTACAGGTCTCTATAAATCACAGAGAAATCAAAACAACAACAATAAAGTACTTAGTTCTGAATTCTTAGTAATATATATTCTAATAATTGATGGACATGGAAATAAGCATTCATTTATATTCGGGAATGCGATGATTGCCGTGGGACATTAAGAACATAGTTTTACTGGAGGTGCTTAAAGGTATAAGGAGATATCGGTTCTTTATTTATAGCTTCCTTCAATAAGTATTGCCCAAAGGCAAGAAATATCTCTTCATATTACATTTTGTGTTTTAACTAAACTCTTGATAAAGATAAAAAATCTGCCATTCCCTACATTTTGTCAAGAAAAGCTAGCAAAACTGTACTGAGCACGTTGTTTTTATTTTCTAACAGTTAATGTTTACATGAATCGTGTTTTGAAAACTATGGATTTTGATTAAAAAAAAACATGTTTTACTATTGAAAGTTCGGAACGCCCAATGTATTCGTGGAAATTGTATGATTCAGCGTCGCACAGTGTCTGGAATCATGGCAGACTCCGAATACAATTAGCTTGTTTTCTTTATTTGATACACTTCTAATATTGTACAGTTTTATATAGTAAAGATTATTTTGAGAACGTACCTATGAGGCTATAAATAATTCTGTGGTCCGATGAAACAGAAAATGGCCAGTGTCCACTAATGATATCAAAAAGAAAAAAAAAACTCAGTAGAATAGAAAAAAGGTTTCGTGAAACAACGGACGACCTAAATCACTAAGAGGAGACGAGTAGGTAGTTGCAACTGGACTGCTGCACATGGGGTTTTGCATTTAAAGGGTTGGGTAAAGTGTTAGTGGGTTCTTATTTCAGGATGTCTTCAGCAGCAACCCGAAGTCTGATTTTGTACCTGTTTAGGAGCAATAGGGTCGTCCCTGACATGAGAACATAATGCAGCTGACACACGTGCCGTGGCGCGGGAATCCGCGGGATACATAAATACGAATTTATTCAAGCCTACGTCATATCACAACGAATCTAGTAGACATTCAAATGCGTTATTAGGCGCCACGCCACGCCACAACACGTAAGTATGTTTCCGCCATAGTATGTTATGTTGCAAAATGAGGAAGTAGGCACCAATAGTAAGTAACCCTCGAGGAATACAGGAAATTAAATGTTGTGAAATCCTGAAACGGGTTTAACGGGAGGAAGTTGAAAGTTTGCGAACAAAGTCGTGGTCTACTGCTTCAGAGCTCTATAAATAACTTCGCAATGTGAAACTGCGTGCTTATAATTCTAGAATAGTTGGAATAAATTGTGAGGAACTGGTTATGTAGATTCACGTGGCGATTGAATCCATGCTACACAATAGCGTACTGTTAATTGTGCGCAATTATCAAATCTGTCTCGCTGACAGTGTTTAAAAACAAATGAAATGATGGGCGAAACAGTAAAATTTTGTGTGGAAATGTTTTGCAACTGCTCAGGCTCCCAAGGGTAAGAATTAGCACCAGATCCTCTTAAAGCGATCTGAACTCCGTATACCAAATTAAACTAGTCAAGCGCCTGTCCCAGTCCACTGCTGGATATTGGGTCTTCCCCGAATTGAACAACATCCGATAGTTCGCCTTCGGTAAGTTCTGTATTCAATCTGTCCCAAGTTTTCGGTCCACGAGATATCTAAGCAAGAACCCTTTTTTTTGGGGGTGGAAAATCGTCCAATAACTTCTCCCGCTCTGGGTGAAGCGGGAAGGCTTGTCAGACTTTTACGGACTGAAACCTACGTGTGGTCCTTCAGTTTCTTGTGCCAGGGTAACTCTATCAAATTTATCCGCGACCCAGGCAGGCATCGGCCCTAATGGACCCCGTCAGTTTTTGCTTACATCTCGTTGAAGCTCGCGTGGAACACTACGAACCGTCGCGCGTTGTCGACTCGGGCCTGGGGGTCTACTCCCTAAGCAAGAAGTGCGTAGTTTCGGCCCTCATTACGGGCGTTTCCTACTCCGTATCACCTACGGACGGATGATTGCTAAGAATGAATGTCAACACAATTTGACAGATGTACCTACTCCCAATGTGGTTTTACTCACTGGAAAATTTCGGAATTTCTTTCGGACGGGGCCCGTAAATTCGTTGACGGAGACAGGGAAAGGTCCTTATCGGACGGCGAGCTACCCATTAATCGCCGTCCGCAAGCCCGCTCCTACGGTGGCCGTCGGCTTGCGACTCCCGACGCCTAAGCAAGAACCGTACCTCTAACTAGATTGTTTGAGTAGGTTGTATTCAATTAAGTAGGTACCTATCTGCAAGCGGATATGAACTGTGGAATAACTAGGTTTGATGATTTACGTGAGAGAAAGAATTAATGCTGATTGCCCACAATAGCGAGCTCGCTAGTTGTGTTCAATTATCAAATCTATTCCGCTGTCACTAGGTACTTACGTCCAATCAAAACAATTAAAATGTAACGCGGGAAATCAAACAAGCTCTGCCAATTTGTAAAACGGAACAAACATTTAGTGTCTTATTGATGTAGATATAGTGGTTGAAAGCACCAAAGCACGTCTTGATAAAGGATTAACAGGTCTATTCTGTAACATCTCCCAGTGAAACCCTAGGTGGAGTGAACTTGAAGTGAACTATCATTTCACCTTGATTGGATGGATGTTTACTTAATCTAAGTTTTCAAAGTGAGAGTTCTACAGAATCGCTCTAATGTCTGTCAAGTCACTTTATCGGGTTTCCAATAGGATATTTCCACAGATAAAAGGTTGATGCATATTTCCAAGTTTCTTCTGCTTGGTTTAATTTTCATCTTTGCAAGAATTTTTTGCTACTTAGACGCAATATATGTAATAGGTAAATAGGTCAATCAAATGGTTTGAGTCTGAAATGTTCAAGCTTGACACAACAAGATGAAGGCTAGGTTGTTTTCAGGATGAGAATGCAATGGTTTCATAGAAAAAACACAAACAAACTTATTTGTAAAAACCTCGACACTGTTTAGGGATTGCTCTGCACACAAATTTTCTATAGAGAATTTGAATAAAGAATCAGCAAAACAGCTTAGAGATTTATAAAAATGGCTCCTCTAAAATTTAAAAGTACGGGTTTAGTGTTATGTTATTTATGTAGCACAGATTACAGTCAATTAAAAATTTAAGATAAATGTTTACAAAAAGTAGCAAAACCATAAATAAATCACTCAGAGAATAACATAAGATTGCAGATTGAGGTGTGCATTTAATTGGACATAACGGAACCGAAGCCCGGAACAGTGTGCATCCACCAGAACAGTATTGGATGCCATACAGCGTGCTCCGAGCTCCGTGATACATTTATATAGTAGCATGAATCAGGCATGATGCGAGTACAGATGACCAAAGAGATTTGTGTATAGGCTGCTTACTTGCAAAAGTACATGAAACAATACTGTGATTGTGCTGGCTATTATGGGGTAACATGAGCATCATGCTTTCAACACACATTATAACATACATTATATTCACATGTTAGGTACTTCATGTTTGGGTGATGCTTAACAATTATAGGAAAAAGGTTGCGTTCTTTGCCTTGAAAAAGTTAAACGCAAGCTGTCAAGCACCGCGATCCAGAATAGTTGGGATTTTGGAAGATACGATAGTTAAGATATGTTTTTAATGTCGGTCGAAAGTTCTTGATATAATCACACACGCACCATAGTTCAGTTTTTATGTACTAAAATAATGGACACGGTTTAACTCAATCTCACAACTCTTCAAGAGCAAGATGTGTGTATGTATGTTTTTTCCTTTAATCTTAAAAACGTGTGACGCAGCCAATAATAAAGTGAATATTGGCAGTGTAATGGAAAGATTTCCTGCTTATCCTCTAAACTTTTTGTCTGACTGTACCTACATCCGCCAATAGGCTTGTTTCAATCTGCCCCACTTTTGAAATGCTGATGGAAGTGTTAAATACTTGTCGATAATTAATTTTGAAGAAAGTTATTGGTATTGCGATTGCGATTCAGTTATGTGCTTTGCGGGTGAAAAGAATTTTAATGATATGATTACGCTGTTTGACTTTTTTCTGTGCATTGTTTTGGTACCTATCGATGTTTTTTTGTGTAATAAACATTCTTTGTTATGGCTATGCTCTCATTTTACGAATTTCGAACCAACTATTTGTTGGTTCGCAATTTTTGTTTTTGATTGGCTCTAGATATCTCCTGATGATAAGCGATGGTGTTGAGTAACGATGGAGTACGCTTGCTTAGAAATAACCTTTTCACTCTTGAAATGAAGACCCGCTGGTTCATCATTGCATTTAGGTACTATAACGATTAAATGATACACATTCTGCAAGAAGTTGACCCTACTACTGCAGAGTAGTAAGCAAGCTGCCTGTAGGCGATTTACAAGGATAGGTAAGTACTTATAAAGCAATAGATAGGCTAACAAGATGTCAGTGTCAATTCAATAAATTGCATTTTGCACTGGCGATCTGGAGCAGAGGAAGTTACATTCCTGTCAGCTAGACTTTTGAAGATATTGATAGCTAGAAGAAGCTGGGGCTTACTGGAACAGGAATTTGTGTCTTCATCATCAGCCTTTTAATGTTTTTTTCATCATTGCTGGGACACAGAGCTCTTCTCCGTGTGACCGCTTGACCACTATCTCACCTGATGGTAAGCGATGATAGGATAGATGGACACCCTTTTCTGCTCTCAGCCTCCCATTTAATCCGTTGTGCGTGCATACCTACCTCCTCTCTTTGAGAGGGAATGGGACCGTAATCCACCAAGCGGGTCCAGTTCGGGTTTGTGGATGTCACATAATGTCCTCGAATGTTTGATTCTAAAACATGCCGGTTTCCTCATGATGCTTTCCTTCGCTGTTTTGAGAGCAGTGTTGATTGATAATTTACACAAAGTAAAGCACCTGCCTGGGTTCGAAACTACGATCTACAACTTGTAAGTCGCGGCCTTTACCTCTGCACCACCACTGCTTTCAGTGTCTTATTGACTAAATTTATGAAGTGTTTAATAATTCATTAGCGGGTTCGTAATTATGCGAAAAAACACTTTCGCGCAAAGTCCCAAGAGGTAAAGCTGAAATTCAGAAATACTGTCAAAACTCAATTCGATGATTCTGAATCAGACAAGTTTGTTAATTAACGTCAATTAAACCAATCTTTTTTTTACCTATTTCTCTGAAATAAGTCCAGAACATAAAAAGGGTTGTCTCTACAGATACGAGGGCAGGCCCTTAAAATCGCGGCTTATTTGCCTTCAAAATAAAATAATAATATTTTAAGAGAAATATTCCATGAACTTTTGGTCTTGAATATATATTTCTTCTCATAAAAGAATATATTTGGGGAATAGTTTTGTTGATTCATGCATGATACAGTTCTGTGCACGATAAGTTATCCCATTGATAAGAAGACACAAAATTACAAAAGCTTCTATCTTCCCGATTATCTTTGCCGCGGGAATGACACAAATATTTTTGATGTCTAGATAAAGACTTCTCACAAAGATGGATAGACCAACACTTTGGAATAGCTGAATTAGGACATTGATTTAATGTTTGCCACAAGAATAACATCGTAGTCAGAAACGAATTTAAACTCATATTATGACAATAAAATATAATCGTTTATTATTATTCCACAAAACAAGTTGTGTAAATAAGAATAATTCATAGCTAGCACAACGTTTACAACTTTTAACTTTCAAGGTAAGGAACAGTCCTTTCTAGTTCTATGTTCTAAATTAATGTTGCATAAAAGAGCATTCAAACAAATAGATTCTATCGCTTGTAACATTCTACCGAAAACTGCTTAGTATTATCAAAGAAAATTAATTCCATTCGTCCTTTCAAAATAAAAATACAAAGCATAGTGTAAGTACGTGCTTAAAAAATAAATTAAATACAATAACACATGTTTACCTCGAGAGACTGTCCCTTAGATGAGGATTGTTGCCACCACTAGTAAAAAAAGAAAATAAAACTCCACACGATCACACAACACAGTTTACTAACACAAAAAAAAGTTTGTTTATCACACTTTTTCGAAAACAGGGCGTGGAACGTGTTTCGTAAGTCCGTTGGCGGGAAAACGCGTGCGTTCACAAGCGCGCGCGCGAACCGACTGATTCGACCACCGGCCGCTGTTCAACAAGACGCACCGAGATAATCGTTGCATTCTGCCATCGGTATTAGAAAACGAATAAATCGCATAGATACGGTGTATTTGCTAATGCTGCGCTGTCCGACTGAATGCGCTTGGCAAATGCAATATGAGGTCGGGCTGAAAGCAACGCAAAAGAAACAATTTACAGTTATTTTAAACTTTAACAGAATAAAGATTTATGTGATAATTACAGCTCTTTAACTTGTTGTTCCGCTTTTGAGCCAGTTATTTACAAGTATGTAAGGAGATATACTAATTACTCATTGCATCGTATTCTCGGCACCGAACTTGGCCGTGACAGTACGTGATAATTCTTTTCCATTCGTTGAAAAAATTAAATGCACATAGGTATGTGGTTCATGACTTCACACCTTTGCATTATTCTTGCTAAAAAAGAATAATTGATCAATGACATTTTGTCTTTACACTCAAGCTATAATATTATAGAACTGTGAAAGGCCTTTACCTGCGTTGTTTATTACTCAATCTGTAAGTCAATGCGTCAGAGAAAGATTTCTTAGGTCAATGCATCGTTACTGTTCTTATTATGGATCTTCCAGAATCCCTCCTACAGTATTGTCGCTCATAAAGGCACAAAACTTAGAATTGTAAATATGGAGTCCCTCATGGATCTTATTTAGGTCCATTCTTATGCACAACAAATAGTCCACTCGGAGAGACAATAATCTACAGGGGCTTTAGCATTTGTAGAATAAATATTTCCACAAGATGGGTCAAAAAACGTATTTAAGAACCGGAATATAGCATAAAGCACAGTACAATAAACAAGACCTATATAAAATGATTTAGTTTTTTTCTTGTTTTGCGTATAAAACATATTATTCGAGCACGAGTACGTACTTTAAAACCAGTATTATAATAAAAACTAAAGTTATCATTATGAACTCATTTAATCACAATCCATTTAGGTTGTTACACTTTTTGTACAATAATAGGTTTAAAAGTGATATAAATTACGAGGTTGTGTCAAATCCAGATAAAATGCTATGAACATATACGGGATTAGAAAAAAAAACAATTAAATATAATTTCACAACATTCACATAACCTGAAACGTTAATTAGCAGCAAAACACGTCAGTTAATAAATTATTTAAATAATTATAACTAGAAGCCAATAATTTTGTCACATTAAAATTATTGAATAGAAAAAAGCACTCGATTTCATGTTAAACAAAAACACACACATTGGTAACTAAAGAAATGAAGCTTAAGATTGGCGTAGGTTTTAGGCGGTAGACAAAAACGTTACATTCATTAAAAACATTGAAAAATAATAAACCCCATTTCCAATTTATTTCAATAAATATTTGCTATGCTATTAATCTACACCAATGCTGAGAAAAATCGTATCTATAACTACAAAAAACCCCAATATATAAACTACGTACCTAGATTCAGAATAATTTCAATACTAATTCCATAATATTATTGTTGCAAAAATACATTCACCCTAAAAGGCTTCTATCAATTATTCTATTTAAAATTCACTACACTCAAAATCCTTAAAGAGACTCACAAATTACTAAAACTCATTTCAAAAATATATTATTATATAAATTGTACATAGTTAGAAAAATATTTGTTAAAAATATGTATAAATGTATTATGTGCCAATATTTTAATAAGGCAACATTGTAAGGAATTCATATTTTTGCACTGAGTGTTACCAGTTTAGTTTAATATATCGGTTAAGATAAACGCAAGCACTGGTCGTATTTTATCCAAGCACTGGTCATCATTTAAAACACTGCCAAAACTTCGAAAGCCTTAAGATTTCAAAAGTCAGATCTTCAATCACAAAACAGATAATAAATATATAAATCTAATCTAATACAATAAAGATGTTTAACTGTTTGTTTGTAAAAAGTTATCCAGATGTAGCAAAATACAGAGAAGAGAAATGGAAGGACAGAAGGGGAGTCTGTGCCATGCATTTGGACATACCAGGATTATAGAAAATGTAATCTCTGGTTGTCAGCAGTACATCCGGTTACGAAACCTCAGCTGTACTGTATTTTCTTTTTTTGTATATCCTGTGCTATAATTCATGGGTGTCAAGCTCTGAGAAAGCCTAATAATAAAGTAATAAATACAAATAACAAACAACTTATAAAACAATAGTTAAATAATAATAATAAAACAACACACGTCATGTTTATTTGTACTTTCATTAGTATTACATACTCGGTCGCAACCTCAATTGAGTTTTGAAACGATTACAAAATGGATCCGTGAGTTTGTTCTCAGAATTATTGAAAATATCAAAGAAATAAATACGTACGAATAATCGTTTGGCCAGAAATAGGCCATGTTAGCTGAATGCAACCGTATGTATATACCGTATTCACTGGTAGGTCACCTAAAATAATTTAATCGACGTCAAAACATCTTTAAAACTGTGCACAGGAAAATTTACTTGAAGAGTAATTATTCTGTAATCTTCGTTTTAGTGCTGAAATAAGTTTTTCAAGCGTAAGTCACATATTATTGTTTCGTTTTAACAAGGCAATAGCGACTATTGATTCAACTATATCTATTGACATTCCTATTTCCACGTACGGAGATTTAGTCGTAAAACAATCGTCATCTATCGTGAATCCAAATATAATTAATAATGAAACACGACACATGTCAAAGTTTATCCTACGGAGTAATATAGCAAGAGAGCAAGGACCTCTATCGTCATGTTAAAACAAAACACCTATACCAATATTTTCGTGTATTCTATGATAACAGTGTCATTTCCAAATAGTTTAAATTTTAAAATCATTCCATAAAACAATTGAGGCGTAAGACCCTTGGAATGGTTTGGTATTACCACTACAATAAAATATTAGTATTTAAACACACTAGTAAAGTCACTAAGTAATAAATTACACTAACATTTAAAAACTAAAAGCATTTACGTATTAAAATGTACAATAATAACTTTGGTTGGATTTGTACTGGTTTAATTTCAGATGTACCAGGGTGACATATCCTGGAAGATGTCTCCACTATAGAATTAAATGACGGCGGCATATCTACTCTAATCGATGTGAGTATTAAAATAAGGAAATTTACTATATGCATAGCATAAAAATAAGGTATGGATGTAACCAGAATTTGCTTAGGGGTGGGGGCAAAAGTAAGGAAACTTGATCAGTAGTCATCCCCCGCTCTGGAACGCAGAAAAACTGAAGGGCATGTCAAATGTACGGGTGAGCGAAGTGAGCTCGAAAGTTCTAGGGGAATTTGAGGTATTAGATTGTCTTATCTTATGACGTCTCATACGACTAATACAGAAAAGCAAGAAATCAGAATACAGTAACAAGCGAAGCGAACTCCAAAATTTAGACACCCGTCTCTGAAATAAAACATTTCTGTCACTTGATCGACTAATGCAGAAAAAAAAAATGAATGAATGAGCTAGATGCAAGAGCGAACGGAGGAGGGCTAGAGCTCACAAAAAGTTACGCTGTAAAATAGTAACATTATCTCATCGTAACACAAAGTATGCCTAATACATGATAACTGATTATTCCTAAGAGTAGACAGTCGCACGCAGCACAGCGGCATTTTTGTGTCCGCAGATATTACTCCTATAATAATTATGTTCGGTTCGGTTCGCAAGAGACCGATGACATCGTTCTTCGTTTCAGCTTAAGAGTAGAACGTCAGCACCGCGGCGTGGTTGCCTCTGACCAACAATGTTCTCTCAGCCGCCGTCGATATAGCGTGCAACCACGCGAGGTATAGTGCTGGTGGTACCACGTTTCTTCGTCGTGGCATGGGTAGGGTCACACATACTAGACGAGCTGATCGGGATTGGGAGAGGATCAGTTCGCGTAGACGCAGGTGACGGTGCGTGCGGTCTTGAGCCGCTATTAAGTCCGCTTCGGTTATGCCCGCTGGAAAAACAAATAACATTACTACTACATTTTCAAAAACAGACGTAAATTGATACTTATATATCACTTATGTCCCAAATCGGAGCACAAACCTATAACCTTCGGGTAGCTGCAGACATATTCATGTAAAACTTAGGCCTAGCTCTGAGGTCAATCCAAGGCGGCCCAGTCAGAAAAAAACAGATGATGAAAATAGTCCTGTTTTCATCAAACTTTCACACCTTCTCAAATTATGATACGAATATGAAGAAAAACAGGCACAGTGCGTGTTGGACTTCGCACATTTAGGATTCCGTACCAAACCGCAAAATCAAAGTCGGTTGTAATAGGTGGGCAAAATGAGAGAATTTCAAAAAAAATACTGATTTATCAATATATTATTATTTTGAATATAAGTAACAATAAACATCATTACTAAAATTCAATTTCATAGGTCAATAGGAAGTTAAAAAATTCTTCGGAACAAAATTATGTAAAAGTTGTAGTTGACTTTGGTGGGTCTAAACAGCGATACCCTGCTCGATGGGGTAGGTCAATTTTTTTTTCACCTTCCCCTTTTTCTGTATAGGAGCAACCCACTAATAAAATATTTAAAAAATAATTGACATTTTGTATGGGTTTGGATTGAAAAGATACTTATACGGTGAAACTTTAAAGACTGTAACTCCAACCGTTCAGCGGTAAAAACCTGTGTGATCGTTGAAGGACAAACAGACAGATGGACAGACAGACACGTGAGTGACAGCAATAGGGCTCCGTACCCTTCGGGTACGGCCCGAAAAAGCCAATCATATAGTATGGGATTTAAGTTCTTAAATAAAAAAATATGAGGACCGATTTTCCAAATTTTTGTCCGAGGATCTGACATTTAAAAATCAGCCCTAAATTGAACTAATTAGTGAAACTTACAAGTATCATCATCGGCACACTTGAAGGGCGCCACCAGCTTGTCGAAGTATGCGAGCGTGGAGTCCTTGGGTCGCCGCGTGATGTCCGCCACCATCTTCAGAGCGGAGTAGTCTATCCGGAACTTCGATAGTAAAGAGGCCATGCTGTGGACAAGATAAAGTTTAACTCTCCAACACATGGGGAACTTTTCCATACAGTAAGACAAGAGTAAGACCATTATAAAATAAGATTAGTAAATATAACATACCTAATAATTTATCTTGTTTTTTTATTTTTTTTAAAATACTTTTTTCGTGTTCTTCTCAGCAAACTCTTTAATTTGATACCCATATCACGGCAGTGCACAAAAAATAACTAGTCCGCCATCCCGGGCCGTCCACCACATTGAATTTAGAATGACGTCACTTAGCTAAACATGCATTGTCATCCAAACTAAACTTGTATGCAAAATTACAACTTAACCAGTGGAGGATAACTGCTTTAAAATACAGTTGCAAGATTTGACCCGAACACACTTTCATACATACAGACATACATTGCAAATTAAATAAAAGCTTGTAAAAATTGGTTTGCACATGCAATCAATCTGTTAGATCAAATATGTTTGCCAAAGTCAGCTAAATTACTGACACAAAACGGTACAGAAGGGAAACATTGATGAACTGTATTCACCTACACGCATCATCATCGTCAGCCTATTAATGTTCCCACAGCTGGGACACAGGCCTCCTCTCTGTGAGAGGGTATGGGCCGTAATCCGCCACGCGGCCCACTGCGTGTTGGTGGATGTCACATGTCTTCGACTTTTTGTTCTAGGGTATACCGGTTTCCTCACGATGTTTTCCTTTACCGTTTTGAGAGCAGGGGTGATGAAATAATTTATACAAAGTAAATCGCCTGCCTGGGTTCGAACTTACGACCTACAATATGTAAGTCGCACCACCACTGCTCTCCACCTACACGGATACAATGATGGAAGAAGAAATATCAATATAGAAATCGGCAAAAATTGTAATGCCGAAATATTTAGCGTCAGTAAACTTACTATTAATTTAAAAAATTTATACTCACTTCCGCTCCTCAATCTCAAGTTCTGTATTCTTATTGGCCAGTGTGAACACTCGTAGAGGACACGATGACCACGCGCGTCTAGTCGATAGAATGTATGGCAGCAATAGGGTTAGACCTGTGTTCAAATCATATAATCGTGAATCAGGCACGTTATTTGGTAGAAAAGGCATTAATTCAATTCAATTTATTTATTCCAAGTAACACAGACTCAATAACAATAATAGCAGCACACGCAGTCATATTATTTAAACTCAAATAAAATACAAACCAATAAAAATTTGATCCATTAAAAATAATTGAATAATTGTTTTTTTTTTGTTTGATTGATTTTGTTCGTCTTTGTACTTGTGCATAATGTATTTAATAATAAATAAATACATTGAACTTGTGCATAGAGATTTATTTTATACATTACAGGAATCGGGGCGAAACGATCAATTATCTATACTAATAATAAAGTGGTAAAGTTTGTGAGTTTTTGAGGTTGTGAAATTGTAGGGGGTAATCTCTGGATCTACACAACCGATTTGGAATTTTTTTTCACCAGTAGAAAGCTACATTATTCCTGAGTGTCATAGGCTATAATTTATTTTCAAAAATATTAGAGATCCTTATGAAAATTGCAATAATGTATCTTATGTGAAACTTTTTTTTCGTGTTTGTGGCAACTCTGAAATTTGACTGCTTTTATCTATGGTTGCTCCGATTAATATTATGGAGCGTTAGACAAAATCAGTGTTGTGTAATCAGTAATGGAGTGTTATCATTGTGAAAACTGAGGCCGGAGTTGCAGTGACTGTGAACGGGCATTCGTTACAGGAATATGATAACGGAGTTCTTGTGGCCTCAACTAGATGGTATAGATCTGGACGACCTTGGGTTTCAGCAGGACGGCGCCACCTGCCACACCGCCCATGAAACATTCGATTTATTGCAGCAATGATTTCCAGACCAAATCATCTCACGAAATTCAGATGTTAACTGGCCACCGAGATCATGCGATTTAACGCCGTGCGATTATTTTTTTTGGGGTTTTGTGAAAAACCAGAGATGATTTCTGAGATCATAAACCAGAAACAATTCCTAAGCTCAAGGCCGAGATCCAACGCGTTATCAGTGAGATATAGCCACGTATTTGTCAAAAAGCCATCAAAATTTCATGAGAATAGTAACGGCCTGTCATCAAAACCGTGACGGCCATTTGCCGGATATTTTATTCCATACGTAATCGGAACATGTCTTCTTTATAATGCATTACAAGTATCACAACTTACTCAAAAAATAAGTGTTTTTGTTTTTATACGCAATAATGCACTCTTATTGAGACACTCTATATTCAACCTTTGCTAACCGCGGCACATCTATCTAGCCGAGTATTTGATGGTTTCATCATAATTATTAAAGCCAAGGAATAACCTTTGTTAGAGATAGGCCTCCTCGGATCGGAAGGCGGTGTTTCTGGCCGAAGATGGCTGAAGCCGAAAACAATAGTTCGGGGAGACACTAATTATTTATTCAGGTTTCGAACGAAAGTTTTGGTCGAAGCTTTTGTAATTTGTAGGATGCTTTTGGGACGTCAAGTTTATTCAAGCGAAGTAGAATAAGATATTTAGGATCTTACCTCCGTCATCATACAACCACCACACGTCAACAGTGCCCGCTTGTCTCTTAGTGAACTGTTCCACAGACGTAAAGGACGATGTTCGCCGCGCTGTCGAAGCACCTAACGCACGACGCACTGCACTGCCGATACCTTTGCCCAGACCACTTGGGAGAAAAGGTAAATAATGTACCATTAGTAGAATATCTGGACTAGTATACCGTAACTTAACTTAACTAACTTTTGCAAGCACTTAGGGCGGTTACGCACTACATGCGATCAGTGTCCGTGAAATTTCGGTTCCAAAGTAGCCGTAATACTTCTTGTAGGAAAGCCTACGCACTTCATCCGATCTCAATCCGTCTTAATCTGTCATAATTCGGAATATTTTGAAATCGGAACTAAACGGACACGGATCACGGACACGAATAATGGGGACGAATCACGGACACGGATCACGGATACGGATCACGGACACGGACGTGTAGTGCGTAACCGCCCTTAGGAAGATTTGGTATAGGACGTTAAAGATTGTTATTCTGTAGCTTAAAAGGTTTACAGACTATCAACAAATAAAGGTAGGCGACACGGACATGGCTGATGTGTGAGAACATTTTGGGAAAACATTTGAATACAGTTCGAAGTAAGGAACCTCCGCTTTTCAACCCCCGACGGCAAAAGAGGGTTGTATAAGATAAGTTAGACGTGTGTGTTTATATCTGTGCCATCTTAGCTTCCTAAACGGATGAACAAATTTTGATTCCGTCTTATTGTTTGAAAGGTTACTTTATCGAGAGTGTTCTTAGCTATGTTTGATGAAAATCGGTTCAGCCGTTCTAAAGTTATGGGCGTTTTACTTTTTGAATCGGGGTGTTTTCGCAAGATATCGTGTCATAATTACGTGTTCAATAGATTGTTGATCGAAGCGTGTCTACTACCAGATAAATTATGTAGCATGAAATAAAAATGTGTCGGGGGCTTTTTTTTTGATGGAAATACACAATTTTCCAGTAAGACAATTGGCATAAATCAAAATAACAAGAAAAACCTTAACCTTACCTTTCTTTGTTATCACTCTTGTGTACTTGTTCCTTGTTCAACGCAGCGGGGTCTTCCGATACGGCGCGTCCCAGCTGTGGCGAACCCAGTGATACATCCGACATACTGCTCCCTAAATATAGGATGGATGTTATAACTTATATTATGAACAGACGGCTACATTAATTGGATTAACTTAGCTAGCTTTAGCTTAGCTAGCTTACAATAGAAGTAAGCAACATTCAGCTGTCCTTAAATCAATGTTGAAATAATTATAAGTTTTTCTGTGACTTGAAACTTTTCCTGTTTATTTATTAATTAAGGATCAACAACGAGTGTTCATCATCTTCCTGCCCTTATCCCATGTTACTTGGGGTCAGCGTGACGCGTTTTCTTCTTCCATATCGTCCTGTTCTTCGTCACGCTGTCACCGACTCCCTCTCTTTCATATCACTCCTCACACAGTCCATTCACCTTTTCTTTGGCCATCCCCTCCCTCTCTAATCACCCACATTCATATTCATAACTCTTTTAGTTACATGTGTTTCATCCCTCCTCATCACATGACAATACCAGGACAAACGGTTTTCTTTCCACTTTTCTGTCCCTGGCGCCACTTTCAAACTTCCTCTAATATACTCAATTCTCTCTTTATCCATTCTCGACACTCCGCACATCCATCTCAACATTCTCATCTCTGCTACATGCAATCTCTTTTCATCCATCTTTTTCACAGCCCAACTTGTTCCAGTGACCTGTCGCCATTTCATCTATCCTGATTTGATTCGGTGCGTTACATCTCGGTCTAACTCGCCATTCTCTTGGACAAGCGACCCTAGGTACCGGAAGTCGGATCAGATCGGTATGGGTGTATCAGCGAGAGCTATGGGCTCGAAACTGGAGACACAGCCAAAATCGTAAAGCAGGTATTCCGTTTTGGTTCTTCTCAATTTCAGGCCAACACTCATCTCCAATTTGCTCTGGGCCTCTAGGTCACTCTCGGCAACCAGCACAATGTCATCGGCAAACAGCATACACCAGGGTGCTTTTGCCTGTATGTCCGACGTCAGAGCGTCCATTATCATCAGGAAGAGGTAAGAACCGAGGGCCGACCCGACTGTTACACTGAAGCAATATATACCGGACTTGGATACTGCAACGTCTGTACATCGCTCGGGTCAACTGTATATATTACCACCAACAAAACAAAAAAAATATGTTATCTCATACATCATCTTATCAAGGCACAAACAGACAGGCGTCCGAAGTGCGTCCGAAGGCTTACCTATATATATATTCTATATAGAATATCATACAGCAAGAAGTAAGTTGCAATGACACACATAAATTGCAGTAAGTTATTTAAAACAATCATTTGTATCTAGTTTATAAAAGTATGTTACAAAGAGAGAGAACACACATTTTCAGTTCATGCATTGATGAAAAAGAAACACTATTTACCCGAAAGTCTAGAAGACCATAGAATGATTAAATACAATAGATATGCACAAAAAAAGATAGATTGGACCTGTATTATGATATGGTGTCAAACACGAAAATTCGAGGCAGGTGCGGTGATAAAACGTAGGAGCGCTCTCGCTCCTTCGTCAGAAACTAGCTTTCAGTATTCAGTATTTAACCAGCAGCCGTATAGCGTAAGTGCGCAAAGAGTTCAAATTCTATCCAACTGACCAAATCGACCAATCACATGCGAGATGAATGACGCGATGTGGATTTCCGTTTTGTGTGATTGGCCGATTTGGTCGGTTGGATAGAGTTTAAACTCTTTGCTCACTTACGCAATACGACTGCAGATCGTTCCCGTAATAGAGTGAGATCAAACTACACCGCAGGCTTATTACGTATCTTGTTCTTGCAAAACGATAGCGATTTTTGCGCAATAATTGCTCTTCAATACAGAAGATTTTGGGGGATTTTTCAGAAATAAGTGCATTTGATAAACAGCAAGCGATTAGCACACTATTGTGTAGGACCTTCCATACCTACACTGTAAATAATTCAGACTTTTATGACATAAAGCGTTTGATCGCGCGATGGTTGCTGATTGCTTATTCTTACGTAATAAGCCTGACGGACGAATAGCATCATCCTTTATTCTCACCAGAACAGTGATGGATCCAACATTTCATAATACGGACCAGTTTAAAAAGAGCAGCACAAATAAAAACGTTACTCACCTCTAGAGTGCGTGTTGAGGCTCTCTGAGGACTTAGATTCCTTGTTATCGCCCATGGAACCTAAACAGAAGCTGATGTATGATGGCTGCATGATAACACATAAGAGGGCATTGGCTGCGGAAAATACGTCATAACGTAGTAATATTCAGAAATAATCTTTTGTGATCAGACAGAGCAAAGGCGAGGGGAATACGAACCTCAAATGAAGTATTTTCTAAGCTACATCTGCTTCGACTGGTCTGCCTACCTTAACATAGTTGAGAACGGACTAAGCAAATAATCGATGATATTAAAGTTATTTTTTTTCGTATCTCAGGCAGATTAGGTACGAGTAACAGAGGTGACGCTTTATAATAGAGACGTTTACTGAAAATTTGTTTTTTGTCCGTCAGGTAAATTAATAAAAATACTGAACAAGTTTTTTTGACACGTAAACGTAAAATGACGACGACGAAATCGGCGTGTGACTTCACGCCTTTAGTACAGTTTATACTGACATAGTGACGTCACAAGCCCCACTCCTGAACTTTGATGCGCTTTTTCTTTATCATTTTTTATTAATTTGGTAAAGCAAAAAATAAGTGTCTAATATAATTGATAATCTCACTGACGGACTATTTAGAATTAGATTTTTTATACCCAGGAAACAACCCTATTGTGAATGTGAATAGAATAGAATAGGTCTTTATTTGCTTAGAATGTAGGTACATAAAAATAAGTTGTTACGTTACAAAATAGGACTTTAAATACTTCATTACTTTTTTTTTTTAATAGGAGCTTTTTATAAAACACGATGTTCTTAATTTACCGTATCTAGGCACTGTACAACCATATTGTCAGATCGCCATAGTTGGATACGCTTTCGCTTCACTGTCTTTATAACAAATACTTCATTTTACTCAATAAATTGTGTGAGAATACGCCCAATTTTGTGAGTAAACGATAGTCACGTATTTTTCGCAGCAAATGTGTAAAAGAGTGATTAATCAACAAAATGGAAACTACAATCGAAAGTGTATGAGTTAATGCCGATGAAGAATTGATTCGTTAGTCATACAAAATTCATTTCTAACACCCATAAAAATTAAACTCTGTAAAGCGGAAAATTTCGTTATTACTAATACACCGAAAAAGTGTGGATTTAAAGAATCATATTGATTTGGCACAGTTTCCTATGTATAATTATTTCGGATATGGTCGCAGTAGGCCTATGACCACATTGCAAGATAGATTTGTTTGTCTCGGATAAGGCTTATTTAGGCAAATTAGTATAGGTTGTGAACTTTTGTTGTGTTTCTCAATCAGACCGATTTGATTCGTAGCAACGACAAATCTTTGTGTTTGTCAGTAATCGTAGAATGATAGTAAAATAAAATAGTTTGAAATAACTGACAGTCTAGTTTTTTACGGAGCACCTGCGTAGGACTCCGTATGAAAACCGGTCGGACATTCCCGAAATATACCCGTTAACATGCAAACCTTGAAGTACAAAAACTATCAAAAAGACTTCACTAATGTGACACAACATAATTCTCGTTTGAAAACGACCCCAGAAAGACATCAATAAGTTGAATAAAGCTGCAGTGAGTTTCTTTAAAAAAAAAAGAAGGCTAAATAAAAAAAGCGCCCTGACAAACCAATATATTCAACACTTTTCACTTCACTTCATACATTAAAAGCTACTAAGAAGGCTATAGGTAGGTAATAATATAAATTTTGCCGCAGCATCGATCACCAACCAGGCTGCCTGTATCTACGACCCTTATATATTTTTTTCGCAGCATCGATCACCAACCAGCCTGCCTGTATCTACGCCCCTGTGAATGTATACTTACGTGAGAAAGCCGACAAGTCCTTCAAGTTAACATCAGAAAGGTAGGCTTGTACGTCGTCGTCCAGTGCGTCAGTAGTGTACTGCCCACCCTCGACTCGAAGTAGCGCGATAGCCATGTGCACGTCTAGCGCTTTGCTGTAACACGCATATAGGTAACAGTATAGTTCGACCCCATTTTGTGAATAAATGTAGGATTTGGTTAGAAAATGAATAAAAAGAATCTGTATAGAATTTGAATAGAAAAGGACTGACACTAAATGAAATCAAAATTTCTTTTACTTAAAATCTGGAATAATACTTAAATGATGCAAAATTAAAGTCGTCACAATCTAAGAAATCAGTTGACGTTTCTCATTTTACATGCCGCGATAACTTTCTACATAAGCAATTGAAAAATCAAATTCATAATCCTGATTATTTACTATGTTACCCATACACTATAACAACGAGTATCATTCGCAAACATCAAGTTTCATTATTATTATGTATTTTTATAGCTGTCAAAACGGGCCTTTTATTTTTTGTCAATTTATACTCGCCCCCTAAAACCCATAATAGAAAAACAGAAAAAAAAAACCTAAATTTGTTAAATATAAATTGCCAATTAACAGTTATTTAATTCTATCTATGCCTACGGAAAATACAGGAATGATTTTATGTTTTTCTTAATACCTACCTACTATATGACACAAAACTAGGCTAGCTGGTGGCTTACTCCACCACTGGAACAGCCTTTTAAAGCCATAACTAACAAGTTAGAAGGCTGTCTGACCATTTCAATGTTATCGGATCTGATTGATTGATTCGCCAAATTAAAATTTGATAGCTTAATTTTAATTTTTTTAACGGTTGGCAATAGGCTTGCAGTTATTATTGATTAAAACTATTTAATTAGCGATGTGTTAATATAGGTACTATACATCTGTGCCTACCCCTTCGGAAAAAGACGCGTGATGATATGTTATTGAAGTAACCATATACTTACTGCATGACTTCAACATAGTCAACGATTTCGTTTCTTTCACTCGTTTGCCAATTTTCCTTAAATCCCATCAGCAGAATGTTTGGTTTTAGCTTGCCGATACCACTAGCCTGCAATGAAAAATACTCATAGGAGAATAGAATAGCATGGACCATTGTGTGAAGGCCATTCAAATAAACTCATGTCATTCACTCACTCATTCACTAAACGTCAGAGCAAACGTCAAATGGAATGTCAAACGAAACGTCAAATTAACGTCAACGAACGAAGATCGATTCTACGATTCTAGAAACGTCACTTGCGAGCACTTGTCTCGTGAGTTAGGTTATGGCGTTGTTAAGATTCCTTAGTCGGAATTTTGTGAGTATATCGTTCCCCGTCTTAACTGCTTCGTTTATTTATCTTGATTGGAACCATACTAGAAATTGGAAGTTACAACAAAAGGAACTGCTCAGTGCTATAGCGTCAAACTAACTGTCACTATCAAAGTGTTGTGTAATCTACCTGTAAGTACCTAATACTTTTATGTGTATATCTCAACTTTAGTATTCAACCTTTTTATAGTTTGACAACGTTTCAAGGTTCAATTGTTTAGATCTCCGTAGGAAACGACAATTGAGCCAATACTGGATAAGGAAAATGTTAGTGGCTAGAGCAGTGATGGAATTAGTCCTTCAATTTATTATGGTTTTGGCGGTAAATTCAAATCCGATTTCTATTGGTCTGCAGGGATTAGATTAATAATGTGATTCGATTAATCATTTTAATTTGTTGCCATGAAGCCAATGAATGGCAATATTGTGTGTAACAGGATACCGATACAAATTTATTTTTGTCCATAAGCTAACACAATATCCTACTTCAAAAAATTTTGCTGTTAAATATAATTTTGCATTTCGTTCCAGAATTAAAATGGCAGTTTTTGGCATGACCCCCCGTTACGCTTGGTTCGCGGTCCCTATTGCGGGCTTCTTCATAGGCAAGTACTTGGACGACCAAGAAACCCTGAGGATGACCGCCTTCAGGGACAAATCAGCTCTTTACGGAGGAGTCCAAAGAGATAAACCATCCTGGCCTTGAAATTTTTTGGATTGTAGTGGTCTTATTCAATGTAAATCATATGTGTAGTGTTGTAATTAAAAGGTCGTAAATTATTGGCTTTTGGGTTTAATTATACATGGGTTACTGAAACACCACATCTACATTAAAACCTTCAATTTCACAGATTTTGTATGAACAGGGGTTGACCGTAAGCTCTTAGAGTAAGGTTATTTTGAGATTGCGTAAGTGAAAGATGTATACAAGTCATGTACATCTGTCCCTTACACACACCCAAAATAACCTTACTCTAAGAGCTTATGGTCACCCCCCTTATGAACCGCAACACACTTTTATATTAAAATACAATATGAAAATGAATTACTAGCATTTTCTTTAGAAGTCAGCATATAAATATAAAGCCAGGTGTGTTAGGGCTCAATATTGCAAAAAATATAGAACATGGTGGGATTAGCAGCAAGCTAGACAAAATTAACAACCATTGCTCCGTGGGCCAAATAGCTGGAGGCCATGGGCCTAGCCTTTTCGGGATAATACAGGCTGACAGTCACCATATAAAATAACGAAATAAGTCAAAACGAGAATTTTGCGGCCGCGAACCGGAAGACGTTGCGTTTGAAAGTGGACCGATGACCTGGTGAATTTTGCGGGGATCCGCTGGTTGCGAGACGCACGGGACCGGTCAATGTGGCGAAGCTTGGGGGAGGCCTATGTCCAGCAGTGGACGTCTTTCGGCTGATATGATGATGATGATGAGAATTTTGCTGCCATCTTTGAATGACGTAGTATCAGCAGATGTGCTACCACAGACATAAATCTAAATAGATAACGCAAGTCCCTCCATGTGTATGAAAACCAAGCGTGCCACTTTTTCACAAACAATTTAAAAACAAATTTACTTACCAATGAAAGAAAACATTTCGAATGTCTCGGCCAACTTTTTCTATACATTCTTTACAGCTCAATATGGCATAAATAAAGCATTTTTCTAGATTTCCGGTGCCGATATTGCCAACGTAACTTAACTCCGTTTTTTGGCACGCGAAATACATACAATCGCGTCATCTAGTTAGATTTATGTCTGTGTGTGCTACACTTATGATTATTATCAGTACCTGTACTAAAGCATTGGCTCCGTCCTTGAAGCCCACATCATCTACAATAGAGTAGAAAGCCTTGATCTTCCGCCTGGTGAACCACTGGTACGCGCGGCTTGCTAACGCCTCGCGTCCGCGGTGACTTACTTGGCCCTGCGGATTGAATTTTGTTTGTTTTATGGAACATTATACAACACCACCTGTAAGTGTGGACATGTCCTAAACACCTACTATCAACATTCATTAAAATAGGAAGCAGGAAAATGCACTTCTATCTATACCTTCGATCAATAATAGACTAGATACACAATCTCATACAAAACTATCTTTAAAACTGTCGCCAAATTGTGTTTACGTAATTCTAAGAATTCTAGTTCAAATGAATATATGTTGCATCGAGGGTGGCCGATAGATGCAAACCATCGGGAAGTCAGGATGTATTCCCTCAGATTCGATCGTGTGTCGTGATCGTGTGATTCGATGTCGGTGGGTACAATCGTGAAAATGAAAACGCACAAATTATTCGATACATAGGGTTTACTCAAATAGTCACAACTGACAGTTTCAATCTTGCTTACTAATATTACGGATCGACAGTGATTCGACGACGTCTTAGCTCTAAGGTGGTTAATACCCAACTGCTATTGTCTGCTATATTCTGCTGTATTGAAAAAAGCTATAGAAAAATATATTGCTATAGAAAAAAGCGCGCCAATGCGTAGCTGTTCTTGATTTGCCGCCAAGGGCGTGCTTGTGATTTGTCTTGATGTCCGTACTATTGACTAAATTCGAGATACAATGCAAATTCAACCTTAAATGCAATTCTTAAAGTTGCATTCACAAAGCATGTACAAAAAACAAAAAAAATATGGTCTTTCTTCGCTGGTCGCTAACGTTGGTCAAACATATAATATTTGGTAATTGATTCATAATTTATCATTTAATTCGGTTTTTACTTTATAAAAAACACTTAATGATATAAACTTACCGAAAAAAAGGTATTCCAAAATGTCGGTATTACGCTGGTTATTTGCACAATTTTTGAACGCACACTGGCATTTTAACGTCTTAATGTTGGCTATAATTGGGCCATACTAATTTTAAATACGACCACAACCGTATATTGTGCTCTTCTTTTTCGACCCGTTTTTGAAGCGTTTACCGGTCATCTAGTGTATTATTGATTGAAGATCTAGGCGGCAAAAATAAATAGAACTCTTTGCCAGATTAGTTTGTTCAATAACGATCATTACAATATTGCAGCTTCTAAGCAACTATTTAATGAATCTGTAGATGCTTGACAAAGTAACTGTAATCTTATTCAAATATTTCTAGCAAAGCGAACTCTTATATCCTCAATTGAAGCACTTACCTGCATAATATGGCCACAGAGCATTAGTGAGTGTCCCTTGGTGAGTAGATATGTGAAGTCTGTCAGTATAGGACGCTCTCCCGGGAAGCCTGTCAGCACCAGAATCTGAGGCCTATAAATTAAATTAAATTATCATTTATAGCAGGCAGTTATTACCATATTAAGCACTACAAATTACATATAAATGTACATAAGAATTCATTATACAGTAATTAACACATCAAAACTATAGACACACGATATCCATTACGAGATACCTCATCAACAACACCAGCAATACAATCATTGCAGAGTAAGGGCAGAAAATGAAAGAGTCCTAATTCCCAGGAATAATCGTAGAGTTGTTGTACCTGTAATTCTTGACGTGTTCGGTGACAGTGTTGAGATGATAGACGCCGGTGAGCGCTGCCTTGTACGTCTGCGCCTGCGTCGTAGATCCCCAATTCACGTCTGATAATGGAAACCCAAAGTTATCGTATTGTTACAAGATCAGGCAAAGCCATCTACCTAGTGACGAGAGGAAGAATTAGTAGTAGCGCCATCTAGTATCGAACTAATCTTCTCGAAAGCTCGCGTCAAATGAAATTTTCCAGAATTTTCGAGCCGAATATTTTGGAAGTTTCTCGTCGCTTCAGGAACAATAAGTTCAAAACTCTTCCGTTCTGGCAGATTCTCGAAGTATCTAGAAAAGTATGGAACGTTCTTGAAACATCTTCAGTATGATAAAGAGCGCTCGGGTTCATCGTGGGTCAGTTTCGATTAAAAGGAAAATAGTGCGAAGTAATAAAGTTGTTTGAGAAGTGTTTCAGTAATAAATAGTGATTAATTAAAGTCTGCTGTTTATATAATTTATCCTTGAACCCCAGCTCGTAACAGTATTTTATCGTCATATTCCTAAACCAAAGCCGTTTATACTAATTAGCTTGAGAATCAAAACTTTTTGAACGTCGAAAGTTACAAAAGACAGTGCTCCCGCCCGTCACCGCTTCGTGTTAGAGCTGGGAAGAAGAAGTGACGGTATAAAGTCCTCAGTAAGATCCAGATTTTCACAGTATAAATAAATATACTGTAGCTGTTAACGCTTAAGAACTCACCTGGCTTCCTATAAGATACGAGTAGATACAACGTCAGTAGGAAGCTGAAGGTCACGAGCGCCTGTATCCATGAGATCACGAACATTATCGCCACGCAGAGCATCGAGCCCACCAGGGATAGCCACATGTTGTAAAACTGCAAAATATATAACACAATCATGGATTGCCTTTTCGAAACTTCATTTGTTGGGATCAGATTTCAGTCGAGCCGAAGGCAGCTGAGGAGTATTATACGTGAAGCGAATGCTTATATGATCTCTAAAACCCAGTAACAACGTAATACGCCCAATAAACAGCGCTTAAAACAGGCTATTGTAATGTCGAAATTCCGAGTTGACTTTTGTTTTTAGTAGTCATTATCTCACCACAGCGGGTTGGATTTAATCGTGTGTGTGATACACGTGCACATTGTTGCTGTGTGCGTAAGTTCGGGAGCGCTCAGCATCGCCTGAGCACACAGAAACAATGTGCATCACACACAAGACTAAGACCATCCCGCCGTAGTGAGATAGAAAAACTGTATATATATTTCCATCAGATCTGTGAAGTTCCGCCAATCGATTTAACTAGTATTTTATTTTGTACTTTTAGTATTTCAATAACTTTGCACTGGTGAGACACTGTTTCTCTCTGAGAGGGAGTGGGCCGCAACATCGCATCCACCACACCATCGCAGTGCGGGTTGACGGATATGTTTAATATAGCCGCCAACCCGTATGGATTTGTTTAGCATAATCACCGCCCTTCGCACAGCAATTTTTACATTGTTTAAAGTTTTAGATCTTTACTTACCCTAAAAGTAGGCCTCCAGCCTACAGGCTTAGCTAAACTCGCGTGGAACGTCGAGAAGTTGATCAGCGCATACGCAGCCAAGAAGAAGTTAGAGATTAGTGGAGCGATCGTATTTAAACCACCTGCGAACAAATGACTTGCTAATGTCACCATGGCCCAAATTTAAGTTAAATAGATTGAATTGAATTTAGAATTAGTCACGTACATGCAGTATGTTGGTCAGCTTCAGGGTTATACCTACTGACGCTTGCGAAAGTGTCTTCATCTTTTATTTGACAATTCAAAAGTACATTTTAATGGTTTAGCTTATATAAAATATTTTGACATTGCACGATGGAGTCTTATATGACTAAAATATGTATATTTTTGAATATATTCAAAAATATACATTTTTTTTTTAATCCCATGGTAATATGAATTTTTTCACATTTTTCGTTGTACTAAAGTCGATCCGTTGTTTCAAATAAAGCTCATAATTTTTCTCAGCCACAATTTGATATGTTTATGTCCTTCACAAACACATCGAACTTATGAACACTTCTACAGGCGCCGTTGACGTGCGATCTGTATCGAGCGACAAAGCGTTTTCTACGGTGGAAACTTACCGATAAGTATAAAAGCGACTGCGATAACGAATGTGAGCACGTATCCCCTGACGGGCTCGTTGTTGGGCCCGTAGCCCTTCGCGAAGAAGATCAGGTACGGGTACAACTTGTCTTGACATAGCGCCTGAAATTACATGAATTCTTCAAATAATGAATCAAACAAAATTGTTCAAACTTGAAGGAAATATGCTTTACAAAGTATTGGAGTAAATACTTCATTTGTTCTCGTCACAGGAGAGGGTTGCATTAGTAATAGTTTGCCAAACAAGCCTAATGCACTTGGCAAGGCACCCACCGCCGGCGAAGCGATTAGCTTTCGATTATTTTTTCGCTGAAGAAACGAACAAAAGGTACAGGTGTCAATAAAAGAGACATATATTAATAGTCGAGCGCCGAATGTTCACACTGCCGGCGAGTACTATCTCTTCACAAGTTTATCGCACAACAAGTGCTATCAAAGATAATACTCGGTCAGCGATACTCGGTCGGCGATGCTCGCTTGGCGGTCAGAACTCACGCCGTGAGACCAATCATCCAAACTATGCAAGAGTGACCGCCCGAGCGAGTGGTGCGAGTATTCGCCCGTCGCACATAAACACTCGCTCATAGCCGAGCGGTAAAACGATCAGAACTACAGACTCGCTTCTCGATGCTCGCTGATCGGCGGCGGTGGGACAAGTGCCTTATAAACGCGAATTCCGAAACGACATTAACGACGCCACACAAATTATACACAAGTAAAGTGAAGCAAATGTAATAAATCATTAATTCAACTAATAACAACCGTTAAAATTTGTTTCTTTGATTTTGCGATACGTGTTGTTTGTTCCAGAAACTGGGTGTTGGAGTCTTACCTAATTAAAATTTTACATCTGCCTAAAGACGTGATTTACTGATAGATATTCCAATGCAGATTTTTTTTTGTCGGGGTACTACCTATTTTACTGTCATCTACTTAATCTAAAACAAAATAGTCATAGATGTGTTCTAGTACAAACCTGAAACACTTTAGGCGCGGACACCAGCGAGGCCAGCGCAGAGGACAGCGTGGCCGCGAAGCAGCCGCCGTAGATCAGCGGACCGAACCCGGATACTAGACGTATCACCTAACGATAAAAACACATATTTACACAGTTTTTTATGGTTTTCGTACATCAATTTTAACCTATTGGAAGTACACAGCCACAGAAATAAGTATCAAAGAAAAAAATACAACCGACTTCAAAAAAAACCTTATAAAGTGAAAAATAACTTCAATTTCGGAAACGGTGTTCCTGTTTTTGTTTCTTTGTTTTTTGACACCGACTGCCGAAATTAAATTTATTGTTCACTTTGTAGAATTTTTTTTGGAAGTCGGTTGTATTTTTTGTCGGTTGTAAGCATTACCGTTGTTTATTGAAGAGTTCTATGGTATATCTCCGAAGTTCATCATCAGATCTTCACCAAATTTAAATGGGTCCACATGAGAAGCACCAGCTTTCAAATAAATAAGAATAATCAAAACCGGTTCACCTAGTAAAAAGTTCTGAGGTGACACACAAAAGAGAACATATAGTCGAATTGATAACCTCCTCCTTTTTGAAGGCGGTTAATAAATCGGAAGAATTGAACATCTTCGTAGAGGTTACTTCAGTTTCAAAAGGAATGAAGTGTGAATGTTATCCATATCAGAACAGAGATGATTATCTTCAAGCGTTGATGACTTGTCAATCAGCTACCAACTGCGAAGCAATATTAAGTCCGTCAGTGAGGTTATCAAATAATATTGGACACATATTTTTTGCTTCACCAAATAAGTAAAAATTGACAAAGATAAAGCGCATCAAAGTTCAGGAGTGGGAGCTTGTGACGTCACTTTGTCAGTATAAAGTGTAGCACATCATGACGTCAAACGAGATTTCAACGCACTGCACCGTCGTCATTTTTTATTTACGTGGCAAATGAAAAAATATGTGTCCAATATTATTAGGTTATCTAACTTTTTTTTATTTTTTTTTATTTGTTATAGGCTCGCGTTTGACCACTATCTCGCCTGATGTTAAGTGATAATGTGGTCGACGGTGGAGCACGCTAGCCTAGAAGTAACCTATTCACTCTTGACTTGAAGAGCCCTAGCTTGTAGCTATCAGGAAACAAAGACTGACGGACTAAATAGATTTTTTTGTCAACTACCCTATTGCAAAGACCATTGCAATAGGGTAGGGTAGGGTAGAGCAATGGCCGTTGCGTCCTTTTCGCTATAGCGCAGACGAATTTGACAAACACGAGGCATGAATTTTATTGTATTGCGTAAATAAACAGGCTTTTTACTTAAAAAGGGTGTAGTATCTCTTGAGCGCTGCAGATGTCGCTACGATACAACGTTGGACCCAATCCCGGGCCAGAAAATTTATCGGAAACGTAAACTCACATCATTACTGTTCTGCAGTCCATAGGCACAGGTCCTGTTCACAGCACAGTCTGCAATACTCCACGAGCTGATGTCTGCCACGTCTCCAGATGCATCTCGTAGTACTGTCCACCCAGCCAGGAGGGCTATCAGTAGATAGGATATCGTTGTCAGTAAGATGGCTAGGAGAGTTCCTTTGGGGATCGACTTTTGTGGGTCCTGTAAAGGAAAATGGACTCTATGCATACAAGGTTTAGTTTGATTAGGGCTTGCAGCCGTATTTATCAAGAGCAGTAAAGGAGACGAGACATAAAAAGTCCGGCCGAATCCACGCATACTTACCGAAGAAACATTACCTTACCAAAACGTTCAAATTCTAATCACAATCTCATCTCAATATCAGCAGCTCCATTAGTGTAATTTCCGTTATTTTTATAATGTTTGGCTGAGAGTATACAAATAGACAGGGTTGGGCAGTATTTCAATTACTTGTAAGTAAATTACATAATTGAAGTGCAAATACGAATTTGGTATTTGTAATTCAATTACTTCTTAAAAATGTAATTTGTAATAGGTATTTCAAATAAAAATACATTTGAACATAAATAAATTTAGCTATATTATTAATGGGTGCGTTCTGCAGAAAATAGCGCTCAATAGCTTTCGTAAGCAAAATGGCGACCGCGTTCGTCAAATTGTCAAGTATTTTGTCAATAATTTTCATTTCAAACGGATATTTTCACGAAACTTCTGTGTATTCATAAATTTTATTAGTACGAATGTCGCGATGGATGATCGACTGAATTTTGTAATTTGTATTTTAAATAAAAATAGGTGGTTAAAATACTATATTTTGTATTTTATATTTCAAATACATGGCATACAAGTATTTTGTATTTTATACCTATTTCAAATAAACGAGATAGTATTTTGTAATTTGTATTTTAATTAAGGCAAAGCATGTATTTTGTCCAGCTCTGCAAATAGATTATCGAAAACGTCATTTGAAGTGACATTCAAACACACTACAAAATGGGTAAAATTTACCTTCAAATCGCCGGAAATATTAGCGCCAGCTAGAATCCCGGTGGCGGCGGGGAAGAATATCGCAAACACAGAGAAGAAGTTGTGTTCCACGCCCTCGAAGAACCTGTAGTCTGGACCTAAGTTACTTTGCAGCACCGTCCCTGCAACATAAGTGTATCATTAAGTTGATGTCATGGTGGCCAAGTGTCTAAGACCTCGCCTCTCTTGCTTGAGGTCATGGGGTCAAATCTAGGCAAGTACCAATATAACTTTTTCAAATTCATATGTACATTCTAAGTTTATCTTGGACATTCCAGGCAACGGTGAAGGAAAACATCGTAAGAAAATCTAGACTTTGTATAGTTAATGTATGTCTGAAAACGCCAAGTCAGAGGCCTGTGGGCATCCCAAAGGCGGCTTAATTAACTATTGACACCAGATGTGTCCACATCCTCACACGAAAAGAAGAAGATTACGTTGACAGGTTTTAAAATTTCATCTTTCAGTGCTAGTTATGTATCCATCGAATTTCCTCAAAGATATGAAAAACTTACAATTATACCCGACGAATCCCTGCGCCAACTCCACATCGCTCTTCGGCCCTATGATGGAGCCGATACAGAAGTCTGCTATGGCTGCCAACAGGATCACTAACAGGACTATCTGGGCCTTCGCCTCCCATTCCATTCCAACCATTACTATGCCGGTTAGAAGGACTATTGTTATGCAGCCGTAGATTGCTTGGTCCTGCAAACAGAGAATTTATATGTGAATGAATAGGGTAGTTGGCAAAAAATATCTATTTAGTCTGTCTGTTAGATCACCTTAAAATATTGGACACGTGTTTCTTCTTTTGCCACGACGTTAATCAATCTGCCACATTTTAACACATAATTACGACGATACAGTGCGTCGAAATATCGTGTGACGTCATGGTGTGCTACAAAGTGACGTCACAAGCCCCCTCTCCTGAATTTTGATGCGCTTCATTTTTGACAATTTTTATTTTTTTGTTAAAGCAAAAATTACGTGTCCAATATTTTTTTTAATCTCTCTGACAGACTAAATATAATGATCATTTTTCTAACCCAGGAAATATCTCTATTAGGTATTTTAATTCATTAATTTCTGAATTGAATGTTACTTCAAGAAAAAAATTTTGAGAGATTTACGTTGGGTCCTAATGACCGAATACGCATTACCCACAAAATAAACGGTCAAATTCCTGCAAGATAAATTACAAGAATGTGCATCAAGAGATGGTAAAATAATTCATAAAGGCTATATGTATTGAATATTCTAAGTAAGCAACCCATAGGAGTATTCAGAATCGCAGACTCATATTGCTTGACGTTGTCGAGCAGTATTCCATTACATGAGATAAGCAAGATGTTCTTTAGATCCTCTTGCGGCCTGCTCCAGCACGCCTGGATAGGCACTGACATTCGTAAGTAACACAAAATCATACGCACCCATCCCTTATCCACCATATACGCAGACTCCGGTATTAGCGTGATGAGCGATTCTCCGAAGCCGACCACATACATAGAACACGCCACAGCGTTGGCCATCGAGAATATCAGCCCGATAGATCCGCCGAACTCAGGACCCAGCGAACGGGATATCATGTAGTATGTACCTCCTAGAAACACAAAGCAGGGTGACGCTTTACAAACTTTCTTTTAACTTGGCTAGTTAATTAGTGACAAAGTAACACATGGAAATCAAAACAACAATAAAGTACTTAGTTCTGAATTAAAATTATTATACACGATAAATCTAATAATTGATGGACATGTAAATTAGCATTCGTTTGTATTCGGAAATGCGATGTTTGCCGAGGGATATTAGGAAAATGTTTGTACTGTATATTGTATGGCTCAAATGAACTCAAATCTAACAATAGCCTATCCTATTGAGCTGAAATTTTACATAGGTACAGCATGCACGTGTGGTTTGGATTACAATGTTCCGTTAGCTGAGTGACATTCTTCTATATTCAATATGGCGGACTCCCAAAGATGGCGGACCAATTATTATTTATGCACCCCATGACATGAGCATCAAATGAAAGGGTTTGCTGAGAGACATACGAAAGTTTATTATTTTTTAAAATTACAAGGCTATCTTTTAAGAATTGAAAGAACTCGTTGAACAACTTTCCCTTTTCATTTATTTATTGGCCTATCTACAATTGTTACACTGTTTACTCTAATAAAACAAGCAATATGATGACACTAACTGGAAGCAAAATGGGAACAAATCTCCTATTCCCTACATTTTATCGGCTTAAGCGAACATAAAGTACTGAATAACATGTTTTTTATTTCACACATTGATTGTTGCCGAGACGAAATTGCGATTAAATTTTAAACGTTACGAAAATGGGCCTTCTGGTGAAGGTCACGGCAAGCACTGAACTGATCGTTGTGGTGACGCTGAGATGATCATGAAATGTGTGTTTCGTTGGAGGTTTTCAAGAGAAGAATAAGGGAACATTTGCTATCAACATGACGGATAAATATGTATTTACAAATGTAAGATTAAGTTATATGTATTATATAGTAACATAGTATGTATTATGTTTACGCGTATCTGTTTAGTTTCGTAGTATGTAAGGATTTAATTATTAAATGTTTTTGATTTTATAGAATATTGTTGTGCACTTGGATGCACTGTCCCCATATGTAAATTTACTTCGACAACTGAGGTTTGCTTTAAGAGAACCCAATTATGGGTTTACCTCGCCTTTGTACATAAGCTGTGCATTTGATTATTATCTTCATGTATGTTTTGTGTGCAATAAAGAATAATAAATGTGTCTAGAATTAGCCGGAAAGGATTTGCTTAAGTATGCACAGCAAAAACACACGAGGAAGACTCTCAATGTCAGATGTATGAGTCGTTCGTTTTTATAGGAAACTACATAAATAGGTAGCGCTGTTAATGATCTCTGGACGTAATTAAAGTTATCACCATTTATATTTTCCTTTATCATTGTAACTTTATGCGATTCAAGATATTATGTATTTTAACCCTTTCTAAAGGTGCCATAGAAGACAGCTTTTTATGTTTTCTGAATTTAGTTGGTGTGAAACATTTGTTGTTATTCCTTGCTTGAACCGGGAATCGGTTCAAGCAAGGAATAACAACAAATGTTTCAACTCAGTTTTACTTACTTACTTTTGAAAACAGATTGTTTTCGTTAAGAAAAAATAAAGAAAGAATATTTGAATATTTATGATGAATATTTAAGGTATTTCCCTTCCGGGGCCCTCTTTAACATCTCATCCTGTATAGTGCAGTAGACCGTACCTATATCACAGCTCTGCTTAGGTACCATTTCGGAGATAATAAAAGCGACATTGTTTAGATAAAGCTTACCTCCTTTGATGACACCATTGGTGCTGATGGCGGACATGGAGAGCGCCGTGATGGTTGTCACCACGGACGTTGTGAGGATCAGGAGCATGGACTGCGCTGCCGGAAAATAACGCTTTTATTGTCCACTTTTATTATTAAACTAGCTGCCGCCCGCGGTTCCGCCCGCGTGGTATTAGTACTTCTCCAAATATCTTTATAACCTACTAGCTTTTGCCAGCGGCTTCGCCCGCGAGAAAAGTGTTTTATCATTCCAAGGGAACATTATACCGGGATAAGGATAAGTAGCCTATGTGCTATTCCAGACTATAATCTATCACTGTACCAAATTTCATCCAGATCTGTCAAGCATTCTGGCGTGATTGAGTAACAAACATACACACATCCATCCAAACTTTCACATTTATAATTTTATAGTAAGATAGGCTATGTGTTATTCTGATGTGTAAGCTATATTTCTGTAAAGTTTTATCAAAATTCCGTTCTGTAGTTTTTGCGTGAAAGAGTAACAAACATCCATCCATACAAACTTTCACGTTTATAATAGTAATAAGATACAATAAAGAGATGGGATATTTTCAATCGTAACTTTGTTTTCCAGAATTTTTCACAAGAATTCTATATACGGTCAAGTACCTCTGAGTAAGAAAGGAAGCACTAAGAATTAGGTATCTGAAATAAAGGGAAATCGGACGGCGAATTTATATATTTAACTCTTTATGGAATATGGTTATTTGTTATGCCGACATAAACTTCACCCAGTTCACGAACTGCAAATGTGAAAATCTGTATATTTGTTTGTTGCTTTTATTGCACTTCAACAGCTGAAGGGATCAGGATGAATTAAGCACACGAGTAGACAACATAGTTTACATTCTATAGGGATAATTTCCGAAAAGCACCCGGTTAAAAAGTAGTAAACAAAACAATGATACTAACCCACGCCCGCCTGCCCTACGACCCAGGAGAGCCGAAGGAATAGCATCACACCCCATATGTTGAGGAGACATCTCATCAGCACGCCCTTGATCCAGCCGAACTTGATGTTGGAGGACGCAAGCGTCGGGGTCGCTAGGTCCTTCTCCAGAGTCTGTGGCTGAAAATGTACGACGATATTCGGTTAGTGGTACTAGGCGATTAGGAATGCATAATTGTACATCGTAAGTGAGAAGTAATGTTGGTTGTAAAGTCGCAGGTCGCATACTATGCAATAGGAGGAATTTTGTAAAAAATCACCCTTGGGATTAAGGAATAATAAGTTTGTACGGAGGTTTGTAGTTTTTGCCGAAGGAAACCCCATCGGATTTTCCATCAACGTTTTTAATAAAACGTGTAGATAGTACTAGAAAATCAGGACGTTCTTAGAGGTGTTGTATCAAGCAGAATTCTCTTGAACTAACAGAACTTGATTTGTAAAACGATAAATATTTTGAGTAGTCAGTCAGATTACACATTCTTCACCCTGAAAGCATGGCCAAAGTCATTTATTTAAAGAACTAGGAATGCGATGTACATTCTACTACATTATTGCTATAAATGCGTCAGTTTTGATTTATTTACTATTGCTAATGCATTTCGATGACATATTTCGATACGTGAATCATTTCAAATATCTTTCTTGATCACGATTCACGGGCGATGGGAATATGCAGGGTCAAATTAAATTTATCTAGCTTAACTGATGACGATAAAAAAGAATGTAAAAATCTAAACTGCAGCCTATTGCGTAAGTGAATTCGACAAAACAAAGACTGCAATCAATCGACCAATAACATGCGAGATGAAAGACGCGATGTGGATTCCATCTATTTTAGGCTGTTGCCTGGTAGCCCAGTGGTAGGCGGCGATTTATGAGTTCTAGGTCGTGGTTTCGAACGCAAGCAGGCGCTTTACTTTGCCTTATGCCCTTAAAACAGTGAAAGATAACGTTAGGGTAACCGGTAATTCGAAATCCTACAATCAAGAATTCGACACCTAACAATACGCTCTGCTGGGCCCGCGTGGTGGATTACAGTCCACTCCCTCTAACAGGCAGAAGACCTGTGTCCAGCAATGGAACATAATAGACTGATTATGCTTAAACTATACTTTTACAAGTAACTAGAGCTAACGAGGGGTCGACAGCCAGCGGTGGAAGTATTTACGAGTAGTGACTTTGATTACGTTTGATTTCTAATCATGAGTGTTTTTTGTTACCAGTCCTACGGCATTTTGCTAGTCTGTTATATATCCTTTCACGAGGTCTCACCGCTAACAAATAAAATTTGGTTCAAATAAAGGTCACTAGATTGCGCGATATGCTTCGGTTCGTTATTGAATTGTGTGTAAAATTAACATTTTATAGAATTCATCATAAAAATTGTAAAACTTTTTAACAAAAAAAGCCACCGACTTCCAAATAATAAAACTACAAAGTGAAAAATAACTTTCTTTTTGGAAGTCGGTGTCTTTCGTAGGTACATATTTTTTGCTTTATGGACACCGACTTCCAAAAAGAAAGTTATTTTTCACTTTGTAGTTTTGTTATTTGGAAGTCGGTGGTTTTTTTTTGTTAAAAAGTTTTTATTTTTCACTTTTTAGTTGTACTTACCTAATAGGCAAGTTGTCTAGTAAGTTACCTTAACGCCAGAATAGATAACCCGAATATCATGAAACTTGAACATTACCGATGAAATGAGAGACCTGCATACCCCTTAAAAGCGTACTGGCGTGATGTTATATTATGAAATGATATAAACAATAAACAGACATGCGATTGCAGCAATCCTGAGATTTGCCGTTATTTATTGAAGAGTTCTGTCGTATATCTTCGAAGTTCTTAATCAGATCTTCACCAAATTAAAATGGGTCCAATTTCGAAACATACTCTTTCAAACAAAAAAGAATTTTCAAAATCGGTCCACAACTGACGGAGATATCGGTGAAAATAAAAAAAAAAACAAAAAAAAGAAACAAACATGAAGTCGAACATAGAACCTCCTCCTTTTTGGTAAGTCGGTTAAAAAGGTACAACTCTCCTAAGCACAAAATTATGGAATATTGGGCTCTTAATTCACATTCTTAAAGATTAATCAAATGACCCATTTAAAATTGGTTGGTGGTAGAAGTACTTATAAAAATAATCATCTTAATCAGACGAAAACCGCTTGTTACGTCGGCACGGTTTCTTTGTATGGGATGAGGCATCTGTATGCTAGTATTATATTATCTGTGACCCTGTATTGTTTTATTTACTTTTGTCTGTTGCCAAGCCAAGTGGACTAATTAATCCCTTAATCCCCTGTAGTGAGTCGACACCCACGCAGAGTGACAACCGGTAATCCATCACAAGGATACTACCATAAATTATGGGATTTTGACAATCCATACTAACATTATAAATGGAAAAGTAACTCGGTCTGACTGTTGGCTATCTTTTCATGTCTTAACGGCTGAACAAATTTGAATGATCTTATCTTGTGGAGGGGCCGCGAAATAAGTCGGACACTTCGACCCATTGGGATCAATTGTGGTCCCCTAGATAACTTACTCCTCCCCAATCTCGTTGAAAACTCTCTTCATGACTTTTTTTCTTCATGAATTTGCATGATACTTGGCACACAAGTTGACAATATCCTATACGAGGGCATGCAAAAAGTCCTACATCGCGCAATGAAAGTTCGCCGCGCAATTTGAACATAATTATACAACAGCCCGACAACATCCAACGGGCAGTTGCTCTTCCACCAGGTACAAAGACCATCTGGTTGGATATAATTAATAGAATAAAGTTGTAGAGCTTTTCATCCTTTTCCACATACCTCTATACTGCTAAGACACTTGCACAGGTACTCCAAAATCATCAGTCACTCAATCAGTCTTGAATTTTATCTTCCTTCAGTGGCGGAATATAAATAGACCTAAGTACCTATCTCTCATCACCAACTAATCATTTCAAATCACACTTAACATCTACAATAGCAGTTCCAATTAACCCACGCGTCATTGCATCAATCGTTAATTGCAATCCACTACGACTCGTAGACACATTCATTCATACTTCACTAACGAAGGGGTCAAGGGATCAGGACAGATGCAATACTAGCCTTAAAGAAGTTCAGACAACACCTACGGGAAGGCCATAATCCCTTGAACTGAGGGTTAATGCAATTAATAGGACTAGTTACGCAAGGTCGAGCTTGAGAAGCAAGAGAGGTTATTATAGATACTCTTGCTCAGAGGAAATTCTTGGTAGGAAGATTAATGTCGGTGTTCTCTTTTTTATCCATGGGTTGGCTTCTATAACTTATTTATCGTCATTCAGCCAAAAGGTGTCCTACTGGAGGGTATAGGCCTCTCCCAAACAGCACCACAACGTCATCTCATCTCATCTGTCATCAGACACCTATAGGCTACGGGTCATAATCCTTTGAACCGAGAGTTACGCATTTAGAAGAACTATAGGCGGCATGGCGCATAACTGCAACGATTCCTGACGACCCATCTTGCAACTACCTCAGGAAACATTGCAGCTTAACGATAGACCTTTAGTTACTTAAAGAAGTTCGTAGTTCGAAGAGAGCTATTATGCATAAGAACTTGTCCTGACTGAATGAATTCTTGGTACCTCTCACGAAGGAGGGTTTCGGAGAATTTGGAATGTAATAATTTAAGTGGTTTTTGTAAGTGTTGTTCTAACGTTATTGAAGTGGTAGTTCTTACAAGTACGGCCTGCGCCGATATCATATTATCTTGAACAGGCTAAAAATAATAACATCGTTGTATTGAACAACCAAAAAGCAAAAGAGAGCTCCGAAACGGACACGGGGTACCGTGTCCAAATCAGGGCACTAAGGAAAACTGGTGTCTGATTTTCTGGCTATACTTAATGGCGATGACAAACAAACGATAATCAATCTGCGCAAAAAATTTGAAAGAAATCTGAACAATCTTTTGACGAAATTTTACCAGCGAAGAAGCCACAAATTCAACACAACTCCAACCAATAAATATATTAGATAATCCAATCGCCATTACCAGGACGCCATGTTTACTAAGAGGTCCCGTGTACCACGTGCGTCTTACAACGTGACCAATTAACTGATGGTCGCAATTACCACAATTAGCAACCTGGACAGTTAATTATTGTGGGTTAAGGTTCATAGCAAGTACTCATGTGAAGAGGGGAAAGTGATTCAGGTCAATTGATTGATTTAATATGGGGGTAGGATTATATTATCTTCGCCCCGTATTTTCGATTAAAGTTGTTTCGTTATTTTTGCCGCGGCCTGCTTAACACGATCGGTCGTTGCCTTAATTACTGAAACAATTCTTAAAAAAGTTAATTCCAAAAATCAAAAAACCCGACATATTCGCGAACTGGCTGACCAAAACCAGATGTTTCCTCCGACTGCACAGCATGATTTACTCCTTGTGTACGTCTTTTAGTTCGCTTTTTAAGCAGTCGGGTTTTTTGATTTCTGGGATTACTTTTTTATTTATAACTTTTTTAAATAGGTTGTGGGGTTCCGCTGGATGCGGGACGCACGGGACCGGTCAATGTGGCGTCGTTTTCGGTTAGTAAACTTTTTTTTTTCGAATTAGGTACATTTAAACATATAAGTGTTATATATCATATCGTTATATAAATAACCTCTTAAAGCCCTTTATTTTGATAGCCCACAGGAGGGGTCTCGATGAAAAAAAAATTGGGCCCCCACAATATGGCGCCCAAGTGAGACTCGCAAGGTAAAGACCAATCGATTGACGTACGAATCATCAAAATCGGATAATGCGATTGGTTACTCCAAACGCGTTTTCCGATTTTGATGATTAGGAACGCCACATAGGAACAAACATACATACACATACTTACATACATAGACTGATAAACACTTTACCCTCCTTCAGCAGTCGCGTAAAAAGCCATTGTGTCTCGCGCGAGGCGAGTCCTTAGCATCGAACGAAATGTTGATCTAAGGGTTTTTTACAGTGTTGGTGGGACTCATTCGTTTTTCTTAGACTACTGTTTGTCTGACCGACGACATTAAATCACGTAAATAAGCTTCGAGGCTTTCAAGGTTTTAGTTTATCTACGGAAAGCTGGAATCTCATAAACGGTCCAAAATTCGATATTCTACGATACTGTGTTCATTGATTTCAACATTAGTTGGGGCTGGCTTTTGCTAATCAGGCCCTGTCTTCAATCATCTATTTCCCTTAATGTCAATAGAACTACACAAAGTTTTTTTTTAAAATATAAGCTAACTTTAGTTATTAGATAAAAACTTACAAAAAAATACTACCGACTTCCAAATAAGAAAACTACAAAGTGAAAAATAACTTTATTTTTGGAAGTCGGTGTCTTTCGTAGGTACCATTTCTTTTTTGCGTTATGGACACCGACTTCCAAAAATAAAGTTATTTTTCACTTTGTAGTTTTCTTATTAATTGGTAGTCGGTTTTGTAAAAAAGTTTTTTATTTTTCACTTTTTAGTTGTACCTATCTAATGGGCAAGTTGTTTAGTAAGTAACCTTAACGCCAGAATAGATAACCCGAATATCATGAAACTTTACCATAACCTGTGAAATGAGAGATCTGCGTACCCCTTAAGAACGTAATGGCATGATGTTATGTTTTGAAATGGTAAATCAATAAACAGACATGCGATTGCAACAATCCCGAGAGATTTGCCGTTATTTATTGAAGAGTTCTGTCGTATATCTTCAAGTTCTTCATCAGATCTTCACCAAATTGAAATGGGATCAATTTCGAAACATCTCTTTCAAACAAAAAAATAATTTTCAAAATCGGTCCACAATTGACGGAGATATCGGTGAATATACACAAAAAAAACAAACATGAAGTCGAACAACTCCTCCATTTTGGTAAGTCGGTTAAAAATAAACTTATATGAAATAATAAGTAGTTTGGTTATGGCAAAAAAGTTCTAAAAAAAATCCGTGTCTCATCTTTCACGCAGTCCACCTATCGTGTCAGCCTTGACTTTCATCATACTCGTCCATATTCATACTCCAAACTTTCCGCATGGCATGTTCCACACACCTCCGCATCACATGCCCGTGCCGTCTAACCAGTTTTTCAGGTCAATAAGTAATATGCATGAAAAAAATATTTGTTATTTGACCAGTTTATCGATAAGACTAAAATAGAACATTAATAGTGAAATCAGAATCAAAATTGATCGAAAAACGAAAGTGATATAACAATTTAAAGAAATATAGGTGTCTGTCCCTCTACGAAAACGCCGTTTTCTATGGCAGCTGTCATGGGCGCCGCGTCGCGTCTTGCTATCTAACGTCATAGTGGCACGTCGGACTTCTCTTCCTTATTCTCAACTTTAAAGCTTTATAACTTCGTCCTTGATCGATATATTTTAAAATATCTTTCATATTTGTTTACTATAGTTAATAAGTATTACAATTAGCAAATAAAAATATATGCATATTCCCTATTGTTGGTATAGCACACAATATCATCCATAACTTTTGTAAACGAAGATACTATATCAGATGTACTTCTTATCTCAGACAGTACAGCGAAACACTCAATACTTAATTACTTCGTGATCTGTCAAATGGATTCCTGGTTTATGGCTCATTTACATGATTATTAATACATTTCATTACAATTGTTCTCGTGTCTGGTGTCCAGTTTACGCGGTTACAGATAAACCGCACTCGACGATTGTACATATAAATATTTAATAACACGCTTTTATTAGCTTGGTATGTATGTATCAATGTATCTGTGTGTCAATGAAACGGAATCTTTGAACGGTATTTTCATCGCCTTCAAAACGTCCAAACTTTGCACACTTATGAAGGACCGATGACAATATAAAAAATTTAAATAGTTTGTCTCATGATCCTTACCAGGATCTTCAGCATTAGAGATAGAAGTGAAAAATAAATAATAGTTTAAAAAAATAAATAAAAAACACGCTATAATAGAAAACCAAACTAACAAGTAGAATATAATTTTCAATAAATTTTAATTAAGAACAGTGCGTTGCTTGATGTCAATTGTTATAATTTTTTATTGGTAAAAGTGGAATAATTTTGAAAACATCTTAAAAAGAAAACGCTTGTTTACAATTTTTTTTTTGTTTATTACACTGTTCTTGATTAAAATTTATTGAAAATTATATTCTACTTTTAAGTTTGGTTTTCTATTATAGCGTGTTTTTTATTTATTTTTTTAAACTATTATTTATTTTTCACTTCTATCCCTAATGCTAAAGATCCTGGTAAGGATCATGGGACAAACTATTTAAATTTTTATATTGTCATCGGTTTTCTATTAAAGCGTGTTTTTTAGTTTTTTTTTAAAACTATTATTTATTTTAAATAATCCTTCCAGACGAGTTCTTTTTTGAAACGGCAAAATTGGCAAAAAAAATCATCTCGATGGCGTCTGGTTGGTAGATATAGTAAAGTAATAGAAATGGAGTTGGATCCCCGAGTATTACAAGTTATTCGACCAAAAAGTTTTGTTATACAAATTTATCAGTAGCAACCAAGAGTTTAGACTTATTTCTAGTAAAAGCAGTAGGCTTGTCCTTTTTACAGACTGCCGAAGGAAGGTAATGTGTTTATCAGTCTATGTATGTATGTATGTTTGTTCCTATGTGGCGTTCCGGAGACCAAATGCGTTGGCCGATTTTGATGATTCTTACGTCAATCGATTCGTCTTAACCCTGCGAGTGACACTGGCTACATTCAAATTGGAAAATAGTAAAATGGCGGATTTTGAGCGCCATATTGTGGGGGCCCAAATTTTTTTTTCTTCCTAACCCATCGTGTGGGATATCAAAATAAAGGGTTTTAAAAGGTGATTACAAAAATATATGACACTTATATCTGGTTTTGATCAGCCAGCTCGGGCATATGTATCCTCCGACTGCATAGCATGATTTTCTTCTTGTTTACGTCTTTTTAGTTAGCTTTTTAAGCAGTCGGGTTTTTTGTTATTTTTTTATTTGATAAAATTTGAGTGTACTGTTACTTCTGACTGCCTTCCATGGGAAATAAGTTCAAGCGTGATAATCATTTTGTTGTGTTAGTTATAAACAATAATTAATTTATCGAGCATTAAAGTACCCCAGTTTTCCTGTTATTAGTTCCCAACTTCCTGTTATTGCTTAAGTATCAGTTTTGAAATTTATCATAAATAGCTTTAGATATACCGTATTTGTTTGTACAAAGTAACAGTTAGTAGGGAGTAAGTTCAAAGTGGTCCTGTTGCAAGACCAGTAACATAGACCCTTACTTTTCTAGATAGCGAAGCGTTGTGCAGCTCATCCAGTGTTGGTCGTGGTGCTGCGTGGAGTGATAAAACATTTCTATAGTTGTCCAGCCTTGGCAAAGCTTCTCTTGTGAAATGCCTGTAAAAATACGTTAGTTCATAAATCAGTTTTGCTTTGATAGAAAATACGCGATCTGTTTCATTTGGTCTACTTTTGACTTGCACAAATAAAATAAAACTCTTTTATTTTTATGTCTTTTAAATATTTTCTACATGAGCATGAGCACGAGAAATCAGTCTTAAAACTAGTTCTCGAGTAACTACAAATTCAAAAATACGTCACTTACTAAAAAAACTTCTTTTTACAAAAAAATGCTATCGACTTCCAAATAAGAAACCTACAAAGTGAATAATAAGTTTATTTTCGGCAGTCGGTGTCTTTGGTAGGTACCAATTTGTTGCGTTATGGACACCGACTTCCAAAAATAAAATTATTTTCTCTTTGTTCTTATTTGGAAGTCGGTAGCATTTTTTTGTAAAAAAGTTTTTTAATTTCTTGTTAATTTTATTTTTCAATTTTTAGTTGTAATTTGTAGTTGTTCGTTGAAATAGAAAATAGATTCTGTTATTATTATTATTGTGTAATTTGCCTTGTTTACTAACAAATTACTAACACCATGCTATGTTTTATTTTTGTGTATACTACTAACAACCCCACTAACGCTATATCTGTAAAAATGTATGGACTTTCGTCTGAAATAAAGATAAATTAATTTAGTTTATAGGCTAGTAGTTTAGTAAGGTACCTATAATGCCAGAATAGATTACCCGAATATCATGAAACTGAACATAACCGGTGAAATGAGAGTGTACCAAGGTGAACTGTACACATCTGCGTACCCTTTTAGAGCGTACTGGCGTGATGATATGTTATGAAATGGTACAAACAATAAACAGACATGCGATTGCTGCAATCCCGAGAGATTTGCCGTTATTTATTGAAGAGTTCTGTTGTATATCTCCGAAGTTCATCTTCAGATCTTCACCAAATTAAAATGGGACCAATTTCGAAACATACTCTTTTAAACAAAAAAATAATTTTCAAAATCGGTCCACAATTGACGGCGATATCGGTGAACATACACAAAAAAAAATTAAACAATCATGAAGTCGAACATAGAACCTCCTCCTTTTTGGTAAGTCGGTTGAAAATCAACCTTAAGTCCTTAAGAAAATAAACCATAAAACAACGCTACAGATATAGTTTTGACACCAAATCCAGCCAGCTATGCTATGCAAAGAAATATTACACACTCCAGAGCCCAGACCCAATTGGGCGCCAAAATGTTTACCTGAAACTTTTCCCATATTTAGTGTCAGTACAGGTGAGAGGATCATCACTATCCATTCCGTCGGAGCCGGAGTCTGTATGCTCCACTTCATCCTCCGGGTTATCCTCCATCTGAGAACAAAAATAACATTCAGTTAGACACAACCTCGGGGTTTTATCAACTGCACTTCGCGGTTAGTTTGTTAGCGCCTTTTGTCTTATCTAGCTTTGGTTAAGTTCGCTGAGACTTTGGGACGCAGATACTCCTTAGAGAATCACGTCTGTCGTAATATATTGAAAAAAAAAAAGTTACATTAGACCATTTTCTTAATAATTTGATCTAGGATTTTTTTTTAAATTTCTTTCGTTTGATCTAGGAAGTTTTTTAACCAACTTCCCAAAAAGGAGGAGGTTATCAATTCGGATGTTTATATATATATATTTTTTTATGTATATTCGGGCATGTTTCCATCATATATAAACGGATATGCAAAATTCTTTTTTCGTTTGAAAGGGTGTACTCTCGACCTCTAGGTGGTTCAAGTCAGAATCTGATGTTGGGATCACCTGGAAATCGAGGGAACTCCTCAAATGTTATAGGCAGACATATAGTGATTTTGATGTTTTCATAACCTGGCAAGTATTTGCATTCAAAGTTTCATTTTGTGAAGTAGAACTGATGAAGAAGACCACAGATGACCACTGGAAATCTTTAACAAGTATGTCATGGATATAAGACATCTCGAATAGTTAAGCGATTACGATGAAGCATATACATATAAATAAATGGTACTGATGAAATTGGTACCATCGAACTGATCTGATGATGAAGCCGTAAGGTAAGCACTGGAACTCCGAAATAACACAATGTATCCTAGTCGTGTTTGGGCTTTTCGGTAATCTTTTTGGAAATAAACGTCATGAGATGTACTTTGGCTATAAATGATTCCATGGATATTTGAGGTAGCAATACTAAAAAGAGAAAATTACAAATCTTTTTAACAAAAATATTGAACGGGCTTCCAAAAAAAAACACTACAAAAGCGAAAAATAACTTTCTTTTTAGATACCAAAGACACCGACTTAAGAAAACAATGATATTTTTCTCGTTTTTTTTGGAAGTCGGTTCCTTTTTTTTTTGTCAATCAAGCATGCACTGCCCTTGTGGACATCTCCAGAACCAAGGACACCACAGGAGCGTTGCCTACCCTTATCAAAGAGCATATTTGAAGCTAGGTCTAGTTATTTGAAAAAATGAGGATACTATAAGTAGCTAGATGTATTAAACGACGAGTAGTGATGTGATGATCTATTCCCATCCCAAATCACGTAGTTACATGGAGCATATCCACATGGTCACATGATACACCGCATAAAATGCAAATATAGCTATCAATAAACTTGAAACTCACTAGAAGGCTAACAATAAAACGTTTCGAAAGATCTACAGCAATTTCACGTTTAATCATAGCAACGATTGATCCGTTTACTATTCAGCGGTAAATCGTTCAACAACACTGAAAAATTATTGGGACTTGCGAACTTTTTTCTTACTTGGTACGACCAATGAGTATATATAGAGTTTATAATAGAGTTTTAATTTTATTAAAGTTTATTTTCTAATAACTAAAGTTTACAAAAGCCTTTTTTCTGGAAGCTATGCCACATTTCGAATCTGCTGACAATTTGTCACAAATTAGCCAGCCGTCAGTTGTCAACCGTTGTTTTTGGGTTTCACGAAACAACATCATTGAAAAATTTTCGACCGCTTGTCTTTCTTTGTTAGGGTTCCGAAGTCAACGAGGAACCTTTATAGTTTCGCTATGTCCGTCTCTCCGTCCGCAGCTTAGTTCAGAGACTCTTAGTGCTAGAAAGCTATAATTTGGCATGGATGTACATATTAATAATTCCGACAAAGTGGTAAAATAAAAATTTTTCGGGCACCTCCTATAGACGTAAAGTGGGGATGTTCTTTTTTGTCGTCTCTCCCATGGTGTGGACCTATCGTTGGATAGACCATTCAAAAATATTATGGGTCTGTTACAACCGTTTTTCGATTCAGAGGTCCGTTAGCGTAAAATTAAGCTTTTTGTTAGAGACAATTGTACCCCCCCCTGCCAGCGGAATGGTTGCTTTTGGCTATGTCAAAAAAATCACGGCAGTTAAAATTATCCCGAAGGAACACATTCCCGGCATAAAAAGTATCCTATGTGTTATTCCTGACTATAATCTATCTCTGTGCCAAATTTTAATCCTGATCCGTTCAGCCGTTTGAGCGGGAAAAATTAACACACAAACAAAGAAACACACACACATACACACACTCACAAACTTTCGCCTTTATAATATTAGTGTGATTAAAAGGAAAACTATCACAGATAAGTAGGCTTTACAAATTTACGAGTAATAGTCGACTAACTTATAAAATGTTCTTGGAACAACAAGAAATTTGTACTAATGCCATGGAATAAATACTTAAATAACGACCAACCATGTAAAAACATACAAATATAAAATCATAACATCCTTTATGATTTCTAAATTAATAATGTTTAAGCTCGAATAACGCATTGGAGTGGGTGGAGTCGTTGGCAGTGCCGATATATCGATAGATACCCGTTTCTTTAATTCGAATAATTAAGATCTGTTTTTTTTTTTAATTTTAACGCTTTTATATTTTTTATATATAAAATCAATTTGAAATTATGTACCAATTTAAATATGCTCTTTGAGGCGGGCGGGCCTCTTTATAGTATTACCTTATATAAATATAAAATTTCTTATTTTCTTATGTCGATATCCATCTATAAAATCAATATCCGACCCGACTACATAACTAATTGAGTTGCGAAAAACTTTCGAGAACGAAATAGTGAATACATTTAAAAAAATCAAGTTCCGAAAGAGAAAGAAACAAGGACCGTGCGTGCGAGGATCCAAAAACGAACCATACCATTCCCCGTGGCTCTAACGCGCGCTCGTATCGGCTCCTTTCGCAACTGACGTTCTTCATATAGATTATTTATTGCAGCTTATTTACGTTGGTTCTTTGTTCGTATCATTAAATAATTCGATTTTAATTTTTGGTAGTTGAGTAGGTTGTTTGAAAATACTCATACTAAAACATTTGTTTTCGTATGAGTATTTTTTGGAAGTCGGTTTAACTTTTTTGTTTTTATTTCCTCTTTTTGGTTTTGATATCTACCTCAAATTACCATGAAAATCATTTATAAGCAAAGTACATTTCATGACAATTCCAATAAGCCCAAACGCGACTAGGATACATTGTTTCATTTCGGAGTTCCATTGCATAGCTTCCTGCATCATCATCAGATCAGTTCGATGCCACCATTTTCATTAGTAGGTACCATTTAATTATACGTATATGCTTTACCATTAATCATGATATCTTATACCGTGACATTACTTATCATTAAGGATTTCCAGTGGCCATCTTTGGTCTTCTTCATCAGTTCCACATGACCAAATTATACTTTCTTAATACAAATGATTGCATTGTTGATTAAAATACCAAAATCGTAGGTAAAAGGTATATGTATGCCTATAATATTTGAGGAGTTCCCTCGATTTCCATGGGATTCCATCATTAGATTCTGACTTGGTGAAAATGGGACCACCTCGGTAGTATACCCTTTCAGACACAAAAAGAATTTTCAAATTCGCTCCACAATTGAAGGAGAAATCGGTGAATATAGTTTTTTTTGAAATAGATAAACAGTCATAGTATATTTTTTATGGGAAGTCGGTTAAAAACACAGACATAAATCTAACTAGATGACGCGATTGTATGTACTTCGCGTGCCAAAAAACGAACTAAAGTTCCATCAATGATCGTAATCTGAGCTTTTCATTTAGCGTTATCATCACCGGAAATCCACCGAAATCTAGAAAAAATGCCTTTTTTATTCCATATTGAGCTGTAAAGAATAAGTTGGCCGAGGCATTGGACATGTTTTCTAGTAAATTTGTTTTTAAATTGTTTGTGAAAGAAAAGTGGCACACTTGGTTTTCATACAATTGAGGGACTTGCGTTATCTATTCAGATTTACGTCTGTGGTTAAAAACTAAATTGATCCTAGTAAGAAAAAAGTTCGCAAGACCCAATATTTCTTTTTGTGAATACATCATCAACTACATAGCTAGTTATTGTGGGCAACACATTTGTGACGTAAGATGATTTCAGCTATATTTACGGATATATTAACGTCTGATAAAGCCCACGGTGTGGGATAATGGGGACGAGTGATGGTGTTTAAAGGTTAGAGGCCAACGATGGGTTGTACGTCATAAGAGTATAGCTACAGGTATTCTATAAGAAACGATGAATCAGTAATTCAAAGAAGTCTTCAGTACTGTTACTGTATTGCTTCTTAAACTAATATCATTTATTATTATTATTTACTAGCTGTCCCACGCGGCTTCGCTCGCGTCAACTGGCTATCTACCTACCCATTTACCCTACCTAGCCTACCCTACCTACACTACATAAGTACATGATTTTTGCGAAACTTTAACCGCTTACGCAGCGCACGCAACTGAAGCTCTCAAAAAGGAATAATTTTGCCCGTTTTTGCAACATTTTCCATTTGTGCTCCGATCCTTTTGGTCGTAGCATGATGTTATATAGCCTATAACCTTCCTCGATAAATGGACTATCCAACACAAAAGAACTTTTCAATTCCAACCAGTAGTTCCTGAGATTAGCGCATTCAAACAAACAAACAAACTCTTCAGCTTTATAATATTAAGTATAGATTGTACTTCACAAAAACATTCAGGACAAACATTTAAAAAAAAAGTGTACAATGGGCGGTGTTCATCATCATCATTGAGCTGAAAGAGTCGCCACACGGTCCTGTGCGTCTCGAATCCAGCAGATTCCCACAGCCTTATCCAGGTTATCAATCAACCAAGAGGGTAACCTTCCAACGCTGTATTCCGGTACGCGGTAAAATTGAAACATTTCCGTTCAAATGGCCAGTACTTAAAATTAAATAAAGCGTAACAAAGAGCGGAATAAGGTTCGACAAAACCTAACATGACTTGTATCATTCATTCATCGTCTGTATAGGAAGGTACCTGAAGAGTGAAGACCTACCTACATCAACGCATGGCCGTATTTGTAACTACGTTTTTTGTACAATATTCTGCCGACCTATTCATTCATTAATCAGCGTGAAGGCTGTACTGACATTTTACTATTTTGTTAACAAATATTGTGTTGACCAGGAAAACAAAATATTTGAACATATGCGACACACAGCAGAGCAAGACCTGCATTAATATACAGAGATGATTTATTTCATGGTCGAAGAATTGGTTTTGGTGAATAGAAAAATCCTGACATAAAGGCCGAATCTAAAGCCAAAAGATAACAAGAGTCTACAAGATTAGATTTAATTGTGTACTTTTTAGGAACTGTTAGGAACTGTGTTGGTCTTTAAGTGTTTTTTGTTTGTGACACGCCCGCCACACTAATTCTCAATCATTGCAACTCCTGAAAGCCAGAATCAATATTGGCGACCAACGAAGCTCGAGGAGTCTTCGACAAGCGACTCAACTGTCTTGGATCCTGCAACGAAATTAACCACAAAAAGGAACAACGAGGAGAAAGAAAAAACAATGTTTCAGTGAGCTTGATGTTGCTTGCTTGTGTCTTGATTTCTTGTAAATGTCTGTAGTTGCAAAAGTAGTAAATAGCAATCTAGTTTTGTAGCACTTGTTTCGCTGTTTAACCATTTTCCTTTACTTTCCACTAGAAAGCAGTGACCCAAACTCTTAAGACCTCAGAAAAGCCGCGATGCCGCACAACAGGCTAGCTGGTATCAGGATAATATACGTAGAACACCACAACATCGACTGGCGGTGGCGTAAAATAATAAACCCATGAGACTAGAATAATAAAGCGAACTAGCGTCAGTTTCCAAGCGACTCTTAACTCATAACAAGCCAGATATATATAACGTAGAGAAGTTTATCCCATATCGTTACGTAACATACATACCATGGCCGCATTCACATGGTTTACGATGTAAATATGAACTTGGCAGCAGCTGAGCTTGATAATTGATGGATACAGTCCATCCAACGGCGAATGGTGAAGGTTTGATGTAGTTCTACCGCAGCAGTTAATTTTGCCCAGCATATACCTACAGGATTATAGGTTGAGTACCTATGCTTAGATAAACCATCGAAGGCCATGTTGAGAGCATTAATCGTCTCCTTTTCGTGTGAGGATGTGGCCACCTCTGGTATCAGAGTTAATTAAGCCGCCTCCGGGAACCCTACAGACCTCTGACTTGGCTATTTCAGACGTAAATTAACTACATTAGTCCAGGTTTCCTCACGATGTTTTCCTTCACCGTTGCCTGTGATGTCCAAGATAAACTTAGAAACTACATAATTATGAATTTGAGAAAATCACATTAGTACTTGCTCGGATTTGAACACACAAACTCAAGCACGAGAGGCGAGATCTTATGCCACTGGGCCACCACGACTTGATGTAGTTAGTACCTACTTAGTATTATGGATACCTACACGGTACAACTCTATCGGGTAATAGTGAGGTTTAATGTTATCACCTGAGTATAGATAGTCGGATTAGCAATTTCCCTAATACTTTGAGTAACACCCGCGACCAGCACGAAGCTCCCAAACAATACTAAAATTATGTCTTTAGAGGATTAATGAAAGGTGACTTACAAAATGTATTTACAATGCAGACGTGAGTGAAAACGGCGGCAGAGACGCCGAATTACATTCACGGATCTAATAGTTGATGTTCTTCAAAAAGCCAGGTGTGCAGTACTTACTCATAACCGGCGTGCGTGTATGACTAGATGTATGAACGTGAGTGAACCCAAAGGGCCAAGGTTAGGTAGCAGGTGGTGCTGTAGTTCCTGCTTACCCCCAAGGGAAAAAAGTAAGTTTTTGTATGCATATAGGATTATAGGGAACATACATAATCAGCCTATAATTTTCTAAGTACTAGGACTCAAGGATTTACGTAGGTATCTAGTAAATTTTCTAATCTGTGACTCAAGACTTCTTTCTATAAGTGGGAGTTAGTTGAGATCGAAGCGAGCCCATTATGGATTGGTGAATGACACGTGTTCGAATTTTTTGGTTGCTGGCCCGACGATACAGAGAAGGTAAGACGAGGTACCTAGGTAAGGTGCTTTAATAAACACGTGTCCATGTGGCTATTAAATAAACTAAACCATTTGCATAATACGCTTATCACAAACCTTGAACTGCCGCCACTACTTCCGCTGAATAGGATTGCCTATAGTTTTTAAATTAATATTGTTATTTGTCCGTCAAAATAACTCCAAGTTTTGAGTATCAGGGTACTTGTGAAGGTGAACCATTAGTTATTAAATCAGGTAATTATATAATAGAGTATCATTATATAATTATTTAGGGTAAACACACTAACAGCGCAAAGATTTAAGAATACGTTTAGATCGAACTCATCCGGGATGTCTGGAGTCCTTAGCCTTGGACTGAAACCTGTTGTGTGATCCCGTTAAACTGCACGTTCCAAGAGCCGTAATCTGTATTCCTAATTTAAAAGTAAACTTCTAAAACTACTTCAATGTATAAGATATTTTACATTAAGAACCAGTTATCATCATACTGTAACACTGAAGGACAAATGGCACCTTTATCATGACCAAATACTTTACATAGTTGAAAAACTCGTAAAACGCTAAAATATAAGTCACGAATCTAATTTGTGTCAATGATTTTTTACGACATACGTTTTCAAGTTATAGTGTCCAATTCATTTAAGTTACACTTTCCGATTTACGTAACACTCTTAATACTTAGTTAACAAGGATACTTGATAAAAAAAACGTAACCACAAATTTAAAACACTTTTCCCAATTTGGGAACAGTGCGCTCAACAGCTTAGGTACAGTCAAGGGTCAAAATTGCAGTCGCCCTTCAATGATCATAATCGCCCGCACGCGAATGGCGTATGCGAGCCTTTTCAAACGTAGTCCTAAAATTCGTCACTGACGTTGAACTAGTCGTAGCTGAGTTGTGAGGCTGCGCTACTATAAAGCTGGTGGCGTGGATTCAAATCACGGCAGCCCAAACTACTTTTTGTTATTTTTTGTGTATTCACTCATTGTATGTAAGAAACAATGCAAAAAGGTTGCGCGATAATGATGCAACCTATAGATAGGTATGAAATAAAAATTAAACTTTTTAAGTAACGTTTATTAATACCTGATAATATTATTTATACCATTGGTTTAAATACTATAAATTGATTTTTACAAAAAATATGTCTGGCATGATAGTTATATTTTTATATAATAAATTTATTTTTTATTCTATTATTGAATATCTTTTATTGAAGTTATAACTTAATTATTCATTTTCACAAGGAAAACAGGATTGAAGCTTGACCTCAACACAATATTAAAAATTTGCTATTGTTTAAAAATTCTATAACCATTGATTTAAATAGTATGATACAATATTTTTTACACAAAATAAATACCAATTGAATACCTATTGTGATACAAAATGTAATTCTTGGTATTGTAAAATATTTCTTACATGATTATTGATTAATTAATATTAAATAGATTATTATAGCTTAAATATTATTTCGCACAATGTTTTTTTTTCAACTTTGCCCCACACTAGGAATTTCTTCCTGTATCGTGGGTGCGTTTATAAACATATAAACTCACATACACAACACCCAGAGCCGGAAAAACTATCTGTAGGTAATACAAATATTTGTTCCGTGCGGGAATCGAACCCGCGACACGCAGCGCACCAGTCAATCGCTCAACCACTGCGCCAACCCGCAACCGTGCCACCACAACCATTATGTCGTTGATAACTTTAACTTCCTTAGGAACTTGTCTACCCGCACATTTTATTCACACTTATACCTGATTCTGTGGCAGGAATAATATTGTTTTCAGACCAAAGTTATTATCTTCGCGCCATAAATGAAGTCTTCCTTTTCTACTAGGTACTATATTCCTCCAGTTGAAATCTATGTATTGCCGAGCAAAACGTAAACGTTCCACATACAGGTATTTGCATGATCTACGCGGCCATAAGTCCCAAAAACAAAGTAATAATAAAAATTGTAAAATCGGGTTCCACAAATAGATAACGAACTCGGACACAATACCCGTACTTTATCTACCTGCTACTGCACAACCCCACCCCGTGGTCTCAGTCGGAATTTGACCGTTTCACCAAGTGCATGTGTCTGTTCTCGGCATTTTTCTGAACATTAGATTTCTAAAGTGGTTTTTTATGTTATTGAGTTGTTCTTACGAATTTAAAGTGATGGATTCTGATAGACAAGGTAAGAAACTTATTAACTACAATAAAAAAGTAATGAGCACTTATCAAACTACCTTTTTTTTTGTATTATAAATAAACTAATTTTAATAACATGGTTTTCTTCATACTTTTTTCTTTACAAGTGTTTTTGTTTATGTATCGGGAAAGATCGGGCTCTGGTTTTTTATGCACGTTATTAATTGATCCTTTATCTTAAAACTACTACCAAATTTACTTCCGGAAACGTCCGGATAAATACAGTTTTTGGAACTTAAAGTTATTAAGTGCAATTTCGTATAAAATGAGAAATATGTATTATTGATTTTAAACAAAGTTTATCTTTGTTTTATTTTCAGGAGGTACATCAGGAGCAAGAATTGTGACCCGACAATACTTGTTCAACTGCATGGATAAAGAAAACTTGCCCAATTTAGATGCCAAATTAAAATACTTAAAGGATCAAGTTCTGTCATGTGAAAATTACAATGCAGACCAAATTAATAATTTGAAACAAAGTTTTGCCCATTTTAAATCAGAATTAAAAAAAAGGTGGTCCAAAGCTCATTATAAAAAAGACAAATTCATGAAATACAACCGTTCTTGGCTAGAAGGTACTTTTGAAATACCTGTTGCAAAAACTTCACAAAAGCGACCAGGAAGACCATCGAAGTCATTTGAAGACGCAAGTGAGAGGAGCAAAACGCGAAAGACTGAAGAACTTCGTTCTAATTTTAAAAAGGAAATCATATTACACGCTGCAAGAGTGGAACTAGGGCAATCTGGAAAAAAGGATGCGTCAAATGTCCTCAAAGATATCACAAGTTCTCCGACACGAGCAACTAAATATAAAAAGTCATTTTATTGTACGAAATCTAGTAAAGGGCAATCTTCCTTAACACCCATGCAAGCTTTACAAATGTTCGTAGATGCTGATTTGACACAAAGACAATATGAAATAATAAGAAATACCAATAAGAAGTTTTTTCCTTGCTATAGTGTCTTACAAAAAGCCAAGAAGCAATCTTACCCTGATAAAGAATCGTGTAAGGTAACGAGTACCAGTGCCGAAGCTCAGTTACAGCCTCTAATGGATATTACTGTTAAGCGTTTATCAGAGTACCTTGAAGAGGTATTGGTAAAATTAAAAGAGCAAGAGCGTGAAAGCTTAAACTTAATTTGTAAATGGGGCTGTGATGGTTCACAACAATCACAGTTTAAACAAAAACAGGAAAATAATACTGATTCTGATTCGAACTTATTTCAAAGCTGCTTTGTGCCTGTTCAATTAGTTTGTGGAAATAACAATAAAAAAGTTGTATGGAATAATCCAACGCCCTCTTCGCCGCGATTTTGTCGTCCTATACGATTCCGTTTTATAAAAGAAGCAACTGATGTCACTGAAGAGGAAATAAAACATGTTGAAAGCGCCATTAGCGCTTTAGTTCCCACACAGGTTGACATAGATGGGAAAAAGTTCTTTATTAAGCACACTTTTATTATGACCCATGGTGGATGGAAAGGTCTGCAATGCGGCGACCGGTACAAAGTCCACAAGTAGATGTTACATTTGTGGAGCAACATCCAAAGATTTTAATAAATTGGACTATAAAAGAGAACTAAATTTTCAAGCCATTGAATTTGGCATATCGGTGTTACACGCCAGAATAAGAATTTTTGAAAGCATCCTTCATTTAGCATACAAACTGAAAGTAAAAAAATACAGGGAACGAAAATCGAAAGAAGAGAAAGATTTAGAAGATCAAACTGAAAAAGAAATTCAAAAAAGATTTCGCGTTGAAACAGGCCTAATAGTAGATTTCCCTAAATCAAATTTTGGAAATACAAATGATGGGAATACAAGCAGAAGGTTCTTCGAGAACCCAAAATTAGCCTCAGAAATAACTGGCATCAATTATGAGCTAATTTACAGACTAAAAGTCATACTAGAAGCAATTTCGAGCGGGTTCCATATTGATTCTGTGAAATATGAAAAATATTCTTTAGAAACTGCTCGTCATTATGTGAATCTATATGATTGGCATCCTATGACGCCAACAATGCACAAGATTTTAGTCCATGGCACAGTCATAATCGAAAAGGCATTGTTACCAATCGGACAACTGTCTGAGGAAGCAGCTGAGGCTCGCAATAAACACTTTAGATGTTACCGCCAAGACTTTGCAAGGAAATTTTCCAGGGAAAGTTGTAATCAAGATATTTTTAATCGCCTTCTACTTACTTCAGATCCTCTGCTCAGTAGCATGCGAACTATAAAAAAAAGGAAAGCAGGAACATTTTTGCCCGAAACTTTGGCCATGTTTGTATCTGCGGAATCCAATATATCAGAAAATTTGTCAGAGAGCGATGAAGAAAGTCGAAATACTTAATTTTATAATGTGATTTTTCTTTATACCATTTTTATGTATGGTAAATATATGTTTTTAATGTAAAAAAAGGTTTTTGATTTATTGACGTCATTTATATTCCAATTAAGCATTAAAATAATTTTGGCCGCGTAGATCCTACAAATACCTGTATGTGCGTTCCTTTGTAACCGACTTCCCAAAAAGGAGGAGGTTCTCATTTCGGATGTTCAATATATATTTTTATCTCTTTATTTTTGTATTAATGTAATCTTTCGCTATGAAGTGTGCAATGACGTATCAACAAATTCATTTGCAAAACGTCTTGTTAGTTTGAAAAGAAACCAATGCATAAGCGGCGACCTGGACACTTCTTTCTTTCTCAAATCTCTTTATTTGACTACTCATGGTTATTCTCTATAAAATAAAGAAAATTTATTATTACACACCTGAAATAAGTGATAAATTTGCTTACCTACTAGACAAGAGAAATCTTGCACTTTATTTAATAGATTGTCTATACATATAAATAAAATTGGAGTGTCTGTTTGTAATATTGAAATAGCCGTTTTTTACTACATGTATATGAATATATATACGGTACATACACCAAAATAATTATTTTTACAATGTTTGTCTGTCTGTCTGTATGTCTGTTTGTTCCGGCTAATCTTTGAAATGGCTGGACCGATTTTGACAGGACTTTTATTGGCAGGTAGCTGATCTAATAAGGAGTAACTAAGGCTACTTTTATTTTAGAAAAAAACATTTATTTTAGAAATTCGTTAGGCGGAACGAAGTTCGCCGGGTCAGCTAGTTATTAAATATATTTAAAAAAAATATTACATTAGATTTTGAAAATAACTTACACATAATCCAGTTTCATCAGAAATTTGATATATATTTAGCCCATTCAATTCAAGGCTAAATAATTATGTTTACCCTGGTTTTACACGTTATTTTTGCTTGTCTTTCGATATTCAAAAAAACAAACACCACAAACAAAACAACTAAAACGCTTGTATCAAAATTCACCAACTATTGTAACCACGTTAAACTAACAAGTTATTCGTATTGTTTCAAATATACCCTCAGTTTTTGTAATTATACCGAAGATAAGAACAGTTTGATATAAATATTAAAAATTTACCCACATTTACTGTAGTATTATATTGTCTGTGCCTCATTCAAATTCAATGCATTTGTTCAGGATCAGGACTCAATTAGCTAAATACTTAAACGTAAATCTTTCTTACAACTGAATTCGGCCGCTAGATGTATTCTATAATTATTAGATAAAGAGTTTTAAGATATTTAAATAAAGAAAAGGATATTCATATTCACAAATTAAGTGTATTACATTATAATAGTATTAATTTGCTTGAATTTCAAGTTAAAAATAATATGTAAAAATGTATGAAATGTATATAGAATAGAAAAATAAAATCATATTTTTTATATGTTACGACGGAATTTCAACCAGGGCCATAATGGCAGTGTTAACCGCTAGGCCAGATGGAAACTTATATTTGGCATTGAAATTACACATGTCATTCTAATCAAACTTACTCAAAGGATTAGCTACCACGCTCTTTCAGATTCTTGATGAATAGCAATATACGGGAGTAAGTGCGATCGATGTTGGTGACAAAACGTGTGGGTATTGTGTTTGAAATCTACCCACAATGTTATAAAGTTTAGGGAAACGTTTGTTTTATATTATTATATCTACAGGTGAGGATGGATTTGAAACACCACCACCCACATGTTTTGTGATTTTGATAAATAGTATGACGTTGCGGCCATGTCGCGTTCTCATTGGTTCAATAAGTCTATAGTAGAAGGTCGTAAGTACGACTGTTTGGATATGCTATAATTTCTTGGCGTTGTGACTGCCCTTCATAACCTGATAGTACATAATAAATTCTTTTTTTTTTCTTTTTTTATGTTTATCTACTACAGATGCCTACTGCCTAGTGCCTAAGCCTTCGGCGAATACAGACGTGATTTTGTATGTTTAATCAAGTTAATTATAAATCCGGCCACGTGCAGGTCGGACTCGGGCACGAAGGGTTCCGTTCCATTATCGCAAAAAACGGCAAAAAAAATACGTTTGTTGTATGGGAGCACCACTTATATATTTATTTTATTCTGTTTTTACCCGTCTGCCGAAGGAGGGTTATGCGTTTATCATTCTATGTATGTATTATGTATGTTTGTTCCTTTGTGGCGTTCTAGAGGCCAAACGCGTTGGCCGATTTTGATGATTCTTACGTTAATCGATTCGACTTAAAATTGAAAAATGGCCGCTTTTGGGCGCCATATTGTGGGGACTCAATTTTACTTTAACATCCAACCCCATTGTGTGGGGTATCAAAATAAAGGGTTTCAAGAAGTGATTTCAAAAATATGTAATAACACTTAAATTAAAATGTAGAAGTCGAAAGACGTCCACCGCTGGATAAAAGCATCCTCCGAGCGTCGCCATATTGACCGGTCCTGTGCGTCCCGCATCCAACGGATCCCCGCAACCTTCACGAGGTCACCAGTCCACCTGGTGGGAGGCCTTCCAACGCAGCGACGTATTCCGCAACAAACAAGTTATAAATAAAAAAAGTTAATTAAAAAATTCAAAAATCCTTAAGCTTAAGAAGCGAACTAAAAAGACGTAAACAAGAAGAAAATCATGCTGTGCTGTCGAAGGACACATATTCGAGCTGGCTGAACAAAACCAGATGATGTCAGTAAGCCAGATTGTTGATGTCGTCTGTTTAATATGTCTATCTTCTATAGGTGCACCTCCGCCTAGTGCCAAAACCTTCGGGGAATACAGACGTGATGTTATGTATATTTAATTAAATAAATTATAAAACAGTCATAAGCATAATTTTCTTTTAACTTCTAGACAGCAATATACATATCAGTAATACTATATTCTAGTAAGTAATAATAATGACCATTGATATCTATATCAATGGTCCAGACAGACAAAATGGACAGTTTCTTAACGCCGTCTGCCATTTCAACCTTGACCTCTATCATATGAGACAAAAGGGTATGAAGGTCACGAAGTTCAGACCAGATATAATCTTTTCTTTGTTCCAGGCGTGAATCAGGAATATTAGTAGTCCCACCTATTAGTTTCAACAAATTATGCTTACTGACAAATCTTAAATTCACTGACAAACCATACTCGGTCTAAATCAGATTTAGAAGTATGAAATTCATCCCCTAAAAGATTTAAATAAGCGATGTTGTATAGAAGTTCGTCACTTAGGCCGCTAAGAATCGAATCGCTAAAAATCAGGCACACAGATTGTTGTAACAAATGTTCATCATTCACATAACACATCCCGTATACATCGTACGAGATAAGAGCTGTTTGGGAGCTGAATGCCAGCCGCATTGGGTCTTCTTCAAAATCCAGTTATATCTGGCTTGGAACTGAAAAAATCTGGTCATATTCCTCCCATAGCCGGAAGAACCTATCAGGATACAAATTGATGACTGCTTGCGTCTTATTCGAAGTATCTAATCATGCTTTGGGAACAGCCTGTGAGGTAACCACAATTTCATCCAAGTGGATTCTCAAAAGCAGTGGCGAAAAACTATGGCACCAGAGAGCTTATGAACAAAGCTTATTATGTACTTAAGTGCGACAAAACTGAAAACGGTTGTGCATGCAAGGATATCAGATCTCTTCCAAACAAAGTACACTAATATTAAAGTTAAATTAAAATAAAACCCAGAAATAATGAAATAATACGCTACTGTAGCCGTGTATGCGTGACGAAATTCAATATACCTACCGCACTAACAGCATAGCACATTTGTTACGGAACTTTATGTAAACTAAACAATGCGAAACATTTTCAATTCAATGGCAAATAAAATATATGTATTAATATTGGTTGCATTGTAAGTAGTTAAGTACGAGTAAAACTGCATTCCTCAGCAATCTCAGCTAGTTGTAACTACCCACATGTTGCTAGGGTAAACATTTCGCGGGCTTTTCAATTTCCCCGCGTCTTGCGTTTGACCACAATCTCATCTGATGAATGGAAGTAATGGTGTGTTCAAATATATAGCACGCTTGTCTAAAAGTAACTTATTCACTCTTGACTTAAATACCCCAGGTTGTAGCTATCAGGAAACACAGATTCCGGCAGGGAAGTCGACTCCTTAGCTGTACGCATAATAAAAGCATTCTCGAAACATTTAGTGCGTATGGGTCGTATGGCCTCCACCATGTACCGATGGCGCATCGCTGTACGCCGCACTTTCTACCAGAATACAGTGATACTAGACAAGAAGGTAAGTACAGTAGTAACAGCGGATTTTTGTGTCTCTGAATTGGCTGCAAGGCCCTGCACAGTTTGCTATTTTTATATCAATGATTGTTGATGTAGAAGATAGCATAGTATAACTGTCTCTTTCACTCGCTTTCGTTTGTCGCATCGTCATATCTCGCTTACTGTACGCAGTAAACTGTTTTTTGCGAAATGGTTCGCAGAGCTTAACTTCAGAGGCATAAGATCCGCTGTAACTACTATAATAGCTAACTGTAACTGTATCAGGCAGTAGCATGGTTTTTGGTGGAGGTTTGGCTTTTCTTCTTCTCTTGTACATAACTACATAGGTCTTTCTTGTGATTGTCTCTGATGTTGCTTATTACAGTTCCCTTCTTGGGCCACTAATGAGTTCTGTAACTCATTGCGTAAAATAACGCCTTTTGTCAAAGGCGTACTTTTGATATATTATTACTTACTTTTAAGATATATATTTTTTCCAAACGATATGGACTATAACTGTGTCGACCCAGTCACGGTTGCTTAAACAATGGTTCATTAAATGTTAAATAATGCCAAATTGTTTTAAAGGGGGCCACGTGGGCCCTTCCGAGTCAGTAACGGTACACCCACCGCCTTTGGTGAGCGTTTAAAATATTAATAACCTTAATACTTGCGAGAGACATTGATGTCTAAGCTTTCTCTTTGATTTATCAATATGCTGTAGTAACTGACACAGTGTAGCGTTTTGATCAATAACAGGGCAGGGGTTCATCCATAAGTCGTGCATGTCGTTAAAATTCCAATAGAGCTTAGATGTTCCCATTTCTGGGTATTGAATTGATATATGGAGTGATATCAGACCAATGTGATGCTGAGGAGTTTGTTACGCAGCTTCTTCCCAGCTTCATCTCAATGATTTGTTATGTTGAAATGAAAACGATCGCAATATCGAACACTCTACCGCTGTCTACGCAATGAAAATCCCCTTTTCTAGGAGCAGTGAAAATGTAGGTAAAGTATAAAAACCAGTTTAACTCATGGAATGTTTTGCACCACGCCTAGTTAGATTTCAAGTATTTAATGGCGCAAGCCCATTTAAACTGTTCTAGGATTTTCGAGGTCCATGTTATTTACTGAGCTAGTTTTAACTGTGCTGGGCTGTTAGGTTAATCCACTAATTTCTAGCTTAAGTGGTACAAGATGTAGAAACGACTTTGCAGCATCAGACAATTTATCATTTCTAATAGATAGGTATGTAGTATAGCGCATCTCTCTACAATGTGTTAGCAAAAACATTATTTTTCTTGCGATCTAAATTGATCAGCAAACCAATATTAACCACAGGAAGTTTAGATTGGCGCCGTTTAAAAGATCGTAGATATCTATAATTTTGTGTTTCCACAAAACTGCATTAAAATTGAAAGTAACGACATTTTTACGGCCTTTCTGTGGCCACAACTAGCGGTGGCTCCTCAAGTAGCAGCTTGCTGGCTGTAATTTCAACCTTCGTTTGTTACAGTTAGAGTTTAATCTTGATTGTTAAATTGGCTGTTTCTAAATTTAGCCTCCGCCTCCGACATCATGAATAAAGTGAATGGTTCTGTAGCTATTTTTGTCCTTTAAGAGGATGTGTCTTTTATGTGAATCTGTGTGCTGAACTCATGATCACTCATCAAGATGATGAGGGTTCATAAGCTGATGTGATAAACTCGCTGTGACTCAATATCAATGGAAACATGAGAGGAATGTCCAGCGTCATGTTATCCAAGAAAACTTGAAATATTTGGCCACCTTTCAACGCACGTGGAACATAATCGGTTCAATGGGGAAACTAAAATAAATAGTGAACACATTGGTTTCAAGTGCAACGAGCTACAAATGCTACAATATAAGCTATAGTACTTTTCTAAAGATGTAGGAAATAGACTGTCAAATGCACCAATAAGGAAGGACTTACATAAGGTACGCGTACTTGGCTAACAGGCTCGAATTATGATCAGCAGTATCGAAAATGAAGATCCATACGAGGAAATCACCTGTCCCTAGTTCAAAGCTCAAGATTCGGTTCAAACCCGAAACGCGTGTATGACTAGATGTATGAACGTATGTGAAGCAAAGAGTACGTAAGGATCGTAGCAGGTGGCAGCCCGTAGTTTCTGCCTAACCCCATGGGAAAAAGGCGTCAGTGGATGCATTTGGTTCAAAGGAATAACTTAATAATGCAGTTTTAACTTCATATTCTTCCCTTGAAGCTATTCCTCTTCCGAATATACATTATCGTCATAGAAAGTAGTACTCGATAAGACTCTTCAGCGATTTCATAAGGCCTTCATAGTCGAGTAGCAAATGCAAGTGCGTTTGATTTTACGTTGTTTCATGTACTCGTACATACACGTGAGATGACTCATATAAATGCAATAATAAAAGCATTTATGCCTGCACTACTTTCGCCACATTTTGTCACCACGTAACAATAACTTTTCTGTCTAACATAGTAGGAGTGAAATTGCCAGAGTATGCGTTTCCTGATAGCTACAACCTGGGTCCTCTCTGTAAGTCATAGTCAAGTGTGAGTAGGTTACTTCTAAACAAGCATGCTCCATCTTTGAGCACATAATTGCTTACCATCAGGTGAGATAGTGGTCAAAGTTGATCCTATCGATGGTAACAAAAACTATTGCTAAAATGTTAGTAGCTATAGCACTCCAAGCACTTTTTTTTCCTTTCTGCAGTTTCTGTGTTGCTTTTATTTAACTGCCAATGTATGTACGTGTGTTCGGGTCAAATCCTGTAACTGAATTTTGAAGCAGTGATCCACACCCGATAAAGATGATATTTTGCATACACATTTGGATGACACTGCATGATTAGCTAAGTGACGTCATACTAAATCCAATATGGCGGACGGCCCAAGATGGCGGACTAGTTATTTTTTGTGCACTGCCATAATATTGGTATCAAATAAAAGGGTTTGATGAGCAGAATACGAAAAAAGATGTTATAAAAAAGATTTTTTAATGAATATTTTTTTGTTTATATCTACAGTTGCTACTAGCGACGCACGGTCCAATGATAATAACTTTGATGATGAAAAGCAAATCGTTTCTTTCGATTGTGTTAATGTGTTTTGCTGAGTATTCACGTGCAGATTTCGGGAATGCCCGTACTCCAGTGTCTACAGCAAGGTACGGGCTCTAGTGTCAACCGTCAATCAGTTTTCACGTACGCAGTAGCAGATGCTAAGTGCACGTGAGGGAATCATAAACTGTTTGAAAGACATTAAAATCACTCGTAACGTAATAACTCGTAACGTAAAAATGGTACGTATCACTTATGTCTTTAGAAACAGTGCAGTTAGATGTCGTCAGGGTTTTCTGTACTTCATAGTTATATATCATGGTTGCATTGACTATTACTAAGTGACAGAAGCAATTAATTAAGAACGGTAATCACTAATATCATCAATAAGATCACTAATATCATCAATAATATTTGATATTAGTGATCGAAGGGTATAATAAACAAAACATAATTTTCGAAGTATAGCTTCAGTCGGCATTTTTAAAAACTGGGAAAATACCCAATTTCTAAGATTCCATGTTATGTTGGAGGATGTAAAAAAAAGGATCTCCTTGCGGTTAATAAAAGAACAGCTCATATGATTAATGATATGAAACCGTAAACTTGTGAGTCCTGTGTCTGAATTTACGCTAATTTCACGGTCTCAGTGAGGTCAGCCCCACTTAGCCGGTACAGTTATTACAACTTCAGACTTAATACATCCTCTAAGAATGACTCGACAACTTCTACCAGTTCCGGATTAACTCGCACCAATGAGTGGATGGGACAATTCACCGCCAGGAGTTCTGTTGGTACTCCTGGGCAATGAGCAATGCGTGAGGGAAGAGTATCACAACATCAAATGACGCCTGTATGCCCCGAAAAGGTAGGCAGAGGTGATTATACATGGTTTAAACTATGTTGATGATTTATTTGGCCTATCTAAGAATTGTCTTACTTAGAAGATTTTCCATAGTTTCTTATAAACGAAGAGTAGTACAAACCATTGAATCATACAGAATTCTTCCGTATTGGAATCTGAGGATTGTTTCATTTTGAAGATTTCCCATTGTTCTTTTCGTCCTTACAAATGAAGTAAGTAATTAGTAATGAACACTGAATCATCCAGAATCCTTCCGTATTGGCTCTAGAGCAATCGCCAGCTAATGCGTCCATTCTTACTGGGGCCCGTAAGACACGGGCACGGACGAGGCAAGAGGAAGCTTGCCGCCGCCCGTGCACTTATCCAATTTGCCGCTATTATGATTTATTGGTAGCGTACAAGTAGGCGCCTATGACCTAGACCGACTGCTTCGCGACCGAGCATGTCAGCGTTCACTAACACATTAGCGGGAAGTAAAGGTAATTGGAAGTAGGCCTAGTATTAACAGAACTGTTCTTCAGTGTCTTTGAATTAAAATGATTCCGGCAAATTCCACCTTGACGGTTTTAGCTACAATTAGAGTTTGTACGAAGAGAAAGGAGTGCCCGAGCATGCCAGTGTTCAGTATTACATTAGCGGGAAATAAAGGGATTTGGAAGTAGGCCTATTATTAACTGTTCTTCAGTGTCTTTGACTTAAAATTCACTTAAGATGAATTGCCAAATTCCTCTTGAAGGTTGTACAATTGGTATGAAGAACAAGCAGTTTTGAATGAAACTGGTAGACAGCCAAACGGCGTTTGGCGGGTGTATTTGGTAAAACTTTCTCGGCAATTAGCGGAAACTCTTTTACAGGGGACTTGTCAAGGCCACCGATTTGCATCCGGCGGTGACGGGCTATCTGCTAGTTCAGGGCCATCAGTTAATTCATTCATGATTTATAAATACATGATGAACGCCAAATAATATGAGTACAGAGATATTTCGAATTCGGCGGGTTCATACCCAAACTGTTTGATTTCCATGGTGATTATGGTAGTGTAAATATTCGCATTCAGTTCATGTTTGGACAAAACTCCTCTCGTACAATCCCCACTAGCTCGAACCGGATTTTATCGATTTCAACTTAGACAAAAGAGCATTCTACTAGGGATCTCAAGGTCTAGTAGAGCACACAAGAAAATGTATCTACGTATATACGCAGCTTTTATATAGCGGCCTGTTTATAAAGCAGTTCATTTATGCTCTTTGACGAAATGTAGCACCGGAACTAAAATTTTAATGGGATGAACATTAAATTGCGTCATAATCGTGAAGTTTATCGTTATGTCTGTAGCTACAGAATGAGCTAAGGACTTAATATCTATTTGCTGGCAAATTTGTTTAGGCACGTGTTAGCAACGCATACACCAAGAGTACAAAACGCATATAGGAATCGCAAACCATGCCCAATAACGCATTATTATGGCAAGCATACACTATGCACAATATCGCATATTTATCAGATCATGTCCCAAAATATTGTGGATCGAGTCAGACACTATCCGAAATAGAAAAAAGTTTGTGAAAGAGTACAATTAATGTGTGTTGTATCTTTACCGATTTTTTAAGCACGGCAACGCACAAGACGCGTGCGCAGCGCATACATCCAAATTACCAATGCTAGTTAGAGAGAGAGTAGAGTCCTCTAATGTGACTACACGTTAAGGTAAGAGATGTGTAACTAATATAAGTTTTTAAGCTGACATGGTCACAATCATTAGAATTAATATTTGTTTCGGGATATTTACCATGTATATTTAGGTTTTGGTTGAGAGCTCGATATTTCGACCACTCGCGCTCTCGACAATTGAAACCCGTCGTCCCTATTGAAACCAAAACCTACATAAACATGGTAAATATCCCGAAACAAATATTAATTCTAATGAAGTGTAACTATTTTGGTATGACAATAAAGTATATTCTATACCTTATTAAATGCTTACATTAATCTCTGTTAGCAAACTTCTTTACTACGGTCTGTAATACTTGTGATAACTTCCGGAAATACCATGACCATATTATGCTAGTTAAACAACAAAGTTAAACATACACCATGAATTACATTCAGATTACACAATGAGGATTTTATCTGTGCATTGTTTCAAAATATTGTATGCAGGATTCACATTGTTTGATATCTGCTTTTATCTTGTTTGAATGGGTCATTCATGGCTTGTTTCAGTTATTGCGCTGCCCATACAAACTGCACAAATAATGAATTATTTATAAAATGAATGCCACATAATAATTATTTATGAAGTGGAATGTGTGATTAATTGGATGATAAAAAACAATGTCTTGAATTTGTTATGGTACAAGCAAGTTATCAATAATTTTTCCACAGCGAGTCGGTATTGTGTAACAGTCTCGGAGGTTTTTTATTGGATTTCAACACATTTTATGGCATTTTATAAACTAAGTATGTATGAGGTAAATATAATTATTTCTTTAATGTTGTTTTTAGAATGTTAATATATTAATAAGATTTTTTTTATAATTAATAAAAATCTCCCAGCTGGATTCAATTGAGACTAACCAAGCTAATAAGACCTAATTTTATGGCTAAGATAAACCATTAAAACATTTGAAAAGAATTCTAATGAATCTCACCTGAAACCTAGTAGCAGACGGTTGATCCTTGAACCTGGAAGGCTTCTCCATATCTCGAAAACTGCTCTTTGTGACAGGGGAGCGCGACTGCACCGTGATTGAGCCGTTGGAAACCCCCTCCGGTAGGAGCCGGTCTTTCTCTCCCGGATCTCTAGTCTTGAAGTGAAGCCCGGACTCTACGTCCTCGCTTCTAGAAGGAACGTCAGGAACCGTAGGGTACTGAATATTCCCATTTGTTGCCGCCATAGACTTCGCCGAACTTATCTTCCGAAACCTCCCGATAATAACGTCCTCCTCATCGTTTACCGGCACATTTAGTTTCTCCGGCGCAGTGCTCGTGTTAGCTTCAGGCTTCACAGGGCTTAACTCTATATCCTTCTGTGGCGTACCCATCTTTACAGTCGATTTAAATTCAACAAACTTTTGTTTTAGCACATTATTTTTAATTTTAATCAACGTCCGATCCAATAATTTAAAAACACAAGCCACGGATTAGAATTCGTCGACAAGCAGTGTTGGTCGTGTTTAAAAAAACGCGTGCGATTGCAGAAAATATCAAAACAATATCGTTTTCTGTTAGAAATATTGAAAAATAAGTGATAAAAATAAAAGCACGCGGACAGCGCGTTAGAGTTAATTCGAACTAACACCCACTTCGCCGTCTATTTGACAACTAACTGACTGACATTCAGTTCTGAATTTCGGAGTCGGAGTTCCTTCTTTAATCATTAACTGAATGAACGAAGGCAAGCCATTTGCGTTTTGCTTTTGCGTTGACAATGATTGAATGATTTATTGACAGTTTTGTGAATCAATGCTGCCAGTGGCAGATAGTCAAATATTACATGATACATCTGCAAAAGTTACATTTTCATGATAAAACTTACATTACATACCTACCTTAATTTTATGTGGAAAACGACACTAAGGCCACAGATTATATAATACTAGCATACAGATGTCTTATCCCATGCAAAGAAACCGTGCAGACGTAACTAGCGTTTTTCGTCTGATAAAACCGATTATTTTTTGAACATCGTTCGCGTTCGGTTCCTTTCCATGGCGATAGATAGATGGTGTGCAGTAGTAGCAGCGACTTGCAAGTAAAAGGGTTTACTCTGTGCATGAATATTTTTTTCTTTAAATACAGTGAAGATTTGTTTTATAGTATTTTTTGCACGTTTTTACAGTTTCTTTGCACCAATATGTGTTACAATACAAATTTAAACAATCGAGTGGAATGCCTCAGACATTCAAAAACGCGCCATCTATTGTCATGAATTTTAAATGATCCGTTCAAATAATCTTTGAAATGTGAATTAAGAGCCCAATACTCCGTTGATTTAACAAGAACATACAATTATTATGTTCAATGCCAGAATTTGTTAAAATTTCGCGCCTAAATACGCTCACTCGCTCGCTGGAGTAAGCAGGGTGAAATATTTAAAAATACACGTGAGTGAGTGAGTGAATATGCTGTAACGATAAAATTTACATCTTTCTTAAAATTGCGAATTCAGTACCGAAATCTAATTTAGGTGTGCAACTATTTGACCGTGTTTTGGTCAGATGGCGTTGGTGTCTGATGAGATTAAATATATTGATTTAAAAATGGGTTCACTCTATCTGGCAGAATTTTGATGCTCCGAAATTTATATGGCATAACACACTTGGTATAATCTTCTTTAGACGAATATTTTTAAGGCATATATACATTATCGTTTGGCCGAATGTTTATATGTCCGAATTTACAATGACATACTTTTAAGATGGCAGAATTTTAGTTGGTATAATTTCACCTGGCATATTATGAAGATGGCAGAAATTCATTTGGAATAATTTTATGGGACAATATTATTTGATCTTCTAGAATCTAATTGATCTATTGTAAATGAGCAATTTTAATAATAAATGATGTAGCTTTTGATGTTTAATTTTTATATTCATTATTGCGTCTATATTAGTTGATCTACAAATAAATTATAAACGAACTGCATTCAAGGTAACGTGATAATTATGTTTACACGTACTCAATTAATATTTAGTTGCAAAAATAATATTTGGTCCTCTTTTTTATTTATTACATAACATTCAATTTGATAATTATGGTCAATGAATTAGTCCAAGAGCGAGCGAAGCGAACTCGGGAGCTTGGGCACCCCGACACGTATAGGTTAGGTTCGATGGAGGTGACGGGAGCTCAGCTCCCGTCATCTCCTTCATGTTAGGTTACTTTAGACAATGCACACAGAAATAGGAGACCCGCGCAGCGGGGCTCCGTCGACTTTGTTATTTAAATACTAATCGTACATATGTATTCTATATTGAAACCAATGTCAACATTAAAATAATTTAAAAAGACACATGCCAAAAGATTTTCTGCGAAATGAAGTTTATGCTATCCGTTGTTATGCAAAGTAATATTAAAACTTAAAAAAGGTCTACTATATAAGGTAGACCCCTAAAAATATATTAGAATGCAACAAATAAACAAAAGATTAAATGTTAATAAAGTAAATCATGATATGCATCTACTAATCCATGATCGCTCAATGTCTATGTCTCGCTCTGATCGATAAACTATTGTGAAACAGAACGCATCTAAGAAAGATGCGTTCCGTCTCAATCCTAAAAGTAACGTAAAAGTTACACTTTGATTCGTGTTACATAGAGGTTACATGAGAAAATAAAAAGTAACGTCAAATCTAACAATAGTTACATTCTGGCAACGATGCTACTTGCACTTGCATTACTCACTGTCATTGTCAATGTCAATGTCAAGCAAAGCCGCAATTTTAGCAAAACTGGCAATTTTGCAATATAAATGTCAGTTCAGTTTAGTTTCATTCAAGAAGAAAAAGTTTGGGTGTCGTTGTATTTTTTGATGAAAATATTTTAATATCTTTTTTAATATGGGGTTCGATGATGGTCAGATAATTTTAGATAGTGAAAATGGTGCTTATTTTGCCGGCCAGACTGTTTACGGGCGAATGGTTTTTTCACAGGGTAAAGTGAAAACTATTCATGGTAAGTCCTAAGCGCCTCTTTGCATATCACACCGTCCAAAAAAAGATTCTAATTTGAATTAGCAAAATTTTATTGCTATGGTTTACTGGCTACGCCGGTGTCGTGTATAGGTTATAAATGATTATTCATATACCCTCTAATGGAGTTGTTCACTTTTATAGGTGACCTAATAAATTATATTTACAATGTAAAACCGGGTTAGTTCCGCAGGCAAAAATCTATCCACTTGTGTAGCTTTTGTCATGTAAATGCTCAGGGATACACATGTAAATTCATAAAAAGTAGGTAGTCCATGTATTAGTATGTTCTGTTCTACCTCCTATTTCAGAAAATTGAACATGTTTTACCCGCTTGAATGCTGCAAGTTTTGAACCATCCAGAGCTAATAATATATTTTTACTAGCTTCTACCAGCAGCTTCGCCTGTGTGAAAATTGTTTCCTTATCTCAATGGAAAATTATACCGGGATGAAAAGTAGCATATGTGCTGTTGCCAAATTTCATCCCGTTCCATTCAGCCGTTCTGGCGTGATTGAGTAACAAACATTCATCCATCCATCCAAACTTTTGCATTTACAATGTTAGTAAGATTTGTTTGTTTTGCAATACAACTTGCAGTCTAAGACTGTTCAATTCTTGATTTCTAATATATAAAGTTTATAGATAAGAATATGTTAAGGTTTCAAAATATATTTAATCCTCTACAAAAAGCCTTTTAAAAAAAGAATGCAGCCAGTAACCTAAATGAGCAGAACACAATTTTTATCAGCACCATAGTAGATTGGATAATGATTAAATTGTTTTTTTTATGTATCTCTGTGTTGCTAGTGGTTTGACCTTGACTCAAAAGATTAATGCATGCCATGTGGAACTGGTGTCTATTTATAGTGTGATCCTTTGTTTGTACAGCTTTACAATAATTTAAATTCATTTTACCCAAAGGCAAAGTTTCTTGATTTTTTGTAGTGTCCATGGCCAATAGTTTTGGCAGTAACATTGTGTAGTGATGTAACGCAGAGCAATTTGTTGACTGAATGAGATAATGCACTAATTCATATATGTGTAAAGTAGACTGTAAATATGTAGGTAGCTTTATTCTTAAGGAGTTTGCCATTTCATTTTTTATTAAATTTCTGGAAATCAAATCGGTCTTCTTTAATTGAATTCAAGCTCAACCTTTACATACTAACTATATACATACTAGAACAGTTTGATTTTATTATTAATTGAAAATGAATAAAAATACGTATTCATAAAATCTCTGATAACTGCTGCAGTATTATCAAGCCTTTTCAGGATATTGATTATATTATTATTGAATTACATAAATTTTGTATTTAATTTGTAATACAACACTGCATTTATTTTGTACTAAATGCAGTGTAATAAATGGTTAAACTTAAATGATTATTTTGTAATGTAAAACCGTGTTATATAATAATAAAATGTGTTTATAACGTGCATCCCTGTTCTAAAAGTTCACCAACTTTAAAAAGTTTCTGTCCCATTAGACAACTAGTGCCATCTATAAGATTTAACAGAAGACAGAGACAGACAGTTGCAGTTGTGTTTCCAAAGTTCTCCTACTCAACACTAGATGGCCATTAAATTTAGTGAAGGTTACGTAACAAATTGAATTCACATTATGAATGACTAGCTAGTAGCATTAGCATCACACGTACTTATTACACCTACTCGTAGTATTATTTTATGTGATTTTCTTGCATTACTTGTGTTAAATCGACTAGCCATAGGATTATAAATGATTATTTTGCCATACTTAGGTCAGAACAGTAAAACTGTACTTTATTTTATTGTCAAACTTCAAGATGAAAAGCCTTTGGCAAGTCCTCCCAGGTATTGTAATCAATTGCCCCGTTGTACTGTCTCTCTTGGTTAACGTGCATTTTGTCTACCCTTGTTCTGGAGATTTTTTTATTTATTTAACTAACAAACACTATCTTACAGGTTGAACTGAATACAATAGAGTTGTTAAAATCTTAAACCAAAATCAGACTACATAAATGTATATTATATTGAATGATTAATTTAACAAAATTTCTTAAAATTTTCAATGTTTTTTGTAAAACAAAACAATAGTTAGGTTTGAGATAACTTTACTCCCATAAGAATACAATAAATCACTGACATTAGAATATTAAAACTATGCATAAATCAGTTATTGTTGGGCGGATTACAAAAAGTTGACATAATTTTTTTATCATGGGGGTAGTTATGAAATAACAAATCAACTAATGCACAAATATTGGAAACAATACCGAATCACTTAGGACTGCATTATATGCAACATAAAAACCTATAAAAATATATGAAAAATGCTTAAAATATGCATTATCAAATGATAAAAAAAAACCTAGATAATAGTACTTATTTTATGCAAAAATCAACATTTAATCAGTAATTTTTATTATTTATCAACATTATTGTACAAAAGTATTCATCATCATCATTTCAGCCGAATGACGTCCACTGCTGGACATAGGCAAAAGTATTGTTTGCACATTATTTAAAAATTAGCTACTTACCTACTTTGAACACTTATATCATTTTTATAAGCAGGAAATGTCCATTCTACGTCAAAATAACGACGAAAGATTGCATTATCACTAGTTTTTGGTTAAATTATGCAAAAAAAATGAAAAGGGAGCAATTATATGCAACATGCAAATGCATGTCTGTAATAATCACTTACGGATATTTTGAAAAAAAATTACCTAATATTATTATATAACAGTAATATTTGCACTGAGCCTTATCATTAGTCTATCTCAGATTAAAATGCAATACAGCAGTACACATGGCGAATTTTTATCTAAATAATAATAAACCTTGCAAAAAAGATTTTTATACCATTCCCCCTCTAAAAAGCTTATTTTATTCACTGAAAACAGTGAATAAATAGTAGATTGTTTACCTAGGGAGCAAAAAATTATTTTAAAGGCGAGAGTGTTTCTTTGAATCCAGAGCGGAGCGAAGGATTAAGGCATTAGGTCCGCCTTTGTACCTTTTGTGCATGAAATCTAAATAAATAAATAAGGATTCTAGAGTAGAATCCCGAGCGTAGCGAGGGATTCTTAAGTAGAATCCTGAGTGCAGCGAGGTGGACACTCTACTTTTTATCACCCTCTACGAGAAAATAAGTAAGTGCAACTTATGGACAAGAACGTTATTATATTAATTTACTTAAAATTAAGAACCATAAGAAAACAAAATAATTAGATGCTAATGTTTATATTTGAACAATTATGGAAGTGCATTGTAACAATTTTATTAGTACCATCCGTTACAGTTGTAGATTTATTTACAGCTTGGGAATTAGAAATACTCTCAGAAAACGGTGTCTCAGGATAAATTTTTGAGAAACTTGAGTATAATACTTTCACTTGAGAAGACGCACTCATTTTTTATAATTCTAAAATCTGAATTTGAAACTACTAGGTTTTTTTTTTTTTTTTTTTTTGTCGACGGGGAAAATCATCTTATGACAAATCCCGCTCTTGGGTGGAGCGGGAGATAGTGTCAGACTTGAAACTACTAGGTACGAACGAAGGCAGAATGCATTTAATTTCGCGCGTTGTTTATTTTTTATCAACTTTTTTTAATTTGGCGTGCTCGCAATTTTTCAGCCAGCCGCTTATTCAATACATTGTTCCCACGTGGTTTGTGATTCATGTCTTTGCTGATTGGAATATTACTAACAATATCCACATACCAAATTCAAATCAGTTTTGGTCCCTAAGGAAGGGATTAATGAGCTATTTTGGCCCCTGTTTACGAGGATTAAACTAGCTCTTTTTGAATAGATGTGATAAAAAAAGCACTTTTAATCACTGTTTTGGTGTTTGAAATTAGAACACACCAATATAATATATTCTACCTCCATCTCAATGTTAGACAAACTCCTTGCGCATAAAATAAACGACACAAGCTACTTCGTCGATTTAATTTTGAGTTTGTTTATTATGTTATTAATAACGATTTTGATTTTGGTCTAAGATGTTTAGTGAATATTTATTTGGATTGTAATTCTAATATTAATTGCATTGGTGTTTAATCCTACTTCCTACTATCCTACTAATATTATAAACGTGAAAGTTTGTGAGGATGGATGTATGTTTGTTACTCTTTCACGCTAAAACTACTGAACGGATTTTGATGAAACTTTACAGAAATATAGCTTATACATCAGAATAACACATAGGCTACAATTTATAATGTTTTTTTTGTAATGTAACGATAAATATCAAGTAAGTCGGCAAAAATTCTGCCCTCTGAGAGCTATCTTCGCGTGCGCTGCCTAATCCGTTGGAGATACACCAATATAATGTACCGTAGGATTGTTTGCCTTAATTAGTTCTAAATAAAAGTCCGCGACAGCATATATCTACCTTTTATGTGGAAGCCACTATGACCAAAATAGTGAACTTTAAATACAATTCAATTGGATACTTTTTTACAATCAATTTATCAAACTTTTATCAAAATCGAAACATTTGTCGCTTTAAATATTTAATGTAGATAAACTTTGTCTTTTACACTAAGTAATTTGAACGCATAGTTTAAAATTACTTAGTGTAACGCATAGTTTTAAATTAGTTATCACGATAAGATTGACTTAAATGGATCTCGAGCGACATAAATACGTACGGCGGGTACAGAAGGGGAGCGGTGCGAGGGGCGATGTGATAACATGATAAAGGTGAAAGTTTGTGAGTGTGTGGGGGTGTTTGTATGTTTGTCACTTCTTGATGCTCAAACGGCTGGACGGATCTAGATGAAATTTGGCACAGAGATAGATTATAGTCTGGAATAGCACATTTTTACCCCGGGAATATGTTCTCTTAGGATAATTTTAGACATTAACGCGGGCGAAGCCGCTGGCAGAAGCTAGTTAATTATAATTATGTAACGTAACGGCACCTCCGTCAAAGGCGTCTGAAACACACCTAGATCAGCTTAAATTTACAAAAAATGTGCAACCCCGAGGTTTCTCATTTTTTGTAAATTTTGAAACCATTTATTTATTTATTATTATTCCTTGTGCTTCTTGCTTAAATCTTTCTTTTTCTCGTAGTCATGGTATAAAATATAGTATGCAACTCTTGAATAAAACGGATTTATATCGAGGGCCGTGAATCACTCGCGTCGCTCAGGATTGTAAATTTGTAACGCTTGAATCACTCGCTATTTGCTCGCTATGCTCGTGATTCAGTTGTAAGAATCCTACACTTGTTCGTGATTCATCTATGACCCTCACTTTAAATCCGTCCTTTATTCACTAGTTGCATAATATACTATTTCTATTCAATTGGGCAGGATTGTATAAATGGACTGGACTGACCTTGTAAAGTGCATAGATTTAAATAGTAAATATACGGCCGTCCGAATGTTTTTATAAGCGTTCACCGTACATGCACGATAGCACAAAAAGGAGTAGGTACTTAATTGGGATGTTTATATCTTTTTACCATTTTCTTAAATGTTGGCAGTGTTTGAGCACGTCTTATTTCAATAGGTAATACATTCCACAACCGAGCAGCTTGAATCGTAAAAGATTTGTCAAAGAAGGAAGTGGAATGCATACGAATACTCAATTTTAGATTCTCCGATGATCTCAGGGACTTAGAATGTGTGTCACAGAGGAACTGAAAGCGTTCTTTAAGATAAAAAGGAGTAAGAGGATTGAAGAGCACATTATAAAGCAAAGAAAGTATGTGGGCATTCCGGCGAAGGCGAATAGGAAGCCATTTGAGCTTTATACGGAATTCAGAAACGTGATCATACTTGCGCAAGCCAAATATGAACCTGATACAGAGATTTTGAAGTCGCTCAAGCTTGTCCAATTGGTCTTGGGTGAGATCAAGATAGCTGGCATCAGCATAGTCCAAAATAGGAAGGAGAAGAGATTGTGCAATTGCAATTTTAGTGGTTACGGGAAGAAAATTACGAAGTCGTCTCAGGGAGCCCACAGATGCAAACAGTTTACGACTGACTTCCTGCAGTTGTTTGGTCCAAGAAAGTGTGCTGTCGATATAAATCCCCAAGTTCTTCACAGTGTGAGTTATAGGAATACTGGTGTTGTTAAAAGAAACCTGGGGAAGTGTCGACCAATCAATCTTAGAGACAGTCCGAGAACTACCAACTATAGTCACTTGAGTCTTCGTCGGATTGATCATCAGGCCAAACTCAGAGCTCCAGTCACCTATTCGAGCCAGGTCATTATTAATCGTCTCAATGGCATCAGGTAACTCTCCAAGAGGGGCTTGGGTATAAATTTGGAGATCATCAGCATACAGGTGGTAGAAAGAAGAAAGTCGTTGAGTGATAGCATTAATAAAGTGTGCGAAGAGAAGAGGAGATAAAACGCCACCCTGCGGCACACCGGCAGATGTGTGACACCAAGAAGAGAAAGATTCATCAGTGCAAACACGCTGCCGGCGGCCAAACAGGTAACTATGAAACCAGTCAATAACCGGAGGAGATATGTTAAAAGAGCATAGGACGCCAAGTAAAATATCGAAGTCAACCGTATTGAAGGCATTGCTAAAATCAAGCAGAGCAAGTAATGTTAACTTTCCCATTTCCATGCCTGCCCTGATGTCGTCCGTAATATTAACAAGTGCTGAGGTAGTGCTGTGTCCACGTCGAAAACCAGATTGATAAGGATTTAGCAGATTATGTTTGGAAAGGAACGTGCTGAGTTCATGGTGGACAAGCTTTTCAAGGACTTTGGATAGAAAAGGAAGAATAGAAATGGGACGGTAGTCAGAAAAGGATGCAGGATGAGATTTTTTTGGTAAAGGAATAATTTGGGCATCTTTCCAGGCTTGTGGGAAGACACCACTGGAAACAGAGAAGTTGAGGATGTAAAGGATGACTGGAACAATATTATCAAGGATGGGGATGATCATCTTACGGCTGACACAGTCACTACCAACAGCGTTGGATGAAATGGAAATAATACTCCTTTTAACATCACAAGCAGTGAATTGACTTAAGACAAAAGGGGAATAATCAGGTATCGGAAGATTTGAATTATGGATATTTCTTTTTTTTATGTGTTCGGGCATAACTTCGTCATAATAAACAGATTTGCAAAATTCTTTTTTTCGTTCGAAGGAATTTTATTCCGAATGGTGTCATTTAAATTTGGCAAAGGTCTGATGAAGAACTTCGAAAATATACAATAGAACTTTTCAATAAAAGACGGCAAATCAATCGGGATTGAAGCAAACGTATGTCTGTTTATTGCTTACACCATGTGGTACGGTACGCAGATGTGCACAGTTCACCCTGGTACACTCTCATTACACCGGTTATGTTCAAGTTTTATGTCTGGTAATCTATTCTAGCATTATATGTACATTACTAAATAACTTGCATATTAGGTACAACTAGAAACTTTTTTTTCCAAAAAAATACGACCGACTTCCAAATAAAAACACTACAATGTGAAAAATAACTTTCTTTTTCGAAGTCTGTGTCTTTGGTAGATACCATTTTTTTTCGTTAGGGACACAACAAGTTGGAAGTCGGTAGTATTTTTAACCGACTTCAAAAAAGGAGGACGTTCTCAATTCGTCGGAATCTTTTTTTATTTTGTTTTCCGACCGATTGGACCGATTTCAAAAATTCTTCTTTTGTTTTAAAGGGTATACTTCCTAGTTGGTCCAGGTCAGGTCAAGATCCAGGTCAGGATCTGATGATGGGATCCTAGAGAAATCGAGGGAACTCCTCAAATATTATAGGCATATATATAGCGATTTTGGTATGTTCATCAACAATACAATCATTTGCACTCAAAGTATCATTTGGTGAAGTGGAACTGATGATGAAGACTACAGATTGCCACTGGAACTTCTAAATGCTAAGTATGTCACGGGTATAAGATATCTCGAAAAGGTAACCGACTATGATGAAGCAAATACTTATAAATAAATGGTACTGATGAAAATGGCACCATCGAACTGATCTGATGATGAAACCGGAAGGTAGGCACTGGAACTCTGAAATAAAACAATGTATCCTAGTCGTGTTTGGGCTAATTGGAATCATCATAAGATGTTCTTTGGCTATAAATGATTATCATGTTAGTTGGAGAACCTACCAAAACAAAAAGGAGAAAAATAAAAATGTTTTTAACAATAAACCAAACCGACCTTTACAAAAAAAAAAACTACAAAGCAAAAAATAACTTTCTTTTCCGAAGTTGGTGTCCAAAATGGAAAGCAATGGGTACAAAAGACACCGATTTCGGAAAAGAAAGTTAATTTTTGCTTTGTAGTCTTTTGTTCTGGCAGTCATTTGATTTTTTGTTAAAAAGTTTTTTATTTTGTATAAATGTTTTTTATTTTTCACTTTTAAGTAGTACCTAATATGCAAGTCTTAAGTAAGGTACTTATAATGCCAGAATAGATTATCCAAATACCATGAAACTTGAACATAACCGGTGAAATGAGAGTGTACCAAGGTAATCTGCGTACCTCTTTTGATCGTACTGGCGTGATGTTATGTTTATGAAATTGTATAAACAATCGCATGTCTGCGATTGCAGCAATCCCGAGAGATTTCCCGTTATTTAATGAAGAGTTCTGTTGTATATCTCCGAAGTTCTTCATCAGATCTTCACCAAATTAAATGGGACCAATTTCGGAACTTAATCTATCAAACAAAAAAAGAATTTTCAAAATCGGTCCACAATTGACGGAGACATCGGTTAATATACAAAAAAACGAACATAGAACCTCCTCCTTTTTGGAAAGTCGATTAAAAATAACAAATTTCGCTAGGCGGTGTCAAAAAACGAAGAAACAAGAACAGGAACACCGACTTCCGAAATTGAAATTATATTTTATTTGTAGTGTTGTTATTTGGAAGTGGATTATATTTTTTTGGAAAAATAAAATTGGTATTTCGCGCACACCATGAATTTAGGTTACCGCGTGGCGAGTTCGCTTCGATCTACTAGTACCTACGTATGACCAAATTTTGGCGCCAGATAAAGTTCGGTCTGCCCTATCCTTACTATGTGTATAAGTAAATGTTAATGTGAAAATACGGGAGACCGTCACACATCTAGCTGATTAGGTACGTGTTAATGTCTTATCACTAAATAGGTAAAGTAGATGAAAAACCGGCCAAGTGCGAGTCGGACTCGCGCACTAAGAGTTCCGTACCATTATAGCAAAAAATGGCGAAAAAAGCCACGTTTTTTATATGGGTGCCCCACTTAAATATATATTTTATTCTGTTTTTAGTATTTGTTAAAGCGGCAACAGAAATACATCATCTGTGAAAATTTCAACTGTCTAGCTATCACGGTTCGTGAGATACAGCCTGGTGACAGAGAGAGTGACGGACAGTGGAATCTTATTTATTAATAAGATTCCACTGTCCGTCACTCTCTCTTAGTTCTTATTTAGGGTACCCATTGGGTACGGAACCCTAAAACGTAATTGTGACTCCTTCTTGGGCTGATCAGCCGATAACTGGTTGCGCCCATGAGGAAACACCTCTGTATTAAACAACGGGATTTTGTTTAGGTATTCGTAAATATTATTATTCAAAGGTACAATTTATCTAAAAAGCTGTTTCTTTTTTCTTCTAAATTCCGTCATGTTTCATCATATTACGCTGTAAAGAAAAAACTAGGGATTACATTTTTCCTACAACATTTTTGAATTATTTTGATCGTTTCAGGAATCTATGTGGACATCAAAGGGTTCTGCAAGGTCCACTGGACGACGACTCGTTCTAGACGGCACAATAATCGCACAACGACCTACACGGTACACCACGACTCCCACGAGGAGTACTTTAGGAGAAAACACTTCGTTTTCGGCAATGAAAGTGGTAAGAGTTAACATACAATTATCGTCGCTGTCATTTCAAAACGTCATATCTAAAATCAGAATGTTTTCAGGCAACACAAATGCAAATTTTTTCCATTACTACAACATGCGGCATTTTGAAGGCCTTTACGACTTATTGACTTAAAACTTTTAGTTATGAAGGTATTTTAATGTCTGTTGATGACAAATTTATTCACTGAAAGGTTTCTGTCCATCTCGATCCATTGGTAAACGTCAAAGGCAAGGCAAGTCGTATAATTGACATAGGACAATTTGACAAAGATATTTAAAATAAGACTTTTTGCTTATTACAATAGAGTCTAAAACCTCAAACAACCTACTATGGCAATTGGACACATGAAGCATTACGTTCTAAACTACGCAAAAGTCTATAAAAAAAACAAAAATTTTACATACGACTTTTTGAAATGACAGCGGCGTTATATCAAAGGTTTCTGCAAGGTCCACTGGACGACGACTCATTCTAGACAGCACAATAATCGCACGACGACCCACACGGTGCATCACGACTAGTATGGATTAAAGGATGCTATATTACAAGCTTTTATTTTAACTTGCAATTATGTAAATGTGTTCGAGTCAAATCTTACAACTGAATTTTAAAGCAATTATCCTCCGCCGGTTAAGATGAAATTTTGCATACACATTTAGTTTGGATGACAATGCATAGGTAGCTAGATAACGTCATTCTAAATCCAATATGGCGGACGGCCCAAGATGGCGGACTAGTTATTTTTTGTGCACTGCCATAATATGGGTATCATATGAAAGGGTTTGCTGAGAAGAATAAGAAAAAGCTTGTCTTAATGAATAATTTTATTTTACTAATATTATAAACGTCTCAATGTTTGTTAATTCATCATTCCTAAACGGCTGAACATATGAAAATTTGATCTTGGGTAGACTATGGCCTGGATATGAACGTATGCTTACTTTTATTTTATCTCGCTACAACGTAGTGTTCCCTTGGGATAATTGCCGACTTTCACAGCCATGCCGAAGACAAAACTAGTATTTACTTACTATTTATTAATATAAAGCGACTTTCTTTAGCTGCCATCCAATACATTTATCTTCTTCATCGCCTCGAAGCTGAGGATCGAGTTATGATAATAGAGTGAGATGTTATCCAGGAACAAACTGCTAAAATTAGAATAAGACATCTCTTTAGCGGTATCGGAATTAATATGTGAAGTATTTTTAGTAGATACGTACAGGTCAGTGTAAATAACAGTCGCATTCGCTATAATCTTCTTAAATCTACGGGATCGCACTCTTTATTTCCAAGGAAGGTAGTTTTGCCTACTAATAAAATATCGAAACAAGATTTGTCAAGATGCTCCTAAAATGAGTACCTATCTACCCCCTTTTACCAAATTATTTAAGTATACAATATTATTGATATACTATCCTCTCGTTAGCATTATTTTAAGTTTGAATGTCGAAGTATAACGCTAAGGTTAGCTTCGTATTTAATTATTGTTCCTATTGTGAAATGTAAATTTCATTTAGAGAGATAAATATGTTTAACTAAACTAATAAAAATCTCCAAAAAGGCCGAATCACGAGATCTACAGATATAATAAAAAAAACTCGCTTTAATGAACCTAACTAAAAAGTAGAAAATAATATTCAATCAATTGAAATTAATTTATTATTTTATTATAAAAAAGCGTGCACCCCACGCTTTTTTATAATAAATTATTTTTTTTAAGATATTTACAAAATGACGCTACTTTCACCATTGAGAGAGGAAAAACATGGAGGCGCCGCGATGTTCTATATATACATTAACTTTTCGTACAATTTTTGTGTATAAAAGGTATCTACATTGGTTTCGTACATTTTACGTGATGCGTGCACAAATAAACAGTTAAACATCACAACACAACACAAAGATTTCAAAAATGCTGGAAATGGGTTCTGTTGGTTCTTCTTTAACACTCTGGCTATTTTTTAACCGACTTCCCAAAAAGGAAAAGGTTCTATGTTCGACATTATGTATGATTCTTTTTTTATGTATGTTCACCGTATCGCCGTCAATTGTGGACCGATTTTGAAAATTCTTTGTTTTTTTTTGTAAGAATATGTTCCGAAATTGATCCCATTCTAATTTAGTAAAGATCTGATGAAGAACTTCGAAGATATTATAACAGAACCCTTTAATAAATAACGGCAAAACTCTCGGGATTGCTGCAATCGCATGTATGTTTATTGTTTATACTATTTCATAACATAACATCACGCCAGTACGCTCTTAAGGGGTACGCAGATTTCTCATTTCACCGGTTATGTTCATGTTTCATGATATGCGGGTAATCTATTTTGGCGTTATAGGTACCTAACTAAACAACTTGCCTATTAGGCAGGTACAACTAAAAAGTGAAAATAAAAGTAGGTAACTTTTTACAAAAAAAAATACTACCGACTTCCAAATAAAGAAACTACAAAGTGAAAAATAACTTTATTTTTAAAGTCGGTGTCTTTCGTAGGTAACTACCATTTTTTTGCGTTATGGACACCGACTTCCAAAAATAAAGTTATTTTTCACTCTGTAGTTTTCTTATTTGGAAGTCGGTAGTATTTTTTATTTTTCACTTTTTAGTTGTACTTACATAATAGGCAAGTTGTTTTGTAAGTTTCCTGTAACGCCAGAATAGATTACCCGAATATCATGAAACTTGAACATAACCGGTAGAAAGAGAGATCTGCGTACCCCTTAATGGCGTGATGTTATGTTATGAAATGGTATAGACAATAAACAGACATGCGATTGCAGCAGTCCCGAGAGATTTGCCATTGTTTATTGAGGAGTTCTGTTGTATATCTTCACCAAATTAAAATGGGACCAATTTCGGAACACACTCTTTCAAACGAAAAAAGAATTTTCAAAATCAGTCTCCAATTGACGGAGATATCGGTGAACATAAAAAAAAACATGTAGTCGAACATGGAACCTCCTCCTTTTTCGAAAGTCGGTTAAAAATAATACATAATTTAGCATACACACAGAAAGACACACTTAATAGTGCATTTAACCACATAAAAGCAGACAGATGACAAATAGGTAACTGAAATGTTAATTTAATAAGGAAAAAATTAAGCGCTATTCCTCTCTCCTAGACACTGACTGTATCTAGAATGTTGGTGTGCCCGACAGGGTCCATAATTGTTTCTGGAACTTATATTTAGCACCTTTATGTATGTATGTAAATTATGGACGCAATGAATTTAATTTGAATTGAATGTAGTTTGCGTCCCGCCGAGCGAAAATCAAGCGGGCCAAGGGACTGGCCGGCGAGGAGTCGTTGGGGACTCTGAATAGGGATCCGTGGGGACGCCCCCTACAAAATGGTGCGGGATAAACTCCGCCCATGGGCTCCCCTGCTGAAGCAGAGTCTCCGGCCGCAGCTCGTAGAGGGTGTGGTGAGCAATCTGTTCCCATCGCGAGGGGAACATACTCCCCCGCCTATGGCACCACCTCCTGCGGTGCCCGATGCTCCGGAGGTGACCGAGGTAGAGCTGAGAGTGGTAGTACGTAGACTGAATGCCCCAGGAGCCGAGGGCTTACCTGGGAAAGCCTGGGTCCTGGCCTAGGAGACTCTAAGGCCTCGACTAAGGGGGCTCCTTAGCGCATGCTTGGAGAGGGGCCAGTTCCAACTTCGTTGGAAGACGTGGAAACTGGTCCTCATTAAGAAGCTGGGGTGCCCTGCGGACCCTCCGTCCGCTTACCGGCCCATCGTGCTATTCGACGAGGTGGGCAAGCTCTTTGAAAGAATCATTGCAGACCGCCTCGTCGGGCAGCTTTGTGCGGATGGGGTCGCATCTGGCGGAGAGCCAGTTTGGTTCCCGCAGGGAGCGCTCTACGGTGGACGACATCAAGCGGGCCATTACGACGGAGGATGCAGTGACTCGGTGCCTGCACAAGTCCGAGGCCATGTGTTTTTATGTTCCTCGGAACGCGCCACCACTGGGTTCACAAATACCGGTTGAAGACGAAGGTAGGAGAACGCACGTCGGCGTCGGGCCGATGATGAAGTACCTGGGACTCGTCCACGACAGTCGGTGAAATTTCGAGAGTCAGCATATCCAAAGGTGCCGAGTTTTAGCAGATCGTTAATGTGCAGCAAGAATAATGTTGCCAAGAGTACTGACCCCTGAGGGACTCCGGCGTTGATATCTTACTGACCGGACGAGCAGCCGTCAATAACCACTCGGATGGATCGACCCCTCAGGAAATCCGCAATCCAAACACACAGACCACTAGGCAGACCGAAGGTAGGAAGCTTACCAATGAGGCTTTCGTGCCAGACCCTGTCGAAAGCCTTCGAGATGTCGAGGGAGACGGCAAGCGCTTCCCCGTGTGTCTCGATGGCCTCACTCCAGATGTGAATGGCATACGCTAGAAGATCCCCAGTGGACCGGAAGCCGTACTGGCGGTCACTGAGGACGTCGTTCGCTTCTAGATATGCCAGGAGCTTACCGTTGAGCACACATTCCATACTCTTACAGAGGATGGACGTTACAGATATGGGTCTGTAGTTGGCCGGGTCAGCTCGACTGCCCTTCTTGGGCACGGGCTGTACGTTGGCTTGCTTCCAAGCCTTCGGCACTTTTCCAGTCTCTATCGAAAGGCGGTATAGGCGTGTCAAAATCGGAGACAATTCAGGCGCACAAGTTTTAAGTACAATTGCTGGTATCCCGTCGGGGCCACTCGCTTTGATCACATCAAGGCTACGCAGCACCTTACGGACGTCCTTCTGATGGATGCGAATGTCCGACATACTCGTCACACATCCATCAGAAGAAGGAGGAGGCTGCGCGCCATCAGAATTCAGATGCGAAGATGCCGCAAAAAGGGAGGCAAACAAGTTTGCCTTCTCCTCAGCGGAGTGGGCTAGTGACCCGTCAGGTTTCAGCTGTGGTGGTAGTGAGAGACGACAGAAGTTTGATTCGACCGACTTAGGCAGGGACCAAAACGCTTTGCTTACCGCTGGGTATGAAGCAAGTTTGTTCCCGATTCTGCTAATGTGGTCAAACCATGCTCTTCGCATCACCTTTTTGCAGGACTTGGCAGCTATGTTGAAGGCTCTCTTCTTCTGACTCACGTCACTGGCCTTGCGCGTTCGAGCGTCGACCCATGCCTGGTAGGTCTTGTGTTTAACCGCGTTGGCGTGGTTACACTCGGCCCCAAATCATGGTCGGTCGACGCTAGACATTGCTACATCAGAGAATGGAATATAGTACTCCATCCCCCGACGCAACACATCTTTCACAGATTCAGCGCATGACGATGGATCGTCCGAAGAGAAGCAAGTAGGTTGCCAAGGATAGCATGCGAAGAAAGATAGCATCCCATCCCAATCTGCTGACTTGTACCGCCATACCCGCCGGGTGCCTCTTGGGCTGGGATCGGGCGGGGAGTAGACGGACTCAGACATCACCAGACAGTGGTCGGAACTACCCAAAGGTGAACATATCGACACTGAGTATCGGTCCAAATCTGTTGTCAGCAGAAGGTCCAAGCAATTGGCTTTGTGCGAATCAACATCTGGCACCCTCGTTGCCCCCTGGACCAGCTGACTGAGATTTAGTGCTAGCGCAAGGTTGCGCGTCTCTCGTCCAGCATGATCAGTGCACTGGTATGGGAAGAGCCACTCCTGGTGGTGGGCATTAAAGTCCCCCAGTAGCACTGATTGGGCGGAAGGGTACCGCTGCTGTGCCGCATCAGCCGCCTCACTGAGGTACTCTGTGAGCCTGGTTGTCTCCTGATCTCCGCTGTGCGAGCGGTAGACACAGTCGTTGATAATTTTATCCAGCCCTGTGTCCACCAGAGCCCACAGCACTGAGAGCCTGAAGTCTTCAAGGTTACGGAGACGCCGATAGCAAGTGTCGTCTCGGGCATACATGCATACACCCGCGCGTGGTTTGAAATTGTGCTCCAGGGTAAACCCTGGGTAGGATAAGCACGACACGTTTGCCGGACTTCCAATCTGCGTCTCCGTAAGGAAAAACAGTGCTGGCTTTTCAGTCTCCAGGTGATGGTGGACTGAGGTGAGATTGGAGTGCAGACCTCTAATATTAGTGAGGTGCACTTTGTGGGGGAGGGGGTGCAGCCGCTGTTTAACTCCAGTTTTCTTTTTATTTCTTGCCATGTTATTTTTTTTGAAAATGATAGGAGAGGAGCAGGAAGTGAGATGAGGTTCCACGCTACAAACCTACAGACACGCACTGAAAGGACACCATCATTGGGCACTAGTCCGGAGACTGCGGGGACGCCCGAGCCCCCCCGGAGATGTCCATCGGGCCCTCCCATCTGGTCGCCAACCAGCACGATGGTGCATTCTGGGTCCAGTTGGCGGGGCAGCCTTTCGTGTGTGGCTAGCACACTACTTGGGCCCCCAACTACCTGCGGTCGGCCAGCGGCGCACCGTGCCTCGGATCCCGCTAGTCTCTGCGACTAGTCTCCTGATAAGCCCAAAACAGTGCGAGTCGCTCGAGGCTGGTAAGCATGCAGTGGAACAACTATCTCGACCCAACTCCTCTAGTGGCTACACCGAGCATCGTACCGGAACACGACTAGGCCGCTTGGCGGTACGTCTTTGCCCGGTGGGTGGTCACCTGATTGGCACCACCCAGGGACCACGTGTAGGGTAACAATAATAGGGGTAACTCTCCTACGGACGCGGGTGACTCAGCCCCCAAAAAAGTCCCTTTACGGGGCGCCAGTGTGGGCGCGTTCCCTGATGGTGCGAGGAGTCGAAACGCCGGGGTGAACTATGAAATATATAAAATATGGAATGAGAGGCAATGTCCTTGAACTTATCAAATCATATTTGACCAATAGAGAACAAATAACATATATAAATAAAATCTGTCCCGATACTAGAACTGAAAAGACTTTTGTCTCTACACATAGAAAATGTATATTTGGTGTGCCACAGGGCAGTGTTCTTGCTCCATTGTTATTCATTATATATATTAATGACATGGCTAAAACTATTAATAATCCAATGATTTTATTCGCTGACGACAGCACAATACTAATCAAAAGTTAAGATGATGTGACATTCGAAAAAGAAATAAACGATAACTTAAATGATATAATAACTTGGCTTACTGAAAACAACTTAAAAATATATCTTGGAAAAACAAATTACATTTCATTTGAACAACAAACAAACAATAAAAAACTGGATATTCGTTACGGTGACAAAACAATAAATGAAGCAGAACACACCAATTTTTTTGGTATTTGGATAGATAAAAATATGAGCTGGAAAACACATGTAGAAATTACATGCAAAAAGCTTAGCCAGTATTCCTATGCTCTCCATAACCTAAGAAAAGTGTCAAATTGTGCAACATTATTAACGGCGTATGACGGGTATGTTGCATCTACTTTACGCTACGGACTTATATTTTGGGGGAACTCGCCAGACAGAGACATGGCGTTCAAAGCCCAGAAACAATGCATAAGGGCAATGTGTGGAATACAACGCACAGAAAGCTGTAAGCCACATTTTTTTTTTTATTTTTTTTATTTGTTATAGGCTCGCGTTTGACCACCACCTCGCCTGATGTCAAGCGATGATGTGGTCGAAGGTGAAGCACGCTTGCCTAGAAGTAACCTATTCACTCTTGACTTGAAGACCCCTAGGTTGTAGCTATCGGGAAACAAAGACGCCGGCAGGGAATTCCACTCCTTAGCTGTACGCACAATGAAAGTATTTTCGAAACGCTTTGTGCGTATGGGTGGGATATCAACCATGACACATTTCAAGACACACACATTTCATTTCACATTTTCAAGAGTTCCAATTATTAACATTCCCGTGTCTTTATATATATGAAGTGGCGATCTTTGTCAAAGCGAATCTACATCTTTATACCCATCCAAGAAGCACACGACACAAAAATAAAATATGCACAAGAAGTCATAAAAAAGCAGTATTTAGTAAAAACATTTTGGGCATGGCACCCAAAATATACAATAAGTTGCCAAAAAGTATCACAGACCTACACAAAATGTACCAATTCCAATTATGTTTGCATGAATTCCTTGTTTCAAAATGTTATTATTCAATTAATGATTATTTGAGTGAAAAACGAAGTTTTTGAATTATTGAAGTTTGATTTGACTTGTGTACAATAATTTGACATTTTGTAATTCGTTTTTTTTTTTTAATTTGAAATTTTTTTAATTCGTTTTCTTTTCTTAATTTGACATTTTTTAATTTGACATATTAATTGTATTTTTTTAATTTGACATTTTATAATTGTATTTTTTTAATTTAACATTTTTTTAATTCGACATTTCTTTTTTTATAATGTAACCCCATTTAAAATTTATTATGTTTGTCTGTTTATTTAAATTTTGTCTCTTTAATTTTTAATATCTAATATATAATTTGCATATCTCATTAGGTTATATGAATACAATGCACCTTTTTATACCTGTAACACTTTTTTAACATGTATTATGCAAATAAATTATTTGATTTGATTTGATTTGATTTGAACTTCGTTGCGGCGACAAATCGCGGCTCGGCGGACAGAGCTCAGGCAGGATCTCATGGCGACATGGAGAGAGCGACTGTCGCAACCCAGCGCTGGGCACGCCACATTGCGGTAGTAAGACCCCTCTTTGAAGAGTGGCTTAAGAGGCGCCACGGCGTCCTCACCTTCCGCCTGACGCAGGTCTTCACCGGCCACGGCGGGTGGAAACGCCCGGCGGGTCACGGTGGAGATCTGCCCCGCTTGGGCGGAGCACCGCCGAGTCCTCGTGGAGGCGATAGGCGGTGGCTTCTGAGAAGGAGTAATGCTCGCGAAGGAGGAGGCGAAATGCGTGAGGGAGACGCTACGGAGACGCCCTCACGTCTCTAGCCACCGCAGAAAAGCCCTGGGCGTCGGGAGTCGCAAGCCGGTTCCCGGCCACATAGACGCGGGCTAGCGGACGGCAAGTAATAGGTAGCTCGCCGTCCCATACATAAGGACCAGGCCCGAGTCGATGGCGCGTAGTGTTCAACGCGCGCCTCAAGGAGAGTTGGCAAAAACTGACGGGGTCCGTTAGGGCCGATGCCTGTCTGGGTCGCGGATAAATTTAAAAGAGAGTTACCGCGGCCCTGGCTCAAGCAACTGAAGGAACACGGGTGGGTTTTAGTCAGTTACTCGTAAAGTCTGACACAACCTCCTGCTTCGCCAGAGCAAAAATAAAGAATATAAAATCGGCCAAGTTTGTTTGTTTGAACGCGCTAATCTCAGGAAATACTGGTTGGAATTGAAAAATTCTTTTTGTATTGGATAGTCCATTTATCGACCAATAGGAGCGGAGCATAAATGAAAAATGTTGCAAAATCGGGTAAAACTATTCCTTTTTGAGAGCTTCCGTTGCGTGCGCGGCGTAAGCGGTTAAAGTTACGCAACAATCATGTATGTAGTATAGGTAGGGTATGGTAGGTAGGGTAGATGGGTAGGTACGTATCCAGTTGACGGGAGCGAAGCCGCGTGGGACAGCTAGTTTGTTTATAAAGCGGCAACAGAAATACATCATCTGTGAGAATTTAAACTGTCTAGCTATCACGGTTCATGAGATACAGCCTGGTGACAGACAGACGGATCGTGGAGTCTTAGTAATAGGGGCCCGTTTTTACCCTTTGGGTACGGAACCCTAAAAAGGGATAATTTACGTAACCAATTAAAAAACGTAATACAAAACTGCCCAAAAAACTCGCTTCACAGAAATTTCCAAAAATAGAACCTTTTTCCTTGGAATCGGCCGACATGCCTTACAAGGAATGCTGTTTGAAATCAGAACCAATAGGAAGGGAACCAGTTTTCATACATAATAGTCTGCCTCTTACATTATGCAGACAGAATGCAATTATTATTGATTTATCGTTTTGTCACGTATAATGTACCTGTGGATTATTATTGCTTACATCTCATATTAACATACACAGATATCAATCTAACAAGATGACGTGAATAGATGTACTTCACTTACCTAAAAAGGGAGTAAAGACCTGCGCAGACTTTTTTCCGCAGAAGTATAACTAATTCCTTGTCTTTCACGTAGAATCATGTTGAAAACCTAACGGAAAGCTTAAGAACTTAAACTTGGGAACCCACAGAATGATCTTTATCATTTTTTATTCGGAAAGATAGCCATTGCAGTGTCAAATTTTTGTCCTCTGCGGACAATAGTCCCTCGTCTGCGCAGACCTTAAAAGTGAGACCAATGCTCTTCCTTTGACCTGTTTAATTTAGCGTTTTCGGCACCGGACATCAACCGAAATCTAGAAAAATGCCTAAAAGTTCCGTAATTCCGTTAGCTCTAAAAATTACACAGCAAAATTGTGTCAATGGAAACATATTCTTTCTTCAGTAAGTAAATTTGTTATTAAAATATATGTGAAATAGTTGCACGCTTGCTTTTGTTACGTCTATGGTAACATTACCGAATACGAAAATACTAGAACAGATACATAATAATGGACCATTGATAGTCATCATTGAATTCATTGTACCATAAAAATCTGTGATAATAATAGTCACTTATGAGCTGTTCACTTGACGTAAGAGACTTTTTTGATGATATTATTTAACTGGCTGCCCCCGCGGCTTCGCACCCATCAATTGGCTACCTACACTACTCTACCTAACTACCGTCCTGTCTACCCTACCTACCTACCTATCCTACTCTACCTACCTCCGCTACATACCTACTTACCCTACCAAATACTACTAACCCCCTACCACCCTACCTACCTACAAATAATTTTATTTTAATTCAAAATATAGCCTTTGTCCTTCCCCAGGATGCCATCAGTCTCCTTGCCGAATATCATTGAAATCCGTTGAATCCGTTCAGTGGTTTAGGCATGAAAAGGTAACAGACAGACAGACTTACTTTCGAATTTATAATATTAGTATTTACCATGTTTTTTTTTTATCAAACTCTGTCTTTCTTACCATCTGTCTTACATTGTTAAGGCCTCGCCCTGGAGGTGCGATGATTACACTACAGCGTTGGTAATTATTTGGCTACGAGTGCTAGGACAAGTCTGAGTGAAAAAACAGGACTGAATATCGTTGTATTCTTCAACTCGGCTAATATTTATCCACAAGCCTCGCGCCGAAAATTCCGAAGCGAATATCCATCGGCTCCTTAAACAATTAGGTAGCTGAATTGGGTTGAATTAGTACAATTACTGACACTCATCTACTGTACAGTTTGCCGCTGTAATTATTCACTAACTTGTTGGATGTAACAAAAGTATTTTGCTTTAATAATAATAAATATTTGTAAGAGACTGCAACTCTGCAAGCGAAATCAATATTTATGACATGTGTGCTTAAACAGGCACTATATGAACTCCAGAAAGACCTGACGTCACAAAAATCCTACATTCATCATCAAGATGAGATTTTTGTGACGTCAGCTGAAAGACGTCCACTGCTGGACATACGTCTCCCCAAAGCGTCGCCACAGTGGGCACATTGCTCGCAGAACGGATGGCCGATGGGGCAGAAAGGGTCTGGAGTGGCGAACGCGAACCGGAAGATGTTGCGTTGAAAGGCCTCCCTTCAGGTGGACCGATGACCTGGTGAAGGTTGCGGGAATCCACTGGATGCGAGACGCACGGTACCGATCAATCCTACATTGCGCTATCAAAATTCTCCACGCGATTTGAACATACACAACAGCCCGTCATCAACCAACGGGCAGTTGCCCACCAACACATAACATCATTAGGAAGTTTTTTTTAGGGTTCCGTACCAAATAGGTAATAAGGAACCCTTATGGTGCGACTCAGCCTATCCGTCTTTCATAGCTGGATATCTCAAAAATTACTAATGCTATCAACTTGAAATGTGGAATAGTTTTAGATGACGTTTACTCAACTATTTTTTTATTTATTTATGTATATATTATATACTACGTAAATTTATATATTGGGTTTTTTTTTGCAAAGGACTGAAAGTGTTTTAAAAATTCGATATGAGGCTACTATATGGGGGTATCATAATGAAAGAGTGCTATTTGCACATTCTCAAACACTTTTTTTAGGCCGCATTGATTTCGACCTTCGACTAACAATACCGTTCCCTCCTCCCTTATCTCCGAAGTTTGCATAGAAATCTGAAATTATTATATGTGATAGAAGTTTATGTAAAGATTACAATTCATTAACAGATGACAAACATTAAAACGATGTCTTTAAATAGCACACTTTTTCAGAAATCAAAATTACCAATAAAGAAGTAATAGTACAGCCCTTCCACCTGTCCGCCTGTCCATCTATCCTACTTTGAAGGACTATACGTAAAGTAACATCCTAAATATTTATATATGATGGTACGGAACCCTTGGTGCGCGAGCCCGACTCGCTCTTGTTTTAATTGCTATCACGACGCTATTATTGATATACTCGCGTTTGACCACTATCTCGCCTGATGGTAGGCGATGATGTAGTCTACGGTGAAGCACGCTTGCCTAGAAGAAACCTAATCACTCTCGACTTAAAAGACCCTAAGGTTGTAGCTATCAGGGAACAAAGACTCCGGAAGAGAGTTCCACTCCTTAGCAGTACGCAATATGAAAGTATATAGCCTTTACACCCTATGCCGCATAACTCCATACACTCTTTTAAAAATCTAATATCTACTATATCTTTGTTTTTGACCCAAGGCGAGAACCAACTCCAGGCGGGTCAGCACGAGTTCCGCTTCGAGTGCCCCATCCCGGCCGGATGCCCGTCCTCGTACGAGGGGTCGTACGGCCACATCAGATACCGCATCAAGGTGGTCATGGTCACGTCAGGCATTTTCGCGATGAACAAGGACAAGTGGGTGCCTGTCAAAGTGCACGCACCGTTGGATCTGAACACACTCCCAGAGTGCAGGGTAAGACAGTTGAGAATTGTTAAGCGTTTTCTTCTTGCTGTTTTTTTTTTTAATTAGAGTACTTACATCAGACAAGAACTTTTATTTGTCCCTCCTTTGAATTATCTTTTAGTGGAAATCTGCATTTTCTTGAGCAGTTAGATTGTGCGAACACAAATGATTATAGCATGTCAAGTTTGAGAAACAAATGGATTCTGTATAGCGTCCTCTCTTTCACTTGGACTTTTGTGAGTTTCTTTCTAGGGGCAAGATTCACAGACTTTACTTTGTTGAGTGTGAAAATTCGAAGACGTGTGACATTCACCAACCCGCATTGGGCCCGCGTGGTGGGTCACGACGGCCCATTCCCTCTCACAGAGAGGAGTCCTGTGTCCCAGCAGTAGGAACTTATAAATGTTGATGTTGATGACTTTGTTGACGTTGCATACTATGCAACGTCAATGTTATGTGTATGCATATATATTCAGAGCCTTTTTCTTATGCAAATAATGATAATATTCGTATAAGTGAATGTGAGCAAGCGTTTCATTGGAAAATGAACAATAATTATATTCGAATAATGTTCACATTCTTATGCGACGCTTAGGTACTCAAAGCAAGTTAAATGCTCTCAAGCCCAATACAGCAAACATACTTACCCTTTCCTAAAATCTATTGTTTCTCCGAACAGGAACCGATGGAGTTCGAAATGTCCAGCACTTACTGCTGCTGGTGCATGAGTGCCGGTACCTCGGAGATCACGGTGAGGATGCCCGTGTCGGGCTACTGCCCCGGCCAGGTCATACCCATGGAGGTGTCCTGCCAAAACGACAGCAACGTCGAGATCGATGAGATTAAGTTTGCTATTAAGAAGGTAAGAACTTTGATTTAACGTCATCTTCCTGCCCTAAACCGCACTGTCACTTGGGGTCGGTACAACACGATAATAGAGAACTTGCACGTATTTTTTTATTATTTATAGTAAGCAATTATGAAAGATTTTTTAAAATATATATCAGAGACGAAGTTATAAAGCGTCAAAGTTGAGAATTAAAAAGAGAAGTCCGGCGTGCCACCTGACGTCAGATAGCACGACGCCCATACTCAACTGCCATGGAAAACGGCGTTTTCGTAGAGGTTCAGATATATTTCTATAAATTGATATATCTCGTTCGTTTTTGATTAATTTTGATTCTGTTTTCATTTTCATTTAACAAATAACAAATATTTATTCATGCTTTTCCCCTATTCTTCCTTTATTCCGTTCTGACAACTGTCACACTACCTCTGACTCCTATTACACTGACAGGAATATGAATTAAAACATAATCATATCCCTCAATCAATCCATGATTGCTTTGGCCTCTTTACATCCATCTCCATTCTTCTTCTTTAGTGATTTGGTTTTCGTAGTTTGTACGTACGTAGTGAGACCATTGTGTCGTGTGCGTGTTCATCTACATTTATATTCATAGCGTGTATAGAATTGGAGCAGTTTATTGTATTAACTGTATACATAAAGACCCCTTTCAGGATTGTATGACTGCTTTGAAAAGGTAATGGATGAAGTGTTATACAAGATTTGTTACACGAATAAATCCATTCTCACTTGTGGTGACTTTAATGTTAATTTTTTAGAAAACTCAGGTTCTTGTAGAAAAATAATAAGTCTGCTTCAGTCCTACAATCTTGTAAACCTATTTTTGGAGCCCACAAGAATAACTCCTACTAGTGCCACTTGCTTAGATAACATTTATACCTACTAGTGTTATACCAGTCCACAAAGAAATTATAATTTTCTGATAATTGCGTGATTACTATACCAAACCAAAACAACAAAGTGGCTAATAAGTATATCACTGTTAACCCCAAAACAGCTAGTCGCTTGGCAGCTTTTAAAGTTAAACTCATTAATAAATTACCAATTTTGTCAATTCATGCTAACCCTAATCATCTATATGATGATTTTTTAAATATATACTGTAAACTATTTAATTCTACCTTTTAGTCCCAAGAGTATCTCGGTTAATAGTAACGCATCATTCAGTGATTGGGCTACCATTGGTATTCATAAAAGTAAAACACGGCTTTATGAGTGGTACAATGAAAGGACCTATGTAGACACTGCTGAATTTAATTTATATGTTAGAAATTATTCAAAATTATTTAAAAAAGTTTTTTGTTTGGCCAAGTCGCATTATTTGAGTTCGAACATTAAAAACAGTAATAATGTTATTAAAACGACTTGGAATATTATTAATAATGAAATTGGAAGATCTGGTAACCGAATGACTACAGCCTGTCTATTTATGACAACATCATAAAATCAGACTCACAAGTCGCAGGGGCCTTTGAAAATTACTAAATCCCTACACTCATCACCTTCTGTTGCTGAGTCTTTGCTAAATGAAAATGTTAATGTTTGCGATTCGGGATTTCTTTTTGAACATATTACTTGTAGAGACATGATTAAAACCTTTCACACTTTAATGTTAAAAAGTCTGCAGACCTGTGGGGTCATTCTGTAGAAGTTGCTTAGTCTATTATTGACATTGTCGCACCTAGTTTAGCTATTATCCTTAATAATTGTATCGATTGTGGGGAGATTCCTGACCTAATGAAAAATAGTAGGTAAAATAATACCATTGTTTAAATCAGGTAGTACATCAGACCCTACAAATTATAGACCTATTTCAGTACTACCTACGTTTAATAAAATATTCGATAAATTAATTTTAGAGCAATTGCAAAGATTTTTTAATAAACATAAATTATTGCATAGCAAACAGTTCGGTTATACAAGGGGTCGTTCAACTACTGATGCCGTGTTACTAATGGATAAAGATCTCCCGGATCTATAGTAACAATGGGAGTCCCGCAGGGCTCGATTCTTGGTCCTTTCTTATTTCTTATTTATATTAATGACTTGCTTTACCTCATAAAGGATAACCATCATATAGTGTTGTTTGCGGATGATAATTCACTTTTGTTTAAACTTAAACGTCAGCAGCTGGTCGCTGACGATGTAAATAGCGCGATCTCAAAAGTAGTTCACTAGTTAAATGTTAACAATATACTTCTTAAAGAAAAAAAACCAAATTCATTAAGTATACCCTAACTCACGTTAGGCAGGTGAAAACTGATGTTTTGATAAAGGGCGAATAATTGAATCCTGAGTATTCTTAGGCTTAACTTTGGATGCTAAGCTTCATTGGGGTCTACATATAGATACATTGTCAAAAAAGCTAAGCTCCGCAGCATATGCTGTTAGAGAAAATCGTAATATTAATGACAGAGACAGCCCGTTTAGTATACTTTAGCTATTTTCATAGTGCATCGTACGGTATTCTGTTGTGGGGAAATGCCACCGACATCCAGACTATCTTTGTTTTGCGATATTTTGGTTTGTTTTGCAGAAAAAAGCTGTCCGATCAATTTATAAATTAAGGCCGCGACACTCTCTCAGAGAGAAATTTAAAGAGATTAATGTAATGACTGTGCCTTCTCAGTATATTTATGAAAATCTTTTATATACCCATAAAAATATAAAATTGTGAAGAATACAGTGATATCCATAACATAAATACTAGGAACAAACACAAATTTGTAGTACCTACAACAAGGCTCAAGAAAATAGGTGGCTTGTTTAGATGTCAATGTGTACGCTTTTATAAAAAGCTCCCAAACCACGAACAAGATCTAAGTCTTAATAAATTCAGATCATTAATTAAACTTAAGTTGTGCCAGAAAGCGTTTTATAACATAAAAGATTACGTTGAGGACAAAAATGCTTGGGATTGAGCTGCTCCAATTTTTTTTTTTTTATTTGGCATTTCGTGAATTTTGTTTTTTTTTTTGTTTTCTTGCAATGACAAGAATATTTACTTTTTAAAGTATTATATAATTTTATTATAATTATTGTGAATGTGACGACTATTTGGATCATTCTTTTTTTGTTTGTTGTATCTAAGTTAGTTTTTAATCATGGTCTGGCAGTTTTAGTAGTTTATGCGGCCTACACGAATGTCCTTTCTTTGGTATTGTTCGTCGAATCTTTGAGCTCCTTAAGGTTACACTAGTCGATCATTCTTCCATACAAACGTAGTCTAGCGATTACTCCACTGTTTGACGATGTATGTTCAAAATAAAAAATGATATCAATTCGTCTCATCATTATCTAATTATGTTTTGTCCTTAGGATAGTCATAGTTAATTATGTTTTGTATTTAGGATTGTCATGGTTAATTATGTTTTGTCCTTAGAATTATCATTGTTAATTATGTTTTGTCCTTAGGATTGTCATGGTTAATTTAGCAATGTACGTTATGTTGCGAAATATACTATATTCACACAATCATAGTGGTCTCGCAGTCATGTATGACTGCTGATACTGAGTGTGAGTTTCTGGGTTGTATTCCTAGGTTGGGCAAAGTGATATTGGGTTTTCCATCTGAAATTTCTCAATATCTGCACGGATTCTGGTCTTGTGCCCGTTTGATGGCAATAGACTCGTCCCTGGCGGCAAGCAAGTTATGTCATATGTTATTTTATTATAATGACTATTAACGTACCACCATACCATATTATTTATCCTGTTATTTAACACCCAGGACGTGGAATTCAGAGCGGTATCTGAACCAGGAACGCGTACCGACCACGACACGGTCGCCGAGATAAAAAAGGGCCCAATACCTGGTCGCACCACTCGCAACTGGACGATCGAGATGGAAGTACCTGCTATGGACTTGTACAATGTTCTCAGCTGCAGCTACATCGATATCAACTACACGTTTAAGGTGAGAATCAGGTACCTGTCTTACTCGGTGGTAAACCCTACGTCAAACGAGGCTGTCCAACGCAACGAGCACTACTAGAGGTGGACAATATACCGGGTTAAAACTCAGTTCCTAGGTTTGAACCCATCTCTTGCGCATCTATTTAGGTAGGCAATCGACTGGATTTAAAACCGATCAATGGATTTAAACCCATCTATGTACACGGTTGGGCAATCAACTATAGAAAGCTACACTCAAGCTGAATACCATAAGGTTTTTCTCCCAAGATAATGCATGTTTCCTGCGGAATACGCCTCGGCAGCGAAGCCAGGGGAAAAGAAAGATAAAACAACACAAATCTACTTGATTAATTGAAAAACTGATATTGCTGACCGTACCAGATTCTATACCCTGTTAATTATTTTGGTAGTTGATAACTGATAACTTGATAAGACTGACAATTTTACTAACATAAAAAGTTAACTTCTAAGAATCGAATATTTACATCTTTGTTATCGAACATTTTGAACGCATTCATTGGCAGCATGTTTTCCCTTAAAGATGTAACTTGCATACGTATTTATCATTCTACAGCTTGTCTTTTTATATTTCTTAGGTATCTACAGAAGTCAGCGGCTGCCACAAGAATAAAGAAGAATACAAAAGAATAATCTTTGGCACCATCCCCTTAGTCGGCTTCCAAGATACCGTACAGAACCCACTTCACGATCAACTGCCTCAGGTTCAAATAGTCCCTGACCAGTCTTATACTGGTGGGCACGTTTACCCTAGTAATACTCCCTACTCCGGCTTGCCGACGACTCCTAATACTGGCGGCAGGACCTCTCCATACCCTCCAGCAAATCAGCCTTACCCTAATGTTACCCCTTATCCCAACGCGCCTGCTTACTCCACCGGATCTCCTGGCACTACTTTGTTACCTACCGTAGTTCCTTTACTAGGACCTTTTCCTCCAGGAGGAATCTGTTCTCTCTTTCCACAAAATTCTCCTCATGGCTCTAAACATAATCTTGCCCCGCCTTACCCTGGGCCGAACCCGAATCCCGTTCCGCCTTACCACGGAGGAACCTCTTCTCCATTTCCACAAAACTCTCCTCATGGGTCTAATTCGAACCTTGGCCCGCGTTACCCCGGGCCGAGCCCGAATCCCGTCCCGCCTTACCCTGGGGCTAACCCAGGTCCCGCGCCGCCATATCCAGGAGCTAAGCAAAGTCCTTTGCCATATCCTGGTGAGTCAGGCAAATCTCCTCTGAAGACTGGGACCATCGGCTTCGGGGCTGAAGGTGATGGAATCCAAATTCCGCTGTTACCTGTGGGTGCTGGTGTACCTTATGTAAGTTTTTTTTGTTTATCTATACCAATATTAACTAGAGGAAAGATTTTTTCGTTTGTTAGTTTGTACCGAATAGGCTCCGAAACTACTGGACCGATTTTAAAAATGTTATCTATGGAAAGCTACATTATTCCCAAGTAACACAGGCAATAATTTATTTAAAAAAAATTAGAGATCCTTAACCTTTTGAACGCCAATGTCGGCTATAGCCGACATGAGCAAGCGTGCCCTGTGCGCCAACGACGGCTATACTCGACAAAAAACAGGTCGCAGAAAAATACAAAATAAACCTATTAAATCATTACTTTTATGTATTTTATTGATACACCTTGATTAAGATTTTCGGGCTTGGCGTACAGGGCATAGGAATACCGATATGGCGTGGCGGTGAAAAGGTTAATAAAATTGCTTATAATAATGTAACCCAAAGTAGCAGAATTTTGCCTATAAAATTCATTATTTGGCGTGCGCTGAGAAAACTATTGATGATACATAGAAATGATGTACTACATGATTAAAGTACTCATTATTCCCTACAACAATTTTGCGAGGGAATATAATCTCACTGTCACAATAGCAGCTTTTGTGTTCTAAAACTTAATTAGATCGCTGCGCCGGTACAAACAAAAGTTGGTAACATTGGTATTGTAGTATTAATTCTTATTCAAATAAAGAGTTAAACAAATTGTTAAGCAGGTAGGTAAATAGCCAGTTGACGGGAGCGAAGCCGCGGGGGTCAGCTAGTATAACTTTAACAAACTCTATTCTCTAGTTGCCATTTTGTGTTATAAATGTAATAATTTAAAAATTTTCGTTCACTCCTCAAAAGTCACTTAAGGTCATATACATGACATTTTGAAGCGAATAGATTAGACTATGTACTACCGTAAAAATAGATTTTATTTGTCAATCATTTTAAAACTTTTTAAGTCCTGATTTGAAAACATCCATTCTTATCTTTAATCGAATTATGTTGTACAAAGTTGTTGTGTTTTACGTATATTTTATAATTAACTTTATTCCAGCCAATGCCAGCATCGAACCCGTATGCTGCCTCCGCGCCCGAACCTTCCACACCTGACATTGATAAACGTAAGTGTCTAATTTATACTTACATTTTTAATACACTTCATCGCTAGCAGGCATGTTCTTTTTTTGTCGTGTCGTTTTAACCTAAATATTGTCCGACCAGTATATATCTGGATAGCTCTGTTATTGACTTCGAATAAATCCTGAAGATGCATGTGATTGGGTGTGCTGTCCAGAGAGGTAGGTATGTTTATTAAGTTATTTATGCTGATCTACTGATTATTAAAAAAAATAGGACTTGATGAGAAATCGAGCAATGTGATCAATTTTGGAAACATGAGCTCAATTTTGGAAGCAGATTGAAGCACAATTTTAGTTTTTGTTAAACTTATAGTTGACCAAGGAAAAGAAAAAAAAGGAAATGAACTTGATAAATATGCCGAATAAAACAAATTTGTAGGTACAATCAAATTATAATGATTGTTTTTATAAAATTATCCTAATGTTTTTCAGGAAAATTAATATTGGCCGATTTCTGAATTGAGTAAGTAGGAGTTAAGAATGTGTCAAACCCTCCTTTAGTGCCAAATTTTGAAAGGTTTTCAGGCTAAGGAAGGTACAGTGCTTTATTCAGAAATCGGTGGTAACTTCTCAATCCAACTGTATATTTGTTGAAGATAGCAGTGAAAACCATAAGACTCATTTGTTACAGCAAACCTTCCTCTAGAAGATTCCTCAGACCCGCCTCCATATAACCCAGAATATATGAAGAGGCCCCCTGGAATGGATGGAAATGAAGATAAAAAGAATGGTAAACAAACTGAATAATAAATAAACTACCTCAATAACTACCTCATTGTGATGTGTAGTTTAATGCAAGCTATATAATATATAGTATTCAGAACAATATTAATTTTAGAAATAACTGTACAGTAATCTTTTTGATTGTTTACGTCACAAAGAGTACAAGCTACTATCGTGCCCTCTGGTGGGAATTAAAGGTAGGATATGATCTCGTTCGATTTAAATAATGGAAGTTTGGCGGTTTATTGTTTAAAAATGTTGCCATAAGTAGCATCTCAAAAAAAAAATGAAAGGAAAGCTAGAATCTAGAGGGTTAGAATTTTAAGGAAAAAATGGTAGTGTATGAAACTTAACACACAATTTTTACATAACTTTAGTACTTAAGATTATATACTTATAGGCCTGTTTTTAAATGGCCCTGAAAGCTGCTCTTTTGAGCATCGCCAGCTGCCCTTAAGAGACATTTAAACAAAAAAAATTGTATCTCATAACTGTCAAAATTCTACAGAAGATTTTGTATTATTGTTTATATTTTTGAGATATTGTGCCTGATTACGTATGAGCCTTGTATCCATAATGTGCCTATAAATTGAGGGCTATAAGTGAATGCATTTTAAAGCCTCACAAGTCTACATTTTTGAAAATATAGTTCGTGTATTTACTCATTGTTCTGAGATTTAAAATAAAATTATAAAGCTATATGTATACATGATGTATGAATGAATAGAGCCTTATTAGATATAAGGTTATAAATGTTATAAACACGATTTTAAGGCTTAAACCTTAGAAATAAGAGCATTTTTATATTTTTTTATTATATTTTACTCGCTTAGATTTTAAACTTACGATGAATTTTACAAATTGTTATATTTTTTCAGCATTTAATAATTATTATACGTACAATTTAGACTTAATAAGAATATATTTTAAATGTTACAAATTATAATAATCTATTTTCGCGTAATTTTCGACAGAAAATTAAAAAGATATGATATAATTACTATATTTTATTTTATTACTTTATCTTTATTTCTAAATCGTATTTTTAAAAATTTTCTTTTTCTTTCTTCCTTATATTTTTCTATGACGGTGCTTCGATAAACTAGAATAAAGTGCCATAATGTGTATGACACAAAAATTATTACCGTATGATCTTTTATATTTTTTCATAATATTTATATTGAAAGTGTGTGTGTGTTTTAAGAATGTATACTTTGTATGTTTATTATTATATAATAACCTAGTCAGTAGAAAAACAAATAAACGTCTTTTATCGGGATGTGCCTTACACGCTCACTACGACAACACCTACAGTTTGCGTCATGTAAGTTTGCTTTTACTCGACTCCAACACCGTGACAACGGAAAAAACTTACGAGTCCTGTCATTGGCAATTCTAACAAGCTATAACTGTCAATGAGAATTGAGGCTGAGTCGAGGGTGAGTGGAGTGGAGGAAATTACTTGGAAAATGTTTATCTCATATTCAAACAGCAGCTCGCCAGTAAAGCCTGGTTTGAGAGCGCTAAAAATACGTGACGCGAACTGTACCGTATTTTTTTATGTTTTAATAGGTTAAAACGCATTTATTGATTCCTCATTTCAGTAAAGGATTAAATCCAAGCTGTTTATAAGTGTTGCTGTAAACAGTATTCTGTACTACAGTAAATTTAATGACAATGTTGAACTAATAATAATTTAATGCTTTTTGTACTGTACAGACCGTTTTCTTGTTGTAGTTGTAATAATCTCGAATATAATTTTTATGTTTCTATTGACTTGAATAAATAAAGACGTGTTACAATGAATTTTATTGTTGTGTTTATTTATTTTAGTAGCCAAGTACCTCCCATAAAGGCCTGTCCACACATTTCCGGGATCCCGTCACTGACGGAACACGTACATACGTTTTGTATTAACGATACGAAGATGTGTGAACAAGTTCATACAAATCGTATGTTACCGATACCTACCGTGTTCCGTCAAACCAGACGGACGGAAACCCGGCTATGTGTGGACAGCGCTTAAGGTTGCCTTAGTCATCCGCACGAACTATTTTGTGCGCGGGGTTAAAATGCATGCTGTCTCATCCGACAACACGTGCGAAAGAGATACATGCTGTGATGAGCATCAAGAATCCAGTTCACGTACGAATACGCACATTTGCAAATTTGTAGCGAAATGGATTATAATTTCGGACCAAAAACGAGCGCGCGAGTTTTTATAAATAGACCTTTGGGAATTGGATATCATGAAAAAACGACTAAATGTATCTGTTCAAATTTTTTTTTTTGCTTTGTTGAACTACTAATCTATCCCTGTATGGTGACTATTTTGCAATTTTCTTTGGTCCTATGGTATTTATTTGCGCCCAAAGATGCGTGTAAGTTTGGAATATGGAACTTTCGACGCCCGTAACTTTCAAAAATATTTTTTTCTTTTTGTTTCCATAAACGGCTAGATAATGATGAGACAAATTGATATTATCTTTTAATTTTGAACGTACATCGTCAAACGGTGGAGTAATCGCCAGACTACGTTTGTTTGGAAGAATGATCGACTATGGCAGGGACGGCGAACCTACGGCACGGGTGCCAGAGGTGGCACACGACAAAATTTCTCGGGCACGCCAATATAGGGTTATTTAGCATCTAGATAATTTGAAACAGCAGGTATGGCACATAAATCTGTAAATAAAATAATTGCTGTACGAATTTCAGGTTGCAAATAAAGGGTTAATAAGTAGCATTGATTTTATTAAGTCACCAATTTAAGATTCTTTGGCGGCACGGCATCTTTACATTTATAAAAATATATAATTTAATGGCACTAATAAGGGTTCGCCAACCCGGGACTAGGGCAACCTGAAGAATGCGGCGGATCTGGATTTGCTGCTCCAGTCGCTGGAATGCAGTCAACGCCGGCTGTCGCTGAAAACCAACGCTGTAGTCTCTGGCTGCTCCAGCGTTAAACGGCTACATCCGTTTGTAACGAACATTTTCTCTTTTTTAACCGATTTACCCAAAAGGAGGAGGTTCTATATTCGACTTCTTGTATGTTCTTTTTTTTGTGTTTTCACCGATATCTCCGTCAATTGTGGACCGATTTTGAAAATTATTTTTTTGTTTAAAAGATAATGTTTCGAAATTGGTTCTATTTGAATTTGTTGAAGATCTGATGAAGAACTTCGAAGATATACGACAGAACTCTTCGATAAATAACGGCAAACCTCTCGGGATTGCTGCAAACGCATGTCTGTTTATTGATTATACCATTTCATAACATAGCATCACGCCAGTACCTACGCTCTTAAGGGGTACGCAGATCTCTCTTTTCACCGGTTATGTTCAAGTTTCATTATACTGGTTATCTATTCTATCGTTAAGGTAACTTACTAAACAACTTGCCTATTAAGTAGGTACAACTAAAAAGTGACAAAAAAAAACTTTTTACAAAAAAATACTACCGACTTCCAAATAAGAAAACTACAAAGTGAAAAATAATTTTATTTTTGGAAGTCGGTGTCCATAACGCAGTAAAGTTTTGGCAGTCGGTGTCTTTCGTAGGAAACATACCTACGAAAGACACAGACTTCCAAAAATGAAGTTATTTTTCACTTTGCAGTTTTCTTATTTAGAAGTCGGTAGTATTTTTTTGTAAAAAAGTTTTATGTACATAATTATATTTTTTTCGTTTTTTTGCTATGCGTAATAACAGACCTGGTGAAAATAAATTCTTTTTCTGTCTATCTATCATTTTTCTATCAAGAAACCAATACCGGAAACATTTTTATTCCGTTTCGTCTGGCTACGTCTGGCTAGCAATTCATGACGTTATACATACAATAGGCAATGAGTCATCTAATTACCAAACACAATAGACGGACGGCGCCGGCGGCACATAGAAGCATAGACGAAAATAACACCGAGCACGATAAACTGTTTAACTATTTTATTATAAGTTATCTTGCTTGCTAAACAATTCACATAAAGACGCTAAGAGAATAATAAATAGGAGTTGCTTCAATAAAACTCGCGGCTAAATAACAACAGCCGCACAGGTCGATCTTTAAGGTTAAGTAATGCTTGCCGAGGTTGTTCCGTGGATGGGTGACCATTACATACCACGACACTCCTCCGAGCCACGTAAAGCACTGAGTGGTAGAAAATGCCTAAGGCATTAAGTCGCCTCTGAACGTTTTTGTGCATGAAGTATTAAATAAATAAAGCATGTTAACCCGTTCGTCATTTTTGGGCGTCCAAGCAAAAAGTGTCCAATAGTGGGTAGGTATTGAGGATTTATAAAATAGGTACTTATTCAAAAACCGGCAAAATCTTTATATCATTAATTTGAAGTTGAAACTGTACTTGTTTGTATGGGGATAATTTTTCAAAACTGCGTAGGTATATCTCGCCAACTAAATGCCGAAAACTGTAGCATTATTGCGTAATGTGTTCGGCAAGGCAAAGGCTTCACCCTTCGCTTTGCCGAATTGCCGAGTATGAAAAATAGACCAATCACATGCGAGATGAAAGACGCGATGTGGATTTCCGTCTTAGTGATTGGTCGATTTGTCTTTGTTCCATTGCCTTGCCGAATTCATTCAGTTTCAGTTTTCGGCATTTATTACGCAACAAGGAAGCTGGCCCACTTTTGTTCACTTTGACAGTCGTGCAGGTTATAATCAGGAACAAAAAAAAATACACCAGTAATTTTTTTTGGGTTACCCAGTTACTAGGTTGTGGAGGTCAGATAGACAGTCGCTCCAAGTAAAACCTTAGTGCTCAGCTGAATCCGGTTAGACTGGAAACCGATCATAACGCAGTTGGGAAAAGGCTAGGCAGATTTTAGTTTTAATTAAACCACGTTTATTGTCACGGTAACAATTCGTATATTTTATTAACCGCAATAAACACATCAGAAATGTTATGTTAGTAAAAAATACATTATCAAAAAAATAAATCAAAACTTAGTACTTAGGCGCTTATAACATAGTTTGTGTCGCACACATAAGACAGGTCTCTTATTATAGTAACTTGTACAAAATTATCATTCATACATATCGTATTATTTTTATTATAAAATTATTAGTTGATATAAAAACTTACTTTTATCATCTTATGTGTTATTGTGCACGGTAGAATCAATTTTTATTTTATGATTTGTTAATATTAATTCTTTGACGTTCAAAAGTGCCGCTTTTTGGCCCAGTTGAACAAATATATTTGACTTTGACTAAATTTATATTTGTTACGATTTATTGCCGTTGCCGATTATTCCGTGTTCAATCATTATTACGCTTACAAAACTGAAGTGTTAATATACTGTCGTTGCTGGCTGTATACATAAAATCTGTTATCCATAAGTATCATTTTCATTGGCATTTTACATCCATTTTTTCTTTTTTCGAGACTAGACTCAACATTCTTATTCTACTGTAGGCACTTTTAAAACAAGACATTTATGACTTAAATCTATTAAAATCCAAAATTTATTAAAAATAAAAATATGCAACAATAAGAAGCAGAAAAACAAGAATAGAAGATAGATTTATAAAGAAACATATAAAAATCAATACTCAATCTATGTGAGTTTTATTGTAATCTTTATACAATATTGTGCTTATGTTATAAATTAATAATCGTATTCATAAAAAAATAAGTCATAATATTAATTCAGTAACCTATACAAAATTATAAACTCTGTATTTTAACAAAATGCTGAAGCAAATTACATTTGCTCAAATGTCTATAAATATTATAATATCAACGTAAGTATTACAAGTAGGTATAGTATAATATATTTGTTATATTCAAATTATGTGGGTGTAGGTACTATAGTACACTTACATAGAAACTTTGTACGTCTCTGCCTGACCCTTTGGGTTTACAGGCGTTGTAATATTATTATTGAACAGAGTATTATGGAAATAAAAATCATTATAAATTATATACCTTATAAAGATCGTCTTCCTATAAAAAAACTATGTAATTTACCTGACTACATATTTTTGTTCAAATACAAAAATAGTAAGTACTTAGTTATTTCTTTTTATTTCGGGACATTATATTAAATAAGCTTATAGAAAATATGGCAGTTCAGTGTAGACATATCTACAGCAGACTTTATTGTCTTACTATAACAGGCACCTCGAGAATATTATATAAGCTACAAGGTCGAAGTTGAAATAGTTTTGTTTATTTTTCTTAAGTACATTACATATTGTAAGCGAGATTGTATAAGAAGAGGTATATTTTTATAAATACTTGTTAAGGCCGATAACTGTTATCTTATAAGAACGTTACAAAATTGTAGTATAATTCAATAAAGTCTTAGTACCATTCAATATTATGTACTTATATCTATTTTACTATTTAAATTATAAAAGGTCATTTTAAATGCTTAATTGTACAAAATTGCAGGCGATTATTTATATACCTGTAGGTACTCAATAATTTTCCTATATTTTTTTGTAAAAACATGTACAAGTTTTTGCGCGTAAGTACTTATATCCAGTAGAAAAAAATGCCTCCAAAGGCTTAAGCACCTTTATATTTCTATATAAAAATATTTATATTTTGAAAGCAAAAATCTAAAGCGGCCAAGTAATAAGTACCATAGGACGGTTCCCTTAAAGATGTAGCTCAGCCGAATATTTTAAATAGTATATTATTTAGGTACGTAATGATTGAAAATACATGAAATAAATATCTGACCAGTTATGTCTCTTTACAACATACAAGATAACGTAGTTACATAACAAATATGTGTGTAGTGTATGTGTTAAGCGTTATCAAGTCAAGTCTGGTTCTGCACAAGGACTTATCAACGGCTGGTGCATCAGACATTTAGCTTGCTAGTACGATAAACCGCACGTCTCAGAACACGAAAACCGATCTTATTGATACAGAATAAGAGCGCCAAGTCAGACGTGCGGTTGACTGAACATCTTAGCTGCTAGGAGGCGGAGCAGATGGCGCGAAACCTCCCTGGGAATATGGCGGCCCACCATTGGTACTACCAGGTATTTGAATGGCTGCCGGATACGGTGGGGGATTAGCCTCGCTTGAAGGTTTAGTCGGATAACCAGGTCCGCCTGTTGGGTACCCGGGTCCGGCAGTCGGGTAACCAGGTCCGCCTGTTGGGTAACCAGGTCCGCCAGTTGGGTAACCAGGAGCACTAGTAGGATAACCCGGCCCGTCAGTTGGGTAACCAGGTCCACCTGTAGGGTAACCCGGTCCTCCAGTTGGGTAACCCGGACCACCAGTCGGGTAACCCGGTCTACCAGGCGCAGGCACAGCGTCCGGCGCTTTAAAACCAATATCATAATCTTGATACGGTCTCGGTTTCATTTCTATTGACACAGGAGCTTCGAACTTATTTCCTGGTGGATATGGTCCGCTTGGGTAAGGATAGGGCGGTGGTGTGTCCGTGTATGGTCCTGGAGGTGGCTTATTCTGGTATGCTCTGGCTTCTTCTAGATTGACTTGGACTCTTTGAAGACTAGTACTGGATCCTCTAAATCCTGCGGTTGGGGGTGGGAGCAATAACTGTCCGGTAGTATTGGGGTCGGGTATTGGCACCGTAGGCAGGCTATGTGCTAAGGGGTGAACGTACTCGCCTTCTGTAAACTCCCGAACTGGGATCAATCCCAGGCACATTTCGGCGTCATCTTGTAAGTCGTCGTTACAGCCTGACAGTTTTATTGTTATCTGAAATAGGAGAAAATATAGCTTACCTTTCAGAGCTTAAATGTGTCGACGTCTTCACTTTTCATCGTTATGAGATTATGCATGCAGTTTGGGGGACGATAATCTTTTATAGGTTGAGTACATATAACCTGTCTTATTATGTCAGTAGCATGGAAGGACAATACTACTCACACTCAACCGCTAACAGTTTTTTGCTTTAGCTTGTCAACCGGCATATCACTGAATTTATCTTCTAATTTCCTGTACAGAATATGTGGACACAAGATTTTTTTGATGAATAAATTCGATTCGTCGCTATCTCATCTTATGAAATTATCGTGTTACACTGGTTTGACTTAGCCAACCTTATACGATTCTTTAGAAAGGATAACAAGTTAGAGGAAAAATCATCATATTAACCAACTTACCCTGAAGAAGTAGCCCACATCAATGATACTGCAATTCTCGAGATAGGGCGCTATGATCTCTGGCACGGCGAGGTCTACCGTAAAGTTGCGCTTGGATTTGCCCATGACTGGTCCCTTCTTTGTGGTCATCAGCACTTTCTCTGGTGGTATGTACTCGGACGGCGGGGTCTGGCTTCGGTACAGCTCTTTCTGTTGAGATTTTTTGAAATTTTAAAAGTCAGTTAGTAGTAGAACATGTTTTCGCTATCGAAAAAGGCGGTTTCTAGTTTTCTTTTTGACAATGGAAATATATTTTTTTTAAACTAATTTTGTGAAGAGCAATAACAATATAACTATATTAACCAACTAACTACTATAACTGCTTGTTTGTAAAAAGTTTTTTCTTTGGCGTCTTTCATAGACGATTCAGATAATTCTTTCAGTCATTCTCATTACAACTCGTAGTCGGATATCCCCCGATTCCTGAATTCAGAATTTGAAACCTGCCAAACTTAAGCATTAAATTTTGGCACGTTCTAAACTCAAAATACTCTCCTCGTCGGAGACGTTAACCAGCTTCCATTTTTGGACAGAGAGAACCTTTTCGAGCTTAGGTATACCCGTCCAGACCTGGTGGCTGGCATCACCCAGGAGTTTCTCTGCACACACCGCAATCCAATGGACGTGGCGTTTGCACTGAGTGAGATATACCCCGGTATATACTCCTCCAAGTCGTCGCTGTCGCGGGTCCACTCTCTGAAGGTGAAAGGTTATACAGGGGCGCAAATACCGAGCACTGCCCAAAACACCCTGTTCCTGGTTCATACGCAGGGGGAGAAAGCTGCTCTTGCGAGCCAGGGATTTGGGTCCGGCGAAGGGTCGCGCCTGCTAACCATACACGAGGCTCAGGGGTTGACCTACGATGACGTCATAATCATCAACACCAAGTCCAGGAGGCTTCAGGTCCACGACAGCATCTCCCACGCGGTAGTGGCGGTGTCCAGACATACAGTTAGTTGCGTCTATTACACCGACGACGCCGATGACGCCACAGGCCGCTTTGCTAAGAGGGCGATGGATGCGCCAACTAAAACGGTCGTCAACTACAATCTTAAGACGGCCATGCAGCATCGAGACGTAGTCGTCATAGAGGCCTTGCTCACGCTAGCGAAGTCCCTGGTCAGCAGACATCACCAAAACACCACCTAACAAGTCCCATCCAAAAACTCCAACCCAAACACCTCCCCAAACCCAAACCATCACCCTGTCTAAATCCTGTAATGATAAAATAAAAATATACATGTAAAGCTGCATGGTGGAACGAGTCAGTCATACTCATCTTAACGTTCTTACGACGGGGTACTAGAACGGGAACCGTCGGCCGGTACTGGTCTGCTCGCACTGCCATGCATCTCCCCCGCAAAGTGTACAAATAGAAATAAGTAGACAAAATAGTGAATAACATAGGCAGTGTATCAATAGAAATTAATAAACCAAATAGTTAATAACATAAAAATAAGTAGTAAATAGAAATATAAAATTGTAAAGCCAGTGTGAAATATATAATAAACGATAAAAATCTAGAATTTAGTGAAAGATGAACTCACGTAGACTTAAGTTAGTTAAGTAAGCCTAGGAATAATGTCCGACGTAGGAGTCAAATAATTGTAATTTTATGAAATAAAACCAAACAAGTTAAGATAGTAAAAAAGGGCGCGGACGTCTATGTCCGCGGTAGAATATCAAAAAAAAAAAAAAAAAAAAAAAAACTCAAAATACTCAATTAAGAAATGGGCCAAAATCTCAATTTCCTTACCGAAATAAAACAGACATCGAGGTAAAGGCATTACAAAATCGGAGTCCTAAACAGCGGATGTAATTACGGAAACTTCCTTTTTTCCTGAATCTTCTTCGTTTATTATTCGCCTATTATCCGGTTTTGTAGTCTGCGGTTTCCTCAAACAGTTATGAACGGTCACATAAACCACATAATTAATGAAACAATTCATTTTATTCGATAATCTATTTTTATTGACCGCGTCTTTGGTTTAATGTCAAAGTTCAGCATTCAGTGTGCCTCTGTTGTCCAATCAGAAGTCTGCATTTGTACCCGACTAATGGCAATAATCACACAATATCACATAAGACATTAGAAATAAGTGTGCAATTCTTTAAGCCGAACGATCTCCACAGCTGAACATACGCCTTCTCTAAGCGCCGCCACATGGACCGGTAATATGCTTCTAGATGATATTATTTATTCATTTATTAAATCTTTATGCCCAAGTACAAAGGCGGACTATTTACCTTAGGCAATGTTCATTAACTAGCTGTGCCCGCGGTTTCGCTCCCGTTAACTGCCCACCCTACCCTAGGGTCATTCTTCCGCGGAGAATCTTAACACCGCCATTCTGAAAATGCCTTCAAATACACAATACCATCTACCGTATATGGAGCTCAACTGAGTATCTGAATTGCGTGGGTTGTGATGTTACAACACTTTCAATTCATATAACAGACAAAAATCCAAAAATGCTGGAAATTTACTGGTTCTGTTGGTTATTCTGTAACACCACGGCCTGTACCAAAACGACTTTTCTACAGATCTATTATACACAACTGTTTTCTCGAAGTAGGCAAAGGTGTACCTATAGTGCACCCACATTTCGCCAGTTATGTACATACCTACTGCCATGAACCGGGCACAAGACCAGGGTCCGGGCACAGATTAGAGAAATTACTACGTAACGGATATCTCACTCTCCGAGCTCAAGCACACAATTTTGAGATTAATATCCGTGACAGTAGGGTTGATCCTTGACAGCTCGTTTCTTGCGAGGCTGCTCGAACTAAGACCTACGCGCCCACCAACCACGCACTCCCCTCGCACGCGCGAACGGTGACAACCGACTGGCGGTGCGGTGCCGGGACCGCGCGAAAATGTCATTGCTGTAAGTACGGTCAAGTGAAGCAGGCCTGGTCCGGATTACAACTGAAAAATTACAGGCGAGAAAACCCAATAACATTTGCCCGACCCGGCTATCGAAACCAGATCCACATGGTCAGCTCAGCAGACACGCGTGATACCACAAGACCAACTACGAATTAATAATATTAATAAAGCTGTTTATTTCCGAAATTTAGGTACATATGCACATTGATTGCTAATAAGAAATGTTTAGAGTAGCCAATTATAAGATGTACCGCAGTTCGCCGTGCCTTTTGGCATAGGCCTCCTTCAACGTCCCCTATTGTGCTCTGTCCTCTGCAACTCTAGCCCAACAAGGCCCCAAAGTTATGCGGATATCGTCTTCCCATCTTGTTTTTGGACGTCCCTGTTTTCTAATTAAATCTTTTGGGTACCATAGGGTCACTTGTTTGCTCCATTTGTTTATTTTACAAACAAGGTTTTACTTACCGAAAAAATTTCAAAGACCATCTTGGTGATTTCGACACTGCTGTTGTTATCCACCTGAATGGCCACAGGTATGATCTGGCCGGGACAGTAGCCGGACACGGGCAGTCGGACGCGGATCGTCACGGGGTCGGTAGAGAAGCAGCAGCCGTACACCTCTTCAAATTCCAGATCTATCGGTTCCTGTTTGTGAGAAAATTTTACAAGAACATGATCACTTTGCTCCATGCCATCGATACCCTAGGTATCTCATCCTCATCTGCCCGCCTTTGTCTTATGTTACTAGATTATATTAAATAGCCGAAAAGTTACTGAATATCCTGAAGCTGAATTTATAAGTCGGGGGTATCTATTTGGTTTTAATTAATCTTCTGATTAAACAGACTATCAAAATATGGCAAGTAAAATAAGGGCAAAAAAACTAATAAAACATAAGTTGGTACATCAGTCTGTCAATATTTAAATCTACTTCTGGAGAACAATCTATAAGATTCACAGACAAGTACTTACTTTAATCCTGCCACTCCCCTCATTCAAATCGAATGGAGCTATAACTTGGAAGCTCTTTGTGATCACCTGATGCGCATGTATGTGTTCCGGAGTCACCAGATGTGCCGTCATGGAGTAAGATACCTGACCCTGCTCCCCTTTGAAGGATGATGGGCATGTGAACGGTATTTGGAACTTAAAAGGAATTTCCTGTCTACCTGTGTCAAGTCGTGAGGTACCTGAAATGGATGGGCAAAATGTAATGTTTGTTGAATATCTTTAAAATTTTGAATGTTTTTTAACTTTAACAACAAGAAATATTGTCTTTAATTTCTTCACAATTAAAAATTGGATAAAATTTATATTTTTATTTAGTGCTTAATGAAGCCAATTCAATGGTTTTTGTGTCATCATCATTTCAGCCGAAAGACGTCCACTGATATAGGCCTCCTCCAAGCGTCGAAACATTGACGGGTATACATATGGATATGTCGGTAACCTTGGTTCTCCTGCGGATGTCTTTATTTCGGATGCGATCATGCAAGGAAACTCCGAGCATAGCCATCTCCATTTGGGTGACTTTAAGCCTTCTGAAGAGGCATATTGTGTTTGTGAGCTGATCACTGGCAACACTCATTGGTCATAAACTTAAAGGAGCTTGCTCTAGCCAATAGCTAGATCTCTTGCAAATACCTTGGAGCCTTTATTCCGCTCAATTAAGTCTTTAATACGTTCGGTATTAAAGCGACGGTGGTCGCTTTTCAAGGATTTTGAGACCCGTCTATTGAGCCGCCGGTATTGTCACGCCTCGTCTGCAGGACCATCTCATGCAGCTTTGAAGAACTTAGACCCATGGTATGGACAGTTTCCACAAATGATGAACCCATCGTTGTATTCGTCCACTGAGCTTCCTAGGCACTCGAAACGATTCTAGAGTTCAACCTGAAAGATCTATGTGCCTCTTACATACGGTGATCGCTCCCGGTTTTCACCGAATCGACCACAGAGACAGCATTGAAAACAAATGAATGTTTTCTATTCTATTCTATTCATTGATCATTTGCTTTTTGGTTGACATGATGCAATCGATCTCATTTTAAGTTGCACCATCGACACTCCGCCAGATTCACTTCCTGTGCTCACGTTTTCTGAAGAATGATCTCATCATATAGAGGAGGAGGAAGGAGGGCCCTTCTCCATAAAACTAGCTAGTAGGTGACCCCGGTGGTTTCGACGTCCAACCCCAAATTGCCCCACTTCCAGCTCATCCTCGTCTCGTTTGCCCAGTTTAGCGCTGAAGTCCCCGCTAACAAAGGTGAAATGAGTTTTGAAAACATGCATGGCTCTAGAGATATCCTTATACATGGTCTCCACATCGTCGTCTGGGTGTGCCGAGGTTGTGGCATAGACCTGTATGACCTTCAGCGAATATCTTGAGGATATTCTGAGTATAAGGTACGCCTCCCTGGTCGAAACACTCTCGATCTTCACCACGTTATTCATAAGGGACTTGGACGATAAACCCGACACCACCCTGGGACTGCCAGTCACCGTCCCGGCAACAGAGCAAGTGCCGGATTACAGGATTATCGTGTCCTTGCCCTCTCTTCAGACTTCAGATAATCCCACAATACTCTATCGCAACCTGCACAACTCCTCTTCGAGTTTGGTTATCTTCTCGTCGGTCCGGAGTGTACGTGCGTTGCATGTTGCAAGGTCAAGTCGTCGGTTTTTCTTGAGGTAGCCAGATTTTTCGCAATCCTTGCCATACCGTATCCTCGACCGCTACCGTAAACGAGGGTAGACAGGCTGCCGGGTACTAGAGGCCATTTATGTGTTGCGCTTATTTCATAATCGCCACGCTTGGCAGGCGGATTGGCGATCGCGGAACGGATTTTACAAAAGCTGAGAACGCTGCTGCCCATTATCTGTGAAATCCGCTTGTCGGCCGCCTCTTACGACACCCACGGGAAGATATGGAATGATGCTATTCTTTAAGTCCAGAAAGCCAAAAGGTAAAAGTAAATTATGTTGATATAATATTATTGTTTAAATAATGTGCTGACATAATTATTTCGGGATCCAGACCTTCCTGTCCAGAAGGCAAAACGATAGGGCAAAACACCTCGCAGATATCTTTTAATTAAATAAAGTACCAACTATGAAGTGCACCCTGTGACAACCCCATTCGATATTTGTTTTTTAAAATAAATTAAAGCTAACCATTTATTTAGCATACCTTCACCACCCCCCGCAAGATTGTATGTATAGTTGAAGTATTCCTCTCGGCCCTCATACTTGACTAATTTATGTCTTGTAACACCATTCACAGTCTCTATTTCACTCTCGGTCCAAGACACGGTGGCTTCTCCAAGAAATTGCATGTAGATTACTGAAAAATAATACTATAGTCAATACTTAGGTAAGTATGTCAATGCCTGCATGAAAGTCAAATGTTGAACAAGAATACATTCTTGTGGGACAATTTTCGACTTCCCGTCTGGTAGCAGACTATAGGAATGGAAGTCCAAGTCCAATTAATTAAAATCCAAATGAATGAATGATTAAAGTAGGATTGAGTTTAAGAAAAAATCCAACGAGAAAAGCTGATTTTCGTGTGGACGAAAAATTACAAGATGGAATTGTTTTATATTGATTGGTCAATGCATACATATACTATATACAAAAAATCATGCTGTTTTTTCCATGGGAGTAGGCAGAAACTATAGAACATCAGCAATGTTGTAAGCATCATTTTAGGAAAAGTAGATATGAGTAAGGAAAAAATAAGTATCATCTAATAATGTGATGACATTAATTTTTAATATCCATATAGGTAAATTATTATTTTAATAATTTGATGGTCTGTGATTGTGATTGGTGTACAACTGTGATTGGTTTGTAAAAAAAACATGAATATACACGGTTTACAGAAGAATATCTGTGCATCCTACATTTTGGAAGAGCTGACTTTGCAAAATTGCGACTAAAGACTGTAATAGCTTTAATGACAGAATAATGTAAATGGGTGTTGGGCAAACCATGGACAATCAGCAGCCCACCATCACTCTTCTGACTGACCAAGATTTTATCATGATAAATAATTTGGTTATTTTTTTACCTGAAATAATTATTAGATGTTATGTTTTTTTTTAATGTGAAATAAGAAGATAAGGTTCTAATGTGGCTGAGATGTAAACAGGGAATTTCGATGTTATCTTTTATCTAAATATATCTTTATGCTGGACTTGAACATTTACATGCTAATTAATTCTTTTCTGGAGACTTAACATAATTCATAGGAGGGTAAACTGATATTTTCTGAATGAAAAAGAATTCACTTTATGTGAGAGAGTACATTTAAAAGAGCTCAGAGATCAGAAAAGTTGTAGTGTTTTTACACATCAGTCATTACTTACTTACCGGAATAAGTTATTGGTTCCTCCAGCTCAAACATTATTGAGCCTGACACAATCTGGCCAGCATAAAAAACGAATACTGGAGTTGAATCCAAATGGATAATACCATTGTTGAATGCGTCCGACATTATCTTTTATTTACTACAAATTATCACCAAAAATTAACAAACTAAATAGTTTGATCAAATAATTTACAAGTACTAAATAGTACGCGAAAACAACTGTAAATTCACTTTATAAAGCAAATCAATATGTACAATGCATACTACATTACGGGTTATAGAAAAACTAGGACACAGACAGGCCCGCCTCAGAATTTGGGCGACGCCTCCGCCAAACAGAACTCAGAAGATACAACAAAATAATATAATCGGCGAATTAGCAAATTTAATTCGGTACGCCAGAAAATAATAACTCTTGAAATAATGAGAAATAGAGTTGTATTTAGCTTAGCAATGTCCGATATATCTATTATTACTTTGACCTCGGTTTGACGTTTCCTATCATTCATAGTTCATTCGAACTTTTGTTTCATTCATTCATAACCATAGACATATTAAATAGTCAATCTGCCTAGCCTTTTCCCAACTATATTGGGGTCGGCTTCCAGTCTTACCGGATTCAGCTGAGTACTAGTGTTTTACATGGAGCGACTGCCTATCTGACCTCCACAACCCAGTAACTGGGTAACACGGTACCCCTTGGCAAGACTGGTGTCAGATCTCAAGCTTCTGACTACCCGTAACGACTGTCAAAGATCTTCAAATGACAGCCGGGACCAACGGCTTAACGTGCTTTCCGAGGCACGGAGGAAACTCGGTATGTTGAAATGGTCACCCATCCACGGACCGACCTCGTCAAGCTTTGCTTAACCTTGATGATCGACCAGTGCGGCTGTTATTATTTAGCCACGAGCTCCTCTCAGACATATTAAATAGTATGGACTGGAAATACCTACAAAAAAAAGGTGCCTACCTAAACTTTAAAATAAAATGTCACTTAACGCGGAACCACATTTGCGTGTCGTGGCGCGCTCTGGCGCTATTTCTGAATTGGTATACATCGAACCTTTGCAACGTGTACACATAATGTTTACTTCGTAATCAGATGATGATTTCGATGAAGGCTTATAAGATAGGGCTTGACCACGTTCACAATTGACAATAATAATGTTTACATATTTTACCATACTATTTAAAAAGTTTCTAGAACAAAAACATAAAAATATCGGTTTGTTTACATTTTGATTATAATGATATGCGATTATCTCGGAAACGTGTGGACCGATTTACATGATTCAAACGGACAAAATGGTTTTAGATCAAGACCTTTCATTTGACACTAACCTCATCTCTCCACAAACAAAAAATCACGTTTTCAAGTTCATGCGTAATTATTAACTTGTATGATATCTCATAACAATTCTTTAAAAATCTGTATATATCAAATTTAATGCTGAAATTAGGATTTTTATTAAGATTGTACATGCTAATTGGACATAAAACAAAAGAATTACAGCACTCTAATTGGTATCTAACAAGAAATAATTATCACTTATTAAGTACTTCGTCATTTGCTTAGTTATCTTATTACTAGTTGAAATCTTATTAGACGTACTTAACTAACACTTTATAAATAGTTTTTATGTACTTTACATATGTACTTTCATGAGTAGGTATTGTATAAACTACGTTGTTTTACTTAATCAGCTTGTAGATGGGGTTTCGTCGCCGACACAATGAATGTAAGGAAAGCGTACCTTGCGCTATTCTATGAATTTACAAAATTAGAGAACTTATCAAATGATCTTTATACTCCCTAGACTTTGTGTCATACAAAATTGTACATTGACGTACAAGTTCAATAAGCTCGTCGGTCATTTTCAACACTCAGCATACAAGCGTCTTGACGTGATATGATCTATTTGCTTAGAGTTGCAACCTCCTTCCTTGCCAACCTCTAACTTTACTCCTGCTAGCCATGTCATTGTCATTCAAGTTTTCTTCATATATAATGTCATATAGTGTACAATTTTATGTTTATTAAAACCTGAATACTACAGGTTTTCTCATTATTTCAATTTAATAAACATAAATGGACAAGTACCTAAGACCAGAACGGTTCGACGAAGACCCGTCCAGTAAAACTGCAAAGGAATGGTTACATTGGAAAAAACATTCGTCAACTTCTTAGCTCAGTCAGAAGTATCTGCTGCGGACAAAGATGGTGCCGCAAAATGGCCTCAAATTAAACTCCAGCTTTTGATCAACCACATCTCGCCGAAGGTTTACGCCCATGTTAGTGAGTACGAAACATATGACACCGCGATTGCTGCGCTCGACAAATTATACGTCAAGCCCAATAATATCATCTATGCCAGACACTTACTAACTACGAGAAAGCAGCAGGCAGGTGAGACTATAGATACATACATGCAATCCCTCAAACAACTCGCTAAAGATTGCGATTTCGCCAGCGTTGATGCCGAAACTAACAAAAACGACACGATCCGTGGCGCATTTATCGCAGGCATGACGTCCGCCAAAGCACGCTCGAGACTTCTAGAGAGCTTATCATTAACACTGGATCAAACTTATAATACAGCCCTGGCAATGGAAATGGCGGAAACAAATTCACAAACCTTTATCAACCCCATTATCAATGCCGTGTCTCTAGCATCTGAAACGCGAAACAACGACACTGCTCCCGAGACTGGTACTATAACTGCCGCTACGAAATCAAATGTCGCTAACTCCTTCTCCACTCGCAAATGCTGGTATTGTGGTGGATCACTGCATGCCAGGAGGAAATGCCCGGCAAGAGACACTGTCTGCAAATCCTGCAACAAGAAAGGTCACTTTAGCAAGGAATGCCGTTCTAAGCCCAACACTAGTGCATCAATTACCTCACCAGAGGAATGTGAACATTGCACTGCCATAATTGCTGCTACGCCGGCCTCTCTTCGAAAGGCAATGATTCCTGCTGTCATCAAAGGCATCAAAGCTCAAGCTCTAGTTGATACTGGGAGCTCGATTAGCTTCATCAATGAAGACTTCGCCAACCTCTGCCGTCTGAAGCGAAGCCCTTGTACCCAAACAGTCTCAATGGCTTCTCTATCTCATACTTCGCAAGTCAGTGGTTCAACTTGTCAGAACGTACATTTAGGTGACCACTGTTACGAAAAGATCAATTTATTGATAGTCAAGAACCTTTGCGCCGATCTGATCATAGGCCATGATGTGCTGGCGCTCCATTCGACTTTGGAGTTCGCATTTGGTGGCCCTAAAGACGCGTTCAAAGTATGCAGCGTTGCAGAGGCCTCAGTACCTGCTGTACCGCTCTTTGCCAATGTTTCCCCTGACTGCAAGCCTATAGCAATTCGATCCCGTAGACACAGCCCTGAGGACCAGGCATTCATTGCGGATGAAGTAAAGAAACTACTAGAAGACGGCATCATCGAAGAGAGCCATTCTCCCTGGAGGGCACAAGTACTCGTGACTAAAAATGCAAATCACAAAAAGCGTTTAGTAATTGACTACTCCCAAACCGTCAATAGGTACACTCAGCTAGACGCATACCCGCTACCTAACATGGAAGAAATGGTAACAAAAGTCTCTAAGTATGCGGTCTTCAGTACCATCGATCTCCAAAGCGCCTATCATCAGGTCCCCATCCTCTCCCACGAGAAACCTTTCACAGCTTTCGAAGCTTGTGGTAACTTGTATCAATTTCGCCGCATTCCATTTGGCGTAACTAACGGGGTGGCTAGTTTCCAAAGAACCGTCGATTGGCTCATCAGGAAAGAAAATCTCTACGGTGTATATGCTTACCTTGATGATATAACCGTTTGTGGCAACACCCAACAAGAACACGACATAAATTTGGAACGATTCTTACGAGCGGCTGATAAATATGGTCTGACGCTCAACAAGACTAAAAGCAAATTCAGCCAACGCATCATCAATTTACTTGGGTATACTATACAAGACCACGTCATCAAGCCTGATAGTGATCGATTACAGCCCTTTCTTAAAATGCCACCGCCATATGATGCAGCGTCCCATAGGAGGACATTGGGCATGTTCGCCCACTACTCCAAATGGATCCCTAACTTCTCCGAAAGAATCCATGTTTTGGCTCATGCTGACTCCTTTCCCCTAAGTGAAGAAGCTAAAGATTGCTTCGAAGGTTTAAAATCCACAATCGCCAAGTCCTCCGTTCATGCTATTGATGATAATATGCCCTTCACCGTTGAAACAGATGCATCCGAACACACAATTGCTGCCACACTGACCCAAGATTCACGACCTGTGGCCTTCTTCTCAAGAACCTTAAATCACAGTGAACTCAATCATTCGGCCGTTGAAAAAGAAGCGTATGCCATCGTAGAATCGCTAAAAAAGTGGAGGCATTTCCTTATCGGGAAACATTTTACTCTTATAACGGATCAAAGATCAGTTTCATTTATGCTCAATGCCAAACACGCCAGTAAAATCAAAAATGAGAAAATCCAAAGGTGGCGGCTTGAGTTAGCGCCATATAGTTATGACATAGTATACAGACCCGGGAAGGAAAATAAAGCTGCGGATGCCCTATCGCGCATATGTGCTTGCACCATAAATACTTCATCTAAACTCCAATCTCTTCACGCATCACTTTGTCATCCAGGAGTGACAAGAATGTACCATTGGCTGAAGAGTAAGAATCTTCCCTATTCAATAGACGAAGTCAGGACGATGACGCGGGATTGCCGTCTGTGCGCTGAGGTCAAACCGAAATATTTCAACAACCCAACTCCTACACCGAAACTCATAAAGGCGACGACAGCTTTAGAACGCTTAAGCGTAGATTTCAAAGGCCCTCTCCCATCGAAGTCTAACAACAAATATATTCTCACGGTTATAGACGAATACTCTCGATTTCCTTTCGCCTTCCCGTGTAGCGATATGAGTGCTAAAACCGTGATCAAGCATCTAAACAGCCTGTTCATGATCTTTGGCATGCCCGCATACATTCATTCAGACCGTGGCACGCAATTCCTGTCGACTGATCTTAGAGATTACCTACACTCTAAAGGGGTAGCTACAAGCAACACCACTGCATACAATCCACAATGTAACGGTCAGGTCGAAAAATTGAACTCAACTGTATGGAAAGCAGTACAATTAGCTTGTGGAACTCATAATGCACCAATTGAACACTGGGAACAATACTTGTCAGTGGCCCTACACTCGATTCGCTCTTTGCTTTGTACTGCGACGAACTGTACTCCGCATGAAAGAATGTTCAAGCACACTCGCCGATCTCCCAATGGGAATACGATACCAACATGGCTCACAAGTTCAGGTCAAGTGCTAATGAAAAGATTCGATCGTAAGAACAAATATCAGCCCTTGGTAGAGGAGGTCGAACTAATACAGTCAAACCCCGACTACTCGTTCGTCCGATTACAAGATGGACGAGAGACAACGGTATCAAATCGACACCTCGCCCCCATCGGGGAGAATACCGGCGAAAGACTAGAAGAATTAAAGATGGGGACCATGTTAGAAGAAGAATATATGACCCCACCAAGCTCACCGATTCATGCAGAAGAAACCACCAACTCTGCCCCCTCTAGTCCACCTGTGCAGCCACAAACAACAAACTGTCGCTCTCCTGATTCGCCGCAACCTTTCCCCTCCCCTGCAAAAGCCCTAGATACTACGCAACGAATTCCTTCTTCAAGCACCACTCCACCAAGCGTAGAAGCTTCACCTCCAGTTCTTAGAAGATCGAGCAGAACTCGAAACCCACCTCGGCATCTTCAAGACTATAGTGTGGGAGAATGACGTGATATGATCTATTTGCTTAGAGTTGCAACCTCCTTCCTTGCCAACCTCTAACTTTACTCCTGCTAGCCATGTCATTGTCATTCAAGTTTTCTTCATATATAATGTCATATAGTGTACAATTTTATGTTTATTAAAACCTGAATACTACAGGTTTTCTCATTATTTCACGTCTGCTACGAGTTCGCGTCGTTGAATGGCGCGCCACGAGCCACGCGGTGTAGAAACACATTTGCCTGGCGTGTCGTGTCGCGCCATAGCCCCGCCCCGACCACCACTCTGGCGCAATCGATCGCGGGCAGTCTGCGCCACGCAAGAACGCGCCACGCTGCGCCACGACACTCAAATGTGCCTCTAACCATATGCGCGACACGCTACGCAAATGTGTTTCCACCTTAAGTCGGAACCACACTTACCTGTCGTGGCGTGGCGTGGGATCCACCAATCAAGCGACTCTGTTCCAGCCTACGTCATAACGCAACGAGTTTTGTAGCAAATCAACTACGTCGGAAGGCGCCACGACACGCCACGCCACGTAAGTGTGGTTCCGTCTTCAAGCAGTTAGATTTTTGTTATTTTTAAATATTTCTTTACGTATTATCCTACCTAATCTGTGGTTTGAGATTTCACAATTTGACTTTGACATTGACTGTTTGACTCTGACTCTTTTACTGTGATCTGATTAGCCAGTATACTATAGTAGTCTTTGGATCTGATCACGTTGTTGGTTGATGTGTTGTTTTATTATGGTCTAAAACTGAAGAAAAACAATTATTCAAGATGGGAAAGCTAGACGTAGTAATGCTGCGTTATTTAACTGCCGAAGACTTCAGAGTTTTGACCGCTGTAAGTGTATTTTCGTTGCAACACACAATCACTTAGTAACCTCTATAAGTTGTGGTAATTATTTTGTTAAAACTCTCCATACTTCTAGGTGGAAATGGGCATGAAGAACCATGAACTGGTACCTGGTTCTCTCGTGGCATCCATAGCGAATCTCCGTCATGGCGGTGTCCACAAATTATTGAAAGAACTATGTAAACATAGATTGTTGTCGTATGAGCGTGGAAAACATTGTGAGTTAAAAAAGGTTAAAACACCTGCTCTTGCTTAATTTATTTTATAAAATTTGTGTCAAATATTACCATTAACTTTCTTTCTGCAGATGATGGGTACCGTCTCTCAAATGCTGGATATGACTACTTAGCTCTAAAAGCGCTGACCAACAAAAAAGTGATTGCTTCATTTGGCAACCAGATTGGAGTGGGCAAAGAGTCTAATATTTATACAGTAGCTGATGAAGACCGCAATCCTTTATGTTTGAAGCTGCACAGGTAAATTTTGATTATGGTGAATGAATTGTCTTTACCACATGTGTGTTGTTTACAACATATTTACATGTGGTGTTTTTATTTTGATACCTTATAGTGCTTACGTCTGGTAACTTTGAGGTTATTATAAATTTTATCTAAACTTGTAAAGTAATATTATAAAGTGGTAAAAACATTTTTTTCAAATGTTTGTAAACAGTTGATCTCTAGAAATATTGATACAATTACAATTTTTTTTTCACATATATTATAGAGCTACTATATTATATTATTGCAGAGTGATATAGGCTATAATTTTGTTGTATTGTTATAATGTTAAAACAATATTATATTTGGTATTAAATTACTATCCAGGGTGTAACGGAAATGTGAGATCATATTTTTTAAAAGGTCTCTTTTGAGACTTTTAGAGTTTGTATTTTGAAATTAAATTATAAACATTGAGGTAATAATGTACTATGTACTAGAGTAGTCGCCACACATCACTACTGTGTTCCGTTCATGTGCAGTCTTCCGGCCGCATTTCATTCAGTTGCTTGATAGATCAGTGCCTATGTCATTTTTTGTTTTTTAATGAAAAAAAATTCAGACGCATTAAATATGCCGTCGTGTGTTTTAAGATATTGCATTAATAATTCAACTAATATGGGGAAATGCAAAGGAATAACTTTTCATCAATGAGAAACTAGATAATCATTTTAAAATTGAATTGGAACAAAATGTTTGGTGGATGCTATTTTGCCTCATTTGTCATATTGACTAAAAATTAAGATGTGACAATTTGTGTAATAAGTGTAGGTAGAATTAGCTGACATTTCTTTTTATTGCGGAAAATGAAAATCTAACATATATTTAGAAAGGAACTGACTGTGGTCATTCAAATAAATAGTTTAACAAATTGGTAGGTAGGGTAGGGTACATAGGTTGGTACTGGTAGGTAGGTTAGGTGGGTAGGTAGGGCCTTTAGGTAGGTGGGTAGGGTAGGTAAGCCAGGTGGTTAGGATGCCTATCCTAACCACCTGGCTTACCTACCCTACCCACCTACCTAAAGCCTTACAATATGTACAAAAATCAAGTCAGAAAAAAATAGCTGATGGGCTGCTTTATCTGTGTGCAATGACTCAACGGTTTGATATGTCACCAGATAATTGCAAACTCTGTAAATTTATGAAGTATCTCAGGAGATTATAAATTCTCGGTTAATTGTGAACTGAACATTTCAAATAGAATAATACCAAACATCGGGGCACTAGATTATCTATCCATTTTGGTGTGACAGTAAAAGACAGACACACAACAGGTGTATTGCCTGCACTAGCTGTCTTATTTACAAAACTTGCAACGACAGTGCTGGGAACACAGCATAACTTGTGGTCTAGCTTAGCGATAGCCGCCCAGTCAAAATAATGAGCATATCATTTTTAAGTGAATTTAATGCTCCTACTCACTAATTACACCGGGCAACAAAAAAACAAATTTTGTGCATGTGTTTTACTTAATATATTCTGATTATGAAAGCAAATATACAGGGTGTTTGGAAGGGAGCTGTACATACGCCTAGGGTAGAAACTAGGGATAGTCTGCTACCTACCCCCGCCCATTATATTGACCTTGGCCTCAAGGTTTTTTTTTAATTTATTATTATTTTTTATTTGACTTTTTTATGATTTTTTGACTAAAACTACCTGTAGCTCAAAATCTATCCATGGGACCGGTCGGCTAATGGTCTTGTTTTAATCGTTAGAGTCTTAGGGTCCTGCAAAAAATTATTTTACACCAGAAAATTGTGGAGAAGAAAAGTTATGGGGCCTGAAGTACCGTAGTAAGGTAAAGAAATAATTTTAAGGGCAACTTTCTATGGGGTTTAAAAAAAAACTAACAGGGTTGGAGTTCTTCTGATTTTTTTAAAACATCCTCAGTCCATGCCCTTTCTAACGATATGCTAAAAGTGTAATTATCACTTTTAGTTTTAAAGTTATTAATTAATTTCCGCAACTAGGGCACTTCAAGCAAAAATTTCAACTAATGAAAATTAAATGTGTTCGATCGTAAAAGGATGGCAAATGAAACAAAAAATTTGGTAATGACTAATGTCATTAAATTACAAATTTTAATTAATTACTAATTTTAATTAATTACAAATTTTGTTCAAATTGATGACCATTGACCTGTAAACATGCTCGGCACCTCTTCCTCATCTCCACGGTCACCGTTCTAAGCAGCAGTTCCTCGCGCATTGTATCGAATGCGGCGTGGATCCTGTTAATTAGAACCTCCCTTGTTGGTACTTCTTCTGCGTACACCAACTCTTTCGCCCTTCCCCAGACGTAGAAGTCGAGTGGGGTAAGGTCAGGCGACCTTGGGGGCCAGGGAATTGGCCCACCCCGACCAATCCAAGAATTAGGAAAGCAGTTGTCCAGAAGCTCCCTCACTGCTAGGCTCCAATGAGCAGGACAGCCGTCGTGCTGGAAGACTATGGGCCGATCTTCGTCAAACACTTCTTCCGCTAAATCAGGCAAATCGTTTTCGAGGAAATCTAAGTAGTTTTGCCCGTTTAGGTTGTCTGGCAAAAAGTGCGGCCCTATCAACCGATTACCGATGACGCCTGCCCATACGTTCACGGAGAACCTTCGTTGAAAACCTCTGTGCCTCTTGACTCTCGGGTATTCGATACAATGCGCGAGGAACTGCTGCTTAGAACGGTGACCGTGGAGATGAGGAAGAGGTGCCGAGCATGTTTACAGGTCAATGGTCATCAATTTGAACAAAATTTGTAATTAATTAAAATTAGTAATTAATTAAAATTTGTAATTTAATGACATTAGTCATTACCAAATTTTTTGTTTCATTTGCCATCCTTTTACGATCGAACACATTTAATTTTCATTAGTTGAAATTTTTGCTTGAAGTGCCCTAGTTGCGGAAATTAATTAATAACTTTAAAACTAAAAGTGATAATTACACTTTTAGCATATCGTTAGAAAGGGCATGGACTGAGGATGTTTTAAAAAAATCAGAAGAACTCCAACCCTGTTAGTTTTTTTTTAAACCCCATAGAAAGTTGCCCTTAAAATTATTTCTTTACCTTACTACGGTACTTCAGGCCCCATAACTTTTCTTCTCCACAATTTTCTGGTGTAAAATAATTTTTTGCAGGACCCTAAGACTCTAACGATTAAAACAAGACCATTAGCCGACCGGTCCCATGGATAGATTTTTAGCTACAGGTAGTTTTAGTCAAAAAATCATAAAAAAGTCAAATAAAAAATAATAATAAATTAAAAAAAAACCTTGAGGCCAAGGTCAATATAATGGGCGGGGGTAGGTAGCAGACTATCCCTAGTTTCTACCCTAGGCGTATGTACAGCTCCCTTCCAAACACCCTGTATATAAAAAAGTGCGATTACAAAACGAAAAGGTCCCGTTTTTACCCTTTGTGTACGGAACCCTAAAAACGGGACCCTTTTACTAAGACTCCGTGGTTCGTCTGTTTGTATGAACCGTGATAGCTAGGCAGTTGAAATTTTCACAGATGATGTATTTCTGTTGCTGCTTTAACAACAAATATAAAAAACAGAAAAAAATAAATATTTAAGTAGGGCTCCCATACAAGAAACGTGATTTTTTTTGCCGTTTTTTGCGATAACGGTACGGAACTCTTCGTGCGCGAATTCGACTCGCATGTGGCCGGTTTTTTACTCTTTGGGTATGGAACCCTAAAAATGATCAAATCGCTATAACTTCTTAAAAAGCAAATATTTTCAATTTGTAATCGCACAGGGATAAAGCAGCTATCATTTTCTGACTTGATTTTTGTAGATATTGTAGCCTCGGACATGGGGCAGCCAACATGGTTAAATTTTATTGTTTAAAAAAGATATATTTCATTTGTTAAAAAAAATTACATCTGTCGTTCTGCCATGGTTTTACTATTAAAAATAATTTTACACAAATCGTATTATAGTCATTGCCGTTTTTTGCGATAATGGTAGGGAACCCTTCGTGCGCGAGTACGACTCGCACTTGGCCGGTTTTTGTTTTTCGCGCCCAGTTAATGTCGCTTTTGCGCGCTATAGCTGCCGAAAGAGGGGTAAGAGAGCGTGGAGGTAGAGTTTTTAGCGTCTTTCGTTGTGAACGACAGTATGTGTTTGCATATTTCAGACGAATAACTCGTTTCATTTTTTTCGCTGTATCAACCTGTTAGTACAAAATGGCTTCGAGAAGTTGTAAACGAGACGCTGACATGTTTTGCGATATTTGCGGCGAATTTATTAAAGTGAGAGAGAAAAAGTATGATTTCAGTACAAATTTAAAGATTTGCGAGGCATATCAAGCTTACTTCCATCAACCTGTAACTTCTTTTGTAGGAATGAATCATAAATGGATGTTCGCTATCTTTTAATAAATCATCTCTATGTCCATTTTTATATGTATTTTCATTGATTTGAATTTTTCAAATTTTTACACATAAAAGCAAATTCAGAACTATTATTTGTTGTTATTCTTATTTCTAGGTATAAAAGCAATAACAATAATGTATACATAACCCGTGCGCAAAAATGCTGTAGAGCGGTGTTATAGGTCGGCCAAGATAACTGAGCACCCAAAATGTCAAACCACCCCTCTCCCGCCCGCGTGGCGCCCTGCGTTAGCCTCGTGAGCCAATAGCGAGAGTCGAACGTCAGACTGAAATATAGCTGTAGACTTTGGATATTATAACTCTGCATTATTCAAAAAATATGGGCAACCGATAATTTGGGACAGGTATCACCATCTGTACTATGAAGATTGATTTTGATAGTTATTTTTGTTTGGTGCTTTTGATAGGTTATTTTGTTTATATTCTGATTGATTTCTGGTAAAGAATAGTTACTTTAGTACGATACACTGTGGATTTGATATAGTTTCATCACTGTGAGTGACCGTTTTCTCAGTGTGTAATTACTGCAAAACCACAATGTTTGTTGTTTTGCTTCGTAATGTTGTCATTTGATAATATCTTGTTAACACCATGAATAGGCGTATAAGTCCTACTCGAAATAAGTTAAATAATCTATTATGCAAAAATCAAAATCATTAGCTCGACGGACACGGCAACGTTGCGTTGCATCTTGTAAATATTGTCATTTTTGGCTAAGAACGACGTCGTGCTGTTCCTTCACTATTCCGTTTTTCTAATTGGATTTGTGAGTAACAATGAACAGCATAAGCAATCTTACAACTGAAGTACCACGAAAGTGACGGATGAAAAAGTATACCACATACAAAACATTTTGGGGATACCAATTAAGAGTTCTGCAGAGTTATAATAGCCAGAGTCTAGTACATAATCCAGTCAGATAATACAATGATCCTATTTATAATTTCAGATTGGGCCGCACATGTTTCCGCAACATAAAAGACAAGCGCGACTACCATGCGCACCGCAACCGTGCATCCTGGTTGTACCTCTCCCGTATATCGGCCACCAAGGAGTTTGCTTACATGAAAGCACTTTATGACAGAGATTTTCCAGTTCCGAAGCCTATTGATTTCAACAGGCATTGTGTTGTGATGCAGTTGGTGAGCGGAGGACCATTGTAAGTTTGACTTTGTCTCTTATATTGTATAATGTTTTAACAGTTATCGAAATTAAGATATTTATAGTTATCTGGACGAAAAATCTTACGAGATATATCAAGGTGTAGGTTTTGGTTTTTAGATTTCACATAAGGTTTTATTAAGGTTACACTAGTCGATCATTCTTCAATACAAACGTAGTCTAGCGATGACTCCACTGTTTGACGATGTACGTTCAAAATAAAAAAAAATTATATCAATTTGTCTCATCATTATCTAGCCCTGTATAAACAAAAAAGTAAATAAAATAAATATTTGAAAGTTGAAAGTTACGTTGAAAGTTATGAGCGTCAAAAGTTCCATATTTCAACACTAATTTTAAAGCAACTTTGGGCGGAAATAAATACCATAAGAAGAAGGAAAATTGCAAAACGGCCTCCATACAGGGATAGATTAGTAATTCAAAAATGCAAATAATTTTATTTTGAAAATATACATATTTTAGTCGTTTTTCTAGACTCCCAAAGGTCTGTTTATAAAATTTCGCGCGCTCGTTTTCGTCCTAAGTCATCATCCATTTCGATACAAATTTGCAAAAGTGCTAATTCGTACGCGAACTAGCTTCTTACTGCTCATCATAGCATCTATATCTTTCGCACGTGTTGTCGGATGAGATAGCATGCATTTTAACCTCGCGCACAGAATAGTTCGTGACGTCGACTAGGAGAACCTTAAGAGCTTTCAGATAAATGTAGTGTTAAAACAGTAATAATATATTTAATAAAAAATATTCCTACCATGTTTAAATTAATTATCAAAACGGACTATAACAGTACAGTAATATTCTAAATGTTTAGCTGTTGTACCACAAGGGTGCAACATAGGTTCACTGTAAACTGTGTTAATATATACGAAATGAGCTTTATCTTTTAATTAAAATATTTTGTTTCATCCTTCTATTTATAACAGTTCCTTGTTTCCATGTTTACAGGACCCACGTATCTTCAGTGGCGGACCCAGAAGCCTTGTATGATGACCTAATGAACCTGATAGTGCGCCTGGGCAACTGCGGCGTGATCCACGGCGATTTCAACGAGTTCAACATCATGATTGATGAGGAAAATCATCCCATTGTCATTGACTTCCCGCAAATGGTCTCAACCTCGCATCCTAATGCTGAGCTGTGAGTTCTTTTTGGTGTAAAATTATCAATTCAGCAAAAAGATTTTCATATTTATTTAACTTATTACTACATCGCCATAAGCGACGCTGCGGCGCTGGATTTATGTGTATAGTTAATGAAAGTCTGAAACGGCCAAGTCAGAGGCTTGAGGGGTTCCCAAAGGCGGCTTAATTAACTCTTGACACCAGAGGTGGCCACATCCTCACACGAAAAGAGATCGCCATTTGAAGCTATCTATACCGCGCAGGGTTACTGCTATGCCTGTGAACATGAGCCACTACAATCACACGCCATTTTAAATCAATCCTCTGCTAAACTTATCTAGCAGCTACCAGATTTGTTAGAGATTGTCACTTTCATGTAGATGGCCTTATCTTATTCACCTTACGGTCCCTTTTTAGAAATATCTAAAACCTCGTGAATGTTATGTTTATAATTAACAATCTTCATCAATATCTTTACTTAGTTTAGTTTTCATTTTCTATCTCTATTTTTTACAGTTACTTCGATCGCGATGTGCGTTGCGTCCGGGCGTTCTTCAAGAAACGCTTCGGGTACGAGAGCGACGATTACCCGAAGTTCAGTGACCTCGAGCGAGATGATGAGCTGGACGCGGAGATCGCTTGCTCCGGCTACAAGCGCACCAAGGATGTTGACAATGAACTGCTTGCGGTAACTTGAGCATGCTTCATCATATTCTTACCTTTACTTAGTCCTGCAGTAACTAGCCGCAAATCAACCGTTTGGAAAGCGGCTTTAGCCCACTTTGCAGGAGCTACTTTAACGCGGCGAAATCAGCCGTCCACGTCATTCTGGCATGGCTGTGGCTTCTCATCATGCAGTTCGGCAAAGTGATGTCGCTCCGCGAAGTGAAGTCCCATTACTACTATTAAGAAAATGGCTTTGTTTGACGTCTTGAAACTGTTACTCAATACTGTGTGTCAGTATTTCTGTGAAGCTTGATGTGTCATAATATGGCTTAGTTACTTCTAATTTTATGTTTGGGGACTGTTTAAGTCCCAATACAGTCCCCTGCGATACACTTAGCGAAATCGCTTGTTTTTTTTATAAAACTCGGCTGCTTTAGTTTAGGAATTATGAATATCAGAGACATTTGTGGTTTAATATATTGTTATTTTCTAGGAAATGGGTATTGGACTTCAAGTAAGTGATGATGAAGAGGAAACTGATGATGAAGAGGTAGAAGACAAGCAAAAGATGTCAGAGCAAGACCTTGATGAGCTAAGGAAAGAGGTAAAATTATCATTTGGTTTTCCTAGTTGTTTTCGTACCTAATTTTAGGGATCCGTACCAGAAGGGTCCAAACGTTTGTCCGTCGTCTGTCACAAAATTTTTGCTGAACCATTTTTTAACTTCCTATTGACCTATGAACTTGAAATTTGATGATAATGTTTATTATTATGTATATTTTACAAACAAATACTAATATATTCTTCATTTGGTACGGAACCCTAAATGTGCCAAGTCCGACACGCATTTGGCCGGTTTTTTTTTTCATTCATAAAGATTTTTCTCAGAGCGGTTTTACGGAATCTAAATTTATACACAATATAATATTTTTCTTTGTCACTAATCTAACATCAAACTTTTAGGTGGATGCCTCTATAGAAAATGACGAGCGCCCAATCCATCAGATCATAACAAAAACCGGAAACCTAACCATAGCAGATAAAGATAGCCCAAAAGAAGAAACAAAAAATGTAGAAGACGATGAAGAAATACCAACACTGGTAGATCCCACAGAAGATGGCAGCACACTAGACAAAAACTCTCAAAAGTACAGACTAGCTATGATCGAGAAAGCTTTATCAGACGTAAGATCAATGAGAACATTCACATCAGCAAGTACAATAGACCCAGAAGTACGGAAGCGGCAAATCAAGAAGAATCTAGAAATGAAACTGAAGAAAATGGAGCGGAAGAAGGCTGTCGTGAAAGGAGAAGCGAGTGCTGTCACCAGGTCTAGGAGAGATAATAAAGAAACTATTAGAGAGAGCCATGGGTTGTGGGGTTGGGATGAATAAAATTATTATATATTGTATTATTTAACTGTCGTTTTATTTGCTGATTTGGCAAAGACAACTCGCAACTAGTTTGGAGCATAAAGACGGAACCACACTTACGTGGCGCCTTGTGACGCAGTTGATTGGCTATAAAACTCGTTGCGTTATGACGTAAGCTGGAACAGAGTCGTTTGATTGGTGGATCCCGCGCCACGCCAGGCCACGACACGACACGACACGTAAGTTTCTTTCCGACTTAAATGTGTGGATTCCTTTTTTATGACGCAAAGAAAATTTGTTTTAAAGTTGATTGATCAATAGGTCGGAGTTTTGGCACACAGTTACGGCGAGATTCACCGACCAAACTTCGACTTGGGTCAGCGTATCGTACGAATATGAACATTATTGGTACCTACTTATATAAGGTTCATATTCGTCTTCAGGAAGTTTGTGATCTTGATCTGTTAAGTTCTCTATCTTGCCTTCCTAGTTTTTAGTAGTCTTCATTCTCTACTGTTGTCGGAAGCAAGATAGTCACTCGATCATTGGTATTCTTGACCCAGTTATGATTTCTCTTGTAAAGCAGTTGCAGATAAGTTTCTACGCAAAATATCTGGAAAAGAAAGATCAAATAAATAACCACAGAAGGAGACTACTTACATACAAATGATGCAAAGGTTTTCGAAATTCAGTCAGCAATGAGATTCTTCTTCCTTTCGCCTTTTGAATTTGCCACCCAAAGTTTGGGCACACTAAGGAAAATCCAAATCCGGCACAAGAACGTGGGGATTAAATTAAATTATTTTATTTCACAATCAAGATTGTCACAAGTAAAGAGAGGTCTATGCTCAGCAGTGGGCGAAGACGTGTTGTAGATGATGAAAAAAATCCCAAGTGATGGGATACGACTGGGCACGTCACTACTACGTATTACAAAACAAAGTCCCCCGCTGCCTCTGTCTGTCTGTTCACGATAAACTCAAAAACTACTGAACGGATTTTCTTGCAGTGTTCACCAATAGACATGTGATGTGTGATTCATGAGGAAGGTTTTTGGTGTACCTATAATTTGTTAAGGCCTTTTTTTATGTTTTCTAGGCTCGCGCTTGACCACAATCTCTGGGATCTCCTATTTTTCTTGACGGAGTGCCAGGGGCCACTTCCTCCCGTAAGCAGCTTCTCCTAGCTGCTCGGGAGCGTCTCAAGGATCTCTCCGCGCACGTTGCGATTTTGTTGTTGCGTATGTGTTTTGCCTTACCCAAGGTAACCTGGCTATGTCCCGAGGAGGTAACTATGTTCTTTTGATTGTGCTCTGAAATCAACGGTTGAGTCGATCCTGAATGTCTCCTTTAATGATGTGCAGTAGAGGCAGGCGACTCTTCCTGTCCGGTACGGGGGTCTTGGAGTGCGGTGCGTACGTGATGTAGGCCTGCCGGCTTTCTTGGCGTCGACACATGGGATGGCTGACCTCGTCTCTGATATTTTAGATTTCAATGGTGACAGGGCAAAAAAACTGTTTATGTTGGATGCCGGGTCCACTTGGTCTGTTCTCAGCATGGGGGCAGCAGGTCCTGACGCAACGCATGTTCAGCGCGCGTGGGATGACGTCACGCCTAGGCTGCTCTAGGCACGGATGTTGATGGGTTCCTCGGGGGCTGATTTAGCCAGACTCAGGGTTGTGTCGCAGTCGGATTCGGGGGCATGGTTGCACGCGCTTCCTTCGCCTCACCTGGGCACGTTGCTTGATGACGACTTTTTGCGGGTGGCGGTGGCCCTACGCCTGGGCTGCAAGGCGTGTGAACCCCACAAATGCACCTGCGGTTCCATGGTGGAAGCCGATGGCCATCATGCTTTGAATTGTCGTCGTTGCTCAGGGAGGTTCCCGCATCACCATGCGCTCAACGATATTGTGCGGAGGGCATTGGTTTCGGCAGATGTCCCTTGCGTGCTGGAACTTCCGGGTCTGTGTAGGGCTGATGGCAGAAGGCCGGATGGACTGACCACGGTGTTAATATGGGACGCAACTTGCGTCAGCACTGTTGCCGCCTACCACCTTGGTCGCACCGTCCTCTCGCCGTCAGCAGCGGCGGAAGACGCCGCTGAGAAGAAGAGGATGAAGTACGCACCTTTGGCAGGCCGTTACCATTTTGTGCCGATTGCCGTTAAGATCATGGGCGGTTGGGGCACTGAGGCCAAGAAGCTCATTCGTGAGATAGGGCACAAGCTCCGTGACAAAACGGGTGACTCCCGCTCTGGCTCGTTCTTGGTGCAAAGGTTAGCCATTGCCATCCAACGTGGCAATGCAGCAAGCGTTATGGGCACCTTTGCGTCGGGAACAGTGAGGGGCGGGTTCTTTATTAGACTAGTTATAAGACAACGCTGTATGATGTGTCTTTGTGACTGACATATAATTAAAAATAATTTATATTTATTGAAAAGCCCAAAAAATACTAATAAACAAAAAATACGTTATGTATCTACTCAACGAGCTCTAAACGACGATACCCCACTCAATGGGGCAGGCTATTTTTTTTTTTGCGTCTCCCTTTTTTTTGTATTGGAGCCCCCCATAAAACATATAAAAATATTTTTTGACAATTTGTATGGCTTTGGGTCAAATAAGATGCTGATACTGTGAAAATTTAAAGACTGTAGCTCCAAACGTTTGGCTGTAAAACCTGTGTTACAGACGACGGACAGACAGACGGACACGTGACTGACAGCAATAGGGCTCCGGAACCTTCGGGTACGGAAAAAACGTTTTCTGTAGTGGATCAGGGCCTATTGGGGATACCATTGTTAAAAAAAACGCGGCTTGTTCTCTACCTCTAGGGTGGTGTAGAATAGAGAATTAAAAAAAAAATTGCGTAAGATATCGCAGTACCAGCTATTATGCTAAAATAGGCTAATAATTTGTAATATATGAATAAATAGATATTTGCTTATTTTTTAATTTGTACTATTCAAATGTCTAAACCGTTTTGTGAGATCTTTTGAATTTTTTGAGATTTTCATGAAAATATGTTTTTCTCCATAGTTACAAAAAAATCTTTAAAAATTCATTACATTGAATTAATAACCAAAACGAAAAGTTCATTGTAAAGAAAGAACATTATTTCATTGTATTTGATAGTAAATTTCATTTCCGCAATTTTTTTTTTTAAATTACTCCTTCAGTTTTTGTTGATTCCTAAGTCCTCTACGCTTACATTTCGACCTACCGTGCGCCGTCGTCGCAACGTCGCATTTTTGTTGTGTGTATGGTAGATGATATATACTTATTTTAAGAAAAAACATGTAAGCTTATTTTGAGTTTTTACCTGTGTAATGTAATTTAATGTATCTTGTTAAAATATGGGCTGGAATTGTCTGAATTAAATAAATAAATAAAATAAAATAAAAAAAAATTATTATGCTTTACTGAAGCCGGGGCGGATCACTAGTTGATTTTAATAATGAGGAACAGTAGGTAAGTAAGTCGTGCGACTAGCTGACACAATCGGTGCAAGCAAATTTTATCTGGGAGCGGATTTAGCTTCATTTCGGCCAAAGCTTTATTAGTCAGTCCTTCACCACTTTTTACCTTTTTTCCGTAGCGAGTGTAGCCATCTAACCTGAACGTGAAGCCGAACACGCTGGTAGATATTTTAGATTCGAACACCGTCACGTAGTTGTCTTCGCTAATAAACGGATAGTTTCGTAGCTCATAGCGTCCCGCTTGGACGGGACATTTCATTCTGTAAAAATACTTAAATCAAGCGTAATTCTAAAGTTTGGAGCATAAAGACGGAACCACACTTACGTGGCGTGGCGTGTCGTGGCGCCTTCTGACGCAGTTGATTGGCTACAAAACTCGTTGCGTTATGACGTAGGCTGGAACAGAGTCGTTTGATTGGTGGATCCCGCGCCACGCCACGCCACGACACGTAAGTGTGGCTCCGACTTTAGTCGAGCGAGAAAATATTTGCATTAAAGCTATAATCGAATAGGCTAATTTTTATGACTTATTTTCAAAGTTCAATCAAATCAATTACGCCTATCGCTATCGCAGTCCACTTCTGCAACCGACTCCGACTTCCGCAAGTGGTCTGTCCCAGTTCACTTTATTTAATGACCTCACTATTTTGTATTAGATAGGTACCTATAGTGGATCTACTGTAAAGGATAGAAAAATATTCTCACCTTGGAATAGTAAAATTGAAGAGCGTGCTGTACAAGCTCTGTTCACTCTCGTTTGGGCTGCAGCCTTTATTCACTACGTAGAATGATTTGAAGAAATCGCATGAGTCAATATTACGAATATCCACGCACTTCTGCATAGTCGCCTTGAAAAAAAGACATTTGCTAGCAGTGTAAGCAAGGAAGAGGCGTAGTGTGAATCGGTCCTGCACAAAGAGGAGCCACCTGGTGAATATCGCGGGATTTCGCTGGATGAGGGATGCATAAGACCCACCAGACCGATTGTTGTGATCTTCGTGAAAGCGAAGGTATTTCCAGCAATGGTGGTGTTGTGTTGCGAGAGAACTTTGATGAGGGCAGACGGCACTACGGCTGTAGCCGTACATCTACGTCAGTTTAGTGTTACGGACACTAATCTGACGTAGATGTGCACACTTGTTATCTAGTGACTACGTCCGTCTTTAGCCCCAATGAATAAAGGGACCTCCGGTCTTACCTTTATCTTCCAGCCATTACTAATGTCTTCAGAAATAGTTATGATACCACTCAATTTCGAATCGTAAGTCAATTTTGAAATACTAAGCTCGGACACTTTCCCGATGGTTTCCTGCGGTTCGTAGCAGGGCCCAACGCGTGTTACCAACAAATGTGTCGGCGCTCGGGTACTATGTATCGTAATGAAATAGGAAATTAAGAGGAATGATTGAACAAAAATTTTTGGCTTTGATTCGAAACCCATGGTTGAGTTGAGGTACAATCGTAGAATCGCGTAATTATATAAACAAATACCTACTCTATGTGTGCAATTCATTTTTAATGTCTTTATAATGAAAGAGTCACTGTTGTGATTACAAAAGTTGATTGATGGATTTAATAGCATAACAATATAACGATAACATCAGATTCAGAGGATATCCAATCTCATCTGCTTTGTGATTAGGAATGTAGAAAGAACATTCCACTGTGTGTGCGATGTGGCAACATTTCAGTGAGACAATATAACAAGACTGAATTTGTTGTCTTGCCCGTCTTTCTACGGGATCTTAGTAGAGATTTCGCATAGACGAGCGGTGGTTATTAAAAAGAAAGAAAAATATTTATTTGTGACCCGCACAGGAGAAACGAGAACCCCTGAACAGTGGCAAAAAAAACCGCCCGAAGCAGTTTCTGTGGCAGGTACAAACGCAAAATACAAACAATAAGAAATACCTTTTGAGGTACCGTACTCTAAAAATTAAAATAAATAACCCAGTGCGAGACCAAAAACCCTAACCATAACGAATAATCGCCTTGAAATATGAAATGTATCTCTTTTAGAGTAGCTCACGTAAATTCCATCGGGTGGCGTTAGTTATAGAAATATATTATTAGTTTTTTTTCTAAATTGTATACCCATATTTTATTTGGTGATCTGCCTTTGAACTAACCACTAGGCTTTTCGCACCTAGTGGTTAGTTCAAAGGCAGGTCTTGCTTTATATAGTCTGCGGTTGGATCTTACATATGAATGACTTGAACTTGACGGTGACAGATGGTAAACAACAACAAACTTAACCTAAAATTGTATTGAATAAATTTTGCAGTAAAAAGTTTTTAAATAGAATAATTGAAAACAGAAAATCCATCAAAATGTCTCAAGAAGATAGTAAAATCGATGTTATAAAGGTTTGTAAAGTTCAGTTACGTAAAATTGTTGTAATCACATTTCGCCAAAATTTCGCAGAATTTATGAAAAAGAAAATTTACACAAGGCTAAAATATGAGCGTATTACTATTATTTAATTATTTTTAGAAAAGAAGAAAGGAAGCCACATTCATAGCCAGTGAATTAGACAACAATGAACCAGTAGACAATATTATTGATTATTTAGAACAAAATCACAAGAAAAAGAATAATGTTTATACATTGTACAGTCAAACTGTGAGACAGAGGCGGACCACAGCCGGCAGGTACCGAGATAACAAACATTTCCTACTGGTTGGACATCCCTTGAACGTGTTCAGCGACGATTGGGACGGAGGCCTTAACTCAGGTTACTTTGAAACATTTTCTCACAAGAGTCTGCTGCCTAAAATGATATCGCTGATTAAAAATATTGATAAGAAAGATCCAGTAACAGAGTATATGAAGAAGAAAATGGTATGGCAGGACACTATGCAGGATTATAAGAGAATTATGAGTAAGTCAATATAATTATCTCAATTTGTTTCTTTCAAAAATAAACTCAGTTTCAAGGGATAATACATAAACACCATATAGTTTAACCTTGGGATCCCCAAGCGGGACCGAACACAATGTATCCTCCAGCGCCAAGCTATAAATTTAAAATGAATATATAGTATACAGTAGTGATGAGGGTAATTGAATTATCGATAAATGTTATTTGCATGGCTTTTTTATAAATATACCAGATTTTTTTTTTTTTAATTTCTTATTGTCTCGAGTATAATGATGTATTTCTATAACTAGATAAATAAAAATAATGACTTACATATTTCCATATCTTGTTTTATTAACAAAAGTTGTGATAAGAAAAAGTAGAATACACTATAGATAATAACAAAATAGATAACATAACTCAATTCAACCATAAGAAGTTGGCTACATCCCTATTGCCTTCTGACATCATCCATTTGTCTTCATATCAAGACCGTGGCGCCCGGAGCACGTCAAAGTCCAATTATTATAAGGCATGTGCATGTTCAGATTTCTCACATTTTTTTTGTATATTCAATGTTTAAGCTAAACACACATTAATATTATTATCGATTTTGCACATTCGTTTCTGGATACGGCGCATCGCATTCAAAGTAAGAACGCAGTTTTTGGTATGTTCTGTATTCTGGGATATCATACTAATTTCGAAGGCGCCTACTTACGCCGATCTTATTAGGTTATTGAGCGAAAGTATGTACTTTATTTTTTGTTACCGCTAAATAATTTACACTAATCTCAAAATCTTTATCTGATGTACTCTCGTATTTATCGGATTTAGCTTCCAAATCCACACCTTGTAGGATTTTTAAAAGTTCTTCAGAACTTAATTCATTAGGCTTCACTCATTTTTTTATATCGATGACAATCCACAACTGCGCTGCACGATCTAATGCACAAGTTTAGGGTTTTAGGCAATAGTAAAAATACGCATAAAGCATTTTTTCACGTATTTTAATGTAATAAACGTTATGATTAGATATTGTCTTTTAATAAAGACGTGGCGTGGAGGGCACGGAAACGATTGTCTTCTATGGAAGACTGGCGCTCAAAAGTTTAAAGCTGCTTTTTTGTGCTTTTACTTTTGAGTCCACCTTTTTAATGTTTTCACTATTAATTAACAATGTTGTTTTTGTCAAGTATTAAAACTACAAAGTTAATATTTTGTACAAAATTTTATCTCTCCAGGTCGTATGAGCAAGAAACGTAAATATGAATGGATAAATGACGAAGTGTTATACTGTCCAAAACAACTGGTTGATATAGCAGCCTATTATGAACAGAACCCTGATCCATACTTCGAGAGCAACTATAACTGGTACTATGCCGGCCATGGAAACATGTTGATGATAAGTTTAAATGGTCTGGACTATTTGGTACACAGTGAATTTAGTTGCATGTGTAAGTAGTCTTTTATGGTCTGTGTATGAATCTATGATCAAATTAGAAACATCTGAGCTTGATAAAATAACCAAAAATCCCCAATTTGTTTTTGCTGGCATTTAAGTAAACAAAAAATGAAATAAATATTTATGTTCAAAAGTGAAATCTAAACAGTACAAATTGTTTTTGTCAAAACAGTTCATTTTTTTTCTAGTTTATTTCTGAATATTAATTCCTTTTATTTACGAATATATATATACTTATGTCTCGAAACACTCAATGAGCACTCTGAGCTTCATTAATTTAATAGCTTAAGTGTATTTTTTTAGATATTCACCACTTCATGAGGTACAATTTGTTGATAGAACACGACACTGTGGTAAAGTTTGATTGTGGAGAAGACCTCAACATCCTTGAAACAATATCATCACAAAATATCATAGCATTGAGAACTAAAAATAAAATCTTTGTATTGAAAATACAAGAAACTGATGGTACCATACAAATAGAAAAACTTAAGGAAATGGAATCAACATTGCCTTTTACTGGTATATCTTTTGATGAGTATCATAAGAACATTATGTATGTAACTACTTTAGACTACCAGCTGACAATCGTCAACATAGACAGAATGACTGGACGAAGTAGACAATTACGAGGAAACGTTACAAGTCTGATAGACAACTGGAACACGGTAATTGGCTCTGATAGAGGTTATTTTACACATATCTCGAAAAGTTCCATTACTCTCTATGATAAGAGAACTAACTCTGCTTTCCAACGTTGGAAGAACCTGAGAAGAATCACAGACGATGTGACATGCAATGACATTAGTGTCGCTAGCCATGCCACAGACAAACGCTTACTGTACTTCGGGACCGATCATCATCTTTTTCTTATGGACTTGCGGTACAACAAAAAAGAAAAAAACAAGCTTAAAGTTGTACAAAGATGGACGCACGGTATGCAGTGCTTACCCACTTATATGTCAGTCTGTAAATTTGATTTTAACAAAGAGCTGGTTACTTTGAGCAGTCAGTGGTGTGAGGATCTATGTGTGGTCAGTAACCATGCAGACAGATTGACCAGGCATACAGATATCAGCAGTGTTACCATCCCATATCGCCCACCAAGTATTTTACAGGTTTTAAATGAGGCCAGGGAGAAAATGCTTTGCTGTGACTTGAATAATCCTATCGAAAATAGACTAAGTACTTCAATTACTGGATTATTAGTATTAGAACAAGATGATAAATATAACTTACTCATGTTAAACTCACTTGGCGATGTTTCATATCACACTTTATGTCCTCAATACATGACCGCTTTTTTTGACGACACCAGCACAGAACTTCTAAGTGAATGGAGTAAAGCCTATAAGAGAGAACCAAAAGACTTGGAAGTATCATCTATTGAAGATATCAGTAACATTTGGAAGAAGTTGAAGAGGATACCCAATAACTTTAAATTAGGTGAAAATAAGTTTCACAGGAAAGAGGGCAAGTTTAGTGAAAAGGAAATATATGACGCTTTTGAAAATGAAGAGGTCGAATCAGGACTCCTGGAAATATGGCCCAACCCCAAGACTGGTTTTGAGGATACTCAGGACGAATCCTCCTTCAACTTATTTTTCAGTATCGACGACAGTTAAATAAAACAATAATTTTATTTATAAACAACTATATTTCCTACCTATATGACTGAGTTTTTACAAACAATCTTGCATCCATCAAATCAACGTACAAACATATTCACAATAAAATTAATTCATCAATTGACGACGTGACTTTATACTTGCGTATGCGCCGGTAAGTACAAGTAGTGACAAGTTTAAGGCTACGTCGTCTTAAAAACCAGTTGGGAACTATCAACCATTCATACTAACAATTTACTTGGTGTTGCGTGAAGCAAAGTCTACTTACAATGCATGTAAATGCAGAGTTGTTAAAGCTTAGCTTTTTAACAAAAGAACATCAGTAGGTATCCCGCAGAGGTATTCATTCAGTCTTCGGGTACGTCGTCGAAAACTGAAAAAATAAGCAGACGGTTGATAACTCTCAACTAGAGGTAACAAATAATAAGAGGCCCTAGACAAGTGACATTCTATCCATCGATATTTTAAAAGTATGTTACGCTCTAGATTTGGCGATCCGAACACTCTGTCTGTTCTACTGAACTGTTTGGACGACGTTTTGTTCGCGAGTAAACTAAACTCTATTAGCGATCTAGTGCTGCATGTTTTAATAGTTTGATTAGACAACATAAATATTTTAGCGCTGCAGCGAACTTTAGTTCTAAGTCTCCAGAATTTAAACAATTATTTTTTCATTAATGTTCTTGTCTATCGATAGAATGTATGTCAATGATTCTATCAATGAAAGAATAGCGACACCGATTAGATAAATGCCGAAAATGTATGGGAATGTCAAATACAATCAAAATGTCACGTTATCAATCCCTTACATTTTGTCGTTTCGACCATCGCCATCGCTGACATCGAATGACACTTGTCTATGGCCTAAGGACAACCATAGGGATCATTTCATTATTTAATTTCAGCCTGTTCTGTCTCACTGCAGAGCAAAGGCCTTCCTTAATTAGTTCACATTTGATTGTAGCAAACCATTTAAATAATACAAAGAAGAACAGTAATCCACCAATCTTTTTGGCTGGGCTGAACGTAGCTTTGCATGGTGCACTGCTGTTTTAGTATGAGATTTACTACCGCGCATTTGTAGCCAACTTCAGACCGGTCAAAAATATTGGGGATTACTTTAACAAGGACAACAAGGGGGGATCATTTCTTAATATAAATTAGCCCATCCTGTCTTACTGCAGAATAAAAGGCCTTCCTTCATTCGTTCACATTTGATTATAGCATGCCATAAACCATATAAATATAAAAAAAGATAAACATAGGAACTTTCTTAATTTGCTTGCCAGCTTTTACCATCAAATAAAAAAGAAATGAAGGATATTTATACAGGTGACGAAATGACGACTAAGGCGCTGTCCATACAACGCGATCATCGTACGAACACGCACAAATAAGCGCGACGGTCGAGTGTACGCGCGATAATCGCGTTGTATTAGGACAGAGGCTTATACAGAGAAATATTGAAGAATACAAATGCTGTTCCGACCCCAAATAGATTGGAATATAGGGAGAGTGAGGATTTACAGATGAAAAAAATAATAAAGTGGGTTGAGGAACATTTTACAGAAAACAAGTATATTTTAAAACGAAAATATTATAACAATTAATACAATAAGAATACCAATTTAATTCACTAGATCAAATAACATATTATAATTAGCTACAAAGAGTAAAATATGTGAATTTGGTGTCTTTTAATAAGTGTACAAATTCAATATATTTAACAGTTTTTTCTCAAACATGCTAGGAAATTTGAGCATTATTTTGACAACCTACTTCGTGATAAATCGAAATTGCTGTACTAGCTAAATACATGGGAGTAGCGGCCGGCAAAAGTTGTATGGTTTAGCGGCCAAATAAATTACATAGTAAACTCCTATCTGTCGTGTAATTTAAAAATGGAACGATCTTTTACTCCGAAACATGGCAACCAAGGAGGTTACTTATCCAAGGTTTTATTTAAATTTCGAACTGGCTTGCATATAGAAAGCCTGGAAAGAGGAAGTGCTGGCAGGGTTTTTGGCCAAGCATATTCATTCCGAAAGTCTGTAATCAAATCTTGCAATTTGGGTGGGGTAGGGTAGGTAGAGTTGACGGGAGCGAAGCCGCCGATAAAGCTAGTCTTTTTATTCTTTTTTTTATTGATTGGCTCGTGCTTGACCACTATCTTACCTGATGGTAAGCGATGTTGTGGTCGATGATACAGCACGCTTGCCTCGAAGAAACCTATTTACGTTTAATAGCTTGTTTCGGATATATTCTCAGTGTTCTTCTGTCAGCTATCAACTTTTCGATCGAAGTATGCTTGCTCAAACCCCTTCCAAGCGAGTGGAAGTTCTATATGTCCAGGCTCACGGTGTTACCTACCTATCCTCTAGCCGCTGTCCGCTAGCGCCGGGTGAAGGTCCGCAGCCAGCTCCTAGTGAGCGGCTGGTCGGGCCCCTTGTTCTCGCGCTCCTTCTCCTCCAGCTGCTCCATGAGCTTGCGCTGGTTCTCGCGGAAGGCGGCGATGGGATCGTCGAACTGGCTGTAGTACGTCAGCACTTCGCGGACGTCGATCACGTCTGACATTGCTATCGCTGTGGAAGGGTAGTTTGTCATTACGATTGTGTTCCTCAAAGATAGGTAGGGCTGTATAGAAAGTAACATCTCGGCGGCCGTTAGAGTCAAAGTCAGTTAATTGAAATCAATGATTTGAGTTTCAAAGCACTTGAGAAAATCGAAGCGAAGCGAAGCATCGGTTAAAAAAGTACATGGCATATTGATATTGTTCCAAGATAAAGCAACGCCATCAATAAAATTGACGAGAGGGGAAAGTACTAGCAGCGCCATCTCGTAACGAATAGCAGCATTAGTCTTCTCGAAAGTTCATGTCACCTAAGACTTTTTAAGCCGAACATTCTGGAAGATTCTCGACGTGTCTAGAACAGTATGGCATGTTCCAGAAATGTCTTCCATGCTACATAAAGGGGGGTCGGGGTCATGGGATAGTTTCGATTTGGAATCGATACAGAGCGGTCAAGAAGCGAAATAGTGCGAAGTAATAAAAATATTTAAGAAGTGTTTTGGTTATAAAGTCTGATTAATTAAAGTGTTCTGTTTGAATAATTTATCCCTGAGCCCCAGCTCGTAACAATATTGATCCCTATTTCCACAGCGTAAAGTCGAATCGAAGCCGTGCTTTAAATTTGCTTGCATTACGTGGTGGATATAGGCTTCTAAGGGTCAATATGCTATGTATATTTTTAGATTAATGCTCTGCTTCTATTCGACTCTTGTCTCAATGTGCTTTGACCCTTATGAGGTATGTAATACGGTGCAACCACTAAACCATTGAGGGCTATAAAGCAAAATAATCTTACAAAAATTGACATTTTATTTTATAAAGTGTTTGTGCCATCTTAACGTCGGCTGGATACCGCATGCAAGATATTTTTAACCGACTTCAAAACTACTATCAATTATTCAACTGAATGTCTTTTCAGCGATATTTTCAAAATTGTTAACCGACTTTGCTGATTCTTTTTAATTATTTCACAAGCAACGCTACTGATATAATAGATATGATAGTGGTCTTACTCTGTAGCAGGTTGGCAAGGTCCAGGAGTGCGGTGTCTTCGTCTGCGCCCTTCCACTTCTTGAGAATCAGAGAGTTCTGCGGGTGGAACTTTGTAGCTTGCTTGTTCCAGTCGATAACTATTACCTGGAATTGCAACACGTACTTGAAACATATAATCAATTTTATCTTACCCCCGGATTCTGGAAAGAAATTACTGACCTGCCACAAAATTCAAGTGATGCAATTAGCTGATGAATATTCATTCAACCAAACGCTAACGCGCGATTAACAATTACTCAAAACGTTAGCTTTTCGAATATTTTGTTTTAGAAACTGAGCCTAACATCTTATAAAAATCGGTCATCAGGTAGTTATATGTATATAAAATCACAATAGTTAAAATAATCGTTGTGATGAGCCATTAGACATTAAGTAACTCATTGATGCTCGCTGGACTGCTGGGGGTCACGTAGTTGTAGATATTGAACGTCACAAAAATATACCTTCGAAAGATCCCGATTAAGTCCTTCCAGATTCTTCACATGGACGCCATCAATGAAGTGCGTGGAGTCTCTGAAGAGTCTGTATGTAATGAACTTGTTTTCGGGATCCAGTTTGTCGAGCACCGGCCATATCATGAAGGCATTTTCCGAGGTGAAGATCACCACCTCGTAGTTTGAACTGGCGACCGTTTGTAGGAACTGGTCGACACCTGGACGCTTCTTGAATCTGGTGATGTAAGGAACAAATCATGATTATCCTATGTTTAGCACAGTATTTTGCACAGAGAGACTGTCTATCTGGACACCACAATCCAGTTAATGAGTAACGCGACACCCAAAATACCGGCGCACGAATGTGAACGGCGTAGCGCGGTTCTCAATGGTAGACAAATCTTTTGCAAGTTGTAATAAAGTTGAAAATAAATAAATAAAATTTCCATTTAGGATTACTCGAAATTTTGGAGTCTGATCATCAATAAGGTAAGGCATTAAGTCCGCCTCTGTACCTTTTTGTGCATGAAGTATTAAATAAATAAATAAATAACTTACTTATTTTGGACTTAATTGTAATAATTTGAAAATTGATATTTATTTGGTAGGGAAAACCGAGCTTGTCTCTTCCTTCTCTATAGGTAAGAATGAAGAACATACCTCCATCCGGTCTGGTACGACCAGTCGGGATGTACTAGGACGTCAGTAAACTCTAGCACCAACGTGTAAGTGGGCTGGTACGGAGGCGGCAGCGGGTCAGGCAGCAACTTCTCACGGGACGGCTCTTTTATCATCTGCAGAACAGTAACATGGTTACCATCAATAGCCTATTAATGTTCCCACTGCTGGCATCCACCGCGTGGTGGATGATGCGATCCACCACGCGGGCCCAGTGCGGGTTGGTGGATATCACATGTCTTCAAATTTTTGTTTCTAAGACGGTTTCTGCACGATGTTTTCCGTCACTGTTTTGAGCTTTCAAAACGTGACAAAGTGATGATAAAAGAAAAGTGGTGATAAAATAATTTACACAAAGTAGAGCGCCTGCTTGGGTTGCGGCCAGTACCACTGGGACACCACAGCTCTCCCATAGTTATACCATAGTATAAATATTACACAAGAAGATATTTTCGTACATTGTAGTCATACTGTTCTTAGTACGATCGCTAGATGGCACCGACTACTGGCTTGTTGGTAAAATAGTCACTTTATAATTAGTAGCCGTTTAGCAACCATGCCAAAAGTTGCCCCTGCAGACACAGGAGTGCGGCTGGCGCAAGGCCTATTATGTAGTAACAGCTCCCTCCTTAAACAGTTTCCCCAATAATACATACTTAATTATACTAACTAATATAATATATACTTCGTGTAGTCGTGACCACATCTAGCAAGAAGAAAATGAAACACATATATAAAAAAAAACTCATCGAACCTCGGACCTTATGCTCAGTAGTAGCACTTGCAACCCCTAAATTAACGCGCCCTAAAATCCTACCTTTTCATAAAAGGTGAGTTCCTTCCACGTGCGCCGCAGGTACTGTAACACGACAGGCATGTCGGAGAATTCGTCCTCCAGGATCTCCCCGTTGTCGCCGCGGCGGGGCGCGCCCATCTCCACTACTAGGCAGCTGCCCATCACCGTCATGGCGCCGCCGAATACTGCGAAACTGTTATCAGGAGATATTTTAATATAGAACTCTTTCTCTAAGTGCGAAAAGAGGAATCTACTGTTCGCTTTTAGCAGCTTTTCACCCCTGAATGATTTACAATGATTTAAGTCTTATATTCTTAATAACTGTCATTATCACCTTTGACTAGTAAATTAAAACCTCACAAAATTTTAAAACATCTCTTTTATGAACCCCAAATGACAGTCAAACTTAGACGCTTTCCTCACTGGGTCATTGCATTTTCGGATCTGAAACGATTCAGTCAAATGGTGCCTGAATTCAAGAAGAGTGGTAATTTATTTTCATTTTGCATACAAATTTCACTGCTGTTTTAGGATTTTGAGGTTACAAGAAGCAAGGTGCAACCTTTGATCACTTTTTTTTCTATTGACAGCTAAAATTTTTTAATTTGCTCCAATATTATTACCCCCGTGTACCCCTATAGAACCTACAAGGACACTTTAGCTCTAAGGTTAATTAACATCTATTAATAACATAGTATAATGAAAATAAATTGATATGAATATTACCTCCAAGAAACTCTAGAAGTCTAGAATATAAGAGCAGTCTGAAAGTATTTAAAAAACGATTGTGTTATTTTTTTCTAGACATACCCCATCTTCATCCGTCTCCAACTCTTCTCGTTCTCTTCTGTCTTCTCCTTACTCTCTTGCTCAAACTTCTCCTGTTCCTGCTTAATAGCTTGAGCATCTTCTGTGGACAGCGGTGACTGTGGGAAAAAGCGGCCCAAGATATCTGGTTTCTCAATATCTTTTTTATTATCTGAAAGAAAGGTTTTTAAATCATTGAAACTATTTATGCCGACACCAATCTAGCTAAGGGGTATCAATCTTGTATCCATGTAAAACACTGATAATTAGGTTAGAATCCGGTTAAACTGGAAGCCCAATTTGGGAAAAGGCTAGGCAGATTGTATATTTTTTTTATTATTGATGGGCACACTTGATCACTATTTTCTCACCGGAAAGCGATGTTGTGGTTGGCAATAAAGCACGCTATTGATTATAGTAATAATAATAAAATAAAAATGTTTATTTGCACCTTCAAAATTTAACATAAAGGAACAATAAAATAGGCAGAAAGGTACAATATTTAACATGTTAAGAGTTTTATTTGCCCAGATACTAAACTACTACCTAAATCATCTTCTCTTTCCCCGAAAACCCCTATATTGCGATTTCGGTATGCGATGGTAAGCTTATAAAATGAAAGTGAGATGGGGCAACAAAACCATGTGATATGGATCTATTGATCTCTTACATCAGAAATAATTTGTTCCATTTTATAAAACAACCAAGCGTTTTTGAAGTTTTTACGCAAGATATACAATTTTGGTTAACTTTTCTGATAAGTATTCTTTAATCTTATAGGTTTGTATCAATAAAATAGTTTTAAATCACACGTTTTAATGATTTATGAAAATACTTTAATGTTAACAGCAATTGATGTTATTGTCCGAAATACTTTAAATTATTTTTATTCTGTACAACCCTCTACACATTTCCTTGAAAGAACATTTTTGATTCAACATTTGCCGGGTGTAAAGGAGAACATTGGATACTAACCTATATTTTTTGTACTGTACAATTTGGGCGCGTTGGCGGAAAGTAACCATATATTCTGCCTTACAAAATTATTTGACTGCAGACTTGCTACCTTACAACACGCAGTTCTTGTTAGAAAAAGCACTTTTCTGAGAGACATTATTTCATTTGAAATTGATTTAAAAAATCACATTCACAACAAATGAAGAAACGTCATTGAACTGTCATATATTTTTATGTGAAGTGATGCCATTGAAAAAATTAAAACTTAATTTTGTTACTATATATAAGTTAGGCTTAGCACGCACTGCGGATTTTATCCGCGCGAGTTTTTCCCGCTTATTCTGAAATTGTATGAAGCTGCACGAATTGCGGCAAGAAAGCTGTGTTTTGCCACAGAATCCACCGCACCGCGGTGCGGATTAAATTCTCGCGAATATTTTGAGCTCTTTGAACACGTAAAAAGACATACCTAAATCGAGCGGAATCTTATCCGCAGTGCGTGTTAGTAACTAAGTTATATTCAGTACGTGGACAAAAATTCGCACGAATAAAAGCCGCGTAACTAAAAATTGCAATGCGTGTTCAGCTATAGAAATTGGCAAATTTTCACACTGCTGTAAGCGGCTCAGTCCGGAATATTAATTATCAGTGAATGCTTATTGCAAATGCAAAGCATTCCATTCGCTAAAATAACATTTTTGACTTAAGATCGAGTGGCATGTGGGAACGCCATGTTTATCTGTTAGCGTTTTGACAGTAATTTTCACTGGAACGTGATATTGTGAATTTTGAAAAATAAAATTGAACCTACGAAAAAGTACACAAAATCACAAAATTGGAAATTCTTTACAATGCTAAATGAAAAGAATAGTGATTAATAAATAAAACGATGTCATCAACAAGCAAGCAATCCTCTTTGATGAATTTTATCAAGAAAACTGCAGGAAATTCGAGTTCAAACAATACAAGTTCAAGGTAGAAAAATAATAACTTTTTTAGGATACCGTTAATTCTCTTCATCGGTTTTGTTATTCAGGTGATATTTAGTAAAAAAACATTATTTTATATTAATTCCTTACAGATTAGATAAAGTTACAAAGTTTAATGTTTGTTATTGATTGGCTTTTTGTTCGTTGTTCAGAAGAACCGCCGAGAACTAATGAAGTAAATAATATTAAAATAAACTATCTAAACACTGGTAATGTATCCACAAAATTAATTTCACAACCTTGCTTTTGTGAGTCATCCTCAAACATCGGTCAATGGGTTGTCTTAGGCTCATCAGCTGTTGTCAGACAATACAATCATTATTATCAATGTTATGGCGAAGATAGAGATAGGGATACACTATCTCTTCCTCTCATTCCTTCTCCAGACATGCTCTGCAAACAAACCTATGTAATGCTCATCAGTTCTCACCAAACTTCCAGGCCCTCCTGAAGTTGGCTGCAATGGCTGCACAGGAATAAATCTCATACTAAAACAACACTGATCCGTGACTTGCGCTTCCGAATGCCAACTTCAGGGCAGCCTAGAAGTTAGGCGAGAACTACCCGTAAACCTGTTTCAAATAACATGTAAACATGTTTTAAGCAGAACATAACACAGGAAATGCTAGTTTTGAGTCCAGTGAGTTTGTAAAATTTTTTTACTACAAGCAAAGCTTCTGTGTAAGCATTTAATAATATTATATCATGACTTTTTAATTTAATATTAAATTTAAAATAATTTAGTTTTAAATTTAATTAAATTTTTGTTTACAGTGGAAGCAAAAATGAGCAGGTCTCAGAGAAGAAATCCAGATTTGTATTTAAATCAAAATCCTCAAGTACTACAGCTAACTGTACGTATTATTCTTGTTGTCTTAACTTTTTTACTAATATTACTTAAAATATGCCTGCACTCCTGCAGGCCATTCTGGGCACAATTTTAGAATAACACTGGATAGTATTTATAATAATGTTTCATTCTGAATTTTCAGTTACACCCCCATTTAAAAAGACTGCAGATGAGCGACCACAGACAACGGTAGGTATACTTTGTTGAAAATATGTTTTTGCCTTTTACAAATGTAATTGGCCTTTGGCCGTATTATGTTAAAGTAAAATATAAAAATCACTCTTATATGGTTTGATTATTTTTACTAGATTTCTGGCTTCTGTTCCTCATTAGATTATATTCCATGCTCAAAAAAATATGATTTTTGATTAAGCATAAGCATGAAATTGTTTTGCTAGGACAGCAACACTAGCTGGAATTAGCAAATTAGTCGCATAATAAGTAACTTACAAGATTTTATTTTCACCCATTCCTGTGTGTAATCAAAGCTTGCGCTTAAACTTGACCCACTTCTCGGTATTCAATTAAGCTGACATGCTCACATTTGTTTAGTTTAGTATAGATCTTTAAAAAAAATATCCAAAATGTTGTTATTATATTACAAATCAAATAATTCTGCATTGTATTTCAGACCTCAAAAACTGCAAATGTTTATCAAGCGTCACATCCACTCCTGCCTGCTCATAAAGTGAATAAAGTTACACACAATGGAGTCAGTCCACTCATAAACAACAATAAGACCAGAGATGATAATCAAAGTAATGACATGTTTGAAATGGATGTGGTAAGTTGTCTTTACTCCAGTTTCTAGGACAAAATTTACCTGACATGTAAAATTAATCAGACAAATTTTTAAATGCATGTTAGCAGCTGTGATTGGTTGAATGACTTTTCAGCCACTTGATTTGTATTTAATTTGTGAGGCATCAGTAATCTTATGAACACTTGCATTATGAAAAAGTTCCCCTCCACTAGCACTGACTGGCTCAAAGCTTTTTACATGTTTTTATTTTGTTTCTCCTACCCCCTGTTTCAGTGTGTAATCAAAGCTTGCAAGTGAAATTTCCCCTGGTTTGATTAAGCAATGCAATTCCAATATAAAAGTTTCATGCTTTTCTTATTTTTATAAAACTTTGCTCCAGAATGGCCAGGTAGGGCTCTGTAAGTTTCTTCAATTTAATCTAAAAGATGGTGCTGTAAGATTTTTCTACCCTCCAAGAGATGGCGCTACCTTGTCTTGTTACAATAGTTTATTTTATAGCCAATAATTTCAGGATGATCTTCAAGAATTCCCATCAGCATTTAAAACCCGAACACCAGAAAAACGAAATAGATCAATTAGGATAAGTTCAACGCCTACTCCACCAAAGACTAAACATGGGACTGAAGAGAAGAATAAGAAGATTCTGAAAACTCCTGAGAAACCGCGTCCCAAAGACAAGGATCCTTTGAAGAATATAATGGTGGGCGAGTCCATAGCAGGGTTCTTGGAGACTGTGGCCAAACATCCTGCGATGATGAACAATAAGGTAAGCAAGGTTATGTAAAATCTAGTTGGCACATCACAGATTACCTCCCTATAGATTCCGCATAGAAGACAACTTACGCGCACCACACATCAGTCTATTTAGGCTGATATAACTCAGTGCATGATGTGATCTCTTTAGTGTTGACCAGACATTAGAGCTGTAGGGACGCTAGCGATTTCTAGTTTTAATTCTGTTTAAAAAATAGTTATCAACGGTTTGCCTTAAAAAAATTACGAATGGTGCAGTAAAATGGTATGTAAAAGATGTGATAATATTCCACCAGTAGGCAAAGTAATAAATATTGACCAATCTAAAAAAGGTCAAGATTATAATGGTCAGTAAATCAAAATAGCACACTTTACAGTAGCGCTCGTTGATGTCTTTTGTGAACCTCCCTTTCACTCATAAGGAATTATTATATTGCTATCCCACAGAAGTAAAAATGTTGAGAAAAATACATTTTTTGCTTTTTGAAAATTATCGATGGTCGATATTTAATTAGGTATTTTTGAGAATAAAATAATTAAGTTAAAATTGATTATTTAAAGAATTACAATTTAGTTTATTTTTAACTTTGAACTAATTGTTTTACATAGGATTTTTTAAAATAAACAAACTCTTATTAGTATCGATAGTCCTATCAAAAAGCGTCTCTGTAGAAGAATTATTTAATTAGGCAACACTGTTAAAACTAAAAACACAAAATTGTGAAAATTACGTGATTCTAACTGAAGACTTAGAAGACAAATTATTTCATTAAAATCACTTTTAGCCAAAATCAAAATCTTGCCTCGATCGACGTTATTCTTTATTATAATTAAAGTAATTATAAAATCGCCGCCTAAGAAATATTACTTAAAATACCATTCTGTTTTAAAATATCGATATTTTTATCGACATTTTATGCATGTCCCTTCACTACGACAGGTACCATGACCTCGAATAGCCAATCACGGCGCACTTGTCACTCCCCGCGCAACCCGTGCCTTCTGCCAAATTTGGTGAACTCGGAATCAAAATAGTAGGCATGCGGTATCTATTGGGAGGTAATCTGTGTGGCACATTTTTTGGTGACGACGACTATAGACGTAAAGTGGCGATGTTTTTTTTTGTCTTTCCCATGGTGTGGGGTATCGTTGGATAGGCCATTCAAAAATATTACGGGTTTGTAAAAACCATTTTTCGAATCAGAGATCCGTTTGCCTAAAATTAAGCTAAAAATTGCAAATTTTATTGGAGTCAAGTGTCCCCACCCGCCCCCCTCCCCTCTGCCAGCGAAATGGTTGGTCTTGGTTATGTGCAAAAATTCACGTCAGTAGTATATAATAACGAAATTAAACGGAAAACTATCACAGCTAAGTAGGCTTTACAAGTTTACGAGTAATAGACGACCAACTTATAAAATGTACTTGGAACAGTAAAAATTTTGTACAAATGCTATTGTACAATTACTTAAATAACGTTTTTAGCTGTGTAAATTAGAGTAAATATATGCTTATGAACCATGTAAAAATATACAAAAATAAAATCATAACATCCCTAATAACAATGATTTCTAAAATAATAATGTTTAAGCTCGAATAACGCATTGGAGTGGGCGGAGTCGTTGGCAGTACCGGTCCGTAGTCCATACGGCGCATGCGCGCGAGGGAATCTATTTTGTGTTAGTGCAGAAGGATTTTCGACGTTTTGTAATATAGAGTCAAATAAGATTCGATTGCCAAGCAAATTCCGCAACCCGACCATAGATGTCGGTATTCTCAGTGGTCGCAATTATAAACTTAATTGCGTTTGCCGTAAGGTTGTACGTACGATCGATATTTACTACTATTTAACCATGGTCACATCAGTGCAATATTAATTACATTATCGATATCGATAGATACCCGATTTCTTAATTCGAAAAAATAAGTCCTGTTTTTTTTTATTTGGAGTGTTGTATATATTTTTATAAATAAAATCAATTTGAATTTATGTACTCATTTAATTATGCTCATTGAGGCGGGCGGGCCTCTTCATAATATTATCTTATAGAAATATTAAATTAATTATTTTCTTTTGTCGATATCCATCTATAAAGTCAATATTCAACCCGACTACATCACTAATTGGGTAGCGTAGAACTTTCGAGAACGAAATAGTGAATAGGTACCTCAGATTAGAGATTAATACATTCGAAAATTTTCAAATTCCGAAAGTGAAATAAACAAGGAGTGTGTGCGCGAGGATCCAGGAACAAACCGTACCATTCCCCGTGGCTTTAACGCGCGCTCGTATCGGCTCCTTTCGCAATTGACGTCCTTCATATAGATTATTTATTGCAGCTTATTTACGTGAGTTGTTTGTTCCTATCATTAAATAATTAGATTTTACTTTTTGGTAGTTGAGTAGGTTGTTTGAAATATTCATACTAAAATATTTGTTTTCGGTTTGTAAATATTTGAAGATTTTAACGAAGACTATCTCCGTAACGGAAATACTGCAGCATACAAATTATTTAGTGACGCTGGTTATAGATCTTTATTACAAACTTCGTCGTTATCGTTTATAGAATAAATATTATTTTTTCTAACTTCACTTGTGAAATTGGTTTTTATAACTCCATCTTCAGATACCCCTACCAATACTTCTTCCTGTTCGTTGTCTTCATTTCTGAAGGTCGTGCCCGTCTTGGAATGCTTTGACGGAGTCACTTACGAGCTGCTTCCACTCCACTCTGTTTTCTGCTCTTCTCAGGGCAGTGGTCGACGTGAGTCCTGTAATCGCTCTTATCTGGTCTGACAAGCGAGTAGGTGAAAGTTCGCGCGATCCATATTTTCCGCCACAACCAGTTTTTCGAATTTGTCTGGCTGTTTCCGAGCGATATGACCAAAATAACTCAGGACTGTCCGGCAGCATATCGTGGAGAGTCTGAATTTGATGTTCAACTGGTCGTGAATTGAATTATTAGTGCGCTTTGCTGTCCATAGGATGCGCATTATTTTTCCCCAGCACTACATCTCACAGGCTTCAATCCTTTTGCTATCCACAGTGCTAATTGTCCAGGATTCGGCGCCGTACAGAAATATCGAGGGTAAAAAAGTCCTCACAAGTTTCTTCTTTGCGCTGTAAGAGATCTCTCTTGCCATATTCTCGACATCTTTTTTATGGCAACTTTTGCCATCTGTGACTCCGAATTTCTCTATCGCATCCTCCCTGATCGCTTAGGTGCACAAACTCAGACACGAATTCCAGAACAGCAAGCTCTCTCCTGCTTACGGGTTAGCCCAGCTCGATCGATGATCGACTGTCCAATGCATTTGAATGAAAACATGCATGTTGGTTATATTTGAAATTTTAATGTTTTAGGATACAATAGAACATAGACACAAAGAACAGTGTAAAGAACTTTATATAGACTTACTAGAAAAAATATTTCATGCATTTGACAAAATACCGAACTGCATAAAAGAGAAATTCCCAGGTTACGACAGAAGAATATATGCAAAAGTAAAACAATTACAATATAAACTAAAGAAAATACTAGCTAAACCTGATAGTGTAAGTGCACAAGTATCTCAGAGTGGAATAGACAATAGACTTAGTAATGGAGACCATAAACTGAATGGTAATCATAGTCCCTCTCTTCTCAATAACTATGATGATGGTAAAGATGATTTTGACCTGGTCTCTAATGGAGTACATAGAAGAGAAACACAATGTCTTAAAAAAGCTGATAATTATGATGATATAGACGATTTCGACCTGGTGTCTAGTGGAGTGCATAGAAGAGTAACGCAATGTCTCAAAAAAGCTGATAATCCAAGTACTGCAACATCCACACCTGAGTTTGTTTTCAATAAAGCTCCAAAAAATGAATTACCCAAAAAATCTTTAGCATTCGATGCATTTTCTCCGCTCAACAATTCTTCTAAATTGGAGACAAACTGTGAATCTGAACCGGAAAACACGAGTACGTCTGAACAAGTTAAAGGGAAGGGAAAGTTTGTGTTCAAAAAGCCTTCAAGGCTTACAATAGAGGAGAACAAATCAACGCCTAACAAAGACATATCGTCATCTACAGCTGAGAGGATTAGGAACGCTTCGGAAAGACTGAAACCGTTGATAGCGACTGAAGCACCCAAATGTGCACCGGTACCACAAAGCTCTGTAGACTTTCAACCACCACAGCTGAGCAAAACTTCTCTACTAAACATCAGACCTAGCACAGATTCTGTCAATGAAGAGGACAGTGAACCAATGGATGACTACGAAGTACCTATCGACATGGATGACGTCACAGACATAATGCCAGAAGCAACACAAGCTAGCATCATTAACATAAGTGATTCTGTAGCCAGTACCAGCAATGCTGAAGCAATGAACAGTGCTTTAAACAATATAGACATACCTGTCGATGAAGATGGCTGGCCAATATATAGGCCTGAGGATTTTGATGAGAATATGGGAGATTTGGGTAGCCAAGAGCCACAGGTGGTCAATCTGATGGATGATTCGGTTGTGAAGGAGAAGCCGAAGTATGAAGGGATGGGTGACTTCCACGCCGGTACGCAGAACGATGGTATCACTGGTGAGTTACTATATACTAAGAGTTTTAAAATTTTGTTATTTTTTTAATAATTGGCAAACTTCACAGACGTGATGGGTATCGCCCTGGATCGCTTTTAAATCGAAAACTGAGTCACTGCAGACTCTATCGCTATTAATATAGCACATTAAATGTTCCTCAAATACTGCAGACCCCTCTCAACGCAACTAGAACTTTCCTGAATGTCTGGACTTCGCGAAGGCAATTTTTTCTATTTGTCCAAATATGGCGCTGTTGGCCTTCTCTACACGCCAAGAGATGGTGCTACCTTGTCTTATAATAGTGTAGTGCGATACTGAAAGTTTGGTTGTGGAGCGATCTAGTCAATAAGAAAGTCACTTGTGTTACAGGCGAGTTCGACGGCCAAAACTACCCTCACTCGGTACCCATGATGGAAGTGTTCCATGAGAGGTTCGGTCTCAAGTCGTTCCGGCCGAACCAGTTGCAGGTCATCAACGCCACGCTGCTGGGGCACGACTGCTTCGTGCTCATGCCCACTGGCGGCGGTAACTTACCACATTCTATTCCAAATTCGAATTCTTTGATTCTTATAAACTATTTAAATTAATATCTACTTGTTTTAAAAAATAAGGTTCATATGGGAATTACTGGTCATACTACTGTTACGAGCTGGGGTTCAGGGATAAATTATTTAAATAGCAGACTTTAATTAATTTGCCACTTTATTACACTTTATTACAAAACACTTATTAAAGAATTCTGTTACTTTGTACTATTTTACTTTTCCAATCGCACTGTATCGCTTCTCAATCGATACTGCTTCACGACGAACCCGACCGCTCCTTATATAGCTCGAAAGATGTTTCTAGAACGTTCCATACTGTTCTTGATAATTCGAAAAACTTCCAGAATAATCGACATTCGAAGTCACTGTTCCCGAAGCGACTAGAAACTTCGATAAGATTAGTTCCGCTATTGGATACTAGATGGCGCCACTAGTAACTACTAAGTTCTTCCTCTCGTCACTAGATGGCGTTGCCTTATCTTGTGACACTACTTTCAGTGTCGATTTGTATCAAATTTTCCCCGCCTTGGCATCATTCAAATCATGAAATTGAAAAGGCCATAGAAGTGTTTTTTTTGTCTCTCAAACTGGACATAATGGGTGTTAAACTTATTTAAATAAAAAAAACTTTAACGTATTTGGAAACTAAATCGCTAACGTAGCATAAATAATAAATTAGATGCCAAATAAATTATTTTCAATCTTAAATAGTTTTGTAAGTAGAGTTTATCACTAAAATTATACACAGTTGAAGTTTATGCCCTTATATCAATATATTTGGGGTCGGTGCATCATTCCATTCTCTAATAATCGCGATTGTTAAAGATGCAATGCTTTCGTAGGTAAATCGCTGTGCTACCAGCTACCGGCGATACTGATGCCTGGTGTCACCATCGTGATATCCCCGCTCAAGTCACTCATTCTGGACCAAGTCAACAAACTGCTGTCGCTAGATGTGAGTCACTTGGAATAAATGTACGGTCATGGCAATTAAAAGAAAGAAAACATTTAATATCAAACACTGTGCGTGTAAAATTTTAATAATAATAGTGTCAAACACCAATGTGGTATTATGAGTATATTCAGTGTAATAAAATAGCAATTTGAATATTAGCTTATAATTGACTCTAAATTAAAATCACAACACCTTATAATTACTGTCTTTCCTTGACAGTTGCAAATTACGCTTAAGAATTAATTTCTTTGATTGTACTTTTTGTTAAAAAAAATTGTTCTTAATTTAAGTCGATCGTACGCCTAATATTATGATGCATTCGTATTATCTAGATCCCCGCAGCCCACATGTCGGGCGACGTGTCCCTGGCCACATGTGACGACATCTACCACAAGCTGTCTCTCCGCGAGCCAGGCATCAAGCTGCTGTACGTGACGCCCGAGAAGATCAGCAACTCGTCCAAGTTCCAGTCGATGCTGAGCATGCTCTACTCGCGCGGGAAACTCGCTAGGTAACGTAAACTATTGTTATGTGCTGGGGATAAATTATTCACACAATCAATCTCCCTAGCCTTTTCCATGGAGCGACTGCCTTTCTGACCTCTACAACCAAATAAATGGGTAACACGAAATCCCTTGGCAAGACTGGTGTCAGATTTCTAGCTTCCAACTACCCGTAACGACTGTCAAAGATCCACACATATGACAGCCGGGACCAACAGCTTAACGTGCTTGCCGAGGCACGGAGTAGTATCGGTATGCAATGATCCACGGACCGACCTCGGCAAACTTTGCTAAACCTCGAAGATAGAACTTTGCGGCAGGTATAATTTAGCAATTATGTATATTTTTACACACTACACTGTAATTTATCACACTTTATTTCACTAATACTTCTCACACTACATTCACACGCGCCTAGAGATGGCGCTGCAATTCAGGTCCATCTGAAAACAGATGGCGCTACCTTGTCTTGCTACATCGTTTTAAAACTTAATAAGGCCACAGCGCTTGAACATTCTTGTTATCAAGGGGTAACCTTATAAAGGCGCCTGATCTTTTAGGGAAAATACCGGAAATTGTGAGGGTTTTAATCTTAAGGCGCAGATACCTCTAAATAGCTGATTTTAAAACGAGAATCACGTCAAAACGGCTAGTCGTAATTTTTTGGAATAAATATATTTTACTGATGTAATTAAAATATAAATGACCATTTGCTTAGTAATTTGATGTAAGAAAATTTTGAGTTTTATTCGTATAACATAGTGTAATTAATTTGTAGGTTTATGTCTAAAACGGACAAAAACAAGACAATTGCACCAAAACCGCTAAGCGTATTTTAATGAAATCGACACCATCTCAAAGAAAATTTAATTATCTACATTTTGATCTGAGGCGTTTTTTTAAAGTCACAGAATAATAAGGAAAGTACAAAAACTACTAAATTTAGTGTCGCGCGGCTGTGACACGACTGCGCGTTTTGTTGCCTCAAGGTCGTTGGCGACAGTCGTCGTCTCAAAAGACCACTCCGGGATCTCCTCTGTGTAAAGCCTGTCGAGCACATGCCTGGGGAGACTGTAAAAGGATCTCTGAGCCTGAGCTGTACACGGTAGCACGTGATCAATATAACACCGTCTGTAATGGGATCGTTTGATGGGTGGTCAGAGTCCACACTCTATAAGGGCTTGCGATCCCGGACTCCCGCCTTTCTCAATAATAGAATAGAATATACTTCATTGTACACCAAAAAAATGTTACATATCTCTTTTACAAGAAAACTTATATCTAAGGGTACAAAGGCAGTCTTATCGCTGACAGCGATATCTACCAGACAATCTTAATAATAACCTTAATAATGCAGGCGGGATTAGGTGTCGAGGCGGTTGTCTCCACGATGCCTTTTTCTCCGGGTAGGATCGACCCTCTCACAACACAACGCTTGAACAGCTCTACGATTAATAATGTTACGGGCCTAGGTTCGTGATAGACGAGGCGCACTGCGTGTCACAGTGGGGCCACGACTTCCGGCCGGACTACAAGCGCCTGTCAGTCCTTCGCGCGCAGTTCCCCGACACCAGCATCATCGCGCTCACGGCCACCGCGACCCCGCGCGTCCGCACCGACATCCTGCATCAGCTGCAGGTCCGCACCTGCAAGTGGTTCCTGAGCAGCTTTAACCGCCCCAACCTCGCCTACAGGATATTAGAGAAGAAACCCAAGTCGATCAACCAGGAAATTGCAACGCTTATCAAGGAAAAGTTTTTCAGGTTAGTTGTGTGTTTTTTTGTGACCTACGAATTTTTAATTTACTTCTGACTTTCAAAAATTTGCAAAAGCACGTGCAAACCGTCCTTATAAAACAGAAATGTACAATAACATGTGTGTGGAAAACATTTATAGCCCCCGAATGTACTCAATGCCATGCATGTGTGTGTGCTAATTCAGCCGATCATCGATTACGCTGATGCCTGCTATCTGGATGCCACGGAGGAGCTCTTAAATAAACTTGAGCGAAATCTGTGCATCCGTTTTGTATTTGGTCTGAGGAAATACGACCATGTCTCTCAGTTCCGCAAGGATCTCAAGTGGCTCCCTATCCGTCTTCGCAGGAACACTCGAGTATTATGTCTCCTCTTCAACATCCTTTTTAACTCTACGTACCCTGGATATTTGCGCGATCGCTTTTCCTTCACTCGCGCTGCCGATGTCCAGTGTAGATCCCACCTAAGGCATCATCTAAACTTCCCCTCCCACAATACAAATTTCTATTCCCACTCCTTCTCTGTTCATGCAGTACGACTGTGGAACACACTTCCACCTAAAATCCGTGACTCTAAAAATGTATCTTTGTTCAAGATACAGGTCAAAGAACATTACCTTTCCACCATCATGTAATTTTACATTTTACTATATTATATGTATGTATTTTATCTTTTATTTATGTAGTTAAGGTAAATTTGTACTCTATATATAATTGGTTAAGTAATAATAGTCTATTTTAAGTTTCCTTATTTCTTTCTACACACTGTGTCTTCGTCTATCATCCAACTTTCCTGTCGCAGGTCTGCTGGAAGAAATTTCTATTGAAATAAGCAGTACCTTTGTGCTCTTTTATCTGTAATCCTTCTTTTCTCTTTTAAGTGTTATGTGTGTACATAAATAAGTAAATAAATAAATAAATGTAAGATAAACTGCAAAAAAGAATTGTGGCATTTCACTTCTTTTTTATTTGCATTGGAATTTTGTTTACGTGTGAATATGCCTCTTGACCACTCCAGTGGCACTTCAGTGTGACCTATCGAGACAGGTAGAAAAAAAAAGAATCTCGAGACGAAATAAGAGAGAAAAGAAGAGAAATAGAGAGAGAATCAGGTGCAGAAAAAGTATGATCAGTGTTTATTTGATTTACAGAGTATCTGGAATAGTGTACTGCTTATCACGAAAGGAGTGTGAGAGTTTGTCAGCTGACTTACGCAAGTCCGGCATTCAGTCCGCACCCTACCATGCGGGGCTCAGCGATAAGAAGCGAGAGGAGGTTCAGGCTGGCTGGGTCGCCGATAAGTATAATGTGGTAAGTTAATAGGTCATTTGTTTGAAATGGATTCCTTCTCTATAAATAAAAAGCAACGAAATGCATGACATAGTTAGTTTATTAGTAAGTGAGTCAGTATGTATGAGTCAATCTTGCAATTGAACTTTAAACAGTTATATGCCCAACCGATTGAGTTGAAATTTTGAATTTTTCCATACACGTTGGTTTAGATGACAATACATGGTTATCTTAGTGACTAATGAAGTCACTAAATCCAATATGGCAGACGCTCAAAGATGGCGGACCAATTTTACTGCACGCCCTATCTAAATGATTTGCTGAGAGTAGTACCAAAAAGTGTTTTTTATTTAAATTAATAATTTTTTTTAACCACTATTTGATGTGGTTACCGATGTTACGGTTGTCTATGAGCAGACCTTGTGAGCGCCAATGCTCAGATTTTGAAGAAACTAATGTCTCTCTATCTAAATCTGTCAAAAATATGGCTAATTTCACTACATTTTTGACATTGATTGTCTCCGAAATATTATCGTTTGTTTACTGTTTACAAGGTATACAAAAGAAAGGTACACATAGACTTCGAAGTATTCATCCACATCGCTGTCATCCGGGAACGTAACGAGACTAAAAAGTGAATGCAAAATGCCAAGTTGAATGGCAATGCTGATTCTTTGCGCGATGTTGAGGAGTACTTCGACGCCTAGGTGATCCTTTATTTGGTATATAATTATATATCTAAGTAGTTAGGTTAAGTATAAGTAAAGTTAGTACCTATAGTTTAGTTTTGATTAGTGATTAAGTATGTACGTAAAGGGTGTCTCAGAATGTTTTTCGTTTTTGATTCTTAAAAAAAACACTAGAATTAGTTTAAACTTATTCAGAGATAGAGCAGTTTTTGAATTTTGTTTATGAAAAGCAATAGTTCCTAAATGCGCAACCTCCATTTTCTGACACTCATTTAGCCTGGAAATAAAATTTTCAATCGTTCGCTTGCTTTAAAATATTCAGGTTGGTTTTAAATGGGCTGTAAACTTTACTTTTTAAGTAGCCCCATAGGAAAACATCAGCAGGCGTTTAATCTGGGCTATTTGGGCTGACATATTAAGGAATTATCGGGCCTTATCTTTTTGAGGACGCTCTAGAGTGACTGGAAATGGAGGATGCGCGTTTATACAACTATTCTTTTTCATAAAAAAAATAGAAAACTGCTCTTTAATTTAACAGTAAATAAAACGATGTTGAACTAACGCTAGTATTTTTTTTAAGGTTCAAAAACGAAAAACATTGTGAGACACACATTAAAAACCAACATTATGAGATGATTTTGTCAAATTATTGAATAAAAATATTGTGCGGTCAGATCTGCGCCACCATCGCGTTCGGCATGGGCGTGGACAAGGCAGACGTGCGCTACGTGGTGCACCACAGCATGCCCAAGTCTGTGGAGGGATACTACCAGGAGGCGGGCCGCGCCGGCCGGGACTACGAGCCCGCCACGTGTCTGCTGTACTACTCGTACTGCGACGTCGTCAGATATAGGAGGCTGCTTGAAAGTATGTCAACTATTTATTATTCTTCAAATAACTCACGTTTCGGAAGTCGGTGTCGCTAAATTGATAAAAAAAATATTTAAAAATAACAAAAACCCGACTGCTTAAAAAGCGAACTAAAAAGACGTAAACAAGAAGAAAATCATGTTGTGCATTCGGAGAATACATATGCACGAGCTGGTTGACCAAAACCAGATGTATCCTGCGACTGCGCAGCATGACTTTCTTCTTGTTTACGTCTTTTTAAGCAGTCGGGTTTTTTGTTATTTATTTTTTTTTTTTTTACAACTTTTTAGTTAATTTTCTTTAGAATTAGGTACATTTAATCATATAAGTGTTATATATTTTTGTAATGACCTCTTAAAAGCCTTTATTTTGATACCCCACACCATGGGTTTGGAAGAAATTGGATTGCTGCCCTCAATTATTATGATAGAGTCACTTTTGCTGGTTTGTTTGCGGTTTGCTGGAAGAAAACTCCATTCTAGAGTTAAGCTCGCCTTTGTACATGAATATTGATTTCACTTTCGGTAAATGTATTGTTTTGGTATACAATAAAGAATTAAAAAATTAAGAAAAAAAAATTTGGGCCCCCACAATATAGCGCCCAAAATCCGCCGTTTTTCTATTTTCCAATTTTAATGTAGCCAGTGACACTCGCAGGGTTAAGGCGAATCAATTGAAGTAAGAATCATCAAAATCTCTAGAACGCCACATAGGAACTAACATACATACATAGACTGATAAACACATTACCCTCCTTCGGAAGTAAGGTAAAAACAAGAGGTACCAAAGACACCGACTTGAGAAACGAAAGTTATGTTTGCACTTTTTGGTGTTGTGCTTTGGAAGTCGGTTTATTTTTTTGTGAAAAGTGTTTATGTTAGTCGCCTTTTATGAATGTTTCTGTTAGTCATACCATGGCATGACTAATTGTTACCGGGGATTGGGATATTTGGAATAGAGTTAAACCTAAACTTCAAACATTTGAGTAACAAAGAGTGGATAATACCTCCACCGAAATCCTGGAATCATAATCGTGACGTATTAGTCCCTGGCTTTAACAATATCTTTTTTTTACAATGCCTAGCTCCAGCCCGCGTGATTTATAAGATTTGTAGTGTAGGCAAACACACACCTTTTTGAACTATAAAAATAAAATAAAAAACAAAATTTTGGTATCCAATCTCAAATTCGGACAAATCAGAAGGCAGAACAAAGTTCGGATGGACGCCAAAAGCCCGGATAAGTCCGGACAAATCCGGACAGATTGAAAGCCTATTTGAAAGTGGTATTCTTAATTTATTTACCTTCCCCCATGGGAAAACGCGTGAGTGTTGTTTGATAAGTTTTGAGGCTACAGTGGAGTATGACAAATACTCAATCATAAATTCTCACTCAAAAATAGTTTTACATAAATGTAATCGCACCGTACGTCAACAATAACATTACACATATACGATTGCTACGACGTTAAATTGTGAATCACAACACGCACATCTTGTAACACAACTTGTGATATTTCTATTTAAGTTAGTCTAATGTAATCAATTAATTAGTAATATGATGAGACATCAACAAGTTTTCCTCTTAAATCATCGACAAACAGGAAAACTTCAAATATTTCAATTCCCTATTTTTTTCATTTTGCCTAAGTCATTAGACTTATAAGACTCGACTAATTTGTTATAATTCATTAGTGTTGCAACATTCAGGGGACAACACGCTTAAAAGTTTTAAGAAAAAAGTTGCTAGGATTTTCTCCTGTATCGTGGATACGTTTAATTACCTGTCGCAGTGCTTCATTTACGCTATCATCACTAACGCTGTAAGACATCCACTGCTGGACGTTGGCCTCACTGCAGCGTCGCTACAACGGCCGGTGTGAGCTTCTCACATCCAGCGGAAACCCGCGACCCTCACCAAGTCATCGGTCCCCCTAGTGGGAGGCCTTCCAACGCTGCGTCTTCCGGTACGCGGTTGCTACTCCAGAAGTGTTCGGCTCCATCTACTATCCGTTCTCCGAGCAATGTGTCCTGATTATTGCGTCTAAGTTTAGTAGTTTTTTTTAATCCCTAGTGCGTAAAGTTCAACTTTGTTACATGCAATCCGAGCCTAAGATCGTGTTATTTTAACTACGTTTTTTTAGTACTGCTAGACACTTTTTTTTTTGTTTATTACGATGTTTAACTTGATACTATATTTAATTAATCTATTTTTTAGGTACTGGTTATTAAAAGGTAGTAACAAACGTAACGTGTTCAGTATTATTAACATTTTTATTAGAATCAATATTTTTCGTAGCAATTTTACCGTCAGGCACTTAACTCTTGTTTATTGAATAAAACTAAATAAAAACAAACGTTCTTTATAGTTTACGCTCGCCAGGTTAAAATTCAAGTTTTTCATAAATAAATTCTCGGGAGTAAAAGTGAATCAATCAAAACTGTGCAAGTGTTCATCATGACGGACAACAATATCAGTGTGGCTTCTGCAGAGAGTGATCGATTTAAAAATTTTTTCGAAGACCTCGAGAGAGAGGTCCACGCTACGGAAAAATTCTACACTTTAGAGATGATAATGAACTCCATCATGTTCGTGATAACAACAGCTACATTAATATATGGACTGACATCATGGTGCATCATCAAAAAGTTCCGAAACTATAGAAACTATGTGTTTATCAACGCTATTTTAGCAAACATCTTTGGAACTATACTGTCTTTAAACACATACTACTTACCAACCGAGTTATTAAAAATCACGTCCAATGTATTGTCTTCGTCTATCGGACAGTTTATTATAATATACGCAGTAGCAATACGGAACCATTGGGTCATAGTTATATGCTATATGTTTTATCAGGACCTAGTAAAAGTTTTTGAAGGCCAAGTACGGAGAAGATACTTGAAAAGCAGTCTCTTTATTTGGGGATTGGCCTTTATAGCAGCAACATTATCTGTTATATGTACTTATGTAACTTTAGTGGTTTTGAAATCACTCACAGGATACTTTGTTGTGACTTTGTTTTTGGTGGCTTCTCCTGTGATATTGAACTGTGTATTGTATATTATTATTGCATGTTCACTTTGTCGTTCAAACGCGAGTGCGCATACAGGTAGCAACAGACGACGTCGCTTATACATTGCCACTGTTATTTTCATACTCAGCGATCTCTTATTATTGTCTGTATATATTTTAACTGGCGTCCATTATATAACAAAGACAGATAGTGTGATATTGTTCTCCGTACAAATGTTCTTGCATCACTTTAACCCGTTGCTGCTAAACGTTTATGTGGTAGTTGTGAGGAGTAATCGAGAAATATGGACAGAGTATTATGTAAATAGATTAAAAACAAGGCAAAGGAATCGCGATATTGAAATGCATTGTAAAATAATTCAGAAGCCTGCTGATACCTGATCAGTGATTCTTGACGCAAATGGTCCATTGTCCCCTCTTATGTGATCCCTCTATATCACTTAAGGCTACTGGGACGAAATTCATCTTTGAATTAAGATCGCCTTTGTTAGTTGTTTTGTTGCACTTTCTGTCTTTTTTATTTTTTTATTAGTTCATACTTTATTTATTAATTTAGCATAATTTTAAAATTAAGTTTTAAGTACTTGTAAATAAATAAGCTTGTAAGTAAATAAAGAAAAAGAAAAATTCATAAACAATTATTTGTTACCAATTTTTTTTACGGAACTCTAACATGAGCTATTAATTACGAGTTTTGTTTTTAATAAGACTTTTACGACATACACAACCAAGCAGGACTGGTATTTCGATAAATTCTTAAGTTCCTAATATGAAATATTAGGGGTCCTACTCCCTAATTCCGTCAACGAAGTTACGGGCCCGTCCGAAAGTACTGCGGAATTCGCGAGTGAACCCTATTCCGTAACGATGAAATTTTTCGGACGGGTAAAAACACATGGGGATTACAAGTACACTGTCAAATTGTGTTGTCATTCATTAGTAGTTCGGGCCCCGAACGAATCATAATCAAAGGCCGAAACTATGGACTTCGTGCTTAGGTAGTGATGTCATCATACTAATGGTCACTTAACGAAATTCAAGTTTTTTGACACCGACTTCCGAAATTGATGTTATTTTTCACATTGTAGTGTTTTTATTTGGAAGTCTGGAAGTCCCCAATCTGACCGCCCATGACCTCGTCGTCCCGCTTGCCTATAATGCCGGCGGTTTTCGGTGTTTTAAGCGTCGACCCGGATGTGTCCACGACGCCTTCTCCAAATGGGATATGTTCTCTCACGATCCCGCTCGGCGGCCTCTTGTACCATCACGGTTTCTGCTCGCCCGATCCTGGCGACCAAGACCTGCCGCTCAGAGGCCCACGCAGGGCACTCCACGTGCGTGTGCTGTGCAGAGTCAAGGTCGCCTCCGCAGTGGTGGCAATTTGCCGTGATCTCTCGCCCAATCCTATTCAGGTACTCACCGAAGCAACCGTGCCCGGTCATTACCCGAAAGAGCCTGTAGGAGATACGTCCCTCTCTCTTCAGCCAGGCTTCGAAGTGTGGAAGGACGGCTCCGACAACGCGATTGCGCGAAAATTTCTGCTGTAGCCGCTCGCGCCACCGCTTGAGCGCGTGCCGACGTTCCTGCCGCCTCAGTCTTACTACAGCGATTCCTGGCACGCTATCACCATTCAGGCGGTCGGCGCGAATTGGATTATAGACCAGGCCTCGCGTTCTTGTCCACCTGAATGTCTAGCGGAGGAAAGCGTTCCAGGAGAGTTGCCGCCATTTGCCACTACAGGCTATTAATTTTAGTCCTACAGTGTCGGAATCCTGATAGTCTGCTTGACCAAACAGGCGCCCTATAAAGAACTATCGATCGCACGATACCCGTGTCGAGGCGGCGAACTTTTTCTCGAGGTCCCCCGGACATGAAACTTGAACATAACCGGCGAAATGAGAGTGTACCAGGCTGAACTGTACACATCTGTGTACCCCTATAGAGCGTACCGGCGTGATGTAATTTTATGAAATGGTGAAACTATTATCTAAAAAGGCATGCGACTGCAGCAATGCCGAGAGATTTGCCGTCTTTTATTGAAGAGTTCTATTGTATATCTCCGAAGTTCTTCATCAATCCATTTATATGGGACCTCCTCGGGAAAGTACTTTTTCCAACAAAAAAAGAAATTTCAAGATCAGTCCACAATTGAGGGAAAAATCGATGAACATACACAAAAAGAAGAAACATATAGTCGAAAATTAAAATCCCTTTTGAAAAATGGTTAAAAAAAATATGAGTCTTTCTATACGACAACTTTGAGATGGAACACCGAAACGAACTTAGAAGTTAGTGTTTTATAAATGAGATGTGTAACTTTTTTGGTGTACAATCACTACATATTATAAAATAAGTCTCCCGCCTCGTTTGTACGAGATAAACTCAAATACTACTGAACGGATTTTCATGCGGTTTTCACCAGTAGAAAAAGTGAGAAACTAGGAATTTTGTGTATAATATATCATGGGCGAAGCCGGTTCCGGCTTGTAAAGTATATTCTATTCTATTCTTATAAAGTCCAGACACCATATTTTCTCTGTATGAGCCTTGAACGGCAGTGGGACTATATCACTATAGCATACTGTATTATTTACAGTGGATCGCAACACAACTGCAGAAGCCAGGGGGGTGCACATAGCGAACCTCCTACACATGGTGGAAGTGTGCGAGAGTGTCACAGAATGCCGGCGCGCGCAAGTGCTGGCCTACCTCGGCGAGCGGTTCAACCGAGAGGAGTGCGTCAAGAACAGACTCACTGCCTGCGACAACTGTCTCAACGCGCACGACTACAAGGTCATTACTTTCCTAGTTTCTGAAAGACTATTTGCTTATACCGGGCACTTCTCACACTTAATGGAAATCGACGTGCAAACAGGGTAAAAAAATAAGAGACTTCATACACAGGACTGTTTGGAGCAGTCAATTCAAGAAGTTGCGGTAGGCCATTTGCAGTGTCAATAAAAAATTGATTTTATTGAATTTACAAACCACTTTTGCGGTCCCAACCATAAACTGCAAATAGCTCAACAGCGACCGCTTGAAGATGTTGGCACTGACTGCTTCAAGCAGAACGACTATGAAGGCTTGTTTTTAAGTCGCATTCGCTAACACCCGTGATGTCTGTGAAGTTTCTCTACCAGCTCAATAAAGATCTCCTCAAACGTAATTCTCATTTATCAAAATAGATACGAGGCATGAATGTTTTATTTTTAATTACCCTGTCGTCCTATAGCTAGTGTCACTATTCGACAAAGTCATATTTTGAGTTATAGACGAAAAATAAAAATCCACATATTAATAAAATCGATGCTCTTTACACATAACTCATATGCGAGAGTTACCGATGTCATAAATAGATCCAATGGCGCACTTTCGAATTCGCACATTGTTAGTTTAAATCAAAATCAAAATTTCTTTATTCAATTAGGCCATTAAGCGGCACTTTTGAACGTCAAAAATTTAAATTTAAAAGCAATAATAATTGATTCTACCGTCCATTCTGAAAAGTAGCTTGTTATGGAGAAGAACGGACAAGAAGCTCCACACTTACTCTTTTAAAAAAAGCGTTTTACAAGTATTTGTTTATATAATTCTTGATCAAAACTACATATAAGTGAGAACGATGTAAAAAGAAGTGCACGTAAAAGCGTCTAGAGTAAAAGATACAATAAATAGGTCGTTAAAACCAGGCCGAGGCAGCTAAGTTATGACCAATCCCAATTGATAGCGCCCGTTCACGAACATGACACATAGATCGGCATCACTCAGCTCAACCATCATGAAGGGAACCGAATGATCCAACACATGTGCCACCAACAGAGAGACATTAGAGAGAACATGACAGATTAAATCAATTTCTTAACCTTATTAAAAATAAGTTTATAAACATAGCAATTTGGGGCGTTTTTATTTTTATCCGGAATATATTCATAGTAGAAAAAACTGCTGCGAGAGATCTATAGGGAATTTATTGCTGATTACGGAGGTATTAATAACTCAAAATTGGCAAAATGTCACATAGTGACACTCTAGCCAAAGGACGGCAACAGTACGTTACGTACAAAAGATTTAAATATTTATAAGTAACAAGCTGACCCGGCGAACTTCGTTCCGCCTAACAGTCGATTCTTTAATTTATTAGTTTTTTTTTTATTATGATACCTACTTAGTTTCATTTTATTTTTACTTATTCCAAATTAAGTTATATTTTTATTGAAGACCTGACGGCCCAGTGGTGGCATGCGCGTGAGCTGCGCGCGGCACTGGACAGTACTTGGACATTGCAACATTACTTTATTTTTCTAAAATAAAAGAATTTTTCTAAAATAAACGTAGCCTATGTTACTCCTTATTACATCAGCTACCTGCTAATAAAGTCCCGTCAATCGGTCCAGCCATTTCAGATATTAGCCGGAACAACAGACGGACAGACTTTGGTGTATGTACCGTATATATATTCATAATACATGTAGTAAAAAACGGTTATTTTAATATTACAAACAGACACTCCAATTTTATTTATATGTATAGATAATGTAACGTAACGGAGGTGGTTACTGGCCCATGAAACATAGGTGCTGTTACCTAGCTCTGGGGTTAGGGTTTCACATTTCTTGTAAATTTTGAAGGTAATAAACCATTTATTTATTAATATTCCTTGTGCTTTTCGCTTAAATCTTTCTTTTTCTCGTAGTCATGGTGTAAAATATAGTATACATCTCTTGAATAAAACTGATTTATATCGAGGGCCGTGAATCACTCGCGTCGCTCATGATTTGTCTGCCTTCGAATCACTCCCTACGGTCGTGATTCAGTTGTTAGAATACTTCACTTGCTCGTGATTCATCTATGGCCCTCGCTTTACATCCGTCCTTTATTCACTAGTTGCATAATATACTATATTCATTTGGATAGATTATGTACAAAGGTTTAATAATGTTTTATTATATAATTGTAGCCTGTGGACGTAACGGAAGACTGCAAGGTGATAGCTCGCTGCATCCGCGAGAGCTGCAGCGCGCCGCGAGCGTCGTTCACGTTGCTGCACGTGGCGGACGCACTGCGCGGCTCCAAGCAGGCGCGGCTGCAAGCTCTGCAGGACACGCCCTTACACGGACGGTGAGTTACATACAGGTGGACGAATACACTGGAAAGGCCCTCATCCCCCATAAAAAGGGAGGGATCTTCTGAAAAGACGGATGTTGTGACCGGTGGGCAATTGCCCGATGGTTTTTTATTGGTTTCTTGCGTCGCTAGTTTTGATCAGTTGTCGCATTTACAAATAAATCGATACATATGCGTGACTGTACTGATGCTGCATCGATTTGAATAACGGCAACATCAGGCGTTTACTACTAGATAGTCATTATTACAGACAATAAAGTAATATATGATTGTGCCAAATTTTGTTCAGATCCGTTCAGCTGTTCTGGCGTGATTTATTAACAAACATCCAAACCTTTGGCATTCATAATATTAGTCAAATTAGTAGGATGCAGAATCGTGGTTACTTGGATGAAGGCTAGCACAGGCTAGCAAACGTACGAAACGGACACTCTTACTTAGATGCCTGTACTCACATGTGAGAAGTTTTGTTACTTTGTCCACACAGATGCAAGTCGTGGCACCGCGGGGACCCGATGCGCCTGCTGCGGCAGCTGGTGGTGCGCGGGCTGCTGGCGGAGCGGCTCGTCGTCAACAACGACATCGCCAGCGCATACGTCGTGTTGGGACCTAAGGTGGACCAGTAAGTATGTCATACAGATGCAAGTCTGGCACCGCGGGGACCCGATGCGCCTGCTGCGGCAGCAAGTATTCATTAAATTGATTGTTACAAAAAAATTGTACACAGTTATGGTAATATAATTGGTAACGACTGACACCGACGTCACTTGGATGAAAAGTTACTTTTACTTTTGTATAATTTCATGATAGCAACTTTGAACCACTTAAAATAATAGCTTTATTAGTATGTTTTATGATTGATATTCATTAAGCAAGACAATTGCACTTCCCTTTATACACTACATACTTTGAGCAAAATAACATCCTTACCGGAGGCACAATCAGGTTCAGAAAGGTTATAGCACTGCAACGGCTCTGTCAGGTGTTACGGACAACATATTATGTGCTCACTAAGATGAAGAATGTTGTACCCTGATAGTTCTGCTGGATTTTTTCCGAGCATTTGATGCTATTAATTTATTCTCTTTTGCTCTCTAAAATGACGTACAATCATCGGCACGGTTCTTGAGCGCTGAGCTTCACGTGCGCAAAAGTGAATTATTGGGTCCCTCTGGTGGTATGAAGTGAGGCGCGGGGGCGGGGAAAGTGAAGTGATTGGCCCGTAGCGTATCGCGTCATAGCCGTCAGTCGTGATTCGTTCTTTACTCTTGTTGCATGTACCTCACGACGACGAGTACAATTCCGGCCATTTTAATTGCTACAAATTTTTAAACTGCATCATTTTAAATTATCTGGTAAGTTAGAACTCAAATATGTTATGTGATTTTTTTATTAATTAGACCTTTGTTATAATAATAAAAGGTGATATTTATCAAAAATATAGCAGGAAAAAAATTAATGTCAGTTTGTAATTATAGCAAAACTATTATTTTTCATTACTAACTATACTACTATACTTACAAACTATATTGTTTTTCATTTCATTAATGAACAAATGAAATTAGAGGTCAAAAATGTTAACAAAAAAAAGTATGTAGGTACGTTGTAGATTTTTTAGTAATTTTTGACAAACTATAAGAACTAAGTTATAATTTTAAACTAGAAATACTTTTGTTAGTTACCTTTTTTTTATCACAATTTCCATTTCTCAATTTAATAAATCATTATTTAATCTTATAAGTAAGAAATTACGTAGACCGTAACTTAGAAAAAATAAATAATAAACGGGTGTGCGTTTTATTTGTCATAAGTGTACGATGCGCAAAGCGATCCCCACTCTTCCGCCGAGCGCTCAAGAACCGTGCCGGTATCTGTACCTACGGTTGCATGGTTCAGCAGTTATTTGGGTGACCGTAAACAGCTACTTGTAATTCGAGATGCCAATGGATCTAGTATAACTCCAGTGGTAAAGGATGTTCCGCAGGGATCTATATTGGGTCCTCCCTTGTTTATTTTGTTTAGTGCAGATATTGTTAATGATCTGAAAAATTCTTAAATCTACATATGTTTGTAATTTTGCATTTCGCAACGAGTATCATTTTATTTTATTGCCCGCCTATGCTATAGTTACTTTCTTTTACGTTTTTCTAGATAAAAGTGCTTAATTATTTCAAAATCATGGGTAAAAAGGAAAGTTGTGATCCACCGACCCAAAAAACGATTATAGCACTGTATGAACGTGACTGGTCGCATACAAAGATTGCTGATCAGTTAAGATATAGTCAAAGTCAAATATATTTATTTCAACTAGGCCATTAAGCGGCACTTTTGAACGTGAACAATTAAAATTTGCAAGTAATAATAATAATTGATTCCATCGACCATTCGGAAAAGTAGCTTGTTATGGAGAAGAACGGACGAGAAACTCCATGCTCCAAAACCAAGGAAATTCAGGAGTTCAAGGAAGTAAAGAAATTCAACACCAATAATATTCTTCGTAATCAATCTGGAAAAACGACGAAGAGATGAAGCGTATATACTAGAACAGATCCAGGGATTAGATATTTAATGGAACTAGGCTGCACCTATTCTAATATTTAAAATACTCGATCTACCTTGTTTTAAATTTGCCTTGTACGACCCATCTCTAACCAAAAGTGAATACAACATCAGACTTTCTTATTTATATGGCCACTACTGTATATGCTTATAGAAGTTTCTGTTGTAGCAGAATTAAAACTGCAACTTTACGAGTTGAGTATGGCCTCATTTTCGGCATCAGTATCTCCTTTTTCATGAGGTGCTGATAATGAAAAATAAATAAAATGAAAATTTGTAAAAAAAATGTGACCGCATAATTTTGATCGTACTATATTAACAGCTGGATATAGTGAGTCAACACTTCGCTTACTTCTATCACAGCACACCACTCATCACAGCTTTCCTCACGACGCCTTCTCTCAGCATCACATGCCATGACAGCCGAATTCCATCATCCGAATTACATCGTCGAAATAAAAGCACTGTGTTTATTGTGTGCAGACTGATGCGAGGCGGGCTGCGCATCGTGTTCCCCATGAAGGTGTCGGGCGCCGCGCCCGCAGCGCCCTCGGCGCCCGTGGCCGCCAGCGACAACTCGCCCGTGGCCGCGCTGCTCAAGCGGCTGGAGGACAGGTGCTATGCCGACCTGGTTGAAGCTTGCCGGTAACGACACATTGTTATCATTGTTTCATTATATTAACAACAGAAGGCCCAAGGCTGCAAGAATCCGATTGATGCTAGACGCACAGGACATACATCGGGTATGTGCCGACACTTGTTTGGCTGAGATGATGAGGATGATGTATTGTATTTTGCAGTGAAATGGCTTCAGCCCGTGGGGTGTCGCTAGCCACAGTGTTCCCACAAGCCGCCCTGAAGGCCATGGCGGCACGCCTGCCCGAGCAGCAGGAACACATGCTCGCGCTGCCCTACGTGACGCGCGCCAACTACACCAAGTACGGCGAACAGCTGCTCAACATCACCAGCGCCTACGCCATCGAGAAGATGGGTGAGGATTTATTTATTCATCTGTTTTTAACCGACTTCAAAAAAAGGAGGAGGTTCTCAATTAGTCGGCATTTTTTTTAATGTTTGTTTGCATAAGACGATAGATAGTTCTCTCACCGTATTAGATCTGCGTGACTTCAGTTGTGCGTTTAACTTAGTGGACTTCGTCATTCTGCTTGGGATCCTTTAGTCTATTAACTTCTCTTCCTCTGCATTAGCCAGGTTTGACTGTTATCTTCAAGGTCACTCGCAGTGTGAAGAGATGTTCTCTGATTGGTGTGATCTCACTGCTGGTGTTCCTCAGGGTGGCGTTCTCTCTCCTCTTCTTTTCTCTATCTTCATAAACACTGTTACCAAGGTTATTACCTCCAACTTCCATCTTTACGCAGACAATTTATAACTTTACTGACACTTTTTTCTTGCGAGCGTGGACTTGGCGATCAACGCCATGAATCGTGACCTGGAGAGTAAATAAATGGGATAAGTCCTACGGATTACAAATCAATCCATCCAAGTCCAAGGTTGTGATCATCCTCCCCGGTGGGTTTCCGCATTGTCGAAGGCCATGGTCTTTCATGGCTCTCGACGGGCGCCGCCGCCCGATGCTCACATCGTAGTCGGGGGGGCTCGAATCGCTGTTCGAGTTTACCATGAAGTACCTACCTAGGATTGGTGCTCAACAGCCGGTGGAATTTCGGCCCCCACTTCCGGCGGCTGGCGCCCAAGTTGTTGGGCGCGGCTGGGGCGCTGTCAACGCTGCTTCCCAATCGGGGTCTAAGCGCCGCCTGTAGGCGGCTCTACGTGGGGATCGTGCCATCGATGGCCCTGTATGGGGCCCCGATCTGGGCTGGCCTGATCTGGCGATCTGACCTGACGGCCGTTAGCATCGCTGTTCTGTGGAAGCCGCAGAGAGCGCTGGCCGTCAGAGTTATCAGGGGGTATCGCACGATCTCCTACGAGGCGGCTTGCGTACTGGCCGGATCCCCGCTCTGGGACCTGGAGGTGAAAGTTCTCGCGTCACTGTATCGGTGGCGCGAGGAAACGCGGGCGCGGGTCTATGGGCCGATGCAGCGAAATATGGAGTTACGTCGGTCTCAGCTCCGCGAGGTCCTGGTGGTGGGAATGGCGAGATAGGCCCTACCGCCCGCCTCGTCACCATCGCGGTGGCCCGGCCAGTGCTCGAGCGCTGGCTCGAGAGCAGACACGGCTCCCTGTCGTTTCGAGTGACGCAGGTGCTCTCGGGGCATGGTTGCTTCGGGCAGTACCTGTGTCGCATAAACAGGGAGCCGGACGCCCGGTGTCACCACTGCGTCGACAGCCGGCAGGACACGGCGCGGCATACGCTGGCAGAGTGTGCCGCTTGGGAGGAGCCGCGCCGTGCCCTCATCTAAGAAGTTGGCAGTGACCTGTGGCTGTCGGCCGTAGTCGAGTCTATGGTCGGCAGCGTAGTGTCCTAGGTCGCGGTGGTATCCTTCTGATGATGATCTGCGGAGGCTGCGGAGAGGGAGAGGGAAATTTCATCCGCTCACCCGATCCGCAGCAGACGCCCCGGGTGTCGGCTTCGGTTCCGGACTCGGGGACGCTCGCGGCGCGTAGAGTTTCACGCGCGCCCCTCTTAAACGTTGCGGGGGGAGTCTAACACCTCACTCCCACCCAAACCCAAGATCGAGGCCCGCAGAGGCGGGCCGGCACTAGCCGGGGTTGCGGATGTATCGTTGTTCTCGCGACCCCCAGCGTACGTGTAAGATGGAACACCGGGGTGGTGTTTAGTCAATACGAGTTTGACATCCAATGTGGATTTTCTACCCCGGAACAAAAAAAAGGATTGCGATGAGTAACTAAGTAGCTAACGCGTGCCCGTGTTCCCGCTATAAGCGGCGCAGGAGGACACCGTGGAGTCAATTGCCTTATCTCCCCGTGGTGGCGCAGTATGGATGAGCATTACTCCAGGCCAAAAAAAGAATTATGATCATAGGCGACTGCCTTGTCGGCTCGACCATCGCTTACACCGAAACCGCTAATAACTTTGGCTTCTTAATAGACAGTAATATCTCTTGGCGAGCTCAAGTAAATTGGGTAATTTGTAAGGTGCACTTTTCCTTAAATCAACGGAGGATTAGCGGTAACACGCCACATGTCCCGCGGTACCGGCTGTAAGCGCGTGACCGTGCACTGGTTATTTTGGCCCGCAGTTAACTACATTTTTCTTTAGAAATTGAACTTTTGAATAGTCGTCAAACATCCACTAAATAAAAATCTTCAATTCACATACAACCTAAACCGCTATAGTTCTAGAAGAAAAGAGTTTTGCTCAAGTTTTCTGATATCCAAAAGGAAAGATTGCACTTATGAAAGTTTTTTTGAAAATGTATTCCTTTAAAAGAAAAATTCTTTTTTCTGTGCGTAAAGACACTATGTACGCAGTGTGTTTTACATTGTGCACACAGTAGGTATATTTCTTCACGAATAAATAATATTCAATCACCATCAGGCCTCCTAATGCAGTACCAGGACGAGTTAGAAGAGGAGGAGTCAAAGGTGATAGAAGAGGACCCAGAATCGGGCTCCGATACGGACTGGAGTCGTATAGCGCAGGATAGCGCGAATACTTCAGTCTCAGGCAGCCAGGGCGGCCGGCGCAGGGGACGCTCGAGGACCTTCCGTGGTGGAGTGCGCAAGAAGTGAGTCTCTCTATCTAGCCTATCACGAGTTTCTAGTTCTACACTTTTAATCAATTATTTGCAACGATTGAATCACTTTTCCAAGATCTAGTATTGATACAAAAAACTTGTTTAAAGTAATATAATGTGAATAATACACTTGCCGAGTCCAGAACGGTTCCTTGAATCAAGAAGTAATCACAATAATCTTTCAGGTATAAACGCAAGCCGACGTCGGCTGCCAAGAAGAAGGCGGCGCGCGGAGCGTACGCCGCGCGGGGAGGAGCCCGGGGATCTACACGAGGAGCTTCCACCTCCACTGGTCAGTACTCACCTATGTCCTTCCCAGCATACGCCGCGCGGGGAGGAGCCCGGGGATCTACACGAGGAGCTTCCACCTCCACTGGTCAGTACTCACCTATGTCCTTCCCAGCATACGCCGCGCGGGGAGGAGCCCGGGGATCTACACGAGGAGCTTCCACCTCCACTGGTCAGTACTCACCTATGTCCTTCCCAGCATACGCCGCGCGGGGAGGAGCCCGGGGATCTACACGAGGAGCTTCCACCTCCACTGGTCAGTACTCACCTATGTCCTTCCCAGCATACGCCGCGCGGGGAGGAGCCCGGGGATCTACACGAGGAGCTTCAACCTCCACTGGTCAGTACTCACCTATGTCCTTCCCAGCATACGCCGCGCGGGGAGGAGCCCGGGGATCTACACGAGGAGCTTCCACCTCCACTGGTCAGTACTCACCTATGTCCTTCCCAGCATACGCCGCGCGGGGAGGAGCCCGGGGATCTACACGAGGAGCTTCCACCTCCACTGGTCAGTACTCACCTATGTCCTTCCCAGCATACGCCGCGCGGGGAGGAGCCCGGGGATCTACACGAGGAGCTTCCACCTCCACTGGTCAGTACTCACCTATGTCCTTCCCAGCATACGCCGCGCGGGGAGGAGCCCGGGGATCTACACGAGGAGCTTCCACCTCCACTGGTCAGTACTCACCTATGTCCTTCCCAGCATACGCCGCGCGGGGAGGAGCCCGGGGATCTACACGAGGAGCTTCCACCTCCACTGGTCAGTACTCACCTATGTCCTTCCCAGCATACGCCGCGCGGGGAGGAGCCCGGGGATCTACACGAGGAGCTTCCACCTCCACTGGTCAGTACTCACCTATGTCCTTCCCAGCATACGCCGCGCGGGGAGGAGCCCGGGGATCTACACGAGGAGCTTCCACCTCCACTGGTCAGTACTCACCTATGTCCTTCCCAGCATACGCCGCGCGGGGAGGAGCCCGGGGATCTACACGAGGAGCTTCCACCTCCACTGGTCAGTACTCACCTATGTCCTTCCCAGCATACGCCGCGCGGGGAGGAGCCCGGGGACCTACACGAGGAGCTTCCACCTCCACTGGTCAGTACTCACCTATGTCCTTCCCAGCATACGCCGCGCGGGGAGGAGCCCGGGGATCTACACGAGGAGCTTCCACCTCCACTGGTCAGTACTCACCTATGTCCTTCCCAGCATACGCCGCGCGGGGAGGAGCCCGGGGACCTACACGAGGAGCTTCCACCTCCACTGGTCAGTACTCACCTATGTCCTTCCCAGCATACGCCGCGCGGGGAGGAGCCCGGGGACCTACACGAGGAGCTTCCACCTCCACTGGTCAGTACTCACCTATGTCCTTCCCAGCATACGCCGCGCGGGGAGGAGCCCGGGGATCTACACGAGGAGCTTCCACCTCCACTGGTCAGTACTCACCTATGTCCTTCCCAGCATACGCCGCGCGGGGAGGAGCCCGGGGACCTACACGAGGAGCTTCCACCTCCACTGGTCAGTACTCACCTATGTCCTTCTTAGGGTCTCAAACTATCCACATATCAACATGCCAAATTTCATCTAATTCGGTTCAGGTTCAGCGGTTTAAGCGTGAAAAGGTAACAGATAGATAGTCAGAGTTACTTATGCATTTATAATATTAGTATGGATTAGCATAATTCTTTTCCTTCTTCTGTTCTGTCCTATCAACCGACACGCTTTAGCTGACTTTCTTTTGTTCATATAATAAGGTAGTTGACAAATATGTCTATTTGGTCCGTCAATGAGATTACCTTAAAATATTGGAACCGTATTTTTTTTTCTATCACGTGAACAAAAAATTATAACGATACAGTGCATAGCAGACACAAGCTCCCACTCCTGAACTTTGATGCACTTTATCTTTGCCAATTTTTATTTACTTGATAAAACAAAAAATACGGGTCCAATATTATTTGACTGATGGAGTCAATAGAATAATCATTTTTCTACCCAGGAAACATCCCTATTCAGTACTAACTTAATAGTGTACTTTACTTTAATCCCGTCCTTTATGTACCCTTGCCATTGTATACTAGGCTTCCTGGGCCTGAATATTCTATCTTTGTACCCCCTCTGGGTGTCTGTGTATCCAGTGTGTTTACCATACGCCCCTCTATGACAAGCTGACCTCACGAGACTCTTATCTGTATGGGTATGTGCGTTGCAGGCAATCGGCTGGGCAGCATGCCGGTGCCGCGCGGTACATCGGCACAGCTCAACACTCGGCCCGGAGTGTTCAACCCGTCACGACTCAACCTTATATGATCCAACACCGCGCACTCATGAGCCGAATCTGATAGATTTAATAATACGACGCCTAATGCTAGGGCTGGTTCGAGGGGGATCAGAAAAAAAACACCTCAAAGGATTTTGCGGAGGTTTTTGCCCAGCGGTAGGACAGTCTAGGCGAATAAAAAAATACGATAAATTGATATTTGATACGATAGATTCGTGATGCTCGAAACTTATTTAAGACTTTTCAAACTGCAGCGAACCCCGTGTGGACGCAACCGTGCATGTAAATTGATTTAACGATAAAGTCACAAGACTGTTCGCGACGTGTTGAACACCTCCATACCAGTAAATTGGATACAATGGGACCGAATTTCATCCCACATCCCACGCTGGCTCGCTTCAGTTTCACCAGAGCTTTAAGACTCTCTTTGTAATTTATTAAAAAAATGATTCAATTTAAACTAGCCATAATTAATTAATGTTACAAATAATCTAATGTGCCTGATCTATTTTTATACTGTAAATAAATGTTCAAATTCGTGTTAATATGTTCTTTCATTAAATTATATCACGCAAACCTGATTGTTGTGGAATATGAGAATTCTACAAAATAGAGAAAAATTATCGTGTGACGTATGGGAACGATATATTATGTCGGCCCACTCAATTATTGATAAATTGTTTTCAGATTTTGATAAAACTTACATAAGATCAAAGCGGATTGATGAAATTAAATCGTAAACGGAACAGTAATTTCAGACATTACCTACTACCACGGATGGTTACGCCAGTTTTATCAAAATCATTACTTGCTTTTATTTTGAAATTGTAATAAATACTCATAGTTGTTTATGTCAAAATTACTCTGGTTTGGATGCTTGTATGTTACGCGGGTTAATGTGACCCTTGCTCGCCATTGGCCCGTTTGGATTGCGAACCCCGAACTTTCATACATCATCAACCAATAAAAAAAAGGTGCTAATGTCGGCGCGCGCGAGTTAACGCATCTTCCGGGAGCTCCCGTTTTTCGGTTGTGTTTTCTGACGATTCTACGTTAAAAAGACTGTGTGTGATATCAAATCTGTGCGCCTGTGGTTCCTGAATGGAGGCAGGAGCATTCGCCTTCGGGATATGCAGGTACGTCCAAGCCTAGATAGAATTGTCACATGTACAACTACGAGTCAGTCAATCAGCACCTATCTTAAAATACAGTCCACAATCTAGGTATTTCCGTCATCCCCTTGTTATTTACGCACCATTTAATTTGGTCCATCTCAACGGATGACAATGGGATTAGAATTATTGAAAAAAAAACCGATCGTGATTCGACTCGAGTTGGCTTTTACGCATAGTTGATATTGAACCTTGTTGCTTCGTACGTTAGGTTGAAAGTCGATTATTAGTACCATAGGTTAAAGACTAATATTTTGCAAACATCCCGTAGTATTCACTTATTACGCATTATATCACAGTTTATAACGTTATTTTATTATTAATTACAATATTAATACGTTTTCTAACGTGTTTAATAAAGTAAATCGCCCGCGCGTCGGTACATACGAAAATTACGTTTATTTCCTACCTACCTACCTTCGCTTCGCATTCGCCTTTCTGCAGACGTTCATAAGTTCGCAGTTAGTATTCTTATCTGTTTTACTTACAGATTTTTCGTTAAATATTCGCCCTAGTCTAAATATTAGATTAGTGTTTTTCGCCAATTAAACCAACCAAATAAGTTAGACCCGCACTAGTCATACTTATTATATCTCAGCTAAGGTTCTAGTTATTTTTTATTTTTTTTCATTGGATAATTGTTCGCAATCAGTTGCTTACAAGTTGATTGGTATTTACTTGGGTGTAAGTAAATAAATTTATTATAACCGCATCGAATTGTAGACAGCTATTATATTCTATAAATCCTCGCTTTATACATACCTACTGCAAAGGTATAAATAATTTGGGTTTAATATTTATTTAATATGTAGGGAAGGTATATACATACATATTATATTACCGCCGCGCCGAGGGCTGGTATTCGTACCGTATACCGTCGGCGTAGAATATCGCATTTGTGCATCGCACCTATAGAGGTATAGGTACGTATGTACGTAAGTCGTATCGTAGGTAACTTATCGCATCGACTTGTAATATTTGCGGTTATTTCGCTCGCATCGCATCCTACACTTTCAGATACTTAATTTATTTATTGACTAATCGCAACGCATCTTTTTATTTTATCGCGCGTAAACTTTTACGCTTAATTTGTTTGTCACAGGGGTTGTTAACTCAGTTTGTGCATTGTTAAGTTTCAACAATGGCGGAAAAGGATGTGGATAGACACTTGTTACAAATTAAATTATTGGAAGCTAAGCGTCAATTGTATTTTGAACAAATAAATAAAACATTCAAGTTATCCTCGAAAACAGATGAGAAGTCGAGATATAATTTCTTATCTCAAGCTCGCGCTATTGATCAATTACGTAAGGAATTTGGAAGTTTGGTTTATGAGATAAATTTATTAAACTTGCAAGTCGATCCCGACTATGATATTAATTACCAGCCGATAGCGGCCATATGATGAACTCCTTCTTCAAAAAGCGTGAACACAGGAAGTGGACCTGGCAGAGCCCCGATGGTGCAACAAAAAATGAGATTGACTTCATCATGTCAACCAGGAAGCAAATGTTCAATGATGTCTCTGTGATCAATTCGGTAAAAACCGGGAGCGATCACCGCATGGTAAGAGGCACATTGAACATTAATATTAAGCTTGAAAGGTCTCGACTGATGAAGTCCACGCTCCGTCCAGCACAGATCCAGGTCCAAAACCCCGAGAGCTTTCAGCTCGAACTCCAGAATCGTTTCGAGTGCCTAGGTAGCTCAGTGGACGAATATAGCGACGGGTTCGTGGAAGCTGTCCATACGGTCGGGTCTAAGTTTTTCAAGACCCGTCGTACAGATAGAAACAAAAAAATCTCTGATCCTACCCTCAAGCTTATGAAGGAGAGGCGTGAGATGATCCTGCAGTCTTCAGATGAGGCGTGCAAATACCGGCAGCTCAATAGACAGATCTCTAAATCCTTGAAAAGAGACCTCCGCCGCTTTAATACCGAGCGTATTAAAGACGCGATTGAGCGAAATAAAGGCTCCAAGGTTTTTTCAAGGGATCTGGCTATTGGGCAGAGCCAGCTCACGAAACTGAAGACCGACGATGGCAGGACCGTATCCGCCAAACCGGAGCTTCTGAGGGAGATCGAGACATTCTATGGGCAGTTGTACACATCAGTCAGCAAGCCCGTTGCGAGTCTAGCAAACGACCCAAGAGCTAGATTGACCCGTCACTATACCGAAGATATCCCGGATGTCAGCCTGTACGAGATTAGGATGGCTCTGAAACAGCTTAAAAACAACAAGGCGCCGGGTGATGACGGAATCACGGCTGAACTCCTGAAGGCGGGTGGAAAACCGGTCCTTAAGGCCCTTCAGAAGCTGTTTGATTCCGTCATACTCGAGGGCAAAACGCCACAGGCATGGTGCAGGGGTGTGGTGGTACTTTTCTTCAAGAAGGGCGACAATGCCCGGCTGAAGAACTATAGACCCATCTCACTTCTTAGCCATGTCTACAAGTTGTTTTCAAGAGTCATCACGAATCGTCTCGCGCGCAGGTTTGATGATTTCCAGCCTCCCGAACAAGCCGGATTCCGAAAAGGCTTTAGCACCGTAGACCACATACATACGCTGCGGCAGGTTATACAGAAGACCGAAGAGTATAACCTGCCTCTCTGTTTAGCGTTTGTGGACTACGAGAAAGCCTTCGATTCGATCGAGACTTGGGCTGTACTGCAGTCTCTCCAACGGTGCCAGATCGACTACCGGTACATTGAGGTGTTGAAGTGTTTGTACAAAAACGCCACCATGTCAGTCCGTCTTCAGGATCAGACCTCGAAACCAATCCTTCTCCAGCGTGGCGTGAGACAGGGAGACGTCATTTCTCCGAAACTGTTCACTGCTGCGCTGGAGGATGTATTCAAGGTTCTGGACTGGAGGGGCCTAGGCATCAACGTTAATGGCGAGTACATCACTCACCTTCGGTTTGCCGACGACATAGTGGTCATGGCTGAGACCATGGAAAGCCTCAGTAAAATGCTCGATGACCTCAGTAAAGCTTCCGAAAGAGTGGGTCTTAAAATGAACATGGACAAAACCAAGATCATGGTGAACGCCCATGTAGCACCCACTCCTATCAAGATCGGAGACTCTACACTCGAAGTTGTAGACGATTATGTCTACCTGGGACAAACGATCCAGTTGGGTAGGTCCAACTTCGAGAAAGAGGTCAACCGTCGAATCCGACTCGGCTGGGCGGCGTTCGGGAAGTTGCGTGGTATCTTCTCGTCCAATTTACCGCAGTGTCTCAAGACAAAAGTCTTTGACCAGTGTGTGTTGCCAGTGATCACCTATGGGACCGAGACATGGTCGCTCACAATGGGCCTTATCAGAAAGCTTAAAGTCACCCAAAGGGCAATGGAGAGGGCTATGCTCGGAATTTCCTTGCGTGATCACGTCAGAAATGATGATATCCGCAGGAGAACTAAAGTTACTGACATAGCCCGGAGAATTGCTAAACTTAAGTGGCAGTGGGCAGGGCACATTGCTCGCAGAACGGATGGCCGATGGGGCCGTAAAGTTCTGGAATGGCGACCGCGAACCGGAAGACGATACGTTGGAAGGCCTCCCACTAGGTGGACCGATGACCTGGTTAAGGTTGCGGGAAGGCGCTGGATGCGAGACGCACGGGATCGGTCAATGTGGCGACGCCTGGGGGAGGCCTATGTCCAGCAGTGGACGTCTTTCGGCTGAAATGATGATAGCGGCCTTTGATGATTTATATTATTTTATAAAGGAGATTTTCAATAGTTTGGATAATCCAAACTCCCCTCCACAAGCCGCTCTAAATGCCGGTATTCAGGAACATACTATAAAGATTCCCCGTATTGAATTACCTATATTCGACGGTGAAATTCAGAACTTTCCGTATTTTTACGAAACGCTTATACGTTTAATACATGAGAATAAGACTTTGACTGATTCGGAACGTATCCATTACCTAATTAGTCATCTTTCTGGCTAAAACCATATGCGCTGGTATAGCTCCGGCTGCAGAAACTTACACTATTATTTGGCAGGCATTGCTGGATAAATATAAGGATGACAGAGCTTTAGCTACGACATATTTAAATCAATTGTTTGCATTTAAAAATATAAACGGTCTTTCAGCAAATAATTTGGAAAAATTAGTTGATAAATACGCAGCTACTATCGCGGCCCTCAAACAACTTAACATTGATGATTTGAGTGATTATATTTTTGTTTATATGGGGCTTAGGCTTGTAGATTCAGCGAAAAGTTTCGAAACTACGATTCGTAGTCAAACGGAAAAATCATCAAAATTCATCAATCATTAAAATTTTGTATCGCACGAGCACTTCGTCGTCATCACAACAAGCTCGTGGCAACCCTACGACACTGCAGCCAGCTTCGAGCGGCCGCGCCGCCACCTCGCGTGCTACTTTCCACTCAGCAGGCTCGAGCCTCCGGTAAGCTGTGTAAGCTTTGTAACAACACCGCGCACACGCATCTTTATGCATGTTAACCATTTACGGAACTTTCGGCTCCAGATAAATTTAAATTTGTAAAAGAAAATCGTTACTGCGTTAACTGTTTGAGTAATCAATATACATCGTTTTATTGTAACTCGAGCACTTGTTGCCGTAAGTGTAATGCGAAGCATCATACGTTGCTTCATTTTGGTAAGGAAATTTCACCAGCGCAGTCGAGCACCTCCACTGTAGCTGTAAACCAGGAGACTGAAATAAGTGAGGTCTTGAACTTACTTGAAATCGAGGAGGAACTCACCTCAAATCCTGTCTTGGATGATTCTTCGCTTGAAGAGGAGAATCCAGAAGTATCGTTTTGCACATTGTCTTCTACAAAGTGCGAGTCGAAAGCAACTACGCAAATTCTTGCAACCGCAAACGTTTACGCCACCGGTCGCAATGGTCGAGATGTAGTGATTAGATGCTTATTGGATCCCGGATCTCAAAAACATTATATAACAACAAAATGCTGTTCTAAGCTAGGATTAATGATTGAATCTAATTCACCTGTCGCTGTGAAAGGTATAGGTGGCTCAACGCAGATAGTGAAGGGCACTGTGAAAGTTAATTTCAGGTCTCGGTTTAATAATTATAAATTTAATATTCATGCACTAGTACTGAATCAAATCACAAGTGACTTACCAACGTGTCCTTTAGATACAAGATTCCTTGATAGTTTGCGAAATATTCCCATGGCAGATAGTACCTGGGGTACGCCGGGTGAAATAGATTTATTAATAGGCTAGTAAGTCTTTTTGCTGAGATGTTGCGACCCGGAAAAATAGTCGGAGAACCCGGATCTCCAGATGCCCTTGAGACTGTTTTGGGGTATATCGTTCTAGGTGATGCTCAAGCGGCTTCTCAAATTCACGCTGCAACTTCTGTGGTATGTCATGCTGTCACGTCTTCCGAGGTAGTATCTTTAGTTCGGAAAATGTGGGAACTCGACGAGATAGATCCTAAACAATTTTTGAGTGCAGATGACAAACAATGTGAAGATATTTATAAGAAGACTGTCACACGCAATACTTCCGGACAATACGAAGTAGCTTTACCTTTTAAATTCAACCCCGACTTGCTTGGTAATTCTTTTGAGATTGCCAAACGTAGATTCTCATACTTAGAGCGTAGGTTTAATGCTCAGCCCGCTCTGAGAGAGGCATATGACAATGTCATACAGGATTATATAGATCAAGGTTATTTATCTGCTGTAAACACGATCGATACGGATTCTCGACACTTTTATATGCCACATCACGCGGTTTTACGGGATGACAAAGCAACTACACGGGTCAGACCTGTCGTAGACGCAAGTGCTAAGTCTAGCAGTGGATTTCCCTTAAATGACCTTTTACATGCTGGTCCTATTCTCAAACGTGACCTTTTCACGATCTTGTTGAATATGAGATTATTACCTGTTGCTATCTCAGCTGACGTAAGACAGATGTATCTTAGAATAGGCGTTCGTGAGCAAGATCGTTGTTTTCAGCGAATCTTATACCGTTTCATTTCAGCCCATGATGATTCACCTGTTTGCAATTTTGCAGATAGCCAAAACCCTGTAAGGACGTGTAAATTTAATCGAGTAACTTTTGGATTGAAATGCAGTCCCTTTTTAGCACTACGCACTTTCGCACAACTAGCACAAGACGAGGGTCATCGTTTTCCTATCGCGAAAGAAATAATTAAAGAGATCCAGTTAGTTCATTTTGGTGATTATATTCAAAACTTAGAAAAGGGAAATTGTTGTTCTCCACCTCTTAGAAAATTGAATCCATTTTTAAAGGATGGAATTTTACGTGTGCGTGGCCGCCTGATAAACTCAGATGAGAGTTTTGAATTTAAACACCCTATTCTGCTTCCTGGTAAGGATTATGTGGTGAACATGCTTATGCGTTTTTATCACTGGAAATATTTGCACACAGGTTCTGGATTATTGACATATGTTCTCCGTACTAGATATTGGATATTATCTGCTAGACGAGCAATCAGATCCATTGTGTCTAAATGCAATGTATGTTTTCGATTTAAGCCTAGACCTCGGTTTCCTATGTTGGCAATACTCCCAGTGCCTCGAGTGAAAGCTGTAAACAAAGCTTTTGTTCATACTGGCTGCGATTACGCCGGTCCAATCCAAGTAACCTCTTATCGTGGCAAAGGTATAAGAAGTCGTAAGGCTTACATCTGCCTATTTTCTTGTCTCACCACACGAGCAGTACATATCGAGCTTGCAAGCGATCTAAGTACAGCTTGTTTCCTGACAGCAATGAAACGTTTTCTGGCTCGATGTGGATCTGTTCAATATTTTTATACAGATAACGGAACTAATTTTATTGGTGCCCGTTCTTATCTTCGCGATTTATACACTTTTCTAGAAAATGAATACAGACCAGTTTGGAAGAAGGAGTTAGCCGAAAATCGTTTTCAATGGAAATTAATCCCTCCAAACGCTCCCCACTTTGGTGGTTGCTGGGAGAGTAACTTCAAGTGCATAAAAACTCATTTGTATAAGGTCATCGGCCACCAGATTTTAACTTTTGAAGAACCTCAAACTGTTTTGGCATAGATTGAGTCATTACTAAATTTGCGACCACTGACCGTGCTTACCTCTGATCCTTCAGATCCAACGGCTTTGACGCCAGCTCATTTTTTGCATACGGCTCCTCTCAAATTTCTGCCAGCATCTGATGTAGTTGACTCGATTCCACATCTTTTAACGCGATATGAGCTCTTAGATAAATTAGTACAGTCATTCTGGATGCGATGGCGGGGGCAATATCTGCATGAGTTACAAGTTCGTCAAAAATGGAACTCACCATCCCTTCCTGTCAAAGAAGGAATGGTTGTAGTTATAATACAGGATAATGTCACACCCTTGCATTGGCCCTTATGCGTCATAGTACAAACCTTTAAAGGCAAGGATGATGTTATCCGCGTAGCGACGGTTAAGACTAGGTACGGTATTTTTCAAAGACCAGTTGTTAAACTGTGTCCACTACCAACTCAATAGCAACTAGCAAAACTTAAGGCAGTCAGTTTCTAGCTAGGTAGTATTATAGTAATAAGTTGTTTAACGTACATATAAGGTAATAAGGTTCATGTCAGTAAATTATTTAATTAATTATTATATTATATATATATTTTTTTTCTTTGAAAGATTTCCTTTCAAGGCTGGGGGAAATGGTTACGCCAGTTTTATCAAAATCATTACTTGCTTTTATTTTGAAATTGTAATAAATACTCATAGTTGTTTAAGACAAAATTACTCTGGTTTGGATGCTTGTATGTTACGCGGGTTAATGTGACCCTTGCTCGCCATTGGCCCGTTTGGATTGCGAACCCCGAATTGTCATACATCATCAACCAATAAAAAAAAGGTGCTAATGTCGGCGCGCGCGAGGTAACGCATCTTCCGGGAGCTCCCGTTTTTCGGTTGTGTTTTCTGAAGATTCTTCGTTAAAAAGACTGTGTGTGATATCAAATCTGTGCGCCTGTGGTTCCTGAATGGAGGCAGGAGCATTCGCCTTCGGGATATGCAGGTACGTCCAAGCCTAGGTAGAATTGTCACATGTACAACTACGAGTCAGTCAATCAGCACCTATCTTAAAATACAGTCCACAATCTAGGTATTTCCATCATCCCCTTGTTATTTACGCACCAACGGAGTCCCAGCGCTAAGAAAATTTGGTTCAAATAAATATCACTAGATGGTGCAGTATGCATAGATTTGTTATTGAATTGTGTTAAAAATTAACATTTTCTAGAATTGATTATAAAAGCTGTATTTTTTTGTTTAATCAACTCATAAGCACAAAATTATTTAATATTGGACTCCTAATTCACATTTCAAAGATATGTACGAATCATTTAAAATTGATTCCAATAGATGGCGCCGTTTTAAATTTCTGTGGCATGCCACTCGATTGTTTAAATTTGTATTGTAAAACATTTTGGTACAAAAAATACTATAAAACGAATCGTCATTGGTTTTAAAAGAAAAAAAACCCCAACCGAGAAACCGTTTCGTTTTCACCAAACGAATGGCAGTGGGCAGGGACATTGCTCGCAGAACGGATGGCCACGGTATCACGCTCCAGCTTTTGTTTCTCGACTGCACTCGCAACTTCCCTTCGGACATGTGGAGGGGCTATCACGGCTATGGGGATATAGTGGTCATGGCTGAGACCATGGAGGACCTCAGTACAATGCTCGGTGACCTCAGTAGAGCTTCCGAAAGAGTGGGTCTTAAAATTAACATGGACAAAACCAAGGTGATGTAGAATGCCCATGTAACACCCACTCCTATCAAGGTCGGAGACACTACACTCGAAGTTGTGGACGACTATGTCTACCTGGGACAAACGATCCATTTGGGTAGGGCCAACTTCGAGAAAGAGATCAAATGTCGAATCCGACTCGGCTGGGCAGCGTTTGGGAAGTTGCGCTGTATCTTCTCGTCTAACTTCCCACACTGTCTCAAGACGAAAGTCTATGGATCAGTGTGTGTTGCCACTTATTACCTATGGCTCTGAGACGTGGTCGCTCACAATGGACCTCATCAGAAAGCATACAGTCACCCAAGGGCAATTGAGAGGACTATCCTTGCGTGATCGAATCAGAAATGTAGAGATCCGCAAGAGAACCAGGGTTACCGACGGACATCTTTCGGCTGATATAATGATGATGATGATGATAATGTTGTATCATGTGTCACGTACATTTCATACCACACAGTCTCCTTCCAGTCTTAACATTGTCGTAAATAATAATCTAAATATCAAAAAATTATGCATATCGGCATTCCGGAATTGAAATATCAGAAATATTGTTCCTGAATTACGAAATTCCGGAATGCATGCCCTAGAGTAAACCCTTTTACTTGCAATTTGCTGCTAACATCATCTGTATTTTTAGTAAATAGTCCGTATCGTCCGTCGAAAAACGCTAGTTACGTTAGCAGGGTTTCTTTGTATGGGATGAGGCACTGATCAGGTGAGATACTCGTAGTGGTCAAGCGCAAGCCTATCCACAATAAAAAATTGAGATTTAGATTGGGGGGCCCGGGTTGCAATAAAAGTCAATAACTGCTGTACATGTATAATGATCTTCATCGCGTTGCCCGACTTGGCCAGCTCCAGGGCTTCCTTAGTCTTTTGCAGCGGGAAGTGGTGCGTGATGAACTTCTTGAGGTTGATCGCTCCGGATGAAACCGCTGCGAGCGCTGGCGGGTAACTGCAAAAAAAATGTAGACCTTGGACTGCCTCGCTGGTCGCATGTGCAATTAATTGCTGAGCTAGATCCTCGGATTTGATAACATTTCCAGAAGCGTAAGTGAATTCGGCAAGGCAAAGGTTTTGACTCCATCAATCGACCAATCAACCAACATAGACTGAAATCCACAACGCATCTTTCATCTCGCACGTGATTGGTCGATTGATGGGATCAAATCCTTCGCCTTGTCGAATTTACTTACGCTGCTGATTGGGCAAGAGTAATTCAAGATTTTCTTAGAACTTTGAGCTCAGAAGCGCCCGTCCGGCAGTTTGGATTCTTTAGTTATGCCCGGTAAATAAGTCCCTTGTTGGAATATAACGCGGTAAGTACGTACGTACTGTTGCCGATATTGATGGTAACACTCCGACTTTAAGCTGGCCTAGTATCGTACTTTGAGCTAGTACGCAGTGTCAATAGAATAGGAAACAGGCTTAGACTGGTTTTGGAACAGACGTGCGGCCTACTGTTACCTACCTTGGAACCTTCGTTCGGGGAACACAAAAATATCGTGAGATTATGTTAGATGGAACACTTACGTGTTAACGATTCTATAGGATCCCCTCACGTCGACCTCACGTAGCAGCGCCTGTGTCAGAGGCACCTCCACCTTGCTTTCACCGATGCCGACTACTAGCACTACGCCTGCTGTCTTCGTTACCTGCCAATAATACAAGGGTATTCAAATATTTACGATCATATGAGTGAACGAAATCATATGATGATGGTGAGATTACAATTAATAACTGTTTTTATTTGCGACAGGCTTTTGTAGTACGACTATGTGTTTAAGACGCTTTGACACGATCAGAGTCTCCTCGGGCCGAGTGGACTCGGATACCTACTCGGACGCAACTCGTTTTGTGGTAACCCATAATCTGTTGATTTGTTTACCAAATTACGATACCAGCGCAAAACATTATACCCTAAAGCAGGGGTTCCCAAACTTGTTTTGTCTACTGCCCACTTTGTGAATAAATTATTTTTAAGCGCTCCCATTTTTTCACCTACTTAAAACCGCTATAACTTCAAATTAAATTAATCAATTGTTGTGACCTATTTTTATATAGATTTTTAGTTTAGAAGATTTGAAACCTGAGCGCAGTAGGTAATACACAACGGCGCTCAGGTCTCAAGTTAACTCTTACGGGCTACACCTGCCATTGAGAATGATTATTGAAACGCAACTTTATAGTATACAAACAGAGTATCTTTTATTCAAATTAAAACAAACATAATCGAATTATATAAAAAACTAATGTGAAGGATGAATCTGATGCTGTTTAATAAGTTTGTTGATATCAGGTTCCAATTTACTCAAGAACAGTCGCAAGTCGCCACGTTCGGTAACATGCAAACGATTTCTCTTTTTAGTAAGCAGTGTTGCCACAGCACTAAATCCACGTTCACACAAATATGACGATGGGAATGCTATCAAGAATCGTTGAACGATTGACCACAATCCAGGGTCCACAATTGCGGGATCGGTTTTTGTAGCCAAAATTCTTGGTAACCGCACGATTGAAATGATGTTTATTTTATACATTCAATAAAACAGGACAGATATATGAACTACGCGGAGAGAAATATCGAACCGAGTTTGAGCAATCTCTTAACTAATATTAGTTGATGTTCACAAGCTGTAGTTGAGAGTCGAGAGCTCCTGCAGTCGGTGCCCAAGAGGCCTCCTAGCTAAATTAAATTACAAATCACCCCCCAAGCTACTACACAACGCCCCCATTTTTTTTCTGGGTCTCTTACCGCCCCCCTTTAGGCCTGCAGCGCTCACAAGGGGGCGTTATCGCCCACTTTGGGAATCGCTGCTAAAAGGGATACCAGAGACTGACAACTGCTGGTCACGTACTTGTTCTCTGGCACAGTTGCCCTTCGAAACGGAACACAGTAATGCTTCTAGGGCCAAGAATGGATATGTACGGCAAAGTTATGTTACCAGCATAGCGACTCTCTGCGCGGAAGCGTAGGCGCAGGCGTCAATGGTGACGTCGGGCTGGCAGCCCAGCTGCGCCACTATGCCATCAACCACTTCTTGTTCGGAGTAGTCCCTCTTCACCAGCAGCGTGTAGTCAGCGCCCAGCTCCCGTGCTGTGTCTAGCCGGGATTGAACAACGTCTGTGGAAAAAAGTCACTCAAATGTATCATCATCATAATATCATACGTCTGTTTACAGCAGACATGTAGCTACACACATGTAGCGTCATCGATACATGGTGGACATCCCACCCATACGCACAAAACGTTTTGGAAACACTGTTATTCTGCGGACAGCTAAGGAGTGGCATTCCCTGCCGGAGTCTGTGTTTCCCGACAGCTACAATCTAGGGCTCTTTAAGTCAAGAGTGAGTAGGTTATTTCTAGGCAAGCGTGTTTCACCGTCGACCACATCATCGCTTACGATCAGGTGTGATAATCGTCAAGCGCGAGCCTATTGGATATAAAAAAAAGAATCATATCGTAATAAATCCATGGTACTCCTTTTCGCGTCGGTGTCAAGACACCCTGTATTGATAGTTAGACTTACCAGTGATGAGTATAGTGCTGGCACCCATGGCCCTCGCCGTCATCGCGCACAGGATGCCGATGGGCCCCGCGCCCAGGATCACCACGCGCTGCCCCAGGCGGATGCTGGCGCGGTTGCACGCGTGCATGGCAATCGCCAGCGGCTGCACCGCCGCCCCTTCCTCCATGCTCAGGTTGTCTGGCATCCTGGGCAAATAAACAGTATGCATCATCAACACGTAGTCAGTTTATTTGGTCGGTGCAGTATATCTTTTTTCATACATCGCTGAAGACAGCCCATTTCATAGTTAGGTACAGGGGGAGGGAGCCACCCAACACAGGGTTTCTTTGATCTTCCTGTTCTAATATACGCCGTCAACAATCATATCTAGTAGAAAATGCCTATTAATTGGGTGGGGCGTACCTACGTGCCTCGTGTGTTTTCACTCCTACAGGAACATAACCAAAACTAACTTGTGACAGATGTCGGCGGAGGAGCAGTAGAGCTGCCTCAGGCAGTTCAGGCACAGGTTGTAGCTTACTGAACTCGCATGTGTGACAGAACTCACTTGTGACAGAAGTCGGCGATATGCTTGTAATAGCGGCAGAGGTTACCGGGCGCGCCCATGGAGGAGCAGTAGAGCTGCCTCAGGCACAGGTTGTAGCTTACTGTACTTGCATGTGTGACAGAACTCACTTATGACAGAAGTCGGCGACATGCTTGTAATAGTGGCAGAGGCTGCCGGGCGCGCCCATGGAGGAGCAGTAGAGCGGCCTCAGGCACAGGTTGTAGCTTACTATACTCGCATGTCTGACAGAACTCACTTGTGACAGAAGTCGGCAACATGCTTGTAGTAGCGGCAGAGGTTACCGGGCGCGCCCATGGAGGAGCAGTACAGTGGCCTCACGCAAAGGTTATAGCGGCCCACCTTGCAGTACTCGCAGGAGCGGCACGGCTGCGTCGGTTCAATGGATACCCGGTCGCCCACGACTAGGGATGTCACCCGAGAGCCTACCTGTTAGGAAAAAACACAAATCAACAGTTTGTCTTGTTTGCCTGCGAAATCATGGTTCAAAATAGTAGGTATATAGCACTAGAGGCTCGGTAATGGTGTAGCGTCCCATCAGTAAATAAATAATGTTTGTAATCGTATCAGTACATACTTACAGAGATTTATTTACCTATATGAATAGAGAAGAGAAAGGTCAGCCAACCTATTAGTGCCCGTGTACTAGCCCAGAGTTCGCAGTACTCATAATCGGCGTGCGTGTATGACCTAATGTTCGTGTGAACGTAAACGAAGGAAGGTATGGATAAGGATCATAGCAGATGGCATCCTGTAGTTTCTTGCCTGCCATCATGGGGGAAGGCGTGAGTGTATGTTTGTATATACTGCAAGTAACTGCGCTTACTTTGATAACAACACCGGCGCCCTCGTGCCCGATTACAATAGGTTCTGTGACGATGTCCATCCCGCAGGTCCCTGTGGTGTACATCTTGACATCCGACCCACAAATGCCCACGCAGTCCATTTTCACTAGCACCTCTACAACAACAAAATAAACACCACTGAGATAGCATATAATTCAAACCAACCGTTTTCATCTGCTGGGGCACAGGCCTCCTCACTGGTAGAGTAGGTACCGTATACGAAAATGCGGGCCCAGTGCATTTTGGGTTTAGAATGATTGCAGGCTTCCTCACGATGTGTTCTTTCACCGTTTCAAAGCAGTGGTGACTGGTGATGATAAACTACCTGCATTCGACGTCGAGCTCACGACCTGCCTCTCTTTGGTCGGGACTGGGACCTACTGGGATACCATTACCTGGGCCCAATTGAAGGCTATCAAGCAACGATCATCCGTGTTGGGCAATGATCGTGCCTTCTCTGCAAAAAGGACCTTGTCTCACTGCAGGGGACAGCCCTTATCATCTCTTCTCGAATCTATAGATGTCAAAATCGTAGAAATTACTTACCATCATCTTTGATTTCTGGCACCGGAATATCTTCCTGAAACAAGTTGCAATAACTAATAAAGTTTCATCATAAATTAGTTGCAGTTCAAAGTTCACTTTGTAGAACAAACAAGAGATAAACTCTGAAAAACACGTGCGCTTGAGTACTTATGTTCAATTCCTCTATAAATCATCAACCATTATTTTCATACTGCTGGCCATATGCCTCCGCCAAGTGTCGCCATCGCTCGGTCGCCAACCCCCGAAGCCTTAATAAAGTCATCGGCCCACCTAGACGGAAACTTAAAAGCTATTACAGTGTCGATGAGTTCCTAGATGATAAACGACAACTGTATATTATTGTTCTAGATTTAAATAAATTTTAAATGATTATATATAATGTTAATTACCTATTATTATTTTTGAATTTTCTATCGTTTAATATGTGTATATTATCGATTTATTTATAATGAGATGCTATTTTCATTATTGGATGACATAATATTATTGACCACTTGTAATGATCATTTATTTTGTTAGACATTATTTAGTATTGTTTTATTCATCGAAAATTTGATGACATATTATTATTTTTTGATCTTATTATTTTTATTAACTATTGTGTTATTGTAAATAGAATGCAAATTATTATTATTTTGAATTTGTTATTCTCTAAGCGACTTATTATTTGTTTCTTTTTTATCTTTGACGTTGTTTTTTTTCTAAATTCTTTATCGATTGTAATGTTTTAATGGCGCGCGCTGTTTTATTTTTATTTTACAAAACTTCTACACAATTTATGTTGTAAGACACCGTCACAGGCTGAGAAGGCTGTTCAACAGAGCTAGGAACACACGGTCGCCAGAAGAATGGGACCGCTACACTGATACCCGTAGAAACTATAAAAAACTAATACGCCTCAGAGGTAGGACCAGTTGGAGGCGTTCCTGCACGAACACCGAAAACAACAACCAGGCCATTAGGGTCAAAACCTGTCTTGCTCAAGAGACAGAACACTCAATAGGATGCCTGAAAAAAACAGATAACACATATACAACAAACGACACGGAAACTAGCGAGCTGCTTCTGACTACCCACTGCCCAGGTTGCCGGATTGATACCCAGCAATGTTGGGAACCACATAGGGAAAGGGACACGAGTAGCTTAGACTGGGAAGTACTCGTAGCTTCAGAAGTTGTCGACAAAGATAAATTAACATGGGCAATCAACAGCTTCTTACCTTTCAAGGCAGCAGGGTTAGACGGCATCTTCCCAGCTCTGCTTAGGTGGAGCGGTGACTTTCTGGCGGAATACCTCGTCAAGGTATTTCGAGCATGCCTAGCGCACCGCTACATCCCCTTGAACTGGCGCGAAGTAAAAATCATCTTCATTCCGAAACCGGGTAGGGGTGACTACACCCAGCCCAAATCTTTCAGGCCCATAAGCCTCACCTCGTTCTTCTTGAAAACGCTGGAGAGACTAGGGGACAAGAAGATCAGAAACCAAATTTCGGAAGTGTTTCCTCTACATCCTAATCAACACGCCTACTGCGCAGGTAGATCAACCGAATCAGCACTCCACTGCGTAGTCTCACGTATCGGAAATGCTCTAAAAACCAAAAACCCAACCCTTGGCGCTTTTATTGATATAGAAGGTGCTTTCGAAAAAACAAGCTTCACCAGTATCGGGCAGGCACTCGCCACGCACGGTGTTGCGCCAACGCTTATAGAATGGATCAATAACATGCTAAAATACCGCGCTATTCAATTTTCTGTGAACACCACCACACGCGGTGTCGTGAGTAGGGGCTGCCCACAGGGTGAGGTGCTGTCACCACTACTTGGAATTTAGTTGTGAATGAGCTCATTGCAGAGCTCAACGCTAGCAGCCTGTACTCGGTGGGATACGCAGATGATATAGCAATTCTAATCTCTGGGAAATTTGAGGGCATCTCATGCGATCTCATGAGAAGAGCTTTCAAAATAATCGAAGGTTGGTGCATTAAGCATGAACTATCGGTTAACCCCTCGAAAACGGAACTAATAATGTTTACAAACAAAAGAGTTCTAGGACCCCATAGACTCCCTAAACTTTTCAACACAGAACTAACTCTTAAAGACGAGGTCAAGTACTTGGGGGTGATCCTTGATAGCAAACTGCTCTGGAACAAGCATCTTGACTACAAACTTAACAAAAGTACAATCGCACTTTATCAATGTAAAAAAATGTTAGGAAAAAAATGGGGGCTTTCTCTGAAGATCACGCTGTGGCTATACACAGCGGTGATCAGGCCAATGCTGGCGTATGGCGCTCTGGTTTGGTGGACAAGGACAGAACTGTCTACCGCCATTGCCAGACTCCAAAAGTTCCAGAGACTGGCCTGCTCAGCTATCACCGGCTGCATGAGGACCACACCGACAGCAGCCATGGAGATAGCCCTACAACTAACTCCCCTTGACCTATACATACAGCAGGAGACAGCGCTAGCTGCCATCAGGCTGTTGCATCTGGGCATATGGGGAAAGAATCTCACTAGCCCACACGCTGTAATCCTGGACCGGGCGATTCAGTACCAACCCCTCATCGCCGCCCCATGTGATAGATCACCAAACCAACCTATGTTCAACAAAAACTATAGCATACAAACTGTAGAGGAAGACAGGGATCAGTCTGGAGCTATTGAAGTACGCATTTATAACATGACAACGGTTCAGGTGCTGGCGTACATTCCCTTGACCTCAACCATAACTTTCACCTTCCTCTTGGCACACACAGTTCAATCTTTCAATGTGAATGTGTTGCCCTAACACAAGCCGCTACTGCTGTAAAGCGTTTAGGTATCCATAACTATGGCATCAGATTCTTATCCGATAGTCTGGCAGTGCTCAAAGCCCTAGAAAACAAACAAACCAACAGCAAATTAATATTTGAATGCCACCTTGCCCTGGAGAGTATATCGACATCCAATCGAATCACCCTACAGTGGATCAAGGGACATAGTGGGTCTTTAGGCAACGATGCCGCGGATGAACTTGCAAGGAGAGGTTCTGAGATGATAGTGCTAGGCCCGTACCCACTACTCCCCCTGCCTTTCTCACTAGGATCCGCCAAAGATCAATCGAACTGCATAACAACAGATGGTCACGGGCTACAGACTGTAGACAGTCTAGAACAGCCCTACCGAATGTAAACCCGCGATTAACCAAAAAACTTCATAGCCTAAGTAGAAATAACCTCAAAATAATCATAGGGACAATTACGGGTCATACCCCTCTTAACAAACATCTTTTTAACATAGGCGCCACAGACAGCCCACTTTGCAGGGGCTGTTTTAACGCCGAGGAAACAGCTGCCCATGTCATCCTGGACTGCGAGGCCGTGGTTTCCCAACGTGAAGAAATCCTCGGAACGGTGAGGTCGCTCCACGAAGCCTGTGAAGCCCCCAGGAAGCTTCTGTGCTTCTGGACGGAGCTAGGCTGGCTACTTTAGCCGGATACCCCACGTACAACGGACCAAATAGGAGTCTAAGTGCGGAAAAGGGAGTCCCTCTTCTATTCTATTCTATTCTATGTATGTTGTTTTGAAATAAATGACTTATTAATCGACTTACCAAAAAGGAGGAGGTCCTATGTTCGACTTCTTGAATGTTTTTTTTTTTTTATGTATGTTCACCGATATTTCTGTCAATTGTGGACCGATTTTAAAATTCTTTTTTTGTATGAAAGAGTATGTTTCGAAATTGGTCCCATTTTAATTTGGGGAAGATTTGATTTAAAACTTCGAAGATATACAACAGAACTCATAAATAAATAACGGGAAATCTCTCGTGATTGCTGCAATCGCATGTCTGTTTATTGTTTATACCATTTCATAACATAACATTACGCCAGTACGCTCTTAAGGGGTACGCAGATCTCTAATTTCACCGGTTATGTTAACGTTTCATGATATTCGGGTTATCTATTCGGGCGTTAAGATTACTTACTAAAACAACTTGCCTGTTAGGTCGGTTCAACTAAAAAGTGAAAAATAAAAATCTTTTTTGCAAAAAAAAAACTATCTACTTCCAAATAAGAAAACTACAAAGTGAAAAATAACCTTAATTTTGGAAGTCGGTGTCTATAACGAAAAAAAATGGTACCTACCTACGAAAGACACCGACTTCCATAAACAAAGTTATGTTTCTCTTTGTAGTTTTCTTATTTGGAAGTCGATAGTATTTTTCTCCTTTCGCCCAATACCGTATTCGAGAGTGGACGTGTATTTCTGTTCCAATTAAAACAGTGATTTGCATATACGCGACTCTAGTTCGTAGCAACACAGACAAAGTGCCCAATCTCCTATCACGTTCTTCATAATTATTATATTTAATAAACCCAACGAGTGCCCGCCACCGCGACCACGGACACCAGCAGCGAGCCCTCGACCCGCGCGCACCGCCTTCGCCTCCGTGGGAACAGCACGGTGTCCATGATTGCTTTCTCGCTCACACCAAGACTCTGCGTTCGGCGCTGGCGCGGTCACAGAATAATTAATAGCACAAGTGGCGCAAGGACTGCGACAAACATAAACATTGAGCTGCTTCGTCCGAAGCTTTCTAACTTGCAAACTTATTAAATCGTGAGTACTTTGGACTTTTCTACTCGCCCAGCTGATCACAATGCCTCGCGTTGAGCGCTCGTCGCCACCGCCAAACAATGCTGCTTCGCAGCCACCTGAGCTTGAACTTATAACGCTGATGGCCCCAAATCTCCACGCAGCATCTTCCGAGCCGGAAATGAGCGCTCTTTCAGGCAATCAGGAGCGAATTAAACGAGTTTTGTAGCACAGAGGGCGGGAAAGTAGATGAAACATAGTCGAGGCAGTTCTACATTTGTATGTAGAACTGCATCGACTATGTTTCTCTCTTCTGTTTCTGTTTGTATGTCGCATCCTTCAGCCATTTCGTCAAAATATCCAAAATAGACACTACCGAATTGGTATACATCTGCTCACTTGTGTTCGCAATTAGTTCAGAGACTTCCAAGTAGACATACAAGTTATTGAAATCAAGAATTACCTAGTTTTTTTACTGCAGGTGCACATTTATTTAATCACAAGAACTATTAAATCAATTCATTGGCGTCTAATATTTTTTCTATATATTTTGTAAACAGTTTCTATCAATAAACTCACAATTCTGACGTCGTAAGGTCCATGTAGGATTGCAGCGCAGTTGTCGGCCATTTTCGTCGGTATCACAGAGTATTGTGGCGCGATCGTTTCAATTATGTAACGAGCATTATTTTGTATAACGTTTCTCGTAATGTAAACATGTAAAAAAGATATGTAATCGTGATAACATGAGACTAAAAGGTCTAGTTTGTTATTAGTCAGCAATTACCACGAGTTTAGGTACCTATTTACCCACATTTAACGGCTGTATACTTTAATTATATATGTTGTGAACCAACTGATTAATACGGCATTATTCAAAATGTCCAGACAATTTAAAAATGCCCCATATGACTAGGCAATACGCTAAAATGTGCGCACAGCTAAGGAGTGGAATTCCCTGCCGGAGTCTTTGCTTCCTGATAGCTAAAATCTTGGGGTCTTTAAGTCAAGAGTGAATAGGTTACTTCTAGGCAAGCGTGTTCACCGTCGACCACATCATCGCTTACCATCAGGCGATATAGTGGTCAAACGCGAGCGTATAGATAAAAAAACTATTGATATAATTAAATTGCCCGGGCTTTCTGAATAATGTCCATCACTTATTGGGCCCGGTAGCCATTTGAGTTTTGGGAGAGTATGACTGCACTTTTGACCCTTGACTGTACATAGCAGGCAATATAAACATCTTTACCCCTTCGGGGAATAATACAGACGCAACGTTGTGTAGTTAACTAGACAGAAAAATGTTGATTGCTTAGTACAATGCAAATTGGGCAGACTAGAAAGGATTCAAAGTGTATAAATTGCCTTTTTGAGTTTTAGGTCGCAGGTTCGGTTCCCTTTTGCAAAACACTTAAGTGCCTACCATTCCGTAGAATCTGCTGTCGATCATTTTATTAGTAGAACCTATTTTTAACAGGATATGCATAAAGATTTCTTCCTCATCGTCTGTGACATTTACATCTGCCGCTAGACATATCTATCTCTTCAATCATAAGCAATTTAACTCAATCCTTGGCTACTCATGAGAGTAGCAGGCTGCTACTAGGGTACCTGGCACCATGCGGAGAGGTCTCTTTTAAACTGAAGTTCAAATAAAGAGGAAGTTCTATGTTCGAATGTTACATATTTTTGAAGAGAAAAGTAGCTGCGATATGCAATTTTTGGTAGGGGCAATTATGGGTTTGCGTAAGTAATACGCTAATGTGAGACCGTCGTCGACATGCATTCTTCTTTTCGAATCGATGGAAAATTCTTTATAATTATAAAGAGTTTTTATTTTTAGCATTATAATTTATTAGTTTTATAATTATACCGACTTCCAAAACAAAATACTACAAAGCGAAAAATAACTTTCTTTTCGGAAGTCCATGTCAAAAACGAAAAAAAACAACAGGTACCAAAGACACCGACTGCCGAAAAAAAACGTTATTTTTCGCTTTGTAGTGTTTGTTTAAGAAGCCGGTAAATTTTTCGTCTTAATTATTTATTTATTACCGAAAATAAAGTGTTGCCTGCCTAGACACGCCTACGAATACTTGTTTAAACAATGAAAAGCCATAATAAATAAATGGGTATTAGTATGTACATTATCAATCACGAGACCTGAAATAACATTGCCTATTTGCACAAAATAATTACTGACATAATTTTTATCATTTCAGTTGGCCGGGTGAATCATTGTGAATTCCATAATTAATATATAATGCTGCTCTGCCTTTGGTGTTACAAAGGATAGTGTAGTATTCTTCTTTCGTCATCATCAAACTCAAACTCAAATCGTTATTTCAGCCGTAAGACGTTTGAAGATAAAAGATATATTTATTGCATAACTGTGTACATTAAGTTCTTATTAATAAAAATTACATTTTTAGTTTCAACAATCTACTCAAGTCGGATATGCAATAGTAAGTATTTTAAGAAATTAGGTAAGTACTTATTATTTTTACCAAAAAACTCATGCAGATTATAAAATACATTTAAATAAATTTTTAAACAAATTTCCATTGAATTGCTGGCGGTAACTGATTGTACACACGAATAGCAGTACCATAGGTACTTTTATATATATATATATTAAACAACTTTGCCCCACACTAGGAATTTCTTCCTGTATCGTGGGTGCGTTTACAAACATATAAACTTACATACACAAAATACCCAGAGCCAGAACAACAATCTGTAGGTCATACAAATATTTGTTCCGTGCGGGAATCGAACCCGCCACACGCAACGCACTGCGCACACCGTGCGCCCGTACTTACATCATTATTGTTAATAACCGGTAAATTAATGTCATATATATATTGTATCTGGATTTTTGTTTTATGAATTTGTTTTGGAATTAAAATATTACATATTGTTTTGAACAAATAAACATAATTCGAGTATATAAATACCAGTCAGTGTCAGGCAACCCTCCGTTCTGATCTGAAGACTACTCTCAATGATTCGGTATTACAAATGTTATATTATATTTTAAGACATTTCTTCTGGAGAATGAATGTGGATTGTACGTTTGTCGAGTTCCCCCAATATTATGGCACCTTAAGTTAACACTGGATATTTTTTAGGGTTCCGTACCCAAAGGTTAAAAACGGGACCCTATTAATAAGACTCCGCGTTCCGTCTGTCTGTCTGTCCGTCTGTCACCAGGCTGTATCTAATGAACCGTGATAGCTACACAGTTGAAATTTTCACAGATGATGTATTTCTTTGGTTTACAACAAATACTAAAAACAGAATAAAATAAATATTTAAGTGGCCTCCCATACAACAATCGTGACTTTTTTGTCGTTTTTTGCGATAATGGTACGGAACCCTTCGTGCGCGAGTCCGACTCGCACTTGGCCGGTTTTTTTTATTAATCTTTTTCCATAATCTTCCCCTAAGTGTCGCCACATCAGTCCGATGGATGCGGAACGCACAGAACCGGTTGATGATAGGAATCAGATCATCGGTCCACCTAGTTCGGTTTTTCTTTCGTATCGGTACGAAATGAATAGGTAGTAGTGATACATTCGGATAATTAGCAACGATGCTGAAGCAAAACCACTAACATCTATTATTCACACAATATCTTCTTGCCCGTGCGTGTCTAGGGTTGCCAGGCGTCCGGATAAAGCAGGACGCAGATAGGTGACCAGATTTTGTTTCATTAAAATTTTGGAAGATATTATGGTAAATAAAAGAGTTCTTTTAATTTGCTTTCCATTGCAATAGTAGTTAGCTACTGCTAACTACTACCTTTTGCGGTTATATAGAATGAGGTTATGCAAAGCAATGTCCATTACTAAGACAAACCCACTATCATCTATGTATGTAAGGAAAAATATACATCTCTGTAGTAAAGTCAGTGATAGACACAATTATAATACGAGAAATAAAGATAAGTTAGATCAACCATCTTATAGACTAGCTAAAGTACACTCACCTTTCATGGGGTACTGTGTTAAATTCTATACAAAATACCTTGTGATATATTGAAACTAAATGAAGGTTAATTTAAAACTTTAGTTAAAAGCACACTTTGTAAACAAGCATATTACAAATTAGATGATTATATTCAGGATAAGAATGCTTGGAAACATGCTGGTCCTGCTCCATAGGGCAATCTTTAGCGTAGACAAAATCAAATTTGTTAATTTATATTCCTACTCATAGTAATTGTATTTTTTTTTCAGAATTTGACTCAGACACTGTTCCGCTATTGTTGAATTAGGTATTTTATCTATGTTCGCAATATTTGTAAGTATGTGAGGACCATGTCCCTATTTATCAAATTAATGAATTTACCTGTTAATGATTTTAATACTTTATACCTGTACGTAGTATAGCGTTATTCTGGGTGCATCGTCCTCACATATATGAATTTATTAATGTATGTACTTATGTAAATATTGTGAAACACATTTTTTTTTTAAAGTGTAAATATGGAGTTTCTTGTGCGTTCTTCTCCATAACAAGCTACTTTTTCGAATGGTCGGTAGAATCAATTTTTATTACTTGTAAATTTTATTTTAATTCTTTGACGTTCAAAAGTGCCGCTTTTTGGCCTACTAGTTGAATAAATATATTTTGACTTTGACTTTAGACTTAAAGGACGAGAATGGGTATCTCACGGAAACTGGACAGGGCATTCTGGGCGTGATGTTTAGGACTCACTGGGCGTGATGTTTAGGACTCACTGAAATTAATTTTGTAATGAATATTGAATGATTAATAAAAAGAAGACTGATTTCATTTTTATTGTTGTTTCATTAGAATTTATGAAAATAAAAGGTTTTGCTTTTTTAATATAAAATCTTGTTTTACTAAGACTAAAAACATAAAAAGTCCGGCCTTTTTACTCAAGTATCGTATTCAATAGGGGTCTTAGTTTATATTAAAAACAGAAAAATAATACCAGCCAAAATTTTTGTAGTGTCCCAGGCGCCGTAGTCTTTATAGGAAGACGTCTAGTGGTGAGGTAACTTGATTAAGTTTCTAAAGTCTCGATGTACTCTAAAGATTAAAAGAACACTTTTATTTCGAATCGAAATATCGAGTTTTGAAAAAAATGCGATCCTTAAAAGGAATATACGTAATTTTGCTAGCCCTTACACATGTATTTACTAGAATCTTTTAATACACACAAAGTGCCATCGATATTGAAAGATCCCGTCACTACTAAACTAATAGATATCGGTGCTTCATGCGCCACAGATATTATTAGAAGACACCCTGTGACGTCATAGACGTAAGTGCATCAAACACAAGTGCATCTTTTGTGGATTGATGAGTGAAGCTAATGAATTAAGTACTGAAGAACTTTTAAAAATCCTACAAGGTGCAAGGTGGTACCCATGGGTAGGCTAGTATTTTATTGATCACCCCGGAGCAAAGTCGAGGCGGACTGCTATTAAAATAATAAAAACCACAATTTCGGCAAACATAAGTCTTTATTTCAATATAAAAATATTTATTTTCATTTGTACTTAAGCTTTTAGATAGGTACTTTTCTTTTTGTAATCTGATATAATTTTATTTGTAATAAACATCGCTGAAACATGTTTTTCCGATGTTTAAACAAAAATATTTTCAGTCTTAAATCTAAACAACCAAGATTGTAAAATCTTATCAAATAAAAATTTTAAAATTAAAACATAGATTTAGATACCTACATTCAATATTTCGGTAAGTTCAACATTTTTTATTTTATGTACTCTCACAACGTGATGTTCCAAATATGAATTAAAAAAATATTGTATAAACACGTACTTTATAATCGTGGATGGATAAAATTAAAAAAAAAAACACCATTACACTGCAAAATTTTCCTTCGATTTTTAAACAATTGCATCATAAAATAACTTTTTAATTTTAATAACACACTTTTACTTTTTAATTTATTGGCGCTTATGCATTGACTTAATATAGAAAAATAGTGTCATTGTCTATGGAGGCGTACGCTGCGTAGTCATGCGCAATGAGAATCTAAATTTCTCGCCATACCATATATTTTTCCGTTACCACTTTTGTTTTATTTCAACTGTATGAGTGAAGATAAAGCGTGTGCAACGGCATATAATTAGGTATTATAACACTCGCGTGTTATTATTATCACATTCGGCTTCGTCTCATGTGATAAACCCACGCTCGTGTTTTAATAACCTCTATTATATGACCATTGCAAAAACTACTATTATTTATATAGGTAGAATGTAATGTAAGTCGACACAGAGTAGTTAGCAAATGGAAAACTAACTCTATACAACAACTCAAAGGTTCCAACGGTGAAATCAAACATGATCCTTTCTAAACACGGATTGTCAGGGCAGAGTCCCGAACAATTAATCAACAAATATTGTCATGAGACTCAAACGAAATTAAGACATTTTTGCACTGGGTTTTAGTCCTCCATTAAAGAGACTTTACGACGTATTTTACAGGTGCTGTATTATGACGTTTTGATGCCATCATAATCAAAGTGCGAGAGAGAGGTGCAGCAATACGTAGCACCAGTCCTTTGACGAACTGGAATCATGATTGCATTAATACTTCATAAAACTTCCTCATGATTCTGATTTCCTGATACTTTTCAGTCTTTACCGTGTTCTTTCATTACTCGAAGGAACCTCTAAGCCTTGTTGTACTAAACCGAACAGGGGCTTTATACGAAGTGTTATTCTAATTTATTATTAATGTACGAGAATGTTATTTTGGCATTTTAACTATCGCTTTCCCTGGTAGCTGGTTGTCTAAAGTCTCTGGAGTAGATGTGAAGGAAGGTTAGAACTTGGTGGGATTGTTAGTGTCCCGGGGCTGCACGTGGATCATGACCTTGATGCCTTGTCCCTGGCGCGCTACCTCGTAGGCCTCCACGGTCTGCTCCAGGCTGAAGTGGTGCGTCACCAGCGGCTTCACGTTGATCTTACCGCTCGCTACCATGTTTAGCGCGATCGGGTACCTGGGACATACGTAGTTAATTTTATAGTCTTTCAGAGTCGTGTTGGTTAAGGGCTGGCGTTTCGGCAGACATCTTTCGTATTATTTTCCGTCATAAATATGATGATTCTTAGCCTAGTTTGTTTAGGATTTTTGATTGATTTTGATTTGATTTATATTCCTTCAGTTATTTTTTGAGTACTGGGAAAAATAACAAAAGCATGCCTGCCTATACGAGTAAATAAATAGCGATCTAAAAGTTTTGCAATTTTATCTCGACTATCAACTGAGTAGTCAAAATGTAGAGGACAATTAGAGGATTTTTTGACAAAATGGCATTCAGATTAGAATACGAACGCTCCTTATAACATATTATGAGAATTGCTTCTCCAGATTCGTCATACATTAGAACTTACTCAACGTTGGTTTTATGGAAGTTATGGCTAAGAGCAATCGTCATCATTCAGTCGGAAGATATCCACTTTTACATATCGGCTTCCAAATAAAAAAAAAACGAAAATGGATTTGAATATGGAATGTATACATACTCGTTGACGTATCGGAAGATGCCGCGGATGTCGACCTCGCGGGACAGCGCGGAGGCCAGCGGCACAGTCTGCTCGGGCGCTCCCATTCCCACCAGAACTGCCACGCCACCTGACTTCGTAGCCTGAACAAATAAATACAATTAAAAGGAACAATATTTTTAAAACAAGCATTCAATGGGCTAAAAAGTTCGGAATTTAATATTACTTGTCAATACATATCCAATGAGCCCGAACACGATGGTGGTATCTTATCTCGTTGAGGAGTTGCTAATGCCACCTTCCAACTCGATCATGAGACCAGCTACATAGTTCCATATTATTTCAATGTTTCCAAAGTTACATAAGTACGCCAAGTTTCAGCAAGGAAGTGCTTAAAAATCGGCTACTATGTAGTGGCCGGACACATGCGAAAGCAAAATAATGTATAAAGCGTGTTATAAAAAACACCATTTGTCAAGACTACAGAGTTCAATTCAGTTTTGGCTATCTAACACCCAGAATAAAGTTTTGCCAAACCTAATCCACAAAAAAATTAATGTTAATCTGAAGGTTAAACTGGTTAATAATTCTGCATCGGATACCACACACAAGTGCACATTGTTTCGTAGTTCCAGTCATAACACCAACCAAGTAAAATACTGAATCTGGTTAGACAAGAACCCGACCTCAAACAGATGGGAAAAAGGCTAGGCTGATTGATTAGTTCCAGTCATAACACTCACCAACAACGACGCTCTGACGGTGGCCTGCGCTCCACTAGCGTCAAACGACACGTCAGGCTGACAGCCGAGGAGCTGATGTATCTTCGCCACTACATCAGCTTCATTGGACTCGCGCGTCACCAGGAGTGTATGGTCGGCGCCCAACTGCTTCGCGAAGTCTAACCGGGATTGGAGAACGTCTGCAGAAGAAACGAAATAAAGATTATAGATCAAATGTAAAAAGGGTGGCAATTAACACAGGGACTATCCTATATCGGACACCTTTCTCCATACCACAGATAATATAATACTAGCATACAGATGCCTCATCCCTCAGCGTTTTTCGTCTGATTAATCAAATATTTTTTTGTACATCCAAAGCGTTCGGTTCTGTTTCATGGTGATAGATAGATAGTGTTAGCAGCGACTTACAAGTAAAAGGGTTTATTAGGTTCGTGAATATATTTTTCTTTAAATACAGTGAAGGTTCGTTTTTTAGTACTTTTTTGCACGTTTTTACAGTTTTTTTGCACCAAAATGTGTTACAATGCAAATTTTAACAATCGAGTGGAATTCCTCACAAATTTAAAATGCGCCATCTATTGGCATCAATTTCAAATAATCATTGAAATCTGAATTAAGAGCCCAATATTCCTTAACTTTGTACTTAGGAGAGTTGATTAAACAAGAACATACAATTTTTATGTTCAATTTTCCATTAAAGCATACCAACCAACCATTCATTATTCCATAAAATCTTAATTTTACACACATTCAATAACAGATATCACGCCATCTAGTGAGATTTATTTGAACCAAATTTTCTTTCTTAGCAATGAGACCCCGTGTCCCGTGTATTTTGATGTCGAGGTATATAAAGAATGTATTATTTACACCAATAATGTTTAAAAAAATAATGAGCTATTTACCAATTGATGAGCAGATTCTTTATTCTAGAATTCTCTACAGATTTGATTATACACTAAGTTAAGCAATCGGTGAAAAGTGTCGAGATTTTTACAAATAAGGCTCTGGATTTGCCACGGTTTTTATGACTACATTCAAGATTAAGTCCATCATTCATAAATGAGATGTCAAGGTAAGTGAAGCTTGCTTGCTTTCTGCCCTTGTCTCATGTAACTTGGGGTCGATGCAATACGTTTTCTTTTTAAATTCTTTCCCGTCAACCATCACACTATACTACACTCACGAAGGACGTGAAGAGATAGAATAGAAAAACATAGAAAAAATCGATTCGACACTAACTTATCACAACAGCAACAATCACTAAGTAAAGGTTGTGAGGAGTCTCTGGTAGACGATCTAAAGTCTACCCAATCTTCCCAATAAAAGAACAACGAAGTATAAAAAGAAGCGAAAGATCAGGCAATCTGTCAGTGTTTAAATCGTCTACCAGAACCGGCTGTATTACCTGTGATGAGCACGGCGCTGGCACCATAGGCCTTAGCAGACAGCATAGTGAGCAGGCCGATGGGGCCTGCGCCCAGCACCAGTACCACGTTGCCACCCGTGACACCAGCGCGGCGACACGCGTGAATGCCTACCGCCAATGGCTCCAGGAGTGCGCCCTCCTCCATCGATACGTGGTCGGGCAGTCTAGGGACAGAGGGATTAAAGAGTTGAATGAAGTTGATGAAGATTCATGACCGTTTTCTCTACAGTATAATTAGATACCGTCTTAGATTAAGCTTCAACTTTTTGAAGGTGTGTGGGTGTGAATGTTGTGAACTTGTTTTGTAGAGAGTATGTCTATTTTTCGTGGAATAGAGATAATATGATTATATGAACATTTCTCATGCTAATTTGCACGTAATCACTAAATATTACAAATTCACTATTGTCTGCTCATTTCTCTGAGCCACTCAACCAAATTTGACTCACTATCATGTATATTCCACCCAAGCGAAGTCGCATGGAAAAGCTTGTATAACACATACATACAATAGCGACGAGGAATAGGTACTAACTTGAAGCAGAAGTCAGCAGCATGCTTGTAGTATCTGGCGAGGTTGCCGTGCACGGGCGGAGTGGCGCAGAAGCTCATGTCTGGACACAGGTGGTAGCGGCCGGTCTTGCAGAACTCGCAGTAGCGGCACGGCACACCAGGCTCAATGGCCACGCGGTCGCCCACCTTCAGGTTCTTGACCTTGGCACCGAGCTGTAGATTTAAAGATGTGGTTGATTAGACATGAGCATTAATCAGTCAGTCAGTGATGGCCGAGAAAGTCCGGATGTAAAATGCATTCGGCCGGTCAATGTGGCGTTGCTTGGCGGAGGTCTGTGGCCACTTCGGCAGTGGACGTCTTTCAGATTCTGAAATGAATTTCATTTCAGTCGAAAGATCTATCTCGAAAGACATATTTCAAACATTGCCACAACGACCGATGCTGTATGCCCCGCATCAACCTAGATTGTCTAGTGGGTTTCAACCATGTGTGACTGCACTAACTATATCTATTTCAAAAATAGATATAGTTTTATGCTGTACCATGGCGTTTTAGAAATATAAACTTAGTTGAAGGTGGAGGTCTCTGTAACATATCTAGTTTGTGACATTCCTACTAAAGAGCGAGTGTTCGTCCCGCAGCAGAATTGCGCAAGTGAATTCGGCATGGCAAGGCAAGGGTTTGACCGCTATCAAATCAACCAATAACATGCGAGATGAATGACGCGATGTGGATTTCCGTCTGTGTGATAGGTCGATTGATAGCGGTCAAACCCTTTGCGTTGCCGTATTCACTTACGTTATATGGCTGCTGAGCACAGGGAGGCTCTAGACAAAGATGTGTCGTTTGATGACAGCGATGGTCAAAATATCAAAATGTAAGGGATTGATCACGTGACATTTATTTATTCATTTAAACTTCTTGAACAATGGTGATACATAGGCAGACTTAATGCAGTAAGGCATTCTCTACCAGTCAACCTTTGGATTAAAAAGGACACAACAGTGGTTGGTGTACAAAATAAAAATTATGAATAATAAGTAAAGTTGGATATTAATAAACTATTAGGTAGTTTAATACATAAATAGTTTCTAAAACAGTTAACTAATAAATATTATAATATAAATACCAAATTCTAAATGGAACTTAAATTTGAAGATAATGACTATGTTGAAGACATGCTATGTAAGAGAGGACAAATAATAGTTCCAGATTCTATTCGATAGCGCTTTGCAATCCCCAATATTTTTGTAATTTTTTTCAATCGCTATTGCCTCGTTTTCATTCCTAGAATGTCACTTGCCCAGAGGCTACTGTGTAGAATATAACGTAGATTAATAATTTTCAATCACATTAATTTACAAACGACCTTGTTCGCTGATAATGCATTACAATCCGTTTTAATAATTTACTCTTGGCATTCAATTAGTTCGCTTGTGGCAGACTTTAATTCTATTCATCTTTGTCTCGCTCTAGTCATGCATGTAGATCTATAATGTTTTTGTGAAGCGATGGAATCTGTTGGCTGCAAAGAACACGTGATGCATGATGTGCTTACCTGTAAGAAATTGGTGCACTAGTCTATATGCATATTGGATTATCTCATATCTTTGTATCAGTGAATTCAATTGTTGTTGAGCCAAATAAATAAAATAAAAATTAAATAAACACGCCGGACGAAAAAAAATAATTAAAGAATCTACCCACATTTTTAACAAACTTTTATTTTAATAAAAGATTTGTCCCTGAAATCTCGAAAAAAAATTGCTAATTTGCACACATACCTATAGCATTTGTTTTTCCCTCTGAAAACCTAGGATTTGGCGTTAAAATAAGATTGTTTAGGCATAATTCACCAAATATTATAGGTAGGGTAGATTGTACATGTTACCTACTATCTACGATACCTAATTTGTATCCCAATCTTAAATAAAGACTTAAAACTCACTTAATCAAGATACCAAAGGCCTACAAAGTACTTGTGATGTCATTGTCTTATCTTGTAATATTTACCTAAATCATGTGTTATTCTGTTTATCATCATTATCAGTCAATTAAACCGCTAAGTACATTATTATGATTATAACCATATCACGCTATAATAATATTATAAAGGCGAATGTTTGTCAGTGTGTGTGTGGGTGTGTGTTTGTATCTTTTTTACTTCTTCACGCTCAAACGTCTGGACGGATCTGGATGAAATTTGGCACAGAGATAGATTATAGTCTGGAATAGCACATATGATACGACTTTTTATCCCGGGAGTATGTTCCCTTGTGAGAATTGACGCTGCCGCTGGTAGAAGCTAGTATCATTATTTAAGTCGCAGGAAAGCAAATAAAAAATTCGAATATTTTTATCGAACACACAATCATTCATTTATTTTTCTTTCAATTCTTAAGACGTCGTTATAATAATTACTTAACATCACGCCTGTATTCCCAGAAGGGTTAGGCAGAGAAGCAACACCACACACACACACACACATTCACATTTTACCAGTTATGTTTAAAGCCCATAGGACATGCAGAACAGCATCCGGTTCCAGGTTTTTGAGAACCGGGTCTGGTAAGCAGTTAGCGGCTGATTAAATTTCAAGTTTTTTTAGCATTGGAATAAATCATAGAGAATATATATTATAACACGTATTTTGAATCGAAGAAATATTGTGTTTTTTTTTTGTTTTTTTTTTGAAGAACCTTCGGATCCGGTTCTGCACTTACCTTTAAGGGAACCGGGTATATAGCAGACCCGGGTGCATGCGCATGCACTACCCTTACTCCACTTTAGTGCCGTAAAACGGTTACTTTCTAAAGCATTACAAAATATACTCATTATCGATTCATGTACATTATTTGTGAAACATGGTTTTTATGACTAATACTTTTGCTTTAATAAAATAATTAACAACACGATATTTTTTCGCTTCTTATGCATAATCCCCCAAAACGACTAGGATGTTTAAAAATATTTGAAACAGAAAAATTGATGGTTAGAATTTCTTCTTAACCCATATAGGAATGTAAATCATTTTGCAAACTATTTTTTTTTATTATTGTTAGGCTCGCGCCTGACCACTACCTCACCTAATGCTAAGCGATGATGTGGTCGACGGTGTAGCACGCTTGCCTAAAAGTAAACTATTCACTCTTGACTTAAATACCCCGAGATTATAGCTATCAGGCAACACATATCCCTGCAGGGAATTGCAAAACGGTCTTAAAGGAGGGCCAATATATTCTGGCACCGAGCGGGTGCGCGGCCATTACCGCGTTAACCTAGGGAGAATAAGGCGTAGATACCCCTAAGTAGCTGATTTTAAAATGAGAATCACGTCTAAACGACTACTCGTAATTTTTTAGCAAAAATATATGTCACACTAGCTGACCCGGCGAACTTCGTTCCGCCTAACAAATTTCTAAAGTAAAAGAATTTTTCTAAAATAAACGTAGCCTTAGTTACTCCTTATTACATCAGCTACCTGCCAATAAAAATCCCGTCAAAATCGGTCCAGCCATTTCAGAGATTAGCCGGAACAAACAGACAGACAGACAGACGGACAGACAAAAATTAAAAAAAATGTTAGTTTGGTGTGTGTACCGTATATATATTCATATACATGTAGTAAAAAACGGTTATTTCATTATTACAAACAGACACTCCAATTTTATTTATATGTATATGTTACGGCTAATACCCGAAGTGCGGCTACACCTAGTATTAGTGCGGCTACACCTAGTTTTAGCCGGTTAGAACTAGGTGTAGCCAAGCAACATAGTCGACGGAGCCCCGCTGCGCAGCGGGGCTCCTATTTCCGTCCGCAGGGTCTAAAGTAACCTAACACGAACGAGATGACGGGAGCTGAAGTGAGCGAGCAAAGCGAGCGAACTCAGCTCAGTTCCCTCAGTTCCCTCCGTTCGCTCGCTTTGCTCGCTCACTTCAGCTCCCGTCATCTCGTTCGAACCTAACCTGTCCGAGTCGGGGTGCCCTAAGCTCCGGCTAATACTAGGTGTAGCCGCACTTCGGGTATTAGCCGTAACATATAGATTAAACCATTTCCTTAATAATTTCATCTATTTGGACATGGCCAAAATGTGCCCACTGTGAGCAAACATACGTTTATTGCAGTTAATTTGAATTAAAAAAATATATGAATTTTAAATGGCTTTTTAAGCACTATAGCAGCAGTGGAGAAATAATATTTCCCGTTCCCTCCGTTCGCTCGCTTTGCTCGCTCACTTCAGCTCCCGTCATCTCGTTCGAACCTAACCTGTCCGTGTCGGGGTGCCCTAAGCTCCGGCTAATACTAGGTGTAGCCGCACTTCGGGTATTAGCCGTAACATATAGATTAAACCATTTCCTTAATAATTTCATCTATTTGGACATGGCCAAAATGTGCCCCACTGTGAGCAAACATACGTTTATTGCAGTTAATTTGAATTAAAAAAAATATGAATTAAAAAAATATGAATAGCAGCAGTGGAGAAATAATATTTATTAAAAGTTGTTCTGTTTGATTTTGAAGCACTATAGCAGCAGTGGAGAAATAATATTTATTAAAAGTTGTTCTGTTTGATTTTGCTCAATAATACCTTTTAATGTTGCCATATAAGTTCACACCCAGGGAAAAATAATAGCTAAACGACTCATAAAAAAACAACACTGTTAGGAGTTTTGTTTTTTAATATGCACACAAAAAATATATTCGTAAATTATTCGTATTCTAATTATTTTTGTATGTTTTCTTAAGTATAAATAGAACCACCTTTGATTGATTGAAATAATTATAAATATTAGTGCAGTTACGGATAGGATTATTTTACATTACTACTGGCAACACCGCCGACAAATGTCAATCAAACTATTGACTCTTCCACGATTGCCGAATGCCGTCGCGCGCGTACATTAGTTGATATAAAATACCTTACCCGTAGTGCAGAAATCAACTATTTTAATCCTTAATAACTTTTGTTCACGACTGCTAAGCAATATGCGCCTTTTTAATTTTGTTTTTAGAAGATCAGTACTATTAACAGACATAGATTTTATATCTGTCCATTCTGGGGCACAAGCCCATACAATTTTTGGCCATGTCCTTTGGAGATTTATTTGTATAACATAGTGTAATATTAATTTGTAAAGTTATGTCTAACTCGCACAAAAATACGACAGTCGCATCAAATCCGCCCGGCTTATTTGAATGAAATTGTAACCATCTCAAAGACAATTACATTACCTATCTACATTTCGATGTAAGGCTTTTTTTTAGTCAGAGAATAATAAGGAGAGTAGGTACATAAAACTACAGAATTTTGTGTCGCGCGTGTGTGAAACGGGTGCGCGTTTTGTTCCCTCAAGGTCGTTGGCGACTGTCGTCATCTTAAGTCCCATGTAATAGGGGTCTAGCTTATTGCCATCAATCGGCCACAAATCCAGATAACGGGTTGCTACTGAAAAATTGCAGAAGGAAAAAACCTAATACTACTTTCCATGACCTGGGAATTGAACCCAGGATCACGGGGTCCCAGCGCTAACAAAGAAAATTCGGTTCAAATAAATGTCACTAGATGGCGCGATTTGTATTGCTTTGTTATTGAATTGTGTGTAAAATTAACATTTTTTAGAATTGATCGTAAAAATTTTATGTTCTTGTTTAATCAACTCTCCGAGCACAAAATTATGGAATTTTGGGATCTTTATTCAAATTAATACAACGGATCATTTAAAATTGATACCATTAGACGGCGCGGATTTAAATCTCTGAGGCATGCCATTCGATTTTTTTTAATTGTATTTTAACACATTTTGGTACAATCAAACTGTAAAAACATGCAAAAATACTATAAAATAAATCATCACTGTATTTAAAGAAAAATTAGTCACGAACCGAGAAAACCATTTTACTTGCAATTCACTGCTAACACCATCTCGGAACGGAACCGAACGCGATCGAAGTACTTATAAAAATAATCAGACGAAAAACGCTAGTTACGTCGGTCGGCCCGGTTTCTTTGTATGGGATGAGGCATCTGTATGCTAGATTATCTGTGTCATCATATTATGTTCAGTAGTAGCGCTTGCAGGCACTACACCAACGACTGCAACGAGGCAGTCATTATAATATTTATTATGTTATAATATTTATTTCTTAAACGTTATGAATAAAATTGCAGACATAAAATCCCTGATGACTGTAATTGCATCTGTGATTTTTACTCACAATAGAAATAACTATGGAATTACTTGCTTGAGTGCGCTAGCTAGAATAATACAATTACCTACGGGATGTGATTTACTTAAACCACACTAAAACTCTTAACGACTAACCTAGGTAACGTACCGTAGCATTATGTCTGAGAGAAGATTTTCAAGGTTTTTGATTACATTGAGTGGACTTAAACTAAATGGGTTCAGCCTAGTTTGTGGCAGAAAACATCTACATAGATCCCTGTGCAAAAATCTGCAGGTATAGTATTTTTAACCGACCGAAAAAGGAGGAGGTAATCAATTCGACCGTATTTTTTACATGTTTGTTACTACATGTTTGTTACCTCATAACTTTTTACTAGGTGAATCGATTTTGATGATCCTTTTTTTATTTGAAAGCCGGTGCTTCTCATGTGGTCCCATTTCAATTTGGTGTACTTCGGAGATATAAAACAGAACTCTTCAATAAGCAACGGCAAATCTTGGATTGGACTGCTGCAATAGCATGTCTGTTTATTGTTTACGCCATTTCATAACATAACATCACGCCGATACGCTCTAAAGGGGTACGCAGATGTATACAGTATAACCCTGGTACACTCTCATTTCATCGATTATATTCAAGTTTTATGTTATTCGTGTAATCTATTCTGGCATAACTTTGTGCATTACAAGTACCTTATTATAGAACTTACTCATTAGGTTACAACAACTAAAAAGTGAAAAAATAAAAATCATTTTTACAAAAATATTCTAAAAACCTCGAATAAGTCCAAAAAGTAGATAACCAGCTATCAGTGGATCGAACATTATAGTCAGTGACAAAATTCTTTATCAATATATTGATATTGACCGTGACTTTTAATTTTATGATTGATTGTTTTAACTGAAATAATTTATATCTCTTAATAAATAAATATCGGCGTAAGCTGTGTTTCTCGTCTCACGTGTTTTGCGACTTTATCGCCATATGGGCAAAACAACCCAGATTAAGGTCAAATAACAAACTTACTTATTGATAAACCCATGGGTGATAGTGCACTGACGTTGCTTAGGTACCTACCTACACTTATCGTATGTTCATAATTATTTTTTACTGACCTGTAACTGAGCTTAGCAACTGGCGGCGTTACTACGCCTTTCCAGTTGACAAGAAAAGTTAGACCACTGTTTGTATACTAAACAGGGTCATAATATGTAAAATATTAACAACCTCCCAGGGGGTGAAACTACTCATGATACCTAATAATCAAATTTTACTATGTGACCAACCCCGTAAAATCCAATGAAATATCAGCTGTTCAAGACTGTATTTTCATCGGAAAAATATTGCGATTTGGTTGAAAAAGCTGATTTATTTTTTGATATTTCAGTGTTGGTCTCGTATTTAAGTTATTTACGTGACTGCTTTCGCCCCGTGAAAGGTTAAGTGTTTTAAACATAATCCTATGTCACCATCATCATCACCAGCCTATTAATGTTCCCACTGCTGGGACACCAGCCTCTCCTTTGTGAGAGGGAAATGGGAATGGGCCGTAATTCACCACGCGAGCCTAGTACGTATCAGTGGAGTCACATGTCTTTGAATTTGTTTCTAGGACATGCCGGTTTCCTTAACTGTTTTGAGAGTAGCCCTATGTAAGTATATAGATTTCTCAACTAGTAATTTAAGCCACGCCACGTCTCCTACAAGAATAGCTTCCCGATTTGTAGTAAGTAAAGCAGATCAATATCTATTATGAAATTACAAAGCTTTTCAAATGACCCATGTCTGTTGTAGCTTCTTGCATATGCGTAGTGGCTACTAAGATCACGATCTACATTGCGGCTTACGTTCGTGATTGTGAGGACCTATAACTTTAGGTGTAGTTCTCTGACCAACCGTGGACCGACACACCTTTTTTCCAATGAGGTCGAATAAGACGAGATTGGGAATCAGAAGAACACAACGCGTGATAAAGAAATTGATAGAAAATAAGGAATCTATAGGAAACTAGTTGCTAAAAAGTAAAATTTGAATAATCGAAGATAGTTAAAGTCTCACTTTTAACCACTTAAAGCTACAATCATCGTGATTGTATGGTTCGTCAACACGACATTTAAAAACCAAAAATTTATATGGAAATGAACCAAATGCGGTAGGCAACGAGGCACTAGTTGACAAAGAAAATGTAGATTATTTTTCAATAGCAAGGTAACACTGCGAAGTTCACGGCCATTGCCAGAATATAAATAGCCGACAAACATTTGTGTGTTTGTGGGTGTGTCCGTCCGTACAGCTACGTCGTAGTACACAACACACCTTCAACAGACATTCTAATCTACACCAATATTTTAGAATACTAAAACACCGGACCGAAGCAAAATGTGGTCGACCTTGAATCAATTTTTGCCCATACAAGTATGTATGCGACAGTGTTTGCAGAATAAAAATAATATCGTCGTCGTAGCTGGACAGAGCGATAACAATAAAAGTTATCGAACGAATTTACGCAAATATATACATCAACCTGTTAAAACAATATAAATATCATTTCAAGGTTAGAGCATTACATTATTTGGCTTCATAAACATTGACGCTCTTCATTTTTGACAGCCATTTATAATGCGTACCTACGTGTCAGCTGGTATTAGTACCAAGTCAAAGTGCATTCCGAAATTCACGACGATACATAAATGTACTGGTAGAACCCATGTTTGTTCTTTGGCAATTAAATAATTTTATTTTCTTTCGATCATTACACAAATAATGTTACGATCACATATGAACGGGACGAAGAATAACTCTCCTTTGGCAGTCCGGTAGAAAGGTGTTTAGGTTACCTACTATACCCGTTTTCAGTAACACTACAGGCGTTTGGCGTTCTATAGTTTCTGTTTATCCCCATGAGAGAAGCCGTGAGTTACTAACCTACCAATCATGAATGTTGAAAGATATCAAGTTAAACACTATGAACCTTCAAACTAGTGTCTTAAAAGCGACCGCTACACCAAGGAGGAACTTTCTTACCTTAGCGACGACTCCAGAGGCTTCGTGGCCCATGATCATGGGCTCTTTGAGGACGAAGCTACCGCAGGCGCCGCTCTGCCAGTAGTGCACATCAGAACCGCAGATGCCGACGCAGTCCATGCGGAGGAGCACCTCTGTACAGTCAAATAAATTGATTAGTGGTCAGATCATGGGCGTATCCAGCATTTGCTTAGGGGTGGGGCAAAAGTAAGGAAACTCGAAATATAATAGAAAGTTCAGAGGCGGACCAAGACTCAACCTCGAGCCGTTTCGCCGAAAATAAACACGCAATGAATACTGTTGAGTTGTCAAAAAACTTTTTTACAAAAAAAATACTACCGACTTCCAACTAAAAACACTACAAAGTGAAAAATAACTTTCTTTTTCGAAGTCGGTGTCTTTGGTAGGTACTAATTTTTGTTCGTTATGGACACCGACTTCGATAAAGAAAGTTATTTTTAACTTTGTAGTGTTTTTAGTTGGAAGTCGGTAGTATTTTTTTGAAAAAAAGTTTTTTTATTTTTCACTTTTTAGTTGTACCTATTAAGCAACTTGCCTTTAGTAAGGTACTTATAATGCCAGAATAGATTACCGAATACCATAAAAGTTTAACAAAACCGGTGAAATGAGAGTGTACCAAGGTAAACTGTAAACATCTGCGTACCCCTTTAAAGCGTAATGGCGTGATGTTATGTTATGAAATGGTATAAAAAATAAACAGACATGCGATTGCAGCAATTCCGAGAGATTTGTCGTTATTTATTGAAGAGTTCTGTTGTATATCTCCGAAGTTCTTTATCAGATCTTCACAGAATTAAAATGGGACCAATTTCGGAAAATACTCTATCAAACAAAAAAAAATTTCAAAATCGGTCCACAATGGACGGAGATGTCGGTGAAAATACAAAAAAAAACATGCAAGATGTCGAACATAGAACCTCCTCCTTTTTGGAAAGAAGGTTAAAAATGAAAGGAAGTGTGCGTACTTCGACCTGTCAAAACATATACTTGGTTATAGTTTTTACAATTTTGTGTTTTTATTAAATGGCAAAACAGGCATGGTGGTATATGGTCGGAGCTGGCAAATATGCACATATTTATGAAGGGCATTTGCTAGTGCAGTTGAGTAAGGTCAGCATAGGACTGAAATTGCGATAAAGTGTCGGGTTGAAATTGCGATAAAGTTCAGGATTTATATACAATAATGTTTCATCTGTAATCGTATGTTGAGTTAAGACGGGCTGTCTAAGCGCGTATTTCGCGTATCTGTAATCGTATCTATAGATTTAATTTTCGGCTCCTGTCTTCAGGCACCCACAACCTTCATGACATCCTGCATTTGTGACCCACCCAGTCTCATTTAGCCTGGCACACGTATCACCAACATCAGCGATGTCTGTCTTGGTGATCTATAGATCTACGCAAGATAACGTTCTGATTGGCTAATGTATGCTCAGCCGTTTATTTTCTTCGAGATTATATTAAAATCTTAAAAGCTGCTGAATATTATTACCTGTTCTAGTGTTGATTAGCATTACCAGGTTTGCAAATAAAATGAATTTATTCTTAGACGTTGATATTCTCGTTAACTTTTATTTGAATACATGTTACGGCTAATACCCGAAGTGCGGCTACACCTAGTATTAGTGCGGCTACACCTAGTTTTAGCCGGTTAGAACTAGGTGTAGCCACGCAACATAGTCGACGGAGCCCCGCTGTGCGGGGCTCCTATTTCCGTCCGCAGGGTCTAAAGTAACCTAACACGAACGAGATGACGGGAGCTGAAGTGAGCGAGCAAAGCGAGCGAACTCTGCTCCCGTCATCTCGTTCGAACCTAACCTGTCCGTGTCGGGGTGCCCTAAGCTCCGGCTAATACTAGGTGTAGCCGCACTTCGGGTATTAGCCGTAACATACATATAAATATGGATAAATAATGTCTCTTTAAAGGTGATGCCTCACTTGGAGCAATCGCCTGTAATGTACCTAACGTTACAGGGTCAAGTATAACATTAATGAGGGAGAAGATCCGCAGTCATATTGCGTAAGTGAATACGGTAACGCAAAGAGTGTCACTCTATCCAATTGACCAATCACACAGACGAAAATCCACATCGCGTCATTCATCTCGCATTTGATCGGTCGATTTGGTCGATTGGATAGCGGTCAAACTCTTTGCGTTGCTGTATTCACTTACGCAATACAGCTGAGCTTTACAGTGCGCAGCCTGTAATGTTTCGAGTATTACATTGGCGAGGAAAGAGAACCGAGTAATTACATGTATCATGCAGCTATATTTTAAGAAAATCGAATCTTAAACGTTACATTAAACGCTATAGGTGATGGAGCACTTTTATAGTTATATGATATTATTGATGTTTTGTATTTAACAAAATAAGGAATTATGACCTATGTTTCTAAAATTGTTTTGATGGTTGTAAACATAATCTATAAAAGTGTTGATCCGATTGTACAAGATCCTCCAGTAATTAATAAGCTAGGATATACAAAAAGTTCTACACTGTTTCTGGGAGATAAAACATGCGAACGAAGCCACTGGTACAAGCTATATAACTACAGATATAATGTTTACCCAACAGAGTTTAATAAAGTAAGTAATTGCAGTTCTAGTTATGTATCTAGGGTATTTATTTAGAGATAATGGCTGCAATCAACTATATCGACATAAACTTGTGCGTGCGAGTCAATATAGGAACCATCAACCTGTATAAGCTTTATACCATAACATCACGCCCGTAAGCCCGAAGAGAGTGGCGCAGGTGAATGTGCAGTCGCAGATATAATGTGCAGGAGATATTATACTGCACAATTATTGTGTGCAGAAACATAGGTGTACTCTGTTTCTTTATTATCAATTCCGATGGGACGACACTCCAACACGATCAAACGACCCCGGATGAGATAACGGAAAAAGAGAGAAGGGCTTTACGTGTTTTCCGAAGAACGAGGGTGTCACACCACCAGTTTTTAAATTTCGGATTCTACTGCGAAATTCCTCCTGACGGCCTCTGTGATAGGCTTGAGTCACGCATTTTATCACGGTTTTTGCTGCCAAACTGTGATCAAAATGTGTGACTCAAGCCTGTCACAGTAGGCCGTGCTTGCCCGGCTGGAAAATCCCTGTTACAAATTTGTCTCATCTAGGAATCGACCCTATACACGCAGTTGCACTTGCTACAACGAGAACAAAGCTGCGTCAGTTAACTCTATGGTTTGCAGTAAGCCAGGCAAGCAACCTTATTCGTAAGTGAATACGACAAGGCAAAAGGTAAAGAGTTTGAACAATCGACCAATCACATGCGAGAGGAAAGACGCTATATGGATTTTCATCTAAGTGATGGTCGATTTTTCATACTCTTTGCCCCTTGCCTTGTCGAATTCATTTACGCAATAAGGCTGCTGGGTCACTGATCCAGACTCCGAACTGATAAAAACCAAATAACGCCTGGATCTGGCGATCGAACCCAGATGATGATTGGTTGGTTTTGAACCCCGCTTAGGTAGAAGTCGTTATACGAATCTGAAACTTATACAACGAGAGGCAGTCAGTCACATTAAATAAAACTAATTGACTCACCATCATCAGATATTTGTGGTATCGGCGTTTGTACCTGAGGACATGAAACACATTGATTAGGATATAATCATCATGCAGCCGAAAGGCCAGCTGCAGCAGACCCAGGGGTCTCTCCTTCACGCATCGGCTCATCAGCCTTTCAGATCTGTGCTTGCCGCATTCAGCGGACTTCCGCGCCCTACAAGACCTACTATCTCGATACCCTTCCGGCTGTAAATAATAATATGATCAAATAAAATTAACGGTCTCTAATAAAAACCTCGCGGCAGAGGGAGGAGATGGCGGGACGAACTAGACAGATTTCGCCAGAACTGGAAGGGGGAAACTCAGGCTCGCGAAAGGTAGAAGAAATGGAGCCTTTGCCCAGGAGTGAAACAGATGAGGCAAGCAAAAAAACAAAGAAATTCTTTAATGCTGCGACATAAGACTTATGAGGTGTCTATGTTTTGATAGATTTAGGAAAACTCGTAAATCTAATCTAACATAAAGTCGCGCTAAAAGCCAAAAAAAGATACTAATAATTAATTAATCTAACATTACTTTTGCTTTGATTTGATTTAAGTATTCTTGTTATTTGTTCATACTCTAGCTAGAAAAACAGCAACTTATATCTGCAGCCTACTAATGATGCAAGTGAATTCGGCAAACGTTTTGACCCCATGAAAAGAGTATGACAAATACTATTTAAATAATTAAGTATTGTCAAAAAAATATTGGGCTCTTTCGAAAAGAGTATCTTCAGCAATGAAGAGTCTAATAATTTTTGATGCTGATCTTGCAACTTTGCAAGCACCCAGTGCATCTGGACTGGTCGTAGGACTTGGTTACCATAAGAACAATATAAGTGGTCGATGTTTTCGGACAAGGACAACCAACCACCAGGGATAACCAACCATTAAAAAATCGACCTAACAAGTCTTATCAATTATTTTGAACTCGGTAAATTGAATTTTTCAATACTTATCTGAACTACATAAGGAAATATTAACAGCACTGGATAAACAACTAATCAACCGATTACATAATAATTGCTATCATTCAATATTTAATGATAACGTTAAGTTAACACTGGTAGTATCTTAATTATTAATCCAATAATAATAATAGTTAGCTAGTAATATTCCATTGCTGAAGACGATTACGTTTTCTTGGCAGAAGTATTGATCGCCAAACAACACTTTAAACCCATATACAGAAATAAAATTAACATTCGCACACTCCGTACTTTTGGACTTAAAGACTCGACTCACACTTATTTAAATATTCAATCGATTATGTAAGATAACCAATACTAATGTCTTTGTAAATTGAATTTATTTAGTTTTATTATTATGGTGTCTAGTTACTATGTTATTATTGACGTACCAGTTGCAAATCCTTGGGTTTGTTAAGAAGAGCGGTCAAATTGTCTGTGGCCATGTTGCACGTGCAGCTGCGTCGGCTTTCAGTGAACGACTGAGGAATGGAATGGAATGAGGGAGTGATTAATAGAACAAGTTGAATGGGGCAGCGTGCCAACTATAAACGAGTGTGAGCGGGAGGTGTGTCCGTTTGAGTGACATAGTTTATTATTATAATGAGGATAAGGGCAAGGGAAGCGAGTGATGAATGAGTTCAATGACTAGCCGTAACCGCGAAGGTCGTATCTGTGACATTCATAATGAATTCCTTTAGACGATAGCAGGTAACAACACTGTTATTTTTTTAATTTAGACGACTTATTAAATGCCAAAATTTGTCTGTCTTCCTGTCATTTAGCGGGTTTCCAAGTGAAACAGGATTTTATCCGATTTTCTTTCAAAATTATGTCTACGTGAGCAGAGCCGTAGGCAAAATTATGTCTTCGACGATTTTGTTAGGGATGTGCCATTATGTTAGTATTTGTCAGTTGTTTGTTTTGTGCAACGCTTTATGGTAGGTAGTAGTTACAAAATTATGTCTTAGACGATTTTTGTTAGGGATGTGCCATTATGTTATGATTTGTCAGTTGTTTGTTTTGTGCAACGCTTTATGGGAGGTAGTAGTTACAAAACTATGCACATAAGTGTAATTGTTTTGTCGTGTGTCGGTTATAAAAATAGGTGAATGCTGTCCATGATCGTTTCTAATAAAAAACTTTTTAACAAAAAAAAAACCACCGACTTCCAAATAACAAAACTACAAAGTGAAAAATAACTTTATTTTTGGAAGTCGGTGTCCATAACGCAAAAAATATGGTACCTACGAAAGACACCGTTTTCCAAAAAAAAGTTATTTTTCATTTTGTAGTTTTGTTATTTGGAAGTCGGTGGTTTTTTTTTGTTAAAAAGTTTTTATTTTTCACTTTTTAGTTGTACTTGCCTAATAGGCAAGTTGTCTAGTAAGTTACCTTAACGCCAGAATAGATAACCCGAATATCATGAAACTTGAACATTACCGGTCAAATGAGAGATCTGCATACCCCTTAGAAGCGTACTGGCGTGGTGTTATATTATGAAATGGTATAAACAATAAACAGACATGCGATTACAGCAATCCCTCTCGGGAATCCCGAGAGGGATTGCTGCAATCGCATGCTCTTACTTGCAAGTCGCTGCTAACACCATCTACATCCATAGAACGGATCCGAAAGCTATTGATGTTCTTAGAATATAATCAATTTAATCAGACGGAAAACGCTAGTTACATCGGCACGGTTTCTTTGTATGGTATGAGATATTTGTTGTTACTTCATTTTTAACCGACTTACCAAAAAGGAGGAGGTTCTATGTTTGACTTCACGTTGTTTTTTTTTTTTTTGTCTATGTTCACCGATATATCCGTCAGTTGTGGACCGATTTTGAAAATTCTTTTTTTGTTTGAAAGAGTATGTTTCGAAATTGGTCCCATTTTAATTTGGTGAAGATCTGATTAAGAACTTCGAAGACATACGACAGAACTCTTCAATAAATAACGGCAAATCTCTCGGCATTGCTGCAATCGCATGTCTTTTTAGTTAATAGTTTACATCATTTCATATCATACCATCACGCCAGTGTGCTCTAAACGGGCACGCAGATATGTACAGTTCATCCTGGTACACTCTCATTCCACTGGTTATGTTCAAGTTACATGTGTTATCCGATCAAAACATAAATGTGAAAAAGGGAGCCAAGTTCAATACTTAGAAAATGCGCGGTTGTTGTACGCCGACAAAAGAATTGAGATCTTAATGGGTGTCAAGTTCTGTATCCTGATATTTATTTACAAGAACATAAAACATTCTAAAATAAATTTAACAACACAATTTCTTGCTTTTTGTAGCAGACAACAATATTTGCTACTAGCTGTGCCCCCGGCTTCGCTCCCTTCAACTGCCTACCCTACTTACCTACCTACCCAACTTACCTACCTACACAGAATATTATGTATTCTAAGGAGAAGAACATCGACTTCATACAAAAAAAAGCAAAGTTTTACTGCGCGCCATCAAGTAGCACTCTAGAACACTACACCGAAACGAAATCATAAAAATACACCTACACATAGCTGAGACTCGAAACTCGCACCTTGGGCGTAGTAGGCCACCGCGCTTATCATAAGGCTATCCAGACGTGCAGTAGCGACGAAACACATTGCACAAACGTCAATGTTATTATTGACAGTAATAGTATGATTAGGTACCTTAAACCTTATAAAACGTATTTTTTGCCTCGTGCATTAGGTCCCGAATTATTATTTTTACTCTAGCCACACCTGAAATAGCCTTCGATTCGACGTATAGAGTTGACATCCCCTACCTATAGTTCTCGGTAAACTTCTTGGCCGCCCTGCAGCTGGCTACAATGGCTGCGCAGTAATAAATCTCATACAAAAACAGCACCGTTTCATGCCATGCTAATCGGCAAGCCAACTTTGGGGCGGCCCAGGATTTTGGCAATAACTATAACTGCCTACCCTACTTGACTTGCTACCTACCCTGCCTTCCTACCGTTTTTTTTTCTAGTGTCATTCTTCCACAGAAAATCTTAACACCGCCATTCAGAAAATGACGTCAAATGCATAAAGCCATCTATCGAATATGGAGTTCAACTGTCCGAGTTTCTGAATCGCGTGTGTTGCATTGAGGTATTAATGTACTACTACATAATATTATCTCAATGGTGTGTTGTGATATTTTACTTTTTGAATTTTTAAATTCATATAACTTTTGAGACACTGAACCGATTGCGATGAAACAAAATCTATGTAATACTATAAGTTACGCATATTTTTTTATGTATAAAAGTTATCTACATTGGTTTCGTATATTTAACGTGATGCGTGCACAAATAAACAGACAAACAGATAAACAGACAAAAATTCCAAAAATGCTGGCAAAGGGTTCTGTTGGTTATTATTTAACACCCTGACTATTTTTTGGAAATATTTTCAATGTACAAAAACGACTTTTCTACAGATTTATTATATGTATTGATGATTTAAAAATATAATTTCTTAAATTTGAAAAGTAGAATTATTTACATAAAGCAGATAACTTAGGATAAATTGTAGCTCATATCTTGAGCTACAATTTATCCTTGTAGCAGAAATTGTACTTAATATCTAAAACTTGGTCTTGACTCGTTCTAGAATTAAGGGTGGTATTCCACTCGTTATATATTCACGTGGAGACTTTAAAATCCATCTAAAGACCGGCTATCATCAATTGACGATTTTTGGATGTTAATATATAAATAAATAATTTCATAAATAACCGTTTGAGCTATATTTATGAAATTTTGGTTTATAGATCATCTTAGTGCTTTTATACATAAATCAAATTTCATGTTCAATAGATTTTGATTTGTTGACAGTGAAAAATAACTTCAATTTCGGAAGGCGTTGTCAAAAAACGAAGAAACAAAACACCGACTGCCTAAATTGGAGTTATTTCTCACTTTGTAGTATTTTTATATTTTTTAAATCGATTGTATTTTTTTGTAAAAAAAGTTGATAAACAAAACACTCTTTTTTTATTTATGATCGTGTTTATAAGATCTTAATATTTTACAAAACTCAATAACAAAGCGAAGCTTATCACGCCATCTAGTGCAATTTATTTGAAACAAACTTTCTTTCTTCGCGTTGGGTGCCCGTGGCAGTAGTGATGAAATAATTTACACAAAGTTACTACTGCTCACGCTGGGCCACCACTGCGCATAAAGCTAACGACTTGATGGTGTTCTATTATGTAGGTAGATAGATAAAATTTAATATTTCACTATCTCCATTTATTATCGACAACGCTGTAAAGTTTACTGCTGACATTGTTTACTTTACCTACGTTACTTAATATCATATAATCATTATGTCACTACTTTTATTTGACATAATTTAATTTTATTAGTTACTCGCCTGTTAGTCGAATGTTTTATGAAATCTTTATTATTTTATGGGGAGGAAGAAGAGAGAATATTATGTGTTGATAGTGGAATTTTTGAACCTTGAGTAAATATTATTAAGACAACCAATCACAGTTTCTAACATTTAACGTATAAGAACAATCGGAATCGGTGCAGGTACTACTGTGATAAAAACACGATTAAAATTTTTATTCTTCATTGTGGATTTTTATTGGGGGGTCCGGTTTTCTGAGAGTGAAGGCCACGTGATTAAATTTGCTCTGATTATCCTTAATACGCCATATATCAAAGCACTTCTCTACCTTATCAACACTATCCTGAAGGTTGGCTGATGCTACTACTGGGTCCTGATGGACAGGTAGTAGAGCAGTATCGTCTATTAAAACTTCTGGAGTTCTTCTGGAGTCTTCTTCCATAATATTTTAAAACTTCTGGAGTCATATCTGGATAACAGATCCCAGTGCACAGAAATATCTCAACTATGCCAAAAAAGCAAAACCAAGAGCTATAAAATTTGGGGTCCCTCAAGGTAGCGTGCTTGGCCCGTTACTTTTCTTAATATACATAAATGATCTCCCAATACTCATTTCTCAAAATATGGTACTTTTTGCCGATGACAGTACAGCTGTTGTAAAGTGTACTAACCCTGTCTCTTACGAGGATGACATAAATGATTGTCTAAATAAAATAATTAACTGGCTTAATAACAATAACCTAGTGATTAATTTAAACAAAACAAAAGTAATGCACTTTCATCAAAGGTATGAAAAACCTCCAGTTCATGTTACTTATGACAAGTGCCAAATAGAAAATACAAACAAGGCTAAATTTTTAGGTATAATGATTGATAGTAAACTAACATGGAAACACCATATCGAAGAAATCTGTCTGCAATTAAATAAATCTGCATATGCACTGTTTCAGCTATCAAAAACAGTTAATACACAAACACTTTTAATAGCGTATCACGGATTGGTTGCATCAGTTCTGAGGTTTGGTATAATTTTTTGGGGGCAATCTACTGAAAGAGAAACTGTATTTAAAGTGCAAAAATGATGTATTCGGTCCATGTGTGGCTTAAAAACTACCGATACTTGTAAACCTCATTTTAAATCATTAAAATTACTGACTATGCCAGCTATGTACATTTGCGAGACAGCTTTGTTTGTTAAAATCAATTTACACCTGTTTCAAAAACTATCCGAAGTAAAAAAGACTCCAATGCGTTCTCAATATATGAACAAACTCTGCGACAGAAAATGTAGAACCGCTTTAATGACAAAGAGTTTTTTTGGCATGGCTCCGAAAATTTATAATAATGTACCCGATGTCATAAAAAATTTGCCCCTTTTAAAGTTTAAGAAAAGTCTCTACTCGCTATTAATTGAAAATTGTTATTATTCTGTAGAAGATTTTATAAATGATAATTTTTAATATTTCGTGTGCGTTTGTTGTTATTCTTCAATATTTTTAAGAAATCTGTAACTTATATTTTTTCGTTCGATTTAATTGTAAATTTTATTAACATATTTAAATACATTTAAAATAGTTTTTTATATTTTTATTTCTCTTAAACTGTAGTATGTAATTTTGTTTTATTCTGTTAATTTTTTTATTTGCTTTTATTTTTTGCTTGTGTCTTTAATAATATTTGTACGCCTTCACGGCAAAACATAGCGCCCATTATATCTAACCTAAGATCTTTATGTAAATACCTATGTTTCACAAATAAATATTCTGATTCTGATTCTGCCCATGTGACAGTTATTGTATCACTCTGCGTTGGCAGGCCAGCAGTTAATAACAAGTATAATATAGATGTTATTACATGTATATCTATATATTTAAATATAAGAAAAAACTGACTGACTGACTGAACGATAGACGCACAGCCAAAACCACTAAGGCCAAGTTTCTCACCACTAAATTATCGCAGAGTTAATGTGACAAATTGTCAAGCAGTGGTGTAGAGTGTGTAGAGGTGAAAAACTCGGCCTAAGCCCAGAAGCTTGACATTTGGCATCAAAGTGCCTAAAGAGACATAAGTGAGCACTAAGAAAGAATTTTTGGAAATTCCACGCCGAAGGCGGAAAAAAGGGGGTTGAAAGATTGTGTGAAAATCGGCCTTCGGCCAAAATTCTTGAAACTTGGCACGAATAATCTAAATAAATGATAAAGATTGTAACTATATTCGTTTTTCGAAACGACCCTCAAAAGACGATTTAAGGACCCCCCTTATTACCTATTCAAGTTTTTTAAAGAATCTTATTTTTATGGGTTAATAAACATGCCATAAATACCAATCTCAGAAAATCAATCTGCCTAGCCTTTTCCCAACTATATTGGGGTCGGCTTCCAGTTTAAACGGATTCAGCTGAGCAGTAGTGTTTTACGTGGAGCGACTGCCTATCTGACCTCCACAACCCAATAACTGGGTAACACGGTACCCCTTGGCAAGACTGGTGTCAGATATCAGGCTTCTGAATACCCGTAACGACTCAAAGATCTTCAAATGACAACCGGGACCAACGGCTTAACGTGCTTCCCGAGGCACGGAGGAAACTCGGTATGTTGAAAATGGTCACCCATCCACGGACCGACCTCGTCAAGCGTTGCTTAACCTTGAAGATCGAACCGTGCGGCTGTTATTATTTAGCCACGAGCTCGTCCAACATAAATACCAATCTAAATACTTTAATATAATATTATAAATGTGAATGTAAGTTTGTTTGTTACGCTTTTGCGCAAAAACTACTGAACCGATCATCATGAAACTTTGTACATATATTCTTGGAGGTATTAGAAGTAACGTAGGATACTTTTTAATAATAAAAAAAAAAATTGTGAGCGCAGCCGCGGGTAAAAGCTGGTAAATAATAAAGATCGTTATTATTATTATTAGTATTTTGATACTACCCCAAAATACGATTTAGGGGTGTTAAAGTTTATTTTGAAAAATCTTATTTATTAGGTTAATAAACTTGACATAAATACCAACCTAAGTAAATCATAAAGGTTGTTCTATTTAGATTTTTTAAACTTCCTCCAAAATACGATTCGAGTGTTAATGATTTTTGAAGAATTTTCTCTTAGGTTAATAAACTTGAAAGTTGACCTTTATAACAAACTAAGTAAACAATAAAGGTTGTCACTATACGTTTTACGAAACTACCCCCGATTTAGCGGGTGTTAAAGTTTGCTAAGAATCTTACTGCAGAAGGTTTCGTGTTTGGTCTAGACTCCTACGGTCTAGGGGACGAAAAAAAGGGGCAATTTTGTTGTATTAAAAATGTAATTCCTAGGGGCTAAAGTACATAAGTACATAATTTGGGGCGCACGGTTGGGGTAGTGGTTGAGCGATTGACTGCTGCGCTGCGTGTCGCGGGTTCGATTCACGCACGGAACAAATATTTGTATGACCTACAGATAGTTGTTCCGGCTCTGGGTGTTTGTGTATGTGAGTTTATATGTTTGTAAACGCACCCACGATACAGGAAGAAATTCTTAGTGTGGGGCAACGTTTTTAAAGAGAAAAAAAAAGAAAAAGAAACATAATTGACATAATACGTTTTAGGGTTCCGTAACTCGAAAGGAAAAAACGGGACCCTTATAGGATCACTTTGTTGTCCGTCCGTCTGTCTGTCTGTCAAGACCGTTTTTTCTTAGGAACGCGTGGAGGTATCAAGCTGAAATTTATATCAAATACTCAGGTCTACTGTCCCTTAAAGCTGTGAAAAAAATCAAACTTCTAAGCCAACGAGCTAACTATCTACGCTTAATAGCTAATTTAACTAATTTATAAATTGATTTTGCCTCATCTGACAGAGGACGGGACAGAATCAAGTTAAACATGCCCATTTCCCGCAGATCCACATCATATTCGAGCATTAAGCTGACCCTCTCAACATCGTTCCGGGCACACTCGGCCAACACATGGTAAACATCCTTAACCACATCACACTCAGCACAATTTGGTGAATTGGATTTCCCCATCAGGAAAGCAAAGTTGTTTAGCGGTATGTGCCCGGACTGAAGTCTTAGGGCAGTCACAACATCTGTTCTAGACAAAACAGACTCTGCGAACCACGGTGAACGCGTAAGGCAAGGCTGTATGGTCTTATACCAGATGCCTCTAGATAAAGATCTCTCGTCAAAATACTCACTCCAAATCTCTGTGCACTTTTCCTAAACTAAATGTAAGCAATCCGTAAATAAGGGTAAGCAGGTGAATGGTATTCCATTACAAGTGGCTTCTCTGGCCAGACGATCGGCTTCTTCATTTCCTGTTATGCCCACATGTGAAGGTACCCATTGAATTTTAACTATTTTATTTCTTATCCTAAGTTTACGAAGCGATTCCAAAATTATATAGGCTATCGGTGTGCCTCGAAAATTCGAGGTGCATCGAGCCAGATGTTGAATAGCACTCTTGGAATCTGTTAAAATAACATATCTCCCGCTCAAAAAGGAATCAATGTAGCCCTTTATGTTGAAGAGTGTTAAAATTAATGATGTTCAGTTTGGTTTCCGTCCTGGCTTATTAACTGATCTAGCGATACTCGCGTTAAGAGTCGGAACACCTCGGTGTATGCCTGTTTCTTGGACTTGAGCCGCGCATTTGATTTGATTTGTTTGGTGAATTAGGAGATTCTCTGGGGCACATTGCGCGGCTCGGGGTGCGCTCGGACATTTTAAGCATGCTACAATACTGGTACGGAAACCAAACTAACAATGTTAGATGGGGCGACGCACTTTCTAGCGATTATAGGTTAGAATGTGGGGTTCGTCAGGTTCTACTTCTCCGGACCTTTTCATTGTATATGTGAATAAACTAAATAAGAAGCAGGGGAAGGCAGGTGTCGACTTTTACATTCGTGACGTGTGCTTCAATAATATAAGCTACGCTGACGACATGGTCCTCCTTAGCGCCTCAATTAGCGCCCTCAGATATCTATCTACTTCAAATTTGCGAACGTTATGATTTATAATTAGTCATGAATACTATATACTCTCATGGCTTGATTTATAATGTCATGAAGACTGAAAGGTTACTTTTCAAAGCTGGTAAGGGAATGGAGAAAGTCCCGGAAGTTTTTCTGTATGGTTCACCGGTGAGGGTTGGACGAAAGATTAAATATCTGCTGGGCACATACTCACTGACGATTTTTCTAATGACGCCGACATAGTTCTGGAAAGAAATAATCTTGCACTCCTGTTAAGATGACATATGCTCGGTCGCAGATTTTTTGCCACAGAGAAACTTATATACACGGACATTTTTCGCTGCAGCGTAGGTGTTAAAAAAAGTCTGTGGTGGGAGAGTAAAAATCATGGTATAATAATATACTTAAAAAATGTTCTGTGGTGGTGGGTGTCAAGCTAGAGTAAAAAAATTCTTTGGTGTCAAAAAGGCTTTATCTTGCCGGGCGTATTGTCTCTGCTTCTATACGGGCCGATTGGGTTGTTGAACTATTTTTGTTTTGTAATAAATGGTAAGATCATAATTATGTAAGTTTTCTAACAAAACTATATTTTTTTTCGTTAGAATTAAAAACTTATATCAAATCAATACATATCAATGTATACAATCTGTAGAAAAGTTGTTTCTGTGCATATAAAATATTTCCAAAAAAAATAGCCAGGGTGATATAGGATAACCAACAGAACCCATTACAAGAATTTTTGGAATTTCTGTCTGTAGATAACTTTTATACGTAAAAATATGTGTAAAGTTAGATGAAATTAAAGTGTTCAAGAAGTAAAATATGAAAACACACGCAATTCATGATACTCGGACAGTTGAACTTCATATTCGATGGATGGTGTTTTACATTTGATGTCATTTTCTGAATGGCAGAATACAATTCTAGCACCCTCATGAGTCATGTATGAGGCACCGAGTCATAGGCCTTCTTATAATCTATCCAACATGTCGACAGATCCTTTCGGGAACGCCGAACCTGTTGGCGAATGGCCATATCAATAAGGAATAGCTCCTTAGTACCGCAGGACACATTCCTACATCCATTCTGAGAGTCCGACATGATGGAATTATTGTCGATATGTTAACTGATTCTAGCTTTTAAAATTAATGTTAGAACCTGATCGTCGGTAAAGATGTGATGCTCTTATTTCTTGTTTTGGGTAGTACTTACGTAGTAACTATTCAGTAATCTGTGGTCGTACGCTCGCTCGACCTCCCGAGTCCATTCGTCTTCGGTGTGCCTGGCAGGACCAGACGATGCGCCAGTATAAACACATCGCATCATCATCCGGCAGACGCGTATCAGACACACCTATGATCGGGTGAGGCAGGTCCCAATGATAAATGTTTTTATTTCTGTAAGTTGGTTTGTACAAAAACTTTTACATGTCGATCATATTTTTTATAAGAAACTTTTTTGTATATAATATAAAATGCAAAAAACGGTACCTACGAAAGACACCGACTTTTTTTGTAAAAAGGTTTTTTATTTTTCAATAATTCTGTATCTATACATTTAATAACACTTACCTACTTGTGTTATTATAAAGTTATTAAGGGAAATACTATATTTTTTTTTTAATTCTAATGTTATTTATACTAATTACTCCCTAACTAAATAAAAAGAAAGAATTACAATTTTAATTAATGTTTTTATTGAAAAATACCATTTCATACATTTATGAACGTTGAAATTTTTGTAAAAAAGGTTTTTTATTTTTCACTTTTTAGTTGTACCTACCTAACCTTAACGCCAAAATATCATGAAACTTGAACATTACCGGTAAAATGAGAGATCTGCGTAACCCTTAAGTGCGTAATGGCGTGCGTGATGTTATGTTATGAAATGGTATAATCAATAACCAGACATTTGATTGCAGCAATCCAGAGAGATTTTCCGTAATTTATTGAAGATTTCTGTTGTATATCTTCGAAGTTCTTCATCAGATATTCACCAAATTATAATGGGGCCAATTTCGAAACATATTCTTTCAAACAAAAAAAGAATTTTCAAAATTGGTCCGCAATTGACGGAGATATCGGTGAACACAAACAAAAAAAAAACAAACATGAAGTCGAACATAGAACCTCTTCCTTTTTGGTAAGTCGGTTAAAAACTAGATGAGGTCGGCGTTTTCTAACTGATTACACTGAGATGAAAGGCCGATTTAAACTCAGAGGTTCCGACGTCTTTTCTAAAGTCCAGGCCTAATCTTGGTTAGATCATGTGAAGACCATGTAGATTGGTGTTTGAAATAGTTTTTTGAGGAAAGAACCAGACAGATTGAGTGGACCTGTCCAGTCAGTGCTCGAATTTGTCAGGAACCGTGCAGCTCAACTCTGATTCTCAAGAATTTAAAGAGCTCAACGATTCGACGAACAATACCAAAGAAGGGACATTCGAGTAGGCCGCATAAACTACTGAAACTGCCAGACCATGATAAAAACTAACTGAGAAAATATTAAATAAAAAAAGAATGACCGACATAGGCTTCACATTCACAATAATTAAAATAATATTGTACCGCACGGGCGTGATCGCCGGGCACTGTGTTTGGGAGGTCGTAAGTCTCCAGCCCTAGTGCGCTGATGTCCTGCACCTATAGTTCAGTACCAAGATTCCTGAAGTGATGATCGATGGCTGCTAAGTGTTAAGGTGTAAAAGCTTCTTGCGTCGGAAATTAAACACTAGATTCTTCATGAGTATTGGAAGCGGTTCCACAGGTCCCCAGTTTTCAGGAAGTGTCGTGAGGATAAAATTACCAAGTTGATGACTAAAAATTAGGTCACCACGCTAGCGCGCTCTCGCACCCCGAACTTTACCGAGTTGAGGACCGCAAAATCACTTGCAAATTTAACTTTTATTTTTACTAATTTTCGCTTTGTTTACATCCTATGTTTCAACAAAACCCCCCTTGTTCCTGTCGGAAATATGACATATTATATATGGGCGCATGCGCTTTGAAATGAAACCCTCTATCCAGCGGACCCACAAAAATATCCGTAACTACACACCCTGAAGGTATTTTCCAAGATGAACGAGGGATGAAGAGTAGGCAATTTTAGCTATTTTTCTCTAAAACTTTTCAAGAAATTTCCACCTTACAAGGATGGTCTGGTAGCCCTTCTAACAGGCTATCGAAATATAATACGTACGCATAATAAAAGTGTTTCCAAAACGTTTGCGTATGGGTGGGATGTCCACCATGTACCAATGGCGCATCGCCGTACGTCTGATAGTCCGATGATGAAACATACTAGATGGAATTAGATCGTGCAATTCCATCGCACTCTCCCCGAAATGTAACCGATATAAACCGACAAGCTGGCAACTCGGCGACGGTGTTCAAGGCTCTAGAGCATTGACTAGACCAGAGCCTCATCACTGATGAGCCTCTTGGCCCGCTTTTCGATCGACTCTAGTGCGTGAAGCTGGTATTTGGCAGATCCGTCCCAGAGATGACAACAGCGCTCCATGCAAGATCGAACTTGCGCTTGATACAAATTGAGGAGCTGTTCCGGCGTGAAGTACCTTCTCACCTTTGCAAGGATTGTGATGTTGCAAAATCATTTTGTAGTTTAGTGGTGACATCTCTGTGCTTAAGCATAACCCTTTTGACAACGTTAATAAATTCATCATTGGATGGAAGGTTTGATGCTGGTGATTCAGGTGGTACAGCTGCCCACGCTCAGCAGCTGGCAGCTGGGTTGGCGATCCAATTTGTTGTTAAAGTGCACAGAGAATGATGCTGCTTATTCTCTATGTGTCCCTTCCGCCTCGCCTTATACGACACCCACGGGATCTTATGGGATGGTGAAATTCTTTACGTCCGACGCCATACGGAACCAAGATGGATATCAAAGTCAAGTCCTTGAAAAGACCTCCGCCGCATAAAGACGCGATTGAGCGGAACAAGGGCTCTTAGGTTGCAAGAGATTTGACTATTGGGCAGAGCCAGCTCACGAAAAAGATCGCTCTCGATCTTTTTCGTGAGCTGGCTCACAAAAAAGACAACTGCCCATAGAATCTCTATTCTATGGGCAGTTGTACACGTCAACCAGTAAACCCGTCGCGAATCTAGCAAAAGATCCTAAGGCTAGACTAACCCGACACTATATCGAATACATTCCTGATGTCAGCCTGTACGAGATTAAGATGGCTCTTAAAAAACTTAAGAACAAAAAGGCGCCTGGTGATGACGGAACTACAGCCGAATTCCTGTAGGCGTGTGGAAAACCAATACTTAAAGCCCTTTAGAAGGTGTTTGATTCCGTCATACTCGAGAGGAAAACTTCTTGTCCAACTTACCACAGTGTCTCTAGACGAAAGTCTATGACCAGTGTGTGTTGCCAGTGATGACATATGGCTCTGAGACTATATGACAATTCATTATTTAATTTCAATGATATTCTAGTAAACAGATACGTTATACACTCACAAAACAACCGAAAAAAGTGTTCCGCACAGCAGCGGCAGCACACATACGCAGTTTTCATTCATCTGACATTTCACTACAAGTCGAAAGGGATGGCTTGATAAAACCAACAAGAAAAAAGAGACAGCAAGTGTTTTTCACTTGCGTGTGAATGTAAACAAACATTATTCTGACCACCAATGCTTTTTTCTTTTTCTAACCTCCAAATATCAGAATATTAGGAAATTTGAGTAAAATAAATAAATGAGTAAATTGCGTACTTTCATATGGTATGAGATCCCTTCTGTTTTATGTGCTTTGGTATCATAATTGGTACGCTTTCTAAACACACACGATGGCATTTTTTAAAATTTTGTTTTTGTTTCAACAAAGCGTATCGCTCTTCGCCATGCGTGACATAGACTAAAGACTATAGGTCCCAATTAGGACGTATTCGAGTCTTCACAATGTGCGCGCTCATAACATATCTGGTTACTAGAATATCATTGTTTGATTTCTAATTTTTAATATTTCTTTGATTAATTGACAATTTATGTTTGCGTTTAATATTTTTCTAAATTATAATGCATAAATCTTCTTATAATTGAAAATGACTCATGGAAAGCTTGCTGATAAATTGTTTATAAATTAATGAATTTAAATTTGATAATAGTTGTAAGCTTCACGGCCTAATGTAGAGAATCCAACTAGTATTGTAACATCCTGCACACCGTTTTATGTATGTTTACAAATAAAGAAAATTATTCTTAAAAAAAAGAAATTCTTCAGTGTTTACATAAGTCCTTTCATTGTACAGCTCATAAAGCCGTGTTCTACTTTTATGAATATAATACGTTGACATCGACCCTCAATTTTGGTCCTTTCATTGAGGCAAAGGCTCAATTAGCTGCAAAAAAGTTGGGGATCCTTGCGAAGGTGAGGCGGTACTTCACGCCTGAACAGCTGCTCAACTTGTATAAAGCGCAAGTTCGGTCATGCATGGAGTACTGCTCTCACCTCTGGGACGGATCTGCCAGGTACCTACCAACTTGATGCACTTGAGTCGATTGACAGACGGGCCAGGAGACTTATCGGCAATGATGCGCTGGTCGACTCAAAGCTCCAGAGCCTTGAACACCGACGACGAGTTGCCAGCCTGTCTGTTTTCTATCGGTTACATTTCGGGGAGTGTGCGATGGAACTGCACAATTTGATTCCGCCTAGCCCTTTCCATCATCGGACTACAAGACATACGGCAATGCGCCATCGGTATATGGTTGATATCCCACCCATACGCACAAAGCGTTTTGAAAATAATTTCATTGTGCGTACAGCTAAGGAGTGGAATTCCCTGCCAGCGTCTTTGTTTCCTGATAGCTACAAGCTAGGGGTCTTCAAGTCAAGAGTGAATAGGTTACTTCTAGGCAAGCGTGCTTCACCTTCGACCACATCATCACTTAACATCAGGCGAGATAGTGGTCAATCGCAAGCCTATAATAAATAAATAAATAAAATAAAAACATACCAATGGTAGCCCAATCACTGAATGATGCGTTTCTCTTAACCGAGATAGTCTTGGGAATAAAGGTGGAATTAAAATTTTCACAATATATATTTCAAAAATCATCATTAAGATGATTAGGATCAGCAAGCGACTTGCAGTTTTGGGGTTAACAGTGATATCCCTTTTAGCCACTTTGATGTTTTGGTTTGGGATAGTAATCCTCTGACCGCAATGATCAGATCTAGTAAATTTATAAATTATTTGTGGCCTAGTAGTAGTAGTATAACATTTGTATAAATTTTATCTAGGCATGTGGCACTAGTAGGGCTATTCTTGTGGGCTACAAGATTGTAGGACTGAAACAGACTTATTTTTTTACTACAAGAACCTGAGTTTTCTAATAAATTAACATTAAAATCACCGCAAGTGATAAAGGATTTATTCAAGTTACAAATCTTGTGTAACACTCCATCAATTTTCAAAGCAGTCCCAGACCCAAGCCCGATAAACCCACCTTTCATTACTTTGGAATGTGCGGTTCTGGGTGTATCGCGCCGCACTCCGACTATACCTACGAATAAGATTTGCCCGTGCAAACACGGTTTGTTTCAAGAAGTCGATGCGCTCCGTGGCATGGGATATGTAGTCTCGAGGGCTGACGTCAGTCCCCAAAAACGCCTGTCTCAAAGCGCATCACTCTTGGGTGATTATTGCCCTCCCTGAAACAAATTAGTTTGTCCCACCAATATTACGCTCGATACCTGCACTGCCAAGCCGGTACGGTTAGTTTCGATCGTGTAGTTCTGTCATCTGCAAAATTGACGTGGGCTACAAGACATGCCGCTACAGCCGAGAAGTACATGATCGAATGTGTATCAGAGAGGTCTTCGCAGTTTTGAAAATAGTTTGACAACTGCGAATCCAGAACAGCCACCAGCGCCCTATTTTTGTTATGCGTGGGCAAACGAGGTAATGGAGGCCTAAGTTCGGGCGGCATGTTGCGACATGCCCGAATAGCATACTCCAAAGCGCTCCTCAATTCTACTTACTTACGTTTGACAGAACACTGTCACTACTCTCCTCGTCTGCGTGGTTGGGAATATGGTCGGACTGTGGTGGTACCACAGTCTGTGACGATGGTACAGTGACACGGTTACCCATTTCAGTTAGTAGGCGATCAAGTACAGTATCATCCAATACACGATTACACTGGATGACCCGCACCTGATCCGAAAGTCGTTGGGCCGAAACGTTGACGGCTGGCTCAAGCACCTAAAACAAAGAGAGCATCTGACACGGTACGCGGTCAGGTTGATAAAAAACCAAGATCATCAGCGGATCTTCCTACGCTTAAAACAGCCTATTATGCTCTAGCGAACTCCATCCTAAACTACTGTATAACCGTATGGTAGTTCTAGTAAGTGCTTAATGCTTCGTTTAAAAAGAGCGCAGCGTGCGGTCCTAAAAGTCATGTCACACAAACCGGACCGTTTTCCAACCGATGAGCTGTATGCTGTGGTGCAAATACGTAGGGTAAGACACAGTTTTCTTCTGAACTTGATCTTACGAAAACACACAGGGTTTAGTTTTGACCAGTGTCTCAGCTGCCAGAGCAGGCAGAAACGTAGACCTGCTACAATCTGCCCTGTAGCACCCCCTAGTATTGTAATTGTTAGACGACAATACTACTTCACAAGCCCAAAATTATATAATTCAATATATGGGAATTTTAACATTTACCCGTTTACTTCACGTGAGTGTAAATCAATTACACATAAGTGGCTCAGTTCCCTGACTTATAAAGAGCTTGAACATCTTGTAAAAATCTAAAAAAGGAAAACAAAAAAAAATCCTTTCTTTCCCACTGCCTTCCAAATCACATAAACAGACAAACATACATATACCTACACATACTCACACATTCACTCACCCACCTACACGCTACACTTACACTCACGCTGATTTACACACGCTCACATGCACAAGTAATATAATTAGTTTTTAAGATTATTTTAATTTTTATTTTTATGTCTGTATGTATGCTTGTCGGTTTTTTGTCGGTTACATTTCGGGGAGTGTGCGATGGAATTGCATGATTTCCCCATTGCATTGATTGATTGATTTTCCCCCATGATTAGCCCGTTCCATCATCAGACAGCGTTGCGTCATCGGTACATGGTGGACATCCCACCCATACGCACAAAACGTTTTGGGGACACTTTCATTATGCGTACAGGTAAGGAGTGGAATTCCCTGCCGGAGTCTGTGTTTCCCGGTAGCTCCAATCTAGGGGTCTTTAAGTCAAGAGTGAATAGGTTACTTCTAGGCAAGCGTGCTTCATCGTCGACCACATCATCGCTTACCATCAGGTGAGATAGTGGTCAAGCGCGAGCCTAATGATGATAATAAAAAGATTGATATTTTTATGCCACAAAATCTTACATAGGTACATATACATACATATTTTATTGTTATTTTCTTATAAATATGGATACCTGGAACGCTGTCGCCTACCTTCTTGGAGGTGGGCGCTAATGGCCGCGACACTGTAATCCACACTAATGCGGCTGTTAACGAACTCAAACTTTTGTAAACTGTTTCTTGTTCCAATATTTTTTATTTTTATTTTTATTTGATTCCTCCCTCTGTAGCCCCAAAGTATGCGCGCTCGACATTTTCGTTGATGGCTTGTTGGTCCATCTCATGCGCTGCACACTTCCGCTGGGTGCAGGGTGCACTATCATAGACCGGTAGCCTTCAACGCGCAGGTGGTGGTGTCGTCGGCGGCGAAAAGTACTCGTCGCTCGAGCTTGGCCCAACTGCCACGGCCGGTGTCACAGCACTCACGGCGGGCGGAGCTGGGCGACGAGGTCGGAGGTGGTGGCCGTGCTTTACGTGCTGCAGCTCTTGTCAATATGTCTTTTTATTTACATTTTCTCTTGTTTTTGGTCTTCGTTATGAATATTCGGTACTATTGCATTTGCATGTTTTTTTTTTCTTATTTCTTGCATTTCGAGTTCTTTTTATTAGAATAATAATTGTACTATAACTTATATAAATTGAAAAGGAAAATGCCGTCAGTTTTTTTTTCACTTATTATTCGTACCTGGCTCTGCTCGGATGAAAATAGAGAAAACGACGTTTTCTTAAAATTAAACCTAGCTAGATCGATTTATCGCTCCCGAAACCCTCTGCATACTAAGTTTCATGAAAATCGTTGGAGCCGAGCCCGATTCAGACTATATTTATATATACATATATACAAGAATTGCTCGTTTAAAGGTATTAGATTAGATAGACAAACAGTTCGAACAAGGTTTCATCCACGGATATTAGCGCAGTAGGTACCTACGCATGTTGTGTATATCAATATTACGTTCTCATTATAACATCATTAGAAAATAATTATCCACAACAGTAAACACTATGCTACATGAAAAGCGAAATTAGGCTTTAGAGCATGTAGATAAAGTCCAGAACCGTTAAAAGGTAGGTACACACAAATTCGAGGAAACCAATTGGGTTATAACAAGTAATAACGTACCTTAATGTAGTTTACAATCCCTCATGATTTAGTAACAAGGTGTAATCAGTACTAGGCATTAATAAACGCGATGTGCTATCAAATAATTTCTTTGCTGTCCTACATATCGTTTGTAGCCACTACCATGGCGCCGACTCACTTGCTGGTAACGAGGGCTGGGCCCTGCTATGACTCTGTAAGATCCCCCGTCACCGTCTCCGAGTTGAGTCTGTCCACACAGACTTATGATTCCTTGGTCAGCGGAGAGTTCAACGTATCCGAGGACATAGAAAACGGCTGGCAAGTCAAGGTGAATTGTTATTTTTTAAGTCAGAGTTTGCATTTTTCATTGTGTTGCCAGTACCGGTTCCTAGGTTCGTCTTATTCAGCCCATGCCGTGGTAAAGATATTCAGCTAGTAAGCAAGGTGGCATCAAGGCTGTATCGTAGAGTCGTGCTGCTCATATGTTTCACGTTTGTATATACGTAGTTAGAGTAGGTAGACCAGACTGATCTTTAACCACACTTAGTCTTTAGAAACTTCATCTTATCGAAAGACGTCCATTGCTATATCGGTAACTTTAGTCTTCTTGTGGATATCCTTATTTCTGATGCGATCACGCAAGAAAATGCCGAGCATAACCCTCTCCGCTGCCCTTTGGATGACTTTAAGCCTTCTGATGACGCCTATTGTCAGTGCATACGTATTACCCTTTTTTAGAGACTTAGTTTGTTCGTTTGTTTGATAACTGTGAGCTACATGTTTACATCTACATAAGTAGTCTTTTAAAGCCTTCTCAAGTTTTCTGCCTGGTACTAAACAAAGAAATTACAGCTTGGCTGGTAAGGTCCCAATGTTTGCAGGCCACGATGCAGAAATGCGTGGACATCCGCAACATGGAGTCATGCGACTTCTTCCGCTCTTTCTACCTTGTGAAGAACGGCTGCAGCGACGAAGACGAGAACGAGGAGGAGACGTACAGCAATATGCTGTTCCATTATACGCACCCAAAGTAAGGGCTAAAACAAAAACCTAATCATGAAACCAACGTACGGTGGCAATCTACAAAGCGTCTCTCCCTTCTCTATCTTTAAGCTAGTGGTCTGGGTCATAATCATTTAAAGAAAGAAAACATATTTATTTGTGACCCACATAGGAGACACGATAGTAGATTATGAAGATAGATATAAATAGTATTAATAAATTCGCTGTCTGCCTTCGTTTGTTTCGGAACCACGAACGTATTTTGATGCGGTTTTCACCAATAGATAAGAGCGGTAAATGAACGGAACATCGCTCGGTAAATCCCGTCGATCGAAATTAAATTCTACAATACCCTACACATTACATATTCAGACGCCATAAAACACACACAAACACACTACTACATTTCACAAACTGTGTGTTTGGCGCCCCCGTTGGGAGTTACCTCTTAAAACTTGAGTTCTCTCTTATTTTTTTTTAATTAGGTGTCGTAACCTGTTTGAAAACCCGAAGAATATTCAAATATTTATAAGAGCCCACGCATTTGGCTTATTTTTAAAGAGTTACGGGACCGCTCTTTGCACATAAGGCTTTCTGAGTTGATACAAAATCAAAAGATATAAAGGTATGTTTTGTAAAGTATTTATTAAAATGTAAATAGACTTAAAAACGTGTAGGCCTGTACAACAGAACACCACATTTAATTCAAAATCTCAATTATATGACCAGAACGAATAAAAACGGTTTACAGAGGATTTCAGTTTGGTTTTGACTGCGAAATTGGAAACATATTTCGGTTCGTGAATGAGTGTCATACATCCCTGGAGACTTCTATTAAATAACAATTTATACTCTGAAGTGAACTTTTTCTATTTTTACAATGGGACGTGCCAGACTGGCATGTGGAACTGGCATGAGCTGCTGCAGACAGGTCCTTAACGGCGCGTCGTTTTGTGCGAGCGCCCACATCTCTCCTGATTGCCTTACTACCTACCTACCGGACGTGGTGCATGAGCCGCAGCTACAGCGCGCCCGCCAGCAGTACACGCAGGTTGCGCACGCTGAACACGAGCGCTCACAACTCGCGGTAGCGCTCTTCCAGCCGCCCCATCGCACCGTATCACGCCGCCCTGGTTTGCGGTTGCCCCTTCGCCAAAGAAGAAGATGCGGGCGGCACGTCGTGTCAAGTTGGCCCCATCGTATGAAGCCGGCCTTATTTTATCTTTTTCTTATTTTTAACTTTTCTTATTTTTTTTATCTTAGTTTAATAACGTAGCTTACGTTGAGCTAGTCGTAGCTAAACGTAACGTTACAACACACATATGAAATAATGCAGAGAACTAAACATAATTCTACTTTTTTTTTATTAGACTTTACTGTTAGCGGCAATATAATGTAATTTGTTATTAGAATATTAACTCAATTAAATTTAAAAATTATAAATATAAAAAAATAGTATATTATGCAACTAGTGAATAAAGGACGGTTTTAAATCGAGGGCCATAGATGAATCACGAACAAGTGAAGGATTCTAACAACTGAATCACGACCGTAGGGAGTGATTCATGATGATTGAATCACGAGCATAGCGAGTGATTCAAGTGTTAGAATCATGAGCGACGCGAGTGATTCATGGCCCTCGATATTAATCCGTTTTATTCAAGAGTTGCATACTATATTTTATACCATGACTACGAGAAAAAGAAGGATTTAAGCTAAAAGCACAAGGGATAATAATACATAAATAAATGCTTTAATACCTTCAAAATTTACAAAAAATGAGAAACCTCAGGACTTCACATTTTTTGTAGCTGAGCTAGGTAACAGCACCTGTGTTTCAGGGGCCAGTGACTACCTCCGTTACGTTACATAATTATAATTAATTAAACACCAATGCAATTAATATTAGAATTACAATACGAATAAGTTTTCACTAAACATCCTAGACCAAAATCAAAATCATTATCAAAGTCCTAAATATAAACAAACTCAAAATGAAATCAACGAAGGAATTTGAAATTCGAATATTCTTTGCACAAGAAGTTTGTATCGAGTATTTTATGCCAAAGTAGGTTGTATTGCATTGAGATGGAGATCAAATATATATTGGTGTGTTCTAAATTCAAACACCAAAACAGTGATTAAAAGTGCTTTTTATTCACTGTTTTCAGTGAATAAAATAAGCTTTTTAGAGGGGGAATGGTATAAAATATATTAATTACCTAAATAATTTTCTGTTAAATTAAATTACGATTAAATCATTTATATGCATATTGTCACCAGCCAGGAAGGAACTCTGACACCTGAGATACAGGACATGTCCTAGTTTGGGTGTCATAAGTTTCTAGCTCTTTGCATGTGCTAATATATCCTAATCATTGTATTTCTTCTTTTCAATTCTCTCATTGTGTATTAGAATGAATAAAAAAATAGTAGACTTTGAATGAATAAAAAATTAGTAACAATTATTAAAAAAAAAATATTAAGGTGTTATGGTTTTATTTTTATATATTTTTACATGGTTCGTAAGCATATATTTAATGTCTGTTTTACACAGCTAACAACGTTATATAAGTAAGTTTTCAATGGCATCTGTACAAAATTTTTACTGTTCATGTCTTAATACATTTGAAAATTATCAAATTCCGAAAGAGAAATAAACAAGGAGCGTGCGCGCGAGGATCCACGAACGAACCATACCATTCCCCGTGACTCTGATGCGCGCTCGTATCGGCTCCTTTCGTAATTGACGTCCTTCATATAGATTATTTATTGCAGCTTATTTACGTTGGTTGTTTGTTCGTATCATTGTATAATTTGATTTTATTTTTTGGTAGTTGAGTAGGTTTTTCGAAAAAACTCATACTAAAATGTTTGTTTTCGGTTTGTAAATATTTAAAGATTGTAACGAAGACAATCTCCGTAACGGCAGTATGCAGTATTCAAATTATTAAGTGACGCTGGTTATAAATCTTTATTACAAACGCTTGCCTCTACCCATGGTGGTACTCAAATAGATAATATTTTGTTCTAACTCCAGTTGTGAAGTTGGATTTTATAACTCCTTCTTCAGTTACCATCGTCCTATGTGGGCCCGTTTTTTGACGTTGTGCACCGCTGAAACCGTTTTAATCTTCATGTAACAAGAAAAAACCCTCTTCTTAGTCCGCATTATTACGCAACAACGGAACCCTATTATTGTGCGTGGCTCGACACGTAATGGGCTGGTTTTTTTATTGTAATTTTTCCAATCGCTTTCGCAACGCTTTCGTTGATAAAATGTATTATTTAGAGAATAATTTCAAGTTAAAGTTTGACATCCCTTTTTATTTATATTTTTCTCACAGATTGGAATGTCCAGTAAAAGCCGGTCGCTACCAGCTGACAGACTACCCGCTCTTCACCGAAGACAACTACCTCGTGGTCTCCGAGTCGAAGATATCGACGAGCGTGTTCGGGTACACTTTCAGAATAGAAGGATTAACTGAAAAAAGTCGTAAGGTAACCACATTTATTATTATTCCCACGTTTTGAGCGAGAATGTGGCCGCAAGCATGACTAATCATGGGACTAAGGTTTGGTGGGTTATTTTCTATCCTCTTAAGAAACATTACTTAAACTTCCATGTTTCAAAAGTTAATCCTGGATTATACGATGTTTATTCCTATTCGGGCGCACGGCTTACATGAACAGAAAAGTCCTGAATCATTACCTCGGTCACCAACACCCAGCACAAACCCTTGGACCTAGAAAAATTAGCACAACCTGTGTACCTATACCCTCTATCTATTATGTAATAAGTTTTTGTTTTATATTTTACTAGTTTTTACCCGCAGCTTCGATCGCAGTGAAGACATTAAAAAAAAAAAACTATCCTATGTTACATCTAATACCTTCAAGAATATATTATGTACAAAGTTTCATGATGATCGGTTCAGTAGTTTTTGCGTGAAAGCGTAACAAACAAACTTACATTCACATTTATAATATTAGTAAGGATAGGCTCGCGCTTGACCACTATCTCACTTGTTGGTAAGCGATGATGTGGTCGACGGTGAGACACGCTTGCCTAGAAATTTTCTATTCACTCTTAACTTAAAGACTCCTAGATTGTAGCTGTCGGGAAACACAGACTCCGGCAGGGAATTCCACTCCTTAGCTGTACGCATAATAAAAGTGTTTCCAAAACGTTTTGTGCGAATGGGTGGGATGTCCACTATGTACCGATGGCGTATCGCCGTACGTCTGGTAGTCCGATGATGAAACGGGTTACGTGGAATTAGATCGTGCAATTCCAACGCACACTCCCCGAAATGTAACCGATAAAAAACTGACAAGCTGGCAACTCGGCGACGGTGTTCAAGGCTCTTTCAAGCTTTGACTTGACCAGTGCCTCATCACCGATGAGCCTCTTGGCCCGCTTTTCGATCGACTCCAGTGCGTCGAGCTGGTATTTGGCAGAATATAAAATAATGCTTGGATTTTTTTAGGGTTCCGAAGTCAACAAGGAACCCTTATAGTTTCGCTCTGTCCGTCTGTCCGTCTGCAGCTTAGCTCAGAGACTCTGTACTAGAGCTATAATTTGGCATAGATATACATATTAATAATAAATAAGGCGGCTGAGAGAAGAGAGTGAAATATCGCAGAACCAATTCGGTTTTATGCCTGGTCGGGGTACAACGGATGCCATTTTAGAAAGAAATATAGAAGTGCACATAAAAACTTGCACATGGTATTCATTGACCTCGAAAAGGCATACGACCGGGTGCCCCGTGAGGTTTTGTGGTGGGTCCTTAAGAAGAAAGGTGTGCCTGGGAAGTATGTACAGTTGGTTTGAGCGATGTACAGTCGATGCAGTACCCAAGTCCGATCTACAGTGGGAACTACTGGTAGCTTCAGTGTGGCAGTCGGCTTGCACCAAGGGTCGGCTCTCAGTCCTTACCTCTTCCTGATGATAATGGACGCGCTGACGTCGGACATACAGGAAGAGACACCCGGGTGTATGCTGTTTGCCGATGACATTGTGCTGGTTGCCGAGAGTGGCCTAGAGGTCCAGAGTAGATTGCAGATGTGGTGGCACAGACTGGAGAGTGTTGGCTTGTAATTGAGCAGATCTAAAACCGAATACTTGTTTTGCGATTTTGGCGGTCTCTCCAGTTCCGTGCCTCTAGCCCTCGCTGGAACACAAATACCGATGTGCTCCGACTTCCGGTACCTAGGGTCGCTTATCCAAGGGGATGGCGAAATAGACCGAGACGTAACGCACCGGATCAACTCAGGATGGATGAAATGGCGACAGGTCACCGGAACAACTTGCGACCCACGGATGCCCCTAAAGTTAAAGGGGAAAATCTACAAGTCCGTGATTAGACCTGTCGTACTGTATGTTGGGCTGTGAAAAAGATGGATGAAAAGAGATTGCATGTAGCAGAGATGAGAATGTTGAGATGGATGTGTGGAGTGACGAGAATGGATAAAGTGAGAAATGAGTATATTAGAGGAAGTTTGAAAGTGGCGCCAGTGACAGAAAAGTTGAAAGGAAACCGTTTGTCCTGGTATGGTCATATGATGAGGAGGGATGAAACGCATGTTACTAAAAGAGTTATGAATATAAATGTGGATGGATGGAGAGGGAGGGGACGGCCAAAGAAAAGATGGATGGACTGTGTGAGGAGTGATATGAAAGAAAAGGGAGTCAGTGATAGCGTGACGGGGGACAGGATGGTATGGAAGAAGAAAACGTGTTGCGCCGACCCCAAGTAACATGGGACAAGGGCAGGAAGAAGAAGAAGAAGATACATATTAATAATTCCGACAGTGGTAAATTAAAATCAATACAAAACATTTTTTGGGATTCCTCCTATAGACGTAAAGTGGGGATGTTTTTTTTCCCTGTCTATCCCATGGTGTGGGGTATCGTTGGATAGGCGATTCAAAAATATTGTGGAAACTATTTTTCGATTCAGAGATCTAGCAAATTTTTGTAAGAGTCATGTGTCCCTTCCCCGCCCCGCCAGCGAAATGGTTGCTCTTGGCTATGTGAAAAAAGTGGCTATGTGAGTAATAGTCGACCAACTTATAAAAATGTACTTGGCACAGTATAATTTTTGTACACATGCCATTGAAAAATTACTTAAATAACGTTGTTAGCTGTGTAAAAAAGATAGTAAATATATGCTTATGAACCATGTAAAAATATACAAAAATGAAATTATAACATCTTTAATAATAATGATTTCTAAATTAATATTTTTTTAAGCTCGAATAACGCATTGGAGTGGGCGGAGTCGTTGGCAGTACCGGTTGTAGTCCATACGGCGCATGCGTGCGGGGGAGTCTTTGTGTTAGTGCAGAAGTATTTTCGACATTTTGTCATCTAAAGTCAAATTAGATTCGAATGCCAAGCAAATTCCGCTACCCGACCATAGATGGCGGTATTCTCAGTGGCCGCAATTATTAACTTAATAGGTGTCAGGAACGCATTCTCTGAACGGCCGAACTATAATTGCGTTTGCCGTAAAGGTTGACATTCATGTCAAAAGTCGATATTTACTACTACTCAACCATGGTCACACCAGTGCAATATAACACATTGCAATTTTAATTACATTATTGATAGATAACCGATTTTATAATTCAAAAAAAAAGAGCTGGTTTTTATTTGGACGTTTGTATATATTTGTATAAATAAAATCAATTTGAAATTATGTACTAATTTAGTTATGCTCATTGAGGCGGGCGGGCCTCTTCATAATATTATATTATCGAAATCTGCTGTCGATATCCATCTATAAAGTCAATATTCGACCCGACTACATCACTAATTGAGTAGCGTAGAACTTTCGAGATCGAAATAGTGAAAACCACAGATTAGAGGTCAATTTTTCAAATTCCGAAAGAGAAATAAACAAGGAGCGTGCGCGCGATGATCCAGGAACGAACCGTACCATTCCCCATGGCTCTAACGTGCGCTCGTATCGGCTCCTTTCGCAATTGATGTCCTTCATAAAGATTATTTATTGCAGCTTATTAACATTTATTAATTGTTCATGTCAAAGAATAATTTGTTTTAACTTTTTGGTAGTTGAGTTGGTTATTTGAAAATATACTAAAATATTTGTTTTCGGTTTGTAAAAATTTGGAGATTTTAACGAAGACTATATCCGTATCGGGAATACTGCAGTATTAAAATTATTAAGTGACGCTGGTTATAAATCTTTATTACAAACGCTTGCCTCTACCCGCGGTGGTACTCAAATAGATATTTTTTCTAACTTCACTTGTGAAGTTGGATGTTATAACTCCTTCAGTTACCATCGTCCTTTGTGGGCCCGTTTTTAGACGTTGTGAGCCCCTGAAACCGTTTTAATGTTCATGTAACAACAAAAGACCCTCTTCTTAGTTCGCATTATTATGCAACTAATGAACCCTATTACTGCGCGTGGCCCGACACGCACTCGATTGGTTATTTCTTTATGAGCGGACAAAGTCGTTGGTGCAGCTTATATTCAACCCATAACATTGTCATAGCTGGGACACCGGCCGCCAGCCTGTGAGACGAAGTAGGCCATAATACACCATGTGGGCTCAGTGCATGTGGTTGGAAAATGATACTAATGACTGAACCCTGATACGTTATTGGGTTCGGGAGTCAGTCAAATTTTTTTATTTTAATGTAGATATATTGATTCAAAATTTCCAGATACTCTGCGTAGAAGCGTTATTGCAGCTGATTTACACTCGGCAACACAACTGGGCGGAGGAGATTGATGTTCGAGAAATCAAAGAGACAACTGTCAGTACAGCTTTCACTGTCAGTGGGGAAGGCGAAGAGTAAAACACAGACGGCATAAGAATAAAAAGATTTATATATTAGTGTTATGTATCTTATTTGCGTATTTAACATGCTTCGCCAGCAAATGTAATTCAAACATTTGAACAAAATAATTTGTTTGTAGCAAAAACGAATGTAATGTGTAAATTATTACATACAGCAATTATTACAGCAGCACAGTCTCAAAGTTGAATGCGTTTGCAAACGCGTTTGCTGGCGGGTCCACCGGATACCGAACCCGCGACCCCACTGCCCGCATTGCCCGCGACCCCACTGCCCGCATTGCCCGCAGGTGCAGGCAACTTCACAGCGAACATGACGCACTGGTCGCCGCTCAGCAATCTGGATGAGAACAACTGGGGCCGTATCATCAACATTATTTCAACCAAAAGACATCCACAGCTAAACACAGGCCTACCCAAGTGTCGCCACATCGACAAGTCATGTGCGTCTCACATCCAGCGGATTCTCGTAGTTTTAACCGGTCGTCGGTCCACCAAGTGGGAGGCCTTCCAACGCTGCGTCTTCCGGTACACAGGTCTCGTATTATGACATTTTCAACTAACATCAGTTACGTCCCCGATCAGTCAGCGCCAGATCAATGATTGTATGTGAATTTATTGTGGCTGACTGAGACGCACCGGTCATGACTTGACGTCGTGGCGTAAAAGTGTTATATCGATCTACTAAGGAACTCTCAAACTCTTGCACGATAATGTAGTCAAAACTGTGATTAGTGATCTTTTGTCCATTTTATTGATTTTTAACGCACACAATATCACGTTGATTTTGATGAACCTAGTATTGTACCTTGAGGAATGGCAATTTAGCACTCATTAGGTTTACACCGATTACATGAACTACTTGCAAAAGGATCATTTCTTTCAGGTCTTTTGAGAATACGCCTGAAAGAAATTCGGATTGTCATGCGATATCCATTCCTACTGCCTGACGTTGTACTTTTAGTAGACGTGTCTCGTAATTCAAGCAATCGAAGGGCTAGGACAATTCACAAAAGATTACAGAGGTATATACAGAGTGAGTTTTTTAAGAAAGGCGAAACTATGAGGAATTGCAGAAAACACTCAAAGGAGTAACGAGGCCGATTGTGATGAAAACTAAAACTAAAATTGAGTCTTTTCCTTAAGTTTGCCATAAGCCATTACATCTCAGAATTTGTTCCTTAGTAGCGATAACATCGAATGGTGTAAATTATTACTGCATGTGTTTTTTTTTTAAATCAACGGGTTCTATTCCTGGCTGGGAATATTGATTTTTCAAAAATCCAATGATGCAGTATTAGTTTTTATCAAAATCGGATTGGTGACTCCTTTGAATGTTTTCCGCTATCGGATTGGTGACTCCTTTGAATGTTTTCCGCTATTCCTTATAGTTTCGGATTTGTCCATCCGCGCGCACCTAAAAACTCACTCCGTTATGCTCTTCAAATGAGGTTAAATGAGCTCTATTAGGATGACACCAGCGCTCGGATTCAGCTAAACTGCCGCATTTGGTGAATCCCACAACGAATTAAGTATATTAATAAAGTAACGTGACATGTGGGGTGATGTGAGTGATTCCTAAGTTTTCATCAAATGGATTTTGTGCTTTTCACTTACTTGTCAGCATCAGGTCCGGGCGTGACAGAGGTGTTAGGATCAGTGTCGTAGCGTGCCTTGGCGGGGCCCCGTATAAAGAATTGTTTGGGGGCCCTTAAGAAGGGTAAAGATTTCTCACAAAAGAAAAAATGTTTCCATAAAATTAAAAGAAATATTTATTCATCATAATTATCTATCCGTCACTCTTTCAAAATTTTTACATTCAAATTAAATCTACTTACCTTGCCTTTTTTTCGGCAAACTGATTTATTAAATCATTTATAGCTGATGATGACTAGTTTTTCTAAAGTTTCTGCCTTTATGGACAATAGTGACAGGTCCGAAAGGCGTTCATGTCGCATCGAAGTTCTTAGGTAAGGTAGGGTGTTGTCAACTTTTGAACGCACGCTGTACGCGGAAAAAAAAAGGAAAACGCTTTTATTGACTTTTGTCATATCTGAAATAAATAAAAATGGGGAAGTTTTTATAAATTTTTGCTTACGCACGTTGGGGGCCCCCGTGGCCCGGGGGCCTCGTATAAATTGATACGGCAGATACGGCGGTAGCTACGCCCCACATTGGTACAAGGGCGGAAAAAAGTCCTTTGTTTCAACCTTGTTTAAAATGTCTACAATTTGGTACACACATACTAGAATGTTAGTAGAAACAAGTCCTAAAATTAATACGGATAAATAATTATACAGTATTTAATTATATGATGCCAAAGTATATAGGTGATCGAGAATTTACAAATTTCGTGCAAAAAATATTGTTATTTCAAGTATGAATAGAACCAAAATACTATAATTATCAACTTTCATTTTTAGTTTAGTCATAAGTTTATTGTGTGTATTAATAAAATAGTAAACATAATGTTATAATATAATGAATAATTACTTGCTATTACATTTTTAGTGAAGAAGGTCATTTGGAACCTTTTGTTTTCAATCATGAGATCATAACTAATCTCCGTTATCGACCGATACGTAATAATATACTTTCGGAGATTAATTAGACCCTATAGATTAAGAATACATTAGTTTTGGCTGCGATAACCTGCGATCTTGGAAATACCAGGTCCTTAACTAATGACGCTCTGTAATTAAGAAAAAGTGCATTATATTAATAAGTGTTTCTAATGAGGGTAATTAACATTTTATCATATCGTGTAAGTATAAATAGCATTGAATGGTAGTTTTAACTTCACTTACAATTATTTTCTCTTACGATAACAGTGTTATTATAGTGATGGATAGCTTTACTATTGTCTATGCCGATTTAGTGGAAATCATAATATCAAGTAATCGTGAGATACATAAATGCCTCGAAAATTTAAAACTTATGTATCCACAGCTTACAGAAAGTGTTTGGAATCAAGTTTATGAAAAGTTAAGCCGTAATTTTCTACCCGTATTTACAAAAAAGTGGCAAACTGCAGCGACAAATAAAAATGCTTTTATGGCAAAAAATGAACAGTGGCTGAAAAATATTTTTACCGTTGAGACATCTTCGGTGCAGACTGATGTGGTGAATTGTGACAGTAATGTTCCAGGGCCATCAAAACGCTCTCATAGAGGACGACCAGAAAAATCATTTGATGAATGTTGCGATCGAACAAAGCGATATAAAGTTAAAAGATTGTGTGAAAGCGTTCCTGAAGAAATGATTAAGAAAGCTGCCTCTAAGGTACTCGTACAAGAAGAATCATCGGATACTATCAAGTTTACTCCAGAAAAAGCGTTGGCATTATTACTTGATGCATCACTTTCGAAACATCAATATCAAGTACTGAGAAATGCAGCAAAAAGTATTGGTTGTGATATTTTTCCCGATTATCATAAAGTACTTGAAGTAAAAAGGCAATGCTACCCCACGGATATTGATGTAACGGAAAGCTACGCTTGTGTAAGTTTGCAGTCATTACTGGATCACACAACCAGAAGATTATTTGAAGTAATGTCTGAAGACGACCTTACACAGATTAGTGTAAATTCAACGTTTTTACACAAGTGGGGATGTGACGGATCATCAGGTCATGCTGAGTACAAACAGTCATTTATCGACGAAAATGTGTCAGATTCATATATGTTTTTGACATCATTAGTTCCACTGCGTCTGTATGAAAAGAAAAATAAATCTGTTGTGTATTGGACAAATGCAACTCCTTCTTCTACAAGGTGTTGTCGCCCGGTACAATTCCAATTTCAAAAAGAAACTACAGAATCTACGAAAAATGAAATTGCTAGAATGGAGTCTGAAATAGCAAACTTAAATGAAACTGTTATTAGTTTAAAGGAAAAGACTTACAAAGTCTACCATAAACTTGTGTTCACAATGATAGATGGCAAAATAGCGCAGACAGTTACGGACACATCATCATGTGCAGTGTGTTTTATATGCAAGTCAAAGCCATCAGAAATGAATAACCTTGACCAAGTGCGAAATAAAACTGTGGATACGGAGGCTCTCAAGGTCGGTTTATCCCCGCTTCACGCACGGATTAAATTTATGGAATGCATATTACATATTGCGTACAATATGTCATTTACCAGTTGGAGAACGAACGCAACTACCAAACAATAAAAAGATGAAGAGAAGAAAAGAATCCAAAGTGAGCTGTTTCAACGTTTAGGTCTAAAAGTGGATTTTGTAAAGCAAGGAATGGGAACATCTAACGATGGAAATACGTCTAGAAGATTTTTCAATAATGCAGACATTGTAGCTGAAGTCACAAGAGTCGATAAAGAACTTATTCATCGGTTTGGTATAATATTGCAAACAATTAATTCTAGTGCATTAGTTGATTCGGATAAGTTTGGTAGTTATTGTTACGAGACTGCTGAACTATACGTAAGCCTGTACAGCTGGTATAATATGCCAAATACTGTGCATAAAATCTTGCTGCATGGCAAAGAAATAATAAGTGTTGCTGCCTTACCTATTGGGATGTTATCTGAGGAAGCTCAAGAAGCGCGAAATAAAGATTACCGCAATTATAGGTTAGGTCATTCAAGAAAATGTTCTCGTCTATAATGTAATGAAGATGTTATGAATATGCTCTTAGCTACCTCAGATCCCCTTATCAACAGTTTACGTGCAGTACCGAATAAAAAATACTATCCTCTTCACGATGATGCCAAAGCTTTATTAGTGGATAGCACCCATCTCTCAATCAATGTCTTCTCTATTTAATATTTAGTTTATTAATATTTATTTATTTAAAAATGCTGATTTAATTATATGAAATTCATGTGAAAAAATTTGATGAATATTTTCATGTTAATAAAAAAAAAATACGTGTTATATCTTTCTCTTTGTAAACTGGTACATCCATTATATCATTTTAATAAAGTATTATGAAGAAACGCAACGTCTTTTCATTTAAAAATAATATTTTCCGCATGCCCGTACTACCTGCACCACTGTGCGCCCCTGGTTAGGATTATTGTCGTTGTCTGATTTCATCAGCCAGAAAGCGGTGCAACACAAGCTGCCGTAGCAGTCGCATCACGTCTGTGTAGGGCCAGGACCGTAACCTGTATGACTACAAGCGGTTACATTATAAAAACATGGGTCATTTGCCTGTTCCGATTTATTATTTATTTTATTCTTAATTATCTCTTGCTTATCCTACTAGCAGTTTTTAACTATATGTTTGACTCAGAAATATACATGATGCAGGCTGCAGTTCTGGCGCATTTAACTCACAGTCCGCGTAAGCGCGAGTTGTGCAGCACCTGCATGGAGCCGTGCAATGCGTTCGTGGTCTGTAGCAGCGTAAATATAACGCTGCTATTCTCGCGGATACAGCTCACGATCCGCTTGCTTGCCTCCGATACGTCAACCTGCTTTGAAACATGTAAGAAATTCTGTTTAAAAGTCTAAATCAGCATTTTTGGTGATACAACAGAGTTCTTTTAAATAGTATAGAATCTATAGCGAGCGATATACAATCTTCGCCGGCGCGATTCTCTAAGGGAACTGTTTAAGGACATTAACATCATGACCGACCTTGTCAATATGTTTATGAAAACATCATGTACGTTAGAAAAAAATTACATCTTTTCAGTAAAAACGGCGTACCGTTAGAAAGAATTTACATCTTTTTAGTAAAAATGGCGACAGACATAATTATGTTACTAGAAATAGGGACCAATTAATCCAACCCGGTTTCAGGCTGGCTAAAGTAGCATCATCTTTTATGGGGTACTGTATAAAATGTTACAATAAAATACCTCCCCACATTCTAGAACTGAATGAGACGAAATTTAAAACTTGTATAAAACGCACACTATGCAGGCAAGCATATTATTATAAGTTGGGGGATTACATCGCTGATAAAAATGCTTGGCTAAATGCCGGTCCCGCTCCGCAACCATTAGGGCGCAAGAACAATTAGTGATGGGCAGAAAAGTTTTGAAGTATTGTTGGAGCTGCTGAAGACTGTATGAATATATTTGTATTGTATAAACTCAATTTCTTTTAGTATTATATAACTGCACAGCACATGTGTGAGTACTATGTTCCGACTGTAAATCTACCTATGTGTCGTTGGTTGACTTCTGTGTGCCCTGGCATTTGAGTGTGTCATACTCTCTCTAATTTCTCTCTGATGGTGGCACATGTGTTGATCATTCGGTTCCCTCCATAATGGTTGAGCTGAGTGGTGCCGATCCATGCGGCATGTTCGTGAACGGGCGCCATCAGTTGGGATTGGTCATAACTTAGCTGCCTCGGCCTGTCATCGCATTTTTATGTTGAAATTGTTTGTTACTCTAGACGCTTTTACGTGCACGTCTTTTTGCATCGTTCTCACATATATGTATTTATTTTTTAACAAGAATGATGTAACCAAATACTTGTAATTGAAACTGATGGAAAAGAGTGTCCGTGTAGTTTCTTGCAAATTCTTCTCCATTGAGATCTACTGACGTTTGCGAATTTGCAACTAGAGTCATATTTTTTTGTTGTTTGACAATTCAAAAGTACCTTTAAGGTTTATTTGAAATAAACTATTTTGATTTTGATTTTATATCAACTGGTGACCCAGATAGATAACTCGTAAAGTCACGTCACATCTCTCTACTTCGCTTTGTAGACAGCTGTCTGCATTGATTTTCATATCGTCAAGCAGACGAATCCTTGAGTGGTGAACACAAATCTGCAAAAGTAGCTCTTACTAGGTCACAAAAGACGGCCGGTAGAGAAAACATTTCGGAGGCAGACACGGTGCTGAATTGCAACTTCGTAGGAATCCATGGCCATCAATAGGACGCAAGCGGCTTAGTTGAATAAAGAATGTTCTATTACTAACCGAAACTTCGCTAACTTCAGAAAGAGAGTGTTCAAAGGCAAGTATACTTACTGATAATAAAAACCTTGTAGTAGTCTTCGGTGAGACAGTTGTCGCAGGCGGTGTCGTGGGTGCGCGCACACTGCTATCGCTCGTACCGCTCGCCAAGGTAGGCCAGCACTTGCGCGCGCTGGCACTCCGTTACGCCCGCGCACAGCTCCACTATGCTCGTCAGGTTCCTCATTAGCATTCGAATGCTCTCCGGCGTGCTGTTGCGATCCGCTACAACATATTTCAAAATTGTTATAGTCAAAGTAGGAGCGAGGACCGCAAGATCCGCTACGTCATTTGGTACTAAGATAAGCTCCATATGACATGTTCATAAAAGTGATGCTATCTTCTTATCTTGTGGAGGGGCCGAGAAATAACTCGGACACTTAGACCCATTGGGATCTATTGTGGTCCCCTAGATACCTTACTCCTCCCCAATCTCGTTGAAAACTCTTTTCATGAGTTTTACAACGAGACTAGGTGATATGAGCCTATAGTCTTCCGGTTTTGGATATCCAACCCCTAGGAGACACATTCGCTTATCAGCCAGTGCATCACATGTGCACAGAAGGTGCTCCATGCGTTCCGTATGTTCCCCACACAACCTGCACATGGGTGTCGCGGCCAGACCCATCTTCATGAGCATGTCGTTGGTTCCAAAGTGCCCAGTAAAGGCCCCAAACAGGTAGCGGATTTGCCCCCTGCTCATATTCCAAATGCATTTCCGGGCTTTGAAAGTAGAGCCTAGAAATTTTTTTGAGTGTTGTAGACCGGTATTAGACAACCAATGTGTTCGTTGTCTGTGATCTGCAAACTCCCTAAATGCGGCTTTTACGAGACACGTCGAAATGCCTACACATGGTTCTGGGCCCACAAAATCATTTGCTGAGCCCTCACTTTCCAGTTCATCTGCCACTTCGTTGCCATGGATTCCTTTGTGCCCAGGGACCCATATCAGTCTTACCCTGTTATGCTTCCCAAGCCTGTTTAGGGTCCGGATAGCATCCAGAACTAGTCTGGAGTCCACTTTGTAGGATGCCATGGCTTTGATTGCAGCCTCACTGTCACTAAGAATATATATGGATTTACCTCTGGTTCCTCTATCTATATTCTCTTGAGCACAGGTTATTATGGCATATGTTTCTACTTGGAATACAGTTGCCATCTTACCTAAGATTTTGCTACATTTGTAACCTTTTGCGAATATGCCCGCTCCCGTACCTGATTCCATTTTGGATTCATCAGTGTACCACACCAGACTATCTTGTTCTGGTGGATCTAGTCCCTTCGTCCAGTTCTCTATTGTAGGGATTTGGACCTTAAAAGACCTTTCAAACACAAACATAGTTTGCATTTTATCAGATATCATGCTTGTTACCCAATCCAGGCCTTCATTTCCATCGAACTTTGTCTTTGGCTTAGAGGCAACAGCAAGACGATGTAATGTCTTCCTTGCTTCGAATTCAACCATCATATGCAGCGGAGGGATATTGAGGTATCTCTCAATCGCTGCCGTAGGTGTTGTCCTGAAAGCACCCGTGATGCCGAGACACACTGTTCTTTGTAACCTGGTGAGTGGCACTTTGCACGAGGCAAGCTTTGTTCTTGGCCACCACCCTATACTGCCGTATGTGATAATAGGTATTATCATTGTCCGGTACAGCCATAGTATCACTTTGGGCTTTAGCCCCCAAGATTTACCGTAGGTGGAACGACACATGCCGAACATTCGTAGGCCCTTTGTTCTAAGTGATGCTAAGTTCCGAAAAATCGGTGGATAAAATTAGATTTGATAATTTAATTTTTTTTTAGTACAAAACAATATATCACTTCTGACGGAAAAACAAATCGCACTTACGTCATTTGATACCGAGAGGATACTTGTGGCATCAAAAAGCACAATATTGGTAGTTACAGAAAAATCTTGTCTGCCAGTTCCTGTATGGTCGAAAGTGCTCGGCACACTGTTTCAAAGGTAGCAATTCGCACCCCGAATCTACGTCATTTGATACAAAGATGAAATTAGTCGCAAATGTTAGGTAAAAATGTTATATTGAATTATGTATTATTCTTTCGAAGATATTCTGGCCGAAACCCCTCCATTTGTACTTAATAAAAAATTATTACAATTGTGAGAAAATCAATTTTATTAGAAAAATATGATATGAACACAAGAAAGTACATCAGTGGAAACAAAATCGGTATAACCTGGCCTCTCGTAGTATTGAAACTCTCTTATAAGCTAGGCAAGCTCAGGTTAAAATGTTTTCATCGACATATAATCAATTAAAATAAAAAGCCTTAAATCTTATCACTGCTTTCGTCTGAAGATATCACTATCGTCATCACTGGTTTCATTATCGCTAGTGATAATAATGTTTTTACATTAAGAGGTGTCGTATCCCGCCTTCAAATCAGAAAGTTTCGTACTCTTTGATTTTGGTTTATAATCCAGTCATAATCAGTTGCGCAAAGTTTAATACAATCTTTGTCAGTAACATTGTTCCACATGGAAGCCACAAAAAGGGTCCTTAATATTTTTAACCGACTTCCCAAAAAGGAGGAGGTTCTCAATTCGGATTCTCCTTTTTTATGTTTGTTCGGGCATAACTCCCTAATGTATAGACTTGACTTGACTTGACGGGGTGAGGAAATCTTTTTTGGAACAATGCCAGTATAGCTGAATTCCCATTTTTGCAGGTTTTAATGCTATATAAAAAACTTTTTTCCAAAAACCGACCAAATAAAACCACTGCAAACTGAAAAATAACTTCAATTTTGGAAGTCGGTGTTCCTGTTTTTGTTTCTTCATTTTTTAACACCGGTTTCCGAAATTGAAGTTAGTTTTCACTTTGTAGTGTTTTTATTTGGATGTCGGTTATACATTTTACCCGACTGCGGAAGGGTAATGTTTTTCGAACTTATGTATGTATGTCCATTTCTATAGCACGCTCTACAGCCCAAACGGTTTGACGGATTATGACATATGAGGTGTCGTTGGATTTGTCTCAATTGTGGGAGTGACATGGCTATATAATTTTAAATGTGGCACACCCCCCTAAAAAATTGGGGTGATACAATTCTTTTTTCATTCTCATAGCATTATGGGTACCAAATGAAAGCTACTAAATAGACCATTCCAAAAATATATATATATATATATATATTATGTAACACTTATAAGTTACTATTTAGGCACAAATTTAAGATAAGCGTAACTCCTCATAATATTTAATGTTTATTTTCAGAGCACTTGTTTTCTCTTTTCAGTTAATTATTTTTAGAAGTCGGGTTCTTTATTTTTATAATAATTTGTTGTAAAAAAGTTTTAGTTTTCAATGAGCAAATTCTTTAAGTATTTAGTTATCTATATAAATAAGCGAAAGGTCACTCACTCACCTATCACGAAATATCGAAAACCGCTTGACGTATAAAGATGAAATTTGGCAGGGAGGTAGTTTATAGTTAGTAGACGTCCGATAAGATTTTTATTCGGATTTTGCTACAGGGCCGGATTTAGGCGGTCTAAGGGCTCTCCCAAGTTTGTATGAAAGTCCTTCATTTTTTGAGCTAAAAACATAAAGCTTGGCAGGGAGGTATTTAATAGTTAGTAGACGTTTGCAAAAAGAACGGATTTTGCGACAGGGCCGGATTAAAGAGGTCTAAGCAGTTTCGCAAGTTTGTATGAAAGTTCGAATTTTCTTTTTGTACTATCGTCCTGAAATTTAGCAAATCTATTGTTTATGAGTAAGAGAAATAAGCTAAAAAAGAATTTTGTGATAGCCTGGACCAAGGTCTCTCACAAGTTTATATGAAATCCTTGGCTTTTTGTGCCAGAAATTGGTAAAGAGATAGAATATAGTTAAGACTTGTCAGGTAGGCACAGATTTTACGACAGGGCCGGTTTAAGGGAATATAATCGCTTAAGCAACCCAATGTGTTCAAAAAACCTTTATTGATGACTTAAAATACAACAAACAGAAAACACAACAAAATTAATTCATACGAAGATAGGTATTTATATTTTTTTTTACAATAACATTTACTTCGTAGGTAAGAAGTTTCATCAAGTTATTGCTCAAATATATTTTTGTATTTTTCTCTGGGTAACTCCATAACGCTTTTCCGTGATAACAAGTATCTTATAGTACGTTAAAACTGGTATTCACATATCACCATATTAAATACCAAATTCCATACAATATTTTATACATGTTTGTGCAGTGGTGGCCCATTGGTAACGGCCGGCATGACTTAGAACTAAAATTTCGAAGATATGTGACATCCACCAACCCGCACTGGGCCCGCGTGGTGGGTTACGGCCCATTCTCTCTCACAGAGAGGAGGCCTGCACTCACAACGGACCAAATGGGAGTCGTACCCCCGGTTTCTCAACACTCGATTATCGGGCTGTTAACGTAATTGACGAATAATCTCCGGTTATCTGCTGTTGTTGGCTGTTGAAAATTCTTTCAACCAATCACAGCAGATAACGTGTGCTTGAAAATTTGTCACTTTAATTCTGCAATAATTTAGCACTATGACGAAATATCGAAACCGCTTGACGTATAAAGATTAAATTTGGCAGGGAGGTTCCTCAAATGACGTATTTTAGGAAATTCCACCCCTACGGGAATAAAGGGGTGTTGAAAGTATTATGAAATTTCTACAGTTTGTAAATTAGGCAAAAAGGCATGAAAATTTATATTTATGCTTTTGATTGATAAAAAGAATTCATGTATTAATTGGTTTCTGGCAATTCCACCCGTAAGAGGGTTAAAAAGGGGATGATTTTTTTTATAAAATTTATACAGTTTGTAACTTTCAGTTTTATACTCTTGGTTGATAAAAATAATTCATGTACTTATTGGTTTTTGGAAATTCCACCCATAAGGAGATAAAAAGGGGTTTGAAAGTTTGTGTGAAACTTCTACACTTTTAAGTGTATCACGTGAAATTAAAGATTTACGCTTTTGGTTGATAAAAAGAATTCATGTATTTATTGGTTTTATGAAATTCTACTCCTAAGGAGGTGAAAAGGTGAAAATTTGTTTTGCTTATATATTTGAAACTTGATATACCAGTAAGTACTAACCTAAGGAAATATTTAAGGCGTTCATTATTGATTACTCGTATTCAAAACAGCTCCTAAAAGACAAGATTTAAGGGGTGTTACAGATTTTTAAAGAATTTTACTGTACAGGGCCTCTTTTCTGTTAGGCTCAAAGATCGAAAACGCTCATTGAGCGAAAAAAATAGCTCAGAACGCGTTGTGGCTTCTTACAAACGGCCACATCGCGAATTTCGTTTTGTGGCACCATGAAAACCGGCCACAACGCGTTCTGGTAAATTGAAATAGGCCACAAGGCGAATTAGTGTTGTGACATGCGAGACAAAAAACGTGATGTGGATTCCCGACTATGTGATTGGTCGATTTTTCATACTCACACTTCGCAATAAGGCTGCTGTTCAAAGCCGACGCAAAAAACGCACAGGACCGATCAGTGTGGCGACGCTTGGGGGAGGCCTATGTCCAGCAGTGGACGTCTTTCGGCTGAAATGATGATGATGATGGACCTGACTTGGTTCCTCAAACCATAAACACTATGTAGGTACTAAAATGACTCATATCTCTGACCTCATCGATCGCCCAACGACTTGCGCGAAGCAAAACTCGTCGGAAGCGCCATGAAATACGTGTCGCTTACGCGTATGTTCACGGGTCACAATAATTTTTTTGCGAATTTAGGTGAATAATTGTTGTTTTATACTAATTATCTAACACAATTAGCTTAAGATTTTACAACACTAACAATTTAACTTACTTGGTCAGTAACAGGTATGTAGCTAGCTTTTCTTTAATACTTTGAACACTAAATTATGTGATGTGTTTTGCGAGTAATCAAAGGAAAAAGATGTGAACTGTGCACTCGATGGTGACGGTGAATCAAATGAAACGTTAGATGCACGTTATCGACACACATCCGTCCATATTTTGTTTATTTTAATTTGTGTGATATGTGTTTTGTGTATGTGTGTGTTTTGTGTACGTGTGTGTGTGTGACTTTGTTTTGTGTGGTTGTGACGCATACTCTGCATTTGTTTTTTAAGTTTTCCTTGTTTTTTTTTATGGTATGCGTCGTGCCTGGCGCAAATAAACGTTTTTTCTTTCTTTCTTTCTTTTTTTTGTGATTTTTGTTTTGCAAGCCTGGGCATTCGACCCATTTTTTTTATTTTATTCTATTCTGGCCATTTCTTCTGGGGATTATGGGATTCTGGGGATTCTGGTAGAGAGAATGCATCACAACCACGCAAAAAAAATGGGTGATTGGTGGCTCCTAAAAAAGTAATTTTAGGGACAAAATACCTAAAGCCAAATTACCTCTAACCCCACCACGTAATGCACACATTTCTATCAAGATACAAAACGCGCGAATACGCGCACACCTTATTAGAGTTCAAAATGATCTGCAGAACCATCGCATGCATTTTGGTGCGGTATGTAATCACTCAAAGCACTTTTTTATCTCTGAACTCTATCGCGGGTGCGGTGACTGATGCACATTTTGCTGATCATTGAACGTTCAATAACTGCTAAATATGAAAATTATTCGGTATAAAATTCCTAGAAAAATGCCATGTTCGTTACCTCCCGTACCTACAATAATATAAACACACAATCATAATTTTAAAACTTATATTTGTAAATAAATAAATAAACGGCACCAAATAAATTTAAAAACAAAGAATTTTGAAAAACTGCATTTTTTTAAGAAAGAACACGTCACTGTCGACATCGATGTCGGCGACACACGAACTACCAAAACATTATTTACGATACTTTAAAAGAATAATACATATACACATACCATACAGAACCTATAAACTTAGAGAGTAATGCATTTAATAGTATTAAAAATAAAAAAGTATACAGGAACAAAAAGATGGCTACTTAAATATTTTGTTGCATGTGGCCTAATACCTACTACTCCATTTCAGCACTCTCAAATACGATACAACATTTCGGGAAACGATAAAGCAGCGAATACAGTAAACACCAAAATTGAATAAACCGTGACTAAGATATCTCTTTTCATCTTCATTATCGGATCAAACTCTGTTTTAAAACGAAATTTACCGTTTTTTGCCTTTCTCATAGTTTTAATCCTCTCTTTTTTGAAGGATTCTGTTATCTTTATATGCGGCTTATTTTCGTTTGATCTCTCGATTAATTTCGTTTCAACATCATAAATATCAAGAGCTTGTTTGGGTTCTGTTGTAATCAAAATATGTTGAACACTAATAACGTTTTCATGATCTAATGGTGCAATGTTTGAATCTACTGGAGAGCATTCTGCAAAGACCATTGATTGTATGGAAGGCTCGCTGAGCACTCTGATCAAAGAGTGCGTCGCGCCTGCACTGCGACTCATGCCGGGTGCTATCAATTCTGAGGGAACATCCGTCAATTTACTGACAGCCTCTCTATCTATAAAGTCTGCACCAACTTCTTTATCAACGTAAATTCGTTTGGGAAACGGCAGGTCATTAGTGTAATCAGGTATTATGCCCGATGGGAAATTCAATTTATTTCTACCCTGTTCGGAAACTTCGTCGGATAAATAGAACGAGTACAGACTCGGGTTGGATTCCAACTGTCGGAGTCTGTCTAGAGACGTCAAAGAAACTACATCGCAACGGCTGCTTTTCAAAGAAGGTCCCAGTGCAGCAGCTTCATTTATTAGAATAGTTTCCAATACTTTACTTTGCTGATTCTCAGAGGGAATTTTAGCACCCTTAGTCATTTGTGTTTGACATGTTGAAATATTTTGAATTTCGTTTAAGAGTCCCACTAATATGTCTAAGGACGTCGTGAATTCGATATCTTCAGGTTTATATGCAACAGACACGTTTTCTTTGTTCTCTATTACAGAGTGGGTTTGTGCCTGTTGGTCATTTAATGTAATGTTTTTATTTTGACTCCTATCTATGAAGACGTCCTTAGGTTGTGCATTGGTTGCATTACCATGATTTACTTTTTGAAGTTTGTCTGATGCCTTGAAATGCGTTGTACTTGTACTTATCCCTACAGTGGCTAATGTAGAAGCGGCTAGAAAGTTAACCTGAGCAGCTTGCTCGAAGAGAAGAGTAGGCTGTGCATCTTCGGGAGCACTGCCTTTATCACTTTTATGATTAGCAAGTAAGGAGTTTTCCTCCTCCAATTTCTTTGGAGTTTCGTCTAATAATTGTACAAGGGAGTTAGAACTGCGGTTGATTGGCTTATAATCCGGAAAAGCATATCCAACAGTTGAAATTGTCATAGGGAAATCGGCAAAATTCCAATTCAAATGCGATTTCGATAATTTAGGCAGGACAGAACATTCAGAAAAGGTTTCAGAAGATTTTTTTGTCATGTTTTGTGCATTTTGAGTTTGGACAACAAGCGAGCCTGTGTCTCCGGATTGTAGAACGAATACATTATGTATTGATTGTTTCGGCGTCATGGTCAAGGTTTTGATCCGTAACCGTTTTTGGAAACTGCCAACCGGGATATGGTTACATAAAGCATTTTCTAACTTTTCCAACTCTGCGACTGATCTAACAGGTTGTAAGTCGTTTTGAATAGCGCCAGTCTTTTTAAAATTGGTTTGCTTCTGTTCTATTTCTGATGCTTTATCGGCATTTCCAACTGACGTTATTACATTATTATCATCCATTATATCTAAGTCGTAATCAGAACTAGAAGACGGAGGTTTGGATATATTTTCAGCGAGAGAAGTGCTTTCATGACATTCAGGCAGTACCTCTAGACCTTGCGAAGGAGTAGTCTTCATAATCGAGCTTATAATATTGTGTAGCCGGCTTCCTAACTCGGTAGATTCTTGGAATGTGGTCAGTGCAGATGAGGTTGAAGACGCTATAACAAGACCACAAGGTGTAACAACTGGTTGGGAGCAAGTCAATTTAAATCTACCTTCGGAGAGTGTGGAGCTACGAACTACGGTACGCACCCAGCTCGATGTCATTCGGCAGGAGAGGGACACGGGACTTCTGGGCACTCTGAATGTCGTTGCTGACTGGCGACGTAGGCATGGCGCGTCCATAATGATTTTTGACATACGATCCAACGGCCACCATTTTTTTCTTTCTGCGTAAATATTAAAATGCACGTTATCATAATAAATAAGAAAACAAACGAGATCTAAGTAAGAACCAGAAGCCGACTTGTCGAAAACGCACTTAAAATGCTTTTTATTTTGACAATTCAGGCATATTAAGCGCGTTATAACCTTCAAAATCATCCGAATCCATTGCAAGTGTGCTACGGCTATTGGGGTGCAGAAATAATTACTCAAGCTTTCAAATAATAAACTTACAATGCTTGGGGCGTTTCCGGCACGCTAACTTGTTTGAAGGACGACCCCACCCCTTGGCTCAGCCTGTCCTTAGCTGTGGGACTGCTGCTGCGGCTGCGAGACTGACGCGCTCTAAACACTCGCTCTACAAAATAATAAGACAGTTATACGAGTTTAGGGTCAAGTACCGTATGGTGCCGGTCGTAAAGAATTTCACCATCCCATGTCTTCCCGTGGATGTGGTAAGAGGCGACTAAGGGACAAACCAGAGAATGGGCAGCAGCGTTTTTGTGCTTCTGTAACAACCATACTGCGATCGCCAACCCGCCTGCCAAGCTTGGCGATTATGGCAAACCCCGACGACGAGGTAGAGACCATGTATGAGGATATCTCCCGAGCCTTGCATGGTTTCAAAACTCACTTCACCGTTGTCATGGGGGACTTCAACGCGAAACTGGGCAAACGAGACGAGGATGAGCTGCAAGTGAGACAATTTGGAGTTGGACGTCGGAACCACCGGGGTCACCTGCTGGCCAGTTTTATGGAGAAGGATATGATGAAGTCCTTCTTCAAAAAGCGTGAACACAGGAAGTGGACCTGGCAGAGCCCCGATGATTCAACAAAAAATGAGATCGACTTCATCATGTCAACCAAGAAGCAAATGTTTAATGATGTCTCTGTGATCAATTCGGTAAAAACCGGTAGCGATCACCGCATGGTAAGAGGCACATTGAACATTAATATTAAGCCTGAAAGGTCTTGACTGATGAAGTCTACGTCCAGCACAGATTAAGTTCCAAAACCCCGAGAGCTTTCAGCTCGAACTCTAGTATCGTTTCGAGTGCCTAGGTAGCTAAATGGATGAATATAGCGACAGGTTCGTAGAAGCTGTCCATACGGTCGAGTCTAAGTTTTTCAAGACCCGTCGTACAGATAGAAACAAAAAGCTCTCTGATCCTACCCTCAAGCTTATGAAGGAGAGGCGTGAGATGATCCTGCAGTCTTCAGATGAGGCGTGCAAATACCGGCAGCTCAATAGACAGATCTCTAAATCCTTGAAGAGACCTCCGTCGCTTTAATACCGAGCGTATTAAAGACGCGATTGAGCGAAATAAAGGCTCCAAGGTTTTTTCAAAGGATCTGGCTATTGGGCAGAGCCAGCTCACGAAACTGAAGACCGGCGATGGCAGGATCGTATCTGCCAAACCGGAGCTTCTGTGGGAGACATTCTATGGGCAGTTGTACACATCAATTAGCAAGCCCGTTGCGAGTTTAGCAAACGACCCAAGAGATTGACCCGTTACTATACCGAAGATATCCCGGACGTCAGCCTGTACGAGATTAGGATGGCTCTGAAACAGCTTAAAAACAACAATGCGCCGGGTGATGACGGAATGACTCTACAATGACACGGCTGAACTCCTGTAGGCAGGTTATAAACCGGTACTTAAGGCCCTTCAGAAGTTGTTTGATTCCGTCATATTCGAGGGCAAAACGACACAGGCATGGTGCAGGGGTGTGGTGGTACTCTTCTTCAAGAAGGGTGACAATGCCCGGCTGAAGAACTATAGGCCCATCTCACTTCTTAGCCGTGTCTACAAGTTGTTTTCAAGAGTCATCACGAATCGTCTCGCGTGCAGGTTTGACGATTTCTAGCCTCCCGAACCAGCCGGATTCCGAAAAGGCTTTAGCACCGTAGAGCACTTATATACGCAGCGTCAGGTTATACACGGTCACAATTTAAATAATGCACCTGCCATGTTATCTCTTCACCACCCTTGGTTGACTGGTAGAGAAAAGTCCGCCATTGTACCATTGTGCATGAAGTTTTAAATAAATAAATACAGAAGACCGTCTCACCGTCTCACCGTCGTATAACCCTGCCTCTCTGTTTAGCGTTTGTGGACTACGAGAAAGCCTTCGATTCGATCAAGACTTGGGCTGTACTGCAGTCTCTCCAACGGTGCCAGATCGACTACCAGTACATTGAGGTGTTGAAGTGTTTGTACAAAAACGCCACCACGTTAGTCCGTCTTCAGGATCAGACCTCGAAACCAATCTCCAGCGTGGCATGAGATTGGTTCGTGTATCACCCACTCCTATCAAGATCGGAGACTCTACACCCGAAGTTGTAGACGATTAGGTCTACCTGGGACAAACGGTCCAGTTGGGTAGGTCCGAGAAAGAGGTCAACCGTCAAACTCGACTCGGCTGGGCGGCGTTACCGCAGTGTCTAAAGACAAAAGTCTATGAACAGTGTGTGTTGCCAGTGATCACCTATGGGGCCGAGACAGGGTCGCTCACAATGGGCCTAATCAGAAAGCTTAAAGTCACCCAAAGGGCAATAGAGAATGCTATGCTCGGCATTTCCTTGCGTGATCACTTCAGAAATGATGATATCCGCAGGAAAACCAAAGTTACCGTCATAGCCTGGAGAATTGCCAAACTTAAGTGGCAGTGGGCAGGGCACATTGCTCACAGAACGGATGGCCGATGGGGCCGAAAAGTTCTGGAATGGCGACCGCGAACCGGAAGACGATACGTTGGAAGGTCTCCCACTAGGTGGACCGATAACCTGGTTGATTGGATGATAGGGTCAAATTAAACTACATGTACATAGTGACTTCTATCATGGTCTTTGACAACGACGTTACTTGAAATACGAGTTTAATAAACAATTTGAATATTACATTTAAGCGCTAAACTATCTTTAACATACATTTTTTGCCTCGCTTAATAATAGAATAAAATAACATAATTTACATAAAACAAGAAGCACATCTCTGCCAGCGGTTTGCCCGCGTGAAAGACGGAAATTATTCCAAGGGAACGGTAATCTGGAGTTAAAAAGTGTCATAGGTATTCGTAATATGGTCTACAAGTATGCCAAGTTTCATCCAAATCCGTTAAAGGTGACAAATACACCTACTTTCGCATAAGAATATTATAAGTATCTAAATCTTCATTTCAAGAAATCAAATAAAATTCACCTTTACACACCTGGGGATGGCACAGGCTTCAATGCGCCTGCAGCTGGCACAGGCTCGGTCCCACTTCGTTTCGCTTTGATTCTAGCGTTCCCGGAGCCCGCCGGTCTATCCAAGGAGTGTGGAGTGGCCGCTAACCTTTGCAGTCTATCCGCCATTAATGTTCTGCCATATTTCGTTTGGTATTCCTCACTGTGAGCCTGGACGTACGACTTCTTGGGCTGTGCGAGTGAATTCAATCTAGAATTGTTTAATTTAAAGAAGGAAGGTCCTCGCACTGCTTCACCTCTGGCTTCTTTGGCTTCGTCTGATATATCTACTATTTTCTTTCTTGGTGGTTTCTCTGTTTGCTTATCGTCGACAGAAATCTGCTGGTACGGAAGTTTGGGTGAATCCATCTCTTTTTGTTGCCTAGACTTCTTTTCTTTTGGTGTTGAGAGACGCACGTACCTCTCGGTCTCAGACGCATTGTGTTGATCAAGTCGTGATCGCCGTTTAAGGGAGATTTTTCGCGACGCACTTTTGCCATCAGATACAGATATCAAGTCAGTTTTCTTAACATGCTTGTGTTCAGTATTAGACTTTTGCCTATTTTTTTGTACATTATCAAATTCATGTAAAAGTTGTGAGATGGCTTTCAAAGGATTGTCTGGTATCTTTTTTATAGGACTGGTGACTGATCGTTTGTGATTTTTCCGGTTGTTTTCTAAATCAGTTTTTGGTGTCGGGGATTTTGAGCTGATGATAACTTTAGGTACGACAGGTGACAAACTTCCAGGTTTTTTATTATGAGTATTGTTAGGTTTGTCGGCGTTATTTTTATTGAAGCTAAAAGAACTATGATTAGACGATGTTATATGATGCTTCAGGCTTGTCCCACTTTCACTGCCCGGACACGTGGAAATCGTCTGACGTTCTTTTTCATCGATTTTTTTGGGAATACTTATAACGCACTTGCTTTTTGTCGGCTTATTTTCCGTCTCTTGAACCTTTCCCAAATTAGTCACCAAAGTATATAATTTATCTATACTTTTTCTACATTCGACTGAATAGGTAAGCTTCTTCGGGTCAGGGTTGTCTTGCTCATTCTGGATTTTTGGTGTGTTTGCAGGCACTTTAAGTATGCTTTGATTTGTAAGCAATTCCTTAGATGTACTCTCATCGTTAATATCATTGACTCGCGTGGCACTCAACCTGTCAGTATAGATAAGTGGATTTATTAAGTTTAAATAAAGCTGTCCTTTATTCAAGCTTTCAAAAAATTTAGTATTCAGTTCAGTTTCAAAACCATTATAGTTAGGTATAGATATGTACTTACGGCTTATCTTTATCCGAAAATATTTCTTCGTCACCAATATTTAGAACGCTTTCAGACGGACCAATAAGCTGGGAAAGATAATTTAAGTTATTTTGGAAAACATTGGAAATAACTGAAGTAGATGTAGAACATTCATCTTTTGCATCGTTTTCATTTCGCTTCATATCGATGTACATCATTTCTGTATCGGCGTCATCTAAGTAGTAGCTCCTGTTGATGTATTTATTGCTTTCCGTATCCGGTGTTGACGCCACTGAAACATCGTGCTCGCCCTCATTATCATCTATATTGATATCTAAAACGTCTCGTTTTCCTCCCTTTCGGTTTCTATCCTTCGCTTGTTTACTGGGATCTGCGTTTGTTGCTTGACCATAGATTGAATTATAGAAAGATTTATTAGAGATCGATAGTTTTGTAACAGAGCTAGCTGACTGCGGCAGCGTACTTCCTTTTGGGTACTTATGCTTAGTAATCTTGCAGTTTTCAGCTAACGCCATTTTCTTCCTTTCTCGCCTCTCTCTTATTTCTAAAAGCTTCCTTCGTTTTTTTTCTTCCATAATATAAGATTGGTTCTCGTATGGTGACTTTATCCTGACTCGTGTAGGCGATTTCTTCTTCTTAGATGTTGATTGAGACATTTCTTCCCCGCTTTCTTCAGTTACAGCACTCTGCATGGTCAACTTCCGTATAGTCATACGCAAATCATCAGGAGATGCTTCCTTTTGTGCAGTTCTAAGTTTCCTATCTAAAATATCTTTTAATGCAACACTCGAATTATTCGATTCCTGGCAGCTAGAATTTTTAGACGAGGTAGCAACGTCATTGTCGCTGCATCCATAGTCAATGACATTCAGATAAGAACTTTCGATAGGATTCTCGCTGGACTGTATGCTACACTCAGAGTCTACGGACACTACATGTACCGTTTCGTCGACTGTCGGTTCCAATTCTATTAACTTAGGCTTACTTTCTGGAAGTCGTTTTTTATTAGTTTGTTCTATATAAGGCCCATTAGCTTGTTCTAAACAAGACACGGGTAAGGGTAGCACATCTGGTCCTAGTGTATCTGCAAAATTAAAATAGACAATAATTTATTTTTCAATTAGAATAACCCTTTAATTAACCCTTAAAACTTTAAAAGTGAATACCGCGTGCAACAGGTGCAGTTTGTAGTATCATAATTGAGTTGATGTTGCTGATAACTTGACCTGTCACAGAACGTTGTAATTGGAGCATCACATCTACTCTTTCCTCAACCGGTCGCTTATCTTTTTTGCAACTAATGATAAGATTTTCAGCACAATATTTGCTCAAAATTTTATATGGTCCACATAGAAGTTTCGGCACTTCCACAACAATTTTCTTTTCGAGGATTTTTGATAATGATCTTATATCGACTGCTGAATGAACTATGTCATCCCACGTGGAGCTTCCACCAGTAATCTTTCGTTCCACATGCAGCGGTATGCTGGTAGACGTCGCCAGGACTTTAGTATTCGCGGGCATATCTTCCGCAGTTTGCTCAACTTCCCGCCACTTCTCCTTAGCTCTATCAGTTAAATAATCACCGTTACTAATACGCTTCAATTGGTCTATAGTATTCCTAACGTAAGTTATTATATTGTCCATATAAAAGTTGTAGTTATCTTCCAGACGTTTGCAGCTAATGTAGTCAAGTAGTGAAGCTGGGAGTACGGCGCCCTCGAAATCAGAGGTTTTGTTCATTAACTTTAAGCTTTTGAGCTGTTCCTTAATGTATGGATCTTTGAATAGGAAGTGGTTGTCGTAGTCGTTGGCGAGGTTAGAGGTTTGTATCTTGAGGTCGCCTAGTTTGTGGCAAAGGGTGTTGTCAGCGGAGGCAGCGGCGAGTAGGTCAAGGCGCTCGTCGTTGAGGCGCAGTACGCTGAGCTCGTCGCTGCTGAGGCGCTCGCTCACATCGGAGTCCGACTCGTCGTTATACACGACGCTCTCCACGTGCTGGTTCGGCTTCCTTCGCTTCAGTTCGTTAGCATTAGACATCAGTTGCGTCCCCAGATCGATGTTCTTGTACAGAAGCACTAAATCTCTGGTGGTCAGCTTGTCAACATCTGAATGAACGTTCCAATCATTAATAATCTACAAATGGTTTGAAACTTATTGCTATCGAGGAATTCGATGATATATTGGATATAATAATTCCGCCAGTCAGCAAATCATACGGAAAGCCCTCACCAGCTGGGATTATAGGAGAGGTTTACATCCTCCTGATCATCCACACACCAAATCCCCCCCACTCTTTCATTACCTTTGAGTCTAGCCATCGACTATTTAGCTTATAATACATACATAGTTTCATATTATTATACAAATAATAAATTTACGCCAAATTTGAACTTAACCGGTTCACAGACCCATGAGCCACATAATATGATATGTTGTGATTGACAGTGATTGCCAAGCTGGGGGGCGCGATAAAATGTAAAGGGGGGCGTTAATCCGCGGGGCGAGAGTATAGTAGGTACCCCGCCACCCGCGCAATCTTGATATTGCAAATGATCTACGATGTGCACTTTCTTCTACACAACCCAGACTTGGAATCTTACACCAAAACAATCTTTCTTCGTCCTTACTTTCCTTTGTCTTATAAAAACTTAAGAATGTTGTACATAACTATTTTTTACATAAATACAAAAACAATGACTCTACACTACACTCCTACTCACTACTCTCAATTCTCTGCCTAAAGACCATGCGATCATTATCATCAGCCATATAATGTCCACACTGCTGGTACACAGGCATCCTCTCTGTGCGAGGCAAAGGGCCTTAATCCACCACGCAGTCCATGTGCGGGTTGGTGAAAGGCACATGTCTTCGAATTTTTGGTACTAGGATACAACGGTTTCCTCACCGTGCAATACCGACATTTAATTTTGCAGTCATCTGTGTTGATAGAAATGCAGCGTTAGTTATGCAGATGTAGAAGCTAAGTAGTCGATAGATGGAGTGGGCTTAGCTCATAGCAACCTTACCACACTGTCACGTAATGAAAAGAATCATCACTTACCAGTGGTGTCAAAATTTTGGTTTTTCGCCATAAGTTCGAAGAGTTCATTTGCTGTCTGATATTCATGTGAGTCGCTGTCCTGCTCGGGAACAGCAACACTTTCCCCTTGCCCCCCCTCATTATCAGGTATCTTACTTATTAACATGCCTGCTTTCACAAAGATTTTGATTCTAACACTTTCTTTAACAAAACTAACAACTGCTTCAAAAGATATACAGTATACAATACAATAAAGCTTGTAAAAACACAATTGACAAAACCGTTTTTATTATTGTAAATTTTTGGTATCATTTTAAAAATATACACATTGGAAAAGAATTTATGTCATTACTTTGAATTTCGAATAAGAACACCATTTTTTTGACGGCCGTGTCAGCCAGTTGCTGGTATAAATTCAAAGATACCAAAAAGTTAATATACACGAATTAAATTTACAACGCGTGATATTTTTCTTGCTTATATGCGGTTGCGAGACTGCATCCTGCGTTGTATATATAAAATTACGTAAATATTATAATAAAGGAGCATGTATCGGCGGGCGATGTAGTCAGAAACACCTGTATGTAAATATTTAATTACGTTAGTTTTTCAGTTTACCGAAATAAACGCGTAAAAAGATGCGATCATTGCATCGAATGCGCGCGAATTCATATCATATAGAACGTTATGCGCCGCTTCGACTCGAATGTACGTTGTATAAACTCAGATTTAAATTGTATGTCGAAGGCACGTACTGTAGTTGATATTAATAGTAATACTAATGTACAGGTGGTCAATAAGTTTAATAACGTTAGCACTTCTGCTATTAATATTTATAGTTTAAACTAGTGTGCAGGACAAGGGATACAACAACGAAATAGTTAACCCTTAATTTGATAATGTATGCCCTGATATACATAAACTTTGAATTTTAATAATAAAAGATCCTTCAGTTTATTTGTATGTCATGGCATACATCGCCCAATTAGGGGTTTTGCTTTGCTTATTTTATGTTTTATCATGTTTTTTTCTTTGTCGGCAGCAAAAGCTTCAAACTCGTGGTGGTAGAATTTTAGCGCTTGTCCCTACTCAAAATGCACCTTCTGACGATAGTGAACGTTCAGATATTGAAGACGAGATACGTGTCCACACTCCGCTTTCTGTGTCTAGTTCATCTATACCCTCAGTTGATAGCTCTTTAGAAAGACTAAACCTACTAGATGATGAACAAGACTCCACCAAAATGTTTGCCTTACACCCATTTTCCAAACAGTTTATTCTAGCCCATCTCTAGAACCGAATTGCAGTAAAGTACCAATATTGAGTGACATTCCGTCATTTCCTGCAACACCTGCAACTCCTGCAACTCCTGCACCGCATGCACCCCCTGGCTTGCTAACACAACGCACGATGGCAAATAGCTCTTCCACATCAAGTTTTTCCAGACAAACAAGGTCACAGCGTCCCACTGTTCATGTTGCTAAACGACCGAGGCGAATTCAAAAGTTCACTCTCAGTTATCGCTGGAAAAAAGCTGCGTTTCGTCATATGGCAACTGTTGAAGATGAAGTGGATCCCACCGACGACGTTCAAGTCCTATCTCCACTGGAGTATTTTTATAAGTTTTTTTCCCCTGACATTTTAATAGACATTGTTGAACAAACAAACGCTTATACAATATCCAAAACTGGACGTACCCTTGGATTGAACGAAGACGAATTGCGAGATTTTTTAGCGATACATATCATCATGGGTGTTGTGAGCATGCCATCGTACACTGATTATTGGAGTTTGCGATATAGATACAAACTGGTGACTGATTTGATGCCACTAAAACGTTATCAACAGATCCGTCGTTACTTACATTTCGTTGATAATAACATACAAGACTCTGATCGATATTATAAAGTTAGGCCTTTACTACAAAAAATACGTAATAATTGTTTAGCTCAAGACAATGAAACCAGATACAGCATCGATGAGATGATGATCCCGTACAAAGGGACAAAAGCGGGTAAGCGTTGTCAATATATGAAAGATAAACCCAATAAATGGGGCTTCAAAAATTATGTCCGAGCTGGTGTGTCAGGTATGATATACAATTTCGTTTTGTATGGTGGAGAGGACACGTTCAGATTTCATACTTTTACAGAAAAGGAAGCCTCTATTGGATTCGGAGCGCAAGTGGTAATCGCTTTATGCAAAAGTATCAAATCTAAACCTGCTTTTGTTTTCTGCAATATTTTTTTTACCTGTCCGGAGTTGTTTCACATACTTAGGCAAGACTATGGAATCTTTGGATTAGGAACCATCAGAAATAACAGATTGAGAGGTGCAGAAAAAATTCTGCCTTCAGAGAAAATATTAAAAAAGAGTAGTCCGGGGTAGTCATGCTCATGTTACCTGTGATAAAAATCGTTTGGTCGTAGTGCGGTGGAACGACAACAAAGCTGTGACGTTGATAAGTTCTTTTGTAGGCGTGGAACCAGTAGATACGATAAAAAGGTACTGCAAAGATTCTAAAACTAAAGTCGATGTACAATGTCCGCAAATAGTTAAGGAATAAAATAAGCATATGGGAGGAGTTGATTTAGCCGATATGCTTATTTCATTATATAGAACCCCATTCAAAACCCGGAGATGGTATATTGGTATATTTGCCCAACTCCTGGACATATGTGTAAACAACGCATGGCTCTTACACAGGAAAGATAATTCAAAATCAGGAAAACCATCAATCTCTTTGAAGGACTTCCGATTTGAACTGTATGAAGGTCTCAAAAAATACGAACGCACTGAGAATGAAGTCAAAAACAAAAAAAGAATACCACAGGCCAGCCCAGTGGAATCGTCGCGTTTTGACAACGTTGGTCATTTCATGACAATGACCACTCAAGGTCGATGTCGACTGTGCTCTAAACTGACGGCTGTGCAATGCATGAAATGCCAAGTTCGCCTTTGTTTTGTGACAGGAAAAAATTCTAGAAATTGTGAACTTCAATACCATTTACAAGCGTAATTTTTTTTTTTTACTTCTAGTAGTGTTTCGCTTATTTTTTTGTAATTTTTTGCTAACAAAAAAATACTAAATAAAATAATTATTGTTTTTATACTCACTTCCTAAAGTGCCTGGTAATGTATGCCCCTACATACAACACATTTACAAGATGTAGTCTTGAGGAGTTAGCAATGTATGTGGTGCTGCTCAGTAGTGGTGGCATACATAAGTTTTCAGGAAAACTGAACTTTTACGATTTTTTTTATTATTTTTCCATTATAGCTTTATGTGTGCCAATTACATTTCCAGTTAAAAAAATCTGTTTCTATTGCATTGTATGCTTTGCCAAATTAAGGGTTAAGAGTACATCCACCGTCCAGAAGGTACCTTCTTGCTCACACTTAGTTAATTTAAAAAAGGGGCTAAGCACAATTCCTTGAAATTATTCCATCAAAATATTCAAGGTTTTTCTGCGAAGCAATTGGAAATAGAACTGTTTTAGAAAAAAAACAATGTTTGATATTGTTTGTTTTACTGAGCATTGGCTGAAAGATCATGCAATGCTAATAAATTATGAAAATTATAGGTACCGTGGGGAGTAGAGTGGAGGTTCACTCATATTAATTAAAAATGGTATTAAATCAAAACCTCATAAAGATATTGTAGATATCGTCGTGTATCTATCAGTCGAACGTAATGCTGAACTGTCCTGCGTTGAGCTGGATAAGCATGTTATAGTGTGCGTTTACAGACCCCCCAATTATGGAAACTACTCAATATTTGAATCAGTGATGCAAGATGTTTTGGCTAAACTTGCAACTGGTAATAAACTAGTCATAATCTGTGGTGACTTTAATAAAAATATTTTAGAAAATAATTCAGATAGCAGTAGATTATTAAATCACTTCAAATCACATAATTTGTTACTTGTGTTTATGGAACCAACCCAACAACGGTGACTACTGCTACATGTATTGATAATGTTTTTTGTCGTTGCGACTACTTAGACAAAGCCATTATAAATTGTCTGCCTTCGGATCATAGTGGGCTACTGGTAACCTTTGAGTCCAACATATCAATACAATAAGTGCAGATTCAATCCAGACCAATAACATCTGGTAAATTAAATAAATTTAACAGCACTTTAATTAGTAAGTTAAGTGATCAAGACCTCACAGTGAATGATGAAAAGTTTTCTCAGTAGTTCAAACAGAGCTCAATAATACTTTTAAGAAAAAAACTAAAACTATATGCCCTAAATTTTTATTCAGTGACTGGGCGACTAAAGGACTCAGGAAAAGTAGGGAAAGACTTTACGAGCTGTATGGCCTTAAGTCTTATATTAACACTAAGTCTTTTATTAACAGTAATTTCTGTCGTCCCACTAAACCGCCAATGCTGAAACCTGATGGTTCGCTGGCTCACTCTGCAAGTGAGAAAGAAAATTTATTTGCATCTCTCTTCGTAAGCAATTCACGTCTGGATGCTGGCTCTAAGCAACCACCTATTGTACTTCATTGTAACTCTTCGATGCCGGAGATCGCAGTTCACAATAAAGAGGTTCGGAGAGTATTGTGCAGCCTAGACGTGAACAAGGCCAGCGGGCCTGACGGCATTCCAGCGAGAGTATTGAGGCAGTGTGCGCCTGAACTGTCTCCTGTGCTGACTCGCTTGTTCCGCCTCTCTCTTGAACAAAGAACGGTGCCGAAATCCTGGAAGCTTGGCACTACCGTCCGATAGCCATTACCTCCATACTGTGCAAGGTTATGGAAAGGGTTCTGAACAGTAAGTTGCTGACCTACCTTGAAGACAATGATCTCCTCAGTGACCGTCAATATGACTTTCGCCGGGGACGGTCAACTGGCGATCTTCTTGTGTTTGTCACGCACTGCTGGGGCGAAGCCATCGAGTAACACGGCGAAGCACTTGCTGTATCGCTCGATATCTCGAAGGCCTTTGACAGGGTCTGGCACGCTAGTCTACTCAGCAAGCTTCCTGCTTATGGCATCCCAGCTGGTTTTTGTAGCTGGATATCAGATCCGAGTAGTCGTTGACGGCTGCTCCTCTGACCTTATGGCTATTAATGCCGGAGTTCCTCAGGGGTCGGTTCTCTCTACAACTCTTTTCCTGCTGCACATCAATGACCTACTTCTGCCTGGTATTTTTGGGTACGCAGATGATAGTACTGTTTCAGAGAGATACTTGTGCAGTGCAAATACCAGCGGGGATGAAGTTCGTTCCTTGAGAGAGGCTATGGTGGAGCGGACAGATTTGACTTTAAGCCTCGTCTCCCGGTGGGGTGATGACAATCTGGTCGCTTTTAACGCCACCAAAACACAGGCATGTCTGTTTACCGCAAAGAGGACTCATTTCATCCAAACGCCTACTTTTCGGGGTGCATCTATTCCTGTAACTGATCGGCTCGAGCTCCTTGGCATGGAGTTGACATCCAGTCTCAACTTCGGCGCCTCTATTGAGTACAAAGCCCAAACTGCGGCAAAAAAACTGGGCATCTTAAACAGAGTTTAGCGATACTTTATGCCTGGACAGCTTTTAACTCTTTACAAGGCGCAAGTCCGATCCTGCATGGAGTATTGCAGCCACCTCTGGGATGGCTCAGCTAAATATCAGCTTGCCGCGCTTGACTCGGTTGAAAGCAGAGCCAAGAGACTAATTGGCGACGTCAAACTGGTGGATGCCAAGCTTCACAGCTTAGCTCATCGCCGCAACGTTGCTTGCTTGTCAGTCTTCTACAGACTGTACTTCGGTGAGTGTGCTCAAGAACTTCACGACCTCATCCCACCAGCCCCCTTCTACCATCGGACATCTAGACGCACTGCACGTTACCATCCTTACAGATACCGGCACGGTTCTTGAGCGCTCGGCGGAAGAGTGGGGATCGCTTTGCGCATCGTACACTTATGACAAATAAAACGCACACCCGTTTATTATTTATTTTTTCTAAGTTACGGTCTACGTAATTTCTTATTTATAAGATTAAATAATGATTTATTAAATTAAGAAATGGAAATTGAGATAAAAAAAATGGTAACTAACAAAAGTATTTCTAATTTAAAATTATAACTTAGTTCTTATAGTTCGTACCTAAATACTTTTTTTTGTTAACATTTTTGACCTCTAATTTCATTTACCATTAATGAAATGAAAAACAATATAGTTTGTAAGTATAGTAGTATAGTTAGTAATGAAAAATAATAGTTTTGCTATAGCAAGTGTTTTGATCGAATTGATCATGCGCTTCTTTTGCGCAAACTATCATTGGTTGGTGTGACGGGTAATTTGTTTAGATGGTTTTAATCATACGTGGAAAATAGATGTCAGACGGTGGTTCTCAATGGTTACACATCGAGAGCGATGTTCATTCCATCGGGTGTTCCCCAGGGATCCGTATTAGGACCCCTTCTATTTAATATTTTTATAAATGACATTGCATCTTGTTTTCTCAATTCGAGGATTTTATTGTTTGCGGATGACATGAAGATTCTGGGTCAAGTATCAACTAATGAGAATGCGTGCCGTTTACAGGACGATCTGGACCGATTCCACGACTATTGCGTTAGAAATAAGTTGGATTTAAACGTGTCCAAATGCTATATATGTACATTCACTCGTAAGCCAAACCCTGTCATGTATAATTACAAGATATCAAGCACCTTATTAGCCAGAGTCAGCGTTATCAGGGACCTTGGGGTAACTTTTGATTCTAAGCTTTTGTTTGACGCACATATAGACAACATTGTCAACAAGGCTTCTAAAGCTTTGGGTTTTATCTATAGGATATCTTCTGATTTTAAGAATATAAAAACTATGAAGATTCTTTACTGTGCGTTCGTCCGTAGCCACCTTGAGTATGCTTCTCAAATTTGGAATCCAATTTATAATGTATATGTTAATCGTATTGAAAGCATACAAAGGCGATTTTTAAGGTGCACTCAATATCGTTCGAATACTTATCTCCCTAATTATTTAAGTCGGTGTAAAAAAATTCACATTATGCCTCTACACGAGCGAAGAAAAATCGCAGATATTGCTTTTCTTTTTAGAATTATGAACGGATCCACTGACGTTCCTGAGCTGGTGGGCAAGGTTGGACTGCGTGTACCGTGTGCATTTCTTCGACATTCGCGTCTCCTTCATGTACCTAAAGTTGGAACTACTTAAAGACAGAATTCGTACATGATAAGAGTTTGTCGTACGTTTAATGAGGTGTGTCGGGATGTTGATCTGGATTTGTTCCATACCAAGATTGAAAACGTTAAGAAAAGTTTGAGTAAGCGTTTCTTTGATATGTAGAATTTTTTTACTGTTTTTTTTTTTGTATTTGTTAGGTATAGAGTCATATCTTATTTATTTTAAACTCTCGCTGTATTTTATGAAATTTTTTATATAGGTGAAAACTTTTAATTGGCCGTTTTTTGCACGTTATTTCTGCGTATTTATTGTGTTAGCTGTAAGTTTTCCTAAGATTAATAAAATAAAATAAAATAAAAATAAAATAATTACAAACTGACATTAATTTTTTTCCTGCTATATTTTCGATAAATATCACCTTTTATTATTATAACAAAGGTCTAATTAATAAAAAAATCACATAACATATTTGAGTTCTAACTTACCAGATAATTTAAAATGATGCAGTTTAAAAATTTGTAGCAATTAAATTGGCCGAAATTGTACTCGTCGTCGTGAGGTACGTGCAACAAGAGTAAAGAACGAATCACGACTGACGGCTATGACGCGATACGCTACGGGCCAATCACTGCACTTTCCCCGCCCCCGCGCCTCACTTCATACCACCAGAGGGACACAATAATTCACTTTTGCGCACGTGAAGCTCAGCGCTCAAGAACCGTGCCGATGATTGTACCTTGTTGCCATTCCACCAATTCGCACCAATCGCTTCCAAGCATCCTTCATAATGCGCACAGCAAAAGAGTGGAACTCACTGCCTGCGTCTGTGTTTCCGAACGCATACAACCCGAATCTCTTCAAAGTTAGAGTTAATAGGCTTCTTCTGGGTAAGCTCACTCCATCGTCGACTTTGTCTCTGTCACCTCTGACATAGACTAGAGTCAAGAGCAAACCCATTATATACAGGGTGGCCAAAAAGTCGTGGATCAAACGAAACAGGGAGACAAAGGAGGTAATTTCCAACAAAAAATCTTTCTCCAGCATGGCCATAACTTCATTGCACGAAAAGATATTAATTATTTTTGTTTTTTCCATGAAACTACCGAGATTTTTTACAATTTAATCAGTAGAAAATTAAATTGATTAAAAACAATAAAACAAAAGGTGTTGTATTATGACTCGATTATGTATCAATACTACAAAAATTGTATTGCAGCTCTTGGTATCAAACTTAACGAGCAATGAATTTTTTAAAAATAAGGCTAGTTTAATGAAATTTCCACCTTAATATGAAAAAACGACCGTAAAACCAAAACTAAAGATCAAAGAGTAAAGTGTTGTACCTCATTCGAATCAGCATTAAACCAGCAAGCTTTTTTAATACAGGGTCACTTTTCCGTGATACATTTTTTTTTCAAATGGTGGTCTTAAAGTGAGAAGTAATTTTTTGTAACGCTTCAAAATTTACGGAAAAAAATTCATTGCTCGTTAAGTTTGATACCAAGAGCTGCAATACAATTTTTGTAGTATTGATACATAATCGAGTCATAATACAACACCTTTTGTTTTATTGTTTTTAATCAATTTAATTTTCTACTGATTAAATTGTAAAAAATCTCGGTAGTTTCATGGAAAAAACAAAAATAATTAATATCTTTTCGTGCAATGAAGTTATGGCCATGCTGGAGAAAGATTTTTTGTTGGAAATTACCTCCTTTGTCTCCCTGTTTCGTTTGATCCACGACTTTTTGGCCACCCTGTATAAAAAAAAAACTTTTAATAAGTATGTTGCTACATATTCAAAAATTTTTAGTAATGCGTGTAAAGTAGCTAAGGCTTTATACATTGGCAATAAGGTAAAAACCGCAGAAAATTTTGCGAGCTTCCGTTGCGTGCGCACGCAAATATGTATGATGAAATTGTACCTCTTTAAAAGTTCTAAGAAAAAAGTCCACGACAGAATATGTCTATCTTTCAAGATTGACTCACTATAACCTTTTTTATGGTTATCAAATTTGTTCATTTGCGAAGGAGTTTTATCAACATTTATACTAATATTATAAAGCTGAAGAGTTTGTTTGTTTGTTGGGTACGTTGTGGTAGGTAGATAGATAGCCAGTTGACGGGAGCGAAGCCGCAGGGGTCAGCTAGTAGCAGCTAGTGGTTTTTTGTTCCATCCCTATTCCCTATACCTATGTACAGTCAGTCTCAGGATTTAAAAATAAAACCACTGATTTATAGATTAATAACATTTATTAAAATATAACATTTCAATATTAAGTAATTAAGTACATAGGGTACATTATGCAAAATAAAATACTGTATTAGAAATTGGAATGTTAACTTGATTAACGATTACATTTCATTGGTTTAATGCATGATATCAGTCTTAAACAATAAATAGCACTGAAATACGTGAAATCGTATTAATATATCGATCTAGATATTCGAGTGTCTAGTTCTCTAGAACTTATCAAAAGCAGCGTTTTATTGAACTAGAAAAGCGTGCGATGCCCCGTTTCCGTTAGGGTATGTTATTTTATAATATATGCCGCTAAATCTCATGGCAAGCTATTTAACAGGCTGTTTCAGTCAATCAATCCCAGATATTATGACAGGTGAAAGATATTTTTTTTTGTAAAAAAACATTTAAGTACGACGTAAAGTGTCTTAAGTTAATATGAACGAGTTTTTTTAACACGCATGCCGTAGGTTGAATCCAGATTTAGTAACATGGTATATAAATTATAACATATAACACGTCTACACTAATAAAACATGTTATATAACTATGTTTTATAACATGTTTTTTTTTATATAGTTTGGACTCACCTTTACTTATTATATTAGGGCCTCCTACACACTAACGTTTTTATTTCATAAAAACATAAGTTGTATTGTAGTATTACATTTTAAAACTAGGTTTATAATAAAAGTGGAACTCATTACATAACGAATTCTAGCTTTTGTGATAGTTTACATATTTAGAACTTTATTCCCACTACAGTAAAGTTTTTAATACAAAAAATGGCTGTAAGGAGTTAAATTACTTTAGCTAGTGAGTGGATCTTCGTAGATATGTGCGGCAGGCACAGCACTATCTGCGGTCTTTGACCCCATAATTATTTAAAATATGAGATACTAGTGCCCGGCTTCGTACGGGTGTAATTTAGAAAAAAAGCATAACAGATAATATATAATAAAACATAGAGGGTTTCCTTAGGATTTTAGAAGAACTAAAATTTTCTAGTACATCATTTTTAAGTAGGTATTGTTTTACGGCGACTTTTTGCAATATTTTTTTCTACTTACATAAAAACGTAAATAGATTATATAGTATGAATAAACCTGCCTTGAAAAAAAATCTAACTGATGGTGAAAATCGCATCAAAATCCGTTGCATGGTTTAGGATGAGTTAGCAGAAATACAAACAGACGCGGTAAGCGACTTTGTTTTATACTATGTAGTGATGAGCTGTGGGACTTAAGCACAACTGTGTGGATGTACTTACTACATGTACAGCACGGCCGAAACCTTCAAGGAATACAGATAAGATGTTTTGTAAGTGTAAAAAACTGTTTTTTTAACAGTCAAAATAGTCGTTATCCCAGTTGTTAACGACCCTTTGTGCCTATTGGCCTTGTTTGTTCTGTCTCCTGCTTGATAAGGAGGGAAGTGGAAATTTGAATTTTTCCTACTCCTCCGTTATTCTTTTCGTTGCGCGATCTAAGACAGTTAAATTCATTCTCCGGGACTTCGATAATAATACTGATCAAAGAAAACTGCCCAAGTAGTTTGCAGTTGTATCTGCACTAGCTTTAGTCCAATCTTAAATTTGGCGCTAGATTTTGCATTATGGACTTCATTTTAGTCGAAATAAAGCTCAAATACACAAAACTGTATGTATAAAATGTGTGTGTAAAACAAACAAAAAAATTCATTGCTCGTTAAGTTTGATACCAAGAGCTGCAATACAATTTTTGTAGTATTGATACATAATCGAGTCATAATACAACACCTTTTGTTTTATTGTTTTTAATCAATTTAATTTTCTACTGATTAAATTGTAAAAAATCTCGGTAGTTTCATGGAAAAAACAAAAATAATTAATATCTTTTCGTGCAATGAAGTTATGGCCATGCTGGAGAAAGATTTTTTGTTGGAAATTACCTCCTTTGTCTCCCTGTTTCGTTTGATCCACGACTTTTTGGCCACCCTGTATAAAAAAAAAACTTTTAATAAGTATGTTGCTACATATTCAAAAATTTTTAGTAATGCGTGTAAAGTAGCTAAGGCTTTATACATTGGCAATAAGGTAAAAACCGCAGAAAATTTTGCGAGCTTCCGTTGCGTGCGCACGCAAATATGTATGATGAAATTGTACCTCTTTAAAAGTTCTAAGAAAAAAGTCCACGACAGAATATGTCTATCTTTCAAGATTGACTCACTATAACCTTTTTTATGGTTATCAAATTTGTTCATTTGCGAAGGAGTTTTATCAACATTTATACTAATATTATAAAGCTGAAGAGTTTGTTTGTTTGTTGGGTACGTTGTGGTAGGTAGATAGATAGCCAGTTGACGGGAGCGAAGCCGCAGGGGTCAGCTAGTAGCAGCTAGTGGTTTTTTGTTCCATCCCTATTCCCTATACCTATGTACAGTCAGTCTCAGGATTTAAAAATAAAACCACTGATTTATAGATTAATAACATTTATTAAAATATAACATTTCAATATTAAGTAATTAAGTACATAGGGTACATTATGCAAAATAAAATACTGTATTAGAAATTGGAATGTTAACTTGATTAACGATTACATTTCATTGGTTTAATGCATGATATCAGTCTTAAACAATAAATAGCACTGAAATACGTGAAATCGTATTAATATATCGATCTAGATATTCGAGTGTCTAGTTCTCTAGAACTTATCAAAAGCAGCGTTTTATTGAACTAGAAAAGCGTGCGATGCCCCGTTTCCGTTAGGGTATGTTATTTTATAATATATGCCGCTAAATCTCATGGCAAGCTATTTAACAGGCTGTTTCAGTCAATCAATCCCAGATATTATGACAGGTGAAAGATATTTTTTTTTGTAAAAAAACATTTAAGTACGACGTAAAGTGTCTTAAGTTAATATGAACGAGTTTTTTTAACACGCATGCCGTAGGTTGAATCCAGATTTAGTAACATGGTATATAAATTATAACATATAACACGTCTACACTAATAAAACATGTTATATAACTATGTTTTATAACATGTTTTTTTTTATATAGTTTGGACTCACCTTTACTTATTATATTAGGGCCTCCTACACACTAACGTTTTTATTTCATAAAAACATAAGTTGTATTGTAGTATTACATTTTAAAACTAGGTTTATAATAAAAGTGGAACTCATTACATAACGAATTCTAGCTTTTGTGATAGTTTACATATTTAGAACTTTATTCCCACTACAGTAAAGTTTTTAATACAAAAAATGGCTGTAAGGAGTTAAATTACTTTAGCTAGTGAGTGGATCTTCGTAGATATGTGCGGCAGGCACAGCACTATCTGCGGTCTTTGACCCCATAATTATTTAAAATATGAGATACTAGTGCCCGGCTTCGTACGGGTGTAATTTAGAAAAAAAGCATAACAGATATATAATAAAACATAGAGGGTTTCCTTAGGATTTTAGAAGAACTAAAATTTTCTAGTACATCATTTTTAAGTAGGTATTGTTTTACGGCGACTTTTTGCAATATTTTTTTCTACTTACATAAAAACGTAAATAGATTATATAGTATGAATAAACCTGCCTTGAAAAAAAATCTAACTGATGGTGAAAATCGCATCAAAATCCGTTGCATGGTTTAGGATGAGTTAGCAGAAATACAAACAGACGCGGTAAGCGACTTTGTTTTATACTATGTAGTGATGAGCTGTGGGACTTAAGCACAACTGTGTGGATGTACTTACTACATGTACAGCACGGCCGAAACCTTCAAGGAATACAGATAAGATGTTTTGTAAGTGTAAAAAACTGTTTTTTTAACAGTCAAAATAGTCGTTATCCCAGTTGTTAACGACCCTTTGTGCCTATTGGCCTTGTTTGTTCTGTCTCCTGCTTGATAAGGAGGGAAGTGGAAATTTGAATTTTTCCTACTCCTCCGTTATTCTTTTCGTTGCGCGATCTAAGACAGTTAAATTCATTCTCCGGGACTTCGATAATAATACTGATCAAAGAAAACTGCCCAAGTAGTTTGCAGTTGTATCTGCACTAGCTTTAGTCCAATCTTAAATTTGGCGCTAGATTTTGCATTATGGACTTCATTTTAGTCGAAATAAAGCTCAAATACACAAAACTGTATGTATAAAATGTGTGTGTAAAACAAACGATGTAAATCTGCGTTGGTTTTTATAAAACGGGAAGAGATCAAGTTGTATCTACGTCGGTATTCTGAACAAGGACTCCAGCAGTTCGGGTTCCGTCAAGTCTTTCTTGTATTGCTGCGACAACTCCTGGATGAGGTGCCGACGACGTACATGCGGCGGTTGATATCTGAAATGTCAGATAAATTATATCGAGTGTTTATGCAGAGTTAGTTATGGAAAGAGTCAACCTGCCTAGCATTTCCCCAACTACATATGTTGGGGTCGGTTGCCAATGTAACCGGATTTAGCTGAGTACCAGTATTTTGAGCGATTGCCTATCTGACCTCCAAAACCCAGTAACTAGGCAACACGATACCCCTTGGCTAGACTCGTGTCAGTTATCAGGCGTCTGACTAACCGTTACGATTGTCAAAGATTCTTAAGAGGAGGAGGGGAAATCTCGGACGGATGGTCACCCATCCACGGACCAACCTCGGCAAGCATTGCTTAACCTTGAAGAACAACTCGTGCGGCTGTTATTATTTAGTCACGAGCTCCTGCTGCCGCTATTTATGCAATGATTACCGCGTGACTAACCCTAAAAATACTATCCTGTAACAGTGATCAACAGGCTACAAGGCTTTGATATTTTAGGTACCTTCTGATTAAAAAAAGCAAACGATTTTAAAAAAATCTCCCCATGTTTATACATAGAGGTCGTTATGTGTAATGTCACTAATATGGAGAATTTAGGATTTAATACAACAAGGCATTGTCTACCAATCAAACTTTTAAAAATACTACATTTAACATAGTGGTAAGTTTACAAAATATTGGCCATTTCACTTTGTATAACAATAAAATAATAATTTCACATTATGAAATAATTATTTTATTGTTATACAAAGTGAAATGGTCAATTTTAACGTACATTTTGACCACAAACTGGATTTGGAGGGGAAAAGTGGCACTCTTATACTCGGTGTTTACTTTGCCCCACTAGATCTAGTACTATTGGAGTCAATACAATATTACAGTGAAAACAAAATCAGTTTACCTAGGTACTTATTTTGGTGTAGAGTCGGCGCGATTCATTCGTGACCCATCCTAAGCGTATTTTACTAAAGTCGTTCTAATACAATAAGGTCGAATATTGCTTAAATATCTAGTCCTTAGCAAAAATTTTAATCTATTTAAGATAGCAACAGTTAGTTTATCCATCTCGCTGTTATTTCTATAGCAAATAATAAAACGTCAACAAAATATTAAAATGGTGATCATTTTAAAATAAGCTTCTGTAACAGAAATAGTTCGTATGTGTCTTTGAAATAAAATATTGAACTGAACTTCTTTCAATAATATGCTGGACGACAGTTAGTTCGAAAATCAAAACATAATTTCAGCTTTATAAAAAAATACGTTTTAATTTAGTTAAAAATCTTTTGCAATGAGCACAATTCTCAAAATTGCACGACCCTTTGGCCCGCATTGACTCAGTTTTCATATTACTATAAAACGTCTTAAGTGCGTCTATGAGTGGTATAACAAGAAAACTTTAATGTTTTGAAATTTCACACGGATTATTGGCCGAATGTGTCATGAATCAACTTGCTTAACTGTACAACAAAGTATATTCATACTGTACAACGTGCAGTGAATAAATGTGTTTTTATAAAAAATTGGTATTGTCAGGTGCGCCGTGCGGTATGTATCTAAGGCAGCCCATTTAGCTAACACAACGCCATGAGGGGTCTTTTAATTACTGCTTCTGCCCAGGTATATGAACTACTTTTTCCAAGGAAGTCATAGGCAATTCCCAAAAAAAATATGGATTATCCATACAAAGTTGTCGTCACGCGACCAATATGGGGGACATTATTTTTTTGAGAATTGACTATGAATTCGTTCAAGAAAGTTGATCATATCGGCGCCTGCGGCGTGGCCCACACACGTGTATAACTAAACTATGATCTACTTACAGGTCAGTATTGAGCCTGGTGCGTCGCGCGGCATCCAAGGCGGCCCGGCGCAGACAGTCCGGCAGCAGGCGCGGCGCCAGCAGAGCGTCAGCTAACACACCGGCCTGCGGCGTGGCCCACACACGTGTATAACTAAACTATGATCTACTTACAGGTCAGTATTGAGCCTGGTGCGTCGCGCGGCATCCAAGGCGGCCCGGCGCAGACAGTCCGGCAGCAGGCGCGGCGCCAGCAGAGCGTCAGCTAACACACCGGCCTGCGGCGTGGCCCACACACGTGTATAACTAAACTATGATCTACTTACAGGTCAGTATTGAGCCTGGTGCGTCGCGCGGCATCCAAGGCGGCCCGGCGCAGACAGTCCGGCAGCAGGCGCGGCGCCAGCAGAGCGTCAGCTAACACACCGGCCTGCGGCGTGGCCCACACACGTGTATAACTAAACTATGATCTACTTACAGGTCAGTATTGAGCCTGGTGCGTCGCGCGGCATCCAAGGCGGCCCGGCGCAGACAGTCCGGCAGCAGGCGCGGCGCCAGCAGAGCGTCAGCTAACACACCGGCCTGCGGCGTGGCCCACACACGTGTATAACTAAACTATGATCTACTTACAGGTCAGTATTGAGCCTGGTGCGTCGCGCGGCATCCAAGGCGGCCCGGCGCAGACAGTCCGGCAGCAGGCGCGGCGCCAGCAGAGCGTCAGCTAACACACCGGCCTGCGGCGTGGCCCACACACGTGTATAACTAAACTATGATCTACTTACAGGTCAGTATTGAGCCTGGTGCGTCGCGCGGCATCCAAGGCGGCCCGGCGCAGACAGTCCGGCAGCAGGCGCGGCGCCAGCAGAGCGTCAGCTAACACACCGGCCTGCGGCGTGGCCCACACACGTGTATAACTAAACTATGATCTACTTACAGGTCAGTATTGAGCCTGGTGCGTCGCGCGGCATCCAAGGCGGCCCGGCGCAGACAGTCCGGCAGCAGGCGCGGCGCCAGCAGAGCGTCAGCTAACACACCGGCCTGCGGCGTGGCCCACACACGTGTATAACTAAACTATGATCTACTTACAGGTCAGTATTGAGCCTGGTGCGTCGCGCGGCATCCAAGGCGGCCCGGCGCAGACAGTCCGGCAGCAGGCGCGGCGCCAGCAGAGCGTCAGCTAACACACCGGCCTGCGGCGTGGCCCACACACGTGTATAACTAAACTATGATCTACTTACAGGTCAGTATTGAGCCTGGTGCGTCGCGCGGCATCCAAGGCGGCCCGGCGCAGACAGTCCGGCAGCAGGCGCGGCGCCAGCAGAGCGTCAGCTAACACACCGGCCTGCGGCGTGGCCCACACACGTGTATAACTAAACTATGATCTACTTACAGGTCAGTATTGAGCCTGGTGCGTCGCGCGGCATCCAAGGCGGCCCGGCGCAGACAGTCCGGCAGCAGGCGCGGCGCCAGCAGAGCGTCAGCTAACACACCGGCCTGCGGCGTGGCCCACACACGTGTATAACTAAACTATGATCTACTTACAGGTCAGTATTGAGCCTGGTGCGTCGCGCGGCATCCAAGGCGGCCCGGCGCAGACAGTCCGGCAGCAGGCGCGGCGCCAGCAGAGCGTCAGCTAACACACCGGCCTGCGGCGTGGCCCACACACGTGTATAACTAAACTATGATCTACTTACAGGTCAGTATTGAGCCTGGTGCGTCGCGCGGCATCCAAGGCGGCCCGGCGCAGACAGTCCGGCAGCAGGCGCGGCGCCAGCAGAGCGTCAGCTAACACACCGGCCTGCGGCGTGGCCCACACACGTGTATAACTAAACTATGATCTACTTACAGGTCAGTATTGAGCCTGGTGCGTCGCGCGGCATCCAAGGCGGCCCGGCGCAGACAGTCCGGCAGCAGGCGCGGCGCCAGCAGAGCGTCAGCTAACACACCGGCCTGCGGCGTGGCCCACACACGTGTATAACTAAACTATGATCTACTTACAGGTCAGTATTGAGCCTGGTGCGTCGCGCGGCATCCAAGGCGGCCCGGCGCAGACAGTCCGGCAGCAGGCGCGGCGCCAGCAGAGCGTCAGCTAACACACCGGCCTGCGGCGTGGCCCACACACGTGTATAACTAAACTATGATCTACTTACAGGTCAGTATTGAGCCTGGTGCGTCGCGCGGCATCCAAAGCGGCCCGGCGCAGACAGTCCGGCAGCAGGCGCGGCGCCAGCAGAGCGTCAGCTAACACACCGGCCTGCGGCGTGGCCCACACACGTGTATAACTAAACTATGATCTACTTACAGGTCAGTATTGAGCCTGGTGCGTCGCGCGGCATCCAAGGCGGCCCGGCGCAGACAGTCCGGCAGCAGGCGCGGCGCCAGCAGAGCGTCAGCTAACACACCGGCCTGCGGCGTGGCCCACACACGTGTATAACTAAACTATGATCTACTTACAGGTCAGTATTGAGCCTGGTGCGTCGCGCGGCATCCAAGGCGGCCCGGCGCAGACAGTCCGGCAGCAGGCGCGGCGCCAGCAGAGCGTCAGCTAACACACCGGCCTGCGGCGTGGCCCACACACGTGTATAACTAAACTATGATCTACTTACAGGTCAGTATTGAGCCTGGTGCGTCGCGCGGCATCCAAGGCGGCCCGGCGCAGACAGTCCGGCAGCAGGCGCGGCGCCATCAGAGCGTCAGCTAACACACCGGCCTGCGGCGTGGCCCACACACGTGTATAACTAAACTATGATCTACTTACAGGTCAGTATTGAGCCTGGTGCGTCGCGCGGCATCCAAGGCGGCCCGGCGCAGACAGTCCGGCAGCAGGCGCGGCGCCAGCAGAGCGTCAGCTAACACACCGGCCTGCGGCGTGGCCCACACACGTGTATAACTAAACTATGATCTACTTACAGGTCAGTATTGAGCCTGGTGCGTCGCGCGGCATCCAAGGCGGCCCGGCGCAGACAGTCCGGCAGCAGGCGCGGCGCCAGCAGAGCGTCAGCTAACACACCGGCCTGCGGCGTGGCCCACACACGTGTATAACTAAACTATGATCTACTTACAGGTCAGTATTGAGCCTGGTGCGTCGCGCGGCATCCAAGGCGGCCCGGCGCAGACAGTCCGGCAGCAGGCGCGGCGCCAGCAGAGCGTCAGCTAACACACCGGCCTGCGGCGTGGCCCACACACGTGTATAACTAAACTACGATCTACTTACAGGTCAGTATTGAGCCTGGTGCGTCGCGCGGCATCCAAGGCGGCCCGGCGCAGACAGTCCGGCAGCAGGCGCGGCGCCAGCAGAGCGTCAGCTAACACACCGGCCTGCGGCGTGGCCCACACACGTGTATAACTAAACTATGATCTACTTACAGGTCAGTATTGAGCCTGGTGCGTCGCGCGGCATCCAAGGCGGCCCGGCGCAGACAGTCCGGCAGCAGGCGCGGCGCCAGCAGAGCGTCAGCTAACACACCGGCCTGCGGCGTGGCCCACACACGTGTATAACTAAACTATGATCTACTTACAGGTCAGTATTGAGCCTGGTGCGTCGCGCGGCATCCAAGGCGGCCCGGCGCAGACAGTCCGGCAGCAGGCGCGGCGCCAGCAGAGCGTCAGCTAACACACCGGCCTGCGGCGTGGCCCACACACGTGTATAACTAAACTATGATCTACTTACAGGTCAGTATTGAGCCTGGTGCGTCGCGCGGCATCCAAGGCGGCCCGGCGCAGACAGTCCGGCAGCAGGCGCGGCGCCAGCAGAGCGTCAGCTAACACACCGGCCTGCGGCGTGGCCCACACACGTGTATAACTAAACTATGATCTACTTACAGGTCAGTATTGAGCCTGGTGCGTCGCGCGGCATCCAAGGCGGCCCGGCGCAGACAGTCCGGCAGCAGGCGCGGCGCCAGCAGAGCGTCAGCTAACACACCGGCCTGCGGCGTGGCCCACACACGTGTATAACTAAACTATGATCTACTTACAGGTCAGTATTGAGCCTGGTGCGTCGCGCGGCATCCAAGGCGGCCCGGCGCAGACAGTCCGGCAGCAGGCGCGGCGCCAGCAGAGCGTCAGCTAACACACCGGCCTGCGGCGTGGCCCACACACGTGTATAACTAAACTATGATCTACTTACAGGTCAGTATTGAGCCTGGTGCGTCGCGCGGCATCCAAGGCGGCCCGGCGCAGACAGTCCGGCAGCAGGCGCGGCGCCAGCAGAGCGCCGTCAGCCAACACACCGGCCTGCGGCGTGGCGCGCACGCGTACGAGGCCGCAGCGCCGCGCCGACACGCACAGTGTGGCCACCTCGTGCCGCCGCCACGGGAGCCCTGTCTCGCAGTACGGCAGCAGATCGTCTGCGAAACATAACATCATTCTTATATTTAGGCTCAGTAACACCAGAACGCTGCTGGCCTTCAATAGATGTTAGGCTAACGAGGCAATGAGAACTATCGCATTTGAATTTGCCGCTAGGGGCGCTCGTGTAGAGCGAGGTCTTCATGGCATTAACATATCAAATTTCATACTTTTTTGACTTTTAGAGCGAGTTTATTTACAACTTTTTTATTTTGGTGAATATTTTCCAAATATGGCAGATTAATCTTAATCTGCCATGTAACCTTTCTCGCCAGTGACACCAACTGGTGAGCACAAAAACGGAATCGCTCATTACTCTCTCACTGCTGAGAATCATGACTCGCTCGATGATGTTTCAACTTGTCAACGGCATTCCTTCATTTGTTACGATCAGCAGCCTGCTGGAGTGCAGCACTGAAAGATAACTTCAGTTGCTCTGGGATTAGATCCGACCACCATCTGCGGATTCAGCTTCTAGGTCTTATGCCATCAGTTTTTCCAGTCACTATATATAAGGCGTTCCATGGGCAAGCAATGTAGCCGAAGTATTTCTGGACATTTCGAAGGAAAAGACAGTAGTTGTGCTTTCTGTAGTTTGAGTTGATATCTAATTCCATATAAAAGTTATAAAACTATAGTAAAACACTCACCAATAGGTAAGTTCAAGTGATCTTCGAAGTCCTCCAGCCATATGATAAGGATTTTTGTCGTGTAATCCCTATTGCGCCTTCCGCTGCCTGCAATGTAACGATTTTATACGGAACACATTAAATTTCTAGCAGCTAGAGCATTTGTGTGTTATGTAACTTAATAAGAAATATCAAAGATAAATATCAATTATTTTATGAAGTAATATCGTATATTTTGATCAAGTCTAGACCGCACGTAGTGTCTAACCACGAACATTTTTTTTGTACTCAATGGGTGCTGACCGTAATAAGATACAGTTCATTATTCGACACACAAGACTTTTCTCTGAGTTGGAACGTTATAGTAGCGTCAGAAGATAAAGAAGCCGATTACCTTACGATATTAAAACGGTTTATTTGAATACCTAACCCTTAGTTCAAGATTGGCTAAAATTAAATAAAAATAAGTTATATTGATTGTATTTAAATAAATTGTGGAGATAAATAAGAAAACAAAATTACCTTGTTATCTACTTGTCAAAAATAAACACACTGATGATTTAGTTATTCACTGGCGATGGAAGCCGGTCGGGTGCTCACTTTCGCACTTCGCTTCTTGCATCGCGTTTCAGTTCTTTCAATTTCGGTATTTGCTAGGAACAGTCAGCTTCGGCCAAAACTTCATCCCAATTTGGCCGAAACCAAAAATAAGCCGAAGGTATTTTTGGCCGCAGGTTCGGTCGGACACTACCTTATAGGCTGACGAATATCCTCATTGCTCATAATTTAGTTTAGTGGATAGGTTAAGTAGGCTCTTACCAGCGAGCTGCGCGGCGGGCTGCTTGTCGAGGTCGAGCGACAGCGCGCGCAGCTTGTCGTGCAGCTTGCCGCCGGTAGCGGCCGCGCCGCCGCCGCCCCCCGCGCGCTCCGACTCACTCACACTGCGCGAGTACGTACCCGTGGCACTGCTGCCCCCCGACACGTCCCAGCACGAGCCCGCGCCCTTCTCAGACCTATATCAAAACAGATGATGATAAAAAACTTAAATTTATATAACGCCTCGACACTAATACCTCCAAAAAGTAAAAAATTACTTCTAATTGACCCTGAAAAAATGAATTTTAATATGAGTAGTAACATTTTCACTCACGTCGGGGACCGTCAAAGTTTTTATTTACAAATACACGCACCTTGTCATTTTGCGTTTTTATTTTTAGCCGACTTCAAAAAAAGGAGGAGGTTATTAATTCGTCGGCATCTTCCCTTTTTTATGTATTTTTCGCGATTACTGAAAGACGCCTGGACCTATTTGTATTCTTCTTTTGTTTGAAAGGGTATACTTCAAAGGTGATGGGAGCCTAGAGAAATCGAGGGAAATCCTCAAATATTATAGGCATACATATAGCGATTTTGGTATTTTCATCAACAATGTAATCATTTGCACTCAGAAAGTATCATTTGGTGAAGTGGAACTGATGAAGAAAAACACAGATGGCCACTGGAAATCCTAAAAGATAAGTATGTCACGGGTATAAGATATCTCGAATAGTTAAACAACTATGATGAAGCAAATACTTATAAATACATAGTACTGATGAAAATGGTATCATCGAACTGATCTGATGATGAATACGGCAGGTAGTCACTGCAACTCCGAAATAAAACAATGTATCTTATTCGTGTTTGGGCTTATTGGAATCGTCATGAGATGTACTTTGGATATATATGATTTTTATGGCAATTGGAGGTACCTAACAAAACTAAAATGAGATAAATAAAAAACTTTTTAACAAAAAAACCGACCGACTTCCAAAAAAAACACTGCAAAGAGAAAAATAACTTTCTTTTCCGAAGTCGGTGACGAAACACGGAAAACAATAGGTACCAAAGACACCGACTTCGGAAAAGACTGCATGCCACCCTAGGTAATCTTACTACTAACACCGAGTTAGTACCTAACCCAGCCAATTATGTAACATAATTGTTATTTAACCAAGCAACAAAACAACTAACGCTGAGTTAAGTTAGTGGTGCATGTGTGCCTAAGCGGGTCATGACAACACACTTCTTCCGTCGGAGGGGTAAAAAGAGCAATCAATCGAAATTAGAATTCAGCCCTTCCCATCTTAACTCAGAGTAAGAAGGTTTGACGTTTTCTGTTTACACTTTGGTGTCGGACATCAATAAAGTCACAGAGCTGGATACTTCGACACAAGAACTTAAATATCAAAATTGCTATAAACAATCACATTAAACAATAGGAATAGCGGTATATCCATATGGATCGACGTCGGGCCATAAAACGTTAGATGAAGTAAGGTTGATATTTGTAAATATGAAACTTGGTACATATGTAACGATTAAAATAACATCTTACAATATTATAATATATATATTAGTGACATCTAGTGGTAAAGATTAGAATCTTATGAGTCAGACTAGTTTACCATTCATCGAAAAGATGGCGAATACAGATGTCCTCATGGTGTGGTTGATGCATAAGTACAACTGCACAGGCTGAACGATGCTGTTGTTTGAGACAGCATATCTCCAGTGTTGAATCTTAAGGGTATATGTGTCCCATTTAATGTAAGTTGTGCTTACTTAATAATATTCATCGATTGACTTCGGTGACAGACTGTATTTATGTGAAGATTAAATTAGTTGAGAAGACCAACTGAAAGACTTTTACTTCCATCAATACCTCATGCGAAACAATCCCTGTCTAGTCTCATGCAATTCCCTACCACTGGGTTAGTTGGTGAGTAGTTTAGTTAAGACGGGCTGGTGTCCGCAACTCCACGTCTAAGCGCGTATTTTGCGTACGGGAACGATAGTTGGTGAGTAAGGAAATTTTTACTACACCAAACTAAAAACGAGTAAACAAATAAATAATATGTTAAAATATACCCCCTCTAAAAATTTCTTTCAGAGGTTTTCTTTATTCTTTGTTTTTCATTTAGCCATTAAAAACACTTTATTTCCTTTAGTATAAAGTTAATTTTACACTAACAGATCAACGAGAACATACATCAACGCATAGACTTACCGATTGGACAAGCACGACCCATCGACGTCAGATTTGATGCTGTCATTTCTGTCTTCACTGTCAGTGGGTTCGCGTCCGGAAGGTACTACGAAGGCTATCTCGTTCGTTGAGTCCGACCAGTATAGAACCTAAGAAAAAAAACCGATAGGATGATTTTTGAGTCCATCACAGAATATTATCCTAAGAAAACCTGTCAGATTTGCCGCAGATTTCAAATTAGAAGCAAATAATCAGTTGGAAGTTCAGATATATTATGAATTAGTATGTTTTTCTTAGGGAGAATTCGGCAGATAAAATATCATAAGTATACATAATAAAAACTAACTCTACTTGCTGTCAGGTCTATTCCAACTAGTTACAAATCGTATTTTTAAGTTCGATGTTACAAAGCTGTCGTCTTTGTATTTTTACTCGTAATCGAAGGTAAATTTAATTAAAAAAAAAAACATGTGAATCAATTTATTTTAAAACATTAGCATTAAAATACGGCAAGTAAAACAAAAGTTTGTAAAAAGCTCAGCTTTTTTCCATCATTACCTGTTCTCTAGCATCGTATATGGCGGGCGCGTGTTCTCCGTGCGGCTGCGTGGGCTGCGTGCGCGCATCGTAGCTGGTATCGACGTGTCCCGCCCAGCCCGGGTGTCCGCGAACTAACACCGGGGTGCCCAACCTACATGACATTCATCACACTCCTTATTAGCAGGGATTAAATAATGAAAAAGAACAGCAAACAGAATTTGCTGTTTTTTTGCAGCTGCCAATGGAGTTCCTTGCTGAAAACTGTCGCGAGAGATCTTTAATTGTTTTGACTTGTCGCTGGTTGGTCTCTTTTCGTTCATTTTACAAGTTCAACAAACACTCGGACGTCTTTTGCAAAGCTTCCGTATTTTTGCATAATAATCAAGGATCGGAATAGGTGGAGTGCGCTCTCTAGTAACAGATTTTAACAAAGAACTGTATTGGCAGTTTGGTAGCTGCTCCCCAGAACCTCTTCGTGCCTCGGCAACCACGTTAAGCCGTTGTTTTAGCTTTTATAGATCTTTGACAGTCTTTCAGGTAGAAAGAAGCCAGAACATATCTGACAACAGTCTTGCCAAGGGATGTCGTGTTAGCCACTTATTGGATTGTAGAGATCAGATTAGTAGTAGGTAACTCCATGTAACATACAGAGGTCCTAGTGCGATTTATTAGCACTAAGCACAGTGGTATTCGGTTAGACAAGAATACTACCTAACATACATATTTTGAGCAAGGCTACGCAGATTGATTGATGGCAATGCACCTGCCATGTTAGCTCTTCACTATCTTGGTCGATTGGTAGAGAATGTCTAAAGCATTAATCTCTTGAGTGCCCGAACGTGGATCCACGCGAGACACAATGGCTGTTTAATTGTTGGCGTAATTACGGCATTCAACCGGTTAAGTCCACCTTTGAAACTTTTAGCATGAAGTCTAAATATATAAATGCATACCCTCTGAGCATGCGCACGAAGGCAGCCGGCACAGTGGTCAAGCTGCGCGCGTTGTGCACGATGTCGCTAGCGCTGAGCTGGCCGGCGCGCGCGCAGAACACGTGCACGGTGACAGCGGCGCGCGCGCCGCACGCGTCCAGCCGCCGCAGCGCCGCAGAGAAGCCCGCGGCGCTGTCGTCCAGCGCCACCAGGCGGGGCGGCGCGCCCTGCGGAGGGGGGAGGTTTCTCTAGATATACATGCTCAAATTAAATCTAACTACGAAACTCTGCACTACTAGCTAGAGTGCCGCTAACTGTCACGAGCCGATTTTAATTTTGTTGATGCCGTCGTAACCTGCAAAAAATTCTCTATCGATCTGTCTAAGCAGTACTTTTCGTCTATCAATAGATGCCGGATAAAAAAATAAAAAAATCCCATATTTCTTTGATATGGAAGGCAGTACATCTTCAGATCACAAAACAAAAAAAAAACACATAATATCAAGTAACAGTAGCTGTTGTCATTAAAACGACTTTGATAAAATCTCACCTAATAAAATTTTTGTTTAGTCACTTGATCTATCAATTCCTTTATTGTTTACCGTTCTATTGATAACGGATTCAATTAAATGCAAAATAAGAAACAAAATATAAGTATTCGGCATAGATGAAAATACTTAAAAACGTTCTATAATGTAGATACCTTTTTATCACCTCCTATGTTCAGATACCCGAAATGCGACAGGAACAATCTTGCTGTCTGGAATTCTGTTACCGGCTCGGGAGGGATGTACTCTTCGGGAACCTAAGAGTAAATAAAAACATTATTAATTTAAAAATACTTTTGAAAATAAAGTATTTCGTATTCCTCTCAAACCCTTTCATTTCATATCTATTTATGTATACTTTATTGTACACCAAGATAAAACAACACAAAAACAAACATTAAAATTAAAACAAATATCCAACAGGCGGCCTTATCGCGCTCTGCGATCTCCTCCAGGCAACCTTAAATGGATAGAGATAGCTTGGACAAGACATGGGATTGCACTTGGTGCAAATTTCAATTTATACAAGTATTACTAAGTACAATTACGTACCAAAAACAAAACAACTAAAATATATACATAATTACATTATAAAAATAAGAAAAGAATACAGCTTAAACAAGGATAGGATCACAGAGACAGAGAATCTTCCTTTATAAGTGTTTTAAAGACAGGCAACGATTGAGCACGTTTTATTTGGTCAGGCAATGCATTCCACATACGAGCAGCCTGGACAGTAAATGATTTATCCAAGAATGTAGTGGAACGCATAGGCATTTAAGTCGCAAGTTTTCTGATGACCTAAGAGATTTCGTGTGGGAATCAATAATAAACTGAAAACGATCCTTGAGGTAAAGAAAAGTGGAAGGGTGGGTGGAAGAAGTAAAGAGCACATTGTACAAAAGAGAAAGAATATGAGCATTCCGGCGAAGGCAAATTGGCAACCACTTGAGCTTTACACGAAATTCGGAAACATGGTCATAATTGCGCAAACCAAATTTGAACCTTACACAAACATTTTGAAGTCGCTCAAGTTTATCGAGTTGTTCTTGAGTAAGTTCAAGATAGCTGACATCAACATAATCAAGGATGGGAAGAAGAAGAGATTGTGCAAGCGCAATCTTGGTAGCCGGAAGAAAATTACGCAGTCTCCTCAAAGATCGATTCCCAGCTCGGGCCAAGTATTCAATCAATCTGCCTAGCCTTTTCCCAACTTTATTGGGGTCGGCTTCCAGTCTTACCGGATTCAGCTGAGCACTAGTATTATTGGTTTTTATTCTATCTGGAATATCTCAGCAGCAGCCCGGAGTCAGGCCTTCATACCGGTTGATGGCTAGGCTCGCCTTCTACTATAAGGGACTTTAACATAACTGGTGAAATTGGGGTGTACTACACGTGCACCTAGAGCAGTGATGACCCAGTGATATTGGCCACTTCTTACAACCTTCGAACCAAGGCAGGCGCTTTACTTTGTGTAAATTATTTCATCACCACTTCTCCCAAAAACGGAGAAGAAAAAAATAAGCATCGTTAGGAAACCGGCATGTCCTAGAACCAAAAATTCGAAAACGTGACATCTATCAACCCGCACTGGGCCCGCGTGGTGGATTACGGCGCATTCCCTCTCACAGAGAGGAGGCCTGTGTCCAGCAGTGGAAACATTAATAGGCTGATGATGATAGGTGCACTTCAGCTCTTCGGGGAATACTGGCGTTATGTTATGTTATCATGTCTCAAGTATGGGATCAATAATATTCGCAATACTGGTTGGTTAGGTTACTCATAGTATGCCTGACCAGTCATGCTTAAAGAGGCGGAGCGCAGTTGTTCCATGCGCGCAGTTAAGGGATGATGTGTGATCGTCGGATTGGTTGCACTAGGTGATGGGGCCCGCTAACGATAGTGAGCCGATACCAGTCGAGGATTTGCGTGGTTTAATGAGAGATTCCGTTTTTGTGCTCACCAGTCGGCGCCACTGGCGTGTACTGTCCTTGAATATAGTTGTTATTCGTTGTTATTAGGCGCACGGAAGCAAAGTTTGAATTAAAATCATTACTAATGCCGTAGAAGTGCGATTTAATATAAAATCGATTATGCTGCAGTTTTGCGCAGACCCTTTTTTTCAAAAATAAGGAGGATAACATTTTTCGAAACTCTATTAAAACAGTGGTTGGTAAAATCCGTACCTATCTTAATCTGCCATATTTGAAAAATATTCATTACAATAAAAAAAGTAGTTAATAAAGTCGCGATAAATGGCAAAACACTATGAAATTTGACATTTTGAAGACCTCATTGTACACCAGCGCTCCTAGCAACAAATTCAAACGCGATATACGCTTCATTCATTGTATCCCGGGCCCTCGACGCATGGTAGCGGTGGGATCAGTGAGGTTTTAGTCGGTAGACTCCGACTTAACGCTTCTTTTCCCCAGACTTCAGGTATCCATTCGGATACCGCCACAATAAAAATAATAATAGAATTTTTACTCACAGCATTGTCTTCGCTCTCTTTGACTTTTTTCTCAATGGTGGCTTGTTGCTCCAACAGTTTGAATAACGTGGGTGCTTCAGGGTCATTCAGTTGACGTAATACTGATTCTAGACTTGGGAAGGCCGAGTCACTGGAGAGAGGAATTTATTGTTAGTTGTGGAGGTCAAGGTAGGTCATATTTAAGAATTTTTATCTAAGTGATGAGTATTGTGATTGTTTGTGTGTTTATTTTCTCACTTTCTGTTCTAAAAGTCTTAAACTATGAGTTTTATGACAAATAAGATTCCGTACTTTTTTAAAGGTACACTTTTTTAAAGGTATAATTTTTTAAAGTATTCACAACAATTTAAGCCCAACTGCAGCTGTATAAACCCTATAGAGACCAAGTTACGACCTTCTCAAAATCATAGCCTGCAAATGTAAGAAAGGATGCAGGGGGGCGTGTACTTGCGTAAGAGCTGGGCTAAAATGCCTTTTTACATAAGTGTATGCCTTTTCCTTTGGAACTATGTACACAAATAGGTATTCAGAGGGCTTTGTCTCAATTTCAACAAAAATATTTTAGTTTGTCTGTATCTCACTATTGGGCTGGAGTCTGCCATTCCCCCAATTTTTCCTGTACGTTGCCTTCTTCGGTCCATTTCCCATAGTATTTTCACCGCGATTTTTTAAACTCGTATTATTTATTTATATGTCGCCATTTTGTCTATCAGCTTTTCAAAATTCCGTATCAGTGTTGTGTGATACTCACAGCGCACACGGCGGAGCATGCGGCAGCGGGCGGCACGCGGGCGGCGCGGCGGGCCGCGAGTCGCGCATGTCCACCGGGCGCGCGCACGCGCCCCCGCAGCCGCGCCCGGCCGAGCGCGCCGCCCCCCGGGCGCTCAGGGACCACGCGTAGCGCCCCCAGCCACAGCGGATTATTACTGGAGGACACACAAAACCAATTAAAATAATTATATACGAGAACAAAGTGTTTGAAGTATGCGGAACAGGGTGTGAATTCCTGCATCCTCCATTGAAAAGGGACCCCCGACCAGATGGGTGTTGTGTTTGGTCCGGGCAACTGCCCGACGGTTGTTGGCAGACTGTTGTATATGTTCAAACCGCACCGAAAACATTGCTTGCACGATGCAGTGATTTGTCGCATCATGCGATTAGTCCGTAAGTGGTGGCACAGATGGCGCTACAAATGTAAAAGAATAGTCGCAAAACCTGAAAAGAAGGTCATTGTACTCATCATTATGTACAACTCTTATGGGAACGATTCTGAGATCATGAGAATGAAACTGAGAAAACTGTTACATTTTATTCAGTAATGTAAAAAAAAATAGGTATGGGACATTTGATAAAGAGTAAAATTGACGGAAGTTTCGGATTTTACGGTTATTTTGTTACAAACGTGTAAGTAACAAAATATTTTTTTGACTCCCCAAAATATAAAACCTAAAATCTATGATGTATCTCAATCCCAATTCCGAAAAATCCTTTAACCAATCAATGGCCGAGGTTGCAATATGTAATTATGAGATGAACAAACCACAAACCGTTTATGAAAAACGCGGATTGAGATAAGGTTTGGAGATATATTATTGAGCTTAGCCTTAAGGTAACTGTAAACTGGCTAGTTTTATGACATTTTCTTGCTGCAATTGTATAGCCGCCAAGTTGTCATTTATATCGCTCAACACAGTGCAACAATTGCTGCAATCTTGCAGTGCAGCCCGGCGATATTGACAAGATATTTCATAATTGTCGCATGTATTCACTGTTTAGCCGGCTAGATTGCAAAAGATTTAACCCGCTTTGACTTTACTGCAATATCGCCGTATACCGTCTTTGCTCTGATGTATAAGTGCATCTCTTTTCCCTCGCTCGCCTCCCTCCGTCTCGTCCTGTCGCTGCCTGATTAGTGAAGTTGTTTTGTATCCGTTGTTGATTTTATTCTGTTCGTCATGGCCGAGTGGTCAAACGAAAATATTTAGAACTTTATCAACGAAATCCATGTACATCCTGAATTATGAGATGTGGAAGCTAGTGCGTATAAAGATCGTAACCTTAGGAAGGATGACTGGGCCGTAATTGCCGCGAAGTTTCATGTAACGACCGAAGATGCATACGTAAAATTTGTCACTAGCTGCTGAGATCTAGCCTCAATAATTGCTACGCGTGTACGAACAAAATTCTTCGGCAATCCAGTTGTAGAATCTCGCTGGACTACACTCGGCAATGTATTGCACAGTGAAACTTCAGTAAGGGTATAAGTTGCAAATATACTGAGCTATATTGGTCAACAAAATTGCCAGCAATATGCAATTTTTGTAGCCCGTTTACAGGCCCCTTTAGACAATTCATTACCAGCTAATCACATCACACTAATTATAAAGGCGAGAGTGTGTGAGTGTTTGTATGTTTGTAACTTCTTCACGCTCAAACGGCTGGACGGATCTGGATGAAATTTAGCTCAGAGATAGATAATATACAGGAATAGCACATGAGATACTTTTTATCCTGGGAATATTTGCCCTCGGGATAATTTTCGACTTTCACGCAGGTGAAGCCGCTGGCAGAAGCTAGTCTGGATTATAATCTGTGACCAAGAACGTTATTTCAGGCTATGTCTTTGTCTTACTCTAGCTAATTATACTATTAATCCATAGACGAGCTTTCTCTAGGTAAAAGTCTAAAAAACTGATTAAGTAACTGAAACCACTATCACCTGACATTCTGAGCTAAAGCCAACCGAGACCCAACCGATACCAGGACGAATCATAGCCACCGCTACCAGGACATCATAACTCATCAATAAGTGTAGGCTGTGGCTACAGACTATTTCAAGTAGCAACAGCATGTATGTTTTCGTAGGCCACGAAGTGATGTAAGCGACCGACATCACGACGACGCATTGCCACCAGTACCAGGACCTCATAAAAACTCACCAATAAGTGTCGGCTGCGGCTCCTGACTGTTACTAAGAGGCTCTTCCAGTAGCGACAGTAGTATATTCCCGTCGGCCACGAAGTGACGTAACCGACCATGGCCCAGCGCGGCCAGCCAGCGCTCGTCCAGGCGGCACCATGACGAGCCATTGCCACCGTTGCCTATTTGCTAAAACAGAATAGAAAATAAATGTGTGAAGCTGATTAAAACTTTCCATAAACAACAGAACCATCATCAAGCCTGGGGAATACAGAACAGGACAGGTTCGATCCAGATCGGACAAACTGCTGCAAAGCTTTTTTTTATAGAAAAATTAACAATAAAATTGAACTTAATTAAATATTAATGCCGAAATATGGTGCCGTAGGCTTTACCTTCGCCTTCTCTTAACGAAAACACTCCGTAAATCGTCATAATTATGCTGGCTTGTAATAATTCAAACGTTACAAACAACTTTACCTGTTCTAGAATTAACATAAGTAGAGACTCGGCAGCATCTCGCACTCTCATGGAAACGGGCTTTAGCTCCTTCTCGTCCTTCATTTTTGGCAGCTCACCCGGTTTTCCTGTAACAAGCAATAGTAAAGTAATAATGTACTGGCTTGTTTATAGATTTCTTGAAAACTTTAACGCTTATTCACCCCTTTAAGTAAGGGGTAGAATGAACTTAAAACCTTCGATAAAGGGGAGGGGTTTCTTTCAGCCACATTTGAATAAATGATCATTACAGTACTTAGGGTACCTACCAAATTATAGCAAGAGTTTTGCTGACCGCCTATGCCAGAAGCGTTGTTATGCTCTCTCGAATTTAATACCAGGCTTTCAAAACAGTAAGGAGCTCACCTTGACTCTTGCTGCCCGATATACCGAGTTCGACGACTTCTAACAGCGTCGCTATGCACTCCTGGTCGGCGAGTAGCGCTGGACACAACCAGGCGCTCAGACACGAGTAGGCGGCGACTACGCACGAGTGTAGGTCGCGAGAGTGCGCTTGTGGCGGCCGGCTGCATTGCACCGTGATGTAGTCGCAGATCCAGCGCACGGCACGTTTGCGCTCGATAGCCTCTGTTGCAAAGAGCATAAGGTTTATTCAACAGATAGAGGAATAAGAGAGAATGCTACTTTTATTAAAGGACTGATGAAGGGAAAGAGTCTTTGCCTTGACTACAGATGAAAGCATGAAACTTCTAAATGATACTAAAACAGATATTAGAAATTATAGTTTCTTTTAGCGACTTGAGTTATTATTAATAAATAACTTAATCGTAACTTGATCTTGTAATTTTCAATGTCCAGACTTACCGATTACAAATTCTAGATGGCGTGCAAAATACAATACATAGATATTAATCAATAGTTACTCTTATATAAATAATACTACTCGTTACGCATAGGAATAGGTATTTTTTTATTTTACAATATGATAAACTTACAAATTAATGTCAAAATGTAACCGTTTGCAAAATTTACGTAAATAACTTACCAAAAGTTAGTAACTAAGCTAGCATTTCAATATATGTCAGAAGATGTAAAATACGTAACAAGAACAAAATCCCCAAAATGTATCATAAAACATTTGTAACTGACCTGGTTTCGAAGAGTGCAGCTTTGCAAGTCCAGAAAGCAGTTCCAAGGCAGCCAGGGACACCTGCAGGTCACCCTTCCAAGAGGAGATGAGGCGGTGGCACACCAGGTACGTGGCGCGCACCACCAGCGCCGCACCTGTGGCACTCGCTCATCATAAAACATGGAACTGAATAGGACACGAGGACCTATCCACTCTATACAGTCAATCATAGCTTGTCACATCTGTAAACCTCGTTTACACAATATGTGGTTGTGATTCTTGCCGCTAAAGACCATGGGCCTTATTTATAAAAAAATGTTTAACCATATATTGATTAGTACAGCTCGGTTAATATAACTGTGCACCTGGCGCTGTCATGTCACTTTGAAGTTCGACACTCGCTATTGGCGCTCGGGAGCTGCGCGGACGCGCTGATAGCCAGGAGTGTGCTCACAATCCAGCGAGGTACACAATTATTTTGACCGTGTATTAGATTCTAAATTCATATTTTCTATGGAGAATTTGAATTAAGAATTTACTAATCAGTGCTTAAACTAATCATATGGTACATAAGATTTTTTTTTTTAAATAATGCTGCATTACGTCGACACTTAACTGCTTGGTCCCCATATGATCAGACCAAGATAAACGTCTGAACTCGAAAAGACTGTGAGAAAGAGGCTAACGACTAGCCTTATTGCGTAAGTAAATTTGGCAAAGCAAAGGGCAAAGAGTATTAACAATCGACCAATCAAATGCTAGATGAAAGACTCGATGTGGATTGCCATCTATGTGATTGGTCTCTTTGGCCTTTGCCTTGCCGAATTCACTTACGCAATAAGGTTGCTCGTTTCTGAATTAAGAATTTCAAGTCGAGAACTTGTCAAGCTCGTCAAATTCAGCACTAGAGTATGACACGTTCTTAACTTTAAATACTCAATTTAGAAGCGGGGGTATCGCGTCAAAGTTAGTTAGATAAAAATATTATTTTAATTATTTTTCTTACTTTTTGTTTTATGTGTTTGTTTGAACACTTTGCATCAACTGTGTTAACTCAGGTAAATAAATTATTTTGTTACGAGTCTGGATATTCTTGACTCTGGCGGTCGAGTAACTATCTTCATGTAAACAAGGCTTCACACATATTATTGATATACATACTACCTGCACTGTATGGAGTAAGATTAGACAAGCTTTACAGATTCTAAACACTTATTAAAGACACAATTCTATCAATTTGGAAAAATACAACTTAATACATTTACAAATTCGTCAAAAACTTATTTTTTTTAATCAGAAATCGAATATATCAAAAAATAAAAGTAATGTTTAAAAATGAAATGTTTAGTGAAATCACGAAATAAAGGCAAGCAAAACAGTAATACATAAACAAGCGTTGAAATGCACACTGTAAACTTTGACAATATAGAAAGTTTTAATTCCACAGAAACAATGAAGCAAGAGTGAACAGGGACATTACCCTAACGCGTTAAAACTATCATGGTTCGACTGTAAAATCAAAATACTCACAAAAAGGTTTTAAAACTGTAACCCGACTACGGATTTTTTTAGCTTCTTTTACCCGGGCCATAATAATTAATCGATTCTTAACATCGATTGACACCTTATTCATCAAAATCGGATGAATAGTTTATGCGCTACGGAAGAAAATGCTTTAATACAAACATACAGTACAACTATTTTCTTAATATCCCTCGGCAATCATCGCATTACCGAATAAACGAATAATAATTTTAAAGTCCATCAATTATTAGATTTATCGTGTACAATAATTAGAATTCAGAACTAAGTACTTTATTGTTGTTTTGTTTTGATTTCCGTGTGAACTACATAGAGCTGTAAAACTATTTTCCTTTTTACCCGCATTAGCTTTCCTCCCATTTTAAAAACAAATTACATATTAACAACTATATATACTTACAAGTTGATTGAAAGCGTCCGGTCTTCACCGAGTGCAAAGGGCAACTGATAGATAGCCGGCGACTGACGAAACACGAAGATTGCCGAGGAACATTGAGAAAACTGCTAAAATCATAACCCTACCTTTTGGCTTAGTAGCGTAGTCGGGTAAAAAGGATAATGTTATTCGTCTTGTATAACTTCATCTATCTCTCGTTGTAGAACCCATGATAGTAGTATTGATACGTCAGAGTAAGGCCCCTGGCATCTTGTGAGCTGGCTCGCCCCTCGAATTGTGACGTCATCCATCGCTTATCTTCAGGCGAGATCAAGTCTAGAGCGAGCTCATCAGTCATTTAAAAAATAACGACTTGTTTCTTAGTTGAAGTTTTTTTATATAAAATCAAATGAACATGTTTGAGCTTACAGTGTGTTTGTAAAAAGGGCAATATACTGACATGGCACTCAATTTTGTACAAATTAATCAAGATTTATAACTCAAAGCCATTAGTTTGGCATCATTTCATGTTGCGGGAAGCTATATTTCTTTTAACCCGTTTCCAAAGGGCTTAAATCCAGCATTTTCGGCGTCATTTAAGAAAAAACTTTATTCAAAGTCAAAAACAACCTCAATTTGTAATGATAACAAAGGTTTTGACCCCGGTTGCAGACTAAGAGCTAAGCTATACTAGTCCGCAAAGCTGAAGTTATTTTCCATACTTGTTACACCGTTTGCGGTCTGTACACAAGTATTAAAAACTGATCTCGCAACCACAACGAAAAGCCAATGAATGCGGTCACTGTAGCTGAAACCGGCTAGATGGCATAAGATCTGATGACGCAAAATACCGCCCGTTTAACTAAACTAAACATCAGATCACATTGAAAACTACCTCAGTTATTTAGCTTAGCATTTGATCTGCATCATGTCTGATAGTCAGTAAATTGCCCTTTGGTACGCAAACAAAAAGGTGTGTAATTACCGAAAACAGGCGAGGATGGGTCTAGCTCCCTAACGTCGGCGGCGAAGTCGTCGAGAGAGTGTCCCTCCGCGCTGCCGGCCGCGCTGCCGCTCTCGGAGCGCGCTACAACACGCGCCAAGCCCACCACTCATCAATCAACTACACTTTACATCTGTTTTTAGTCTATTTAAAAAGTTCCTCACAAATGGTTAAATAAGTGGGAGAGTTATTTATTTGACCACTTGTGTATAACAAGTAGAGTAGTATAAAATTGATGAATAAACGCGTTTTACCGAAATTTTAAACCATTGGTTAACTTAATTTAACCATTGGTTGAGTTTTAACTATGGCCTAAAAACTGGGCCTAAGAATTTCTCCTGTATCGTGGGTACGTTTACAAATATGTAAACTCACGTACACAAACAACTAGAACCGGAACAAATATCTGTAGGCTGTATAACTATTTGTTCCGTGCAGGAATCGAACCGGCGATACGCAGCGCAGCAGCCAATCGCGCAGCCTCTGCGCCAAACGTGCCGTTGAATCACTTCATGTGATTATATAGATATATATATATTTTTGAACATGCACTTTTGGACGGCAATTATATGAGAACGTTTTGCAAGATTCACCCACGGTACGAGTAACTATATGTTCATTTATTCAATGATCAGACAATTAACTAAACAATTAAAATTACTCAATAAAACGTCAAATAGACTTGCATGCCCGTTTGCTGGCCTAGGAGACCTAGGCCTAGATTCTGAAACCCTATTCAGATTGTAGTTGGTTGTTGTCATGTTGACCAACAAATCTAGCATGAGACTAATGCTATCAAAACTGATCAAAGAGTTAATCAGCCTGCCAGGACCCGTGGGTTGTCTATGATATTCAGGTTTCATTAAGTGTGATTTGAAAAAGAAATTTTTGGTCTAGTATAGTGTATGAATTTGTGATGTATTTTTGGCAAAACTATAGATTTTATACTTTTCTTTCTTTAAGAAAATAATTAGAATTTGTACATCATTTCTGGCGTGAAAACATTCTTCTTTTTTAGAATTAAGTAACACTTAAGTACTTACAAGGGGCTTATTTTCTTTTAGAGATCTTTGTATCTAAACTAATATCCAAAATGTATTGATTATTATATTAATGTTGGCTTGCAAAATAAATGTAGCGTGTATGTGTGTGCGTCATCGTGATCATTGCACATGTGTGTGTGATAGCAGCGGTTTAGAAGGAAAGAAAGATTATTCCTCTTTCCTTCCTTCCCTTTGTAGCGGTGGTTCAGCTTGACAACTTGACGAAGCTATGAAGCTAGTGATAATATTGGAAGTCGATCCTTGCGTAAATGCTTACAAATGGGCTTATGACTATTATAACGATCTGGGACTCTACAATGAGCCTTTACATCAAGAGATAGATGTATATGAGGCATACACATTGTCCCTTACTCACAATAGAAATAACCTTGCTCCAAGAGCTCATGGTAGGGCCCTGGGGCTTTACTACGTCATAATACCATCACGATTCTGTTGTGAAAAAGGGATAGAGCTAATTCGTTATATAATAACTACGTCTCTCTCTCACACTAGAAACATGAGGTCCTTAAGACATCTTAGTAGGTAGGGCCTTTTTCACACGACCAGGCGCTTTGTGAGCAAACGCTTATCAGGGGCCCGTAAGGGACAGGTATATATAAATGATACCTTTATTTGTTTAAAACACACAATAAAAGCCAAAAATCAAATTACAAAAAAAAAGAAGATAATTAAATAATCATAAGAACAGTAAATTTGGTTTTGTAATACGACTTATATACATCTGTCCCTTACGCATAATGGAAATAACCTTGCTTTAAGAGCTCATAGTATTCGCCCCTGAGGACGAATGTATGGATAATTGGACAAAATCTACATTTTAAAGCAAACTTAAGTCCTACTTATTAACTGTAGTCGTAGTCAAAGTACAGAGTTTGACTAACTTTTAAATCAAAGTACAAAGATTGGCTAACTTTTAAATCAAACTTATTCATAATCTCGCTACTACTGCTTTGCACTAGCACACAGTCCGAACGTTTGAAAAGAGCCTGAGCCGGCGAAAACCTGGCAGGGCGCGATTTCTTCAGCCAAACAAATATCAACATTGTGTCCAAGAAATAAAGTCGAAAATAAATAACCTTAACCGCATATCTCAAACTATCGGAAGATTATTGATTTTAAACTGTATTTCAACAATCGCAATATTGATATTTGTTTGGCAGGAAAAACCACGCTGACTTGCGTGTCGCCAGCGCACGCCAGCCTTGATTGGTCTCTTCCTTGACTCAAACCCCCTTTATTAATAAACGCGGCATAAAGTGTCAACCAGTATAAAACCCAGCACCCCAATTGCGTAATACACTAAATCACAGTTTTATCACAACCGAAAGGTTTTCCTAATCAATTGTTTTATATGTTTAAAAATCTGTTTACTCGACAGCGTAAAACCAGCAATGAATCCCTTTGAATTGTCAATTTGGAGGTATGCAGAACAGGATGCAAAGTCCCGCAAAACCAAATTGAAAAGGGTGTATGCTCCGACCAGACGGGTGTTGTTTCTGATCCGGGCAACTGCCCAACGGTTGATGTCGGACTGTTGTATTCATATGTTCAAATCGCTCCGAAAACTCTGCTTGCGCTATGCAGCATTTGTGTGACGTCAAGTCAATAGTTCGTATGTGGCGGCACAGATGTCACTACGCGAAATTAAAAGGTTTACGGTCGATACCATGAATTAATATGTTACGCAAATAGGTTGGAGATTTACCATAAATTTACAAGGTCATAAGTTTACTACGCGTGTATTAATGTGGTGAATCGTACAGCTTACCTACCCTAGGTCCGGCTTACCTTTATAATCCGTACTATGAGACATGGTGGACCCCGGGGGCGCACTGTGCGTCTTACCGGCCGCCGCGTGCGCGTTGTGTCGCACGCACAGGTACAACGCGCTTAGCAGCGGCACGGCCAATGCGTCTGAAGTCTCTACTTGTACTGCTGATACGCAGATGAGGGATATCTTGCCACGAGTAAAGTCACCTAATGTCATGCCAGCGCTGGAATTTAATAATTTTACATTAGAGGCGATAAGGATCAATATTTTCTGGTATTTAGTGTGGTGATAAGGATCCATTTTGTTCGGCAATGGTGTGAGACATATTGTTTATACGGGTCAATTTTGCCTGGCAATAAGTTAGTATAAGGTAAAACCGCACTCAGTAATGGGTCGGTTAACGCGTCTGAAATCTCTACTTGAACTGCAGATACTCAGATTAGAGATATTTTGCCACGAGTAAAGTCGCCTAATGACATACCGAAATTTAGTAAAAGGCATTTTTAAACGTTGTAGAAGCTTATGTGTAAATATCACAAAACATATTAGTAAGTATGAGGACCTAGGACTGCAGTTGCGGCACAGCCAACGCGCCTGAAGTCGCTTCTTCTTCTTTTCGATTCGATTGCAAGTCTCTACTTGCTCTGCCAAATTAGACTTGAATGTCTAAGGTTAGTTTTGGCTGGAAATCGATGTGGATGTAAGGTATGTTTTTGTTTGGCAATGTTTAGATACATAATGCAGTCAGTGACATATTTATTGGAAGGTCTTGCCGCGAGTGAAGTGGTCTTTTATCATGTCGGCGCTGAAAGGGAAGATCAAAGCATATCGTGTCGTTTTCATTGCTAAAATGTTGAGAGGTCTCATTTCTATTATTGTTATTTATTCATACATATTGTTATTATTTAATACTAACTATTCATTACATCCTGGGAACTCAGGTACCGGCAGTCCCTTATAATGGTAAGGGAAGGCGACCAGCGACAAAAGAGCGCTGATGGCCGCCTTACGCAGCTCTCTCTTGTCTATGGAGCCACACTCCAGTTTAGGCTCCCTCTCTGACAGAATCTGATCTAAAGCAGTCACGAAGTCTGGAACTAGGACTAATACGCCATCTAGGTCAAGTCTGGAAATAAGACAATATAACTGATTACATTAATATTTATTGTGACTTTTATTTCATATTTTTCTTACCATCTACATTTTTCAATATTTCTTAAACAACTCCTTAAAGAACATTTATAAATATAAAAATAGAGGCCTACTGGTATCGGGAACAAGTTCTAAGCTCCTCTCTCCTCCTTCTCCTCCTCCGAGGTTCCTCTCTCTGGAGCTCTGAACGCCGCCGGCGGCGATCAGGGCTCCAGAAAGAGGAACCTCCTACCAATACGAGCCGTGTCTAGAAATACTGCTTTCTGAATCATGCCCTATCCAGCCGACTAACGAGAGCCTCCTAAGGTGTTGGTCGAGGCTCGTGGTTATTAAGCCTTTGGCTGAGACGACTATCGGTATAATGTTCGCTGAGTCCACATCCCACATGTCGAAAACCTCGCGAACCAAGTCAATAATTATTTTTTATTATCAAAGTTTGTTTAGCCAAGCTTTACGAACGTTTGCCGTTTATTTTATTTTCATTGAGTTCTGAAAGGAATTTACGTGCTTGTGGTTAAGTAATAACAGCTGCATGGGTTCTTTTTTAATGATAGTCTCGCGATTGGCCACTATCTCGCTTGATGGTAAGCGATGATGTGGTCGACGGTGAAGCTCGCTTCTATAGAAGTAACCTATTCACTGTTGACTCATAGACTCCTAGGTTGTAGCTATCAGGAAACAAAGAATCCAGCAGGGAATCCCACTCCTTAGCCGTCGATACACGCACTCGGCGTCGATGTTCTAGGGGCTCCAGAGCCTTCGTCTGGAGCTTGACTCGAGCAGACCGTCATTGCCGAGACTTCTCCTTGTCTCGGCAAGCACATTAAGGTATTGGCTTCGGCTGTCTTTTGAAGATCTTTGACATTCGTTATAGGCAGTCAGGAACCAGAAAATAGGTAACATACTTAAGTGGTTTTTTTGTAGCGATCACACAGACTCCATCTAAGGTCATAAAGACACTATTCTTACCAATTTAAATTAGCTAGCAAAACTTCACTCCATAAAAATGGTGTCTTTTTATTTATTTCAAGGTAACATTATGGTGGTAGTACCTGAAGATATCGGGCGCGTTGTAGACGACGGCGGCGGCGGTGGCACGGTCCCTGAGGCCGCGGTGCAGCGCCGCGTAGCAGCGCGCCAGGTAGGGCGCCAGCACTGGCTCGCGGCTCTGCTTGGAGCACAGCACGCGGCACAGCGTGCCCAGCGCTGAGGCGCGACCTGCATACATACAACGCCCTTGCAATCTTCTCACAGAGGAGCCCTGTACCCTAGCACTGGAAATTATACTATTGGGATAAAATTAATGGCGCGGTCCAATCTTCAGCCTTTATATATTCCGTCCAGCCTTCAATTTCACAGCTCAAAAACGTATCATTTAGTGATGTCCTAATGCGTTACCGATTCGATTTCTTACAACAATCGAGTTTATTTACGAAGAAACTTTAATCCATTTAACACATTAGTATTTTATTTTTGCTCAATATTTTGTATCGTTTTTTAAGTATAAAAAGAATTTTCCATCTTGTATAAATATTATCTATCTAAATGTATATTTTATTACCAATATAACTTTTTTTCAATATTTAACCTTACTTATAACATATCTTAATGAGATAACTAGATTATTATGTTTTTAAATAATAAAATGATAACATTTAATTTTTATTGTTTTATTTACTGCTACATAATTCGATGCATTTGTGAACAATTATTTAAATTAATCGGAAAATCGCGGCTAAAAAGCACGTCGTTTTACTAATAATAAGCGTCCATGAAGTATTGCGTTTTATTGTCTATGTTCATAACTGTTTACAACAAATGTAAAATTTAAGGCTGGACGCAATATAGCTAGTTTACTCTCCTACTAAACTAATGATCCTATTTATTTATTTTAAATTAAGTACGGCCACATATAGTGCTAGACAACCTCAGGGCGGCCAAGAAGTTTAGCGAGAACTATAACATACATTACAAATCAACAGAATAATCCTAATAAATTTTGCTCTACTTGAACTAAAAAAGTAATCTTTCAATGGGATTGCGCTCTAATTTATTATGCTAGAAAACTGGAAGATATTCCCCGAAAAAATAATACCGTAACATGTAGACTCTGCAAGTTTAACAAGTTTTCTTCTTTATCTATTTAGAAGATAAAATATACAGGATATTGCGGAAATGGGTATTCATATTTTAAAAACTGCTTCTAGTCATGGAAATGAAAATTTTTCTTCAATGAAGCTATAGATAATTCTCAAAAAAATATCTCTGAAAGGGGAATAAAGGCGAAAAATATAAAGTTCAACATACCTGGCTGATAGCTGAGCATGTTCAGTTTATACGCAGCATCTGTCAGTGACGGCGGTGGTGGAGTGCCTTCAGTGCGCTCTGAAACATTCACAGTCATTTTATTTGCGTTCCACATTGTAAATAAATAATTTGCACTTACATTAGCATTTATTAATATCCTGTTCAAGGATGGCAAACATAGTCTATTCAAATATTATTTCCACTTAGCGATTCAATAGCGACACAATTGCAAAAAGATCGCGCTACAGTTCTTGCTGCTCTTATACCTTCGCCCAAGTTATCGTCATTATGCATCGTTACTATCGCGACATACAACCACGATGGGGTAATGCGCCTGTTTGTGCCTTCACAGCCTTGTATTTGCGGTAGCTCAGATATCGTCCGAGCTTATTAGTAGCAATGGTGCAGCGATGCTAATTTAATACTGTGCAACTGTATCACTTCACTCGTCCATTGCAAATGCGACAAATGACTCTAAGTGCCCCAATAGAGGACCTACCTTGAACATTTCCTATAATTAATGTAAATAAAGATGATTTCAGTACTACTGTAAAATTCTAAATGAAAATGTTTAAAGTTGTAAAGCAAATTAAACTTTATTTAACATTGTTAACGTTGTTGTTCCAAAAAAAGTTAATTTAAAAATCAATAATCCGACTGCTTAAAAAACAAACTAAAGAGATGTAAGCAGTCGGGTTATTTATTTTTAAATTAACTTTTTTTATTTACAAATTTATAGTTAACATTTTTTTTGTCGAATTTATTTGAAACATATAACTGGTTTGTATTTTTGTAAACGCCTCTTAAAACCCTTCATTATTATACCCCTCAATGGGTTTGGAAGAAAATAAAAATTGAAACCCCCACAATATGGCGCCCAAAATCCGTCATGTCTGTATTTTTTTAACGTCACTTATCTAAGAACACTTGGGCGGTCAAGACGTATCTAACGATGTCTTAATTATAATAAATCTGCCTAGAGGTTTGAAAGTTAAGAGATAATAAAGAATCACACTTCACACTATATATATATCACACTAATATTATAAAGGCGAAAGTTTGTGAGTGTTGTGTGTGTGTTTGTATGTTTGTTACTTCTTCACACTCAAACGGCTGGACGGATCTGGATGAAATTAGGATACTTTTTATCCCGGGCATATTTTCGACTTTCAGGCGGGTGAAACCGCTGGCAGAAGCTAGTATTACACAAATACAAGATACGCGCGAAAACATATGCCTTTCCTTACAGTCGGGCAAAATCACATGTGCTGAAACTAAATTTTTAACACTGTATAGGTAGTGTATGTTTATACTCACGTTGGTTAGTATAAGTTGGTGTGGTGCCGATGAGAGCTGCTTCGAACAGCCACTCGCCGAACAGGTGGAAGATGGAGTTCACTTTCGGACGAAGCGGCGTTAATGGCGGCTTCTCAGATTCACCTACTGACATAAAGTAATAGGGATGATGCCTGAGTAAAAAAAAAAAATAATATTTCTATTTGGGTCGTCAAAAAAACAAATTCTTTGGTGTGTTACATCAAATCAATAAAAATTGATGTTAAAGTATATCAAAGGAAGCTTCTTTTTTTCGAGTCGATGGAAACTCTTCAAATAGTTTGAGCCCAGTAAGTGGCCACGCCAATCGTAGCGTTAGTGGTGTTCCTAAGGGTCTCTAAAGTGCAGGTATAGACACTTGAGGCACTCTAGCGTATGTGTCATATTCTGCACAGGGGCACCGCACTCACATTGTGTATCAAAAGGATCTGTAATACCACTTCGCCAAATAGAGTTTGCAAAGGAGGCTTGTGACCACACTTCTAGGTAACATGAAGATGCGAAAGTTCAAACACTGTATCATCGTAACTTTTTGTTTATGTGATAAAAGACAAAATACGTGTACAATATTTTTGAAGTTCATCTAACGGACAAAATAAATACCACGGATCAATGCTTTCAAGCGTTACTTAACCTTGAAGATCAACTTGTGCAGCTGCATAGCATACTATTTTACCTTGAGATGAGATGGAGTTGGGCGGCGTAGTGGGCGCCACGCTGGGCGGACGACTGCTCGTCAGACCAATGAGCGACGTGCGAGGAGTACCTGCGTATGCGCACAATATTAATATAGAAACGCCTTCTTTATTTATTACCAGGGAGATTATTATAACTTACTCTATCTATATTTAATTTAAATCTCTTGTGCTTAAATGGAGTAATTGACTTTGGCCGTTCTATTTAAATAATAAAGCATAAAGGAAATAAAAAAATCATTTATAATATACTGGATATAGATTCTAACATAAGTTTTAAACTACTGGTTGACCAACTTGAATATTGAAACAAAATGAAATACTACAAGTAAAACGTAATAACAACCCAGATAAAAAAAAATCAAAGTAGGGCACTCAAAAAATAAAGATAGAAATGTGATAAAAGCGATAGAAATCAAACCAAAATAAAACGCATCACACTCAATAAAAGTGCTAGTATGGAACAAGTGCAAGGGAAATCTAATATTTATACAAAACCTATAAGGTAATAGGCACTATAAACCTTTCAACCATACCGTTTAATCTACATTTACGTATGATTTAAATAATCAATTATTTAAAATGCTTATTGTATACATGTTCAGTGCAGGGCGACATGGAAACCGTTTTGTTCAGTATTTCATGAAACTATATTTATATTTGATTTATTTAGTCTAATTTAGTATAACAATAGTCGTGACAAATAACAGCCGGAACCAAAAGCTTAAGTTCTTTTCGAGGCACGGAGGAATCTCGGTATATTCAGAAGATCATCCATCCACGAACCGACACGGGCAAACGTGCTGAAGATCGACTCGTGCTGTTCCCTGTATAATCCTACACTATTAAACGAGCAATATTTGTAATCACGTTCTCGAAAGCGGCTTTTAATAAAATTTGCAATATAGGGGTTTTCGGTGACAAAAAATCGATTTAGCCTAGGTCTCATATCTGGAAAAATTCGTTTTCTTCCTATTTTCGTGCAAAAATCACCCGAGCAGAGCTCGGTTGCCAAGGTACTGATTATGATATCTACAAACAAATCGGTTCCCATATCGTAGTGTGCTCTTACTTCTCTCCGGCAGCTTGTCGCGCGGTCTGGACGCTGACACGCTGAAGGACTTGGCGAGGCGGCGGTGCGCGGGTGGCGTGAGCTCGCCGTCTTCCGGCTCCACGCCCCCCGCGCCACCTGCGCCCACGCCCGCGCCCCCCGCGCCCCCTCCTGCCCACCAACGCTCCGAGCCGCGCCCTGAACCCCACGGTACACTACTTATGGTACACTACAGTGCTTCTGCATGCCTTATTTCTAGTTATAATAGGTGTGAAAACTCATCACAAAATTATATTTAATGAATTTTACTTAGGGTCAAAGCATATTGAGACGAAGTCGAAGTGATACGACGTAGCATATTGACCCCTAACTCCACTATGTAAAGTCGTATCGTAGCGACGCGTCAAATTCTGTAGAACGTGCTTGTATTTTTTTTTTGTGGTGGTCTCGCATTTGACCACTATCTCGCCTGATGCTAAGTGATGATGTGGTCGACGGTGAAACACGCTTGCCTGGAAGTAACCTATTCACTCTTGACTTAAAGACCCCTAGGTTGTAGCTATCAAGAAAAAAAGACTTCGGTAGGGAATTCCACTTCTTAGCTGTACGCACAATGAAAGTATTCGCAAAACACTTTGTGCGCATGAGTGAGATGTCCACCATATACCGATGGCGCATTGCCGTATCTCTTGGAGTCCGATGATGTAAAGGGCTAGGCGGAATCAAATTGCGCAGTTTCATCGCAAATTCCCCGAAATGTAACCAATAAAAAACCGACAGGCTGGCAATTCGGCGTCGATGTTCAAGACTCTGGAGCTTTGAGTCGACCAGCCTATTGGCCCGTCTGTCAATCGAATGAAGTACATCAAGTTGGTATTTGGCAGATCCGTCCCAGAGATGAGAGCAGTACTCCATATACGAACGAACTTGCGCTTTATACAAGCTGAGCAGCTCCTATTCAAGCGTGAAGTACCGTCTCACCTTTGCAAGGATCCCCAACTTTTTTGCAGCCAACTGAGCCTTAGCTTGAATGAATGGACCAAAATTGAGGATCGATGTCAACATAACACCAAGAAGGTCGAGATGGTCCGTTATCGGCACGGTTACAACACGGAAAGATGGAGCCGGGTGGAACTGACTAGATTGCCCCATTCGCAGACTGCCTCCAAAAACAGGTTCAAGCGCTCAACCATGGCGTCCCGAAGAGACCGGATCTGAGGCTCAGTAGGCCGTGCGCTGGATACGTATCTATAACACGTAGCAACAGTGCTGTCGTCTGCATACCCGAAGGTTCCGTGTTTTAACAGGTCATTAATGTGCAGCACGAACAATGTTGCCGAGAACATCGACCCCTGAAGGACTCCGGCGTTAATACCTAACTGACCGGACCAGCAGCCATCTATCCCTCAGGAAGTCTGCATTCCAGTCACACAGATCAATAGGGAGACCAAAGGAAGGAAGCTTACCAATAAGGCTCTCGTGCCAGACCCTGTCAAAAGCCTTCGATATGTCAAGGGAGATAATAAGCGCTTCCCCGTGCCTCTCGATGGCCTCACTCCAAATGTGAATGGCATATGCTAGAAGAGCCCCAGTTGACCGATTTCGGCGGAAGGAAATGTGAAGCCCATTGGGCACTCTCGTCTGGTCGCCGACCAGCATGATCGCGCAAACCGGGATATTTCGACAGTTTGCGGGTCAGTCTTTCGTGTGTGGGTGAAACACTACTTGGGCCCCCAACTACCTGCGGTCGGCCAGCGGCGCACCGAGCATCGGATCTCGCTACCCTCCACGATCAATCTCCCGAAACGCCAATAACAGCGCGAGTCAGGCTGGCCTGCCTGCAGTGGCTGCACTGAGGAAACCCGGGGGAGCCCGGTGGGTGGTAGCAAGCCTTCAGCCAAAGCCTACCACCAGTTAGTGTCACCTGATTTACACCACCCGGGGAATCAAATAGGGTACACTCCTACGGACGTGGGTGACTCAACCCCCTAAAAAAATTGAGCATCTTCCTTTGTATTTGATCAAATGCATTTTGATAGCAATGTGTGCATTACCTGGCAAAGATAGGGGTCAATATGCTATGTACGTACATTTGTAGACCAACGCATAGCTTCGTTTCGACTCTGCCTGAAATTGTTTTGACCCTCAGCTAGAAGTTCAGAAAGTGTTGATGTCAGTTTGGTGATGGGTTTTAACTGCTTGTAAACGAGGGTTCGTTTGATTTCGAAATATGCATCGTAGTAATACTAAAGGCAGAATAGTCCCAAATCTAAAGCATATATGCTTTTATTTACAAATCAACTGATTTGAAATTAGTTGGTTATTATTAAATTGTCATTATACTCTGTATATTTTTAAGAAGATATATACTTGTATTTAGTTTTGGTACCAAGATCAAAACGAAATGGTATCTATACCAAATTCATCTATAGAATGTAGAATCGATTGAGAACTTGACTCCATAGTTGCGTGTTTTTGTATTAAATGATCCCTATTTAGGCTTAAATCAACTCTACCAAAGAATAAGGGCGCAAAGAAGAAATAGTAAATAAATAGTAAATAAATAGTATATAATAAGGAAGCATTCCGTGCGTCTGTATCGCTTCCTCAACACAAGTTTGGGAATTGACAGTACATAACCATAGACATAGAAGAATAACTGAGAGTTTCTTATCCGACCGTGAAGTGAATACGGAAAAGTGTGAGAGAGACAAACAAATCGTGCAGCCAGTCTATTTCAAGAATTCTTAGGTTACATGAGATAAAATGTACAATAAGATATACAATATTATCAATTTAACCTTAGCCTTATTGCGTAATGAATTCGGCAAGGCAAAGGGCAAAGAGTATGAAAAATCGACCAATTACATAGACGGAAATCCACATCGCGTCCTTCATCTCGCATGTAATTGGTCGATTTTTCATACTCTTTGCCCTTTGCCTTGCCGAATTCATAACGCAATAAGGCTGCTGGAGCGAGCCGCTATATCAACACAGAGTTAATTTTTTCATGCAAGTGGGCTGTATTGGTCCAGCTTACAGAGTCACTTTCCGTCAATAAGACCTAAAAAGGCAGATATTGGCCACAAAGGCACTTCGTATTTTTCTGTAGAGTAGTCAATTTTGTGGTATTGCTCAATCCATTCTTCTTTGTCTACGAAAGTCATACTCTGTTTATTTACTACTCCTGCATATAAGGTAAAGATCAAAATGTGTATGTACTTATAATATATTTTTGCTTGACATATTGGTTCATTTTGAATATTAAATTTATGAAAAAGAAATACTTTGTATTTTCAATTTATTTAAATAAACATAAGCATCTTACAAAACATATGTGAATCGAATCTTGGTGATAGGTATAAACTGTGGAATCTTATTGTACTTTAAGAAAATCAAGCCCCACCGAAAGAGAAAAGTACAAAAAAACTGGGCTCACAAATTACCTGTGTTTATAATATTACTTATTTTTATAGTTCATCTAACTAAATTATCTAAAAGCTGATTACTTGAGATATGTGCTCAGTATTTTACATTCTACAGTGCAACCCGGTGCAACCCAAAATAGAATTATCCATTTTCACTAATACTAAGTATCATCTAAATTAATGACTAAATAAAAACGCACTGTCGGTTTATGCGCCGAAAGTTGAAAATCCAACAGATCAATAATACGTATATGTTCGTTTAGATGTTTCTTAGTGTTAGTGAAATCGGGTACATGGTATTCTAGAACGAAGCCTAATTTTTAAATACCAATGTAAAACTTAATAAGAAAGAAATAAGGATTAAATCTGTCTTTGACACTTTAAAAGTATTTTCAACAAAAACAAACACTTCAATTGAAAACCAACACAGTATTAGTTAGTTTTTTAGCCCAAAAATAATTCTTGAGTAAACCCTGTCTAATATACTACTGAACAATAAAGTTTTATTGATGACTAGTATATTAGACAGAGTTCATATGCATATTTTATGATGTAATGCTTCCCAAATAAAGTTCAGAGTACATTACTTCTGCTTAAGCGATACTCTTCCTGTGACAGCTAAGCGAAGTCTACAGATTGTAACGAAAAAGTCCGATCATAGTCGAGCGAGGAAGTCATCGATCATTCTCAAAAAAAGAAAATATATTCCATACAAGTTTTGGTCGACAACTTTGTATGGAAAATCCATATTTTTTATGACTTCCTTGGATAAAGTTGTTCATATACATGAGCAGAATCAGTATTTAAAATATTATCACATCTTGCCGTTACACCCTGTATATTAGTAGAATGAAATTACAAAGCTTGAGTTAATATTTCTAAGCTGGAGCCAGACAAGCATAACCCGACACAATTTGCGTAACTTAAAATGAGTCGACGGTTTTTAACAAACGTTTCGACTCATTTTACATCGAATTAGTTACCAATTGCAATATTTTATGACAGTCACCTATACCGGTCGGGGTGCAGACTAAGGGCCGGTTTCTGAATTAGGTAATTTGATTTAAGGTGACCTACTTCAACACCAAAAGAACAATGGCGAAATCATAGATGACTTAAATTTGAGCGCCTGAAAGTGAGTTATATAGGAAAGAAATTCCATTAATTGTCTACATTTTTTCCAAGTATTAAATTAACTGACATTAACAATATAAGCGGGATATTTACCATGTTTATTGTTTGTTGAGAGTTTCCGATATTTCAGTGCTGTTGCAAGCACCATGATCACGGATAAACATGGTAAATACATGGTAAACAGTAAACATGGTAAATATCCCGCTTATAATGTAAATGTTAGTGTTAGTGACCATGACAGTTTAAAAACTTAAAATTAACTGATTCAGCACGGATAAAAAAAAACATTATAAAAGCAAGTTATTTGATTTTTTCGTTAACTTTCGTTAGCTTAGTGTTGCCTCTTATCACTTAAAGGAAAAACTAATGCGATATTGTCCTTTTGCTGCCACAAAATTGAATTATATTACCTATTAAACAAATTATTAAAAGTTACCCAGACATAACCTACAAAAGTTCATGACTAAATATCTATTATTTACTTAGACCCCGCATTATACCACATATTTTTCAATTAATGTCATAGAAAATGAATTACAGCTAAAATAATGTATGGGGTTCTGCCATTGACCTTTTACAGGTGTACAAACTAAGATAGAGTTTGACAAGTATTCAATTTTAAATTTTTAATGTAGATATCGGAGGTAAAAACGAGCGAAATTTCTTTAGCGCTCACTTGGTCTGTACTGCGCCATCACAGGAAGAGAATCACCATTTACATTCTATCAAGCTGTGCAGTATATCTACTGAAGCCCCCAAACCCACAGCAACTGAGATGATAAGCAGTACATACCGAGGAAGGCGTCGACATGTGCCGCGATGCCCTTCATCGCCTTGTGGAAGATGGACGGCAGGCCTTGCAGGCACGGGTGCTGGCTCGGGTCGCGACTGCCTTCGTCTTGCGTTATTGAGTACTGTGAAAAATAAGGAATAATAATAACATTTATCATCAACATCATCTTCCAGTCCTTATTCTATGCTTCATGACGTCGGCGCGACACGTTTTTTTCTTCCCTCTGTGAACCGCCACGCTATTATTTACTCCTTTTTCAAAATCCATCATAGCAAACAAAACATAGCGCCTGTTATACCGTCTACATACATCGCTACCCTCCGGTTTCTCAAAAATCGATTATCGGGCTTTTAACGTAATCGACGACTAATCACTGGTTATCTGCTGTGATTGGCTGTTGAAAATTCATTCAACCAATCGCAGCAGATAATGCGTGCTTGACAATTTGTCACATTAATTTTGTGTTAATTTAGCATCGTGAAACCGGGCCTACGTAACGTAGGCGAGCCAAAGAGGGTTGTATTAATGTTCACTTCTTCGGATTCTTTTTCTATTATGTTAAATGTCATTCTGCGTTTAAACTGTAGGAAACGAAATTCCGACAGTTAATCAACACATATTTTTACCGACTTCAAAAAAAAGAAGGTTACCAATTCGACACGTATTTATGCAAAATAGTTGCCATTGCACAATATTCAAATATGTTACTCTGTATAAGCTTCTAAAAACGTGTGCCAAATTTCATAATGTTTGTATGTATGTATGTTTCTCCACGCATATCTCCGAAACTAGTAATCGGATCGTGATCATTCCTTTTTTATTGGATTAAATAATCGATTCAGCACTTTTCAAGATATGGATACAACCGAAGTCCTCATCGACACCAGCACGAATGTGTAAATTAAGTTATTACGGGTACTTTTATGAATCCTTAGGTACGAGGTGCATTCAATAAGTACCTAGCCTCATCGCCAGAGGGCGCTGTAGTTTCAAAAGAGTTTTACCACAGTGTAGCATATTCTTTTTTAATTCTTTTTTCAAATTTTCATTCCAATCCCTTCATTTGTTTTAATTTGACAACTTATGGAAGCGAACGTGTCGATCGGTTTTGGAAAAAGAGCAATATCGTTCGGTGATTCGATTCCTATTTTTGGAAGGGAAAACGCGCATCGAAATCAAAGAGCGCTTGGATGCTGTGTACGGTGACTCTTCTCCATCGATGGCCACCGTCAAGAATTGGTTCAACGAGTTTGCACGTGGCCGTACGTCGGTTTTTGATGAACCACGTCCAGGTGCACCGAAAACAGCTGCTACGGAGGAAAACATTAAAAAAATCCATGATTTCGTATTGGCAGATCGCCGATTGAAGGTTCGGGAGCTAGCTGAGACTGTAGGCATTTCAGAAGGAACAGTGCATCATATTCTTCACGAGGAACTCGGCATGAGAAAGCTGTCGGCGCGATGGGTGCCGCGTTTACTCACACCAGAAAACAAGCGCAACCGTGAGACCACATCGGAGACGTGTTTGGCGCTGTTTAAGCGGAATCCAGCAGAGTTTTTGCGTCGTTTTGTTACCGTCGATGAAACCTGGATCCACTGGTACACACCAGAGACCAAGGAGCAATCAAAACAATGGATCCAGACCGGGGAACGTGCTCCAAAGAAGGCGAAAACTCTAAAATCGGCCGGAAAAGTTATGGCCACCGTTTTCTGGGATTCACAAGGTGTGATCTACATCGATTACCTCGAGAAGGGTAAAACAATTACAGGGCTTTACTATGCCGATTTATTGGGCCGATTCGACGCCGAATTAAAGAAAAATCGACCCCATCTGGCGAAGAAAAAAGTGCTGTTTCACCACGACAACGCACCGGTTCACACGTCTGCCGCTGCCATGGCCAAATTGGTCGAATTACGCTACGAATTGCTGCCCCATCCACCGTATTCTCCAGATTTGGCCCCTTGTGACTTCTTTCTGTTTCCTAATCTGAAAAAATCACTCGCCGGGAACAGATATGGATCGAATGAGGAGGTCATCGCCGCCACGGAGGCCTATTTTGCAGAGTTTGACAAAAAATATTTTTCCGACGGGTTAAAAAAGTCGCTGGGCTAAGTGTATCGAACTAAAAGGAGACTATGTTGAAAAATAAATTGCCACTTTTCCAAAATTTTCGTTTACTTTTTGTAGGCTAAGTATTTATTGAATGACCCTCGTACCTTACTGTAGACTTTGCTCACTTTTTAGTGATAGGGTACTAAAACTAAAAAGAGAAAAATAAAAACTTTTTCACAAAAAATAAACCGACTTTTAAAGCAATACACTAAAAAGTGCAAAAATAACTTTCGTTTTTTTTTTAACAATATTTGTTGGAGAGCGAATAAATCTAAAAAACATTTGAAAATGACAGGGATTGTGTTTGGTGTGCTATGCTATAAGGGTAAAGAATGTGGATGTTATTCATGTATGTGTTGTTTGTTTTACAAAAGTGTATGTGTTGTTTGATTTACATCCATTTTCAATCTCTATAGGATTTGGTCTTTACCGTCGACCACACAGCCCCTAGACGCCTAATAACAGGCGAGCGATGTCTCGTCAGCACATATAACTTAAAGATCTTATACCTGTCGCCACTCGACAATTTCAAATTAGTAGCGACCACTTCTGCGAACCGTAAATATTTCCGCGTCTGGCAATTACAAATTGGCAAAATAAATATTATAATGCCCCCTTGTACAATAAGTTGGTGTGGTAACAACAGCCAGAACTCGAATTTCACGAAAAATGCCAAAATATTTCATCGGCAATTTAATAGTTACACAATCATATTTATTTTCTGATATTATTTATCGGAGTTCATTTTATTCTGGTCATATTTGTAGGTGAAAACTGCAACAGCACAATTTTTTTCGCGCTCGTTGATGTCTTGGTGTTTCGTCTCTTTCTTTTTAAAGTATTTTTTCTCCATCTCTTTTCCTCTATAATTTGGTAAACATGACTAGTGATGCACCATATTTTACGACCAAATCTGTTATCGATTAAAATAGAAACCTTCATACTATTTCTACAATAAAAAACATTTTTACAAAAAAATACTACCGACTTCCAAATAAAAAAACCACAAAGTGAAAAATAACTTTATTTTTGGAAGTCAGTGTCCATTAAGCAAAAAAAATGGTACCTACGAAAGACACCGACTTTAACGTTTTTATTTTTCCCTTTTTGTTGTACCTACCTAATAGGCAAGTTGTTTAGTAAGTTACCTTAACGCCAGAATAGATTAGCCGAATAAAGGGTGAAATGAGAGATCTGCGTACCCCTCAAGAGCGTACTGGCGTGATGTTATGTTATGAAATTGTATAAACAATAAATAGACATGCGATTGCAGCAATCTCGAGAGATTTCCCGTTATTTATTGAAGAGTTCTGTTGTATATCTTCGAAGTTCTTCATCAAATCTTCACCAAATAAAAAAATGGGACCAATTTCGAAACATACTCTTTCATACAAAAAAAGAATTTTCCAAATCGCACAATTGACGGAGATATCGGTGAACATATATATAAAAAAAAAACATACAAGAAGTCGAACATAGAACCTCCTCGTCGAACATAGACATTAAATTAAATAGTTTATTAATTGTGAAACGAATATTGATTTTAGGTTCCCACAAGATGCCGAATTAAAAAACAAGTGGATTATTGAAAACCAAGCGAAATAACTGGTTCCTATCAAAATATACTGCAATATGTTCACGGCATTTTACTGAAGAAGAAGAAGTTTTTAATTCTCTCAGAAAATTTCCCTCTTACGGGGAGAAGGCCTCTGTTCCAGCAGAAAGGCCGACTACTGTATTGTATAGATAATTATTTGGCTTTTTGAAATAAGGGTTTTTGATTACTTTGTTTTATTAATATTTAATATTACGAACCAACCGCCGAAATAAGTATGTTATCTTTAGAATTTTGATGTTTAGTTTTTTAGTTTTTGCATTTTATGTTATTACTGTATAATTATTAATAAAGTAGCTAACTTTATTATTTATTCATTTATTTTCAGCCTATTCTGTCCCACTGCAAGGCCTCCCATTCTTCCTTATTAACTTAATTAAAAAAAAAAAATTAAGTACAATAACTATTTAAAAAATATCGATACCTTCGTGGTTTTATTTAAACCCGTCCCATCCTTAGTTCGGCGAAATGACCTTGGCAAAGGACCTATCAGAGCGCAGTAACCCATTCCTCATACCTCAGCGAGTTGACAGAATTGTTTTGATGTATTAGATCAAGCATTAGGCGTCTTCTAGTGGCTGTATGGTCAATGGTCACCTATGAAATTATCGTTTTATGAAACGGTACTTGAAATTTTATCATCCTTTTTTTATAAAATAGTTATTAATTTGATTCTTTGAGTTTTTGTTTTGTTCGGCATATAATTAGATATTTAATTTTAGTGGTGTTACCTGCAAGAAGTCGGGCGTCTGACTGATAACGTGAGGGCGGCACAGGTCCACAGGGTTGCCGATGGTGTGCAGCATGCGGTACCAGCTCTGCATCACCGCCTCCGCGCTCATGTCCGCCGGGATCAGGTTGGCGTCTTCTTCACCTGGGGAAGTCAATAAAACATGTATCATTTTACACTGCAGGTCTAAATTTGCTTCTCATATTGAAAGAGGATAGAGATTGGAGTTAGTTGCAATCAAGAGAAATCATTTATTATTAAATTTTTTATTTAGTTTACCTGTCCCGGTTTCTATGTGTATTTGTTTGGCTTAAAGATCGTTGAGAGAGAAAAAATTACCCAGAACGCGTTGTGGCTTCTTTAAAACGGCCACTTCTTAAACGGCTTTGACCCCATATTCGTTAAAAAAAACCCCAAAAACCGTGATAATGACACCCATAACGTAAAGTTGTCAAATATTCAATGGCGCCATCTTGGATTTAGTTTTGACCCATATATGTTATTAGCGACCCCAAAAACCATAAAAATAACACCCATGACGAAATGTTAACTACCACAGTGTGTTACTTACTGATGGGCATGACTGGGAACAGCGGCCCGTACATGTGCTTGAGCAGGCGCGCGGTGAGCGCCAGCGACGCGCGCGTCCACTGCTCCGTCAGCGGCGCGCGGTGCCGCCAGCGCACGCAGCACTCGCGCAGTGTGCGCCACAGGGGCGGCACGGGGAAACACCTAAGGACCATCACGTACACATTTGCAGTCTTTTCATTAAAAAAAAACATCTAAACAGAGGACCTTTCAAGCAACTGATTAGCAAAAATTCTTGATACAGGATGTATAAGCAATAACGCAAACGCTGAAAGGCTCTTCTATTGCCCTATTTTTAGGTTGTTGCATTGTATGTTTTACCTGTGACACGCCAGTATCCACACCTCGAACAGCACACACAGCACCCTCTCGCAGAGCTGCTCGGCGGCGGAGTGATGCGGCGCGGGCGGCGACAGCAGCGCTGACGCGGCCGCCAGCAGCAGCAGCAGCAGCGAGCGCCACTCCCGCGCCCCCAGGGCTCCGCCGTCTGCGAGCGCGCGGGACAGGCGGAGGACTCGGTGGCAGAGGACAGCCTGCTTGCTGATCAGGTCGCCACCTAAGCCGAGGGACGGTTCGTTACAGTAGTTATCAGACGTCTTTCAGGACGTCACTACTGGATGTAATTCTCCCCCAAGCGCGAGATAGGCGTAGTAAAATATGATTCGTATGATTTGCAATATCCAATATAATTAATTATTGTTACATTAAATGATTACAAACAATAAATTGAGCTGAACGCACTGCATGCACTGGTTGTTGCCGTACTTCATCTTTAAAAAGTCAATCATCAACAAACAAGACAGGTAAAAGTGCCACTGCTGGAAATAAACATTCTTCCTGTTACTCCTGCTGCATCTAAAGGTGCTCCCACACAGCTGTTATATAACATTGTGTAGCACGATAACATTTTATAACAGTGTGTAACATTTTGTATTTTTTATGTAAAAAGTTAGACAACAAATGTAATGCAACATTCTCTTACGTTATATAACTGCTGTGTGGGAGCACCTTAAATCAATTCCCGAACACATTTTTTTTGTAAAAACTTTTCTGGTAACTTACCCAGTTCCATTTGGTATATGAATGCGAGAGCTTGTAAAATAAATACAATATTTATTGTCTTTTACTTCGAAAACGTCAAAACCCTTGAAATAGAATTGATTCTTCTTATATAGGTAGATGTTTTCATTTACTAACAGCAGATCCCTCAGAATTCAAGCAAGTCAGTTATACGGAGAGCATAGTTCTTATATATCCATTTCCACTAAGACTTGATGAGACCTACATTATTGCCTAAATTTAAATAAAAGCGCCCTTTTGAGTTTCCAACGGTCAGTTTGGCGCCGAGGATTATAGGCGCATATTTAGGCATTAATTTAGGCGTCGCATAATATTAATGAAAACGGGCAATAGCCCGTCAGTCATTTTAAATAAATAGTGGTTAGCAAAATACAACAAGTAATCGTCACAATATGCGTGTTCGCGGACATGCATGACTCTCCATTGCTGCGCCACTGGATAAAGTTGGCACACTGCAAGTGCACAGTGAGTAGTGGACAGTTCCTCCTTGTCGAAATTAATGTGCGTAGTTTTCGTTTAATTGTTATGTGTCCCAGTCGAAATCGATATTAAAATCGCAAATCTTGATGAAGTTCTGGATTTTTAGTATGCTGTAAGGACCAGTTAAAACTACCCATCTTAATTCAAATTTGCACATGGTGGTAGGTGCGGAATGCATGAAAATCCTGGAAACCTCCAAAAGACCATTGCTTGGTCGCTATAAGGTTTATAGAGCCGAGGTTAGGCTTAATTTTTTGCAAATGTAATGAAATTTAAAAAAGCATCGAGCATTGTTTTTCGGAAAACTCATAGTTTATGCCTTTTACAGCAAAAAGTAAAACAAATCTCAAAATTTGGCAGATTTTCGCGTGGTGCGCATTAAGCTCACGTTTTTCGAAGATGCAAATTTGTATTAACACTACCCTAACTGGCCCAGTAGTATGAGCCAGTTACATCAAGCTACATCAACCTTTGCGATTTTGGCCTTGTTTAGGGTCGATTAAACTGGACTATATACTATATATTGCTTTTAAAGTCTATAGTAAACGGCAATTATTATTATTAAAGAAATCTATGTAAAGTTAAACTCACTCTCATTAGGCCTGGGTACGAACAAATTATGCAGGTGTCTGAGTATCTTCCTGGCGTACTTGTGGGGGGCGGCAGCGACAGGGGGCGGCAGCGAGGGGGGTGGTGGCATGGCGGGCGGCGCGGGGGGCAGCAGAGGGGCCAGCCACGCGCAGCACACGCGCACGCAGTCCCGCAGCGCCTCGTGTTCCACCAGCGGGAGGGAGAGACCGAAGCGTATCACTTCTAGTACCCATTCCACCTGGACATGACATTCAAATTAACAACAAGTCTACAATACAACTTAACTAACAATCTCAGACACCCACTTCTTATTCATCGTTTCGCTGCCACGAAGGTCACTTCCATCCCCTAAACATCCGGCGTTTATCGAGGGGAATCTTCATGAATGTCCCCCGCCCTGGAGTGGGCGAAGGGGTCTGTCAGACTCTAACTGATTAAAACCACATGGTATTCTTCAACTACCTTTGACTGAGGCGCTGGAGTGCATTCGCATTTCGTCACGCTCCCCCGGCCAGGTATTGGTCCACATGAATTCACGTAGATCCCGTCACTTAACCCTCTAGCATCATTACAGGTGTTTAACAGCTCAGAGATTTAATGAACAACGCTGTTGTTGTTTTTGTGAACATGCAAGCTGATTGATGGCTCATAAGCAATAGGTGAGCAAGAAACCAAAATGTACTTGCAAAATCTTTGCAGCATTAGACCTAGTGTATGCACATACCTCAGAATCAGTAGTCAGAGGACTGGGCTCATGCGAGGCCAGCTGCTTGACCACGGCCAGAACCACGTCCCGCCCGCCCACCGCACCCAGCACGCCGCGCCCTCCGCCCTCCAGGGGCAGAGAACTCCATTCGGAATACATGCCGCCGCTATCTTTGCTCTGACAAATTAAGTGATAGGTTAGCAAGATATATTTTGGTAGTAGCTCATGGCTTATGATCTATGTACTTGTTTCAGGAGAAAAAGTAGTCTTTGGCACTCAGCAACAGAGTATATTTCTTTACTAAATTTCTGCTTTCTCTTTTTCTTCTTATCCTGATCTAATGATCAGGACTTCTGGAAATAACCTCTTACAAACAAAGATACAATTTCATTTGTTTAATATTAGTTTAGATAGCTTATGCCTACGCCTGCATCTTGTAAGTAGAAAGTCATTCCAGAGGAACATACTTCCTGGACAAAAAGTATCCTATGAATGTATATGCTGTATTACTGTAAAGTTTCATCAAAAACTGTTCAGGTTTTGGGTGAAAGAGTAACACACAACCATCCATCCATACTCACCAACTTTCACATTTATAATATTAGTAGGATTTAGAAGTTTCATGACCTTACCATGCTGGCAATATTATCTTTCCTTCACCCTTGGTTTGCCTAAGGCATTATAAGGGCCGATTTCACCAATGACACTAATAGCGATTAGTTCAACTAAACTCGGTTTAAGCAAATACAGCGTTCTGATCGGTTGAGACCACTGAGGAACTACTAATCACAATGCTGCATTTGCATAAACTGAGTTTAGTTGAGTTGAGCGATCAGTTTCACTAGTGAAATCGGCCCTAAGTTTGCCTATTAATGCCTAGGTCATCAACATCTGCCTAGCCTTTTCCCAACTGTATTAAGGTTGGCTTCTAACCTAAATCAAATCCATCTAAGTACCAGTACTTTACATATAGCAACCATTCAGTCTGAACAGGCAGGATTTTGATTTGCATGAAAATAAAATACTTATAGAATTATGTACAAGTGACTAAATTGCAAGTTTTCGAGATTGCACAATTTGAATACTCTTAGACTGTAACTGTAAGGCTTTAACATCGCTCTTATAACTGTGCCTGAAGTTAACAAGACTAGACACAAATTTTATTTTAGGTAACAATTAATTTGCATTCTTTATCGCTCTTAATATTTAGACAATTCACTTTTCTTATTGATCTACTGTTACAATATTTTTACAAACTAAATTATATTTTATTAACAAACTTAGTGCATGCATTGAGTAGGTTTCATATTTGTATAAAGTACAATGATACTGAGGCGGAACCCTAGCTGGAAACACTATAATTTCCTGATTAATAGAAGAGCAGACTAATAGTTTTTGAATAACAATGATTGTTTTGTAGAAGTAGAATATGCATAATGCAAACTTTGTGGAATAGGGCCAGACAATGAGCTTATTAATCGAGTATTAATAAACTGTCAGGAGGGTGTAAAATAACTTTTTAGAGAAAATTTATGGATACAAACTTACCTGGTTGTTGACTCTATTGAAGATGGTCACATTCATAAATAACAATTAACGGTACCCTTTATAACGGGTCACTAATTTCCACCAAAAGAAAATCACAACAGCATTATAGTTAGAAGATACTATTTGAATTCAATCAATAGGATAATAATTCTATTTTATTCAATATATAATCAGAAATCTCTAAATATTTTCCTCAGATTTAAAACAACTTCGTCAAAACACAATTTTGTGAGACCAAAATATAAAATATCAATGCGTGAGAGAGAGAAAGATACACACAAGAACGCGAGGCGTATTTTGCACGATACGTCATCTGTCACTGTCACTGTTAGTATTTCGTCCAAAAATATTTTTTTTTTCACGAAACTACACCAACTTTATATCACAATATCCACTAGGAATCAATTTGCAAATAATATTAACAGCCGCTGAACTACACTCGAAAAAATCCCGCCAAAAACTCTCGTTCAGAAATAGCTAAATAAAAATAAAGTTAAAAAAAAAATCCTTTCTACGAAAAAACCCGAGACGGCTTAAGAAGCGAACTAAAAAGACGTAAACAAGAGGAAAATCATGCTGTGCAATCGGGGGATACATATTCGCGAGCTGGCTGACCAAAACCAGATGTATCCTCCGACTGCACAGCATGATTTTCTTCTTACTGTAACTTTTAACTTTTTATTACCTGATTGCCGAAGGAGGGTAATGTGTTTTTGAAAACATTTTTATTTGTAACTATTTAGTTAACATTTTTTTTTTAATTAGGTATATTTAAACATGTATGTGATATCTAATTTTAGAAATCACCTCTTAAAACTCTTTATTTTGATACTCCATACGAAGATATTGGAAGATAAAAAAATTGGGCCGCCCATTATCGCACCCAAAATCCACAATTTTTTTATTTTCCAATTTTTATGTAGCCAGTGACACTCGCAAGGTTAATTCAAATCAACTATCATAAGAATCATCAAAATCGACCAACGCATTTGATCTCTAGAACGCTAGCCGCCACATAGGAACAAACATAAAAAATTACTACCCTGCAAGATAAAATTAGTAACCAAAATTTTAAACTAGTACTCCAGTAGCTTACGAGATATACCATGTCGTTGGTGAGGTGGCGGTAGTCTCGGTGTTAAATTTTCATTTCAAAATTGACCAATTAAAAACTTGTGATTTCTTCCCAAATTGATACAAAAAATACTAATCCTGAAGAAGTTATAGCGACCAAAAATCAAAAATTCAGATTCTTAAGTGTTGTATTTTGAGAAAAATAGCTTTCATTACTTTCATACTAAATATGCGCGTATAACTCGACCAAATTAAGTTGTCAATGGTATTGAGCTGTTTAGAAGGACACTCGTTCACATATTTTTTTAGCCATAATATTATTTGGCATAATATTTTCGCGTAACTTTTAATGCCATAACAATACTGTGGCATAATGATACTGGCCTAGTGCTAAGGTTAGCATAAATGTCATTTTGTTCAATTTATTTTGGCATAATTTGGAGTTGCATATATATTTAAGGGATTATTTATTCGTCATAATAATTTTATGGGTACGTCCGTACATATTTGAACGTCAAAAATTAAAATACTTACGGGTAAAATGTCAATGTTCAAAACATCGAAAATTTGATTATCAATCGTATCGAAATATGAAAAATAACTAAATTTAAATTGTCTAAGATCGAAATGCCGAGTGATTTAAATATCGAATGGTTAAAAATTTCGATACTCAATAAACCTAAGTTCATAATGTCAACATTTAATACACTTAAGCTTATTATATTTATGTTAAAGATACAAATCAAACTCATTAAATAGTAAATAAATTAAAATTTGTCGAATCTGTCCCAAAACCGAATTGGGGCAACCCGACTGCACGTAGTCTTTTGGCTACTACCCCTAATGTTTATAAAAAAAACCGGAGGCGCGAAGGGAGGGCAGCTCGCGCTATAACAAAGCATAGGCACACGTGCGAACCGTAGTGGCTGAGGCTGGTTGCCGGAGGCGACCAGCACGCCGAAGCGGAGGCGATCTTACGTTTATGCAAGGGCGACAGGGTTGCAGTTCCCGCAGCGCCGGGAAGTTGCAGAAGCAATTTTAAAGTATCAGAAGCAATTTAAAAGTGTTTTAATATTGATATTTAGGACATTCGATACTCTGTACTTCGATATTTTTTTTATCAATTTAGAAAATATGTATTTGATATAAGGACTCAATTGAATAAGTTTAAAGTGCAGCAGGGGTGGCCCGTGGACCACCCTTGAGCCGCGAATATGTTTGTTTTACTCCAAAAGAAAATGTATAAATCGGTCCGCTGGTGATCCGTGTTGCTCTATGCATAATCCTTTATAAAATTATGCATTATTATTATAATATGGCAATATATATAATAGTATTTATGGCAATATACATTATAGAAAATATTTATGCCTAATAAAATAATAATACGCGTAATGATCACTAAGCCAATGTAAATTAAGGGAATACATTTTATGCTTATCATTAGTAAACCAAAGAAATAAATAAGGAATATCTATCGCTCTTTAGTGATATTCATATAACAACACAGAAGGTACTTACACAACAAGTTAATAATTATTCGAGTACCTACCTACCTATATCATTAACAAAGTTATTACAGGCCATGGCATATGTGGTTACATGGCATGACATACTAAGAATGAAAATAACCTATCGTTACCCATGAATAACGGGTTATTTTCATTCTTATTATGTACCTAGGTACACAGTTTGTATAAAGATTATAGATGGTGATACTGTTGTTATTACTATTTCGACATGCATAAACCAATCCAATCCAATCTAATCCATTATTAACTTATATTGTAAGCAGGTAGGTACCTTCTGTGTTATTATATTATGAATATCATTATTTACTCATTTACAGTTGCTGCAAGCCTCTGTACCTGCGTTTTCAAAACCTAATTTACTGCAGTAATAATATGTTACTTATAAAGAAAGTATACAAGGATCACCTAAGTAATAGGTTTGTATTTTTTCAGTACCTAAAGTCGATTGTATAAAATATTCAATACAGAAAAATAATTATTCGAGCTCCTGCCTACCTACCTACGTCATTAACAAAGGTATCACAGGCCATGGATACCAATAGGTTATTTTCTTTCTAAATATGTACCTAAACTGTGTGCCTAGTTTGTATAAAAATTATAGATATTGAACTGTTGTTATTCCTATTCTGACCAGTATAAAATAGTAATCTTTGATTCTGACATCCCTAAATGTCTTTAAACGACTTTACATCTTTTAAATAGCTCAATACCATTGAAAACTTAATTTGGTCGAGTTATATGCGGAGATTTACTACGAAAAAGTAATTAAAATTAATTTCTCTTAAAATACAATACTGAATCTGATTTTTTTGTTGCTATAACTTCTTTAGGAGTAGTAATTTTTGTATCAATTTCGGAAAAAATCATGAGCGTTACCCCAGCCAGAAAATGTCGAAAATCGTCATCTTAGTGCAATGGATAATTAGATATACTTCTGTAATTGGTAAGCAGAATATTTAATTTTGTAAGCTGATAGTTATTTGATAAAAATAGTTCCAGCTGGGGTAACGTTACTGCAGCCAGATCTTTTCTAACAAGTATGTTGGAATAAATGTTATTTAATTAATTAGATATCAATTTTAAATAAATATTACATCCTATTATCTATTGCACTTTAATGACGATTTTTGACATTTTCTGGCTGGGGTAACGCACACGAAGAAATCAAAGAGTTCTTAATTGGGGAAATCTTGAAATGAAAATTTAACACCGTGACTACCGCCACCCCACCAATGGCTTGTATATCTCGTGAACTACTGGAGTACCAGTTTTGAATATTGAGTACTAATTTTATCTTGCAGGGTATCTAGTAATTTTCTATGTAGGTTTGAGGAAAACGACAAGCTCCTCAAACTAGAAATCAACATTCAAAGTCGTGGTCATGCTGAACGAGCGCGCGAAACTTATCATCGTTGATTTATCGGTAAATGCAATTGTTTCAGTTCTGTTTTTTTTACGAAATTAATCGCATATGATGGTAATAATTATTTGTATACTTAAAATAACTGTAGCATTAGTACTTTTTCGGCGCTCATGGTGGTCCCGCTGAAAGAAACGTGATTACCGCCGGACCACCTCCAAAGTCGATTTTCTCGAAAACTACCTATACTTCATAAAATATAGCTTGATCTCTGCGACCTATGTCAAACTGACGTATACGTTATTGTTAGCCTGTCAAGCGCTATTGTTACTGTATTGATACTGACAGCTGTCGCAGAGATCAAGCTAACTTTTATGAAGGTACCAATTTTTTTGTCAGTGTACTAATTGGTACCAATTGAGTAGTAATTATTTACCAAATATGGAAGCGATTGGCGTTGCGGGTCCGGCGATAGTCAGAAACATTTTTTTATTCATATGTCCTCGTTTGTATAATAATTAAATATATTGAATTGTTGATAACACTATTCCTACAGCCATAAATTTATATGCACGACTGTACATCTCCTAAACAGCTTAATACCATTGACAACTTATTTAGGTCGGGTTATACGCGGCGATTTAGTATGGAAAATTAATAAAAGCGAATTTCTCTTAAAATACAACACTTAGGAATTGAGTTTTGGTCACTCTAACTACTTTAGGAGTACATTTTTTTTATAAATTTGGGAAGAAACCAGAGTTTATAATTAGGGAAATCTTATAAAGTTTTACACGGTAACTACCGCCGCCCCACCAATGTCATGGTACGAGGTGCATTCAATAAGTACCTAGCCTCATCGCTAGAGGGCGCTGTAGTTTCAAAAGAGTTTTACCACTGTGTAGCACATTCTTTTTTAATTCTTTTTTCAAATTTTCATTCCAATCCCTTCATTTGTTTTAATTTGACAACTTATGGAAGCGAACGTGTCGATCGGCTTTACAAAAATGGAAAAAGAGCAATATCGTTCGGTGATTCGATTCCTATTTTTGGAAGGGAAAACGCGCATCGAAATCAAAGAGCGCTTGGATGCTGTGTACGGTGACTCTTCTCCATCGATGGCCACCGTCAAGAATTGGTTCAACGAGTTTGCACGTGGCCGTACGTCGGTTTTTGATAAACCACGTCCAGGTGCACCGAAAACAGCTGCTACGGAGGAAAACATTTAAAAAATCCATGATTTCGTATTGGCAGATCGCCGATTGAAGGTTCGGGAGCTAGCTGAGACTGTAGGCATTTCAGAAGGATCAAGGAACAGTGCATCATATTCTTCACGAGGAACTCGGCATGAGAAAGCTGTCGCCGCGATGGGTGCCGCGTTTACACACACCAGAAAACAAGCGCAACCGTGAGACCACATCGGAGACGTGTTTGGCGCTGTTTAAGCGGAATCCAGCGGAAAAAGTGCTGTTTCACCATGACAACGCACCGGTTCACACGTCTGCCGCTGCCATGGCCAAGCCAAATTGGTCGAATTACGCTACGAATTGCTGCCCCATCCACCGTATTCTCCAGATTTGGCCCCTTGTGACTTCTTTCTGTTTCCTAATCTGAAAAAATCACTCGCCGGGAACAGATATGGATCGAATGAGGAGGTCATCGCCGCCACGGAGGCCTATTTTGCAGAGTTTGACAAAAATTATTTTTCCGACGGGTTAAAAAAGTTGGAGCATCGCTGGGCTAAGTGTATCGAACTAAAAGGAGACTATGTTGAAAAATAAATTGCCACTTTTCCAAAATTTTCGTTTACTTTTTGTAGGCTAAGTATTTATTGAATGACCCTCGTATATCTCGTAAACTACTGGAGTACTTATGTTGAATTTTGGGTACTAATTTCCTGAATAGGTTTGAGGAAAGCGACAAGCTCCTCAAACTTGTAATCAAAATTTAAAGTCGTGATCCTAGTGAACGCGAAATCAGCCTAGTACAAATACAGTTGTATCATCGTTGATTTCGCGGTAAATAAAAATGTTCAGTTCTGTTTTTTTTTTTTACGAAAAGAATCACTTTTATTTGTATGATTAAAATAGCTATAGAATGACCCTTTTGTCGGCTCTCATACGTGGTCCTGCTGAACGGAGCGTGACCACCTTCAAAGTCGATTTCCTCGAAAACTACTAAGGTAACCAAAAAAGTCATTAGTACCAATTTTTTAGTACTTTTATTTACCTACCAAATATGGTAGCGATTAGCGTTGGTGGTCAGGCTGTATTCACTGACATAAAAATATGACCAAGGTCCTAAACTGAGGGTTTAGCAGCAGTAACAAATAAATACATATCAAATTGTTTTAAGATTTTTTATTTAAATATAATCTAAAATTATAACACTGAATACCATAACCATAATTAATATAAAAAAACTCAGTCACGATTGTTACATCAACATGTTTCACAAATTAGTTATTACTTAGTAGGTAATACAAAAATTATGGCCATGCATACTGGACCACATTATTGTCTGCCTTCACACTATTATAATATGGCCTAAAGTACATAAATGTCCAGTGTCAGTCCAGTATAGGCTTTTCTAGCCATAACTTTTACTCTCAAGCCTTAAACAATAATAGAAATAAAAATCGAATATCATCCGTCTCATCACACTATACAGAAGAGCAATTACAGTTAGCAACACAATAAAAAATAACTTATTACAATTTTTATTTCTGTTTACATTCACAAGATAAGACCTTCAATAATTATTAGAAGATTTTGGGTCTGATGCTTTTCTGCCCCAACAGAACATTTTTTTTTTTTATTTGATATTTAGGCAACTATGGGCAGCTGCCCTACTAAAGGTTAAAGGTCTACTGCTTAATTGAGACAGCTACCTGAATTACTTGCATGTTCTGGAGGGGAGTAGTCGTGTGATGAAAGAGCTCAGTCATTCACATGCTGACTGGGGTCACCACTCTTTCCACATCTCCGGCACTGTCTTAGTTATACAATATGCCTATAGTTTTTATTTCAAAAATCAACAAGTTAGTACTGCTTGTTTACATATTTTAAATATTTTTTGTCCAAGAAAAATATGTTAACAATACATTTTGTTCAACTAAATAAGATCCATTATTCCTACATTGTAATCTCAAAATATTGATTTTGTAATCTCAAAAGATCATAGAACACTAAATATTATGAAAAATTCCAACAAATTTGCCTAAAGCTACGTTAGTATGTTATAAGTAATGCCGGTAATATTTAATGAGATATATGGAGTAATTAGCACTTATATAATACTAATCTAATTTATTTTGATTAGGCATAAAATGTCCCACAAATGGGAAAATCTTTTCATAGGACAAAATACTTTTAAAGTTAGTAAGCTTAATACAATGTTATTGATAAGCTGTTCAAGATTAGTTAAGGATATTTAATATGATGCAACTTTTTTGAAGATTGTTCAGTTCATCTCTCTCTTCCATTATTCATTTATTTAGCCTCGCACTCAACTCCTCCTTCTCCTTTAATATCCCCAGTTTCAGTATGCTTTGTTTTCCATTTTGCAAGTTCTTCTTCTAATTCGCTACATCGCTCCTTGTTCTCGTCAAGCAATATCTCTGCCTCCTCCAGTTTTCTTTTATATTCTAGGGCCAGTGGATTGTTCAATAAATGCTGCGATGCTTCCCAAGTTGTATTCCTAGCCTTTTTCACTGTAGCTTCAGCCACTTTTATTACCATGTCAGCTTTCTTGGTAAGTTCGTCTTGAATTATAAGCATACTGACTAGCCTCCGAATAATAAAGGCCAAGAAAATAGCAAAGCCAGTTATGTAGAAGTTTCTCTGAGCCCGAAAAAGCTTTACGCTCCCTTTCATTTCACTTGACAAGTTGGTATGGGCGCCGGCTTCCGTGTTGGAATACTTCCTCATTTCTCTCATAGCATCCATCAGGAACAGACTCAGAACACCTAACAGAACATAGAAATATGATGCAGCGTGCTTTTGGAACATTGAAAATATCCGAGAGTTGAAGAATTGGTTCCATCTCCTGGGCCTAATTATGGGTGATATCATGATGATAACGATCGCTACCTCCAAGTAGAGGTAGCCAGCAATAACAGTCCATTGAATAGACATTGTGCTGTGTTCGGCCGGCCGGTATTTATTTACAGATAAATACACCTATTAATCGAACGTAAATAATCGGTCTTTACTTCTAGTTTTACAGCGTACTGCAAAAGTTGTTTGACTATCTTTAGAACACGCACTTATTATTAATCACAAAGTTGCACCACGTCTGCACTATATCACCGTTCTCATTTTCTTAAATTTTTCAACAACAGTTCAGCTTCAGTAGTCTTTGGCTTTTGGCTGTCCGTAAATATAAGTTTGTCTGCGCTTTTGACTTCAGGGTTCAGTTCACCAAACCCACCAACACAAATATAAATATCACTGTCAGTCCCAGAAAACTATGTTTTGAAAATAACTTTGTTTGACACTTCAAGTTTTCTTTTGAGAACTTGATCAGTGTTGATCGGCTTGATGTTTTTTTTTTTGTTATTTATACCGGCCTGGATTCTTCTAGTCCGTTTGGCCGATGATTGCAGGGTTACCAACACTTAAAAAAAATACTTTCAAGATTAAGAAGAAATACCCCTAAATAGCCCTAAATGCAATATTCAAAAGCCCCAAAAAATCTTGTTTTACTAAGGTAAAAACATATAAATTAGTTTTAATTATTATTATATATAATTTAATTATTTATTAGTTCTGATTTTAACGAATTAAAGATCTACATACTCAATAACTGTTTTTAAATCATTAAGTTCCGATTTGGCGTTTCATTTGAGCGTTGATGTGTTATTGTTGAGGTCATACATGTTTACAATGAACAACTAACATTTTCGGAGATGGGGTAAATGTAACGAATGATCCACCATCTCGTTTTAAAATGAATCGTGTCTTGATTAAGTTTTGTAGTATTGCAAGGTACAATCGGTTTCGTTAGTAATGCATGAAATATTATTTATGCCCCTAAAAAGAGCCCTAAAATTTGGGGCAAAAGCGCTAAGTTGGCAAGCCTGGATGATTGATGCAATAGCATTTCTCTCTAATAGATAGCTAGAGCCTCTACTAAATAAATAGTAGTCTATGGCTAGTGCAGGGATTCCCAAAGTGGTGGCTTAGATATCTACCTCTTAGGCTCCAAATCAGTTTCCCAGGAGGCCCGCCCGGAGGACACGGTAGAGCATACGGTGGAGGTCTGCCCCGCTTGGGCCGAGCACCGCCGTGTCCTCATGGAGGCGAACAGCGGTGGCGACTCTCGCGTCCGGCCTTGGTTCAGGCCATGGTACGGAGCGAGAGGGCATGGGAAGCTGTCACCTCCTTCAGCGAAGCAGTAATGCTCGCAAAGGAGGAGGCAGAACGCGTGAGGGAGGCGCAACGGAGACGCCCTCACGCCCCTAGCCACCGCAGGAGACGCCCCGGGCGTCGGGAGTCGCAAGCCGACTCCCGGCCACCGTAGGCGCGGGCTTGCGGACGGCGAGTAATGGGTAGCTCGCCGTCCGATAAGGACCAGGCCCGAGTCGACGGCGCGTAGTGTTCCACGCGCGCCTCAAAGAGATGTCAGCAAAACTGACGGGGTCCGCTAGGGACGATGCTTGTCTGGGTCGCGGATAAATTTGAAAGAGAGTTACCGCGGCCCAGGCACGAGCAACCGAAGGAACACGGGTGGGTTTTAGTCAGTAAAAGTCTGACACGCCCTTCCGCTTCACCCAGAGCGGGAGAAGTCATTGGATGATTTCCCACCCAAAAAAAAAAAAAAAAGGGGTCGACATAAAAAAAAGAGATGTAGAATTGATCCGAGCTTTGTACCTACAGTCGATGCAGTACCAGAGTCCGGCCTACAGTGGGCAATACTGGCATCTTCAGTCACCTGATGATAATGGACGCTCTGACGTCGGACATACAAGAAGAGGCACCCCGGTGCATGTCGTTTTCCAATGACATTGTGCTGATTGCCGAGAGTGGCTTAGAGGTCCAGAGCAGATTGGAGGTGTGGTAGCACAGACTGGAGAGTGTTGGCCTGAAATTGAGCAGAACCAAAACCCAACATTTGTTATGAAATTTTGGCGGTCTGTCCAGTTCCATGCACATAGCTCTCGCTGGGACGCCCATACCATCTGCTCCCATTTCCGGTACCTTGTGTCACTTGGCCAAGGGATGGTGATGTAGACTGAGGGGCGTAACGCACGGACGCACCGAATCAACTCAGGATGGATAAAATGGCGACAGATCACTGTGTAGCAGCGACATAAGACGTAGTGATGAAATAAAACACGAGTAGTAGTATAGGAATAGGAGCGTATATTTTCTGTTCATACAACAAGCTTAAGTGTAAAATCTCGGGGCTGAAGTAGTGCTAGTGGTACGATGAAAGCGTCGCGCGATCGTCCAATAAGAACGCGCCTAACCAGACTCTGCAAGTACCAAAAAGAAACGAGACAGATGCGCGCGCGAGCGAGATAGCACTAACGTAAATATAACGCGTTCGCGAGGCGCGCGGTCTTCATTTCTATGCGATGCGTGGCTTGAAGATGATGTAGCGATGCGTACCTCACAGTACCCCCTCCTTAGCGAAGCGTACGTTTGGCTTGCATACTCTGCCGGTCCTGGTGATGTATGGTTGGTGTAAAGGTACAGGATTCACGATGCTCGGCGTGCTTGCTGTGTTTGTAGGGCTTGTAGTGTTTGGTGTTTCATTGCAGATGTATGCCGGTTTTAGTCTATCCAGCGATACAACTGTCTCTCGATGTGGTAGCTGAATTTTGAAGAATTTTTCGTGTCTCTGTAGCACTGGATACGGTCCATCGTAGGGTGGTGTCAGCGGCGCTCGCACGGTATCGTTCCTCACAAAGACGTGTGTGCACGTACCGAGGTCCTTGTGTATGAAGGGACTGGCTGTTGTTCTAGCGGTAGTGCACGAAGGTGAGAGTGACGTCATCGTTTGTGTGAGGCGACGTACGTAATCTTCTTCCGACATGTTAGTCGTAGTAGCCGGAGCGAAGAAATCCGATGGCACACGTAGTGTAGAACCGTAGGTCATTAGCGCGGGACTTAGGTTATTGTCTTCACGCAGCGCTGTTCGGAGGCCAAGCAGTACGATGGGAAGTTCGTCCGTCCAGTTGGTAGTTGCGCCTCTAGCCATTAACGCAGCTTTTAGGGTACGATGCCAGCGTTCTATTTGCCCATTTGATTGTGGATGGTATGCGGTCGTGCGTATGCGTGTAATGCCGAACTTTTTCATTAGCGCGTTGAACACCGACGATTCAAACTGCCTGCCTTGATCGGTCGATATACGTAGTGGGCAGCCGAATCTAGCGATCCAGTTTTCATACAGTGCTTTTGCGACGATCTCAGCTGTTATTTCGCGCACTGGTACGGCTTCAGGCCATTTTGTTAATCTGTCCATGATAGTAACACAATATCGATAATCGTAAGATAGTCGAAGTGGGCCGACTATATCGATATGTATGTGTTCGAAGCGTTGCGATGGCGGGAAACTTCCTAGCGGCGTGACGACGTGACGATGTACTTTTGCTCGCTGACAGCCGACGCAGTTTCTTGTCCACGTTGTTACATCTTTGTTCATAGATGACCAGAAGAACTTCGATGTTACTTGCTTTCTGGTCGTCTTGATACCAGAGTGGCAGAGATCATGTTGCGCTTTGAATGCTGCAAAACGATGTGCCGGTGGTAGATATGGGCGGGGCGTAGATGTTGATATCTCGCACGTGATTGGTCGCTGCATGCCGGGCAAAGTAACGGTGATGAATTTTAAGTTTGGCTGTAGTTTTAATTGTTTCAGTTCTTCGACTTGTTCTTGATCACGTGATAATTTGTCGTAGTCAATGTTTGAGGGACAGTGTATTTCCTCAATGCGAGATAAGGCGTCAGCGACTGAGTTTTCGTCTCCCTTTACGTACGCGATGTTATTGCAGAATTGACTGATAAAGTGGAGTTGCCGTTCACGTCGCGGAGTGTCGCTGCTACTTTGCGGCCTTGAAAGCGCGTAGGACAGCGGTTTGTGATCAGTGTAGACGGTGACGTCACAGCCCTCGATGAGTCTTCTAAAATGCTTCACAGACATGTAAATCGCTAGTAGTTCGCGATCATACGTGCTGTATCGAGATTGTGTAGCACTCATTGTTTTAGAAAAGAATGCTAGCGGTTTCCAAGCTCCGTTGTCGCGTTGTTGCAGCACCGCGCCGATGCCTGGTCTGAGGCGTCCGTCATGATGCAGAGTGGGGTGCCGGCGATAGGGTGCGTTAGCGTCACACATTCCAATATGCTTTGGCGGCATTTTTGAAATGCTTGTTCGGCGGTCGGCGTCCACGTGATAGGCGTCTTGTCATTCTTTTTACCATTGTGCAGATATTTGTTGAGTTCACTCTGCATGTCGGCTTGATTTGGTAAACAATCTCTATAGAAGTTCAACATGCCCAGAAAACGACGAAGCTCGATGATAGTTTTAGGTTGAGGGTAACTGGATATGACTTTTATTCGTTCTTCAGTTGGTTTTATGCCGTTCGCTGTTACTTCGTAGCCGAGAAAGTTGATTTTCGTCTGTGCAAATTCACATTTGTCGACGTTGAGTGTTACGCCGTATTTGTTCAGGCGCTCGAGAACTTGATGTAGTAATATCTTGTGTTCTTGTTCGTTTTCTGAGTATAACAAGATATCGTCGACGAATGAAAAACAGCCCTCGATGCCGCGCAGTACCTCGTGCATAAAACGTTGGAAGGTTTGACTTGCATTTCGTAGACCAAACGTCATGCAGTTGAATTCAAATAACCCAAAGGGTGTGATGATAGCAGTTTTCTGTGCGTCTTCTTTGTTTATAGGTATTCTGTAGTAGGCCATTTTCATGTCGAGTTTTGAGAAGATCTTCTTATTGTGTAGTTGATAGGTGAAATCTTGTATGCGCGGAATCGGGTACTTATCGGGTAGCGTGACTGAATTTAGACGCCTGTAGTCGCCGCACACTCGTAGACTGCCATCTTTTTTCTTTACCACATGGAGCGGGCTGGCCCACGGGCTCTTGGAAGGTTGACATATTCCCATTTCCATCATCCGTTCAAACTCTTCTTTAGCGGCTTTGTATTTGTCGGGCGGTAGGGGGCGAGCACGAGCGAAGAGAGGTGGTCCCGTTGTCTCGATGTGATGGGCGACGTTGTGTTTAGCTGGAGTTTTCAAGGACATAGGTCGGAGTAGATCTGGATACTGTTTGAGTATGTCTTGATATGTCTGCTTGTTGCTGAGTACGTAGACGGCTTGTTGCATTGACGAGATTTCTAAGGCGTTGATTGAAAATTCTGTCACCTTGTCGATTAGCTTCTTCTGATGCAGGTCGACGAGGAGTTTGAAGTGGCGAAGGAAGTCAGCTCCGAGTATTGATGTTTTGACGTCTGCGACTACAAATGTCCAACGAAATCGTCTTCTGAGGCCTAGGTCGATTTGCAGGTCTTTCTCTCCGTAGGTATTGATTGGTGAACTGTTTGCGGCGTATAGTTTGTACGAAGTTGGTGAACATTTCTTCTTATGTATCGGGGTGGCGGCTAGGACGGAGATGTCCGCACCGGTGTCAACGAGGAAACGGTGATTAGTGTTGCGATCGAAGACACATAGGCGGTTACTTGCCGTAGTTACACCGACGTCCGCCACGGTCGGTGCCTCTTCTAGTTTTCCGCCTTGTTTTGATTACGCCGCGCGCAAGGTGACACGCAGCGTCTCGCATGATCCCCAAATCGGTAGTGATAGTAGCATACTCGATTGGGATCGTTTTGATACTTTGCGGTAGACTTCGATCTTGAGCGGGAGCGCTGATGACGGCGATGGTGTAGTCTTCCACGGCTGCGAAGTTCGGAGATTTCGAGTGTCAGCTTCTCAAGTTGTTTTGTAAGAACTTGTATTTGCGCGGACATGACTTGTTGGTTGACAGCTGCAGGATCTGGTTGTGACGAGGAGACAGCTGCGATATTGCTCGACTCGGAATATTCAATCATCTTGTCTGCCATTGCCGCGAGCATGTCAAGTGACGAGTCTGTGTTCACTGACAGCACAACTCGAACTTGAGCCGGAAGGTGGTTCATCCACTCTATCTTGATGCCATCTTCGGTGATCATGTTGCCGCCGAGTTCGCGCATGCGCCGTAGCAACTGAGACGGTTTTTGGTTGCCAAGCTCCAATCCGCTAATGAGGTTCTTGAAATTTTTTACCTCGGACTGTTCGTACACGGAGAGAAGGCGTTGTTTGATGGCTTCGTACTTCTTAGTTTCTGGTGGCTTGATCACGATGTCTGTGATATGTTGAAGGTCTGTCGGTTGTAGTTGGCCGAGGACGTAACGATATTTGTTTTCGTCGCTGGTCTTCTGAGGTTCGACGACGGCTTCAAATTGAATAAACCACATGCGTGGATATTCGCGCCAGAAGGGAAGGAGACGTGACTGCACGGAGATGGCAGCGAGGTCTGTAGGCTCACTAATTTCTTGCTTGTGTTCCATTTTCTTCTCGGGGTCACCAAGATGTAGCAGCGACATAAGACGTAGTGATGAAATAAAACACGAGTAGTAGTATAGGAATAGGAGCGTATATTTTCTGTTCATACAACAAGCTTAAGTGTAAAATCTCGGGGCTGAAGTAGTGCTAGTGGTACGATGAAAGCGTCGCGCGATCGTCCAATAAGAACGCGCCTAACCAGACTCTGCAAGTACCAAAAAGAAACGAGACAGATGCGCGCGCGAGCGAGATAGCACTAACGTAAATATAACGCGTTCGCGAGGCGCGCGGTCTTCATTTCTATCTATTTCTATGCGATGCGTGGCTTGAAGATGATTCCCATCCATAACACAAGAGCTAGATAGCCTTGTATATAGAAACGGCCAATGGGTGCGCAATTAAGTCGTACCCCTTGCCCTTTCAATTAGACTTCACGCAATTCAGGCGTTCTTCTCTAAATCTCACGATTTCGCCAACTATGGCACATTCTCTGACCTCCCATGACCCCTCTACCCTGCTCATTAAGAGCCGTAGGGCGTAGTAAACATGTTAATAGACAAAACCGATTCGTTTCGTCCTCGCCGCCGAGGCCCGTCGCGTACTCTCTCAATAAATTCCCGCCAGCCCGCGCATAGCTGAGCATTAGTTAACTTTATTAGATATAAAAGGAGTTTCTTATCCGTTCTTCTCCACGTAGGTAGTTTACGAACGGATGGTAAAGTCATTGTCTAGATCCAGTCATAGCTGTCCCCTAGCGACGCCCTGAGCCGAGGTTCGGCCCCAACTGGGGTAGCCCTCAGCGCTGTCGCTTAGGTTTAGAATTTTTGTGCCTGGCTGGAGGCTCTACTTTAGTTTAGTCTCCACAGGGTAGCCCGGTTAAACAGACACAGGCCACTTTGGTCTATCTGTGAGACGCCACGTAGAAAAAAAAAAAAAAAAAAAACTTGAAGATGATGTAGCGATGCGTACCTCACAACTGGAACAACTTCCGACTTACGGATGTCAAGTTAAAGAGGAAAATCTACAAGTCCCTGACTAGGCCTGTCATACTGTATGGATCAGAATGTTGGACTATGAAAAAGATGGATGAAAACTGATTGCATGAAGCAGAGATGAGAATGTCGTGATGGATGTGCGGAGTGACGAGAATGGATAAAGTGTAAAATTAGTATATTACTAGCTTCTGCCCGCGGCTTCGCCCGCAAAAAAAGTGTTTCATCATCTCACAATCTATCAAATCTATCCTATGTCCTTCCCAGGGTCCCAAACTATCTCCATGCCAAATTTCATCTTAATCGGTTCAGTAGATCCAGAGATTTCCCCCTACAACCTCACAAACTCACAAACTTTACCTCTTTATAATATTATTGCTGTTCCCCGCGGCTTCGCTTCCCCAGAGGACCCGTTTTTGGGATAAAAAAATAACCTATGTCACTCAGGAATAATGTAGCTTTCTATTGGTGAAAGAATTTTTAAAATCAGTCCAGTAGTTTCGGATCTTAATCGGTACAAACATGTAAGCTGACCCCCGTGGCTTCGCTACCACCAACGGGTTATCTACCTACCTACCACTACCTACCTACTCTACCTACTTTACCTACCCTACAAACAAACAAACTCTTCAGCTTTATAATATTAGTATGGATGTTGATAAAACTCCTTCGCAAATGAACAAATTTGATTACCATAAAAAAAGGTTATAGTGAGTCAATCTTAAAAGATAGACATTTGCTATCGCGGACTTTTTTTAGAACTTTTAAAGAGGAACAATTTCATCATACATGATTTTTGTGTAACTAAAGCTGTTGCCCGTTTTTGCAACATTTTTCATTTATGCTCCGCTCCTATTGGTCGTAGCGTGATGTTATATATATATAGCCTATAACCTTCCTCGATAAATGGACTATCCAACACAAAAAGAATTTTTCAATTCCAACCAGTAGTTCCTGAGATTAGCGCGTTCAAACAAACAAACAAACTCTTCAGCTTTATAATATAAGTATAGATGGGCAGTTTGAAAGTGGCGTAAGGGATTTTTTTTTTTTTGACGTGACAACGTCTTAAATTAGGTTGTGGCTGGGAGGCACTTATGAAAAAGTGTAACGCTCGGTAACGTTACGATGAGTCACCGAACGAGAGAGAGGCCCGCCGAATGCCTTGCGTCTCTCTCCCACTCAACTATGATCGGTCTGGTGGAAATCGATCGGATGAACGTAAAATCAGTACAATTTAATTATATTCATATCAATAAATATTCTACCGAGAAAAATACGTTGTCACGTAAAATCTTCGCCCGTAAAACCGACTTTACAGGCAACCATTTTTTTTTTTTTTTTTTTATTGTTTATAGGTTTGCGCTTGACCACTATCTCACCTGATGGTAAGCGATGATGTGGTCGACGATGAAGCACGCTTGCCTAGAAGAAACCTATTCACTCTTGACTTGAAGACTCCCAGGTTGTAGCTATCAGGAAATACAGACTCCGAATTTGGAAGGAAACCAACCCCGTATGGTCATGTAATGATGAGAATAAACGCATATTATTAAAATAGTTATGTTTATAAATGTAGATGGAATTGGATGGATGTGGACGGCCAAAGAAAAGATGGATGTATGTGTGAGGAGTGACGTGGGACAGGACGGTATGGAAGAAGAAAACGTGTTGCGCCGACCCCAAGTAACATGGGATAAGGGCAGGAAGATGATGATAGAATCCCACTTGGACTATTATGAAGATGTGAATCTTTAAGGTGCTCTTTCTAGTTCTAGTCATTCATTCCGAAGCGGTAGCACGCTCGCATTTTGTCGCACAAAGTTTTGTAAATACTATTATATAGTAATAAGGGCCTAAATACTTTTTTAACAATTTTTGTTAACAAGACTTGTTCTTTTTATTTGCACATAAACTCGACTACATCAATTGAAATTGGTAGCAACTTTTCATTTCTAGTATTGCCAGGCTACGGCCTATTGGCAAACGTAAAAAGAAAAGTATCTGTCAAATTGTCATGTCATTTGCAGTCATTTGATCAATGTTAGGAAAATTGAAAGAAATTTTATTTTAATTCTAGATTCCACAAAACAATGGCTAGTATAGAACTAGATATATGGCGAGGTGAATGGGGACTCGCCTCGATTGATTTAGAATGTCTAAAAGTCTTAGTAAGTGCTTTTGTCCATAACCTAAAACCCGAAACTGTGCCGGTATATTTTTCTGTATTTATTCTTTATTGCGTTATTCGCAGACGTATATGAAATTTATTGGAGTGCCGGTAAGAGTTCGAGAAGCAAATAATCCATTTTTCACACCTAAAGGAAGGCTCCCTGTCATGAAGGACGGCCGTAAACTACTTTCAAATTTCGAGGAAGTTGTGGAACATTTAAAATCTCTGGTAAGTATAGATCTCGATTCTTTTCTGTAACGTTTTACTTATTTCACTTTAGAATAACAGTTGTATTTGCTTTCTGCATGCTTTGTCTAATTTGACCAATATAAAACAATATTACATCATTTTTACCCAATAATGTAACTAAAGTAAACTTTTGTTTTTTTTTCATGTATAGTGTTTACTAATATTGTTACTTTTCAGCACTACAGCACAGATGTACACTTAAACACAAAGCAGGCAGCGGAAGCCAGTGCATTCACACAATACCTACGAGAGAAACTTTATCCAGCATTTCAATACGCGTGGTGGGTTGACGAAAAGAACTACTGTGATTTAACAAGACCTACATATGCCAAAGCACTTTGTATCCCATTCAACTTTTATTACCCATCACATTACCAGAATGCAGCTAAAGAAATGGTTGATGCTTTATATGGAGAACACACAGATTTAAGGGAAATTGAAAAAACTGTAAGTGGAAGAAAGATGATATTCAGTTATTATGCTTCATTAAACTTGTTAGTCTCTCTTGTACAGCCTTTTACAGTAAAAGCTGTTTAAAACAACATTGAAGGGACCGTTGAAATGCTCTCATTAAAGACAATAGTCATTATAAATGTAAATAATTGCGCACAGGTCCTTGTAACGGGACCTTTACATTGTGTTATAATACTTTTTAATGGTTTAGACTGTATTATTAAACAAAAACATAAAAAAATACAATGTTGATACTGTTAAATATGCCTGAAAAAGGAAACAATAAATCATAAAAATTCACATCGAGACTTCCAAAAAAATTAAATTTTATTTGAACACCTTAATCCCTCAACAGTTGTGACATCTGAATCAGGTGTGAAACAAAAGAAAAAGAATTGTTCGCTAATTATGATTGTAGAAGGCTTAATTTCTGCCTTTTTAAATAAATTGAGGTAAGGGCATGAGATGCTGATCATGACTTTATTTTCTGCCTATTCATATTGTTAATTTTTGGATACTCAATTTAGTATCTCCTATATTTCAGATATATAATGAAGCAGAAAAGTGCCTAAAAACACTATCAGACAGGCTAGGCGAAAGTGAATACTTCTTTGGCAACCGTCCCTCTTCCTTTGATGCTACAGTGTTTGCATACCTCGCGCCACTGGTAAAGGCACCGTTCCCCAACGCCACACTATCTAATCATGTGAAAGGCATAGCAAATCTCTCCAGATTTGTTGCCAGGATCAACCAGAAGAATTTTAGACATGTAACAGATGGTAAGTTTTTGTGGCAAGCTACCAGTTTTGTTTGTACTTCGAAATATACTTAGTACTACCAATAACTAACTAGCCAATAACTCTTGATGGGACCGCTTCCTAACACGCGGGATTGACTCATACTGTCAGCTGTCTCTTGGAACCTTTACTTACTCCTTTTACCACAAAATTACAGAATACAACAGACTGAACTCCAAGAAACAATCAACGGGCACGCAATCAGAGCGCGAGGCAGCCAACTTTCCTAACCAGACTCGCAACAAGATCCTCGCCGCTTTGTTTGCGGCTGTCGCCATGACTGGCTACGCCGTCGCCAACGGAATGTTCCAGGTCAGTGAGCAAAGTTTACCGCCAGAACCTAAATATACATATACTTATGAATATATCTAGATTTTTTGGGATATTAAACATTCTCTCTCTTGGAATCTTTTTGTTTCTATGGCCGCAAATTCGAAGCGGCGGCGTTTAGGGTCAATACTCGTTTTAAGTAGCGGAAAAAGGAGCACTAGTTCCATTTGCAGCACGTTTTTGTTGAATTATATGCTCATAATAGAATGTCTGGAATTACAGCATGTTACAAGATACGCCGCTTCGAATTTGCGGCCTTAGAAGATGCTTTGCTAAATATTGTGCATGTTGTATTAACACCTCATGGGTTTCATTGTAAATGTAAACAACTCGAATACATTTCAAGGTATTGGAAATTTCAACTTTTAAAATAAGAGTAAGAGTATCTTTTGTTTGGTGACAATGTCAAGAAAAATTCGTCAGTTGTTCACATTATTGTAGAATCTGAAAAAGCATGGTGTATCTAGTGTTTGCATCAAGTTGTATTCTTATTCATTCTCACAACATATCATTTTGTTTGTTCAGGACTTCAAAGACTTTGAAAATACGCGAGAATACAACGACATGTTTGAGAATGATGAAGACGACAACTGACGCTGACTGCAGCTCGGGAGCGCCCCCTCACCACCGTCGTGACACGTGGCCCACTCACGGCCAGCCGCCAACATTGTCTACCCACCCGCCACTGCTTCCTTGCTCCTTTATGGCATCCGATCCGAATAAAGAAAAAAAAATGGGCTGGAAGCACGGTTTATATGACTATGAGTTCGGGTCATTTTCGCTCAGAAGTGTTCATTATAAACATTGGGACTACTTTCGACCGTGTTTCCTCGGTTTTGGATCGGACGCGGTACACTCAAGTAATCTGTATACTATATTTTAGTTGTCTCTTCCAATATTGCCGCAAAAGTTAAAGCGTCAAGTCGTAACGTCGTACTATTCTCACAGTGTTGGCGGTTCAAATACAATTATTACAAAATTTCGGCTTGTCTAGCGATAGTCGTGGCTTTTAGTGACTTGTAGAGACTGTTATGTTCCTGTTTTATTGACGAAACGTCGAATTATACATTGTTATTAAATACTATAGTCCATTCGCGTTAAGTAAATAGTGACTCATCGTTGTCAGCCGGCACCTCGACCAATCGGGTCGTAAGTAATTTCTAATTTGTTGCGACCCGATCGGTCGAGCGGCCGGCTGACAACGATGACTCACTATTTTCTTAACGCGGATGGACTAAATGAAATTATTATTTAGAAGATTGTATGCTTTTTCTTTGCTGCGGTCACATAACATGGCAACACTTATAATGAAGTCACTATTCCCCACTGGTAGTCTTAAATAAAATGTGTTTTATATATAACATATTATCCACTGCATTTAGTATTCGGTGTTTAAGATTTTAAATAAATATGATGTGTGTCTCAATGTATTGTTGGTGCCTTTGACTGTTTGTTTTATATTTTGTACGAACCTTACAGAGTTTATTTATTTACAGATTCAACAAAATATTGTTTTTCTTTTATGTCGAATATTTATATTGCTTTGTACTTTCATGTCGAAGTTCAATAAGTTAGTGATAAGAAAACTCACGAAAACATGTTAATCTTTGACTGTGAGTAGATATTGCATAAACGCTAATCCAGTGTATCTGGATGATTTATGATACATAATAATTACTTATATCGTATACATTATAATGGTTACTTACATAATGTACTACAAACGCTGCGTTCGTGCGTCGTTATTCCCAGAAGTTCTAGACGGAAAACTTCAGTTACAAATGTAATTAACTAAAGACTTTGTAAGCATTGTATTAGAGGTTATTTTACTATGTTACCTAGTGTCTTATAAATTAAAGTTTTGGTTGTTCAGCAGTCGTAGGCGCACCCAAACATTCGAGACATGTTTCCTTAAACTTGGGTTATATTTTAGTAGATAACAATACTTACCTGCTGATTACGTAGAGATTTTGGTTTTATGAATGAGAATTATTTGTTGGTTGTTACTTATTCCGTTAAGCGTGAATAAAATGTGGTTCGTTGATATTGCATGTTTTATTTATTTAGTTTGTCTGTTATAATCTACGTCATTCTGGGAGCCATATCATTTAATTAATATGGATTTTGTTCGACGAGTTTACCTACAAGATGACATGGGCATGTTGATTTCTAGTGTCCACCGAATGTACGAACGATATCTGGCCGAAGCCGGTTAATTGGCTTTCGCCTAACCTTCAGCCGAAGCCTAAGGTTGAATAACCCAAAGAAATTCAGTTTAATATTGGCAACTTTTTATTTTATTTATTTTTGATGTGGCTATTTTCTGGCGATGGCGACTGGCCGTCGCAATGGGATTTGACTCGTGGTCCTCGCCGATTGCCCTAACAGTTCGTTCAATTTCGATACTTCCGCTTCGGCCTATGGCCCATTTTAACCGATGGTGGTATTTTTGGCCGAAACAGTCGGACACGATTGATTTCTGAGATTTCGACGTTAGTATCAGTGAAAATTGGCAACGCCAGACCCAAAGAAAAAAAGGCTGCTAGTAAATAATATTACGGATAATATTTGCACTATAAAAAGTGATACCTATTATTATTTTTGTACATTCAACAGCGCTGGGCATCCTGGAGCTGGAAGAGAACGATGCTGATCAACCGATTTCGCATCGTTAAGAAACACCTCGACAAAATAACTAAATTAAAAGCAGCCAAAGGAATTACTGAAGAATCCAAACCGGAGTAGTATTTAAACTAGGGTTAAAGTTAAACTTGGTTGTATTCCATTGTAACTTCCTACTACTATTTGTCCATGGTAGATGGATGTGTGTGACGTGTGTATTCTGTAACTTTGATAGCTTAAATAGTAAGCGATAGAGGATTTATTGAAAGCATTTAGTTCAACTACCAGTAACCAGTGATTACCTACTTACCGGATAGGGACGTGGTCGCTCACAATGGGCCTTATCAGAAGGCTTAAAGTCAGCCAAGGGGCAATGGAGAGAGCTATGCTCGGAGTTTCTTTGCGTGATCGAATCAGAAATGAAGACGTCCGCAAGAGAACCAGGGTTACTGACATAGCCCAAAGAATTGCCAAACTTAAGTAGCAGTGAGCAGGGTACAAAAGTTCTGGAGTGGCGACCGCGTGCCGCAAGACGCAGCGTTGGAAGGCCTCCTTCTAGGTGGAGCGACGACTTGGTCAAGGCTGCGGGTAACCGGTGATGCGAAACGCACAGGACCGATCAGTGCGTTGACGCTTGGGGGAGGCCTAGCCTATGTCCAGCAGTGGACGTCTTTCGGCAGAAATGATGATGATGATTTAGATCAACTTAGCCATTGACAAAGCATTGGGAAATATGGAAACTTGTATGGGAGGTCTTTGCCCAGCATTTTGTCCCACTGACTAAAGATATATAGGATGAATAAAAAAACACCGGCCAAGTGCGTGTCAGAGTTCACACATTTACGGTTCCGTACCAAACCGCAAAACCATTTTTTTTTATGGTTGTTGGTTTGCGACTAGAAAAATAAGAAAAATGAGGCAGTTTCAAAGAAAAATCAGATTTATAAATATATTGGTATTTGTAAGTAAAACATACGTAATGATAAACATTATCACCAACTTTGAAGTTCATAGGTCAATGGGAAGTTAAAATAAAATGGGAACAAAATTTTGTAAAAGATTCCGACTTTGGTGACTTCTCATTCCTTTATTTGCTAATATTTTTTTAAACAAAAAATGCAGTATTTATTTACACAACGAGATCTAAAAAACGATACTGCACTCGGTGGGTAGGCCTAACATTTTTTTATCGCATCCTCCTATTGCTGGAACAATTAAAAATATTTTTTGACAATTTGTATGGCTTTGGGTTAAAAAGATGCTTATACTGTGAAAATTTGACGACTGTAGAAGGCTGTGTTTTTTTTCGTGATAAACATGTCTATGATAGTCTGCGAGTGTTAATTCGTATCATCATCATTTCAGCCGAAAGACGTCCCCAAACTGTCACCACATTGACCAGTCCTATGCTTCACGGATCCAGATTTCAATCAGTTCATAATCAGATCAGTACCTACCTTCCTACGTCTAGTGAATACTTATTACAAACAAACATACTATGTTACTTCTTCTTCTTTATAATTGGTATTAGTTAGGATATATTGAGTAAAATTATGTAAAATCCTTTCCTCTCAGATTGATAAATTATAAAATTACTGCTAAATGGGTAATTAAGGAGCCACCGAATACACACTCGTAAACTGTCGGTCGATTCTGTTGACATCTCACCGTGATGTCTTAGGTGAAGTGAGCTGTCCTTTCAACCGATCATAGGACAGGGATTGATAGCTCACTTCACCCAATACATTACGGTGTGATTTTCACAGAAAAGCACTGGTGCCTATCGCCCTGCTTTTTGTCTTACAACGAAGTGTATCTCGCACTCGTGCGGAACCCGAGAAATTTATTGATTCTTCGGCAGTGTTATAAAAACTTCATTTGATACACGTGGGCATTTGTCATTTCCATGTCAGCTACATAACGTCCTCGCCTAGTCAGAATCTCCAATAAAGTAACGCAACAACTGGTTTATGGTTCAAGATCTCACAGCTTTATTCTTCCTGGCATTAATGGCTGAAGTAAGGTGCGTTTCATTTAACATTGGAGTTTATGAATGGCAATTCAGTTGCTTCTGTCATCCTCATGAGGAAAATGATTTATATTAAGGGAAGACTAGGGACAAAGTAATTTTACGAATTTGAAAGATAATGTGGCTAAGACCTCGCCTCTCGTGCTTGAGGTCGTGTGTTCAAATCCGGGCAAGTACCAATGTGACTTTTTCAAGTCATATGTTCTTTCTAAGTTTATCTTGGACATCGCTGACAATGGCGAAGGAAAACATCGTGAGGAAACCTGCAGCAGTATTGCGTAAGTGAATACGGCAACGCAAAGAGTTTGACCGCTATCCAATCGACCAATCACATGCGAGATGAATGACGCGAAGTGGATTTCCGTCTGTGTGATTGGTCGATTGGATAGCGGTTAAACTTTTTGCGTTGCCGTATTCACTTACGCAATACGGCTGCTGGACTTATATATTACATTTGTAAGTTTGTGCTCCATTGGTGTAATTGCTGTAAGGCATTCCAGTGCGAGGGTAAACAAATAAATAAATACATAAATGTGTGTTGTGTAATGTGTGGTTTGTGAAGAAATAATTATAAGCAAAGTTAGCACAATATTATGTCCGCAAAATATGAATTTACTAATTTCGATATTGTGTTGTACATACACATACAGAATATCCTATAAGTGTATGTTAATTGACTGTCATTATTACGAAGTGAGATTTTAAAAGACATCATAAAATAAGATTTTAAAGACATTTTATTTTACAATATTTTTAAATGTTGTGCTGTTTGAAATATAATATAGACGTTGAAATAAAACAAATAGTTCTCGTAACTCCTTTATTCCTCACATTTGAACATTGTGTAGCAGGTACACTTACATTTTGGTACGAATCATTTCAACATACGATTTGGACTGCACTGGGCTACATGATATTTATTACTAAACTGATTATTTTTGATACAATGCTATTTTATTACACGGTTAGAAGACGAGATGGCACAATTTTCTGGGGTAGAAAGAGACAGCGCTTATATTTAAAAATGACATCAAAAATGAATTGTAAATGGAAGTTATTGCAGTCTTACATTTAAATTAACTATGTGGCTACGTTATCAAAGTCACTATTTCAAACAATGTTAAAATCGACTAAACTAAAATGTACCATGCATCCCATCTCTAGTACAAATTTTCTGCCCGTGCGACCTTGACAATGAAGCTAAAAACGACCTAAGTGTCGTTATTTAATCAGTTTTAACAGTTCGTAAACTTATAAATTACATAAATATTCGCTTCTATACGATAAAGTTAATTATACTTACATTGTTACAACAATACTGCTTGTTTGTTCCAACTTCATTAAGTTAGGTAAGGCCGTGGTCCCACTGGAGACATGTTTGCGACTGACTTCGAGCGCTCATTCACACCACACGCTCTGTGGGCTTAGTAAGAGTACTTTCACGGGCTTGATCGCGTTAACGTAAACGTCAATTTGTATTGAAACTGGATAAGCGCCGTCTGGGTGGCAGTAATAGAAAACCCTTTTTTTCGTATACAAATGGATACTAAACTTTTACGTTAACGCGATCGAATACGTTAAAAAACTCACACTCAGCTCTCTGTGTGCAAGTTTTCCAGTGTGGCCACAGCTTAACATGCAGTTAATTCTTCAATAAGGTAACAAGAACAAAGGACGACAAACGCGTCAACACATATGTGATGTCGGATATTTTGCAAAATATCAAAACTAATCAGCAATGTCTATTTTATGCAACAATATAAATTAAACGTGCGGTCTACAAAGTTTTTAACACGGTTTTATTAACTTGGTATGTATGTATCTATGTAACGGAATCTTTGAACATGATTTTCACCCTCTTCAAAACGTCAGATTAATTTGAAACTTTGCACACTTATCAAGGACCGATGACAATGCAATAATTTAAATAGATTGTCCCATTATCCTTACCAGGATCTTCAGCATTAGCGATTGAAATAAGATGTCGAAGTGTAATACATAAAAAAAAAACTGCAAAATACGTTTGAATGGAAAACCAAACTTAAAGCAGAAAACAATTTTCAAAAAATTTAAATTAGGAATTGTGAGCTAAAAAAAAAAATGTAAAAAAAAGCGTGGGATGCTTGATATCAATTGTTATAATATTTTATTGACATTGGTAAAAGAATAGAACAGATATTGGTAAAAGCAGTCATTTTGAAAATTTCTTAAAAAGCACACCATGCTTTTTTAACAATTTTTTTTTTGTTATTCATACAACCACCTTTTCTTAATTTAAATTTATTGAATATTATTTTCTACTTTTTAGTTTGGTTTTCCATTAAAGCGTGTTTTTCAATTTTTTTTGAACTATTATTATTTGTCTTCGACGTCTGGTCTTCACAGCAGTGCCATAACAATGATTCACAGGTCACTTTCGCGTTGAATGTTTCGACTGCCGCAGTGAAATGTATCGAAAGTGCAAACTTTTGCCTGTGTGGCCGCGATATTCTTCTGAACTACCCAACGGATTTTGATTCAGTTTACACCAATATTTAAAGAATTTATTTCGCAAGAAAAATATGAAACTTGGACATAAAAAGCAATCAAAATGTTTTGTTACGTTGCAAAAACCGTGCGCATCAGGGATCCCCTGTTTTAGATAAATTAGCATTTTGCACTTTCGATAACTCAGTTTGTCTGTGAAGTTTCTTGACCTTGTATTGAAATCAGCCACTCAAAAATTGTGTCTATTATACAGCATAACATTTTCTTGAACAGTCATTATAATCTCGTAAAGAAATAAACATCGCATAAAGTCTTGTACTGTTAAAAATATAAGTGAATACATTGTATTCAACCGACTTACTATACACGAATATGTTAGTAATCATTGATGGACATTCATAAGTATACATTTATATTAATTTAATTATCAGTTCGATACTACAGCTGAACGAAGTTATTACAGTAATCTCCATTCTTTTTGGCCAGTCTGAAGTTGGCTACAAATGGCTGCGCAGTAAGTAGTAAATCTCTTACTAAAATAGCAGCGCCCCATGTCATGCGCATCGGAAAGCCTATGTCCAATCCGGCCAAAAGGATTAGGGATGATTGTACATAAAAATGATAGTTAAACATTAAAATTACAATTATAGGGCAATAAATATTAAAATAATAACAAAGTACTTAAGTAAGCGTTGAAGCTGCCATATTTACAACATAATCATTGGATTATTATTATTACATTAGATTTGGTTTTGTGTACGTCTCGGCTGTGAGGACAGAGTTTTGTCGAATGTCTTAGACCCGCTTGCGCTTCCCTGGGTCATCTTACAAACTCCGAGTTAGTAGCTAACACGAGCCCATTATATTTTTTATGACATATTTTAACCTCGTGTTAGCATCCTAACTGTGTTATTTTTTTTGGCGGCAAGTGGGCCTTGGGTAAGTAAAATTGTTTATTGTTGGTGCTGTCACCGGCTAACAATATGGTTTAAAAATGGTAACAAAGTACTTATTTATAAATATTAAGCGGCCTTTTCAGTACCCTGCAGACTTCTATTTGGATCAATTATTTCAAGACGACTGTAGGGTAGTGAATAGTCCGCTTTAGTGAATATTAATAACGACTATAAGCTCTGTTAGTAATAAAGCGGCAATAGAAAATAATTAAATCAATCTGTTATAATGGAATAATTCAGGAATGGCCTAATTTTGTCTGCGTTTTTCTCAAACGCGTTGACGAAGTATAATTTCGAATAATTTTAATGGTCACACCATAAAACGATTGATTATAAAAATATAACTATTATTTTAAAATGGAATATACATTTTTCAATCAATTCCTTGTTACAGGGAACTTATAAAAATATGTTTAATAGAGAAAACGACGTTATATCACGGCTATATACATCTTAATTATTATGTACGTCTTACCAACATGAATATATTAACTTGTAATTTACCTAATACTCCTTATGATGGCTGCGGCGTTCTGGACTATGAGCCTTGTTCGATTCATTGACTTGATCTAGATAACCTGCTGGTGAGCAGTTTGGCGTTGAATGTTTTTGTTAACATACTACAAAATTAGGAAGACAACTTGTCTATAAATCTAAGAGAAAAATTTAAAGGCAAACAGGAATGGTCGTCTATTTACACTATCAGTTATTGAAACCGTATTCAAAGAAGAAACTTATTTCTTTACAAATTTACTCTAATTAATCTACCATTTAATACAAACCAAGACATTCGCAACATATTTAAAGACAACAACAAACCGCTCACCAAAGGCAGCATATACACGTCGCAAGCAAACAAATTACTAACAATTAAAAACAACTATACAGCGGAAGCGACACTAAGAAGACATTCAACATTCAACCTTACCACATAGAGATAAGTATAGGATCGCTTGCAATTTGTTTTACCTTAATCGGGGGCATTGAGTAAGGACTGTGATTCTACGAGTTGACTAGCGTCTATGAGGCTGACTTGCATGGAGTCGAGGCTGCCAGTGATGACGTCAGAACGGCCCACACTGAACGGATAGAACCGCGAGACTGGAGGCCGCTGCTGAGGATCTGAAGGTTCCTCGCCGTTGGAGTGCCGCGACAGGATCGAGAGCGACGGCAGCTTCTCTTTTATTTGGTGAATCTGTTGAAAAAAAATATAGGTCTGAAAAGCCTTGTCATATTCGTGGTATGTTTGTTATGAAGGAAGATTCTGGGCTGATACGTACGATAGCTACTTATCGCACTTGTGTGGGCATTTTAATATATTTTCTTTAAAATAGGCTTCGCGCTTGACCAGTATCTCACCTGATGGTAAGCGACGATGTGGTCGACGGTGAAGCATGCTAGCCTAGAAGTAACCTATTCACTCTTGACTTAAAGACCCCTAGGTTGTAGCTATCGGGAAACACAGATTCCGGCAGGGAATGCCACTCCTTAGCTGTACGCATAATAAAGGTATTCTCAAAACGTTTAGTGCATATGGGTGTATTTTAAAATTGGTGAATAATTTAGCCCGAGATAAATTTGTGAGAGAATATGTCCACAATTTCCGCTTGGCATGTTGTGACATAATATTTTAAGCGTTAATACCAGGATAACATGCGCGTGCAGTAGTAGCTTGAAGTTTGAAGTGAGGTCACTAAACTAACCACCACGCCATTTTAAATTGAGGGTAACGTCATTTTCCTTATGGCGCCGCGCTTCAAATCAAAGAGGACAGCTGTTTAAGTGACATGCGAGGTACCAGAGTCACATGAGCTCACTGTTTTCTACCTCCCTGAGAGAGAAAGTGTGTATACAACACCAACTGTATATACAATACAATAGTACAGTTGCCGGCACGTAACTTGACTAGAGTCGTTAGATGCGCATAATTCGTTTTTAGGTCCCTTTGGTTATCAAGCGGGACGCGGGGAACGTTTAGCACTGTGCCGAGCGCGCGATTGTTTGGTCATTGGTCAATTGACACAAGGATTGACTGACCCATCGCGTCGCGTCTACGTTCCGTTCGCTCCCGAATACACTTGCGTGCATTAAAATTCTACCCTTTTATTTACACCTAAAAAACTTTACGAATTAATCTCCTTTGTTAAACTTTCTTCTAAGCAGACATGCTTAAAAATAAAGGATGGCAACAACCATAATTACAAGCAATAAAATTGACCACTTTTTTGTTGCACTAAGTGCACTATGAGCGAAATTACCCCCACTACGCCAAAACCTTGCCAAGTTACGTGCCGGGGGCTGTACCGTGTATTTTATGATAGCACAGTTGTAAGGACATGCGCGGTACCAGGCTTACATGATCGCGTTGTAGTTTATAGTATTTTGTATGAAATGATTGATTTTCGAACTTTTGTGTTGGAAATAGGGTCTGATTTTGTTTAGCTTATTTTGACGCTGATACGCCATAGGTCATTCATTCCACAGAGACTATTATTGTGGTTATGTAATTGATAGTTTTTCTCACATTAGCGACATTAAAGCACCAGTATAACATGAGTCTGCTGCAGTATACAAGAGACGCAATCACTACCTCGCCCCCCCGTATAATGGTTATGTCATTGGCATCATTATACTACTAGGGTAATATAAATCGTTTGTAGTATTCTCTAACGGGTTGGTGAAGGGAGTACATACCGGCCCTGACGCACTCACTACCTAACTTGCTCGTATTGTGGTTATGTCATTTCGAACATTATAGTACTAGGATAATATAAATCTTCTGTAATATTGTCTAACAGTCTGGTGAAAGGAAGTACTCGTCCCTGTCGCAATCACTATCTATCTTGCACGGGTTGTGGTTATGTCATTGCTAGCATTATAGTACTAGGGTAATATAAATATTCTGTAGTATTGGCTAACTGGTTGATGAAGGGAAACACATCATACATACCGAACCTGACGCACTCCCTACCCATCTTTTTTATATTGTTGCTATGGCATAACCGACATTTTAGTACCAGAGTAATATAAACCTTCTGTAGTCTGTGTCTAAGGGCTGGTCAAAGGATGACACTGACCCTGACGCACTCACTAAAATGTATTGCGGTTATGTTATTGGCAGTTTTAAAGTACCAGGGTGATATAAATTTTTTGTAGTAGTCTAAAGGGCTGCAGAAAAAGAAGTATAGTGTGATCACAGTTATTTTACATCTTACTCCTCTAATTGAGAATTAATAATAATAATAATAATAATATAATAATAATAATCTTTATTGTTCAAGAATTAAGACACTGTTATGGGAAACGCTATCACCGATAAAAGTCTTGACTTGACTGAACTGACGATCGCCGACTGCCATACACGGTCCAATCGGTATGATCCAATCGCCATGATCAAGCCAAAAGAATCGAAATTCGATTGTGCCGTCAAGTATAACTGTCATGCCAATCCACTCCCACACACGTTCAGTTCTAACTGATCCAATCGGTAGCATCATGCCGATTGGACGATAGGAAGGTTGGTGTATGGCCACCATAAGGTGTGTTAAAGAGCTTCCCATCGACTCGAAAAGAAGAAGCTGTGTTACTGTTAGGGTTTCTGAAAAAGGTAAAATAACAGTGAGTGGACTGTATACAATTAACGCGAATAAGTAAAACCGGCCAAGTGCGAGTCGGACTCACGCACGAAGGGTTCCGTACCTATATCGCAAAAAACGGCAAAAAAATCACGTTTGTTGTATGGGAGCCCCATTTAAATATTTATTTTATTCTGTTTTTAGTATTTGTTGTTATAGCGGCAACAGAAATACATCATCTGTGAAAATTTCAACTGTCTGCCTGGTGATTGATAGACAGACGGACCGCGGAGTCTTAGTAATAGGGTGCCGTTTTTACCCTTTGGGTACGGAACCCTAATAAAAGGTTACGCTAAGCTGTTTGACCCTGACTCATTCACTAGCTACCCAAACATGCCTTGTGGTTATGACATAACGAACAATTAAGTACCAGGGTAACATAAGTCTGCAGAAGAATACTGACATTCTGCAGCGCGGCGTAAATGTCCTGTACAGTACCGGCAAATGTCGAGTCGAATAGCATTAGCCATAGTTCGTAGCATTGTAACCACTTTGCCAGTTTATTACCAGGGCTACAAAAGCCTAAAGCAGTATACTGACCTTCTGCAGTGCGGCGTAGTTATGAACGTGGTACTGTATGGTACCGGACAACGGCGAGTCCAATGGCGCCAGCCATCGCTCATAGCATTGTGACCACAGTTCCATACCAGCTACTGACGTGCAAGGCTCTAGTCGACTCAGTTCTGTTACTGACTTGCTTGGGAGGGATGATTGCGCTGTGAAAACCAAAAGTTGTAAATTACTTAATTGTGTGTGGTATTCATGTTTACAGTTTCACGTTATTCAAAATAATTTTGGTGTCTTACGATGATCTTAGTTAGTTTAGCCGCGTAAACATTAAGAGCTGAATCAGACCTAATCGTCCGATAAAATAAGAAAAAATTGAGCTCAAAAATAACGAAGCGCGCGGCAATGTTACCCGCTCTACGAAGTACCTATTAATCTTAGTGAATCAAAGGGATAAAAAATCTGAGCGTATAGCGCATAATAAGTAATTTATGATGACATGGGCATAAAAAACAAAAGGGACAACACTCACATATCCTCTGCGAGTGCACGGTGTTGGGCTTGACGCCGTACAGCGGGTTGTAGAACAACGCCTTGTCTTGTTCCGAGAATTGCTCGCCCCAGTCCCACACCGGTCTTTGTACGAAGTTCTGCGAAAATATTATAATCGTTAATTTATACAGTGCTATGTAGGAATTGATTATCATTATCAGCTCATTTCACAGTGCACTGAGAAACCTCAGCGGTCATTGATAGAGATGGCATTGGCAAAATTTCCTTACAAGCTGAGCATGTCAGTGAGTGTCACTGTTTAGTTTTAGTTTTTGGCTTGTGACAATTTGGACTTATTACAGCCTGTCCTCAAAAAATTGCCCGGGCACAAATTTTTAGACTGACTCTAGTTATTCCGTGCTGTTTGGACCTTATCATCCCACAGCCCAGCAAAGGTGAAGGTCTTTACTTTTTCCACTTCGGTATGTGTTTTTATTTAATCAGAAGAATTAGTTCGAGTCATCTTCCAACTCGAAAAAGAGCGAGGAGGATGAAAGATTGAATAAAGTTGATAATTGGCTAAAATAATCTTACCTTAGACACAGCCAGCTCTCGATCCCTAGCGCAGTTAAACAGAAACGTGTCGAATATGTGGTTATGCGCGCAGTCCCACAGGGTCGTCAGATACGTCTCCGTGAACTGGAAGTCAGCCGGGAACTGCTGCAGTAGCTGCCACACGCAGTCCAGGTATAGAAGCAGTACTGGCGCTGTTTGCGCGGATGGTGTGTCCTTAGCAGTCGAGTCTTTTGGGTTGCCCGGACGGGGGAGACCGAATCTGGGGAAAGGAGTTAGTATTTTAATGTAAGTTACGTGTGTTAAGAGGAGGACAGAGCAGAGGCTTTTTACATGATAATAACCCTATTTTCAGAGACATTAAGTTCAACGAACATCGAACTCTTAGGCTGTCTTCATGCTCGTTTAGACTATAAGGTAGTGGTTATAAGATCTATTATCATCTTATTAAAAATCTCCACTATACTAAAAAGTAAAGTAAAGTCGACTTCTATGGAGGTAAACATGTTCTAAATGTGCATAAGTACAAGGAAATAAATGTGTAATGCAATAAACAGATTAGGATTTTAAGTTACGTCATCAATCCAGAATAACTTAAATACAGAATAATGGGTTTTTATTACCTATTATGAAACAAAATAATACATCAGGTACCTTTCCTTTTTTGGGTTTTTTTTTACAGGATAAGCAAAGAGATACATAAGCTACCAGGGAAACATAGATATTATGGTAGTGCTCGAATATTGTGGAATGGTAAGGTGGTGTTATAGTTACATAGTAAATGGTTTTGTGACAAAGCGAGTTTGACAGATTTTGCTTAGTATTGGGACTGATATTTATTTAGATGTTCCCCTTTTTTCTTGCACATTGTAACGTTACGTTTAGCTCAGATGAGCTAAACGTAAGCTACGTTATTAAAATAAAAAGAAAAAGTAAGAAAAGGTAAAATAAGAAAAAGGTTGACAGGATGCGGTGGGACGGCTGATGGAGTGCGATGTGGACGCTCCTCTTCAGCGTGCGCAACCTGCGTGTATTGCTGCCGGGCGCGCTGTAGCTGCGGCTCTTGCACCTCGTCGGGTTGGTAGGTAGTAAGGCAGGTAACCAGGAGAGATGAGGGCGCTCGCGCAAAACGACGCGCCGTTAAGGACCTGTCTGCAGCAGCTCATGCCAGTTCCACATGCCAGTCTGGCACGTCCCATTGTAAAAACAGTAAAAGTTCACTTCAGAGTATAGATTGTTATTTAATAGAAGTCTCCAGAGATGTATAACACTCATTCACGAACTGAATTCAATACATTTTAAAAGTACATAGTGGATAAGTATAAACTTTGTAATTTAAGGCTTAAAATATGTTTCCAATTTCGCAGTCAAAACCAAACTGAAATCCGACGCCCGTTTTTCTTTCGTTCTGTGTCATCTGTTCCGAATTTCAAATTCAAAATATCAATTATATGACCAGAACGAATAAAAACGGTTTACAGAGGTGGCAGCCTACGCTGTCCTTATTATAATGTACAACTAGCTTAAGGAAGGTCTAGTCCATGGTATATTATGTCTATGGCTTAAGAAAAATAAATTGGAGAGACAGATGTCAATTAAGATAAACATGTCAGAGTATAAAAAATTACAAGATTTTAGAAATTAGCGATATAAATAAGTTATGGAATATTAAAACAATCAGAGATAACTAAAAGTATGCTTTTCAGGTGTTAACAGTAACAACGAATACATAAAAATGAGACATGAGTTGATACAAAATCAAAAGATATAAAGGTATGTTTTGTAAAGTATTTATTAAAATGTAAATAGACTTAAAAACGTGTAGGTCTGCACAGCAGAACACCACATTTCCCCGATGACCCCAGAAAAATTTTCAACTGGATGAAAATTTTGAAGGTTTAAATATAATCCTTGATCTATCACACATCTTTCATACTTTCTTCAAACACTCTCATTCAATCACACGTAGGGGATATGGTTCACATTCAATGACGCATACTCCACAAGGAAATATTTATTTAAAATTACTAAGGCTTATTTTTTTTAATTAGGTGTCGTAACCCGCACCTGTTTGAAAACCCGAAGAATATTTATATGAGCCCACGCATTTGGCTTATTTTTAAAGAGTTAGGGGACCGCTCTTTGCACATAAGGCTTTCAGAGTTGTGCAGACCGCTCTAAGAGTTGGGATTAGAAGAGGAACTCAAGTTTCAAGAGGTAACTCAAGTTTCAAAGTTTCAAGACGTAACTCAAGTTTCAAGAGGTAACTCAAGTTTCAAGAGGTAACTCAAGTTTCAAGAGGTAACTCAAGTTTCAAGAGGTAACTCAAGTTTCAAGAGTTTAAGAGGGTAAAAGATATTTACAAGAGGGAAGAAAATATTTACAAGAGGGAAGAACATATTTACAAGGCATTAGGGGCTTTTTTACAGAGTTGCCAAACCGCTCTAAAGAAAATAAAAGAAAAAGAGGGATAAAAAAAATTGCCTAATAGTTTAAGTGAATTATGGAGAATAAAAAATAAAAGTACTAGCAAAAGTGAAAAAGAAAAATGATGATGAAATGAGCCTGAAAGGGAAACCAAAAGTTAGCATATATACTTGTGCAAGTATGGTTTTAGAATTTTGAGAGAAAATGAATGAGGAATCGAGCCCACGTTAAACATAAGTAAATATAGTAAAAAGTAGGTAGAGTGTGGGTGATGGGGTGAGTTCAAGCTAAAATTGGGCGCACAAACAATACCGTTGCGCCTAATTTTTAAGATTTGGGCGCCAAACTGTAACGTTACGTTTAGCTCAGAAGAGCTAAACGTAAGCTACGTTATTAAAAATAAAAGATAAAAAATAAGAAAAGTTAAAAATAAGAAAAAGGGGTAAAATAAGGCCGGCTTGATACGACGGGGCCAGCTTGACACGACGTGCCGCCCGCGTCTTCTTTGGCGAAGGGGCAACCGCAGACCAGGGCGGCGTGATACGGTGCGATAAGGCGGCTGGAGGAGCGCTACCGCGAGTTGTGGGCGCTCGTGTTCAGCGTGCGCAACCTGCGTGTACTGCTGGCGGGCGCGCTGTAGCTGCGGCTCTTGCACCACGTCGGGAAAGTAGGTAGTAAGGCAGGCAACCAGGAGAGTTGTGGGCGCTCGCGCAAAATGACGCTCCGTTAAGACCTGTCTGCAGCAGCTCATGCCAGTTCCACATGCCAGTCTGGCACGTCCCATTGTAAAAACAGTAAAAGTTCACTTCAGAGTATAGATTGTTATTTAATAGAAGTCTCCAGAGATGTACCTATAACACTCATTCACGAACTGAATTCAATACATTTTAAAAGTACATAGTGGATAAGTATAAACTGTGTAATTTAAGGCTTAAAATATGTTTCCAATTTCGCAGTCAAAACCAAACTGAAATCCGACGCCCGTTTTTCTTTCGTTCTGTGTCATCTGTTCCGAATTTCAAATTCAAAATATCAATTATATGACCAGAACGAATAAAAACGGTTTACAGAGGTGGCAGCCTACGCTGTCCTTATTATAATGTACAACTAGCTTAAGGAAGGTCTAGTCCATGGTATATTATGTCTATGGCTTAAGAAAAATAAATTGGAGAGACAGATGTCAATTAAGATAAACATGTCAGAGTATAAAAAATTACAAGATTTTAGAAATTAGCGATATAAATAAGTTATGGAATATTAAAACAATCAGAGATAACTAAAAGTATGCTTTTCAGGTGTTAACAGTAACAACGAATACATAAAAATGAGACATGAGTTGATACAAAATCAAAAGATATAAAGGTATGTTTTGTAAAGTATTTATTAAAATGTAAATAGACTTAAAAACGTGTAGGTCTGCACAGCAGAACACCACAACATGTAGTTTGACTGTTCTGTTATGAGAGTTGACAGTAACAAGAATAAAGCTCAGCCAAAGCGCGTCTTCGACAGTGATTATGAAGTCTAATTATTGAATATCATAATTAAAGATGAGACTATTATGACATCTTAAAATCATCACAATTTCGATGTGAATTAGAGACAGCCATACAAGACCGATAACACTGTCCCTTTATCACAGCGGAATCATGATGACATTATTGGCACTTTTTAGTACAACCCCGTTCAGCGCCGTTTTGTTAACCATATTCAATAACCTAACACTAGTATCTAACATAAGTCTTTGTTCAGTTAAATGTAACATTTCGCTTTCTGTCTTGGAAAACCATTAAAATTACCAATAATTAATTTGTAAAAGGAAAACAATCTTGAAAGGAGATGTTCCAGAAATTTAAGGAGCCTAGGCAGGCTATGTACACTATGTGTAAACATCGCTATATAATATAGTACCCGTTTTTAGGGTTCCGTACCTAAAAAGGTAAAAAAAGGAACCCTTATAAGATCACTCTCCTGTCTATCTGTCTGTCCGTGTGTCACCACCGATTTTCTCAGGGAAGGGTGGATCTAGCAAGTTGAAATTTATACCAGATACTGAAGTCTATAGTCCCTATTAGGTTTATAAAAATCAAACACGAAAAAAAGGTATGAGCAAAATTTAGATTTTCACGAAAAATTTACCATACCTTAATTATATATATTACATACAACCTTAATTTTCAACTTTTTTTATTTTTCGGAATTTTCCTTTTAGTTAAATAATAAATGATTTTATTTCTGTAAGTTGGTTTGTACAAACAAAAATTACATGTCGATCATATTTTTTAAAAATAGATGAGGTCATCATTTTTATTTTGCGCAGTCAATACGGACAGATAATTCGTAACTACTTTCCCGCTTCAATTATATTTCAAATCACAATAGGTCATAATGATTTAGACACGAGGAAACTACTTAATAGAATCAGGATCATTAATTACCTAATAAATAATGTAACTTTTCCTGTCTATCATTATGTATAACTTTAATTTTACAGGATGCGCTTAGAGATACATAAACTACCAGGGGCACATACATTTATGGTAGTGCGGAATGGTAAGTCTGCGCAGTATTTGCGTTAATACTGAAGTTTTGTGACAAGTACTAAGGCCGAGATTGTTATATGTGCTAACACGTTCTTTGGTCGACAGGCCATCTTCTTCGTGTCGCTGGGACAACGGTAATTGATCGTTCTGCGGCAGTGAATAATCTGCACCAGAAGTTTGTGTTTAATCATTTTGATCTAATAACGTTGTAAAAAGTTTTATATCATAAAATCTGCGTTGAAATTTTATTGTATAAGTGTGTTAATTAAATAAACAGATAAATAAATATTTATTTCGTAATATCTACTCTGTGCCAGCTTGATTATTAAACATCTCCACTTGCCTAAAAGACAGCTCATATGTTCTCGAATTAAACTTAATTAGTTCGGAAATCTAATAATTAATTAGTTCATATTATGATTTAGACACGAGGAAACAACAAAATAAAATAAGTATAATGAAATACATTAGGTTACTTTTTCCTGACCTATCTATGTAATTTGTATGACTAACATTGTAAAGGATGAGTAAAGAGATACATGAACTACCAGGAGTGCATAAATGTCTGACAGTGCTTTATTATTGTCGAATGCAGTTTAACAGTGTAGTATTATTTATTGACCAAGCGAGCGTGAAGCGTCTCCGTTTCACCTTGGGCAAACATTATTTCGTATGTCCGGCTGTTCTCCTCTACAGATTGTTTCAACCGATTCACATAAATTTTGTGAGCGGGTTCAATAATTATATGGAATTTATTTATCGATCCAGCTACATTTTGAAAAATTGCCAAACAAAACTGAATCGACGAAAAAATAAAAAAGACAGAATCGCAAGGTCTACAACAGCTCACACAGCCACTAGTATTAAATGGGTTATGCTTATGTTATACATAGCTTAGCACGTGTTTGGCTATCATTATGTCGACATTGCCCCTCTATCTTGCACCTTCACACGCTTAAGTAATGTTTATTTCATAATGTTTCGAAGCGTTATTACATAATAAGCTAGTGTAATCATTAAGTAAATTATGTAAGAAGTTTATACAACGTACCAGGAGCATATAAATGTGAAGGAGTACTCACCTATCACAGAACGGGTGTCCGAGCGCGATCCATTCCTTCTGTATGAGTGACTGGAAGCCTGATATCGTTCTGAAGTGGGGATCGACTAGTAATTGTGTGAGGCATGATACCACGGAACAATAGTCTACGCCGTCACCTGAAACATTAGCAAAAATATTTTTAACAAATTAGAAGAAAAATTTTTGTTTGCCAAAATTATTGACAAACAGCTGTTTGAAACAATTACGTACTAGGGAAACAGGACAACAGTAGAAGTATTTATTGTTAAAGGCAGCCCAATACAGCCATCAGCGTATTTGAAAAATTCCAATCTTGCATCATTTTGTGACACAAAACAAAATGCGACGCGTACGACCACTTCACAAGCGAATTTAGACCTCATTGCTAAACTAATTACTAAATAAAGGTAAAAGTAGAAGCACATGGTTTTTAGACTATATTCGGACCAACTGACCTTATTTAGACTTGTACGCTTTAAGCAGACGGAGAAAGGTCATTGCTTAAAACCGCGTCCAGGATTGAGTAATACTAGGAGTCTAGCATCTATGTGGAGGTGAAAATATTACCTTCTTGTAAAACAACAGTGACGTTGTTAGATAGGTGTTGCGCGGCGTCGTCGGCGAACGCGATGCAGTTGGCGACGTAGCGTAGCCACTTGCTCGTGTCCAGGATTGAATAGTATTGGGAGTCTTGCAACTGTAATGAATACAAAAAATAAACGTTATACCCATTTTATTAGTTTTGTTGTAACCTTTCTGCGTCGAGGAGGTATATTTTGTCCAACCAGTACGTAGATGGCGGTCAAACCGTTTGCTGGCTGGCCATCAGGCTGCTGAAAAGCTTTCACTTTGTCATTTGTCTCTTTTTAGTCCTGTTTCGTTATATCTAAGGATAGCTCATGCTGAAGTAAAATATTAGGAAAAACGCGGTTCCATTTCGAACTATTGACTAGTAGATTTGTAGTACATTGCATCACCGTCGACCACATCCTCGCTTACCATCAGCTGAGAAAGTGGTCAAGCGCAAGCCTATCGAAACAAAAAGGTTAGACAGATATGGCAATATAGTAGTTTAATAGTAGTTTGGAAGTAGAGATAACTAACTCTATTAGCAACTTCTCGACGGGACTCCGCCCTAATTCAGAAAGGCTGGCTACTCAGAACGGACATAAATTACCACTACCTCGAACGAAAACCACATTCATAAGTAGCCTACAATGACATAAACAAATTAACCACAAGTTATTCCTAGATAACCTTAAAAGGAAACAACTAAACGTTTCATTCATAAAACCATAATATATAACAAAATAGCAGGAAAACTAGTAAACCCTTATCATTTGCTGAAGTGACCGCAAAGCGTTTCAAAGTGAGTGGTTTTGATAGTGGGTGGTTAATACTAGATTATCAATTCTTAGAACAGGACTGAAAGACTGAATGTAAAATAATTGCTCTCTATACTTTGTTAACGTAGGTTGAAAAACAATTTAAATTTCTGATGTTCATTGCTTACTGAAAAGCTCCCTGTGGCCCACCTGGAAATCTCTAAACTGACTACTAAGCCAAGTGGGTCGCTGCAGGCACAACTTAGTTAGATGGGGGTACTCCATTGACCCACAGTGCTATTGCGGAGCCACGTCCCAAACAATGCCTCGCCTTTTGTCGTGCTCTCTGTGCAACAACACCTGCACTTTGAAAGAACTTTGTAAGGCAAATAACAACGCTGTTGACGTGGCTGATTTCTGATCACAAGATTTTTTTGATCAGTTTGGAAGTGATAATTTCCAGTGTAAGTTATATAAATCGGTCCAAGTGCAGAAATCCTTATGAATGTTCTCCGCCGTGGAGCGGGCGGAGGGCATCATTCACCTGGGCGCGGGTTGCACAATCCATCATCACACTTCCCCGGCCAGTTGTTGGCCCCCGTCACCCTCGGTGACGCTCTCAGTAGGTAAGCGCGGAACACGGCACGGTCAGTTGTGGCGTCAAAGTCCCCAAGTCCCCAGAAGAAGATAGTAACCTGTCACTCCCTTTCTGCTACCACGTTTGCAACTATCACTTCCTCGCAGAAGGAGGCGACTAAGTCCCACGTGCTGTCACTTCCGACCATGGATTGGACCACGACCGGACGCGAGTCGTTATTTTCAGCACCGACTGCCGCAATGTGGTCACGGAGCTGCACAACCTAGGCTGGAAACTTCTCCAGGCGGCGTGGCCTCCACCCTCGAGTGTAAGCCCACAATCCAATTTTTTTTCCATCGAACCCTTCATCAGACCTGAAGTATTTTTAACACCATCATGGTCAGGTTGACTCGCCATAAAGCAATAATGCTTTGATTATTCTTTTTATTTTAACTTTACTTTTAAATTAAATTATATAATCAGCCATGACGAAAAATCGATATAATTCAAGAAAATTAGTCAAATTAGGGCAAGAATCTCGGAATGAGAGATAGTCAGCTCTGAAGTTGTATAAATCTTTATTTTGGTACCCTAAAACTTATCTCAAAACCTACTTATCGTAGGGTGTCCGCAACTACAGAAATTCCAAGGTCAAAGGTAAAAAAATCGTTTTTTTTTACACATTTGTTGCAAATATCTCGTTTTCTATGGGTTTTATGCTATTTGTATATATTATAAATGTGACGTGATTTTTTTGCGATAGTGGTATTTTTATCGCAAAAAACAGCAAAAAAATCACGTTTGTTGTATGGGAGCCCCACTTCAATATTTATTTTATTCTGTTTTTAGTATTTGTTCGAACAGAAATACATCATCTGTGAAAATTTCAACTGTCTAGCTATCACGGTTCATGAGATACAGCCTGGTGACAGACAGATAGTGGAGTCTAAGTAATAGGGTCCCTTTTTTAGCCTTTGGGAACGGAACCCTAAAAACGACTTCTGCGCGTCTAACGACTCATGGCAACTTACGTGCCGGGAATTATATAAAGCGTTGTCCCTCTCACTCAAACCTATGTGACGGTCTGTTTATTACATATATTTCAATACTACTACACATTTATGTGTTCCTGGTAGCTTATGTATCTCTAGCTCATCTTTTGTTATGTGATTCATACCAAATAAAAGGCAGGAAAAGTTAGTATATTTATGTATTTGTTTCCTTATTACCAAATTGTTTATATCATGTTTAAGCACAAGTATGAGTAGAACGCCGTCAATAACTACCACTAATATTATAAGGAGATAAAGTTTCTCCAATCTTACTAATATTGTAGTCGTGAAAGTTTGTGACGTTGAATGGATGGATGTTTCTGATTCTTTCACACAAAAACTACTGAACAGATTTTGTTGGAATTTTACAGATATATAGCTTAAACATCATAATAACACATAGGCTATAATTTATAAAGATATTCGGAGAAGTACTAATACCACGCGGGCGGATTAGAGAGATGGAGCTAGTTTCAAATATTCTTTTCTAAACTTACTGTATCTTTAAGTGTAAATAGGCTATATTATCCTAGAAACATGCTCTATTCTTGCTGGATATGCCACGGGAGCAATGCCGTAGGCAAAATTAGTTATTCAAACGAGTGTCTCTTTCTATAACTTGATGTGCCATAAACATGTTCGGATGTAATAATATAAATTCGTAGTGTCCGACCGAAGGTTCGGTTTCAGCCATAAAAACTTGTTTCGCTTCAGTTTCAGATTCGGCCAAAAAGGGGCTCAATATATCGGCTGGAATAGGCTTCGCTTGGGATATATCTCTATATTCTTGAGCTGAAATATTATGTTACATATAGTTTTGTTAACACAACAATTTCTGTAACTGGATGAAGACCCGAGTATTCGGTTGGACACTAATGCGGTAATAATTCGTGTAACTTACCCAAAATTGTCCAAGAGTGGTCGGTGTACACAGCTCAACAAGCTTCTTGTAGGAGGTCTGTAGGGTGCCCAGCGGTGGTAGTATACCTGGACCGCCGGCGTTCGTGAATGTGTTGCCGCAGAGATACAGCACATGTGGCGGCGTTAGCTTTGGGTGGGAGCGACGCACCTGCCAATTTCAACTTTATGTTAGTGTGGTAAGGTGGATTTTGAATTGTGCCACCTTAAAAGTACCCTTTGACAACTGTCTGCCTTCACCTAGCAATAAGGTTTGAAATGGCCGACCGGGAACGTTCGGTCAAATTTTGTTGGTGGTAAAGATGTTGTTCCAGTCTGGATTAAAGTGTGTGATTAATGTTTACAACCACGATAACATTTTAAGATTTTCATTAATTTATTATCTACTGATAACATTAAATTGTTTGTCTTTTCGTAAGGGGTAATGTCTGGCAAGACGAAAGCTACTAAACAGCCGACTGACATCGGATATATTTTACTATATAGTTTTGTACCGCTTGAGCACTTCCACTTCCCCTTACAAACAAACACACAATTTTACCTCTTCCTATATTAGTTGAACTACGAGTTCAATAATTTCTGCACAACTTTATTACAAATTTGCCGCGTGTTTTGCGACGATTTGCCGTCGCAAAACACGCGGCAATTTTTTTCGTATTTTACGTTAACGTAACGTCCACGACCGCTAGCTAATCGATCTTATCCATAATTCAGTCTTCATTATCAACTAATATAAAGAGTAAATAATCTTGAACATGATTCGACGGGTAACTAATTGGTTTAAGTTCTGACCCGTTTTTTAGCCGACTGCCCGAAGCCATCCTTCGGGCAGTCGGGTTAAGTATGTTTTTTACCGACGACAAATATTTCCGCTTAAGTTGCAGGTCTTAAGTGTTTTCGCTATGAATGACTTCACAACGTGAATCGTTTGTAGGTGTCAACTTGAGTACAAACTTGCTAATGGACATCATACAATCTCACATGTTAGTGGCACTTCCACCGCCATGTTATAATTAGCTCGGGTAAAAGAGCTTGAGCTAAACCGTGACATTTTAGTCCGAAATAACCTACTATTCGGTCAAAATAACTGAGCACCTGGGGCTGTGACGTCACTCTGATCAACTCTGCACCTGTAGCCAAGTTGACAATCCACAATCGACGCCGCTAGTAGATTAAAAATTGCATTTGTCACTAGAAACAAACGTATGTGCAAAATAAATCTCAATCGAAAACTGGGACAGGTGAAACTAAATAAAAGATTGTAATAAGCGTTTTCGTCACGTACCTGTTCCAACAACACACTCTCCGCCGTCGCCGACTGCTCAGTACTCAGCAGCTCGCCACTCCTCAACAGCGCCGCACCTTCGGGCCTGCCCCACACCCATATCGGCACCCTTCCTGACCTGAAGTGTCTCGCTGATTCCATCAAGTTATAATCTAACACAGAACTGGGCACAATCAAAGTCTCTCCAGCGGTCAGCATGAACGCATCAGACGTTCCATTTATACAGGTAATCCTCCAATGAGGACATTCGCATCGTTCTAGCTCCCTCTTCCAGTCCCCTGGTCGCTGGAACATGTTCATGTCTGAAGGGAGAGTGGGGTAGTAGGGCTCTCTGTACTCGAAGGCGAAGAGGAGATCGTGTCTCTTCGGAAAGGCGTGGTGCATCAGAGCGAGCGCTATCTTTCGGCCGTTGTCTATCGGGGAGTTCACGAAGCTGAATGTTAGGACCTTCATGTTCTGGAATTGAAATAAGTAATATTAATAGTTTATTTCATAATGGGATTGCAAAGTTTACAAATGTTGCATTTACAAATTTTTAAGGTTCAATTATACAATAAAGACGGGTGAAGTACTGTTCTCCTAGATAGGCTAAAATTTTGCCTGTGTTAAGTATAAGTGGGGGATATTAGTTTGGTTTCTGGTAGTTCTTACAAGGGTTTCCGTGAAAGCTTTGTCTCTGGTGTACACCATCTCCTTCTAACTTTAGTCGGTCTACTATACATTTGTTTTGTACCACAAAAAAGTAAATTTTCAAGGAGGCAGCATGTACCGAGAGGTGTACACTGCACAAGACCGCAAAACTTGGAAACGCATCGTATGTAGTCGCCGTGACGAAAAAGAGGAAAGTCTAAACAATACTTTGCCGTTTGTTCATGATCAAATATTGCCTGATAAGTTTGAAAGAAAAGAAAAACCTGCCAAGTGCGAGTCCGACTCGCACACGAAGGGTTCCGTACCATTATCGCAAAATACGTCAAAAAAAAACAACTTTTGTTGTATTGGAGCCCCACTTAAATATTTATTTTATTCTCTTTTCAGTAAGTATTTGTTGTTAAAGCGGCAACAGAAATACATCATCTGTGAACATTTCTGTCTCGCTATCACGGTTCATGAGATACAGCCTGGTGACAGACAGACAGACGGACAGTGGAGTCTTAGTAATAGGGTCCCGTTTTTAATCTTTGGGAACGGAACCCTAAAAATGACATGTGTAAATGCAACAAGAAGTCATCATGCACCTCTGACATATCATCATTTGCCGAACAAAGCAAACCTCTAAATAGTATAAAACAAAGCCCCAGTCTGCTTCCGTCTGTTTCTGAGCATACTCCTTCTAAAATGTAAACCACGCCACGGAATTCAATACGGTTTTTACTGATTGAAATTGCGATAAATGGGAAAGGTTTTTGACAAATTTGTCCCGTGCGATGCCGGGTCGCATCGCTAGTATTACTTGTATAGTTTCCCTAAAAATATTCATGGCTCATCATTTAATTTATCCGTAAATAGCAAAATTATTACCTATCATTATGTACTTTAAAATATGTCAATCTAAACTATTTAACAGCCATTGATCTAATTCCTCACACCCGTTAACCGTGTGACATTGAGTCATGCGCTAATCAGATTAGATAGTGACCCGACCAGATTGCCACGACGCATCTGCACAAAATATGTGTATTATCTGTGTACTTAATGTATCTGTGTTTTATGTAAATATACGTAATAGTGTGTTTGCGTGTGAATATTCTTTTACGTGTATCTGGTTTAATGAAAGTCAGATGTTTTTGGTAATGGTGGATACCGCACTGGGCCAATATGGTGGATAATGATATACACCCTTAAACTGAGAAGAGGCCTGAGCTCCGGTTTTTGGGCCGAGAGTTTGAAGTTGAGAGCTTGTCAAAATGCCGGGTTAAAGTAGAGATCGACAGGTTCTTTACTACAAATTCTCAATTCATAAATCGGTGGTCATGCAATAAAGGCTGATGTTAATAAATGTTTCAATTAAGGAGACGGAAAGGGGCCTTAAAATTCCATTTATAGATTTATTGACGTGTTTGTTTGATACCATTCAGTAGTTTGCCATCAAATTGTTGTTAAGCTGTTTTTTCAGCTGCAAAGTGCAAATAAAAGAAGCCGCCTTTTTGTTAGTTTAGAATGTCCCACGACTGGGACCAGACACTCTTTTATAGCGACGTTAGGCTGGTTCGAGATGGCAACCAGCCTTCGTGGGGCACGTCTTGGTCATCTCGCCACTGCTTTCTTTTTTTCATGTTGTAGTTATAGCATTTTGTTACCCGACTACTGCAAAACTGAAAACGGTAAAGGTAAATATCGTAAGAAACCATCATTTCGTAGAACCAAAAATTCGAAGTGTCATCCACCTACCCGCACTGGGCCCGCGTGGAGAGGGAATGGGCCGTGTCCCTGCAGTGGGAACATTAAATGGCAGATCAATGACGTGAACACCTGTAAGTGACATGCTTATACTGAATGTTGTTTTCTGATATTAATTTGTAAACGAGTCGTTGGTGTGCCTTGTTCAAAAAATAAATAAATATATAACTCACGGGGAGTTAGGTATAAGTTTTGAAATCTATGTGAGTATGGATGTCCATCTATTCCTTCGTAATGCCTAAACACGTCATTTGGACAACATTTACGTATGAGTGTACCATGTAACAAAGGCTATATTATTAAGTCTCGTTAAATCAAATTGGTGGGGTAATTTGGTTTTTCCATCTGTAAGTTCTCAGTATCATCCCGGAGTCCGAGTTGGACTTGTAGCCAGTTGATGGCATAGGCTCGCTCGCGATGGTGATCGAGTTTGGTATCGAATTGAAACGTTTTGATACGCGCATTTCACTAATTCCTCAGATGATTTTCCCGTTATTATTTTTAGTACTCGGGCATTAGTAAATTTAATCTGTTTGAGACATTGTATCGACACAACTTTATATAAAACATGAGATATACAATGACTATTAAATTGAATAGTTATAAAAAGCTTTTTTACAAAAAAATACTACCGACTTCCAAATGAGAAATCTACAAAGTGAAAAATAACTTTATTTTTGGAAGTCGGTGTCTTTCGTAGGTACCATTTTTTTGCGTTACGGACACCGACTTCCAACTTTTTCACTTTTTAGTTGTACCTACCTAATAGAAAAGTTGTTTAGTAAGTTACCTTAACGCCAGAATAGATTAGCCGAATATCATGAAAATTGAACATAACCGGTGAAATGAGAGATCTGCGTACCCCTTAAGAGCGTACTGGCGTGATGTTATGTTATGAAATGGTATAATCTTTAAACAGACATGCGATTGCAGCAATCCCGCAAGATTTGCTGTTGTTTATTGAAGAGTTCTGTCGTATATCTTAGGAGTTCTTCATCAGATCTTCACCAAATTAAAATGGGACCAATTTCGAAACATACTCTTTCAAACAAAAAAAGAATTTTCAAAATCGGTCCACAATTGACGGAGATATCGGTGAACATACATAAAAAAAAAAAACATACACGAAGTTGAACCTAGAACCTCCTCCTTTTTGGTAAGTCTGTTAACCGACTTACCAAAAAGGAGGTGAGTCATAAACATAGACATTCTAAAACTGTAGATTTTTGGGTATTATCAACGAAATGGTTGTAGAAATTTGCGTAAATTATAAACACAGATTATTATTTCAAGGACCTATTTCTAATGATGAATCATCATTGCGGTGACTTTTAAGACCACAGGCAAGCAATTACCATTCAGTTTGAGTTATGAAGATTTTATTTCAATACCATAATATTATTTTAAATCTCTTGTCCGCCTGTTTATTAACTTTTCATGTCATATCAGTTAAACGGCTTAGGATGATACAGGCACACAGAAGAACATATTCTGGATTAGGACACGAGATACTTTTTAAGCCCGGAGTATGTTCCCTTGACATATTTAATTTTTACGGAGGCAAAGCCGCAGGCAAAAGCTTATCTTACTGATAAATGATTTTATTTCTGTAAGTAGGTTTGTACAAACACTTTTACATGTCGATCAGATTTTTTAAAACTAGATGAAGTCGGCGTTTCCTATCTGACTACTCTGAGAAGAAAGGCCGAAACAAACTCAGAGGTCACAGTCTCTTTTAAAGTCCAGACAAAATCTTGGTTAGATCATGTGAAGACCATGTAGACTGAAGTCTGAAATGGTCTTTTGAGGAAAGAACCAGCCAGATTGAGTGGACCTGTCCAGTCAGTGCACGCATTTGTCAATAACCGTGCCGCTCAACTCAGAAATTAAGGAGCTCAACGATTCGACGAACAATACTAAAGAAAGGACATTCGGGTAGGCCGCACAAACTACTCAAACTGCCAGACCATGATTAAAACTAACTTAGATAAAAAATTAAAAACAAACAAAAAGTATGATCCACATAGTCTTCACATTCACAACAATTAAAAAAGAAATTAAAATAAAATAATATAATACTTTAAAAAGTAAATATTCTTGTCATTGCAAGAAAACAAAAAAAAAAACAAAATTCACGGTGCAAAATATATAAAAAAAAAAAACAAAATTAATTGGAGCAGCTCAATCCCAAGCCTGTTTGTCCTCAACGTAATCTTTAATTGTATAAAACGCTTTCTGGCACAACTTACGTTTAATGAATGTTTTGAATTTATTAAGACTTAGATCTTGTACGTGGCTTGGAAGCTTATTATAAAAGCGTACACATTGACATCTAAACGAGCCACCTATTTTCGTGAGCCTTGTTGCAGGTACTACAAATTTGTGTTTGTTCCTAGTATTTATGTTATGAATATCACTGTATTTTTTAAACAATTTTATATTTTACATAAAAGATTTTCATAAATATACTGAGAAGGCACAGTCATTACATTAATCTCCTTAAATTTCTCTCTGAGAGAGTGTCTCGGGCTTAATTTATAATTTGATCGAACAGCTCTTTTCTGCAAAACAAAGATAGTCTGGATGTCGGCGGCATTTCCCCACAACAGAATACCGTACGACATTACACTATGAAAATAGCTAAAATATACTAAACGGGCTGTCTTTGTGTCAGTTAAATTACGATTTTTCCTTACAGAATATGCTGCTGAGCTTAGCTTTTTTGACAATTTATCTATATGTGGCCCCACTGAAGCTTAGCATCCAAAGTTAAGCCTAAGAATACTGTGCTATTTTCAGGATTCAATTCTTCGCCCTTTACCAACACATCAGTTTTCACCTGCCTAACGTGAGGTAGGTTAAACTTAATGCATTTGGTTTTTTTTCCATTAAGTAGTAAATTATTAACATTGAACCAGTGAACTACTTTTGAGATCGCGCTGTTTACATCGTCAGTAACCAGCTGCTGACGTTTAAGTTTAAAAAAAGTGAAGTATCATCCGCAAACAACACTATATCATGGTTATCCTTTATGAGGTATGGCAAGTCATTAATATAAATAAGAAACAAGAAAGGACCAAGAATCGAGCCCTGGGGGACGCCCATCGTTACTATAGATCCGGGAGATCTTTTTCCATTAACGTCAACGCTCTGAATCCTATTACTTAAGTATGAAGTAAGAAGATCCAGAGCGCTGTTCCGAATTCCGTAGTGGCGGAGTTTCCTGATTAGCGTTTCATGAATAACACAATCAAATGCCTTGGACAAATCACAAAAGATTCCCAAGGCATCGCACTTATCTTCCTATGCATTATAAATATGTCCTAAAAGCTCAACACCGGCATCAGTAGTTGAACGACCCCTTGTAAAACCGAACTGTTTGCTATGTAATAATTTATGTTTATTAAAAAATCTTTGCAATTGCTCTAAAATTAATTTCTCAAATATTTTACTAAACGTAGGTAGTACTGAAATAGGTCTATAATTTGTAGAGTCTGATGTACTACCTGATTTAAACAATGGTATTATTTTACTATTTTTCATAAGGTCAGGAAACTCCCCACAGTCGATACAATTATTAAAGATAATAGCTAAACTAGGTGCGACAATATCAATAATAGATTTAGCAACTTCTACAGAATGACCCCACAGATCTGCAGTCTTTTTAACATTTAAAGTGTGAAAGGTTTTAATTATGTCTCTACAAGTAATATGTTCAAAAAGAAATTCCGAATCGCAAACATTAACATTTTCTTTTAGCAAAGACTCAGCAACAGAAGGTGATGAGTTTAGGGATTTAGTAGTTGAAATGGGAATATCTGAAAAGAAATTTTCAAAGGCCACTGCGACTTGTGAGTCTGATTTTATGATTTTGTCATTAATAGACAATGTAGTCAATATTTCGGTTACCAAATCTTCCCGTTTCACTATTAATAATATTCCAAGTCGTTTTAATAACGTTACTACTGTTTACTACTAACATTATAAATGCGAAAGTTTGGATGTATGGATATATTTGTTATTCAATTACGCCAGAATGACTGAACGGATCTGGATGGAATTTATCCCGGTAGAATGTTCCCTTGGGATAGTAAAAGACTTTTCACGCGGGCGAAGCTAGTAATATTATAAATGCTAAAGTAACTGTTACATTTTCACGCCTAAACTACTTGTGATATTTTTTTATAAATAGATAGATTGGACCTTGGAAAAGTACATAGGATACTTTCTCTCCCGAGACTATGTATTCGTAACCGCGTTGTAAATAAATTTTATGACAATGTTTGTCTATTGAACGTTTTCAGAATTCTGTCCAAATATAGCATCGAATGTTTGTTTATTTTTAAACTTAGATCTGACTAACAGTTCTACGTAAGGCAGAGTTTTACATGGTATTAAGGGAATTGAACACGCCACTTCTAAAGAACTAGAATCAATACATATATTACTTACAAAACTGTATCGGTACGGTAAAAAAAACTTAAGACTTTGGTGGTTTATATATTTGGAGTTCGCGCTCCATTTCAAAAGGTACATTAAGAATCATTAGGAAATTTTTCTAGACATGATTTTATTAAAGGAATCTCTTCAAATTTAGAGTGAACAGGCTTCTTCTGGGTAAGCTCACTCCATCGTCGACTCTGTCTCTGTCACCTATGACCTAGACTAGAGTCAAGAGCAAAACCATCACAAGATAAAAAAAAAACTGCTTAGAAGAAAGTCTTAACAGCTTGCTTGCATCTTGGCTGAGCTGGGATTCGACCTCAACTGCTAAGCCACTCCTCAGAACCCATCTTTGTCAGGCTTAGCATAGCTTCCAGTTACTTGCGAGATTATTTTATGAGACTTGTCTTCAATGAGATGGTAGTAGTTCTTTTAACTGAGATGGTAGCTAAAGTAGCTGCATGGCAATTGGCAAATGACTGAGCATTCGCTTCACGTCATCACAACCTGTGAACCGCACACCTCAGGCATCGCCACAGTTAGACGGTATAACCAAATCTCTATAGCACGTAAAATAAACCCACCTTGCATATAACCTGCAGCCCCTTCACCTTGCCGGGCATATCGCCATAGGGCATCAGGCGCCGCCGTCGCTGAGGCCCGCCGTCCGTCAGCCATACGGCGCCGACTCCCGTCAGCGGCACGTCGAATGCGCCAAGCAAGTAGTTCCGTTGGCAGTACTCCTGGAGCAACAGAATAGGATAAGTTGTAACATACAGTTAGGCTACAAAAGTTATGCACTTAGGTAAACTTCGTGTGACCGAATAAGCAAGAATTTCTGCAAACTGTGGAAGGATACTTTTCGCCCACCCACTCCTTATTTATCTCCAAGTGAGCATCTTCCCGCAGGGTCTATCATTTCGTAGTCTACTTGGAAGACCCCTGACCACCTGAGAACCCTAGTAGGAAGGTGCTCCTCCAACCTCGCAACGTGGGACTACCTTAACGGATTACCTTAACAGCAGCAGCGGTGTGAATATAGAGCCGACTCGCAAACCATGCTCCACTACCTATCCTGACCTCTGCACCCCAAAACATGCAGACAAAGTAACCTATATGCTGCCACCGAGGATGCCGTCAAAGTGGCAAAGTTTTGGGCCCAGTTCGGTCCAAATAATCTGAATTACAGCCGTGCTAGCGTCCCGAAGAAGGAGAAGAAGCATACAGTTAAAACAGAACGGAGACGGTGTGCATTTCGTTTATCTTCGTGTCACCATGTACGAACTTCGCACCCCAGCGTCTATCAAGAAGCATCCAAGTTTTGTACTGCTGCTCTCATTGTTATTTCTTCCAGAAAAATGCATTACCAAATAAATTAAACGGAAGCAGGAACTAATTGTATTTAGATAAAAATAAGGAAGTTTAACTACCAAGGCCGCATGAATCGCGAAAGAAAAGTTCTATGATCGTTAGCAATCACAAAAGGAGATTTAGGCGTAAGTAATTTAGTCTATTAGAGACGGCCAAAACCGGGCTCTATAATCTGAATCTCTATTGCACCTCAATCTTTAAATAAATACTCCTTGTCATCATATCCTTTCCCATCGTGTTGCCAAACGATTTATTCGGTCACGCTAATCTAAAATTCTATTTTGCCCATTTAAGCTCCAAAAAATACAGACAATTCATACACAAATCTCCAATAGACTGTTTTTTCGCAACAACTAATACTTTGATCTCTACATACGCGTAGATATCGGTAAATGAAACAGATATAAGACGGTTTTTAGTTTCGGTGAATTTCCTAACGGGTAGTACCCATTTATTCAAGATAAATGTCTTGGAATGAGTTCATTCCTAAGATGTGAGTCAGGGTTTCTGGGATTTATTAATTTCTTGACAGATTTTCCTTGAGCAAATTTTATGACCTACTCATCAATAACGTCGACTAGAACTGCTACTAAGATTTACAGGCGTTCTATTGTGTGGAAATACTGGAACCTTGATACTTTTGCTTTGGGTTTTAGTATTGGCTCAATGTTTACGAGGAGTGTTTACGGGTTATTAAACCACGCAGTTTCCTTGTAGTTGCAATTTGACCTGGGATGCGGTATTTAATTATTCACTGCCGCAAAAAGTCATAAGAGGGGGCTTATTGCGTAAGTGAATACGGCAACGCAAAGGGTATGACCGCTATCAATCGACCAATCACACAGACGGAAATGCAAAACGCGTCATTCATCTCGCATGTGATTGGTCGATTTGATAGCGGTCAAATCCTTCGCCTTGCCGAATTCACTTGCGCAATTCGGTTGCAGGTGAAGATGAAGATTCAGATAAGAGAGTACCGAATATTAGACAAATATTTGCTCCAATCCTATTTTAGGTACTGGAAGACGCAGCATCGGCAGGCCTCCCGCTAGGTGAACCGATGACCTAAATAAGGCTGCGGAAATCCGCCAGATGCGAGACGCACAGAAACGGTTGATATGAGGACGCGACGCTTGGGTTGAGGCCTATGTTCAGCAGCGGATGTCTTTCGGCAGAAGTGATGATGATGAATGCCAGTAGATAATACTCACTTCATTGGTTGAATTCTCCAAGGGCACGAATGATAGTTTGTAGTTGGTTATGAAGAGCGATCCGAAGCGGCCGCGGTCCCATTCGCTGAGAGGCGTCAGCATCACCACGCTGTGTGCCGCGCCAGTCACCAACTCGCCTGTGAACAAAAACATAAATAGTTCAATAAATACACTATGGGTCCAGCTGCCCTTAGTAATGAGTTTTATCCCTGGGGCTATTTGTCCATAATCCGAGATATTTTATCCCAGTAGCTACAGGATGTAGGCTAGCTCCTTGTTTCTGCCCATTTTCTATACTAGTAAAAATGCCACATCTAACTAGTGTGCTGGCAGTTCTATTTGGCAGTGAAGAGTTCCCCAATGGTTCGTAATAGCATCGGGAATATTTATCTGCTCTGGATGTAAATGTTACATAATTTTATTCTGAAACTTCAAAAAAGGCTTTCTTTGAACAGAAGGTCGACTGTATTGTTTCAGACTCTAAAAAAAATATTATCGTTTGTTTTACTGAAGAGATAGTTGTAGAAGGTCAAGGCGATTCAAAATGTCGGTGGAAAGGCAGCGGCGAAAATTCTACCCCGCGCTATGGAAACACATAGTACAAAATATACCTAAACACTGTTTTGTGACCTAGTATTGTCCGAGTGAAGCAGTGATCTTAGAAAAAATCTATCAATAGAGATCATTTTGAATATATGATTTTTACCTCGTTTACATTTCCGCCTCAGTGCATTGTTCTAGTGGAAAGCAAGCTTGAAACAAAGATAGAAAATTCCATGCAATCTCTTTCAAAGACAGATCTAAATATACAACTTAATACAATCAGTGTTGATGCATTGGCAACCTGGCCACTATATTGCCGCGCTGAGAAAACCATTACACCGACGACGTGGGGGAGGGTCTAAAACCCAGCCGATGTCAACACAAAAATCAGGTCAAAGTTGTCGATCGGGGGTAAAATCTACGATCAGTTTACCAGTACTGTGGTCAGAATACTCATTTAGTCATTCTTATTTTCTCATTTTTATGTAAACAGATATTGAAACCGTGAGTGAGTCAAGGGGGATTTTACCTAGCGATGAAAGATATGAATATTATTACGGCTTTTTTGTTACGTAGGTGCGCGTCATCGTGCGTGCTCTCAAGGTGACGAGTGGTGGACGAACTGGAACAAGAATGATCGAATCGCGATTTTAACAGGCGTTCTGTTTTGTGGAGTAAAAAGTGTATCTTGAGCATGCTGCAGGTTTTAGGCGTATCTTAGGGAAGATCCCATTTCCAACATTGGACTATGATAGGGTTAAAGTTAAATAACCCTATACAAGCATAATAATATATTTTTACTTTTACTTGCTGAAATTCCGTCAGTTTAAAGTTCGTTACATGAAGATGTTACTACTGATTAGGTACATTAGCAAGTGCCAGACAATTGAGACAATAGCAAATGACTAAAGATCGTACTTTTAGTTTTTTTAGGGTTCCGTACCTCAAAAGGTAAGAAAAGGAACCCTCATAAGATCACTCCCTTGTCCATCTGTCTGTCCGTGTGTCACCACCGATTTTCTTAGGAACGGGTGGACTAGGTTTATAGACCCTATTAGGGGTATAAAAATCAAGGTCCTGAGTCAACACGATGAAAAGATATTAGCAAATTTAAATTTTCGCGAAAACTTGTAAGTACCGAAATTTTCGGATGTTTTATTTTTCGGCATTTTCCCTTTAATTGTGCTGTAAGACCTTGCTTTTAAACAAAATTGACAATTCTAGGTCAACCGGAAGTACCCTATAGGTTTTGGGTCGAAAACCTATATGGTAGTTCCCGTTGACCTAGAATCACGAAATTTGGCAAAAAGTAAGCTCTTACAGCACAAATAAGGAAAAATTCCAAAAAATAAAAAAGTTGAAAATTAAAGGGTGTCCCCCACATAGTTGACGCCACCCTGAGTACGGAATCTTTCGTGCGCGTGTCCGACTCGCACTTGGCCGGTTTTTATATAAACAAACACTTTATCTATAAAAAGCGGCAACGACCTACTCACAATGAAATGAGTCATGCGTTAATTTTAATAAATAAATACTATGTTACGTAAATCGCGCTCTGATTAACAACTTTGATGGAGTATGTGTATTGTTGTCAGGAATAATGAAACATTTAACTACCTTACAGCTTTACGACACAAGCTCATTTCATATAATTATCATTAAAAACGAAATAAAACAATGCAATAAATGGAAGTAAATTGACTAGAAACCTGAAAATGGAATTTAGAAAGCTCATTTCAAAATAATAATATGGTAAGCGAAAATTATTGCACCTTCTGGCACTTGTGAAAATTGGGCTGCAAACCTGTCTCCACTAAGTATAATTATCTTTACACACAACCCATTATTGCAGCATGCAGGATTTGTGTGACATCATATATCATCAGTTGGTAGGTGGTGGCGTTGACACGGGCGTGGATGCCGTTAGTGTCATTGTATTGTCAAGTAGGAATACTTTAATCTGTACCTACCGGAAGATTAAAATACCCTGAGGGAATCAGTTTCGAGAAGAGGGTGTCAAAACTTGGACAGCGATTGTTTTGCACAACCTACTCACATCCTGACTAGGTATGCTAAAGGAAGGTCGAAAAAGTTAATTAATCAAAAAAATGCTTGACTCTTCAGGGTCACGACTTCTTTATCAATATCCATTTAGTGGATTATGAGAGTGACTAATAGAAGATTCCAAGAAGGTATTTCCAATTACTTAGATGGTAAATAAGGCATCCGGTAAATCGGAGATGAAACAAGTACTAGGCTGTTAAAGAACCGAGGAGGTTGTTTCGAATTAAACAATAACAAGGACCTTGTGAGCCTGCGGCACATATTGGCCGTCAAAACAAGACTGGTACTAGGGTGTCATAACAACTGAGGATGTTAGTGGCAAGACAATACGGTGAAAAGTTTTTTGTTCTGGCATCTGACAAGATTCAGTTTTCTTGCGGCCTTCACACTCAGCGAACTGGACCATACTTTTTTATCGCGATTTGTCGAAGAAAATAAGAACGATTTGCGCAATACGCGGTGACCGTGAACGTTGTCTTTGACTCAAGCTGTATCGTGCAACGAAAATATTTGCGGTATTGTATGTATTTTGGCGGGTTACTTTGTTATTACTGGGCATTTTGGTATTTCAAGAAAATCATCGACATTCTTAGACTTTAGGGTTAACTCTTTAAGTTAAAATCTGCCTGGTGTTTTAACAATGTGTGTAGGTACAGTTATCTACAAACTAATATTTTGATCGACTAACCATAAAAGGTATCTTGTCTCCTTTTTAGAATTTCGGACTTTACGACTTCCGCGGGATTCGATGTATGGCTCTTACATTATTTAATGATTGGGTTTTCAAGGATTGTTCACATAGATAATATCAAGAGGAGGTTTAGGTTATACTATTATTATTGTACCTTATATATTAAACAAATGAATAAATGACTTATGAATTGGGTTTAGTTTCATTAACTTGAAGAAATGTAAGTACATATGTATCTAGTAGAGTACATAGACAAAATCATGGGTACTAATTTGCAATGCAAACCCTGCTTATGACATTGTTTACAAATAAAATGGAAATTGTAAATAAATTATTATAACATATTTTACGCTGTCAGAATGATAAATTATACTTTCGATAAGCATACTGGACAAGGTCACAGATATCACATGCAGCATAAAATTAATTACATACTAGGACAGCATAACATCCCTGTAATTACTGAATCAATTAGAAATTTAACGTACCTTTCCTCAGAACGCCCATTGCGAATCACAATACGCCATCAACTGGTATACAGGACACCACTTCCTACCATTACTATAGCTCGAGTTACCAGGCATTCATATATGGCGATACAGTTACGCGTACGTAACGCATACATAATGATTATTGTTGTAATTTGCATCATGCCTCTACTTGAGTGAAATAAAATGTTGGGCATAAATACATTGGTACATAGGTTACATTGTTTTGTCCTTGAATGGGCGTAATTAAGACAAAATGTTTTGCGTCATTGACCTCTTGTACTATGTAGAATGTCGTCCGTAAGTACATAGACATGTATATATGTATTTATTTTAAAGGGAAAATGTGTGTTTATGGTTAATGTGTGTGACTATAATTAAAATTTTTGACTGTTTCCTTGTACCTAGCCTGAGTTCAACTATCTACGAAATCAAGTCATCTCTGTAATACACTGTGATGACTCACATATCCAATTTATATTGTACATTTTTATCAACTCACACCTTTTTCCCATGCAAGTAGACAGAAACTACAGAACCACAGAACACCACCTATTCCAATCCTTACATACACTTTTTGTTTTATTTACGTTCATATATCTGGCCAACATACCTAAACAATTATTTCCAGAGTAGGTAATATTTTTCTAACTGGAAAAATTCTAATAATGAGACACACTTCATTACCATCCTAAAGAATGTTTAAATTTATTATAGCTTCCATATGTTAAATTGAGTTAAGCAGGCGTATTAGGGTCCGATTTAGAATAGCAATCAAAATCAGTCAAAATATTATTTTGCGACTTCGCTTAAAAACTGTGTACTTGGTATAACAACAAAATGTAAAGTCTGTTATGAAGGACCTAATATTTATGTTATAATGACTATCAGCTATAGTAAAGGCATTTGAACAGTCCCTTCGATGTCGTTTTGACTGTAATGCAACAGCCATGTAAAGTGCGGCATCTTCATTGATATATTTCTTTGTTTTTTATGGCTTGCTATTCTGTTTTTGAAGTGAGAATATTTGTTTTCAATGTGTAATATTTATGACAGTTAGAGAAATGTACACACATCACATTTATCAGTATTTAATTCAGACCAGCAGCATTATGGAGTTCTATGGGGCATATAATGTACCAGTCACATTAAAAAATTATATCTATTATTTTTTTAAATAATACTTAGCATTCATAGATGGCATTCAATTGTGAAAATTAATGTTAAATCATTAATAACATATCATGACATAATTAGTTTTCTTTTATATGGGTTGCGAAGATAAAAGTAATCATTTATAAGTTAGACAACTCTATGCATAACTTTTGAATTTGTTATGTATTAACTGATTTGAATTGCCATCTAATCAAGTTTTGGAGCAGGTTATCAATAAAAAGAAAAATTCTGCACTATGAAGTTGCTTCTTGTCTAATGGTTTAAATATTTCTTGATCTTAATTCCAAATATAATAAAGGCTCAACTTGTTTCTACTCACCGTTTAATAGCTTAGGTTTAATCTCTTGTTTTTCTCCATTTTTTTCACCTTTACTCTGAAACAAAATTGAACAACATTGATAACATTTTATTGATAATTTATTCATTGAAGTGTTGTTTACTTAGCATAATGTTGCAGGCTTATCTAAATTCATGTGATAGAGAGTTTTAAAATTGCATGGAATTAAAAAGATTACATGGTCGTTTTACTTGCCAAGTAAAAGTAATGAATTGAGAAAAGTGGAGAAGTTTCTAACCTCTATCAAAATAAATAACAACACAGCAAAATTGAAAATGTCGTAAGATTAATGTTTTCACATCTCGATTATATGAATGACTGAGACGAACTGTGATGAACTTACCAGAGGAGATACATTGATGTAACTCTTGAAGTTTTGAACTAACTTTTTCTCATTCATTGTAATCAAATAATACCAACACTCCGTTGACCCACTTTGATCGATTTCAACTGTATTTACTAACTTATATATAAATAGATCCTTATATTAGATTGAACGGAAGGTGATAATTGATTAAATTAACAGTTATCCACATGATTCTACTTATTTAACATATTTTTGATAACAATCATCCGCGCAAACACTGTACTATCTGTATACGAATAATTCAATAACACATTAGTGTACCATACGTAAAACGGTCCGGTCATTTAAACTAAACATAATTAACACTAAAATTAGCTCGAGACGATGTTATATTCATGTTGAAAGTAATATTCTTTTAATTTTAAATTAAGTGACCCACGGCAACACGCAAACTATCAACGACCGACAGATAAATGTTGGTATTGCAAGATTATAAATATTTTTTTTTATATATTATTTTAGTGACTATTATAAAAATATTTCTGTATATATAATATATTTCTATTTATAATACATATTAAAATAAAAGTAAAATATTTTTTTGTAACTTTCCATGAATACCAACCTACACCAATATTATAACGAGAAAATATTTTTTTGTTTGTACCGAATTGGCTCCGAAACTACAGGACCGATTATAAAAATTATTTCATTTATGGCAAGCAACATTATTCCTTAGTAACAAGCAATAATTTATTTTCAAAAAATTTAAGTACCTTATGAAAATTGCATTAATGATGTAAACCAAAGTAGCAAAATGTTGCCTATTAAACTCATTAATTGGCGTGCGCTGAGAAAACTATTGATGATACATAAAAATTATGTACTAGCTAGATAATTAAAGTAGTCATTATTACCTACATAAAAGACTGCGAGAGAATATATCTCACTATCATAGTTAAGTCACAATAGCAGCTTTTGTGTTCTAAAATTTATTTAGATCCCGAGTAGAAACAAAAGTTGGTTACATTCGTATTGTAGTATGGTATGAATTCTTATTCAAATAAATAATTTAACAAATTGGTAGGTAGGTGGTAAAGTAGGATAGGTAGGTGGGTAGGTAAATGGGTACAGCACGATGTCATTCTTAGCCAAAAACGACAATGTTTACAAGGTAACGTTTACGTGTACGTCAAGCTAATGATTTTGATCTTTCACCTTTTGATTTTTGTATATTAGATTATTTAACTTAGAGCATTATTTCGAATACTCATACGCCTGTTCATGTTGTTTACTCTTGACTCTTGTAAACAACGTGAACAGGCGTATACGATCGGTACGTGGGTTGCCGGTTGGGCAGTTGGTCGTCGGTCGTTCGTATCTTCTTAGATCGGGTTGAAATTTCCATTATAGGCCGTTGATTTATGGCGCGGAGAGGATCGGGAGGGCAGGAGGGGTGGTGGCCAACCCCTCTGTACCTTCCCCACCCTACGGAATCCCATGGTTATGGAGATATCCATGGTTAAAGTTTTTACGATTACTATTTAAGCAACAAAGTCGACGGAGCCCCGCTGCGTGGCTCCTATTTCTGTTTGCAGGGTCTAAAGTAACCTAACATGATGGAGATGACGAGTTATCTTTGAGTTAAATAGCGCTTGACAGGCTAACAATAACGTAACAATAACGTATACGTCAGTTTGACATATGTCGCAGAGATCAAGCTATCTTTTAGGAAGTATATTTCACATGTTTTGACCTCACAAATTAAATTTAAATACAAGTGTGTTTATAATAATGTGACATAAAATTAAATAAAATACACCTCTACCGTCAACGGAACGGAACGTGAAATGTCTACTTTGACATCTATCATGACAATGTATCCAACCCATTATTACCTCAATGATCCAACCTAAAAACTTGCGAAGGTCGTGCTATTTTCCAATTTGTATGGAAACTTTAAAAAATTATATCTCGTAAACCGTGATATTGTGAATCTTAAAAATTTGTAAGAAGCTTTCTATTTATGAGTTCGCCGGACCGACGCAGGCTTGCCAACTTAGGGTTTTTAGCCACAAATTTAGGGTAAAATATCCATGTTGGGCATATTTTAGGGCCTAAAAAAGTTTTGGGCTATTTTTAGGGGCAATAATAATATTACATGAATTACTAATGTATATACGGTACATACTTACACCAAAATAACATTTTTTACAATTTTTGTCTGTCTGTCTGTTTGTTACGGCTAATCTCTGAAATGGTTAGACCGATTTTGATGGGACTTTTATTGGCAGGTAGCTGATGTAATAAGGATTAACTTAGGCTACGTTTATTTTAGAAAAATTCTTTTATTTTAGAAATTTGTTAGGCGGAACGAAGTTCGCCGGGTCAGCTAGTCTATACATCTATACATATAAATGAAATTGGAGTGTCTGTTTGTAATATTGAAAAAACCGTTTTTTACTACATGTATATGAATATATATACGGTTCATACACCAAAATATATCTTTTTACAATTTTTGTCTGTCTGTCTGTCTGTTTGTTCCGGCTAATCTCTGAAATGGCTGAACCGATTTTGACGGGACTTTTATTGGCAGGTAGCTGATGTATTATGGAGTAACTTACAGTCCGTCAAATCTAAGAAGTCCGATGACGTTTCTCATTTAACTTGCCGTGATAACTTTGTATGAAAGTTTACGAATAATCAAATTCATAATCCTAATTAATTACTATGCTGCCTATACACTATAACAACGAGTATCATTCGTAAGCATCAACTTAAGTTTATACAACGTATTTTTATAGCTGTCAAACGGTACTTCTTAGATTTGACGGACTGTAGGCTACGTTTATTTTAGAAAAAATATTTTATTTTAGTAATTTGTTAGGCGGAACGAAGTTCGCCGGGTCAGCTAGTAATTTATATATTTACCATTTATACATTTTCTACTATAAAAAACTACTATTACTGTATCTTTCTCCCTAGACAATTACATATTATAGTATCTTGTAATGTTGGAAATTTTGCTGTTTAATGATGACACGATTCATTCTAAAAAGAAATGATGGATCATTTGTTACATTAACCCCGTTTCCGAAAGTTGATTATTTTAAACATGTATGACCTCAAGAATTCCGAAAGCTCAAACGAAATGCCAAGTCGGAACTAAAGTTGACAAAATTTAAAAGGCCAGTTTTGACAGCTATAAAAATACTTAATAATAATTCAACTTGATGCTTGCGAATGATACTCGTTGTTATAGTGTATGGGTAACATAGTAATTAATTAGGATTATGAATTTGATTTTCAATTTCTTACGTAAAAAGTTATCGCGGCATGTAAAATGTGAAACGTCAACGGACTTCTTAGATTGTGACGACTTTGGTACGGCCAAATCAGCCGTCCTGATTTGGTACGGTGCAGACCATATCCGATGTGAAAACAAGCGTACCGTGACGGACTCAATTAATAATAATAATATCCGGCGGACCCCTCTACAAACGCTCGGATACGGTGCGGGCGGACCAACTCCGCCCACAAAGCCGTGGTCCGGCCGGACCAAATCCGGACGTTAACGTGTGTTAGCACTAATATCTTGACCAAACTATAGTATGAAATCATCATCATCTTGCTGCCCTTATCCCATGTAACATGGGGTCGGCGTAACGTGATTTCTTCTTCCTTAACATCCTGTCGCGCTATAGCCAAAAATGTTAACAACTAAATTCTGGATTACATAATCAGCGCCCCAAAATCTACCAAAATCAGTTATCAAAAAAGAGTGGGGATAACCATCGCAAGCTTGTGTTACCAATGGCCAGCCAGCCATAATCAATTTTCTTTTTCATAGACAAGAAACGTCAAATGTTTTTTGAACCTGTAGCGTTGCATCATCTGTGATTTTTATTGAAAAAAAAAAAACCGTACCATAGACTGTGCATGTCTTGTAAAAAAATGGCGATTGTTAAATTTTTGTCGAGAGTTTGAAAGCACAATCCTCAAGCACATATTTAAAACTTTAAATATCGGTTGGTGAAACTGTGAATAATATATTCTGAAAATGGCGGACGCTTTGGTAGAGCGGAGACCCACCGCTCGCTTTTTCTGCCACAGGTGTAACATTGAATTCGAAGATGTTTTGCAGGTAAAAATCAATAGTTTTAGTTATTTCTCCTTAAATGGGCTGTCTTTTAGTGTAGTATGCACAAATATGATACATACATTAACCCTTTATCATTAGATATTGGTTTTATAAATTGGTACATAGAGGGGCGAGATTTCCGTGGCTAATTTTCAATAAGTCTATTGGTGCAGCCGGTCGGTTCACAATACTGCGTGACATTTCTTTGGAAAATTGTTCTGGGGTCAGGATTGACGGAAATTGTCAATTTTACGCAATTACATCATTTGCATTATGTGGCGCTTTGAATTGTGAACCCAGCCCACTACACATTTCTATGTAGGCAGTTAACTGTACGCATACATCTCACAATAGTCCCTGGAATGTCATTGATGTCAATAAAAATCTTCGCTTTAATTAGTTAGCCAAAACAGAACCACCAACGATAAAGTTTATTGACAGGCATAATAAGCAATGTTTATTAGTCATCACCCATAAAGTTTTAACAATGTTCTTATTCAGGGATATATCAACTCCTATTTTTCCTATTACTATCAAAATAAATGAGTTCACTCAGTGGTGAGTGTCCCTCATACAAGATACATCCATAAACAACATGAAACTTATTTGTTTTATGAAAAAAAAACTAAACTACTAATTACTATTACTATACTATTTCAGGATTACACATGCCCATACTGCGCAAGCGGTTTCATTGAACAGCTTGAGAACGAGACGGAGGGGCTGGCACTATCAGGAGATGACTTCAGTGATGCAGACATGAGCAATATTGATGACATGAGCAATATCGATGACATGAGCAACCTGGATGACTCGGATGATATCCACCACTTGTCACAAGTATGTTATCTAGTAGTTATAGTATTGAAATAATAATAATAAACTCTTACTGAAGAGTGTATACTACATTGTCACACATACTATGTTGATATGCAAACTAAGACCTATTGTTTTACCACAAGTTGTTTTTATAAACCATAGCATAGGTAGTCTTTTTATCATTGTGGTTTAGATTACAAAAACAAGCATATGAAGTCTTGCCATTAGGACTGAGTTCTGTATAAACCCCAGAGTGTACATCATTTAGATCTAATAGAGTGGCTTAATAGTGTTCTGGAATTGGACTATAATAAGCTGCAATGATTGGTTTAATATGGCATTTATCAGACATAGACTGTCTCTCTCATCAACAGTCCTACACTTACTGGGGTATCTATAGACGTTACTTAGCACATACATTGGCTAAGCATTGTTCCTGTCATTGTCGCACAACTGTTAAACTACAAGTTTAAAGTACAACAAGATAGAGTTGGGAACATATTATCTAAGTCAAAGCACATGATAAGTAACTTTAAAATACTCCAGTTGGTCTTCCACCTTCCTACATTACATATGCCTTCTTGCTTAGTTTCATTTCTGGTCTGTAACAAGCGCAAACATGAATTTTAATCAGTCATTGAGGTCAGTAAAGTTGTTGGCTGCCCAATGAACTGTGAACAAGTAATAAATAATATCGGTTGGTGTTGTGAGTCATGTGGAAATGTTTACAATCTACTACCATGGCTCGTAGTGCAATTTTGCATGAGTACCTCTTTAATATACAGTTTGATTATAATCAACACAAACTGTTTAGTAAAAATCATTATTTGATAACTGATAAAGATAAGATACCTTGAACAGGAATCTGTTAAATCATCATTAATAGTAATTTTCCTTGAACCTAGTTTGTTTGAATGGATGTATGTTTGTTACTCAACCACGCCAGAATGTCTGAACAGGTCTGGATGAAAATTTGCACAGTTAGATTATAGTCTGGAACAGCACCCATTACATCCATTCATCCCTGTATAATGTTCCCTTGGAATAAGATATCACTTTTTATGCAGGTGAAACTGCTGGCAGAAGTTAATAAGACATTATCATTGTTAGTGGTTAGTTCCACTATATAGCTTGTGAAATGGGTGTGGTTTGACAGCCTGTTGATTCTAATACTCCCATCCAAGTTCCTATTGGAAATGACAAAGTCAAGATTAACATTTTATTCTTCATAATATAAATCACCCTAATCATCCCTCTGCCACAGGCCTGTGTCCCATCAATGGCAACATTAGAAGGCTGATGATGATGATATAAAAAATCATAAAACATATAAACAATTTTATTTTTCGCTACATACATTTTCTTCATACATATAAACAGTTGTATGTTTTTGTTTCTTATCTTCAGATAGCTCACTTTAATGTTGTGGTCTGGTGCAGTTTTGTTTTGTTTTGGTGTTGACGTACACTGTATCTACAACAAAACAAACCAGCAAAGCCAAAAAGCACAACCAAAAGATTTTTTAATTTGGGCATAGCGTCCAGACTGTTGTAAATCGAAAAATAATAATACTATCCTACTAGAATAATGTTATTTTGTATGATTCGCACATGTTTCCGACCGCGCAAATAAGTGTGTCAGGACTCCCGCGGGACGTGGCCGTGCTAATTTGACGTCGGTACACGTTATCGCGTGCGGTCGCGTCACTCACGCGTGAGGTGAAGTTTCAGCGCCCACGTGACGTCCCAGAGACGTGTTGTGATAACAATGAATATTTTGAACTCTTTACCGTCTGATGGCGGGCCCACGTGGGCGACCCACGTATTGATAGATTAGATCAATTATGCGCATTTTGTTACAAGCAATGTCTATCACTGTCTTATTGCCATCGTTCGCTGAAACACTGATAACAATGTTGATAGGGTTTTCTTGAAAGTTCTAGACGTTTGTTTACCTTTTTTATCAAAGTAATGGATGTTTGCAAAAAAACATGTACATATTTACAGGGGCATTTCATTTTTATTCACTTTGATCAATAATAAATTCTGTAATTTGTCGCTATAATCGCTTGGGTACTATGAAATTACGAACTATTGCGCAATCATTTTAAAGAAGGGAAAGGTTCCGTGAAGGTATATGAATTGCAAATAAGGACGCAAATGGCAATGTTTTTCATGACGTCATTGCATTGCTAAGCTGGTATGCACTGCCTTGACCAATAGGGCCGATTTCACCAATGAAACGATCGCGATTATTTCAACTAAACTCAGTTTATGCAAATACAGCGTTCTGATTGGTTTCGACCGCTGAGAAACTACCAATCAGAACGCTGTATTTGCTTAAACTGAATTTAGTTGAACTAATCGCGATTAGTTTCATTGGTGAAATCGGCCAAAACAGCATAAACATTCGCAGAAATCTTCGAGTTTATTGGGTCAAAGGTTCTAACATATCTGTATTCGTTGTAAGGGTAAAGCGTTGGGAGATATGAGAGCCTAGTTAAAGAGCTTATTACTTTAAGAAAAGGAAAAATCAATGAAATAGCTTTAAAATCGTAATAAAATAAAATACTAGGTATCAAACTTAAGCCAGAAAGTGCAGTATAAGAGGGAGTCTCTTTTAACTGAGAAAAACCTTTTTTAAATATTTTTTCTTCTTTTCAGGGCACCCCTCCAATGTTAAACGATCTAGCATTCTTAATGTCGGGCGGCCGGTTACGGTAAGTCAAGATGATACAGCTTATTTAATAAAACAGCTAAAAAAAATAGTTAAGTGGAAGTATCGTATCCGCACCTTAATAAGCTGTGACTCAGCCAGAAGGCTTCGCGGCTGATCACAATATGATGAGCTGGACAAAACAAGAAGCAATGGTTATTAGGTTGACCAAAAAACCCTATAGTTGATTTAAAACTATTTATTTTCATAACTGATAGTTGCGGCATACAAAGCAATGACCTTGTAGTGCTACAAGGTCATTGCTTTGCACGCACATTCGTGCAATTACTCCCTGGGGTGCAAGATGGGTTGATCGTGTGTCTAGTGCCCATTACGGGTGAAGTACTAACAAATACACTGTTGACTCGAATTCCTGCGATTTTTTTCTTTTAACCCTACCAAAAACAATCAAATCAACTTCTAAAGCCATACTGTTGGCTCATTCTTCCCCTAAAATTGCGTTTGACAGAGGGATTGGTGGTTCCAGTGCCTTACTTGCCAAGCATGTGCCCTGAAATCGCTTAAAAGCAAGTGCGGCCATCAATATCTACTTATGCCTTCTCTGTATAAGAAGAGGTCCTTGTCCTGCATTTGGACAATAATAGGCTGGTATTTTCTTTTACGCTATTTACGGAAAAATACCAATAAAAAATAAAATTACTGGTAATTTTACGTACGATGACGATTTATACTTGTATGATAGCATTGTGCTACTATGGCACTGATTAAAAACTTGCTCAGGGTTTCCCTCGAGCTCCTGAAAGTGTATGACCCCCTGGTACCTGTCACAGAGGAGCAGGCCGGCGCGAGACGCTGATGGAGCAGCTCGTGTGGATGATCGGGGGCGCGCGCCCTACCGGTGCTGTCACCGCCGGCGCACCCTTCGTGCTCGTCGGTGCCCCCGGGGACTATGTATTTGGTGGTGAAGGTAAACTACATTTTTGTTCGCTTATTAGTTTCATGTTCCAAGGCTAATTTATAGTTTCTTGGCCGCCGAAAAATCTTCATGCGATTCGGAGTCTTATTAATCAAAACTTAGAGCTTGAAATGTTGATAAATGAAATATCATCTTCTTACTTTAATTATTAAACTTGTAAAATGTGTAAATTAATTCAAGTTTGTCTATGTTTACATAGATACTCTTCTTTTTGCACAAATAAGAACCACATTTCAGTCACAACCAATAAAACAACATTCTCAGACACACTTTTGCTCATTTTAAATTATAACAGTATTCTCCAGTCATGAATTTTTCATGCTTATTTCCAGGTTTAGACGCAGTAGTAACTCAGTTGTTAGGTCAACTAGAAAATGCGGGCCCTCCACCCTTACCGCGAGAACAGATAGCAGCCCTGCCATCAGTACAGGTCACTGAAGAACAGGCCGCGGCCAACACATCCTGCTCAGTCTGCTGGGAGAACTTCACAACTGGTGAGTTACAGCTCTTGCTTGTCATGTTTGCCTCAGTTGCCTGGTACTAAGTTTCCGAAGGGAACTTGCCAGGTTAATTTGTGCTTTGCCAGTGATGGATGGGTGATTCAAACCTCTTTGGAGGCTACCCCATAGCCGGGTAGCAGACTTGATAGTCATCTGTATTTTGTTACTGAAGAGGCTAATAAATAGATGGAGTTCTGTTTTGTGTTGGGAACTAAAAATACATAACCTGGTACTTGTATCTGTCAATTGTCATTTACCAAGGACATGCCAAGGACAAACCACAGCCAGCCTAAATACAATGATTTCGAGATCATCAAGAAGCAGAATTCTTTTAGTTTGTTGCACGACTTCTTCAAAGGGATGTTGGTAGAAGTAGAAGAAAATCCTGGTTCTATCTTCTTTGCTCTGCTGGCTGAGCAGGCAGCATCTGTCATTTAATATAGGGCCTCCCTGATCTTGGAGCATTATGCAATCGAAGAATTTGTTTTAAATGTGACTTAAAAATTCCAGGCGAGTCAGTATCCCGGTTAGAGTGTGACCACATCTTCCACGCCAACTGCATCACGCCGTGGCTGCAGCTGCACGCGACGTGTCCCATCTGTCGGCGCTCACTGCTGCCCGAAGAGGCGCCCGAGCCGCCCGCGCCCGCAGCGCCCGCAGCGCCCGCGGCGCCCGCCAGCCCTGCGGCGCCCGCCACGGGCACCAGCACTCCCGCCGCCACCACCGACACCTCCGCTAGCCAGTACCGTGAGTCCTTATGTAAGAATGCATTGCACCTTCATGCGATCCTAATAAGGATACGAATCACCTAACGCTGAACATCTACTAACAAATTAACTAATTTGAAATTTTTAAATATCCTATATCGCGAGCACGGCTTAAGTTACGGTGGATATTACATACATTTCTGAGGATGAGATTTATAGACGTTACTTAGTTTGCATCATCATAGTGACTTGAGCAGTCACTGTCGCCCAACTGTCTAACTACAACCTTAAGTTAGTGATAGGAAGATAAATCAAAACCAAAGTATTAAAGAAACATTTATTAATCTCGGCCTGGGAGTATCAAGATGAAAAATATAGTGTTTGCATTATTATTTGCAAGAATTTGGTCTAGGTTATTTCTATTCTTAATTTGATAGCTAACTACATGTGAATAAGTCGCCCCCCATTGACTAGGTACAAACCATATAATAACATGGACTGGACATAATATTATCAAGCACATTCACTATGTAACAGCTTTTAGGATCTTTTGCTGCAGCTGATAAAAGTATACAATGTGCTGCATCAAAATTCTATATAACTCGGTAGTAGAAATTAGGTCTCGAGTGGTTGCATTGATGACGGTGTCGAAAATCCCATGTTTCATTAGTAAGTATAATGGTGTAGTAATGGTTAGAGCAATATAAGTATGTATGTTTAGTGGTCCCAACATAGCAGTAGTTTGCTTGATTGTTTGGGTGACCCTGAGTGGTTGTGTGTATTGCAGCGTCGCTGACGCAGCTGCTGGTGCGGCGCCTGCCGCGGCGCGCGGGCGGCGGCGTGGCGCCCGGCACGCCGTGGGCGGCGCTGGGCGACACCAGCAGCTCCTCGGGCAGCATGTCCACATCGTCGTCGGTGACGGCGGGCGGCGTGTGGGCGCCGCAGTCGCAGTCCAACACCAACTCCACCAGCTCCAACTCTACGTCGTCGCTGAACTCCACGGAGCGCGAGCGCCAGTACAACATGGACATAGACTTCGACTAGGCAGCTCTCGGGCCCGCTGCCGCCCTGGTACATGCTCGACAGTGACGTTGTCTCGGCGATGGTTGTGTTGGTGAAGTGTTATGTTGTGATGTGCTCGTGATAAGACATTGTTGGATAGTAAGTTGAATCGTTTATTTTTTTATTTATGTCAAATTGATAATATTTTTTCATAATGTATTACGTGAATACGACCATTGTACGAGATCTATGTATAAAATATATAGTTGATACCATTACTAAGTTCTTACTTTTAGATAATAGATCATATTAATGATCATTTGGAGTTGTGTGCCTTTGATTTGTATTTGCAATGTAGTGTAACAATTCCATACAAGATGACACAGTTATAATGTTTTCAATGCAACATGCTATGTTAAAACACTGTGTCCTATGATAGAGAAAAGCATGTACATTTGAAACACATTGTAACTCGAGAATTTTTTTTTTGCTAATGTAAAGATAATTTAATAAGTTATGTTTGCAAAACATTTAGTTCTTCATCTATGTACAAAATTTCCTGAGTGAGTATGAACTTCATGTTTCTTACATGCAATTTTTTATTGCATCTATTTTTGTTTTCTTTGTAAATTTTGTAAATATGCATATAACTTTAAGAACTTGCTATAAGCTGTAGTATATTTAATACTCAGGTAAATAGCTGAATATATATTTCGCCAAACGAAGTGATTTTAAATTGGGTTTTATTGATATAAGGGGATCCTTTTACTACATGTTTCTATAATCGTCTAGTAATCCAAATACTTTAGACTTATAGGAATATTCCATCTATATGTTGTCAATGCAAGATTCTTTGAATTGAGTAAGCACATTTTTTTTTGTATATAATGTATGATTTTAAAGAATAATGTTTTATTTTCTGCTTTTGGAAGATAGATATTTTTGTAGTGGTGACCTTTTTATATAAACCGCTTTTTTTTTAGGGAAATACTCGCTACAGAGGATTTAGTGAGTGTTTATGCAAGTGTTAGAATAGATGTATAGTCAAAAACATATATTGATTGGTATAATTTGGAGTTGTGTAAGTTAGATATGATGAGACCTGCACATGTAGGATTCTACAGGTGTGAGCCGCGTACTGGCGGCATGCTGCCGCAGGTCCTACACTACGCCGTATATCAGATATATTGGGGTTTGTGAGTGAATGACGAAATTAAATTATTTTATTATTATAATATCTCTTTTTTTTCGACTCAAGTGCTGTATTATTGTTCTGTTTGTGGTTTGCTCAAGTGTACAATGATAAACAATGGGATTGAAGATATCATTAAACTATTAACACATAAGTTTACGTCCTGACTAAAATAATATTATAATTATCCAAGTATTCAATAAACTTTACTCAAACTACAATATGATAATATTTGGAGTATAATGTGCGATGTAATGAATATCTAGATGTCGTGTTATCTTCATATTTTTGTAATACACACAAGGCAGGACATTCCTGGTAGAGTTTGACTTATTGATAGTTTCGATTTATTCCACACTGAGAGCAGAGTGAGAAGTTTTTAGTGAGGATATTTTTTTTATAGTGAAGTGGCTATACTGTCTATATGAAGTTTGAAATTGATCGAGTTTATTGAGTATATTTGTAAATAGCAGGGCACGGGCTCGAGTGCGGCGAAGTGGAGGCATCTAGACACAAGTGACGACACACTCCACACGAACTGCTGCCGCCAGCCGGCACTCGGCACTCGGCACTCGGCACTCGAGGCCGTGCCGCCTACGAAACACAACTGTAAGTAACACGAACAGCTCATAACGACTCTAAAACATAACCTTCAGCTGATAAACGAGACTATGTTCCTATCCTACTTAGGTTAGTCACCAGCGTTGATTGGACGGATGTGTCACCAGGCCCGCTCATTTCCTAACTGGCACTTCAATCGACGTGATGATTGTTCTATAAACTAATAAATTGTATCTCGCCTAATTACTCTAATAAATAACGTAGGAATCATTAACAATACTTCTAGGCTTTGGTGATTCATGTGTCTCAAAATATGCATTTCAAATTTTAGATTCGGGCAATCTGGATCTTAAGACTGATCTCTTAAGTGATAATACTTAAGTTAATAAAATTTGAAATTGTATTTTTGTATAATCATCACTTATTCGTAGATTAGGCCTAAACTTTCTGAGGGTGACGCAGTGAAAGAGGATTAATAAAACTTTTAATATGTGATGAAATCTGTGTCCCTATAAACTTTTGTTTTATTTTATAGTTGAAAAGGAAGGCATATTTATGAAGTATTTCCACCTGGTTCATATTTATTAATAGTTAGGTCGGAACACGCCAGTTTTAAGTAAGTTACGGTTGGAAACAATTTAATTTGATATGGAACTTTGTGTAGGCGCGCGCTATCTAGGTCGATGTCGCTGGCAGGTGTTTGTAGTGAAAACACATTAGTATTGTTAATCGTTTAGATCGATAAGTGCATTAATGTACATTCAAGTGTTGATTCGAATAAATATTAAATGCAAAGTTTATGAAAATAGACAGGAGTCATGTTTCGTTGATTTTAATTTAAAATGAAGGACATTTCATTTTAATTATATATATATATACATTATATATTATGTATAGAATATAGAATGCTGTATTTTTTGTTGTATTGTTCAAGAGAATGTTAACATTATAAGTATTTGAACGATTTTTATGTGGGATCCTAAGATAGAGTGAGGGTATCATATTTGCTATGAGAATATTATGCTCAAAAAGCAAGAGCGGCAGTGTATTGTTATATATGTTATACTGTAAAAGCCCGAACTAGGGTAAAACCTAAGATTTACCGGCAATATCTAAGATTTACCAAGCCCTACTGGTAAAAGCCCGAAATGATCTTTGATGAACACTAATTTCGGGCTTGTACCAGCAATAACACGGTAAATCTTAAGATTTACTTCATGATTGTCTACTTTGGGACCGTGCACGAATTCGAAAAATTTTAGTATGTGTGAAAAAAAATAAACCAATTAATTGTGATTTGAATAGTTTAACTAACATAATACCTACTTTGGTGAAGCTAATCAATCCGACCTTAATGTTCTCATAATTTCTCGTCTTAGTGTATCATAGACATTGTAATATTTTTTCAATATTTACAAGTCTCTTAAGGAAATCCTATGAGTCACCGTGTGATTGCTGGTACAAGCCCGAAATGAGTGATCATCAAAGATCATTTCGGGCTTTTACCGGTAAGGCTTGGTAAATCTTAGATATAGCCGGTAAATCCTAGGTTTTACCGTATTTCGGGCTTTTAGTTCGATTTTTGTGTAGTATCATAATCATAATATTCTCATAGCAAATAGGATACCCTCACTCTATCTTAGGATACTACATAAAATAGTTCAAATACAAATAATCATTCACTGTCTTAAACAATTCAATAAAAAATACAGTAGGTATTCTATATTTACCTGTCTTTTATTAACATTATTTCGCGCAATAGTGTTAAGTTCCTTTCATACTAGCCACTTGCCATAGGTCCACAAAAGCCCTGCAACTAACCGACTTCATAATTCATAAATTTATTCAAGTTGCAACTGAAATAACTGAGAACCTGAAAAAGGTTTATTTTACTCGTCACGAACGACACTGTAATTTTATAATAAATATTGCGATATTATTATCTCTCGATATATTGTGAACACATAATTTTGAAATACGATTAAGCCCATCCAAATTCGATATTTTACAATATTATATTCGTGACGTGTCGAGAAAAATGGTTTAGCGCGCAATTTATTAAGTTACGGTGTTTGTTAACCCGGTGACAATAAAACAGAATTCGTGGAAAAAAGCTGCTCCATACATTTGTTTGCAGTTAATTTAATTGCAACTTTTTTGTCAATGTTTTTTTTTTATTGCAACTATAAGTTTAATGTTTTTTTTTGCTAGTCTGTTCTGTCCCACTCCTGGCAAAGACCACATTCCTCTTTCCACATTTAGCGAGCCTACGCTTATTAGTCCTTCCAGTTCTGGAGCAAAATCTGGCTAGTTCGTCATATCCTTCGTGGGTCACCGTAACCTTGCCACACTGGCTAAGGGCACCATCTCTGCTACTTTGGCTCATAATTTGTCTGGCATGCGGAAGACTGTTTGTGTATGAATCAAGAGCGAAATTCAGTGTCTTTAGCTTTTGAACGGAGCCTTTGTGGCTTGCAAGTGGCTAGTGTAAAAGGATCGTATAGTTCTCGCTAAACTTCTTGGCCGCCCTGAAGTTGGCTACAATGGCTGCGCAGTAGTAAGGCTTAGCACGCACTGCGATTTTTATGCGCGCGATTTTTTTCGCCCATTCTCCGACCTATAGAATTGTATGAAGCTGCACGCATTGCGGTAAAAAAATCGCGTGGAAATAATACTACAAAATTCGCGTGAATAAAAATCGCAATGCGTGTTAAGCCTTAATCTCATACAAAAACCGTGTCTCGCGCATCGGAAAGCCAACTTCAAGGCAGCCCAGAAGTTTGGCGATAACTATACTACGCATAGGTACTACTTGGTAGGTAGGTATATTAGACCGTTTGTATAAAGATTGTCAGGTTGTTAATCATCTTAGTAGCCATTAAAATTTAGGTTGTGCAAAGTTCTATATCAAATTAAAAACCTATTACATAATGTATAAAGGCAGTCTTAGAGGTTTGTAAAAACGTTAAAATTACTAAGGAATGTAAATGTTTTAAATAACATTAAATTTGAATGTAAAGTTTGAAAATAAATGCAAGTATATTGAATTTAGTGTTGTTATTCGGCTTAATTGTGGTTCGATTGTCCCTTCATACATACACAAAGTCCCACCCTTTTCCCATGGGAGCAGGCAGGAACTATAGGGCGCCGCATCTGCTACGATCTTAAGCAATACTTTTGTTTCGTCCATGCATAATACCTATAGTGCGAGATCGGGTATAAGAAATATATACCCTCATATGTTATTTAATGCAACCTTATACGGTTTGATTGGGAATAAAATAACCTTTCATTTGATATATAATTCATTAAATAAATGATGAGGGTACATAAATAAAACTTACCTGTTTATACCAGGCAACGCCATAGTTAGGCAGAGGGAATATGTATAATAGGCAACCCTTATTTTTTCAATTCCTTTAGGTATATTCTCCCGGCTAATGCTCAATTTTCATAAATAACTAATCGAGGATGTTGATCGCAAAAAAAAAATTAACATCATCGGTACGCGATTTAGCTAGGCAACCTAATTGCGATGTACCAAGATTTTATCTAGCATATGCCACACCATAATTAAATTACATAATATGAGGGTATATATTTCTTATACCGGATCTTAGATGAATATTATTGTAAAAAGTTCTTGGTTATTTATTTATTATATGATTTATTGTACACCTTAAAATACAATTATAAAAAGAAACTTAAAATTAATAGAAATACAATGGGCGGCCTTATCACATTCCGCGATCTCTTCCAGGCAACCTGATAGGGACAGTAATTGTCTGGACTTGAAGTGGGGTTGACATTGGTGTGACATTAACATTGTTAAAATACTATATTATTTGTAATAGATACACAGATAATATATACATAAATACATATGCTATGTAATATATATATACTAAATACAATGACAATAAAAATAAACGTTGAATGACTATTGATAATCACATTCACAAATCAACACACTAAGACGAAGACTGGTAATGTTCCTTTACGAGTCTTTTGAACACAGGCAATGTTTTAGCACGTTTGATTGGATCTAGCAATGCATTCCATAGACGAGTAGCCTGGACAGTAAAGGATTTATCCAAAAAAGTCGTGCAATGTGTTGGAATTTGAAGTCGTAAGTTGTTTGATGACCTAAGAATTTTTTGTGGGAATCGCGGAGATACTGGAAACGTTTCGTAAGGTAAAAAGGGGTGAAAGGAGTAAAGACCACATTGTATAAAAGGTAAAGATTGAAGCATTCTGGCGAAGGCAAATTGGCAACCACTTGAGCTTCACACGAAATTCGGAAACATGGTCATATTTGCGCAACCCGAATGTGAACCTTATACAAACATTTTGGAGCCGCTCAATTTTATCGAGTTGTTATTGATTAAGGTCATGATAGCTGGCATCAGTATAATCAAGTATGAGTAAAAGAAGAGATTGTGCAAGCGCAATCCTGGTGGCAATCGGTAGAAAATTACGCGGTAGAGCCCAGGCATTTCTTGGAATGTTGCAGACCGGTATTAGACAGCCAATGCGTTCGTTGTCTGTGACCTGAAAACTCTCTAAATATGGCTTTTACGAGACACGTCGAAATGCCTACACATGTTTCTGGATCCACAAAATCATTTGCTGAGCCCTCTCTTGCCAGTTCATCTGCCACTTCGTTACCATTCCTTTGTGACCAGAGACCCACATCAGTCTTAACCTGTTATGCTTCCCAAGCCTGTTTAGGGTTTGGAGAGCATCCAGAATAAGTCCGGAGTCCACTTTGTAGGATGCCATGCAGCCTGACTGTCACTAAGGATATATATGGATTTACCTCTGGTTCCTCTATCTATATTCTCTTGAGCACAGGTTATTATGGCATATGTTTATGCTTGGGATACAGTTGCCATCTTCCCTAAGCTTTTGCTACATTTGTAACCTTTTGCGGATATTGCCGCTCCTGTACCTGATTCCATTTTGGATCCATCAGTGTACCACACCAGACTATCTAGTTCTGATGGATCGAGTCCCTTCGTCCAGTCCTCTATTGTTGGGATTTGGACCTTGAAAGACCTTTCAAACACAAATATATTTTGCATTTTCGGATATCATGCTTGTAACCCGATCCAGTTCTTCATTTCCATCGAGCTTTGTATAGTTAGTCTTTGGCTTAGAGGTATCCCATAGTCCAGCAACAGCAAAACGATGTAATGCCTTCCTTGCCTCGAATTCAACCATCATATGCAACCATTATACTGTCTGAAACAGCAAATGAATTACAAGATATGTTCCGCTCTCTTACTCAAGCATGCTCAAAAGTAGGATTAGAAATGAATGCTACAAAAACCAAAATCATGACAAACAGCATAGAACGACCCATCAATGTAAAAGAAAAATTTGTACAATATGTCCACAGTTACATCTACCTAGGCAAACAAATATCATTTTTGAAAACGCTCAATGAAGATGAGATTGAAAGAAGTACAAACATAGCTTGGAATAAATTTTGGTCACTCAAAGAAATTTTAAAAGGAGACTACTCGATAAACTTTAAGAAAACGGTATTAGACACCTGTTTACTGCATTTTCTACTGTATGGCTGCCAAAATTGGATATACACGACAAAAGCAAAACAAAGGATCCCAACAACACAAATAGCAATGGACAGAAGTATCCTAAACATAAGAAAAATACAAAAAGTCAGGAGCAAAGTAATCAAACAAAAAACAAAGATAACAGATCACAAGCTCTAAAATTGAAATGGCAGGTTACGTATCGAGATACACAGACAGCAGGTGGACAATCAATACTACAAGGTGGTAAGGACCAATCGGCAAAGGAAGGGTAGAGAGACCGAAAAGACTATGGGCTGACGATATAACCGAATTAATAGGAAAGGACTGGCAAACTATCGGCACGGACAGAGATTAGTGGAAAAGACTGGAGGAGGCCTTCACCCGAGGAGGTCATATCCAATAGCATAAGGTAACTCTTACTAACATTTAGACAATAATCAAAACATTAATAACTAAACACTAAAATAACAAATACCAACCTATATCACAAGAAATTTATCGTCCGATACATGCCAATTCACAGTATCAGTGCTGGCTCTGTTTGAAGCCAGTGTCAGGTCAATAACTTCAGTTCTCTCCGAGGTCCTGAAAGTAGGTTTATTGCCTGGCTCTCCTCGAGAGCAGTTGGCTACTCAATCCCCAGGGTATCGAGGCCTTCAAGGATGTCATCCTCGAGGTCCGCCTCTGACGCCCTGGTCTGCGAACTGTTGCTTGCCGAATCAAGGAACGAAAAGTCCGGGCCAAAGTGGAGTATTGCCTCAGAGTCGTTAAACCGTCTACGCTCATCGGCTCAGCCACCAGGATCCCATCATCCTCCCGTACGGGTTCCCACGCAAGGCACGAACACGCGGGATGTCATTGCTATCCATCATCTGATCTTGTTCGATGGTTTACACCCAGGGGCATGACCTCGCCACCTCTTTGTTAAGTACAACGGTGATTTCTGTTACGTCCGAAACCTCGAGAAGGAACATCGCCGCACTTGCCTTGAGGATCTACTCGACCGTAGCGCTCTCCCTCAAGACCGCGCCACCTTTCCATCTCAGAAGACGTAAGGCAAGGTAAGCCTGCATGTATACTACCAAGCCAAGCAAAGCGAGTCAACGCGCAGCATGTTAAAAATTATAAAGCATAGAGCCAGCCTCTCCCCCGCTATTACTGTAAGAAGGGATCAGGAGTATTTCCAAGAGTTTTTCAAAAGACGAAAAGAAATTGATGTGTAGAGAGGGACAGTAATTGACTCCAAGAAATACTTTGAATGATGTAGCTCTATTTCAAGAAATAAGCATTCACCAGCGTATGATGGTAGAGGCTGCGTTGACACATTGACAATAGTGAAAGGAATATAATGGCGGAGATAAATGGCAACACCCCCACCACGAACAACCGTTCGGTCGTTCAATAAAGATTATTATGGTTTATTTTAATGTTGGCTGGTATATTTAATTTTCGTCAGACATTAATTGATGAAGATTTTACAAAGGTCCCTTTAAAAATAGATAAGTCTTTAATAAAAACCGGCCAAGTGCGAGTCGGACTCGCGCACGAAGGGTTCCGTACCATTATCGCAAAAAAACAGGGAAAAAAATCACGTTTGTTGTATAGGAGCCCCATTTAAATATTTATTTTATTCTGTTTTTAGTATTTGTTTTTATAGCGGAAATAGATATACATCATCTGTGAACATTTCAACTGTCTAGTTATCACAGTTCATGAGATACAGCCTGGTATCAGACAGACAGACGGACCGCGCAGTCTTAGTAATAGGGTCCCGTTTTTATCCTTTGGGTACGGAACCCTAAAAAGGAAGTAAATAGGTCCGTTAATATATAAAATCGCTTTTTATAATGTCCAAATTGATGCGTGTTATGTGATCGAAGGAGGGGTTGAGCAGGTAACAGGTAGATTAATTATGAAGTACCAGGAGAGCAGATGTGCAGACACGTGCGCCGGTGCGCGGGCGCCAAGCAGACGGTCACCGGAGCCCGGATGATTTATGTGTATTGGTGTTAGTGGGAACCATGGTCCTTTTGATGGCATTAGAATTACAACTAGAAAGAAGTATCTATTATTTGATAGACTAGATAGGGTATTTCCGGTGCACTTAAGACTGACTACGTCTAAACAAGAATGTAATTTGATTGGGTAAAGAATCTGAAAAAGAGGAAATTGTTTTATTGTTTACATAAATAGGTAATTATCTTCATAAGATAAACACCTCAACCACGCCTCACGCCTTTTTCCAGATAAGCAGAAACTACCCGCCAACTGCTACGATCCCTACATAGGATAATTGTTTTGCAAAAGCTACTTTTATTTATTCCGGAACAATGCACAGTCTTTGTGGGACAGACAACGGGAGCGAAGAAGGGAGGAAAAAGCTTGTTTCTAAATAAATAATATTCACAGCACAGCACGTAGGTATTCGTATCTAAACAGTTGCAGGTAATTAAATAAAGATACTGCTAGCCCAGAGCTTCATTAACCTCACATCTTTATTAGATACTTAAGTGATAAAAGCTTGTCATTAAATTTACAACTGCTTGCACTTTTAATTTAGTAGGCACCATCATAGGTATAAATAAAACCGGCCACTTGAGACTCTGACTCGCGCACAAGGAGTTCCGTAGCATTATCGCAAAATACGGCAAAAGAAGTCCGAGCGCTATTTAAATATTTATTTTATTCTGTTTTTAGTATTTGTTGTTATAGCGGCAACAGAAATACATTATCTGTGAACATTCCATCTGTTTAACTATCACACGGTTCATGAGATACAGCCTGGTGATAGACAGAGAGATGGTCAGTAGAGTCTTAGTAATAGGGTCTCGTTTATACCCTGTGGTTACGGAACCCTTAAAACAAGGAAGGTGTAGTCTACACTAAAAATTGTTAATAACTCTCTTAATACTTACACTACTAATCTAACTTATATCCGCCTGCTACTCCCAAAAAGTGCGGAAGCCGTCGAAACAACGACCTACGCCACGAATTGAACGAAAGAATAACTAATTTTAAGTACCTAGAAGATTGTCATGTTGATCGTAGTGTTGGAATCCCTAAGTACCTAGTCATTTTACGAGCCTTTTACATTCAAGGAAGAAGAATGTTCAAACTTCAAAGAAGGAGCAATTTATGCAAACGCCTGCTGAAAACTGGCGAGCAATTTTTCACTTATTCGCAACGCAAGGCGCCTTATCTTCCTAAAATGTAATAGTCTTTAACTTGACTACAAAAACAATTTAATACACTTATTACTAAAAAGCACGCATAAGTGCACTTTCTTTTAAAAAGGAAACAAAAAGAAAACTACACGTTGGTGCCTGCATCAGAATGTGCTGTTAAACATGGTATCTTGGCCCATGGACTTTATTATGTTGGCATTCTATACTCTACGGGGAGTGCAATAATGGAATTTATTAGTGTAAACATCTTTATAGTAGTCGGCTGCCATATATTGTTTCTGGAGCAAGCATGTTGTGTTGTTAAATATCTCTTATACGTGTGGATATTTAACATATGTGGATATATGTATATATAAGCGTACCTACAATATATGTATGTACCTACACAAGAAAATTTCTTACTTGATAAGTCAAGGACCCCTCATCGGTCCTTGGTTGCAAAGGCAGCTGCGGATTGTATAGTCTCAAGTTTGATCTATAGGTGCGAAATTATATTAAAATGCATGACAATTCGATTTATTTATGGTTAAGAATGTTCAGACATTTTTGTAGGCTAGTTACTCATACGATTAGCAATTTACCTGATAAATAGCTACTGGCGAAGTACTAGAAAGTAGCCTATCGTAATGCTTCATGATGGCAAGTCTGCAAAATTTTTGGACATTTCATCCTTTAAATTAATTACTATCAATAATAATTATGCTATAAATACCCTGTCAAAAACACTACATGGGGTGTCGGAAAATATCGTATTCAATAATTATGTGAGTAGCTACAACTGTCGACCACTTTAGTGGTTACAGGCGTGACGGTAGCATATAACGTAACAACTGTTACTATGGCTCATTTAACTCTCTTGACAAACAGCATACGGTGGAACATCTCATTTGGGGAAACCGTTGATGCATCTAAAGAGTAACGGTAACTGAACTCATGTGCGACTAGTAAGATCGATCCTAAACTTGACAGCAAATAAAAATAACAAAGTTGAGAACCGCCTTTTTGAAGAACTTGTGCAATTTCGCCTTCATGAAGTGTGAATCCATCCATTTCCGACATAATGGTCGGGGGCCTTGAAAATCTGCAATGTGATTGATATTTTTTGTTAGAATTGGTAATTCTATTAATCTATCCTGTTGAATCGATAACAGGAATGACTTTCACACTAGGTTAGTCACACTCATCGCTGGTGTAATAAAGTCTAACAGCTGTTTCTTATCGTCTAATGTAAACGAACGTACAACATGATCATAAGTTATCACAGTCATAACTTATAACATCATACAGCTATATTTTATCGCTCCTTATATTTAATTTAAATCGTCGATCACACGCGAGTGGCCTCCAGTCCGCCACAAAACGATACAAAACCGAGCGGTGCGGCGGCGGACGAGGTAAACAAAACGAACGCGGGCGCAATGCAATTATTACAAAGGTGCGTGCGCGCAGCTGACACCGCACCTGCCGCCATCTTTAACATTTCTTTAAGTTTTTTTTCGCCATCGGAGTTATTGGCCTATTTTTTATGGCGCAAGCTGTCCCGGCAGCTGACGGCATGTGTGGATAAAGGCTTTGTTGCCGTTGACTGGCAGGACAAGGATTCCTTAAGGCGGTATCTAGGATAATAGGAGCGTCGCCAGCTGCTCAGATTGAAAGGTTTGAATCTTCGCCAGCTGTGGGTGCTTCTTCACGTCACACGTGGATATCTTAAATTTTTTTTCGCTGCCTATTGTTGTCTTGTCGTTTTATTTGGGTTTCAAAAAAAAGTTGATTGTGAGTTTTTGTTGATTTTGGCTTCCCGTACGACCATGGGAATATGTTATCAAAAAGTGATGAAAATCTTTTAAAGGATATCAGCGATCATTGCATAGGATAATGATGATGATACTGCTAACTTGATAATTCTTAATTAAATAATAATTATTTAATTCTAAAAGCGCAGAATAAATGATCTCAGTCTTCATCCTAAGGTTATCTGGTAGAAATCGCTGTCAGCGATAAGACTGCCTTTGTATCCATAGTATTAAGTTGTTGTAAAAGATATGTTTTTCTTTTTTTTGGTGTACAATAAAGTATATTCTATTCTCAGTTGGCAGCCATTTGGCGAATTCTTATGGAATCTTCCTAACGATTTCATCGCTAGCATTTATAGATTCGCTTAGAAGATAACCTTAGAAGGTTCCTAAGTAAGTGATCTGCTCTTACCTTATGTGTCCACCTTAGATAGTCTACCCAGATAATTATCGTCTTTAACCTCAATCGCCTAAAGCCACGATTACTTATAGCTGAAATTCCTGGTATTTTGTTTGTGTCCATGATGATTGTCGAAGCTCGTCGTTGAATGTGACTCAGTAGGGTCTACGACCTATGCACCACGCACCAAGCAGTCAGTCTGACAAGAGCGATATACGTGTTTGTGCTCAAGTTGTCCAGCCACATTATTATGTGGCTGTTGCACTAACTTTTGTTCGACCACCTGCTGCACTTTTGTGTAATTAGTTAAAGAATATCGAGGACAATGGAAAGGCGATAGGTTGTTGTGGTCTAATTACTACCAACTTATCGTAATAACTATCGAGGATGTGTATTTAGTGTGTAAGTGTTGGACTTTTTTAATGACTACATTCTTTGTCCTATTTTTCACTGTGTTACAGACTGTATAAATTATTAAATATTTATTTGTATAGGCTAAACAATACAGCTAGAGCAAAAATATGTTCATGATTATGTTTATATAAATTTATAAAATATATACCTAGGTATATTTGTCTCTGATTCCAAGTAATACATAAAATCTTTCCCATGGCATTACCGTATCAGCAGGTCCCCCATGGATCGATGGTGCACACCGTTAGAGAAGCACCCTTCACGAAACTAGGTCATGTTCCCCCATAGCGAGCACCCTTGTTACCAGGATACAGCACCAAGCAAGAGATCGAGCTTTGAATCTACTGGAATAGATAACGTTCCTTATTTTAAGATAGGCAGTCTTCTATCGCAGTTACGTAGATTATATCCTTATAAATACGTGCAGGCCTATAAAATAATAATAATGAACAAATCAATAAAATTAATAACTATGCTCTACTTCGTGTCTTGAAAGTTGAAATGGGCTGTATTGTTTTGCACGTACTCTGTATTTAGCAACGATTTTAAAGCCGTTTCAAGTTATTATATGCCAATTATACATAATTTGTAGGCTTTTGTTTTGTGACGCAAAAACCTCTATGATTAACCGATCCCGGATGTCGATGACAGTTGCTAAATTGAATTGTTCAGATGCACTATGCACTACGAGTATTCTATTCTAGATAATTTATGCTAAGCTCACATAGTTAAGGCAATTTTTCGTACTTGGGGTAGAGCGGAAGGCTACGCAGATTGATTGAGGGCAGACCGCAAACTAGGCTCTGTAAGTCTCAGCAAGCATGAAATATTACCTCAGCTAATAAGTAGCGGATTAAACTAACAACTCAGTTACTAGGCATTTGAATGGGTGAGACCAAATCTTATAGGAACTGCCGAACAAGAGATCGGGGGTACCTAGAATTTTAGATTATTATATTTTCTACCGTTTCTAGTTGAAGAACACAACGAACAATAAGAGAGGGACTGTAGTTTATTCATAATTTTGCTGATATTTTGTTTCCACCCCTTTTATTATGTTTTATTGTTTATTCTATTTAGGTTAATATCCCCGTTAATATTCGTCCTGTCATCCCTTTTATGACAAAATTGTTTTCGGCATTCGGATTTTATCTATCAATACACTAATGGGTATTTTATTATGCTGTTAATTGTATTTGATTTGTTAAGGGTGGGATACTTGTACTTTTGGTAATAAACAACAAGGAAAGTAATCTTTTCATGCCTTGAAAAGTGGAACTGGATACGTTTTGTACTCAATAAAATAAAAATAAATGGTCAATATTGTTTTTCTGGGTTAAGCCTATTAAACTCTTGGAGTTTAAGCTTATTCATCAAGCCACCCAAAAACATTATCATTGGTGGTAACCGCAGAGGATTGGCCGCCAGGGCTTCTCGGCGTATCGAACCTAGGAACGTTTTATTGCTGTTGCACTTATGTCTTCTAGACTTTTTGTTGCACTAATTTCTATTGGCGCTATAAGCATCGCATATGTAAGTATTTGTGATCTATATGCGTTCAGGAACCCGCTGGATGCGAGACGCAGACGCACAGGGCCGATCGATCAATGTGGACACTTGGAGAGGTGTATGTTCAGCAGTGGACGTTTTTTGGCTGAAATGATGATGAAGCTGAAACAATAAATGTCGTATGTTTTAGTTATCAGTCTAAATTAATCCATGCATTTCTACTGTTCACTAGCGACTTGTGAAGTCAACTTAAAACCGAGTGGTTTCATCATAAACATGTCGCATATTCGGGTGCAGGTACAAAACCGGCCAAGTGCAAGTCGGAATCGCGCACGAAGCGTTCCGCACCATTATCGCAAAAAACGTCAAAAAAAATTACGTTTGCTGTATGGGAGTCCTACTTAAATATTTATTTTATTCTGTTTTTAGTATTTGTTGTTATAACGGCAAGAAAAATATATCATCTGTGAAAATTTCAACTGTCTAGCTATCACGGTTCATGAGACACAGCCTCGTGACAGACTGACAGACAGACAGACGGACCGCGGAGTCTTAATAATAGGTGCCCGTTTTTACCCTTTGGGTACGGAACCCTAAAAACGATCAAATTTGTTTTGGCTTTGGTCCACTATGCAGTGCAAACCATTAAGTAAGCGATTCTGATAGTCTGTGCGCTGAATTATTCGATACACTGTGATCATCAATGTACCCACTCCCGGGTACTAGAGAGTTACCAACGCTTCGCCCGAGCGAAATATTTATGAAAACATATTTATTTGTTTAAAACTCATGCACAAAGGTAGAATGATGGACTTAATGCTTGCTTATTATATATTATTTGGAACTCAAAAGTTCAAGAGATTCCTCTAGAATCGACTTGAATAATGGTCAAAATCGCATCGAAACTCAAAATTATTTAACAAAAAATTAAACCGACTTCCAAAACAAAACACTACAAAGCGAAATATAACTTTCTTTTCCGAAGTCGGTGCCTTTTGTACCCATTGTTTTCCGTTATTCGACTAGGATACATTGTTTTATTTCGGAGTTCCAGTGGCCATTGTGGTCTTCTTCATCATTTCCACTTCACCAAATGATACTTTCTAAGTGCAAATGATTGCATTATTGATGAAAATACCAAAATCGCTATATGTGTGCCTATAATATTTGAGGAGTTCCCTCGATTTCTCTAGGATCCCAACATCAGATCCTGGTTTCAACCTCATGGTTTCACACATGGGATATCTCCTTTCCAACAAAAAAATAATCATCAAAATCGCTTCATAAAAGACGAAGTTATCCGCGAACACACATAAATATATATACCTCCTCCTTTTTGGGAAGTCGGTTAAAAAGAAAAGAAATTCATTTACGAAGAGAGTGAAGAGTGATAATGGCAGCTCCTGCAGTGAGTGATTCTTGAATGTTCTCCTTTTTGGTTAAGCTGGCTTTTCTTTGCACATTTTGCATTTTCGATCTTACAACTAAAATTGGTCTCCATAATGTGATTCCTACATATACTATATACTATCCGGTAGATAGGTATTCTATCGGAAGATATAGGTAGTCCTCAGTAGTGTAGGTGTTTAATTGTATTACTCTCGTTTCATGGTGCCCTGGTCGTTGTATGGGGTCACGGAGGGTTGTATCGGGGTCGAGGACTCCGGCACACCCCTGCTTTCACCATGGCGTTACTATGGAAGAGTATAATAATGATTTTAGTCCTCGTGCCTTTGGCAGTCACGGTGAATTAGAACAATACATAGGTTGGCTATATTGTGTCGGTTACACTGAATTGTGGTGAAAAGGATCAATCAATCAAGTAAATTAATTGTAATTGCTATTCATTGTTTGAATACTAAGCTATGCATTAAAACCAAACCCTTTCAAAGACCAAATACTTCCGCCTTAGATAAGAACTTTCCACGTGGAGACCAAACCACTGCATAAATGACCGAAAGCATCACAGGTTCGATTACCATCCCAATTTAGTGAGGCTGATGTACCTGTAAAACAGATTAATAAGAAACTGAGCTTTTGAGTTTATTCGATTCTTTATACCCTGTTCAGTAATTTTAATTAGCTTGGCCCTTATTCTCAATAGTAACAACTTATATCAACTAAAACGAGTTAACAGCTACTCATCAAGACGACGTCCTTGCTTACCCGTCCTACACAAAAACTAGACTCAAACAATGCCAAAGATTTCACATGAATGGCGAGGACCTGAATTAACCCTCAGGTAATTATAAAACAGGCCTAAATAACAGTAAATACTGTTAATAGGTACTAGGTAGTCAGAAGCCCAAAGGATATTAATAATAGCGATACAATTAACGGGTGGACTCGGGTCACCGGCCGATCGGATCCTTGGACGGGGACAGCGGTGGTCGGTGCACCGGGTGTCAACGTATGTCCTCCAACTGCATTCGATACGAATACTTTTACTGCGCGTGTATGTAGGGTGTATTTGTTGTAGGTATGAGCAGAGATGTAGGTAGGTTTTTTTGCAGGTAGTTTGGGGTTTTTGCTGTTTAATCGGTATTCATTTTACTATAGGTAGTGAAGGTGCCTTGCCTTCATTACCTATAGTAACACAGTACCTTTAAGGTACTTGTGCAAAACAGCTGAGCAGGTAGTAGGTACTTTCTGGTTTTGATTACATTACTGTGTTTGCATAAACAAGTGAATTAAGATTTATTGTATTAGGTGGAGTTTAAGGTAAAATAAAATGCTAAAAAAGATGGAAGACGAACATTTCATAGCTACTATGAAATGTTCGTCTTTTCCATCTTTTTTGTTGGTTATGCGAAATGTTCTTTCTGCGCTGTGCTGTGGGTAGGTTGACAAATAGGCAGATTCACTTTATATTCTCCAAGAAAAAGTAAATTGCTCCTGCTATCTAGTGTCTCATACAATGAACATAATTACTTGGGATTTGTCACAGGCAAGTGGCTAGTTAAAGTCGATACAGGTCCAGTTACCTTCCATTTGTAAAATTGAAATATTAAACTAAGTAGAGACTACATAGCCATCTAGCTCGCATTGAATTGCCATGCTATTTTTTGTAGTAGCAACACTAATGTCTTCTAGGCTATTTTTTTTTTAAATGAGTTGGCAAAGGGAACTCAATATGAGTTCCATGATATCTTGCTTGTTGGAATCGAACTCCGGACATATAATGTTGGATGCTAATTACTTAGCTTCTGCGTAATAGGCAACAATGCAACACGCCTGTATCTCCCGAAGGGTTTTTGACTACAAAAAAAAAAACAATGTAAATAAAACCTACCAGGGAGCTATGACAGCAAGGATTTAACATTATATCAATACCCCAATGCTTCCGCTCACCCTTCGAGCAAATAATGGGCGCGTAAGATAAGCGAGGAATCTCTTCGGGATGTTTGTCCACTTTATGATATACAATCCTTTTTAGGATCGGCTCGGCCCCTATACTAATATGACATCACGAATTATAGTCTCTGGCTGAGAAGAAAGGATATTTAAAGTCACCATCATTTTTTTAAAAGGATTTGCTAAAGTTAAGCTAGTAACTTACGGCTAGGTCGAATGGCTCAGTGGCTAATGCGCCACGTGTCGCAAGTTCGATTCTACTCAGAACAAATATTTACAGTTAACCAATCTAAACCCAGCTTGTTCTTTCAAGGGGTCTCAACACCTAACCAAAGGGATGACCAATCGAGAAGAAACCTATGATCATCGAGGTCTAAGAAACGACTAGTTAACTAATTCACGAATATTCACAGGGGCTAGGCTGTTTCTGCTTAATATTAAGCAAACAATGTTTTTTTTTTTAAATTCTTTGAGTAACGAACTGATTTTATCTGAAATCGTCTGCCAGATAAGTTACCTGAAGTCCTGAAACAAATTGGAAGGTGGTGAAAACAGACCAGACCAAATCCGAGACCGGCTAGCTACACACCTGGCTGACAATTTTTTTATAATCATTAGACCGTCACACGAAGAAGTTTTAATACCCACCAGGTGCAACCCCATTAGCCGCCTGCGTCCCTAGTACTAGGTGTACAGATACAATGATTGCGCAAACACAATGTCCAGGACAGGTGGCTGTGCATAGTAACCATGCATGTAAATGATAAATTAAAATATGACATTTAAATTATGTACCTATGAAATATTTAATAGTATCATGATGTACTTACTCTGCTGCTGGTTAAAGGTATATTCGTAAGGAGATAAGGAAAGTGTGTAGCATCTCAAATAAAGTCGCCGCCAGAAACCAAAAAAATAAAAGTAATTGATCAGACTTTTACCAAAAAGTATAATTGCGTAACTTGAAAACAATGATTTTAGTTTTTGGAGGTATTTTTATAATTTTGGTCTCAAATGCATAGGCCATTTTATCCGCTTAAATCATGTAAGTCGGTCCATACGTTTATGAGATATTAACTCATTACTCAATTTTATTTATTATGACAAGTGAAACGGTAAAGGACGCTATTTACCGCGGCACGTTTGTTTTAATCGTGTTAGCGCCTTTACATTTTTTTCGTATCGTTTAGAAATATTGGAATACATGGGTAGGATGACTTTTATTTTAGTGTTCCATACCCGAAGGGTCCAAACGGAGTCCTATTTTTTTTTGCCAATCGGCTCGCGCTTGACTACTATCTCGCCTGATGGTAAGCGATGGTTTGGCTGATTGCTGTCACTTACGTGTCTGTCCGTCTGTCGCACAATTTTGTTCCGAAGAATTTTTAACTACCCATTGACCTATGAACTTGAAATTTGTTGTTAATGTTTATTATGTATATTTTACTAACAAATACCAATATACTGAAAAATCTGTTTTTTCTTTTTGGTACGGAACCCTAAATGTACGAAGTCCGACACGCACTACAAGAAGGACTAAAATTCGATCATCTGCTCACGATGTTTTCCTTCCTGCTCTGTTACATCATCTATCTCTCACTAATCTTCAACCCGTAGCCACCCAATGCAGAGTTAAGGTCTCCTCCATCACTCCACTTTATCAGGTCCAGAGGCCCTACCATAAGCTCTTAGAGCCAGGTTATATCCATTGTGCGTAAGGGACAGATGCATGCAAGTCATATTCATCTGTTCTTCACGCACAAAGGAAATAATCTTACTTTAAGGTTACACTAGTCGATCATTCTTCCATACAAACGTAGTCTGGCGAATACTCCACTATTTGACGATGTCGGTTCAAATTAAAAAATGATATCAATTTGCCTCATCATTATCTAGCCCTGTATGGAAACAAAAAAGTAAAAACATAAAATATTTGCAAGTTATGAGCGTCGAAAGTTCCATATTTCAACACTAATTTTAACGCATCTTTGGGCGGAAATAAATACCATAAGAAGAAGAAAAATTGCAAAACGGTCTCCATACAGAGATAGATTAGTCTTCGGTCTACCTAGTGCAGGGACTGCCTACGCTCTTATTATTATCAAGTATAATTATTAGGTAGGTTTCTGTTAGGAACAAATTGTCTCCATCATTATAATTAAAGTACTTATATCAGCAATAAAAATAGCCACAATATGTATAACCAGTAGCTTATCAGTTCAATCCTGACTCGTATAATTTAACCAAACAGAAAAGTTTTAAAGTTCATCCAAGTTGCTTGCTCTCGGATAATAAATTAATATTCATCTTTAATTAAGAACCGGTGCATTCTTGGATCGTAATAAGTGCAATGGCCATTGATTAAAATAACGTGTAACAGAATAAATTCAAAACCTGAAAGGGAGTCACTCTATTCTTCATAATGACAAACTTATACTATGTGACCAACCCTGAAATCGCAAAAAGAATCAGCTGCCCCATACGTTTACGTTTGCATATTCTATGTAACTTGACAAAATGTATTGAACTGCTTTTTTTGTATAGGGCAGACCGTCCGTTTTTCTGACGCCACAATTTGGTCATGCATAGGTTATACTAGACCAGAGGTCACCAAATACTGTCATTTGGGTTCCGTCTCTTAAAAACAATGTGCCCGTCGCGGACTAATTACTCGCCCGCCCCCCCCCTCCTCCCGCCTTTTAAATATTTTACTAAATAATAAACAAAATCAATATTAAAAAATAAGTTCAAAAACGAAAACCCGACTAGAGAAGAAAACGTTCTCATCTGAAATTGTTATGTACAAAGTATGAGATATCGATATGTATCGGATATTAAATAAACAACTTACAGTGTAATAAATATTTTATACCATTCCTCCTCTAAAAAGCTTATTTTATTCACTGAAAACAGTGAATAAAAAGCACTTTAATCACTGTTTTGGTGTTTGAATTTAGAACACACCATATAATTTGACCTCCATCTCAATGCAATACAACCTACTTGCGCATAAAATACTCGATACAAACTTCTTGTGCAAAGAATATTCGACTTTCAAACTCCTTCGTCGATTTGGTTTTGAGTTTGTTTTTATTAAGGATTTCAATAATGATTTTGATTTTGGTTTAGGATGTTTAGTGAATACTTATTTGGATTGTAATTCTAATATTAATTGCATTGGTGTTTAATTTATTATAATTATGTAACGTAACGGAGGTGGTCACTGGCCCCTGCAACACAGGTACCTAGCTCAGCTTCAATTCACAAAAAATGTGAAGCCCTGAGGTTTTTCATTTTTTGTAAATTTTAAAGGTAATAAACCATTTATTTATTTATTATTATTCATTGTGTTTTTGGCTTAAATCTTTATTTTTCTCGTAGTCATGGTATAAAACATAGTATGCAACTCTTGAATAAAACGGATTTATATCGAGGGCCATGAATCACTCCCTACGGTCGTGATTCAGTTGTTAGAATCCTTCACTTGTTCGTGATTCATCTATGGCCCTCGCTTTAAAACCGTCCTTTATTTCATACCATATACGCATAGCGGTGTTCAGTGGATAACCGTGGTCACAAATAATATAATGCTGCTATAGATGGTGTTAGCAGCAACTTTCAATTTCAAGAAAAAGGGTTTTCTCGTTTCGTGATTATTTTTTTCTTTATATACAGTGAAGATTTGTTTTATAGTATTTTTTGCACGTTTTTACATTCATTGTATCAGTGTGTTACAACACAAATTTAAAAAATCGTCTACCTATTGTTAGGTTTTCTTTGATAAATACATCTTTTATTTGTAAAGAATTAAATTATTTATTTTTAACATCAAATAGTACTTAAAAGTTGTTAAATTGATTATCCTAGAAAATATTCGAATGTCAAATGACGTCACATCCAATGACAGTTGTCGATTGAATGGGGGATTGTTTGGACACGAGGCAGGTGGAGTCAGTTTTTGAGGGGGGCAGTCTAGTCTGGACGGGCTGGCAGCAACAATGTTTCCGAAGTGTCCCTAGGAGTTTAGTCTAGAGTTGACCTAAGTGGATATATTGTATGGAGTTGATGGTAACGTAGTGTGAAGTGGAAAATAAATAATAGTTCAAAGTCCAAACTGTGTATTATTGCTGAATTACCAACTACACGTGAGTATTATATTTTCTTTAGTATTTTTATACACTGACCTACCTGCTTTGTACTAGCTCTGTTGTCCATCTAGTGTTCTATTACACTATTGGAATCAATTTTAAATGATCCGTTCAAATAGTCTTTGAAATGTGAATTAAGAGCCCGATATTCCATATTTTTTGCGTAGGACAGGATTAAAAAAGAACATACAACTTTTATGATCAATTCTAGAAAATGTTAATTTTAAATACAATTCAATAACAAATTGATGCATATCGCGCCATCGAGTGACATTTATTTGAATTAAATTTCTTTGTTAGCGGTGGGATCCCGTGCATTGGTCGTATGCCAACTACCGTAACAAAACAATACTTTCTGCATAATGGCATACTCGGTTATCCGACCGACAGCTGAATCTTTACTATTTAAATCTCTTAATAGTAACTATTGCACTCGTATGGTTCGTTTTTTTACCACAGGGCTGTAAACGCCTGCGCGTCTACGACTGTCACGCGCACCAAGCTTTCAAAGTTTTCTTGCTCTGTGGATTTACAGTTTTAGATCGATCGAATGATCACAATTGAATTGTTCAATATAATTTTATTGTCTTGATAGAGTAGACAGTTTTGTCTTAGCCTGCGCACTGCCTAAGCCATGTTCTTCCCTGGTAGTGTGCGTTTGAGTTTTACAAAATTTGAAATGCAACAAGTGAGCGCTAAAACAAACTAGTTCTATTAAAAATCATGAAAGTTGGTACTAACTAAATAAACAAGTCATACTTGTTGCGGCACAGGGTGATCTCGTGTGTATGGAACTCCGTCAATATTTCAGTAGAACACTACAGATAAGTAGTGTATTTACACTGTTATTGCGTATTCAGAAACACGATACAAGAGAAAAATAGCGTGTTAAATTTGAAATATTAGGTTGTAAAGCTTGGTGCCCGTTGGTATCGCTGACGCAAGCGTGACTTATCTGCCTTATTTCGTAAGTGAGTTCGGCAGGGCAAAGTGAACAACGCCATGAAAGAGTATGACAAATTTCCTTCAATTATTTTCGATATTGCCTAAATAATTTAGAAAGGGTACGTCCTCCTATGAGTCGAATGCACATTTTGTTTTGTTGGTAAGCTTGCGCTTGACCACTATCTCACCTGATGACATTTATCCTTTTCATGACCCTTTCGAGTGTATTACGCAATACGAAAGTCGTTATTTTAAAGGTGTCGTCACCCTTACCTATACGTGTTCTTTGCCGAATTCACTAACGCAATTAGGTTGCAGGTCGGGCAAGGTGGTACTGGATTTACCATGAGGTATTTCTAGCAGCCCTTAGTTTGGAAGTTGGTGGTGCCATGAACCCTCAGTCACCCGTAGTAACTTGCATCGAATTAAGGAGTAAATAAGATGAATAATTAGGCATGAAAAATCTGCCTGTAATGCTTTCCTCAGAATGGCAGGGCAAAGTTTTACTACATAGCTTACCACGCTAACAACAATGTTCGTCTGCATCAAGGGTGTGCTGTCCAGCTACAGCGACGGGGAGATAGTCGATCTCCTTTTAGCGCAGAACCAACACCTTTTGCAAAACGTCGCTGTGGAGGGACGGACCATCAAGATGCGCTACAGGAAGCGCGCGAGAAACCCCCACGAGTGCCACCCCGTTCTTGAGCTGTCTCCGGAGCTCTGGAAATCCTACACTTCAGTCCAGAAAGTTCATGTGGGCATCAAGCGATGCTCGATTGAGGACCAGTCCCCACTAGTTCAGTGCACAAAGTGCCTTGCATATGGACACAATAAGTCCATATGCAGGGCTGCAAAAGAAGTCTGCAGCTACTGCAGTGGACCGCACAATATCAGGGACTGCCTCACTCGAGCGGACGGCAAACAACCTACATGCGCAAACTGCAAGGTAGCACACGGGACGGGCAGCAACCTGGCACACACAGCGTTCAGCGAAGACTGCCAGGAACGCCAAAAGTGGGACGGCATAGCCAGATCGCGCGTATCCTATTGCTAAGGGCAACGAAAACCCACCACGAAACCAACCAGTCACCCCCGAAATCGACTCAAGACCGACAGCTAGATTGCGGTTCATCCAAGCAAATCTTCACCGCTCCAAGCTGGCCACAGAAGAACTCCACTTGGCAGCCCAGGCAAGGGGAATTTCTGTAGCACTTGTTCAAGAGTCCTACGTAGGAAGAACAGGTGTGATGAAACAAAACCCTGGCACACAAGTCATCCAGTGCAGCCTAAACCGCCAAAAGCCAGTTAAGGCAGCGATTGTTGTGTTCGGTGGCAACCTGGAGGTCATCCACGACCCCCAGCTTGTGACCGAGAACGTTGCTGCTGTCTTGCTAAAGGTGGGTCAGCTCAGCTTTGGAGTTTTATCGGTCTATTTCGAGGGTGACCAGGACATCGAACCCTACCTGTCCGAAACACAATACAAGACACACAAATTGAACACAAACAACATCGTGGTGGGAGGAGACGTAAACGCCTGGAGTCATTGGTGGGGAAGTGTTTCCGGAAACCATCGCGGGGCGGCGTACAGTTCTTTCCTCAATGAGCGGGATCATGCGAGGAAGCGATTCCAAAACTTGGGTCGCCCAAACACAACGCCAAGCCCCCATGGTGGACCCCTTCTCTAGACCGTCTCAAAAAAGACGCTATGGCGAAGAAGAGGAGGATCCGGAACGCAGCCGCAAGCCGGAGACACTTCACCATCCAAGAGTACGTGCTGGCCAAACAAACTTACACGACAGCAGCAACGGAAGCAGCCACAGCCAACTGGAAGGGGTTCTGCACGAAGCAGGACCGAGAGAGCATGTGGGACGGCATCTACAGGGTAATAAGGAAGACAGCCAGAAGACAGGACGACGCGCTCCTGAGAAACACCGCAGGCGAGACGCTCAGTCCAGAGCAATCTGCGGATCTTGCGGCAAAAACCTTCTACCCCGACGACTCAACGGATGCCGAACAACCCTACCACACTGCGCTAAGGAGGCTAGCGGGGGAGAAGAATCCCCAAGGTCTGTCTGCAGACGATCCACCCTTCACGACCGCGGAGCTGGAAATGGTTCCCCAGAACCAAAATCCGAAAAAAGCCCCCGGTCCCGACGGATTAACAGCAGACATCTGCACAGCGGCAATAAACTGCAATAGGGAGTTCTTAGCGATAGCAAACAAGTGTTTGTCGCTGTCACACTTCCCGAAGCAGTGGAAGGTCGCCCACGTTTGCATTCTCCGCAAGCCAGGAAAGGACGACTATACCAGCCCCAAGTCGTACAGGCCAATAGGTCTGCTCTCGGTCCTAGGAAAAATTTTCGAGAAACTTTTAGTGGGCCGACTACAGTGGCACTTCCTCCCAACACTACACACAAACCAATATGGCTTCATGCCACAGCGCAGAACCGAGGATGCCCTCTATGCTCTAGTGGGCCACTTACGAGCCGAAATCAAAGCCAAAAAGATCGTGCTTTTGATATCACTGGACATTGAGGGAGCATTCGACAACGCGTGGTGGCCCGCACTCAAGAAGCAGATGATAGCCAAGAATTGTCCAGCAAATATCTACGCTCTCGTCGCCTCATACCTCGAAGACCGGAACATCAGGGTCAACTACGCCAGAGCGACTAGCGAGAAGGGAACCACGAAAGGATGCGTCCAGGGCTCAATTGCCGGACCGACGTTTTGGAACCTTATCCTAGACTCACTTCTACACAAAATGGCTAGTATGGGGGTATACTGCCAAGCCTTCGCGGACGACGTTGTTCTGGTTTTCTCTGACTTCACAGCCGGTCCCCTGCAACAATCAGCTAACAGCACGCTAGCAAAGGTATCGGAATGGGGCGACCTAAATAAGCTACGTTTCGCCGCGCACAAGACCAATGCGATGGTGTTAACGAGAAAGCGAAAGTACGACGTTCCGGTACTTCACACGTCGGGCACGCGGCTTAGCCTGGTTGAGGAGGTGAAGCTGTTAGGTCTCACGATAGACTCCAAACTCACCTTCAATGCGCATGTGTCTGCGACCTGTAGAAAGGCCGCAGACATCTATAATCAGTTGGCATGTGGGGCGAGGGTGACTTGGGGTCTCAACGGAGATATAATCAGGATGATATACGTGTCGGTGATAGAGCCCATCGTGATGTATGCAGCGAGTGCGTGGGCCCCCGCAGCTGAGAAACTGTTGACAAGGAAAAAGTTTGACTCACTGCAGAGAGGATTCGCGCAAAAAATCTGCAAAGCATACCGCACGGTCTCTCTGACATCGGCACTTATCCTGTCAGGTCAACTCCCCCTAGACCTCCGAGTAATCGAGGCGGCAACCTTTTTCAAGATCAAAAAGGGACATTCCCAAGAGTTCATACCGCTGGGCCGTGAGCTGGAGCGCAACGTGCACCATTCCAAAAATCCCCACCCAGCGCAACTCACAACAACCGATTATGAATGCCTACAGAATTTGACTCCCGAAACCCTGGAAACTCACCAAGCATTCGGCCCCCAGATATACACCGATGGCAGCAAAATAGAGGGGAAAGTCGGAGCTGCCCTAACTTGGTGAGAAAATGGGACGGAGTCAAAGTTCAGCACCTTCGGCTTGGAGCCTCACAACACCGTCTTCCAATCGGAAATGTACGCTCTCTTCAGAGCTGTCAGGATGGCAAGAGAATCCAAGGCGGCCTGCGTAAGCATCTTTAGTGATTCGAAATCGTCACTGGACCTGCTGAGGAGACCGTCTGTCACTCACCACCTGGCACTCCAAATCAAGAGAAGCGTCAGTGAAATCAGAGAGGAGGGCAGAGAAGTGAGGCTCTTCTGGCTTAAGGCCCATGTGGGAACTGCCGGGAATGAGAGAGCGGATGAGCTGGCCAAGGAGGCAGCCCTAACAAAACTCACATCTGACTACAGCAGGGTCCCCGTATCGTCCGTGAGGAGGAAGATACGGGAGGGGACTATAAGGAAGTGGCAAGCGCGGTACGAGTCCTCGAGTACAGGATCGGTCACGAAAGTTTTCTTTCCAGACGTCCTAGCGGCAAAAAGGACACTCAGAGACGCAGTGCTCACACCGGTCCATGTACAAATCCTTACAGGACACGGAGGATTCTCAGCATATCTCCACCGCTTTCACCTCAAAGATAGTCCCTCGTGCGTCGGTGACACGAGCTGCGAAGAGATAGTCTGGCACCTGCTTTTCGAATGCCCAAGGTTTAGCCAAGACAGAATGGAGCTCGAAGTAAAATTCGAAACCCAGCTTAGCCAGTCCACACTCCATACCATCATGGGGAGACCAGCTACTAGGATTCCATTCTTGGCATTCGCGAGTAAAGTCGCCACAATCGCAGCAAGGGCCAACAAAACGGACGTAACCTTGCGAAGTCGACCACACACTCGAACACACACAACCACAATAACAACCACAACCATACAAACAATTACTACAACCACACAAACAACAACCACAACTACACAAGCAACAACAAGCACACCATTGACTGAAGCACAAGTTACACACACACACTCTAACCAACGGCCATTACCAACGGTAGCAGCAGCGGATTCAGTAACAGCCAGCCTACAACCAGTCTCTAGCATGACTACTACACAATTCCTGGCATGCGGAGAAGACGGAGTCCCTGGCATCCGACTGCGAGGCGTCGCTCTGTTCATGAACAGGGATCAGGAGAGGTTGGGCATAGGCTTCTGCATAGGCTCAAGTCGAGCTGCGGCCCGAATACACCTTTCACCGGGTATTGCCACCCTGATTAACGGAAGCACCACCAAAACGAGCATAAAAGGCAGCAAGTATGCTGCACTACCTCAAGTGGAAGTGGCCACTCACCGATGTCGTGTAATGCGATTTGAAGGGAAAACAATCGCATTGCTAGAGTGGGGGGAGGCTACTCCATTTGGTCAGGCAAGCTCATTGCTTCAGAAGATTGGGGAGGCAGGAGACTACATGTCATCCGCGGCCCGAATCATAAGCGTGGACGCAATGGTGGTGGGAAGAGAGAGAGGAGACGTCGCAGACCGCTTTGGCTGTCTAAAGGCTTCAGAACATCATGAGGTCGTTGTCTATGAGGACAGAGGCGAAACCCTGAGTTTCCTCAAAGCCCCCAGACAACCAACAGCCAGCGCGACGAGCCCCACAACAAGCCCCACCACTCAAAGCGGATCGGAAAGGGCCCAGCAGAAGGCAGCAGCCGAAAAAGCTGCAAAGGAGCAGTGCAATACCACAAACCCGGAGGACAGGGCCCGGTCGAGGAGTCGCCTGAAACCGTTCGGCACTTTCCTCAGTGCACTGCTCCCAAGCACTAGCCACGCATCACCATCTCACAAGCAGGGGACAGCACTGGAGAGGTTCTTCAGAAAAACACCAAAGGAACCAACCCAGCAAAAGCCTAAGCCAACACGAGCCGACAAAGGGCAAGTCAGCCCGCCGACCCTCGCACTAAAGTCGGGTACCACGGACCACGTAAAGAGCGCGTTCCTCGAGTACGTAGCAATTGTAAGAGCGACCAGAGATGTCAATCTTACGACATGCAGGAAGATCCTGCAGACCTACCAGAGAGACACAGAGGGTCTGTTAAGGGTACTGCTCGAGGAAGCAGGGGCAGCGGTGTACGACAACGTCACATGCCAAGTCATCAAAGGGGAAATGACGGGGTCGTATATGGCAGCCTACAGCGCGAGGAGTGGTTTTGTGGCCCTGGACAAGGAGGAGACGGAGCGCTCAGGCAAACTCAAGTTCAGCGTGCCAAATGACGATCCGATAGTGGTTACCGCCAAATGTACCAAAATCATGCCGGATGATAAGATCTTGGAAATGGCACAGTCCATTTCGGGCACCTCAGATATCCCGGCATCGCAGGAAAGCTGGGCGGTACCCAATATCAGATGGATTAACGGAGTTCCGGGTTGCGGTAAGACAACCTGGCTGGTAAAGCACTTCGACGAGGACAGGGACGTGATAGCCACCACGACAACAGAAGCTGCCAAAGATCTTAGGGAAAAGCTTGCGCGCCGCTTAGAAGACGGAGCAAAGACCAAGGTGCGCACTATGGCCTCAATCCTAGCAAACGGTTTCAAGAGTCAAGACAAATGCTACCGTCTTACGGTAGACGAGGCTCTTATGAACCACTTTGGGGCCATAGTCGTGGCAGTAAAGTTGTCTGGAGCAAGCGAGCTTGTCCTCGTCGGAGACGTTAACCAGCTTCCATTTTTGGACAGAGAGAACCTTTTCGAGCTTAGGTATACCCGTCCAGACCTGGTGGCTGGCATCACCCGGGAGTTTCTCTGCACACACCGCAATCCAATGGACGTGGCGTTTGTACTGAGTGAGATATACCCCGGTATATACTCCTCCAAGTCGTCGCTGTCGCGGGTCCACTCCCTGAAGGTGAAAGGTTACACAGGGGCGCAAATACCGAGCACTGCCCAAAACACCCTGTTCCTGGTTCATACGCAGGGGGAGAAAGCTTCTCTTGCGAGCCAGGGATTTGGATCCGGCGAAGGGTCGCGCCTGCTAACCATACACGAGGCTCAGGGGTTGACCTACGAAAGTGTCATCATCATCAACACCAAGTCCAGAAGGCTTCAGGTCCACGACAGCATCTCCCACGCGGTAGTGGCGGTGTCCAGACATACAGTTAGTTGCGTCTGTTACACCGACGACGCCGATGACGCCACAGGCCGCTTTGCTAAGAGGGCGATGGATGCGCCAACTAAAACGGTCGTCAACTACAATCTTAAGACGGCCATGCAGCATCGAGACGTAGTCGTCATAGAGGCCTTGCTCACGCTAGTGAAGTCCCTGGTCAGCAGACATCACCAAAACGCCACCTAACAAATTCTATCCAACAACTCTAACCCAAACACCTCCCCAAACCCAAACCATCATCCTGTCTAAATCCTGTAATGAAAATATACATGTAAAGCTGCATGGTGGAACGAGTCAGTCATACTCAGCTTAACGTCCTAACGACGGGGTTCTAAAACGGGGACCGTCGGCCGGGACTGGTCTGCTCGCTCTGCCATGCATCTCCCCCGAAAGTGTACAAATAGAAATAAGTAGACAAAATAGTAAATAATATAAAGATAAGTAGAAAATAGAAATATAAAATTGTAATGCCAGTGCGTATAAAAAATAAAAAAAAAACCTGTAGTATTTAATGAAAGATGAACTCACGTAGACTTAAGTTAGTTAAGTAAGACTAGAAATAATGTCCGACGTAGGAGTCCAATAACTGTAATATTATGAAAATTTATTAAACAAATTAATACTGTAAAAAAGGGCGCGGACGTCTATGTCCGCGGTAGAATATACGAATAAAAAAAAAAAAAAAAAAAACAACAATGTTCCAAACTTCTTATGCCCACTTGCACGAAAAACTTAACTCAGAGTTAGTTGATAACATGAGGTTAAATTGACAGTTTGTCATACAATATTGTCTGCGCAGCCTAACGGTACGCGTACACCAGAACCGAGACATCGGCCGATTTCGGGTCGGAACTCATCGGCCGACTGTCTCGGACGTTCGTCTGTATATGTCGTAGGATAATTTGAAACTTCGAATCTTCGCGAAAATCCTAGGGGTTTTGCGAAAACACGGATATTTAGACAATGGCGAAACTGTTTCTCAATCTTACTGGAAAAAGTCCAAGAGCGAGCGAAGCGAGCTCGGGAGCTTAGGGCACCCCGACACGGACAGGTTAGGTTCGAACGAGATGACGGGAGCTGAAGTGAGCGAGCAAAGCGAGCGAACTCAGCTCCCGTCATCTCGTTCGTGTTAGGTTACTTTAGACCCTGCGGACGGAAATAGGAGCCCCGCGCAGCGGGGCTCCGTCGACTATGTTGCCAAAGTACTAATCGTACTTGGATAATTTTTCGCCTATGTCTAATTATCCGCGTTTTCGCAAAACCCCTAGGATTTTCGCGAAGATTCGAAGTTTCAAATTATCCTACGACATATATACTACTGCCGATATCGGACGTTGCGGGTATAGATGTGTAGTCTGACTGGTTCATTACATCTGTTATTAGGGTACCGAAGTCAACAAGGAATTTTTTTTTTGTTTTACTCATAAAGACGTAAACTAGGGATTTTTTTTTTCTCGTCTATCCCATGGTGTGGGGTATCATTGGATAGGCCACTCAAAAATATTACGGGTCTGTAAGAACCATTTTTCGATTCAGAGATCCGTTTGTGTAAAATAAAGCTTTAAATTGCAAATTTTTGTTAGAGTCAAGTGTCCCCGCCCTGCCATCGAAATGGTAGCTTTTGGGTATGTTAAAAAATTCACGGCAGTAGTATATATAACGAAATTAAAAGCAAAACTATCACAGCTAAGTAGGCTTTACAAGTTTACGAGTAATAGTCGACCAACTTATAAAATGTTCTTGGAACAGTAAAAATTTTGTACAAATGCCATTGAAAAATTATTAAAATAACGTTGTTAGGTGTGTAAGGTGATAATAAATATATGCTTATGAACCATGTAAAAATACACAAAAATAAAATCATAACATCCTTAATAATAATGATTTCTAAATTAATAATGTTTAAACTCGAATAACGCATTGGAATGGGCGGAACCGTTGACAGCACCGGTCCGTACGGCGCATGCGTGTGGGGTGTCTATTTTGTGTTAATGCAGAAGTAGGATCGACGTTTTGTAATCTAAAGTCAAACTCGATTCGATTGCTAAGCAAATTCCGCTACCCGACTATAGATGGCGGTATTCTCAGTGGTCGCAATTATAAACTTAATCGCGTTTGCCGTAAGGTTGATCTTTGTGTATTGATAATAATAATAAAAAAGGTTAGTATAACACATTGCATTTCTAATTACTTTATCGATATCGACAAATAAGAAAGTTTTTAAGACAATAGAAACAACCTCTTGCAAAAGTTTACAGAATGAAAATTGCAAATTAAAATCACATACAAGTCTAAAATCAGTAAATAGTATTAACCTGGTGCATCAAAATATTCAAGGATTTATGAACAAAGATTTAGAAACATAATTATTTATGAATTTTAACAGTATTGATATTCTTTGTATTACAGAACATTGGCTTAAAAGCCACCAGTTATTGTTCAATTTTAATAATCACCAGGTTGGTAGTTCATTCAGCAGAGTTAATGCTAAACATGGTGGCTCATTGATTTTAGTAAGTAACCAGCTTAAATTTAAAGACCGTAAGGATATTGTGAGCCTATCTGTTGAGCGGACAGTCGAAATAGCTTGTATAGAATTGGAGCAGTTTATTGTATTAAGTGTATACAGACCCCCTTCAGGATTGTATGACTGCTTTGAAAAGGTAATGGATGAAGTGTTACACAAGATTTGTAAATCGAATAAATCCGTTATCACTTGTGGGGATTTGTGTGTCAATTTATTAGAAAACTCAGGTTATTGTAGTAAAATAATAAGTCTGTTTCAGTCCTACAATCTTGTAAACCTATTTTTGGAGCCCACAAGAATAACCCCTACTAGTGCCACATGTTTAGATAATATTTATACTAATGTTATGCCAGTCCACAAAGAAATTATAAATTTACTAGATTCTGATCATTGCGGGCAGAGGATTACTATACCAAACCAAAATAACAAAGTGGCTAAAAAGGATATCACTGTTAACCCCAAAACTGCAAGTCGCTTGGCAGCGTTTAAAGTTAAACTCATTAATAAATTACCAATTTTATCAATTCATGCCGATCCAAATCATCTATACAATGATTTTTTTAATATGTACTGTAAACAATTTAATTCTACCTTTATTCCCAAGATTATCTCGGTTAATGGTAATGCATCATTCAGTGATTGGGCTACCATCGGTATTCATAAAAGTAGGAAACGGCTTTATGAGTTGTACAATGAAAGGACTTTTGTTAACAGTGCTGAATTTAATTTATATGTTAGAAATTATTCAAAATTATTTAAAAAAGTTTGTTGTTTGGCCAAGTCGCGTTATTTGAGTTCGAAGATTAAAAATAGTAGTAACGTTATTAAAACGACTTGGAATATTATTAATAGTGAAACGGGAAGATCTGGTAACCGAAATATTGACTACAGCCTGTCTATTAATGACAACATCATAAAAGCAGACTCACAAGTCGCAGTGGCTTTTGAAAATTTCTTTTCAGATATTCCCATTTCAACTACTAAATCCCTAAACTCATCACCTTCTGTTGCTGAGCCTTTGCTTAAAGAAAATGTTAATGTTTGCGATTCGGAATTTCTTTTTGAACATATTACTTGTAGAGACATAATTAAAACCTTTCACACTTTAAATGTTAAAAAGACTGCAGATCTGTGGGGTCATTCTGTAGAAGTTGCTAAGTCTATTATTGATATTGTCGCACCTAGTTTAGCTATTATCTTTAATAAATGTATCGACTGTGGGGAGTTTCCTGACCTTATGAAAAATAGTAAAATAATACCATTGTTTAAATCAGGTAGTACATCAGACCCTACAAATTATAGACCTATTTCAGTACTACCTACGTTTAGTAAAGCAAAGATTTTTTAATAAACATAAATTATTACATAGCAAACAGTTCGGTTTTACAAGGGGTCGTTCAACTACTGATGACGGTGTTGAGCTTTTAGGACATATTTATAATGCATGGGAAGATAAGTGCGATGCCTTGGGAATCTTTTGTGATTTGTCCAAGGCATTTGATTGTGTTATTCATGATACGCTAATCAGGAAACTCCGCCACTACGGAATCCGGAACAGCGCTCTGGATCTTCTCACTTCATACTTGAGTGATAGGATTCAGAGCGTTGACGTTAATGGAAAAAGATCTCCCGGATCTATAGTAATGATAGGCGTCCCGCAGGGCTCGATTCTTGGTCCTTTCTTGTTTCTTATTTATATTAATGACTTGCCTTACCTCATAAAGGATAACCATGATATAGTGTTGTTTGCGGATGATACTTCACTTTTGTTTAAACTTAAACGTCAGCAGCTGGTTACTGACGATGTAAATAGCGCGATCTCAAAAGTAGTTCACTGGTTCAATGTTAATAATTTACTACTTATTGGAAAAAAAAAACAAATGTATTAAGTTTACCCTACCTCACGTTAGGCAGGTGAAAACTGATGTGTTGGTAAAGGGCGAAGAATTGAATCCTGAAAATAGCACAGTATTCTTAGGCTTAACTTTGGATGCTAAGCTTCAGTGGGGCCCACATATAGATAAGTTGTCGAAAAAGCTAAGCTCCGCAGCATATGCTGTTAGGAAAATTCGTAATTTAACTGACATAGAGACAGCCCGTTTAGTATATTTTAGCTATTTTCATAGTGTAATGTCGTACGGTATTCTGTTGTGGGGAAATGCTGCCGACATCCAGACTATCTTTGTTTTGCAGAAAAGAGCTGTTCGATCGATTTATAAATTAAGCCCGAGACACTCTCTCAGAGAGAAATTTAAGGAGATTAATGTAATGACTGTGCCTTCTCAGTATATTTATGAAAATCTTTTATATGCCCATAAAATGTAAAATTGTTTAAAAAATACAGTGATATCCATAACATAAATACTAGAAACAAACACAAATTTGTAGTACCTGCAACAAGGCTCAAGAAAATAGGTGGCTCGTTTAGATGTCAATGTGTACACTTTTATAATAAGCTTCCAAGCCACGTACAAGATCTAAGTGTTAATAAATTTAAAACATTCATTAAACGTAAGTTGTGCCAGAATGCGTTTTATACAATAAAAGATTACGTTGAGGACAAACAGGCTTGGGATTGAGCTGCTCCAATTAATTTGATTTTTTTTATATATTTTGCACCGTGAATTTTGTTTTTTTTTTGTTTTCTTGCAATGACAAGAATATTTACTTTTAAAGTATTATATTATTTTATTTTAAGTTTATTTTAATTGTTGTGAATGTGAAGACTATGTGGATTCAATTTTTGTTTGTTTTTAATTTTAATTTATCCAAATTAGTTTTAATCATGGTCTGGCAGTTTGAGTAGTTTATGCGGCCTACCCGAATGTCCTTTCTTTGGTATTGTTCGTCGAATCGTTGAGCTCCTTAAATTCTGAGTTGAGCTGCACGGTTATTGACAAATGCGTGCACTGACTGGACAGGTCCACTCAATCTGGCTGGTTCTTTCCTCAAAAGACCATTTCAGACTTCAGTCTACATGGTCTTCACATGATCTAACAAAGATTTTGTCTGGACCTTACAAGAGACTGTGACCTCTGAGTTTGTTTCGGCCATTCTTCTCAGAGTAGTCAGATAGGAAACGCCGACTTCATCTAGTTTTAAAAATATGATCGACATGTAAAAGTGTTTGTACAAACCTACTTACAGAAATAAAATCATTTATCATTTAATACACGATTTTTTAATTCGAAAAAATAAGACTTCTTTATTTAATTTAGGCTTACATATTTTTTATAAATAAAATCCATTTGAAATTAATAAATAAATTATGCTCATTTAGGCGGGCGGGCCTTTTTATAATACATCTTATATAAATATTAAATTACTTATTTTCTTTTGTCTTTTATCTATAAAGTCAATATCCGACCCGACTTCCTCAGTAATTTAGTAATGAAGAACTTTCTAGAAATAAATACTGAATACATTCAAAATTGTTCAAATTCCGAAAGAGAAAGAAACAAGGAGCGTGCGTGCGAGTATCTAGGATCGAACCATACCATTCCCCGTGACTCTAACGCGCGCTATTATCGGCTCCTTTCGCAATTGACGTCCTTCATATAGATTATTTATTGCAGCTTATTTACGTTGTTTGTTTGTTTCTATCATTAAAGAATTTTAATTTTGGTAGTAGAGTAGGTTGTTTGAAAATACTCATACTAAAATATTTGTTTTCGGTTTGTAAATATTATCCATTTTTTAGGGTTCCATATCCAAAGGGTAAAAACGGGATCTTATTACTAAAACTCCACTGTCCGTTTGTCTGTCTGTCTGTCACCAGGCTGTATCTCATGAATCGTGATGTATTTCTGTTGCCACTATAACAACAAATACTAAAAACAGAATATAGTAAATATTTAAGGTTACTCTAGTCGATGGCACGAACTATTTTGTGCGCGGGGTTAAAATGCATGCTATCTCATCCGACAACACGTGCGAAAGAGATAGATGCTGTGATGAGCAGTAAGAAACTAGTTACAGCTGGTTCGCGTTTGAATTAGCACTTTTGCAAATTTGTAGCGAAATGGATGATGATTTAGGACGACAACGAGCGCGGGAAAGTAGCGGGAGTATAGATATCATAAAAAAAACGACTAAATGTATTTTTTCAAAATAACGTTATTTGCATTGCTGAACTAATAATCTATCCCAGTATGTTGGCTGTTTTGCAATGTTTCTTCTTTTTAGGGTATTTATTGCCGCCCAAAGAGGCGTTAAAATTAGTGTTGAAATATGGAACTATCGACGCTCATAACTTTCAAATATAATTTTTGTACTTTTTGTTTCCATACAGGGCTAGATAATATTGAGACAAATTGATATCATTTTTTATTTTGAACAGTACATCGTCAAGCAGTGGCGTAATCGCCAGACTACGTTTGTATGGAAGAATGATCGACTAGTGCAACCTGAAGTGGGGCTCCCATACAGCAAACGTGTTTGTTTGCCGTTTTTGCGATAATGGTACGGAAACCTTCGTGCGTGAGTCCGACTCGCACTTGGCCGGTTTTTTTTTAATAAACGACGTAGTAGCCGGCAAACTAAAACGGACTCGCCGGTTGATCGGCCATTTTCTGGCGTCATCGGACGATGTCGGTTGTAGTTAGTGTACGCGCTCTGTTTCTTTTACATGCATTGATGCCGATAACGGATAAGGTGTACGCGAGCCGTAAGTCAGTTTAAAGAAGTGGTTCTTCAAACTGACTTACGGCTCGCCGACTCGTCGCCATGACAGCGGGAAAATTCTTAATGTCGCAGATAATTAGCTATGGGTAACTGAAAATGTTATTATTTTAGGTGGAAGTGAGTTTGAGGACATGAGTTTGATATTTTGAATTTCGGGGTTATACTTAAAAGCGTATTGAAAATTTCAGTCTATTAGTTACATAGTAAGTCAATGTTTTCTGGCGAAGTTTTCCCTGACCGTCTCTCGTCATGTCCCATATTAAAGAGATATTTACTTATTTCCTTAGGTGTAAGTATACCCTACCTACGTATCTATCTACGCATAGAGATTGTGTCGTCATTTTGTTATTGGCTATTGATCAATCAGACCCTCCGTACATAAATTAAAGTAGGAGCGGTACTGCTGACAAGAAAACTGTTTGTTTCTTTGATTTATTTGTTTTCCCTTCTTCACCGCCTTTTAGTATGCAATGAGAGGGTGGCTGGTGTTGTGGGGACATGCAAGAATGATTCCGAGTCATATTTTTACTGCCTTATTCGTTTAGCAATGGACAACGGTTTGATGCCCGGGCCCGGTAATGTTGCTTAGACTTTTGTTGAGTTCCGTAGCAGTTTTAGTTCAAAGCACACTGAGACCAAGTCGAAGCGAAGTGACGAGTTGTCGGTCTAAAATATACATAGCATATTGACCTCTATCTCAACAACGTAAAGTCAAGTCGAAGCGATGCGTCAAATTATGTAGTATGTGCGCAAATTCGCTCGTCTTCTTGTGCATTATTTGAATGTGCCCAATTATTTATTTTAAGTAGTAAGGCTCTAGAATTATGGGGGACAAAGAAGAGTAACATATTTTGAGTACCTTATTGGTCTTATATTGGGTCGGGTAGTGTTACTAAGTGTTTTTAGGGTTCCGTACCCAAAGGGTAAAAACGGGACACTATTACTAAGACTCATCTGTCCGTCTGTCACCAGGCTGTATCTCATGATCAGTCATTGCTAGGCAGTAAAAAAAATTCACAGATGATGTATTTCTTTTGCCGCTTTAACAAAAAATACTAAAACAGAATAAAATAAATATTTAAGTGGGGCTCCCAAACAAAGAGCGTGTTTTTTTTTGTCGTTTTTATGCGATAATGGTACGGAACCATTCGTGCGCGAGTCCGATTCACACTTGGTCAGTTTTTTTTTTTTAATATAAATTTCCCGGTCTAGATTTTTGTCGTATATCAATATAGTCTAGTTACATGGAACTGTACTTAATGTAACTGTTGGAATATGGATTACTACACCTGCTATTGATATTTTCGTGTTGCTGACAATCTGTCATAGGAAAACATCACTTCGAAAGAGAGTTTCTAACGGCTCTAACAAGATCATTAAAACATTCTAAATGTTATATGATTTCCCAGTATTTCCCAGTAGTGAATCAGGGTCTTATTGCATTGTAATTACAACTATGTTAAATATAAATTTTAAGAGAAAACAGAGCTAAGGTTTTCTCTACAAAACTAGTTAAGTTGCTACTAAAAACATTCCATATTTTCTTCAGAATCACTCTTCTTTCATACTAAAAAGAAACTAGGAAAATATCTTCAAAAAAAAGACGTCACTTTTATGAAATTTCAAAGTTTCTGAGTTCGTCAGTACAGTTCGAACTAATTGTCAGCAAAACAGCTATTTATCTTCTTCCTGTCTGTCAGGTATCCGGCGTATCTAGATAACTTGAGATGAGACCTAGGATGTGTCTGGGTGACAGATATTGAGTAATATTGGTGGAACTTAACCTTGAGGTCGCACTAACCAATGTTTGGAGAGATTACAACGTCTTGAACTTCTTCTTCTTTCTTCTGCTAGGTGATATTTTTATGAAAGTACTTCTTGAAATGTTTTTAGACACATAGAGAATCTATTTTACTTTAGGGATGAAAAATGGCTCGTACTCTAAATAACTTATATTTATTTTGTTTGTCTCAGTTTTAGTGTCTTTATTTGTTAGCGAACATGGGGTACCTAAGTTTTGTAAAGTTTGTTCAAATATAACTATTTTATAATAAACTAGCTTCTGCCAGCGGGTTCGTCCGCGTCAAAAGTGTTTTATATTCCCAAGGCAACATTATACCGAGATAAAAATTAGCTTATGTGTAATTCCAGACTATAATCTATCTCTGTGCCAAATTTCATCCAGATCCGTTCAGCCGTTGGTTGAGTAACAAACATACATCCACACAAACATCCAAACTTTCACATTTATAATATTAGAAAGTTTTACAGCCAAATACATAACTGATTGACAACACGTTTGGCGTAGTGGTTGCGTGCTGTGTGTCGCCGGTTCGATATCCGCACGGAACAAATATTTGTATGGCCTACAGGCAGTTGTTCCGGCCTGCTTGTTAGTGTATGTAAGTTTATGATGAGTGATCGAGAGAACACGTTGAAAGAAAAAAAAAACAGAAAAATGTTGCCTCTGAATATCGGTTAAACAGTTATTACTCGTATGTATAGGCATTTGGAATTAGTTTAGCTTTTACTCATGAAAGTCATATTTAATACAGAAAGTGTTTCGTACGGGTTTTCCCATTCTACGGTTTTATGGTTTATCCTCAAAGTATTGTCCTTGTCGAGTGACCTCCGTTAAGTTCAAGCAATGCTATCTAATTCTCTTGAAGAATTTTATATAAGTAGATCTTCATTTTTTACCGCAATTAATGCAAGATTTTTACTTGTAATAAGTAGGTTAGTGCGTTACGTAGACTTTTAAAACAAAATACCAGTTACATCTCAAAAGAGCAAGTACCAGGTCACCAGCCGACGCAAGAGGTATCGTCGTTCACGAGGGAACGGCCCAGAGGCGCATCTGGCAAAGTTTGCACAGCAAACGTTCACTTGGCGGCCCTTTGGTAACCGATAGATTGCAACTTGGCTGCCGGACTACAAAAACTTGTATTCCTATAGAAGCTGGAAAATTACAAAAATATTTTGCTAAATTTTCTTTTAAAAAGATTATTTACAGCCAATGGATAATTTCTACTGAATACTTTCACTTATACACTATAACTTTTTATATCAAATTTTCATCGTTTGTCGATGTTTTTAATTTACATTATTTTGTTGACAGTCAGGGAAATATTTTTCTCCGTAAGTTTGAATCTTACTTGCACGACACAATAATTATATCGATAAGATGTGTTTGCCTATGTCTATGTGAAACTTAGATAGTTGAAGTTTTTATTTACAGGGAATCTTTGTTCAAAGTGGTAATCAATTAATTTCTCTGATTTTAAATATAGACGTAGCGAAACCTAGTACCAAGACAATTTTTGTTGCGCCAAAAATTTGCGTCTGTTACGAAATATTGTACAATATCCTATCTTGCAGTGTAGTGCATGCAGTATCGGTGTGCAGTACAAATATTGTCGGAGCGTCTGCCGCGCTGCCGCCGCCGCTTTGACTCATGACTCACGACCAAATAATGGGAAACTGAGACACAATACACTAATCGATGTTCTTTTTAAAACAACAGAAAATGATCTTAGTGAGGAACACATTCTGACGAGGATTATGGGGTTTGCTTAGTTTTGTAGAAATTTAATTAAGTTTTTAGCTGTAGCATGTTGAAAACCAAGAGTCAAAATGTAATGAGTGTCAAGTATTTTTTGGGCCGGTTTCTGAACTAAGAATTTGGAGTTAAGAAAGCAATAAACCCTATTATAATTCCTAAGTTTGACTAGTTTTCAGGTTAAAGTAGAGCTTGACAATTCAACTTTAAATTCTTAATTCATAAATCGAGGGTAAGTGTCTTAATTGCGATCATGACAAAATGCATACTACAAGCTCATTCACACATACTATAATAAATGTACCTGCATTTACAGGTAAAACAAAACCGTCCAAGTGCGTGTCGGACTTCGCACATTTAGGGTTCCGTACCAAATTGCAAAATTATGTTGGTTTGTCTTTGACTTTGACATTATAACCAAATTTGAAGTTCATACGTCCATGGAAAGATGAAATCCTTCGGAACAAAATTTTGTAAAAAAAGCTGACTTTTGTGGCTTCTCATTCCTTTGTTTGCCAATATTTTTGAAAACAATAATACAATATTTACCTACTTAACGAATTCTAAACAATGATACCCCCTCGATGGCGAAGATGAAAATTTTCGCGCCTCCCTTTCTCTTCCCTTAAAACATTTAAAAATATTAATTGATGCTTTGTATGGCTTTGGGCCAAAAATATGCTTATACTGTAAAAATTTGAAGACAGTAGCTCTAACCGTTTGGCTGTAAAACCTGTGTGACAGACGACGGCCAGACAGACAGACACGTGAGTAACTGCAATAGGGCTCCGTTTGGACCCTTCGGGTACGGGACCCTAAAAACACTCCCTTTACAATCTGCAGTGTCGAAACATTGAAATGAAGCCCCCATATTCGTCGATCATTCCAGACCAAACTGTAGCTATACAGATCGCTAGCTAGATTTGTGGACAGACAGACAGACTGATCCATTTGCGGGCGATGGCGCGATGGCCGTAGACTAGTGAAAAAGCAAATTAAATATTTAATACTCGCAGTGAGGGAGTGTCGGGAGGCGAGATGAGTCTTTTTGTAACTCGCTGCATTTGATTTTTCACGGACATTTTGAAAAGGCAGACCCAACGTGTCGAATTTGTAATTGCGATTGATCAGCCTGATAAATTTTTCATTTGCTCTTTCTGGCTATGTCGCCCTGCTAATTTTTGGAATATTTTTATTGTTTATTCGAATCGTTTGGAGAAATATTACCAGCCTAATTAGTCTGGTATATCAGTTTGTGTATTTTTGCGTTACTTGGGGTATATTTATGTCCTGCAAAATTATGCTCACAGAAGGTCTTTTTAGATTATTCGAAACATCTACAAAAAAATGAGGCCTGTCTTTTTTGGCATCGCCATTTTTATGCGAGTACCGAGTTATTTTCACATAGCCATATTTATTACAGCGTGTATGGTGTAATATTGAGTGCAGCACTCTCTGTGTTTTTCATCTCACGCGTGTTGTAAAACACAGGAATTTAGGTCGCTGGGAGGCAATATAAAACCGATGAGCAAACTCTCGTAAATTGCACTATGCTAAAGGACGGTGAAGGAAAACATCGTGGGGACACCGGCATGTCACAGAACTAAAAATTCGAAGACATATGACATCCACCAACCCGCAAAGGGCCCGCGTGGTGGATTATGGCCCATTCCCTCTCACAGAGAGGAGGCCTTTGTCCCAGCAGTGGGAACATTAATAGGCTGTTGATATGATGTGAAAGGACTTTATATAAAAGTTTTTCATATCGATTATCGTAACACTAATGGTTGACGTATTAAATTTTCATGGATACTAAAGGAGCATTATTTCAATTCACAGGAGGTCAAAGGTATAAGAGTTTATCCGTAGTCGGCTTTATAAACACACCTTTATTTGGCTTGACAAAGTTCTGGCGCCAAAACACCTCTTCCTCAGGCCTACGGGCCTGATAACGCAACCATTACGACCAATAAGAATAAACGTACTAGGGAAATCCAATTTCGCGATGATATTTCCCAGAGTTGTTTAAAAAAGAGTTGGCTAGGGAAACAAAGAGTAAACATAACAAAAGTTTGAAATACGCGAGTCAGGTGCGGTGCGGAATGATATTGCGAGGCGAGGGAGGTCCCACTTTGTCGCAAATAGAATCTATGTACTTGCTACAGGCTCTGCTGGCTTGGTACTTTCTGAATGCAATTGTTGACGATGTCTATGATATTTGAATTCTTTCGAGCTATTGTAATAATGAAAGGACTGTAAAATATGGTTACTAAAATTTTCTGCTTTTTATCTATGAGAGTATTTTGTTCCCGCTTATTACAATACTCGTACACCTCACAGCTCCATTGCAGAGTCGTTATTTTACCATGAATTATGTTTAGTAAGGCGCTCCTCTGTCTGGCCCTTGGGAGAACACAGATAGGCTGCATTAAGTCCGCCTATGTATCACCATTGTACATGAAGTTCAAATAAAAAATAGGCGTGATGCTATCTTGTGTTGTTGTTACCCAAAAACATATCACAAATAGATTACGCTCTATTCCGCTTGCGCAGTATTTACACAAATGCCGTGAAAGTTCACATCGTTTTACAGAAACTTTGAGGCTATAAAGATCCTCAAAACTCATTTACACTCAACCATTTAGCATCAGCAGACTGCAGTATCTTGTCTGAAAGACGTCTAGTCAGAATAAAATCAAGACATTTGGCAAGTTTCTCTCTTCTAATTACTCTTTGTTTCATGCCAATATTTCTAGTTACATCTGAAAACCCAGTAAAAACTTTTCCGCGGCAAGCTTGCGGGTAGTCAGCGGAACAATAAAATAAAAATACTGTCGAGAGTCGTCCTTACGTTTGGTTGCACACACAATAAATAAACGACGGCATGACCACGGCTTGAACAAACAAACGACTGATACGTTTTGCTTTAGCGACATTTTTTTTATACGTAAACATTTCTTTTAACCCTTATCATAACATCATGCGTGTCAATCACCTAGTATGCCAATACCTACCATACTAGGTGTATATTACACCCATATTTCGTAAGCAAATACGAGTCTGACTTGCGCACAGAGGGTTCCGTATAATCAGCTACATTCACCAAAATAAATAGGTAACATTACTAACGTTCATAAACAATGAAAGCTCCGAACATTGCTCTAACTAAAGGACAAAATTATTACTTTCCCAATTATATTTTATAAGTCTGTCGAATATTACTCGTAAACTTGTAAAGCTTACTTAGCTTTGATAGTTTTCCTTATAATTTCGTTATATATAGATACTACTGCCATGAATTTTTTCACATATTCAAATTTTATTTTTCATAGTTTTGTTTCACCACTTTTTCGGCGTGATCAATGTGTACATCCATGCCCAATCATAGCTTTCTAGTACTAAGAGACCCTGAGCTAAGCTGTGGATGGACGGACGGATGGACGGACAGACGGACATGGCGAAACCATAAGGGAGGAACATTTGACTACCGAACCCTGACCAGTAAATTTGCCTGGGAACCGAAGATATACTCCACCCAGCAGTCGTGCTTACAACCACTGTACCTTCGAAGCATAAACACATATAGCATACTACGAGTGGCTACGATCTTTACATATGTAGGTACTTATTGTCTAATCATTTTGAGTAAATTATTGTTTGTAACGTTTAAAACAAAATCCGAAGACAAAATAAGACTATTTAAAGAAGTTGTGTATCAACCAATTCCTTAAATGTTTACAAAATAAACCAGTACTAAATCTCTGAACATTATATTTAACAAGAGAGCCGCTACCCCAGTTGTCAAGACATGACACAGAATATGAAACAAACACTAAAATTTACGGCGCGTCATAAAAATGGGACCCACTTTCCTCCTTATTTTTTTTTGTTTTTATATTGATCAATCAATGTACGTACCTAATATTCGTAAGCAAATGAGTTAGAAACGTCACAATAACACGCAAACCTTCAAACGAACGAACATAAATCAGGCTGGGGCAATGTACCCGAGCAGGAAGCGGAGTCGATGCACCCCACGCACACAGGCGCACCCCGCCGGCTATACGGTTAGCTCACCGTAACTGCAAGAGTGTGCGTGACACGAATACACGAAAACGCGGAAGTACCACATTAACATATATTTTCCACGCACACATCCACACCTTACACAGTGTAGCTACACGTCTCTGACCCACACAGTGGCAGATTTTCCTTTGATTCTGTGCGTGTGTGAGTGCCGCCCTGTAGCTACGGCCGGGGGTGTGGCGATCACAGAGACGCTTTGAAGAGAACTGGGCGAGTGTGCATGTGTGTGCTAGAGGTGCGGCTGTGTGTGTGACTGGGCTGAGTAATGTCGATACAGCGTGTATTTATTTAGTTAATAATTTATTACTGTGATTTTCGGTGCGTTATTTCAATTCATTTGTAATGTGAATGATGCCGCAATATTTACTTAATATTTTTTTTGGTATATTCTTCATTAAATCTGTTTTCTGCGGCATTTTTAACCTTAAGTAACCATAGCGTTATAAATGATATTCCCGGCAAAAATCAACAAAGTTACAAAACCGAAAATTTTGAAAAAATACGCACGTTTACACACCCCCAACGCTCAAACATCATAATTCAGTACAGAACCTAACCCAACCAGAAATGCAGCACTGCACAATCTACCTACGTCATTTGTAACATACTGTGTATAGTATACAGGGTGCGGCGGACACGTGTCTACGGCGGCGGGTTGTGGCAGTGTGCGCGTGGTTGGGGCGCGGGGAGGCGAAGGCGCGGTGTGGGGGGCACAGTACGGTGCGGATCGAGCCCGGCGCGCCCCCGTTCACGGCCAGGGGTCGCCGACCGCACCCCGGCTACGGCGTAACCCCGCTACGAAGCTACGCGGCGCTACGGTGCTACGGGCCGTAGCTTCCTCTCTTGTTTAAATTTATATTTTCTAACAGTCTCTCTATGTAATTTGATTGTTTTTTATTTGGGTCATACTTTTTGGTTTGGGATTTATGATTTTGGTAGGATTATTGCAATTGATACACTGCTTTAGGCTCTAATTTATTTGTTTTTTTGTGTTGGATTTTTTTAATGTTTACATTGACATGACATTTTTAGATGTAACATCTCAGTTTACGGATTTTAAATATACGTGTTCTGTATTCAATCTGGCTTCGGCAGTGAATGTATCGATACGCGGAATACGTAAGGCATTTTCATGGGATTTCCTATTAGGAACCCACCCCGGGGGTGTGTCTAAAAATTGGTTTTCCCTTAAATAACTTACATGCATACTTACTTCACCGGTTAATGTGGCGACACTTGGAGGAGGTATAGTTATATAATAACTTTATTTACATAAGAAAAAACATACAAATACATGGATTCCCTGACTCCTGTGCTAGGTGATTGACCTGTGTTACAGAAGCCAGTAAAAAATGGCCAATAGTGGACGTCTTTCGGCTGAAATGATGATACATACTTTTTAAATATTATAAATGTTGCTCTTTGTATAAATACAAGTAATTAAAATTATTTGAGGTTGTCATTTGTTATAATTAGAAGTTCACTTACAAAGGATTTTTAATATTTAATTAGTGTAATATTTTCGTAAAAAAAAAAAACAAAAATAAAAAAAGTATTAGAAAAACAAATATTTTGTTATATTAGATTGGTGGCACAGTTAAACAGACACAGTTAAACAGACACATACAAACAGACACACCCCCAATTAACAAATACCCTCTTCTATGTTTTTACAAAACGAGACCAAAATCTACGACCTTTTCCTGGTCATAAAGAACTTGGCTGTAAAATTGGCTACGACTGGCCGCCTAGCGTTAATTTTAATGTCCTGAAATATATCACGACACGCTTTCAGCAGGGTGGGCAGAAAACTATGAATTGTAGGTTTCATATAACTGCCGATTTAAAGTTACCCTAATAATAATAAATAATAAAATGTTTATTCGTTAACAAAAGTTGGTTAACAATATTGATCCTTTAACATAGAATGGGCATTTTTTGTTTGAAAAAGATTGCTGAGTTTATGAATTGTTCCTTTGTGTCGAAGTTTCCCGCCAAGCCGATTAGGCGCGAAATACAGGCCGAGAATGTGAGTCGTATTAGCTTCATTTAAGTCAGAACAAAATGATAAAAATTATATTTTGAGAGACTTATCTTCAGCTAAGAGTACCTAATTAGATATACTTCCACAAACTGCACTTGAGCTCAGCTCTCCCGCCACCAGCTCACCCAGCTTAGAACCAACACATCATTATTCCGCCCATCCTTATTTATACGAGGACTGCATAATTACTGCAATCGGGATGCAGCAGAAAAATCAGGAAACGATCACGCAAACCGCGTCACTGTTACATAAGCGCGGGAGAGGGGCGGTTACGCAAGCGGGCGGGTAGAGGGGGGCGGCTAGGGGGAGGGTTCGTCGATCGATGCGCGGCCGTTCACCCGCCTGCAATGCGCCTCGACGCCTGCACACATCCGCCTTCACTCCATGCTACCCGGGTACCTCAGCCAGCGCCAGGTCGTTCGCTTTTGGGGAAAAATGGGGAAATGACGTTTGATATACGAGTTCCGGTTTCAGGTTACCTTTGTAATTTCGTTCTTTAATTAAAGTTTGAGTTTAATTTGATATTTTTCAGAAATTCTTAGTTCTCTTGTTCATCTAAAAACTTTTCCAATGATTAGTCAAAAAATTACGATAGCGAATTAGAAACACAAAAAAACTTTTATGTCATCATGATCATCATAATAATGATAAAACAAAAACAATGAAAACTTCGCCAGTAAGAACAGTATAATTAATCAGCCAATACGTAAGGATAGTAATAAGTACGACGTATCTGTTACCAAGAAAACTAAAGAATTTTCTTCTGCAATATAAAAGTTAGAAACAGAAACACACTGTATCGGACGTAGACACGGCTACGTGATTCTACGCGCGCCGTTGTACCCGGTCTAAGCGCGTGCTACGAGTACTTATACGCGCACGGGATTGATTTTTTCCTCATTTCGTATTCTCGTCGCGTTTTCAGATATTTCGGATAATGGCACACTCTATGGGGCACGGAAGTTTGCCTTATAAAATTGAATCTTATGCCTTTGTTTATTTTCTTAATACATTAAAAAAAATAGAACTTCTGTTTATGCCAAGTATTTTTATTAACCATGCATACAACCATGGTCCAAGAACAATACTAGAAGTTCCAATAGGGGCAGCTGAAATGAAATACTTAGTGTAGCCATTGACACACAAATGCATTTGGAGCTTATGAAGGTACGAATGCGTCATGTGCTCCTGTTGTTCACGGAAAAATAGACGTGTGTTGCAACAGAGATTTGTTGCCCGGGCAACTATTAATTGAAGGGTTTTCAGAGGCAAAAAGAAAAAAGCTTGCATTTTTATATGGTGTTTATTTTAGAAAAGGAATTTATTTATTCATTATTACTCGCACAGTTTTTCATTTGTAAATATTTCTTAAAAACATTACATCAATGTATTTATTTATTAGAAAACACAATAGTACTTAAAGCCTCATGAATTTCATACTTTTATATTATATTAATAATTAATAATACAACGATCATGATGATTAAAGAGCACTGGAGTTAACGACGGCTAAGAACGTCATCAAATACAGTTCTCTATGAGTTTGATTCTGTGGCATTTTTGTCCTCATCAACATCATCATCATCATCGTCTATGGACGATCGGTCCGGCCATAACCCGATATGTTCCGTTTGATGATCTAATGTGAGGCCTCTTTTCTTCATCTTTACCATAGTAGTGATAAAATCACAGTCACTGCTCATTTTGTTTTAAAGGACATACTTCCCAAAGGAACCCTGGCCGATGCAGTTGAATACTATTTATATTTTCCAAATAATATTATTCACAACCACAAATACATCCACAGTTAATAATATACTCTGTATGTATAACCAACTATTAACCAACCAACATATTCAACAATTTGTTAATAATGTAGACCCATAAAGTATCCGCATAACCGCATAATATCCGCAGGTTCCTTTGGGTTCGGATCTTCAGATTCACATCGTACATACTTTGTAGTGTACTGACCCTTATTTATTACCACACTTATTTTCAAAGCTGGGTCTAATAGGACAACCATTAGGATGATGAAAAGGATGCAATGAAAGTTGCTGAAAAGATTTTTTTGGGAAAGTGATCGCTTTAAGCAAGCAAGCATGCACAGTACAACCTCAGAACAAATAGCACAAGTAAAACAAACTATAATTTGGTATACTGCCAAAAACTGACGAGATTTCTATACTCTGTCAATAGGTAGATATAATAAGTAGTATTTTTTTTATTTTTTTTATTTGGCTCTTGCTTGACCACTATCTCACCTGATGGTAAGCGATGATGTGGTCGACGGTGAAGTACGCTTGCCTAGAATTAAGATTATTACTAAAAAAAAAGATTGTAGCTATCGGGAAACACAGACTCCGGCAGGGAATTCCACTCCTTAGCTGTTAATAAAAGTGTCCCCAAAACGTTTTGTGCGTATGGTTGGGATGTCGACCATGTACCGATGACGCATCGCCGTGAGTCCGGTTGTCCGATGATGGAATGGGCTGGGCGGAATTAAATTATGCAATTTCATCGCACAGCATAATTTAATTGTGTGTCTTTATAAGTTTTAAAGCTAACAGCATGCTTAAGAGAGCTCCGTAAAAATTAACAACGCAGCACACTTACAACATTGTTTAGTAGTAGTAGTTCCCACAGCTGAGACACAGGCATCCTCTCTGTGGGAGAAATAATGGGCCTTAGTCCACCAGGTGGGCCCAGTGCGGGTTGGTGGATGTCACATGTCTTCGAATTTTGTAAGCTGCATGTATATCAAAAAAAATACTCGATATATTTACCTGTGGTAGAAATTGCCTCCAAGCAGCAATGATATGTTACTTCTTGAAGAGTGTTGAATAAACGGTGACTTAACTAAATCTTTAACGAATGTACCGCAATAACCCTTTGCTGTTGAACGTGGCCATTGGTAAGAGGACACAGTTTCCAAAAGATCACTCATAAAGCTCAGGATTAAATGAGTAGAAGGTGTTTAGCTGCATGCATCGGCAACCGAGGTCTGTTTTTAAACCTGTCAACAAATAAAAATAGAACAGTAATAAAATATAATCCTGTATTCCAGGCAAGCTGGCAAACACTTTCAAGGTGCTCCCTCACCTGGTTCGCCTGTAATGTAACATTTCACATTTGATTTTGAGCATTTAGTTGATTCCACAATGTCAGAAGAAGTTGATGTTTTTTATTTTCATTTATTGTTGATAGGCTTGTGCTTGACCACTATCTCACCTGATCGTAAGCGATGATGTGGTCGAAGGTGTAGCACGCTAGCCTAGAAGTAACCTATTCACTCTTGACTTAGAGACCCCGAGATTGTAGCTATCGGGAGACACATGTTACAAGTTGTATCAAAATATTACACAATATTGTATCATCAAGGTCCCGACTGAGCAGTGGTGGCCCAGTTGTAACGGCCCCAACTAACCTGTCAGAGGTCGTGAGTTCGAACCCAGGCAGGCACTTTACTAAGAGTAAATTATTTAATTACCACTGCTCTTAAAATGGTTAAGGAAAACATCGTGAGGAAACCGGCATGTCCTAGAACCAAAAATTTTAAGACGTGTGACATCCACCAATCCGCACTGGGCCCGCGTGGTGGATTAAGGCCCATTATCTTTATCACCGAGAGGATGCCTGAGTCCCAGCAGTGGGAACATGATAAGGCTGATGATGATGATGATGATGCATCCTCAAGTTGCGCATTTTAATGCTCGGTTCTCCTCCCTCACTGATGTAATGCTCGACTCTGTAACGTTACATTACAGACAAATGCTCCAAGTGAGGCTTAAATAGTATGAAAGCCCACAGAAAAAACAGCAGCATTAGTTTTTGATAAAACTTGATTTTTATGAATATTTTTTAAAAGTAGATGAATGAAAATTTAGTTTAAATAAAAACAAAATAACCTGCAGATTTTCGCTGTAGGATCTTAGGCTATTATAGACAGTGAAATCGGAAATGAAAATAAATGCCGAAAACGTTATAGGTGTCGTCCCATCAATCATCGATTTCCTCTAATTATCTTCGAAGTTTGAAAGACGTGTAAAGCATTTTAAAGAGTCCTCACTATGTCTCCACAGGAAATAGACCAGACTGAGTTGATTTACGTTACTGCAACGTAGGCAGACTTTAAAGAATCATATTCATTTTATTTTTTTTCTTCTGGTTTATTTCTATTTCTCACAAACTTATGAAACTCTCTTGGTTGGTAAGTTTTCAGAGTAAAATATTCAAATGCACTCGACATAATAATGTCATCAATAACGCACGATGCAATGTGATGACTTGTCTTTTAGAACAGATTAGTTGGATGGGAAATCAAACAGTCAATATTCCGGGATCTGGATAGCAGTGAAGGCTTTTTTTTTCAACCTATACTGTCCCACTGTTGGGCAAAGATCTCCTAAAAAGTCTTATTGCAGTTATTTCACTCGAGGTGGCAAAAGATACAAAATTAATTCCTCCATAATAAGGAACAGAAAGAAATACATACAATTTGTTTTTAAAGAACAAATCGATTTGATATTCATTCAAGAATGTGCTGTAATATCTTTCAACATCATTATATTCTTCCACAGGCCGACTTCGCCCATTGCTGTGAACCTGGCTTCTCTTTTCTCATCAACACCATATTGTAGGTTCTATGTTAAGAGCGAGTCTATTACCATGTACCAGACCGTGGACGATTTTACTGAGAATTTCGTAACAGGAAATCACAAAGACGCCACCCGTTTTGCACGCGCTTATAACCATAACACTAACGAGATAATGAAAGTCTGTACATTATTCAAAATGTAAGCATTGATTTCCTTAAAAGTATTAAATCTGTGCATCGTTCAAGTCATCAAAAGTAATAACTTAGCACTTAATCGATATTAAATGGAACCAGTAAACCAACCTCGTAAAATCATGTCTGAATCTGAAGGTCATAATCCATATTTTCTGCATTAGTGCTTTTGAATCCGTTACAATACAATTGGAAAATTCTTTCTGAAACCGTTTATAATAACTCTATTTTATTCTGGTTATTGGTTGCTGTCAGAATGAATCATCTCTCACTGTGGGTAAAGGCCTGTCCATGGCCTCCTACTGTTTCCATCCAGGGTTGGCCCATTGGTTCTTAATTTTGTCTAGCTCGTCCTGCCGTCCACGTGGTCTGCGACGACGCGCGATTCCGTCTCTCTTCTTGTCTCTTCCCTTTTCTCATTAAAAAAAAAACGTTGCTTTACAATACGATTTTCTTCCTGTATTGTGGGTGCGTTTACAAACATTTAAACTCATACGCACAACACCCAGAGCCGAAACAACTATTACAGATAGTTGTTTCGGCTCTGGTCAGACAAATATTTGTTCCGTGCGGGAATCGAACTCGCGACACGCAGCGTAGCAGTCAATCTCTCAACCACTGCGACAACCATCTCTACTATTGTAAAACTAAAATTAATCGAATCGACCCGAGAGTTTAGGTGGTAGGAGCCGGCAAACACACCGCCTAAAATTTTATCCAAAACACATGGAAACCGACGCTGCACTAACTACCAATAAAAACGCTCTAGAAATAAACAGAACCACACTTTATTCAGTCATGCAGATAGCATTATATTCCAACAATTTTTATCACTATAAATCCGATCAAAATTCCTTTATCTGCTGAAAAATATAAAGAACGAAAGCCATACGATATAAAAGACTGAACAAAATTATGCGGCACAGTAATGGCAATAATCAAGAAAATCGTATTGATCTTAAAAATTAAAGTTTGACAACCAAAACTAAAGGAAATCGTATTGATCTTATAAATTAAAGTGTGACAACCAAAAGCAAAGGAAATCGTATTGATCTTAAAACTTCAAGCTTGACAGTCAAAAGCAAAGGAAATCATATTGATCTTATAAATTAAAGTGTGACAACCAAAAGCAAAGGAAATCGTATTGATCTTAAAACTTCAAGCTTGACAATCAAAAGCAAAGGAAATCGTATGGATCTCAAAAATTAAAGTTTGACAACCAAAAGCAAAGGAAATCGTATTGATCTTAAAAATTAAAGTGTGACAACCAAAAGCAAAGGAAATCGTATTGATCTTAAAACTTCAAGCTTGACAACCAAAAGCAAAGAAAATCGTATTGATCTTAAAAATTAAAGTTTGACAACCAAAAACAAAGGAAATCGGATTGATCTTAAAACTTCAAGCTTGACAACCAAAAGCAAAGGAAATCGTATTGATCTTAAAAATTAAAGTTTGACAACCAAAAACAAAGGAAATCGGATTGATCTTAAAACTTCAAGCTTGACAACCAAAAGCAAAGAAATCGTATTGATTTTAAAACTTAAAGTTTGACAATCAAACACCACCTTTTTTTTCGCGGGGAATCCTTGGACTTTTGGGGAAAAGACCAGAGAGTGTTCCCCCACCTTTTTACCTCACTAAAATCACCTCTTTGTTCACCATCAGCAAGTAGAAGGGACCCCGTGAGCTTTCAAAATCCCTGAACGCCTTTCAGGGCACATCCCTGGGGAGACTGAAAAGTCAACTACATTTAATACTACGAACCCTAGAAAAATATCCTTTAAACAAATGACAGCTTCCCCAAGACCCATCAAAGCGCCCAATCACAACTTTGACCACCCCGAACATGAAATAATAAAATCACGTTAGCACTACAAACAAACTGATAAAATTGCACCGCGTACCTGACCTACCCCTACTGGCGGCGCAATGCGACGTGTACACACTAGACTAACAGCATGCGGCGTACACACTAAACATAGCACTACATAGCCCTGTATAGCCCGCCAGACTTACAGCAGTACTAAATTATACACCACTAGGTTTATTGTGGGGGCAGACAACACTGACACTACAGACTTCGACACTTTTCTTCATGATCGATGGGATGTATCGATTTGTTGTCTTTTGTTGAAAAAACGGGGTCTGATTGAAGGTGTTTTAGAAGTGAGGTCTATAAGTCAAGAGCAAATAGGTTGCTTCTAGGCAAGAGTACTTCACCGTCGATCACATCATCGATTACCATCAGGTGGTTAAAAGCGAGTCTATCAATAGTAAAAAATAAGGTTTGAGGAAAGTTGCTTACGTCTTTAGTGCAATGGGAATGCAAGTCTTGTTGCGCTCGAATATCAATCTCTTTAGTCTCATATCCTGTGCTGCGCTGCTCGAAATTTTGTGTTTTTGAAAGCTGAACTCGGAACACAACTGTCAGCCGCTGGTGCTGCAATAAGAATTCTGGCTCACGTCTTTCTTCGTAAAGAAACTGTTAACGTAACCCTAACAGTTTATTAATAGGTTGCTGTTGACCTCAAGCATTGCATTGGGTTGCTATCTCAGTATCTGCTGAATGTGAATCATTTGCACCATTTGAGATTTATTCCCACGGAATCGCCCTCAGACCAAAACAAGTTCTCTTTCAAGGAAACTTCATGGAAACTCCATATGGGGCCAAGTAATCGTTAGTTCGTCCTTGAGCTGTCCTAAGTCCCCAGTCTCGGCGGTAGTACAGCAGACAGACTCTAGTCTAGACGAGGGGTTCCAAGTGCATTTTTCTGTCTGGACCCCTCTTTCAATGTATACAGAACCCCATCGTTTATGCGTGTGCGTTATTTAATTTTAAGCACAAAAGTTTTGAGGAAACCATTCTTATCAGCATACACTAACGGTCTATAATTGTCTGATCTGATTTTATTGGAGAATTCGACATAGGTAGTGATTGCCTTTGATGTATTTTGCACGTTTGAGCTTTCAATTTTTGAGTAGCAATTATTTGTGTGGTCGCCGACAGACTGATTTCAAAGGATCTGTTTTATAACTTTTACTGGATTGATTTAATTTTATTAGTATACTTGCATGTCTGTTATGTTATGATTTCTATGAACTTTCTGATAACAATACTTTGACAAACAAATTCGAATGGAAAACTAGCTACTATTTACTACATCTTAATCCCTAGTAGCAAACAGAGTCTTAGAAATAGCTTTAATATAAGTTACATCTAAAATCTACAAACTAGACCCAATCTTGGGCATCCAGTCATGTTAACAAACACAATCTTTTATCTCATGAAAGTAGGTATCAAATTGTATAAAACAAAGTAATGTGAGGTACAAAGTGATATTTTCATCGTACATTATTATTCTCTTGCACACGATTTATGCCCATCAGACTCATTTAACAACTCGTAAAGTCCAGTCACAACAGACATTTTATTAATAGCTATTGAATTAGCATAGAGGATGCTTAGCTACATTTCATTCTGTCTAAATACGACTCAATGTCTAGACTAAACCTCGTACTAACGGACTAGGAATTTATAACCCCCTAGAAGTCTACGACAGAGCTGCGGACAAAAGTTAGGGGCACAAAGAGGAGGTAAGTTAAGATGGTGACAATGTGGAATGTTTGTCTTTGTTGTGGTCTGGAACTCTGCACGGAGGTACGTGTTTAGCAGTGGATGTTGCTAATCTTTTACTAAACTCTACAGAGAACTTTACTAAACTCGAAAGTGAACAGCTGAAGCTTTTCTTTCTAAAGAAAAGTTTAAGAAAGATTGCAACTTTGTAAGCCAGTAGCCAGACAGGTATTATTTTTAAGTTTTACTTATATTTGCTGTACGTTGTCCCAGACACCGTCTTCTTTAGGTGGTCTGTACATTCGAAGATCCGGAAATTGGAGAACCGGGTGTTGTTCTTGGAAAAAATTGTGCGTGGCGTTGCGTTGCAATACCTAGGAAATAGGACTGTCTTGTTCGAAATTAGACATAGACTGTAAATATTTTTCTTTGTGTTAAAATTCATAATGATCATACCTAGACTCCTCTGTGACCGTTGGTCCCAGCTGTAATTTGTTGTTTGCAAGCTTGATACCGGTCTTACCAAAGAGTATCGTGTTACCCAGTTACTGGGTTTTGGAGGTCAGGTAGGCAGTCACTACATCTTCAGCTGGATCCGGTAAGACTGGCATCCGTACCCTAACATAGTTTAGAAAAAAACTTTGTTAACAAAAAAATAAACCGATTTCCAAGTTGTGTTTTGGAAGGCGGTTTAGTTTTTGTTAAAAATTTTTATTTATCTCTTTTTAGTTTTGTTAGCTACCTCCAATTACCATGAAAACGCCAAAGTACATCTCATGACGATTACAATAAGCCCAAACACGACAACGATACATTGTTTTATTTAGGAGATCCAGTGCTTACCTTACGGCTTCATTATCAGATCAGTTAGGTGGTACCACTTATTTAAAAGTATTTATTTCATCATAGTCTGTTAACTAATCGAGATATATTATACCCGTGAATTAGCCTTATAGAGTTCCAGTGGTCATCTATGGTCTTCATCATCAGTTCCACTTCACTAAATGATACATTCTGAGTGCATTGTTGATGAAAATACAGACACATACATAAAGTATGCCTATAATAATTGAGGAGTTCCCTCGATTTCTCCAGTATCCCACCATCAAATCCTGAACTGATAAATATGGGACCACCTGGGAAGTATACCCTTTCAAACAATATAAGAATTTTTCAAATCGGTACAGGCGTCTTTGAGTAATCGGAGCAAATAAATAAAAGGATGAGATAGTGGTCAAGCGCGAGCCTATAAAACATAAAAAAAAAACTAAATAAAAAATATCGACGACATGAGAACCTCCGCCTTTTTTTTAAATCGGTATAAAATACTATAATTGATATGTTGGCAGATCCTTAAAATAAGTGTTTGTAATGAAAATCACTGGATTAAAAAAAACCCGTTTTCAAGTTTCTTAGGTTGATCCTATCAAGAGATTAGTTTTAATGGGGATTAAGTACTTTGTTTGAGATTGGCTTAAAACAGTACCGTAAAGGATTGGGTTTATTTTTCTAAAACATAATATATTTAAATACAAAACAAAACCTCTCGCGAGAAACAAAATTTTCCTCTCGTTTGTCTTGCTTTCCCTTGAGGGGTGACTGAAGGGGAACACCAAGCAACCCTACCGCGGTTCAAAATTGTATCAAATAATAATTAACACTCAGATAATTGTTACTTTGTACAAATTCTAGCCAGGCTTACTAATGGGCAATTAAAGTACTTTGTGATCTTGTGATAGTGTTGTCTCCAAAAACTTGTGAAACTGATGGTATGTAATGAGGACTCCTATCAGACAGTCACGACTCACGAAGAGGTCATTGCTCGTAGGTCTAATAATCGTTTCGATACTGTACATAAAGCGTCATATAAGGTAGCTATGTGCGTTGCGTACATAGCTAGCTCGGAAGTGGTTGCAGGTCGTTGCACATCCCGGCCGACGTAACAGGGGTTTGGGGGCAGAAGCCTCGCCCCCCCTGCCCGGGCAATTGCCCCTCGGTTCATTATCAAAGTTCACTAGTACGGTGCACACATATAGCTCGTTGTATCGACGACGTCGCGCTGCATACACGTCTGCGTGCTGGACCACACTATCGAGAGCTCGCTGAATCTAGCCGCGGAAAGGCAGCAAAGCTGTTCGAGCAAATATTGCGGTTCCATGTTAACTGGCCTACGTGTCAAATCGTGCCGACGTTTCACGGAAACAGTCGAACCCCAGGCGGGAGATTTGACAGCATGCCCGGAAAATCTGCTGCGAGGAAATGCGCTCGCCAACTTACTTAGATGTTTCATTTAAATGATAAATGATTTTATTTCTGTTAGTTGGTTCATACAAACACTTTTACATGTCGATCATATTTTTAGGGTTCCGAAGTCAACAAGGAGCCCTTATAGTTTCGCTCTGTCCGTCTGTCCATCCGCAGATTAGCTCAGAAACACTAAGTACTAGAAAGCTATAATTTGCCATGGATATACATATTAATAATTCCGAAAAAGTGGTACAATAAAATCAGGACTTTTTTTTTGTATTTCCTCCTATAGACGTAAAGTGGGTATTTTTCTTGTCTATCCCATGGTGTGGGGTTTCGTTGGATAGGCCATTCAAAAATATTACGGGTTTGTTAAAACCGTTTTTCGATTCAGATATCCGTTTGCGTAAAATTAAGCTTTAAATTGCAAATTTTTGTTAGAGTCAAGTTTCCCCCTACCCCTGCCAGCGAAATGGTTGCTCTTGGCTGTGTGAAAAAATTCAGTAGTATATATAACGAAATTAAAAGGAAAACTATCACAACTAAGTACGCTTTACAAGTTTACGAGTAACAGTCAATCAACTTATAAAATTTACGAGGAACAGTAAAAATGTTGTACAAAGGCTTCTGAAAATTACTTAAATAACGTTGTTAGCTGTGTAAAACAGATAGTAAATATATGCTTATGAACCATGTAAAAATATACAAAGATAAAATCAGAACATCCTTACTAACAATTATTTCTAAATTAATAATGTTTAAGCTCGAATAACGCGTAGGAATGGGCGGAGTCGTTGGCAGTACCGGTCTGTATTCCATACAGCGCATGCGCGCGTGGGGTCTATTTTGTGTTAGTGCGGAAGTATTTTCGAAATTTTGTAATCTGAAGTAAAATTAGATTCGATTGCTAAGCAAATTCCGTTACCCGACTATAGATAGCGGTATTCCCAGTGTTCGCAATTATAAACTTAATTGTGTTTGCCGTAAAGTTGTCATTCGCGTCATAGGTCTATATTTACTACTACTCAACCATGGTCACATCAGTGCCAGTGATCAGTGCGATATGGATAATGCAATTTTTATTACATTATCCATATCGATAGATACCCGATTTCTTAATTCGAAAAAATAAGTCATGGATTTTATTTATTATAAATAAAATCAATTTGAAATTAAATACCAATTTAATTATGCTCATTGAGGCGGGCGGGCCTCTTCATAATATTATCGTATAGAAATATTAAACTACTTATTTTCTTATTTTGATATCCATTTACAAAGTCAATATTGGGATGCGCACCCAGGTAGGCCGCTGCAAATATAATTTGGCAAAATGGGGGATTATTAGTCCATTGCACGCTGGGTGCGATTGCGGTGCTCCTGTAGAGACTATGCCCCACTTGCTAGAGTGTCCCGACTGTCCTTTCACTTGCACCTTGGATGACCTCTATAGGGCCTGTGACGCTGTAATAAACGTGGCCTCCTACTGGGCTCAAATAGTTTGATCAAATGTACCATCGAAACGAAAAGAAGAAGAAGAAAGTCAATATTCGACCCGACTACATCACTAATTGAGTAGCGTAGAACTGTCGAGAATGAAATAGTGAATACCTCAGATTAGAGGTGAATACATTCGAAATTTTTCAAATTCCGGAAGAGACATAAACAAAGAGCGTGCGCGCGAGGATCCACGAACGAACCATGCCATTCCCCATGGCTCTAACGCGCACTCCTTGCGCAATTGTCGTCCTCCATATAGATTATTTATTGCCGCTTTTTTACGTTGGTTGTTTGTTCCTATCATTGAATAATTTGATTTTACTTTTTGGTAGTTGAGTAGGTTGTTCGAAAATACTCTTATTAAAATATTTGTTTTCGGTTTGTAAATATTTGGAGATTATAACGAAGAAGAACGAAGAAATTCGCCTTATTTTGACAATTTATCTATATGTGGGCCCCACTGAAGCTTAGCATCCAAAGTTAAGCTTAAGAATACTGTGCTATTTTCAGGATTCAATTCTTCACACTTTATCAACACATCAGTTTTCACCTGCCTAACGTGAGATAGGGTAAACTTAATGCATTTGTTTTTTTTTCACTAAGAAGTAAATTGTTTACATTGAACCAGTGAACTACTTTTGAGATCGCGCTATTTACATCGTCAGTAACCAGCTGCTAACGTTTAAGTTTAAACAAAAGTGAAGCATCATCCGCAAACAACACTATATCATGGTTATCCTTGATGAGGTAAGGCAAATCATTAATATAAATAAGAAACAAGAAAGGACCAAGAATCGAGCCCCGCAGGGGCTCCCATTGTTACTATAGATCCGGGTTTTTTTTTTCGATCAACGTCAACGCTCTGTATCCTACTACTCAAGTATCAAGTAAGAAGATCCAGAGCGCTGTGCCGGATCCCGTAGTGGCGGCGTTTCCTGATTAGCGATTCATGAAGAACACAATCAAATGCCTTGGACAAATCACAAAAGATTGCCAAGGCATCGCTCATATCTTCCCATGCATTACAAATATGTCCTAATAGCTCAACACCGGTAGGTCACCAGTAGTTGAACGACCCCTTGTAAAACCGAACTGTTTACTATGTAATAATTTATGTTTATTCAAAAGTTTTTGCAATCGCTCTAAAATTAATTTCCCAAATATTTTACTAAATGTAGGTCTTACTGAAATAAGTCTATAATTTGTAGGGTGTGATGTACTACCTGATTTAAACAATGGTATTATTTACTATTTTTATTAGATCAGGAAACACGCCACAGTCTATACAATTACTAAAGATAATAGCTAAACTAGGTTAACTTAGAACTTTATTAATTATAACCTTAATTCTTATTGGAACAAGGTTTATAGTATCATTGCATACCGTTTGCTACCAGGAATTCTTGGCTTCTGCGGCAGGGTAGGTGCTTACTCGTACGTGCAAGTAAAAATACATTAGTGATTTTATTAACCTAGGCAAACATGCTAGCATGATATTTAAAATTATTGATGGGTTTTTACTTGGTTTTTAGGGTTCCGTACCCAAAGGGTTAAAACGGCACCCTATTACTAAGACTCCGCTGTCCGTCTGTCTGTCACCAGGCTGTATTTCATGAACCGTGATAGCTACGTTAGACAGACTGTATTTCTGTTGCCGCTATGATGAAAATACTAAAAACCGAATAAAATAAATATTTAAGTGGGGCTGCCATAAAACAAACGTGATCTTTTTGCCGTCTTTTACGATAATGGTACGGAACCCTTCGTGCACTAGTCCGACTCGCGCTTGGCCAGTTTATAATAATTTTGACTAACAAATTAAGGGTTCCGCAACTGGAAACGTGTGCAGAACACCAATCAATAAACTACTTTGCTAAAAATACAAAAATTGGATCCAATGGTCCATGGTATTGGCATATGGGTAATATTAAATAGGCAGCAAAGAGAGACTGTCTGGGCCCAAAAATAGTCCATTATAACCTGGCTGTCATGACGACCCCATGTCGCGCGCGCCTTATCAAAGCGTTATGTACCAGGTTCACATAGGGCTTAAGTAGGCGATTCAAATCAGTTCGATGAGAAAGAGAGAGTGAAACCTCCTCGAGTATCTTACCTTACTAATATTATAAATGCGAAAGTTTGGATGGATGGATGTATGTTTGTTACTCAATCATGCCGGAACGGCTAAATCTTGATGAAATTTGGAAGGAGATAGAATTATAGTCTGGAATAGCACATAGGCTATGGAGTAGCATCTCGGTATAATGTTCCCTTGGGATAAGAAAATACTTTTCACGCGGGTGAAGCCGCTGGCAGAAGCTAGTTTAAGATAAGTTTTATCTCGTGAAGATAGACAAAGGCAGTTTTTTCATTGTTGTATGGAACTCTGAATGGAGATTCGTGTTAATCAGTGGCGTGCGCTCCGTATCAAAGCTCTATATAATACCAGGCTGAAATAGGGCCTATGCAGGCGATTTGAATTAGTTCGATGGGAAGTTGTGAAAGTATTTAAGATAAGGTTTTTTAAATCTCGTGAAGAGAGAAAAAGGGAGGTATTTCAATTTTGCTGTCTGGAACTCGGAATGGAGATTCGTGAGGAGGCGCGCGCGCCGTATTAAAGCGCGATATACCAGGCTCACATAGGACTTTTGTAGACGATTTAAATGAGTTCGAAGGGAAGTTTTGAAAAAGTGAAACCTTCTCCAGTCTTTAAGATAAGTTTTATCTAATGAAGCTTCGATCAACAATGCCAACTAGATGTAGGGTCGGCGCAAGAAATACGTCTCGGTAAATAACAGCTCACTTGAGACGTGAGCTCTTATTTTGTTCAGTTTGTCATAGTAAGTATTGTAAATGTAGGGTAGTAAGTATTCCACGTACTGAATTTAGCATTGATTTTGTACATGACCCGGTATCGAGTTGGTTATTTTTGATGGAATTATTGAAGATAGACAAAGGCAGAGACGATTCTGCCTTATTATTATTTTGTTATAAATTCAGCGGTCGTGTGCCCGTAATTACCGCAACAATAGAAAAGCCATTGTGTCTCACGTGGATCCACGTCTTAAACACACGAATGGTTTTTTATTTTATCATACAAGATGCCAAGAGTAGCCGTTTAACCCTTATGGTAAATACCGTGTCTGTAACGTCGACTACTTAACTAATGACCGGGTGGTGACTGAATTTATATCGTCTTAAATGGTCGCAAAGTGATTTTAATGTCCCTCTGGGATCCCAGGGAAAGAATACTAATGTTTGAACTATTAAGGGCTCGGACTTTAGTGTCGTTAGATTACGTTAAAAGTAAGGAGGGTCGAATTTATGGAGTGTTAATTTAGTTCTACTGATTGCTAGCTATATAATTGCTGTTAGCTTAAACTCTCCTGATGATTACTGTCTACTTTGGTGGTATATTTCAGTTCAGTTTAAACGACAAAAATAGTATCCGAAATTAGTATTTCATAAAAAATATATATTTTATCTACACTCACAACGTAATGTTCCAAATATGAATCATTTTTTTTTGTATAAACACGTACTTTATATTCGTAGATAGGATAAATTAAAAAATAGTAGTTTATGCAATGGTCATATAATAGGGGTTATTAAAACACGAGCGTGGGTTAATGAACAAAAAAACTATTACAGTGCAACATTTTCCTTCGATTTTCAAACAACTGCATAGTAAAATGACATTTTCATTTTTTATAGCACACTTTTACTTTTTAATTTAGTGGCGCGTATGGGCTCTATGACTTAATGTAGAGAAGTAGTGTCTTTGTCTATGGATGCGCGCGCTGCGAAGTCATGCAATGAGAATCTATATTGCCCGCCATACCGCATATTTTGCCGTTTCCAGTTTTGTTTTATTTAAACTGTACGAGTGGAGATAAAATAGTGTATGCAACGGCATATAATTAGGTATTAAAACACTCGCGAGATATTATTATCACATTCGGCTTCTTAAGCCCGCGCTCGTGTTTTAATAATGCCTATTATATGACCGTTGCATAAACTACTATTACAGGGAAATTACTACAATACGGAGAACAATTCTATTTCAGTCTATCTTTGATGCATTAGATACTTCAATCAAATTACCAGCCTACGCTCCGACCCCATGCTTTCTAATAACAGGGCGGCAACCATAACAGTGAATTAATAACTAGTTTCTATCGAATTTGATCTTAGTTACACTGGAATTGCATGATTTGTTACTAGGAATTTATTTGTGTAGGTCGGTACAACAAAGTTTCATGATATTGGAATTTCTAAAAACCGATTAATCAAACGCAAATAAAAATATGACTCTGTTTCAAAAACTTACCAAAAATAAAGGGTTATTTAGAAAAAATCACAATATTTGGTCTACCTACTACATTCTACATATAGGTGTCAATACCTACCAGGACAACATAAACAACCGATGCGTTAGCAGCCCCGTCTCGGGGCTATTAATTAATTACCGTAATTGCGAGTGAGGATGTGATCCCGTTCGCAGACAAGGGGTGGAACCTGACGCCTTTAATATGGCCATGTTTTGATATAGTGTACCTATCGTATGTATGTGCACCAATTGAAGCCGCTACTGCGCCCAGACGGATGCCAGTCTGTAAGAGAAAATTAAATTATGCCTTTATTACTTTTTTAAAAGCTTTTGATGCGATATTGAAAGGGCTCTTTTGTGATCGGCCATGTTTTGACGGCGACAGGAAGGAAGGTAAATTTTATTTTCATGTAAGCAAGTCAATTTTGTAGACAGCCTCGATCCACCATGTAGTAAAACTTTTATAAGCATGTTTTTCCATGTAGTGCTTGGCGAATTATCATCTTTTCTTACAATGATCTTTAACTTGACTTACACTGTAAACAAAAAGGACATTACTAAACAATTTTCCTGAACTGAAAATTCGTTAACCGACTTCAAAAAATGGAGGAGTTTCTCAATACTACGGAACCTTTTTTATGTATATTCCGATTACTCAAAGACGCCTGCACCGATTTGAAAAATTCATCTTTTGTTCGGAAGGGTATACTTCAAAGGTGGTCCCGTGGTCATCTGGTCAGGATCTGATGATGGGATTCTAGAGAAATCGAAGGAAGTCCTCAAATATTATAGGCATACATAAAGCGATTTTGGTATTACCAACAACAATGCAATCATTTGCACTCAGAAAGTGTAATTTGGTGAAATGAAACTGATGAAGAAGACCCCAGATGGCCAATGGAACTCCTTAATGCTAAGCATGTCAAGGATATAAGATATATCGAATATTTAACCGACTATGCTGAAGCAAATACTAATAAATAAAAGGTACTGATGAAAATGGTAACAACGAACTGATCTGATGATGAAGCCAGAAGGTAGGCACACACAAAACAATGGATCCCAGTCGTGTTTGGGCTTATTGGAATCATCGTGAAATAATTTACTTTGGCTATAAATAATTTCCAGGTTTATTGGAGGTACTGTAGAGGCTTTCCACATAGGACAAGCAACCTCTTCGGCCGCTGACACCTAATACTGGCGACTTATAAGTTTGGAAGGAAATCGAATACAGAATATTTGAAATATATCGAACGTGTGTAGTTTTTTTGTTTAGCTGGGACTTCTGTAAAAGCCGCCTGAGGGCAGGCACGTTGTTGATTCAATACAAGTTAATAGTAATTTCTGCTTATTATTTGAGCTCCCTGACTACCCCTTCACAGTACCTACCAAAACTAAAAAAAGAGGAAAATAAAAAACTTTTTACAAAAAAAAAAAACACAAAACTGGTGGTATCTTACCCCTAAACTCCAAGTCATGTCTTCCAACTCGACTCTACCTCAAATCATCAGATTGACAGTTATACATATGTAGTTTGTTGTTTATTGACTTAAATCGAGATTTTTTCCTTTAGCATGGCGTCCGAGTAGAGGCCCTTCAAACGGCCTTAATACCATTGGTATGACCTCTGCCGACACCTTTCTGGGAATAGAGCCGTGATATTTTTTTTCACTGAAAAGTTATTATTAAGTTGTTATGAATACCATAGGTAACCTGCCAATTATATAAAATTAAAATATGTTTTTACAAACTTTCTTGCTTTCGTGTGTCCAGCAACTATTAATCCATTTTTCATGCAGTTCCTGGCATCCGATTAAGCTAAAAACTTGATGTACTTATGTAACTTCGGAAATATTGAAATTAATTTATTTAATTTATTTATTTAATTCATTAATTATTATCACACCTTTACAGAAACATCCAAGGCGATGTTATAACATACATTTAAAACATTAAAATACAATATAAGAATTGTTACAATAAGATATACTAAAACATTAATCATTATTTAAATGATCAGACCTTTTTCAATTACATTTTGCGCTACTTTGACGAATCTCGGCAGGTTTTCGCAAAATATATCTTCCGATAACGTTACAGCGTTTATCAAACGTATGACTCGCGTCATAGGGGTAAACTTAAGTAAGTTAGTCCTAGCCAACGGTACGTCTAATAGAGCGGGGCGGCGGCGCGCGCCTACGCATCCGTCCGGCGCGCACAGCCGCAGCGCCTCCAGCACCTCTGGGTGGTGCAACAAACCTAGCAGTACGCTAGCCACATACTTGACCAGCGCAACATCTCTTCTAACTGCCAGCCTGGTATATCCAACCATGCCCAGGACGAAAAGACTCGGGTACATGAGGGGATAAAAAGGGTAAACCCCATATTCTTTCAAATACAGAAACCTCGCAAACTTGTTTTGTATTTTTTCCAACATGAGGCTGTACTTTCCCTCATGAGGATTCCAAATAATAGCACTTGTTTCCAGGTGGCTCCGTACCAGTGCATTATACAAAACTTTTACAGCCGCTGTATCGCTAAAATCCTTACATTGTCTCAAAATAAAACCGAGATTTCTGAAAGCCCTGCCGCACACCTCAACTATATGTTTGCGGAACGTCAACTCCGGCACCATCTGTACGCCCAGGTCCCGCACCTGTGTGACGCGCGGTATTACCTGCGTGTCCATCTCGTAATGATAATGCAATGGAGCACGCGTACGGCTGTAACTCATCACACAGCACTTGTCAACATTAAAATTAAGTTTATTAGTTTTGCTCCATTGAACTACACTGTTAATGTCTGATTGGAGCCGATTACAATCTGCCTCGTCTTTAACAGCTAAAAATAACTTTAAGTCATCAGCAAACAGCAGACACTTTGCCTCTTTGACTACTGTTGGCAGATCGTTTACTACCAATATAAATTCCAATGGCCCGATATTACTCGCTTGACTCACCCCTGAGAACGTGTAGTAAGGGTTGGAATCATATCCTGCATACTCGACGTACTGTCGGCGCTCGCCAAGGTAACTAGCAAAGAATTTAAGCAAGTGCGGCGTGAATCCCACAGCAGCGAGCTTGCACAAAAGTACATCGTTATCCACAGTATCGAAGGCTTTTCGGAAGTCAAAATATGCCACATCCACCTGCCCTTCCGCGTCAATAGCGGGCGACAAGTAGCTAACAAAAGACAGCAAGTGGCCCCCCGTACTGCGGCCCGGCCGAAAACCGTGTTGTGCGTCCGTTAATCGAGCGCTCACTTGTGTATAAACACTTTTATGCAATACCGACTCAAATACCTTGGCGAAGGCCGACAGCACCGCCACCGGTCGGTATCCACTCACGTCAGAGCCCGCACCTCCTTTAGGAACTGGAATAACTCGCGTGATCTTCCACTCGTCCGGGTAGCGGCCCTCCTGCAAACACAAGTTGAATATGTGCAACAAAGGCTCCTCAAAAATCATACGACAATCTCTGACAATGTAAGGCGGAATGCCGTCCGGGCCTACTGAGCGCTTGGGCTTGAGGCGCAGAAGCGCGACGCGCAGGTCTCGCGCACTGACGCGGTCAACATGCACGCGCGCCGCCCCCACTGCTCCGCCGCTTGTGTAGTCTGCAGCCCCCGGGTCCAGCGACGGCCGCTGTGGGCTGTACACCGAATGAAAATATGAGGCGAAACTTTCCGCACACTCCTCCTCCTTCAACAATAAGCCGTCCTTCGTGACTTTCGGTTTATTACGACTAGCTTTTTTAGTCCTTATCATGCTCCAGAACGACTTCGGATCAGCTTTAAGGTTTTTCTGAAGTCTGTTTTGGTAGGCTTCATAAGTTGAAGCGATTTTAAATTTGACTCGAGCTCGAAAGCGAGAAAACACTTCATAATCGTTCTGGGAACCAGTTGTCTTAAACAATTTATGATAACGCCACTTTTTTTTTATATCTCTTATCAAATCCGATGTGTACCACTCTGGATAATTAAACCTAGATCCTTGCCCACCAACTCTAAGGTTTCTCCTAGGAACACACTCGTCCAGGACCTCATTTATTATTTTATAAAAGTAATTTAAAGCCATCTCTGAGTTATGAATTTCAAACAACAGTTCCCAATCTAATAACATAAAATAATGATATAATCTTAGGAAATCTGCTTTATTGAAATTCCACCTGTTTTTATTAAGTACTGAGACACCATACCCAACATTCCTAGAAAGTGCCATGCTACCCTCTAGTTCCCGATCAGAAAGCTTGGCGTTAATGACCAACGGCGGGTGTTGAGCATCAATATTAACTAACGGTTCCTCAGAGAGTTGTACCCCTAAGTCACTCATCTCAAACGTTGACAGTACCAAATCTAAAGTACGATCATTAATATTAACCAAATCATTTACCTACCGAAATCCACAGTATGCAATAAAGTAATCCAGGTAACTTTGAATTTCCACGGTCGCAGAAGGCATATTGAAATCACCCAACAATAATACTTTATCATACCTAACACAAACATTCTCCAATATATGAAATAATTGCATATATTCATTAGCATCACATCTTGGCGGAATGTAAACAACACAACAGAAAAACAAAAAATGGTTTCGTCGATGAACTGTCACACACACGATCTCAAATAAGGCCTTGTCCACGTTGGCAATAGAAACACGATTCAAACCAAAACTCGGGGAAGCCGCTAAAAATACTCCTCCTTGTTTTCGCCCGTCCGCTCGATCACATCGTAATATGTTGTAATCCGTTGGAATTAGTTCTCCGTCATGAATTCCATTATTGAGACCTGATTCCGTAATTGCAAAAAGGTCATAAGTCGATGCTAAAATATTATTAAGGAAGGTTTTTGTTTTCGTCCGTGAAATAATCATACTAATGTTATAAATGTGAATGTAAGTTTGTTTGTTACGCTTTCACGCAAAAAAAAAACTGAACCGATCATCATGAAACTTTGTACATATATTCTTGGAGGTATTAGGAGTAACATAGGATACTTTTTACTAAAAAAAAAAAAAAAATGACTTCACTGCCAGCGAAGCCGCGTGTAAAAGCTAGTATACTATATATGGTTCAAAGGCCTATGTCCAGCGGTGGGCCTCTATCGGCTGAAATGATATTGATACTATGGAGCTGGTATCATGATGCATCCGGAAGGTGACTGTATAAAAAAAGTAAGTTCAAAAAATCTAAAAACCCGACTGCTTAAAAAAGCGAACTAAAAAAACATAAATAAGAAGAAAATCATGCTGTGCTGTCGGAGGATACATATTCGCGAGCTGGCTGACCAAAACCAGATGTATTTTTTTATTTATAACTTTTTAGTTTTTTTTTTAATTAGTACATTTAAACATATAAGTGTTATATATTTTTGAAGTCACCTCTTAAAACCCTTTATTTTGACATAACACACGATGGGTTTGGAAGAAAAAATTTGCCCTCACAAAATGGCGCCCAAAATCCGCCATTTTTTTATTTAATGTAGCCAGTGACACTCGCAGGGTCAAGACGAATCGATTGCGGTAAGAATCATCAAAGTCGGTTAGCGCGTTTGGTCTCTAGAACGCCACATAGGAACAAACATACATACATACATAATTACCCTCCTTCGGCAGTCGGGTAAAAAATGTTATGAGAGGATGTTGCTGCCCTCCAGTCTCTTAAAGTAAACTCTCAGTCAGGTTATATATCCTTGAGAACAAAGGTTGTACTCGTACATTAGATAATATCACGATGTATTCCCTGAAATATATAGTTATAAATTATAGTATCCACAAACTTTTAACCAATTATGTTCTAATCGCATGTTAATAACATAAGCTATGTTTTTACACACACTGGGCAGAAATCCAGACTTCGGGATACGACTGCGAAATTCCTGAAGGAAAAACCCAGCAAAACTCACTCCATCGTCGACTTTGTCTTGTCACCTCTGACCTAGACAAGAGCAAACCCATCATAAATAAAAAAAAATATAAAAAACACTTTTCGATATCTAAGAATCCAACCTCCACCGTTCACCAGTCGCGCATGTGATCACTGACACACACAACGAGACAAACGTAAAATAACCAGCCAAATTCGTGTCGGACTTCGCATATTTAGGGTTCCATAACAAACCAAGTGCAAAATCAAGTTGGTTTTAATTGAAAAATGAGGGAATTTCAAAGAAAAATCTGATTAATGAATATATTGGTATTTGTTGGTAAAATATATGTAATAATAAACATTATCACCAAATTTGAAGTTCGTAGGTAGGTGCGTGGGCAAGTAAAAACATTCTTCGGAACAAAATTTTGTAGAAAAATCTGATTTTTCAAAATTAAAAAAAAAATTGTTTGACGGCCACCTTTATCTGTATGGGAGCCCCCTTAAAAACATTTAAAAATATTTTTTAATTATTTGTATGGCTTTGGATCAACAAGTTGCTTATACCACAGATTATATAATAGCATACAGATGCAGCATGGTGTTAGCAGCAACTTGCAAGTAAAAGGGTTTACTCGGTTAGTGAATATTTTTCTTTAAATAAAGTGACGATTTGTTTTATAGTATTTTTTCAACACAAATTAAAAAAAAAACTTTTTAACAAAAAATAAAACCGACTAACAAAACAAAAGACTACAAAGCCTAAAATAACTTTCCGAAGTCGGTGTTTTTTGTACCCATTGTTTTCGTTATCGGACACCGATTTCGGAAAGTTATTTTACGCTTTGTAGTGTTTTGTTTTGGAAATTGGTTTGATTTTATGTTAAAAAGTTTGTTATTTTCTTTTTCTTTAGTTTTCATACGTTGCTCCATTAACATGAAAATCATTTATAGCCAAAGTACATCTCATGACAATTCCAATAAGCCCAAACACGACTAGGATACATTGTTTTATTTCGGAGTTCCAGTGGCCATTGTGGTTTTCTTCACTTCGCCAAATGATACTTTCTGAATGCAATTGATTGCATTATTGATGAAAATACCAAAATCGCTATATGTATGCCTATAATATTTGAGGAGTTCCCTCGATTTCTCTAGGATTCCATCGTCAGATCCTGATTTCCTTATCATGATACCACAATTGAGATATCTCCGTTGCAATAAAAAAGAATCATCAAATTCGGTTCATAAACGACGAAGTTATCCGCGAACACACATAAAAATATATATACATAAATATACGGTCGAATTGAGGAACCTCCTCCTTTTTGGGAAGTCGGTTAAAAATCGAGTAGAAAGCCACAGAAATTTTAAACCGCGCCATCTATTGTCATCAATTTTAAAAGATTCCTTCAAATAATCTTTGAAATGTGAATTAAGATCCAAGTATTCCATAATTTTGTGCTTATGAGATTTGATTAAAAAAGAACATACAATTTTTTTGACCAATTCTAGAAAATGTAAACGCGCCATCTAATGACATTTATTTGAACCAAATTTTCTTCTTAGCGCTGGGACCCCGTGCTTATACTGTGAAAATTTTAAGACTGCAGCTCTAACCGTTTGGCTGAAAAACGTGTGAGAGACGACGGAAAGACAGACAGACAGACGGACAGAAAGACACGTGAGTGACAGCAATAGGACAACGTTTGGACTCTTCGGGTATGGAACCCTAAAAAGTAAGGAAGGAAACTTTAACTTTTAACATATTTTAAAAAGGTTTCCTATTCACTTTGTTCGAAAACCCTGTCTGTACCCATGAAATAACTCACTATATTAATTGAAAGTCCTCTCACAAAAGAGTTCGACGTTCGCCGTCACATAACCGAGCAAATATGATTAGAGAGCAGGAATACATAACATTGCTGCAACACAGACGCACCAGCACAAAAAGTAAATAGGTAACGTTGCAGGATTCTATCTACACCATCATATTACACAGCTATATATCTATGCGCGATGCAGTGACCAAGTCTGTAGGGAAATGGGAAAACTGCCAGGTTTTATGTGCTCCTTGTGACCTTTATATTATTAACCAAGTTTTTATGAGGGCTGGATGGTGCTTTTGTAGATATATGACAACTGAAAAATGATCGTTTAGAATAATTTCAGGACCCGATTTACAACTGAAAAAAATCTTGAGTCAGGTGATGCCTTTTGATGAAATTTTATTTTGTAGAACAAAGTCAAAGTCAAAGTCAAATATATTTATTCAACTGGGCCAAAAAGCGGCACTTTTGAACGTCAGAATTAAAAGTAACAAATCATAAAGTAAAAATTGATTCTACCGTGAACTTACAGAAAGTTGTAAAATTGACCAAAATATTAGTCAATTAACTAGCGACCCGCCCCGGCTTCGCCGGTGACATATTATAAACAAGAACCTTCCCCGTTTCTCACTATTTCTATTGGTGAAAACTGCATGAAAAACCGTTCATAAGTTTTTGAGTTTATCGCGTAAAACACGGCGGGGGACTATTTTATAATATATAGTGATAAAACGAAATAGCAATAACTATTCCGAGAACATATCAAATTCTGTATTTTAGTTGCTAAAATTGTTATCAACTAACCGGCGAGGGATTTTATGAAACGGTTAATTGCTTCGGCATCTAGTATGTTTGATATGATGAAAAAACATTAGAATTCAAATAAATTAAATTTTATAAAACTTACTAAAATGGTACCAGTTAGAATGTGAGTAGGTAACGTTATTTCTATGAAAATTGTTCAAGAAAACCTACGTCGTCAGCATGGAAAACTTTTAATTTATTATTGGTTCAGGTTCTGATCTCATCCGACGTAATTAGTCCATATTTTCCCGTGTATCGAGCATCACTCGTAGCCACCCCAATGCCCAGGGTTGCAAGCTGGCGGGCGCATCCGGCGGTCGCCATGACTACCGCCGCCCGCCGCCTGCCGCCTGCCGCATCCTATACACCTCTGCCACCCTGGTACCTCGGTACGCAATACCAGCCTTTGACGACTCCTGGAGCGAATATTATCCCCCTGTAAGTTTGTGTATATATACATTTCCGAGAAATGTTCACGTAATAAAGGGCGGATAAAATGTGTATGTGATGAGAATCGGTTAGTTGTTATTGTTATGTTTTCTATGAAATTCTAATTATTATTTCTCTTTACATATTAGTGTAGTATCTGAAACTGCTATTAAAGCCTGCTCAGCTTTTACAGTGGGTTGCAATTTTCTTCAGCACTCAAAGGAAAATGATGAACTCTGAAATAATACTACGAAAGATATTCGATTTAATTATTTAAATTGATTTTTCTTTGAAACATACGTCATATAAATTAATTTCTCTCCATTTGTTTTACGTGGTTAATGTTGAGCAAATATTGTTATAATGAGGAAAACCTAATATTGCAGAACGAAAAAGATACCGTAATAGTAAAATGCGGAGTTGTGCAAGCAATATTTCCATTCAAATGGAAGTTTTCATTTTATCTTATAAAATTCAACAAAATCAAAGTCAAGAAAACCATTCCCAGTTCTGATTCAAGTTACCACCGTCATACAAACCGAACATAAAATCTGCGATGGTTACAGATAAGCTCTCGATCCTCATCAATATTGAACAAGTTCGGTGAAAATCAACAGTCACCTTGCAAGCCGAACTTTGGCATATCCTTTGTTGTCACAATGCACCCAGTGCAGTGGAGGGGAAAGGGCAACGCGCTTTGCCTTGGGGTAGGTCTGGCACGCCAATATAAGGAGGCGTCGAGACAGATACCCTTACTAACGACACTCCAATTACCCTTAATATATAGACGACTTTTTCTGATTCGAAATCCATTGCCGCTAAACTCAGAAGAAGGTATTTTTTTCCGAAACAAAACCAGCAATGGAAAGGAACATAGAGATAGTCCCGTATATTCAAAAGGGGCTCGGTTTGAAAGTTGTAAGGGGAGTGCAGCCAAATTATCGGACTTCCCGAAGAAAACAAACCCAGGAGGCTAGTTACTCACGCGGTGCGACGCTCGATATACTTGTGTGCAGGCACTGCCTGTGTAAACCTGTTTGGATTTATTATATCCTGGTATTTAAAGTTAATTAAGTATGAATTTACGTTTGCGGTTTTTTATTTTAAGGATAGTTTATTTTAGTATGTTTGACTGTCATGTTTATATCGTTTATAAAATATTGAAATTATAGTAAAGTTCAAATCTTTTCATTATATTCAGTGGCTGAATGGAAAGTTGGAAACTGCACAATATATTACATGATATTAAGACGATAACATTTCTGCAAACAGTGCTGAATTTGCAAATGAAGTATTTCAAAAGTATACACAGACACCCAGATATATAGAATATCCAGTACCAGACAAAAATTGTATGAACTTGGTATGAAATTTATACGCTATAGCATATGATACTTGTTTGTTACTTTATAGTGATTTTGTCAACTATTAACTACTCTATTAACTTTAAGCGTTTTTCTCATTCGATTTTCCAGAAGTACGTTAAATAAAATATCTCTGCATATACTACCATTCCTTTCATAGAAAACAGTATATTTAAAAGGAATGTTAAGTAAATGTAATGGCTTTTCTTAATTTGTTTATTAACTTTATCTACTTCGGTTCCGTTATATTCGAATTACAAAATTGACAGCGGTTTCATTATGATACCCATAAGAACATCGGGTTTAGCCAGGTACCTATAATATTACTTCGAAATCGAGACAATGTAAATGATGTTTTTAAAAATGGAGCAAGTTTAGAATAAAAAATATCGTATACTATTTGGCTGTTGCGGCTACAAGATCTTTGCCTTATACCTAGTGTAAAAAGACTAAATAAAAAACAATATTTAATTCTATAGAAAATACATTAAACGAAGTTAACATTAATGTACCGCAATGCATGTCTCTAGGCCCATCTACAAGTTCAGCCTGTAATTCTGCAATTCCTGTTTATTTTAATAATTGTACAATACAAAATCTACAAATAAATAATCAATAGTCAGTGTGTAGTTAAGCTTTTATTAAAAATACTAATTTGTCTATATCTGTGTTTTATTCCTTCCTTCGTAGATAAAATCTTGTCTGCAACTGTACGTTATTGGTCTTTTAATAACTCGTGCCCACCTATTTCGGTACTTGCTACGCTTGTACCGAAAAATGGCACTCGTATTAAAAGACCGTCCATAACGTAACAGTTGCATAAATAGCTATTATACTACATAGAAGACCAGTATCCAGTCTTAAAGCTCAGGTTACGTATTTTTCCATTTGTTTAATTGAAATTCCACATTGTTCTCTGAATACTGGCCAAAGCGAGCTGCAGTATTGAAACAGTACCAAAAATTGTGTCACTCAGTAATATTGGTTTATTAAATGTAAAAGGTATGTCATGTTCAGTGTATTCTCGAAAACTGGTGCTAATGTAGAAAGGTTTTTTAAGAGAAAAATTGAGGAGGAGAGGGAATTTTCTTTTTATTTACCTAAAGGTTAAGTATGACTGCGCTGTAAATGAAAAACTCGATAGAAGATCTATTTCTTTTTTCCGGATAGACCATCCACCAGATATTAATTGTATGATACTATAATACAACAGAAATTGTTGATCAGACTTTATTATGAGGTAATTAAACAATCTCTATACTCTATCTTTCAACGAACAAGGCGTTGGTCAATGGTGTCTATCAGACTAACGACCTCTTGGTTAATCATGGGCACCTAATACCGGACCAGTGGCAGTTCTGTCCATCCTTTACTTCTTTCGAATTAAAACGTCAAGACAATAATTTGCATAATATTTATTAAAACATCGTTAAGTGAAGTAAAATAAATTAGGCTGAGTAGTTTCCATTGCTTCATGAAAAATTCACAATGATTTCTAAGAGAAAACGGGAGCAGTAGGTAAAGGACTTAAGTTGTATCTCTGGGAGTGGATTACACGTTGAAAGTTAAAACGAGGTGGTTGAGGTAGAGGTATGATTATATGTCATGATTATATGTACATTTACTCACGCGTGAAAGTAAATAGAGTAGCTGGCAAACTAACTAATTTAACCGACTTTTCAAAAGTATTCTCTCAAACACAAAATCAAAAACAGTCCACAATTGACAAAGAAATCAGCGAAAATAAATAAAACCTCCTCCGGTTTTATGTTCAACTGTAGCTTTGTTTGGTTGTTTTTTTAATATTTATTTTCGCTGATTTCTTTGTCAATTGTGGACTGTTTTTGATTTTGTGTTTGAGAGAATACTTTTCTGAGGTGCTCCCATATAAATTTGGTGTAGAACTTCGGCGACCACAGAACTAATTAAATATATGAGGATAATCTCAAGTCAAATTATTGTTTACACAATTTTATTTCATTTCACGGAAGCACATAACGAAACTTCAAAAGTTTCATTATGTCATTATGGGTATTGTAGCCATTGTAGATCTTTAGTATAGAACTTGCCCGATAGGTACCACAGTAAAAAAGTAAAAAGATTTTTTTTTATAAAATAATACAACCGACATCCAAATAAAACAAAAAGTAAAAAAATAACTTCAATTTCAAAAGTCGGTGTCAAAAAACTGAGAAACAAAAATGGAACACCGAGTTACGTATTTTTTTTTTAATATCCATTGGCTCGCGTTTGACCACTATCTCACCTGATGGTAAGCGATGATGTGGTCGACGGTGAAGCACGCTAGCCTAGAAGTAACCTATTCACTCTTGACTTAATGACCCCTAGTTGTTTTTCTCTTAGTAGAGTTTATTTGGAAGTCGGTTGAATTTTTCACTTACTTTGCCAGAGCTATATAAGGAGAGGAGTTTTTCAATTGGGCGTGGATGGCCAAATCCAAAATTATGAGGGCTAGCGAAAAACACTCAAGGGAGTCACGAGACCAATTTTGATGAAAATTAAAACTGCATCATCGGATTTATGAAAAATCAATATTCCTAGCCAGGAATCGATCCAGTTGATTTTGGAAAAAAAAACACACGCTGTATTATTATTACACCATCCGATAGAGTTGCTAATAAGAATAACATTGTGGAAAGTATCGTCATATGGTAAACTTGAGGCAATACCTCATTCTAACTAAAATGCTATTTTCGCCTAGGAAATCAAAAAAGTCTCGAATCATGTAATTGATGACATAAATAAAATATCGTAACGTTGAATGTAGTATACAATACTTGAGTTGTCGATTCCAGCTGTGTATTGAAAATAATTAATTTCATTTTGAACCATATTAGATTTAATAAGTAGATAAAATAAAATTATAGAGTATTTTGTTAAAAATGAGGTATTGCCTCAAGTTTTCCGTATGATATTAATTCCCAGAATGATCCTTATAAGCTACCAATGGTGTGTGTGTGTTTTTTTAATCATTGGTTTTGATTCCTGGCTAGGAATATTGATTTTTCAAAAATCCAATGATGCAGTGTTAGTTTTAATTAAAATCGGTTCCTTTAAGTGTTATTCGCTATTCCTCATAGTTTCAGATTTAACCATCCACGCCCACATGAAAAATTCACTCTGTTTATATAAATGTTGCTCGTTTCAGTATAGGATGTACAAAATAAAAAAACCTGTTTTATCCTCTACCAGAGTACCATAATATGTCAGTACCCGTCCACCCAGGGTCGGGACAAACACAGTTAAAATCCTCTCGTCAAAAGGTGGCTTGTGTTACGAAATTCTCATTCGACCGCAAATTAAAAAGCGCACAGCTTTTAATGACTTTGACACATTTGTTATTAAAAATTCATGTGTTTTTTTTTCTAACGGTATAATGATAGCCGGGAAAATTCTCGCGCGTTTATCTGATGTTCACGGACGACGCTTCGTGGTGAATACATATCTAAGGAGGCTGAGATTGTATACTAAGAACTTATAAAGGCTAGAGTGTATACCTAAATGAAAATGGCTTAAAACTATCGTCAAAGATAAAGATAAAGATGATTTATTTGTCAAAACATGTGTTTACATACAATAGGCATGCAAGATGTTCACTTCTTATTTAGCGCTTACAAACAACAAAAAACATTAACAAACAAAATTATCGTTTAACAAACAAAAAAAAACATTTAAGAAACTATAATCAAATTAAGCGCTGGTTTCTGAATTGATATTTGGTTGGCGTTAAGAATGTATCAAACTTTACTTTAACGACAAAGTTTTTCAGATTGTCAGGCGATATTAGTGTTTGACAAATGATCAACTTCAAATTCTTACAGAAATCGGTGGTAAACAGAAGATAGTTTTCTTATTACGCTCTACGAGGAAATTACAAGAAAAGTAAAAGTTTTCGTCACGTGGCAAGATACCAGTGAACTTCAAATATCCAGTTGTTTATCTCAACAAAAATAGATACAACCGAAAGTACTTCGGAACCAATTATCAACAAAAGGTTTAACAATTCGGTGAACTAATATAACAATTTTAGACTTATTTAAACTAAAGATTAGAGATGAGTCAACTTCTATTCATTCGTAGATACAAATAATAAATTATGAAGTAAGTAGACTATATAATTAATGTCCTTAAAAAGGCATCATCACCCACACAATGTATGTATATACACAAGAGCAACAACAGCAAAAAAACATCAAAACAGATATAAATAAACAGTTTCCAATCATCAAATTACGCAGTAACATTTCATAAAGCCTATTGGCCCACCGAAATAATTATTAAAACCCTACACAATTCGTAATCCCCCTTTCCGAGAGGCAGCGAGGGTTTGTTATTAAAAAGTATCCGTAGTGTTGTAGGCGATGGCTACCTATACCTAGGTTATAGGTATGTCGGGTCGTCTGGCGTGCAGTTTCGATCTGTTTCGGTCTGCTGCGGTAATAGTGCAGCTTTATGCGATCCTGATGATGTCACACTGCATCGCTCGCACTTCTAAGAGATAAAACGTTTATACACAACTTTTGTTAATGGTTTACTTGGTGTGTCAGTGTCTGGGTCAGTTCTGTGGGTTTTTATTACTCATTTTATTGATGTCGGGATTTACCAGGCGGTGTTCGTGATTGTGTTTTTCTTGCAGAAGGAACAGTCTCCCCCTGTCTAGCTATGTAATCAAATATTTTTAAGAGGTAAAATTGGTAGTTTGTATATGTATTTGTTTGTTTCTAGAAGGTAATCTTGTGGAAGAACAGATTCCGAAAGATCTTTCAATAGACTGTTGCACCGTTTCATAGGCACATTTTATCAGTTGTGTACGCACTGTTCTTGCACTGTTAACATATTCGTTTGCGTGAAAATCTGGTTACTTCAATCACTTTTTGAATAACACTGATGTGGATATTCTGCGAAGGGATAACTTACCTTACCTTACATTCAGTTGTATTATAATATATATTTACCAGGAATACATAATGCGATAAAGGCAAATCAACGTTACCTATGAGAGCCTTCGGAAGATTGATTGGTTTGGAAATGTAAACCAAAACTGCTACAAAGTAAGAGAATTTTAGGCATACATATTAAAATTGATGTGTTGATATATGTATGTTCCTATGGACTCCAAAACGGCTGGAACGATTTTGATGAAACTTTCGTAGGTCTGCGTTATGCAACGGTCCCCGGCAAACTTGGTTTTTTAAATTTTGGCATTGCTTTGAATCGCGGGTACAATTAGTAATTTATAGGAATAATTATGATGATATTCCAATACATTTATTCTTATCTGGTAGTTAGGCCGAAAATTACGTAAATATGATGTATTTTTGGTTCATGTAGGCGTTTATCGAACACTTTATTAAGTATCGAGATTCCTTCAGAGTTTTCTGAAAATATAATAGGAAAAATGCTTTAATTTCAAGATACTATCATGGAATGTTCTGAAAATAGTATTCTGTATTTATTTGGCTCTGAACGCAAAAAAAACGGCTTTATTTTTAATTCAAAACATGTGGTACTAATGAACTTAATATTCTAAGTTAGTCTACAAAAGTTGATAGAAAACCTATCCAAAGAGATTAAAATATTAATTCGACGGAGAAAAGTTTAGAAACCAATTACTGCGCCCCAGACAGTTACATTCGAGCTGACATGTTGAGGTTTATTCCTCTATGTTCTATGGTCAATGTTATTTACCCGTTATAATTAATTTAACACCTCTTTAGGTATAGCTTAATAGACAAAACAATTGTCTACTCTACCCACATGTGACTACAATAAGAAATAAATTGGTATGATAACATTAACATCTCGTATATCTTTTTCGTATTGCTGATTTCGAGATTTAGGAAAGATGATTTGACGGCAAAAACTGACAAACAATCTTAACGTCCCTTCGATCCGCACACCAAAACTACTAGGACTGTAGATTTTAAAGGTACTCTAGCTAACTCTTGCGCTTGCAGGCGGTATGTGGACGTCCACGAAATATTTCCAATATATTTTTTAACGCAGAGTTTGTAAATATTGTTCCTACCCACTATCTCTAATAAAGCCAGACCCGTTCAAGCAGTACAAAGCGGCACATAACTAATCGGAATGCAGGCGGCAGTCGTTTTCACAGTTCTTTTGTGTCTGCCCGTCTGGCCAGTCTAATGGATACCGGATTCAGCCGCTTTTTACCTCGCACAGCCTTTTGATTACTAATCCCAGATGAAAGGATGCAGATTGTTTGGATGTTATGCTCTCCTGGTCTTTGAGGGGACAGGGCTTTAAGTAATTAAGGCTTTTGCAGTAATCATTTTGCAAATATGATTGAGAACATAAATGAATGGCACTTTAAATATCCTATTTTTTACACTTCCATATCCCAATTTATTTAAGGTCGATGCAGCTTGGTTTTTAGGGTTCCGTACCAAAAAGGTAAAAACAAATCCTATTACTAAGACACCACGATCCGTCTGTCTGTCTGTCTGTCGCCAGGCTGTATCTTATGAACCATGATAGGTTAGACAGTTGAAATTTTCACAGATGATGTATTTCTGTTTTTGTACAAGGATCACCCATGTTTTAACTGTCACATTTTATTAACTGTACCTACAACCTATGCAAATAAACGTTTACTTTACTTTACGTTGCGCACTAAAAACATAATGCTGCTGACATCTTGGATGACAATGTCCAGAAGGACATGAAGTAGTGCGGTCTATCTACAGACGATGCTTATCAGTGGATCAACTAGGAACAAGAAGTGGCGAGGTGGAAGAAGAAAATTGCACATTTGTCTGTCACACACACTGTCAAGGAAAACAAAATTAAAATATTAAATCGGCGACAAAAACTGATACCGCTACAGAAATTCACTGAAAACAGTGAATAAAAAGCTCTTTTAATCACTGTTTTGGTGTTTGAATTTAGAACACACCAATACATATTCTACCTCCAACTCAATGCTATACAACCTCCTTGCGTATAAAATACTCGATGCAAACTTCTTGTGCAAAGAATATTCGATTTTCAAACTCCTTTGTCGATTTAATTTTGAGTTTGTTTATATTTAGGATTTTAATAATGATGTTGATTTTGGTCTAGGATATTTAGTGAATACTTATTTAGATTGTAATTCTAATATTAATTGCATTGGTGCTTAATTAATTATAATTATGTAACGTAACGGAGGTGGTCACTGGCGTCTGAAACACACTAGCTCAGCTTAAATTTATAAAAATTGTAGAACCCTGAGGTTTCTCATTTTTTCTAAAATTTTAAGGTATTTAACCATTTATTGATTTATTATTATCCCTTGTGCTTTTTGTTTAAATCTTTCTTTTTCTCGTAGTCATGGTATAAAATATAGTATGCAACTCTTGAATAAAACGGATTTATATCGAGGACCATGAATCACTCGCGTCGCTCAGGATTCTAACACTTGAATCACTCGCTATGCTCGTGATTCAATCATCATGAATCACTCCCTACGGTCGTGATTCAGTTTTTAGAATCCTTCACTTGTTCGTGATTCATCAATGGTCCTCGCTTTAAATCCGTCCTTTATTCACTAGTTGCATAATATACTATTGATTTTTGTGTGGATTTTCTAAATAGTTTTATATTTTTAGTTTGTTTAAATTTTTGGTACCTGCTGTTAGTACCTCAATGCTGACTTCCGACTGTTGTTGGGGCGAAAAGTCTTGTTAATTTTTCATTGGCTTTACCTTGGTTTCAATGAAGAAAGAACAGCCATCACCATTACCCCAAGAAACAAATTTGTAATCAGTATCATAAATTGTGAACAATTATGATATAATTTTGATGACGAACAGTTTTTGAATATTGAAATCTTAAGGTTACAACAATAGGCACATGTTTCTTACAATAAGTAGGTGTTACCCAAGCAGATTTAATCACTTCTTGAAACGTAATAGATCACATATCAATCATGCCACCAGTGACGTTGAAACGAGTCTTTCAAATATGTCTGTATTTGAAGCTGAAAAAAGGTATTTATTTTTATGCTTCCCTTGAATGTGTGGGCGAGCACTAGAACGGCTTTACCCGGGAACGCAAATTAGCAGGGTATTAGATATAATTATGTTACTACTAGCTGTTGCCCGCGATTTCGTCTGCGTAGCATTACTACTTTGAATAGCCTATTTGTTTATATCGCGGCATAATATTATAGGTGTGTGGGCGCCTTACTTGAGAACACCACGAAAATTTCTAAAACCCTGTCCACCCCTTAAAGTATGATTTCCGGGATAAAAACTATATCCTATGTCCTTCCCAAGGTCTCAAACTATCTCCATACCAAATTTCATCTAAATCGGTTCAGCGGTTTAAGCGTGAAAAGCTAACAGTCAGACAGAGTTACTTTCACATTTATAATCTATACATATAAAATGCTTTGTCCTGAATGACTGACTGACGGATCAACGCACAGCCTAAACCGCTGATTGTAGAGACCTGAAACTTGGAGAGTATATTCTTTCTATGACGTAGGCATCCGATAAGAAAGGATTTTTGGAAATTCCACCACTAAGGGAGTAAAAAAGGGGTTGGAAGTTTGTATGAAAAATCTAATTCCTTCGGCCAAAATTTTTGAGACTTGGCACAAATAGTAATCTAAGTAAATTATAAAGGTTGTCATTATTAGATTTTCGAAACTACCCCCAAATGATGATTTAGGGGGTTTTGAAGTTTGTATGTAAGAATCTGATTTATTGGGTCAATAAACTTGAAACTTGACATAAATACCAACCTAAATAAACAATAAAGGTTTTCATTATTAGTTTTCAAAACTACCTCCAAACTGTTATTTAGGGGTTGTTATTTTTTTTTGAAAATTCTTAGTTCTTGGGGTAATAAACATGAAACTTGACATAAATACCAACCTAAGCATACAACAAAGGTTGTCATTATTAGCTTTTCTAATCTGCCCCCAAAAGCGATATAGGGGGTGTCAATGTTTTTTTGGCGAATCATATTTGTTGGGATAAAAAACTTGAACCTTCATATAAGTACCAACCTGTGTAAACAATAAAGGTTGTCATTATAAGTTTTTCGAAAAGCTTGGGGCTAAGCTAAGAATCTTACTGGACATGATGTAGGGTTCTAGGGGAGCACTAAGCAGAAATTTTCGGCAATTCAATCTGAAAGACCTGGAAAAAGGGTGAAAAGGGGCAGAATTTGTTTGTATGAGAAATTTAATTCCTTGGGATAAAGTAAATAATTGTTTTTTTTTTTATTTTTTTTTTTATTTAAAATTTATTCTTATTATTATTTATTATTATTATAACGAATCGTCCCAAACCAATAAACCCTGTATATCTACGATATCCCATTTTTTATTGATTTAATAATAGCTTTTTTTAGTCGCCTTCATTAACTGCATGTAAGAGTCATGAGTCATTTATAGGATAAACGAAATCACGCGAACGAAGTCGCGGGCGAAGTTCTAGTATTATATATTAGTATGGATTTTAATAGGGCTAAGCAGACGGCAGTCATTATAGCATCATCTACGCCGCGGCATGCGAACTACAAAAATACCTGACATCCTACATCGCGCAATCAATGTTCTCCGCGCAATTTGTAAATTTGCAACAGCTCGACAACAAACATTAGGCAGTTCTTCACTAGACACAACACTCGTCTGCTCGGAGGATCCTCTTTTTAGGGTTCCGTACCTCAAAAGGAAAAAACTGAACCCTTATAGGATCACTTTGTTGTCCGTCTGTCCGTCCGTCCGTCTGTCAAGACCCTTTTTCTCAGGAACGCGTGGAGGTATGAAGCTGAAATTTATATCAATTACTCAGGTCTACTGTCCCTTGAAGCTGTGAAAAAATCAAACTTCTAAGCCAACGCAATCAAAAGATACAGCCGTTTATGCCGCAAATTTTCGACACTTGCAAGGGAATCAAAACCTACAGGGTGCTTCCCGTGAACTCAGAATCTTGAAATTTGGTACGAAGCAACGTCTTATAGCATAGATAAAGGAAAAATTACGAAAACCATAAATTTTTAGTTACATCACATAATATATTTTTTTTTAATAATTTTAACCTTACTAACCATTTCCTCATAAACGCGTAAAGGTATTAAATTGAAATTCATACCAAATACTCAGGTCTATAATACCTTTAAGCTGTAACAAAATCAAACTTCTATGTCAACGCAATCAAAAGAAACAGCAATTTAAGCTGCATATTTTGAAACTCGCAAGTACTCGCAAGGGAATCAAAACCTAAAGGGTACTTCCAGTCGACCTAGAATCTTGAAATTTGGCATGAAGCAACGTTTTATAGCACACATAAAGGAAAAATTCCGAAAACCTTAAATTTTTAGTTACATTACAAAATATATATTTTTTAATAAATATAAACTTATTACTTTAAACTTAGTTCGAAAAAACGTTATCAATAGTTGCTTAACTTTGTAAACCTTGCAGGTTTGTACGGAACCCTCGGTGCGCGAGTCCGACTCGCACTTGGCCGGTTTTTGAATAGAGTTTAAGGGACTTTGTACCTTATCCTGCATATATTTTTTGTGCGATTAAGTCGGAGACGACTTTTATCATCATCGAAAGACGACCACCGCTGGACACAAGCCTCCAAGCGTCGCCACATTTACCTGTCCTATGTTTCGCGTCCAGCGGACTCCCGCTCTCCTTACCAGATCATTAGTCCAGTTTATGGAAGGCCTTTCCACGCTGTATCTTCTGCGAAGACCTTCAATGTGCAAATTTTGTGTGACAACGTATTTCAAACGACAAACTAATTCAAAAAGTAAGGGTTTTGCGCCAAAGCTACACGTATTTACTGCAACTGGCTACCTGGTCTCCGTGAACATATACAAACCTGTGTCAGACAACGAAGACTTTGTAAGGATCCTGGAGATAACCTAAGGGTACGGAACCCTATTTAATGCAGACCCCAGACTTCGTCGCAGACTCGATCACACAAAGTCGACCGTCTTCGTAGATGGACGTTTAACTGCGTGAGGACGTTACCCGGGATACCAGTGGGTTTTATTTCTACAATAGGAAGATAGTTTCCTCCTACCCCGCAGTACAGAAAATAACACTTATCACGCGGGTACTCGACAATGACGTGAGAGTGACTGAGTAATAAAAGTCGCAGGTTTATATGTTGCTAGCTTTATTTCTGGCGAAGAACTTGATGTTATATGTTATAATTTCTCACGTGAGTGCAACAGGAATCTGCTAAGGGTTTTAAAAATAGTGAGGGTTACCGACACACTTTTATTAAAATAAAATTCATTGAAGCTCACTTGCCACTTAACTTTAGCAGGTAAACTAGGTATTTGATCGTCCTATCTGCAACATAGATCTAACAAAGCCTTTGTTTGGAAGGAGAAACAAATGGAATTCGTCTAGCAGTGGGACACAAATTATGCTAAAGAAAAATAACATTACGTTATACGTCCGCCTTTGCTTCACCGACTTACATATTGTGTACCAAATGTCAACTCAATCGGTCCAGTAGTGTCGGAGCCAATTGGTTGCTGTGACAGATGACAGACAGATAGACAACAAGTGATCCTATGAGGGTGCTGATTTTTCCTTTTGAGATACGGAACCCTAAAAAACACACATCATCGTCATTGGAACTGCCGACAGAAGTGAAAACTTAAAATTTTGGAATAACTGTGTTTTTTGTGACAGACTGGTGACGCTGAAATTCTGTCATACGTCACATGACGCTGTCTCATAAGCTTGTCGCTGACGCAAACTGATAAGTTTTTCCCTACCAAAAATCGATCACCGCGACTGAAGAAGTTTTCAAATCAAAAATCGAAATGGTGGCACCTTAACCACTGGGGCGGCATTGTTTTTCCTAGTGTGTGGCAATATTTAAGAAAATAAAAATAAATAATAATAATATTTTGTATTTACATAGTTGAAAAAAATCCTCCCTCACTAGAAACCATTATTCTATTGAACATTAATTCGACTCTCTCACTTCAGAGTGCAAATCTCTTTAATTATTAGAAGTAGCAGTTAACCCTTACCCGCTGTGCTGCCCGCTGTGAGGAATCAAGGATGGGACGAGAACGCTCTTTGGATTTATGAAGCCCTGCTACTTAGAAAGCGGAGAGAGAGCGGGGAGGGTCATAATATTATTTGTGCTCTGTCAAGCCTCCTCTTCACAATCGGCGATGATCGTAACTTCGATCAACGGAGCGTCTGTCATCGGCAAAGTAATCATCACAATCATCGTATAAAGTACCCACACGATCGTCCGTGATCATTTATTGAGCAGAAAGCTTTCAAGATGGACTTAGAATTTATAGAAATCATTTTATCAATGTAGTTGAACGAAAAGTTGTTAAAAAAAACCGGTCAACTGCGAGTCACAGTATACCCTTAAATATTTATTTTATTCTGATTTTAGTATTTGATGATAAAGCGGCAACAGAAATAAATCATCTGTGAAAATTTCAACTGTTGGACCACGGAATCTTAGTAATAGGGTTTTTACCCTTTGGGTACGGAACTCTAAAAAAATGGAAGTAGAGAGGATGGTCTTATGGTGAGTGTATCGCACTTGCACTAAATAAAAAAAAAACAAAAATACAACAACGCTGCGAAGATGCTGTTCTCCCGTGTATGAATGATCGGCGACCGTGTGTGGTAGACACACGCAATTACACGCGAATTCAATTTTTCCCTTTTGATTTTGTGCCCGTAAAACAAAAATAATCAATGATTAAATAGTTATATAATCAGTGATTATTATATTGTAAAATCAACTCTTTACAACATAATAATGCTTATTTATTAATAATCCAATAATAATTTAAAAATATATTAATAATAATTTATCAATAATAATTTAATAATAATTGTTTTTTAAGTAATTTAGTAACTTTATTCCTTCCTTTTTTTGTGCTTTACCGAATGTCAATATTTGTAAATAAATTGATTAATAATCGAAGTTTTGTGGGGAACCTGGTAACCTGTGTGACAGGATTTCCTAGTGCAGATAAGATACCAGCCTCCCACAAAGGAATTATCAAATAATGTTGCAGATTTATGTAATAGTTTGTAAGACGCCTTTCTGGAACAGAAATAAATAAAAAACCAAAAAAAAAATATTGTTTAAGAAAACTCTAGCCTGTTTTCCCCAAAGGATTGCATCAGCCACTAGTATAGTAGGCAAAGGTATATAAGCATGGCGACATGCCCATTATGTGCCTTACATGGGCCTAATATCAAATATCTATAGACCTAACGTTACTGAGAAAACTTTGCTGGTCCTTCGAATCGAATCTAAGAATCGAAAATCGAACTAAATCTAAACACGACGATTTTGTAAGTGTCAACAACAAACATGCAAACATGAAATCCATAAGTAATCTAAGTTGGACCCATTGATGACATGTCAAAGTCATTGTTAGTTGTTAGGTTTAATATCTTAATACGTTAATGTAAGCTGTCATAAATGTGTATGTTTAATAAATGAATTTGAAATCTAACATAAGATGCAATACCATAAAAATTGATTATGTTGAATTTCGCCACGCTTAAGGTATGACCCCGCAAATTACAGACACCATTCGCCGCGTTTTTCTTTTGCCGCTCAAGGGCTAGTCACCGTCCTTCTTCAGGGTGGCGACTGAATCATTGAACGCCATACGCGAGATTAAGTTTCATCGCGCAATGTAATTCTATAGTACTAGGGCAACAAAATATTGCAGGGGGTTATTTTAGTAGTCACGAAATGAGACTGGTTCTTGCTTTTGGATTGATATGTCCAGATCGGGTGTCAAAAAAGAATTGGTGAAGCTTAAAAAAGGACTTAAAATTGAAATAGCTCAGGACCACCTAGTGGGGCCTAACTCTCGAAAACCCATAATAACTATACTGCTTTACAAGTACATACAAAACAATACCATAATACTCTTAAAAGTCCATAGGATTAATTCAACCCTACCTCTCCAAATTCACCCCTGCTATTGTGATGGTCGTCTACCGTCAAAATGATTACCTTAATTAGAGAGAACCCCTACAAGACGGATAGGCATTTAAGGAGTTCTATTTTAGTCTTGTATTTATCACCAGTAGGAAGGATCAATTTATTTATCACCATAAACAGTTGTTAATGATTGAGTTTGATTTAATTTTTAACCGACCTCCCAAAAAGGAAGAGGCTCTCAATTGGGATGTTTCTATTTTTTTAACCGACATCCCAAAAAGTAAAAGGTTATTAATTCGACTGTATTTTTTTTATGTGTTCTCGGGCATAACTCCGTCATTATAGATGTATTTTCAAAATTCTTTTTGTATTTGAAACGGTATTCTCTCGAGGTGGTCCCGTTGCCACCAATTCAGATTCTGATGATGCAATCTCATGGAAATCGAGAGAACTCCTCAAATATTATAGAAATTTTGGTATTTGCAATAACATGGCAAGCATTTGCACTCAGAAAATATCATTTGGTGAAGTGGAACTGATGAAGAAGACGACAGATGACCACTGGAACTCCTTAATAAGTATGTCATGGGTATAAGATAATTTATTAAATTAAATTACTTGTTTATGAATGAATGACTAATTATCTCGAATAGTTAAGCGACTATGATGAAGCAAATACATATAAATAATGGTACTTACAGGTACATACATACTGGATTTTTGAGAAATTTGTCATCGCTTTAGTTTTTGCAGAATTCATTGATAATCCCGTTTTCTCACTTTCCAACACAAGCTGCTCTAGCATCGTTTGCAAGCTTCTTGGGTTTCCAAAAATTAGGATGAGATCATCTGCAAGCCTGATGATTTGTTTTCACACTTTTTAAAATGAAAATTTTCCTTAAGTGTGCCATATGCCATTCCAAATTTGATCCTTTTAGCGACACTATCGAATGGTGTGTACAGCATGTGTTTTTTTTTTCAAAATTAACGGGTTCGATTCCTGGCTGGGAATAATGATTTTTCAAAAATCCAATGATGCTGTTTTAGTTTTCATCAAAATCAGCCTCGTGACTCATTTGAGTGGTTGCCGCTATTCTTCATAGTTTCGGATTTGGATATCCACGCCCTCTTAGATGACTCATTCTGTTTATTGATAATCATACGTATACATTTTTTATCAATCCCTCGTGCTTCTAGGGATTCCCATATTCTTGCGGGTTTTAATGAGTCAAATGCATTGTTATAATCTACGAATGTTAAATAAATATAAATAGTGTGGACTTATCCAGTTGTTGAGAAGTGTCTGCGAAATCCTGCTTGTTCCTTGGGTTGGTTTTTACGTATCTAGAATTTATGTTAAACGGTTAAGCCGTCTTTATTCCTTCTTTATGCAATTTTGTTATGGTTGACATAGTCCACTGGTGAGGTATATATTCTGTGCGCAAAATTTCATTGCATAAATTTTTGATCATGTTTATTTTTACTTCAGATGTTCCCACTAACAGTTCGTTAGGTATACCGTCTCTTTCTAGCGCTACTCCTCTCTTCTGTGATTTGATAGCCTTGTTGACTTCTTCTTTTAGTATACAAGGAATCACTTCCCCGTTATTGTCATTGTAATCGACTGGTTGATTGTCTGCTATTGCTTCCTTATCAAAATATAATTCCCTATAGTAGGCTGTTGCTACATCCAATATCTCTATTATATTCGTCTTACTCTTATTATTTCTATGGTGTTTCATATTATAGATCCAGTTTAGGTTCTCCCTTAATTATTTCAATGCTTTCTTGACTCCACCTGATTTTTCTATGTGTAAGTTTATTGTGTTGGATCTTGTTTTTTGTTTATGTTTTCGTATGTTGTAAGCTTATTTCTTTGCTTAGTTTTGCTATATCATGCTTGATGTTGTTCCTATCTTTGAACATGGCTTTCCTTTGTGCAATCAACTTTCTCGCTTCTGGTCTTAATGTATCTTTTGTTGTTTTATTTCCTTTAATTTTACTTTCTAAATCTTTAAATTAGTTTTTTAGAGCATCATATTTGTCTTGAGTTTCTTTGAGATTATTTATTCTTCCTAAATTTGTTTAAAGGTTCTAAAATGGTTTTTAGGGATGGTTGAAGTATTGATTGTTTTGTATGATCAATATGTTTTTCTTGATGTTTTAAGTTCTCTTGTGTATAGTTCTCCTCGAAACATGTCTGTGTTGTAGTTGAGTTGGTTGACAATATCTATATTCTTAAATAACCTTGGTTTGTTTGTAAAAATGTAATCTGTTTCGTTCCTTATCATGCCGGTAGATGACACCATGTCCATTTTCTGTCAGGATTTTTTGTCTTAGAGCTGTCTATGATATTTATGTAGGTTGTTTTCCAAAGCAAAATTTATTAAATGTTGTCCATTGTCGTTCCTTTTTCAGTTGTATATTGTCCGAAAATTCTATCTTCGTTAGTTATCCTCGCCAGGCAGTTTGCTTTTCAAAACTGCGATCCTGTCTGACACACCTTAAAACTTATTTTTTTTTATACTTTATTGTACACCACAAAAACATACAGGATAAAAATTTACAAAAGCAAGTGTACAATGCGCGGTCTCATCGCACTAGGCAATCTCTTACAGACAACCTTTAAACTTAGGTACTTAGCATCCGCTAAAAAATTCACGCTTGACTTACAATCCACTAATAACTTCACGTTTTATTAAAACTCGATATTTATTCACAATATGTGCCTGGCACAAATAAACACTTTTTCCTTCTTCCTTTCAGAGAAGGCCCTTGGAGCCCAAAGATCCGTGGCTGAAAATAGGCCGCACGATAGTCTTAAAAAAGTGTGGTTCAACTCAAAGCTGGCCATTGAATCTCGTTAAACGCTAGACTACCTATCCCAAAGTGCTACCACCGAGCCGACTGCACCTGGAAATTTTGGAAGTCTCAAGTAAAAGCCACTCAACCTGCTAACATTTATGCCATAATCAGGCTCAGATTCAACGCAAATTTACGCAGAATCACAAAATTAAAATTCATGCTGATTTATTCTTGTACCATTTCAGAACAGTCGCACTGCAGCATTGCGTCAGTGTGAGTCCAGGACGCATGCAGGAAGTGTCTGTGTACTGCTAACGTGAGACAGTACCAGGGCGGCAGCAGTGTCAGAGCGGTGCAGTAAACCCTGGCCCCGCCCTGCGCAACGTGTCTGTTTCACCTTACGTCTGGAGATTTGTGTGTGGAACTGAAATCAATCCGTGTGAGGTGTATTGAGGGCCTGCACGAGTGACCGTACCTACAGCGGCTACAGTATGATCTCCATCCTTGATTAGCTTTTGTTGTTGCAGCATTATGTGCTATTCTCGTCATCTCCTGTTAGTGTACACAAGGATTACACAAACTATTAGACATAGAATACTGATTATGTAACATTGTATCGTGTACTTTGTTGGAGATCCTAAATAATGTAATCCTTATGCTTGAGTGATAAATTTGCTTCTATTTTAAAACTGATATTTAAAAATTGGTGCCACAATATCTTGATAAGAGCTACCGTCCAATCTCGTCAGAAATTCCTCCGGGAACCGACCCACTTATAAACTCACCAAAGCAGAAATTATAAGCTGGGAGAAATTAAACCAACCTTCTGTTTTCCTTTCATCTGGCGTGTAAATTCATGGTGCCGTAAATCTTATACGGAATTCTATTACATGTTGCCAGGTCGCTGGAAACGTGAACGACATACAACGTCTCAATTTGACGCGCTTCGTTTGTCGCGAGCGACGGCCTTGTCGCTTTGTGTCGATGTCGCTTGACGCTTCCTCATCGCGAGCAGTAAGCTTTATGTTAGTTGCCCGACTTTGTACAGTGATATGATTGATCACCTTTTATACCATGCTTGCCTGGTGGTATAATATTTTAGGATAAACTACTATGATAGTTACTGACTATATTTGTTAGAAATATATTTTTTAGACTTTTTCTGCTGATATCGTATCTATCATGATAATAATTATTCTTATTCTCAGAGGAATGGATAATTAAATCGGAAAATCTCCGAAAAGTAAGTTTCTTTGTTTGATTGATTACCTATTCGGGCGGTAATATTGTAATGGATCGTAAACAAACTACACCAACATTTTTCTTATTTTCACGGATGATCAAATGCATAGATTCGCGGCACATGGGGAGAGTAATAATTATTATTTGCGTCTTATTTTTACCGTCCGAACCTTTCGTAAGTGTCGTAACGCAGATATCACAAATCACAATATGATACATAATGGCAGACGTCATTAATTATTCTTTATTGAAATACCGTGAAGAGTTGTGAAGGGTGAGGTTCCAAAAATTTTGATCTATTTACCTACCTTCTAGAGTTTTAGTCTTGTCTTTGATTATTTAAAAAAGAAGCCCGTTTACACAAAAATTTGACTACCCATGGATGCTGGAAATTATTTTTATTCAATACGATTACAGGTGTAGAAGGAAAATTTACGACCCCATTCTACTTCAGTTACGTGGCTACTTTTTTCAAATAGACTCATAAAAAGTGGCGCGAAACGGCATCCCTTCAAATAGAGCGCTATTTACCGCCACGCATCGTCTTTTTGTTGATAACTCTCATTACATAAGACAAATAAAAATCTAATAAACCCGTGTAATAGAAAAGTTTCTAAATACGTAGCGTAGGCGGGGTGCAGAGGTGGGGCGGTCGCCCTGGCAACGGCCGGTTGCAGGAAACTGCACAATCGATGTTGCCAGACGCTCCGCTGCCGCCTGTGGATCAATGTGTCTCTAGTACTACGCCCGGCTCCCGGGAAACCTACCTTACTGCGGTGCGCGGTTGTGTGAGTGATATAGCGCCATCCCCTTCTAACGTCGACCATTTTCCAAAGAGCTCCGTAGCTAGGTTGCGGCTTTCAGAAAGGTTATCGGAATCCTGGCGGGCGCGAGCTCAGCCCGCCTTGGTCATACATCCTAGTGTGCGACGCTTTTCCCCGGGCGTTTGGCGAGTGTGCGTGAGTTGTGTCAGTGTTACGTAGATCGCGTTCCATTTTCGAATGTTCACGTCGGGAAACTTGTGAATCGGTTATCTGTGTGGAGTTGTTTGTTGTTGTGGGTGCGTTCAGAAGCTCCGAGCCGCTCACCGCTCACCGCGCGCCTCCGCCGCCGGGCATTTGTTTGTTTTGTTGTTATTATCGTTCAGAAACTCTTCACTCACTGCATACACACTTTAATATGAAAAAGCATTAAAAATTAATATTTCATAATACTGAAATTAAATTTATTTAACACAACCGTAGCTGCAGCCGATGCTGGAATCCGTAACTGTAGTACATAATATGCGTGGAATACCTAAACTACGTGACTTTAAGTTTCTCTTTAAGGATTTCAGGGTTTGGTAAACATAGGGCGGGTATTTCTCCAAAAATACGCGTTGCTCACACTAAAATGAACTTTATAGAGAAAAAATAAGGTCGATTTTTATGGAAGAGGACGCGAAGGGGAATGCTATTGACGATATAGTCTGATGACTGGCTAAACGATAAAATATTTAGATGGGACTAATAATTAATATCTAACGTTGTCTTAAGCGTAGAGGAACAGATTTTATAAGTTAAGCTCGGGAATCTGCGATGAAATGGCGGATTTGTGGAAAGGGTTCGATCAATTCACGCCTCATTCATAATTTTCAGCGTATTTTTAGATAAATTAAATACAAATAAAAAAAAACATGTAAAGCAGTTACTTATCGTCTTGAAGCGACCACACAAACTTGATGATTATTACCAGAAATGAAGTTTCGAAATACCTGATAACTGGGCGGGATCCAATCAGTACTAAAGTATTTATTTATTGCGAACACTAATGATCAGAATTTGCGCCAGCAATAAACTGTAGGTTTAATATTACTGCACTGCATTAGTGCACCTAATGTTACTCGCCTTACAACTGAGTTCAAGATCTGGAACAATGCGCTTGCCTTAAAGTTCATTGCCTACCAAGAGATTATGAGCAGTGAAGAGGCGTTTGAGAGCGTGAGGGAAGCGAGATCTAGGCCTCCTGTCACTTTTCTTTGAAGATAAAGTGCTCAGATGAAAAACTACCAGAGGATTATAAAATTAAAAGGTCATCTTTAACTTATCACATTTCTTTTAATGTGTTTTAATAAAAATAACTTTCTTCAATGATACGTAGTTTATTGTTTTTCTCAAACATGCTTGGAAATTTGAGTATTATTTTGACAACCTTCTTCGAGATAATCGAAATTGCTGTACTGGCCTAATACATGTGAGCAGCGGTTTAGCGACCAAACTCATATCTGTAGTGTAATTTAAAAATGGATGAACGAACTTTTACTCCGAAACATGGCAACCAAGGAGATAACTTATCAAACATTTATTTAAATATCGAACTGGCTTGCAAATAGAAAGCTGTTTATTGAAAAAAAAAATGAACACTTTAACGCGGGAAAATTATTGTTGTTCGTCATTGATTTTGAAAAGTACCTATTCGTTTTTGACAAAATGAGTTCTAGGTACTTCTTAGTCTTAATTTACGCGTATTATAAAAGTACTATACAAGCCTTGGTCACAACTAGGCATTGATGGACTTACGTATGTGCGTTCGTCCATCAATGCCTCTTTTGCTAGCCGCTGCAGGAATGTACTAATGAAAAACGTTAGATGACCCCATTACTTCTTTGAAATTTTCTATCAGGGCCTGATGACAGATTTAATGACAGTCAGCATGAAATATATAACCCAAGCACAAAGTTCGTAAGCGGCGCGGCGGCGCACCCAAGTGCGATCGGATGCCAAATAATATCATCATGGTGGATGAATAATATCGATTGGAGATATGTTAAAATCGTGACAAATCATTATAGGTACCATGGTTTTTATTAAATTTCCTAATTAATAAACAAGGGAATTTTGGATTTAACGTACCTATACCTATGTATCGTGACTTTGAAGCTGGCTTTTGTTATTTTTGTGAGGTGGTACTAGGACTGCAGATGTTGAAAAAAGTACACTTTGTACTGTGTACCTTTTGTAAAGAAACATGTAATCAAAGTTCTTAGAAATTCCACAGAGGTGTCTCTTACAATAATTCTATAAAGTACAAAAATGTATTTTTAATAAAGTGTTCATTGTGATTGCAACAATAACTGGAGAGGTGTCAAATCCTTGTGAGGTGAACATGATTATTGTTCCGTTCTGTTCGTGAATGGACAAGTTACTACAATAGATAGTTACCTGCTTATTGTAGTAGAACTCACGTGGATAAGTTGTGGAACTGTGAATCATTCAGAAACTGATACACAGGTTGACAAAAGATGAAAAGGAATTATTGCTATCTTACAGTTTTAGAATTATTCTACCTATAACTACAAGTTTATAGAAGGACCACTCCCGCCGTCCTCAACAAATTTTAATGTTACCTAAACTTGCCGAACTCACTGGGGTTGCTACTATATTGATTCTGAATTTAATGAAGGAGTAGCTAGTAAAAGTTTGCATCGATTCGACCTTCCATCATAAATACCAATAGATGTAGGGTCGGTGTTGATTTTGTACGTGACTCGTTATCTAGTTGGTTATTGTTGATCGAAGGATTCGTCTAAACATGCAACATTATCAATTTATCATGCTTTAGAAAACAGAGCATCAAATATCATTTAAAGACACGCTACATACGGCGCAGATTGGAGGGTAACAAAACTTAAAAGTGGTGTAATAATGATCCCACCAAAAATATAAAAATGTGACAAAAACATTTAAACAATTCATTTATTTTTTTATATTTGTTTTGTATTCTTCTCGGCAAACCCTTTCATTTGATACCCTCATCATGGCAGTGCACATAAAATAACTAGTCCGCCATCTTGGGCCGTCCGCCATAGGCGCCATATGATGGAGGATACATTGCAAGTTATATAAAAGCTCGTATAAAGGCGCCAAGTTTGACAAAGAAGAGTTGAGATCTAGAATGGTAACAAGTTTCATAAAAATGCCTTGCCCTTCAATGTACAATTTCGTCCATGGAATTAAAATCATTTATTACTTTCTTAGGTAGGTATTGCATTTTAACTAGTCATTTTGAAAAAATGTATGATATTTATAACTTAAGCATCTTTATGTAATTTCAGGTTTCCTTACATTGGCTATATAAAACGCTCACTGAAGTGTGTCTGTCCACCCATTGCCGACAATACAACCAATAAGTTAAATAGAAAAATAATAACCAGCCAAGTAGGAGTCGGACCCGGGTGGCTTAAGATTTTCGTGTAGGTTTCGCTGTAAATTATGAGTGAGGAGGCTCTTTAAATGTCAAAATATATATAATAAACAAGAAAGTTGATTTTATTATTTTTGTGAAAAATTACCTAATGTAAATGTGTGTTTAAAAAAAAGTGGTAGATTAGAATATTATTATTTAATAAATAATTTTACTTTGTGAATGACGTGAAAAAGCCCACGCTAGCACTCGCGACAGCCACGACTGAGCTCGCTCTGTCCAATATTGCCCGAGAATCCCTGTAAAATCGTAATGTCAATGTGTCTGTCTGTCTGCGGCGCACCCGGCTGCCTGTCCACTTAGCGGACCGGTAAATAGAGGTGCGGAGCCAACCAATCGAATTGCATAGAAACTCCGCTCCGACGCGCGAGCGGAGTTTTTATGCATTTCTCCGCTCCGCGCCAAGTGGAAAGGCAGCTTTAGCTATTTAATTACATAGATAAAACTCGACACAAAGTAAATAAGAAAACTTTATAATCAAAAAAGCCTTTTGTGGATTTTCAAAGTCCAGCGTTATTTAAGCCTATTTCTGCCACCCAGCAAAAAGTGTTGCTGTGCTCTGAAAAACTCCCCTTCGTTTCCTACGAGTATTCCATCAATAAGTAAAAATATCATGCAGACATGCAGAAAATAATTGCTGAAACTATATTCATCAATGTTTTGCCCGTAACTGCGACAAAATTAAATGAATAAATAACCATGTGTACCAGGAGTGCATACCTTCAAGAAGACCCAACCCTCATGAGCACGGAATTTGAAATTAAAATTTCACGAAGGGCAAAAGTCGTAGGGTGGCTACTGTGGCTAGTACCTACTACGTAGTAAATCCTACGTTAACGGCGCCGTGGTTAGTGTTACGATGAGTTTGTGGCTAATTAGCGCTAACACACGTTAACTCGAGCCTCCACGGAATACAAGAGGTTGGATCACACTGGATGCGGTCCTTACCAGGAAGGATATTTACAATAGAGCGGAGGGCACTTGAGGAAATAATTACTCGATGTATTTTGAGTTGAAGTAAGGCTTGTCTAGATATTGTAACAATTTTTCTGATTTGCAACGCAATACGTTTGTGTATTATTTTCAATTAAAAAGAAATTATTACTTGATAAAGGAAATCCATCGATTTTTATTCGATCTGTTATACTGCATTCAAATGTTGCACGTTAGATGTTAGGGGGGTTTGGTTTCCGCACTTAGTCCCTTAAGTGGACCATTATGCGTAAATGTTGCACGTATTGCACACTGGAAGGTTTATAAGTGATCATTGAAATGAATATTTTAAATCAAACATAAGTAACTGGGTACTGTCAAACAAAAGGTTTCGAGTTCGAGGCCGATGAATCAATGTGCCTTTTTTATTTTCATCAAAAAGGTATATTTAAGCAAACATCATACTTTTTTTCTGTAGCAATTGACAGATTTTCCTTGCAGATAAAACAACTACAAAAAAGTTAATAAAAAGCTTATAAAAAGGTATTTATGAGGCTGATGACGCCCTATTTGGACAAACACAGATCTTCCAGTTCTTCAGAAAGATCCGTCGGCTATGAGTACGCACCTGGCGTAGTAACAAAAGGATATTTAAGGAATGTAGCACATGACGTCCTGTAGTTTCTGCCTACCCCCATGGGAAAAAAGGCGTGAGTTTATGTATAAAAGTACGTCACATTTTCCATTCCTACCTAGCCCGTTCCATAGCCCACTATGCTCGTGTGATGCAGGGCGCGCCGCTGGGCGCGTCCATGCGTCACATTACTGCGCCCACCGCGGCACCGGCTGCGGCCGCGTGCCGTCCATGTGGAAGGGTACTTGATAAAGGATGTTCATAGTTTCAGGATTTAAACTAGGCCTATGATAAAGCTGTACAGATTGCGACAAAATTAAATTTTGAGTCAATCGACTCGAAAAGATGAAGAACTTGCTTCTGTTATGTTGGCAGGCTTTCTGAGCCCGCAGCAAATTTCATGTTTTTTATGGATAAAGTAGTAGTATGTATAACATCAGCAATCAAGGTGTGTGTCAGTCATGTATTACTGCGCCCAACGGCTGTGGTCGTGTGCCGTCCACGTGCGAACACCATTGAACCCGGTATAAGGTAGGGTACTTAATAGAGGAAGTTCCTGGGTTAAACACCAGAATTGCTTTTTTTTATGAGCAAAGTTTATTGTGAAATTATTGGTGGATTTCGATGGAGTGGAATTGGAAAATTCCTACTAGAAGACTTTTAACTAGAATTTTCAGGGAAATGGCCTTAGTCACCAAGCTTTGCTGCCAGTTTGATGACGGTTTGGATTTTTCGGGCTTTTCCCCATGAGACACAAAGGTCTTACCAATAGGACGTTCTGCTAATAGAACGTTATGCTTAAAGGACATTTTGCAAATAAGAATTTTGATACGGAGTCATGAAAACAACATCAAAACAATTAAGTGCTTGCAAGAAAATTATAGAATTTGCCAGAAAAAAAAGCATTGCAAGTGTTGCAAGATTTCACGTAAGCGTTAAAATAAACAAAGTACGTTTAATAAAAGCGCGTAATAAAATCAAACTAAAGCCTATGTGATGTACCTAATATCTTCGAGAAATTTAAAGCGAACCCTTTCAAATTCCCTGAAATATTCGATGCACACTGATTTAATTATTGAATATCGAACAGAAATTATCGAATATCATTTCTGCGAAATAAAATAAAATTGAAACACTGAAGCCATATCTAATAATATCTTCATTGCACTAGAAATACGATTCACCTCCAGTATCATCTTGTGTCATCGGAATTAACGCCTTATGATTCACCCTACGTCTCCCAGACGTACGCACAGCAGCCGCGCCCCCTACCGACGACATTAGGCACTAATGCCATTATTTTAACGTTGAAATTACATTTTGTCAAAGGCTCTGAAGATAGATGACCACTATACTCGGCCGACTACTTAGGAACTGTGAATTGTAGTTACTTCTAACAAATTGTTATTTATTTTGTTAATGTTACTGTAGTGAGTGGAGCTCGTGACTAAATAACAGGCGCACGGGTCGATCTACGAGGTTAAGCAACGCTTGTCGAGGTCGGTCCGTGGATGGGTGACCATCGACTACTTACCGAGACCCCTTCGTGCCTCGGCAAATAAGTTAAGCTGTTGTTTCTGATCTTTGACAGTCGTAACGGGTCGTATAAGACTGAAATCCTGACCCCTGTCTTGCGAAGGGATATAGAGTTACCCAGTTGGTCAGATAGGCAGTCGCTCCATTGGAACAAGTAAAATTTAACAAACCCCCGACACAATTTATTTATTGCTTTTTAAACTACATATTTTATCTAGTAGTAGACACGCATCGAACGACAATCCATCGAAATACGTAATTATAACATTCTTGCGAAAATATCCCACTTCAAAGAGTAAAATGCGCATATCTTTTGCACGGCTGAACCGATTTTCAACAAACAGCTAAGAACTGTCGATCGAGTCACCTTGCAAACAAAAAAACTAAATCAAAGTCGGTCCATCCATTTAGAAGCTTTGATGCTAGTGATGCCACAGACAGATACAAAAATACACAAACACACAAAACAACCCTATTTTTCCGTCGGGGGTTAAAAAATCTAGGGTAGATAGACATGTAACTGCTACTGTACTGAAAAAGCTTGTAAATAATCTATTTTGGATTCAGATATATTCCTGAAATAAAATTTAGCATTATGAAATCTCAATCAAGTAAAATTAATTCGGCAGTGAAGATAAATTTTTTGTCAAAGTCAAAGTCAAAGTATTTATTCGTGTGCTTTTTGGTGATACAACAGGTCTTACAAAAATTTTATGGTAACTCAAAAAGCTACCCATTAGGCATACACGTTTTAACAATATCAGAAATTAAAATTGATTTACATACATTGAAATACAAAACAAAAATGTCAAAATTGATTTACATTGAAATATGATATACTAAATAAAAATGTCAAAATTGAGATAACAATTCATATTAGAATACAATTAATTATTATTACAAAATTTAAAATACAATCAGTTAGTCAAGGTGTCAAGCATAAATATATAATTGTCAGTTTTTACATTTTGTCAAGAAGGAATTCGTCAATGGTATAATAGCATTTTTCAATTAAATAATCATTCAGTTTTCGTTTAAATTGTATCAAATTCAAATCTTTGATAGCATTTGGTATTTTATTATATACTTTTGGTGCCATGCAGAGAATGCTTTTATGCATAAGGGCCGTCTTTGAGGCTCTCAGACATAGTTCGTGTCGATATTCCGGTCTTGTTGATCTATAACGTTCCTCAGAAGCTTTTTTAAATAATTTACTGTTTTTCTTGACGAACAATGCAGTCTCGTATATATAAAGGCAAGGTAATGTCAATATCCTAAGGGATTTAAAATGAGGTTTACAACTATCTGTTGGTTTTAAATTACACATCGATCTAATACACCTCTTCTGTGCTTTAAAAACGTTATTTTTCTCACATGAATTTGCCCAAAAAATAACTCCGTAGCGTAATGTGGAATCTACATAGCCATAATATGCAGCTATAACAGCTGCCTGATTTACTACTTTCTTAAGCTTGAATAGAGCAAAGGCGAAGCGACTTAATTTTTTTATGAGGATTGATGCATGTTCTTTCCAAGTCAGTTTAGAGTCAATAGTCAAACCTAGAAATTTTACATGTTCTACTTCTTCAATTCTATTATCGTCAATTAATATGTTTATGTCAGGAGTAGTTACTCTTTGTCTAAACTGCATAATTTTTGTCTTACTTAAATTTAATTTTAAATTATTATGGTCAAGCCAATTAATTGATTGTTGCAATGAGTCTTTGATGTCACATTCATAGTCACTATTTTTATTTTGTCTAACAATGATCGTACTGTCATCAGCAAAAAGGACCATAGGAAAACTGACATGTTTTGGGAAGTCGTTTATGTAAACCAAAAATAATGGCGGTCCTAATACGCTGCCCTGTGGTACGCCAAAAATTATTTCACGTTTTTCGGATACATATTTAAATTCCTTTTTTTCTTTTATAGAAATTCGTTTAATTTCCGTACACTGTGTTCTACTGTCCAGATAAGATTGTATAAGGGAAAGTGCTTTTCCCCTTATTCCATGCGCGTTAAGTTTCCGTAGTAGAGTATTATGATCAACTAAATCGAAAGCTTTCGTCATGTCCATAAATATAGCACTAATGGGAATTCTTTTATCTATATCTGTCATTATAATATTAAGGAAATCATAGATAGCCAGATTTATGGATTTATTTTTTCTGAACATTTAAAAGATAGCTTTATAGATGAATAACAAGTGCTAAATTAATATTCAGTTTTTCGCCTACATCAATTTCTCGTGTTGCGTGGATGATGTTATTTAATATTTATCTCATTTTATGAAAGGAATACCTTTTCATTTTGAAATATTTGCACGAAAATACAAAAACATTTAGGATCGACTGTCGCTAAATGCAGGTGTGATTAAAATTTAAAAATGTCATATGCAAAAAGGCACTAATACAAACTGGGGACGATTTGCAAATGCTATAAATTTTGTATCTATGCAATAAATATATTGCAAACTAACTTCAAAAACATTGCACTAAACGAGAGTATAAACTAAATCGCGATCGACTCGCTTTTGATCACTATCTCACCCTGAAAGTAAGCGACAATTATTAAAATGTATCAGTCGACGATGCTGCAATAGAAAAGTTTTTGATGATGAGATCATCCAAGCAATTCGATGATATAGACTTACACGTGACCCATTCTGTCGATAAAATGAGATGTTACGGATAAAATGGAGCTACTTTGCACTTATTTCGGTAGTTTCTTGACAGTTACGTTTTTCAAAGCATATTACAAATTAGAAGATATAATAATAAATGTGGCAGTTTCGTTTTGTAATGCATATTCAAGAAATGCTTGGAAACATGCTGGTCCACAGGGCATTCTTTAGTATAGACAAAATTAAACTGGTTAATTTATATTAAATTCATAATTATAGTATAGCATTTCTTTTTCTTCTCATTTTGTTTAAAAAATTGACCCGCACACTTTTCCGTTGTTGTTGTATTAGGTAATTTACCTATGTTTGCCATATTTTATGTTGTAATAATAATGTGAGAACCATGTTCCTATTTATCAACTGAATGAATTTACCTGTTAGTGCTTGTAATAACTTTACACTTATACGTAGTATAGTAGTGTTAGTCTGGGTGCATCATTCTCACGTACATGAATTAATGTAGGTATGTAAATGATGTTAAACACTTTTTTTTTAAAGAGCTAGTGTGAAGGGAGTTCCTTGTCCTTTCTTCTCCATAACAAGCTACTTTGCAGAATGGACGGTAGGATCAATTATTATTACTTTGAAAATTAAATTTCTGACGTTCAAAAGTGCCGCTTAATGGTCTAGTTGAAATAAAGAATTTTGACTTTTGTCTTTGACTTTAACTCCCAAGATTAATGATGTTTTTGCTCTTACAGAACAATGTGTCCTTTGGCTATCAAACTCATACCAATATCAAGCCCCACAGGACTCCCCAATTTTATATATGTCGTGGCAAGCGATTCAAGATGCCATCTTTCAAAATTCAAAGAATGAAAATATTACAACTCGTTGATTCTATAATGTTTATCAACCTGTAACTTTTTTCTGACTGGTTGTTCGGTTAGTACTATGAAATTTGCTAGCAGGCGATTCAATTTGGCGCTAAAAATGCGTGGATAATATCGGTCTAGAGAGCTAGCTTGAAGTTGCGGTAACTGACGCGTTATTGTTCAATATGTTCAGATCATAAGATAGAGATTATTAGTTCTACGTATGAGCCTATTTCCTTTGATTACTTATTCTAATTATCACCGAATAAACGTGACTGTGATTTGTGCTTCAATCCGAACTTTACTGGTTGCCCGAGTATACCCCTGCACCATGGAACCTATACCACGAAACGAAGAAGATGACCATGATAAAGCTACGCCCACTTTTACACCATCATATATATTTATTTAATGTGTCAAAGTTCCCCGAATCTGGGGTTTCTTTGACAAGGCATTAAAATTATGTCAATAATCTAAAGCGTAAGTGTTACCTTAACATCATTTTGATAAAGAAATATTAATATCTTTTGCATTATACCGCAAACTAAATGAAAAACTACGAGTTTTGGAGATCAATCCGTCATTTTTGTTACAAAATTATAGGCACTTAATCAGTCTTGTAATTATCTTTGGAATCAAAATTAATATTAGCATGATTACAATCAACTTTAACAAATTTGAGCAACAATAGAAAAATATTAAAATAATTATTAATCTGTATCTTCGCACACCATACATTCATAGGACGGATTGGTTGAGCCTTTGTTACACATAGCACAAATCCAATTTTTTCAAGTGATACAACAAATCCAGTCAGCAAAATGGTGGTAGAACTGGAAGCCACGTTTACAACATCACCATAAAGTCATTTAAACTGTTAAAGTAACCCCGTTTTATGGTATGTTTCGGTTTGACTAGTGCTGCTCAATTTAGATTTGTCTCTGAGACATCTCTCATGCATATCTCTGATATTACTTACAAGAATCCCAAGAGGCGATCGTTTAGCAGATTTACTGCTTTTTTATTTGCCACCCAAAAAGCTAAAATGAAAGAAAGATATTTAAAACAAACTCATTGCAAAAAAAAAGCAAAATATTGTCCCTCAGTTCAACCACACCCACATTTAAAGAGATATATCCCCTTCACATATCCAGACTTACAAATGCATTATGCCCCATCCCTTCGATAAATTTGCTTTATGAGGGCGACCCCTTCATCCCCTACTAATATTCAGTCTAGTTCGTTAAAGCGTTAGGAATTCCTAGCCTAGCCCTAGGGTTGGTGACCGCGGCGCGTCGGAGAGACAAACAAATTCATTGTCACGTGCTGATAGGAAATAGGGATGGTGCTTAGGTATTCCTGAAAAACTACAGGTTTTCTATGGTTTCCTAATACACCAGTTAGAAGAAAATCTATCAAGAAAGTTCCTCATAATTCTTCAATTTTTACATCATCATCATACACATGCTTTAGTAGTGTCGATCAATTTTGTGAGTTCGTAACAAGCATGAGTTTTGCGAGTGGCTAGCGAGAAATATATAACAAATACCATCTAAAGGCCGCTGCAAACGTGAAGTGTTTTATTCCTATGTGTTTTATTATATATGGCTTCAAAAAGTATTAAACATCTTCCGTTACCAATCCCTTTTCTAAAGATTATCCCTTTTCTAATATCGATGGTAACATCCCTAGCAGACGGGGAGGTTTTCTATCACAAACATATCTGTACCTGTCTGAGGATACGGATAGATTTTTATTCGATTCAAACACTCCAATAGATGTATGGTATGTGTCTGCGAGATTTGTACGGAATCTATAAAACTGTTGTTGAATCTAATACCTTTAAACGAGCAATTCTTGTATATATATAAATAATCTGAATCTCGGCAACGGCACCAACGATTTTCATGAAATTTTGTAGGCAGGGAGTTTCGGGGGCGATAAATCGATCTAGCTAGGTTTTATTTTTAGAAAACGTCATTTTCTCTATTTTCACCCGAGCAGAGTACCCACGTCGGTCACCTAGGTAAGTTATTTTTAAATAATCTGATTTGTTGTACCATACAATACTATATATAGAAACATAATCCCGGGATAAAAAGTAGCCTGTGTGCTATTCCAGAATATAACTCTGTGCCAAATTTCATCCAGATCCGTTTAGTTGTTCTGGCGTGATTGTGTAACAAACATCCATCCATCCATTTGTAAGCCCGGTAACTGTTTTACAGATCCACCGTGCCTAAAGTCATTTTAAAGAGTATATTTTACTAGGGATAGATCCAATTGAACAACTATCTCATTACACATTACAAGGTTTATTGTAATAAACAATCGTACAGGTACATATACCTAAATTATGGCGAGCCACTTAACATTAAGATCTTTCCAAATCTTTATCAACTATTTGAATTTACTCTAACACACCCAGTCTCCGTAACAAGATGTGTTAGGAAAATACCAGAGATGAGACAACATATACAACAAGCTCAAAATCGCTTGTGAGGTTTCGTGAGATGAACGCTTAAAAATTTCTAGCTCAATCGAATAATGAAAGACCTACTACGGTTGTGCTTATAAAAGAAACATAACGCTTGGGCAAAGCACCCAGAGACACAACCAAGACATTAACTTTATAACAACTGGTCTAATTACACAGAAATGACCTTATCAAAATGTTCAATACAACTACGGTCACATGGCATCACTCTCTCAAGGTTATGGGTACTACACTTAACGTGGTTAACACTCAGTTTGCATATCTCTCAATCGCAGTTGCAATCGCTATTTGGAGAGGCAGTTGGAAACGCAATTGGCGTCTCAACTGGAATCACAGTTTGAATCTCAGTTGGAAAAGCATTTGCAATCGCAGGTGAAAACGCAGTTGATCGCAGTTGGAATCTCAGTGGGCGGAACAAAGGACCCTTGGCATCAAACTACAGAGAAGACCCCAGTAGTTTACACGAACACGCGGCCTACGGGCGCACTCTGTAAATGAAAACGGCGACCCATCGTTACCGAAGCGGGAAGGCGTGTCAGACTTTTACTGACTAAAACCCACCCGTGTTCCTGTAGTTGCTTGTGCTAGGGCCGCTGTAACTCTCTTTCAAATTTATCCGCGACCCAGACAGGCATCGGCCCTAGCGGGCCCGTCACTTTTGCTGACATCTCTTTGAGGCGCGCGTGGAACACTACGCGCCGTAAACTCGGGCCTTTAAATATTTAGCCCGGTAAATACCCGAACATAGTCTCTGGATTATTACAACAGGCATTGAGGATGACAGAGGAATGGTGTACAAAGAACCACCTCTCTATCAACCCAAGCAAAGCAGTCATTATTCCATTCACGAGGAAGAGACAACTAGGAAACCTAGGAGAGCCCTCCCTCAATGGAATAAAGCTGCCCTGGTCCACCGAAGTTAAATATCTTGGTGTAACGCTTGATAAAGAACTCAGGTGGAAAAATCATGTGGAAAATATTACGACAAAGGCCTTACGAGTGTTCGGCATGTGTCGTTCCACCTACGGTAAAACTTGGGGGCTAAAGCCCAAAGTGATACTAGGGCTGTACCGGACAATGATAATACCTATTATCACATACGGCAGTATAGTGTGGTGGCCAAGAACAAAGCTTGCCTCGTGCAAAGTGCCACTTACCAGGTTACAAAGAACAGTGTGTCTCGGCATCACGGGTGCTTTCAGGACAACACCTACGGCAGCAATTGAGAGATACCTCAATATCCCTCCGCTGCATATGATGGTTTAATTCGAGGCAAGGAAGATATTATATCGTCTTGCTTGGACTATGGGATGCCTCTAAGCCAAAGACTAACCATACTAAGTTCGATGGAAATGAAGGCCTGGATCGGGTAACAAGCATGATATCCGATAAAATGCAAACTATGTTTGTGTTTGAAAGGTTTTTCAAGGTCCAAAGCTCTACAATTGAGAACTGGACGAAGGGACTAGATCCACCAGAATAAGATAGTCTGGTGTGGTACACTGATGGATCCAAAATGGAATCAGGTACAGGAGCGGGCATATTCGCAAAAGGTTACAAATGTAGCAAAAGCTTAGGTAATATGGCAACTGTATTCCAAGCAGAAACATATGCCATAATTACCTGTGCTCAAGAGAATATAGATAGAGGAACCAGAGGTAAATCCATATACTCGTATATTCTTAGTGACAGTCAGGCTGCAATCAAAGCCATGGCATCCTACAAAGTGGACTCCAGACTAGTTCTGGATGCTATCCGGACCCTAAACAGGCTTGGGAAGCATAACAGGGTAAGACTGATGTGGGTCCCTGGGCACAAAGGAATCCATGGTAAAGAAGTGGCAGATGAACTGGCAAGAGAGGGCTCAGCAAATTATTTTGTGGGCCCAGAACCATGTGTAGGCATTTCGACGTGTCTCGTAAAAGCCGCATTTAGGGAGTTTGCAGATCACAGACAGCGAACACATTGGCTGTCTAATACCAGTCTACAACACTCAAAGAAATTTCTAGGCTCTACTTTCAAAGTCTGGAAATGCATTTGGAATATGAGCAGGGGGCAAATCCGCTTCCTGCTTGGGGCCTTTACTGGGCACTTTGGAGCCAACGACATGCTCATGAAGATGGGTCTGGCCGCGACACCCATGTGCAGGTTGTGTGGAGAACATACGGAACGCATGGAGCACCTTCTGTGCACATGCGATGCACTGGCTGGTAAGCGAATGAGTCTCCTTGGGGTTGGATATCCAAAACCGGAACACTATATAGGCTCATATCACCTAGTCTCCTTGTAAAACTCATGAAAAGAGTTTTCAACGAGATTGGGGAAGAGTAAGGTATCTAGGGGACCAGAAAAGATCCCAATGGGTCGAAGTGTCCGAGTTATTTCTCGGCCCCTCCACAAGATAAGATAAGATAAACTCGTGCCTGGTCCTTATTGGACGGTAAGCTACCCATTACTTGCCGTCCGCAAGCACGCGCCTACGGTGGCCGGGAATCGGCTTGCGACTCCCGACGCCCAGGGCGTCTTCTTTGCGTCTCCCTCACGCGTTCCGCCTCCTCCTTTGCGAGCATTACTTCTTCGCAAAAGGAGGAGACTGCTTCCCATGCCCTTTCGCTCCGTATCATGGCCTGAACCAGGGCCGTCGCAAGAGGTTGCCACCGCCAATCGCCTCCACGAGGACACGGCGATGCTCCGCTCAAGCGGGGCAGACCTCCAACGTATGCTCCACCGTGTCCTCCGAGCGGTCCGCACAGTGGTGACATCCGGGCGTTTCCTCCCGCTTTATCCTGAACAGTAACCTCCCGAAACAGCCGTGTCGTCCGGTGAGGACCTGCATCAACTTCGGCGCCCTAGAGTTGCTACTAGATATTCCCGTAGATGTTGCTTAAGATGTTATTTTGCAACGTCACACATTCATAATTTCGCATTTATAATACTAGGTTTCTTCTAGGCAAGCGTGCTTCATCGTCGACCACATCATCGCTTACCATCAGGTGAGATAGTGGTCAAGCGCGAGCCTATAATGAATAAAAAAAAAAAAAAAAAAAAAAAACTAGATACCAACCGCGGCTGTGGTATTAGTAACTCTAACAATATCTTTTTAGCCAATGTGTTATTCTGTTGCGCTAACGAAGCTAAGCTATATTTCTGTACAGTTTCATCAAAATCCGTTCAGTAGTTTTTGCGTCAAAGAGTAACAAACATCCATGCATCCATCCTCACAAACTTTCAGTAGTAAGATTAGTAAGGTGTCTGCAGGACTTGTACGAAATCCGTATAGCTGTTGTGAAATGAGATTTGAATTAACATTTATGAAGTAACAAGTTAACAACCCTTCATTGATAAACTTTTTGTTTGTTCTCAGATTTACTTGTGACCTATTGTTTTATGGAATTCGTAATCGTCCTTACAAGCGTTTTCCTTGAAGGAAAAGGAGGAAATTGTAAAAGATCTGCCTGGCTTTATGAATGCCTTTTGTTTGGGAATTAAAAGAGGTATGTTACACAACCTCTTTTAATTCCCAATTCTTTTAAACCAATTTCGTAACATCAATTGATTAAAGTACTAATATTACGAAGGGCGGTCGGGACGCAAGAATGATTACAGAACTAACTACTTACGATTATTATGATAACTGAATCGTAGAACTCCAAAAATTTTATTTTTCATGCTTAACGTTTGTTCAATAAAACAAGCGACTACTCAATTCGTCGTTATGTAACCAAGAAATATCTACCAACAAGGTCTGCATGGGGCTAACTTGACCTCGAAAAATAAAACTTTTAGGAGTAACCACGCAAGCAGGGCATTTAAATTCAAGGTCAAAGTACCAGGGAATTATAATTCCTAAGATCATGCTAAGTCTTTTATTACAGAAGACATTGCAGGCGTGATTTAGGCGCGCGCCTTATTTTGCCTGTTTTGTCAGTAAAGAGGGAAACTAAGAGCAATTGTTTGCGCGTGGCAATACTCGTTTATATTATTTGCTTAGTACTAGGCCGCCATATTCTTTGAGGAGGTTTCATAAGTCACTGTGGATAATTGGTTTAGTAACACAATATTACAGAAACTTATTACTATGGGTGTACTCTTAAACTAACTTTTAGGATTATTAAATCTTTGTTCTTAGAACTTGGAGGCCTTTTTGCTTGGTTGGTGAGCTTCTCTGAAGAACAGTGGACTGCGTCATTCTGCGGAGAAAGAGTTTTCTTATTTGAACATTGTCACTAGGTAGTTATATAGCATTTTGAAAAGTTTTGGTCGAGCTCTTCTAGCAGAAATGATATGGTATAAAAGCTACGCTTACGAATATAACACGTTATGCTACTTACTTAGAACCTATTGACATACCATACACCACACACCCGAAATCACGCATTTTACCCATACCACAGATCATATAATACTACCCCATACAAGCGTCAAACCCGAGTAAATGCGAGATGAAGTCCACCAAAGGGCGACGTTCTATCTCCCTTAGTTTTCGTAGTTTTCATTAACTCAATATCCAACGAATTATTATCTTCCTAACACCTTTATGCAGATGATCAAATTTACACGCGATATCCTCATGGAAATCTGTCTGAAGCTATCTTGATCATGAATGATGATAAATAATTTCACATACTATATGGTCTCAAGGATCGACTGAACGATTCCTCCCCAAGTGTTTTATCGGCAACTCTGTTGTACCCTTTAGCGTAAAAGTTAAGAACTTAGGGATATTCTTTGACAAGAACTTTTCTTTTACAGCCCAGCTACAGGAAGTTAGCCGCAAACTATTCGCATCTGCTGGATCTATGAGAAGACTGCGTAATTTTTTGTCGACTACCACCAAGATTGCTTGCACAATCTCTTCTTCTACCCATCCTTGATTATGCTGATGCCAGCTATCTTGACCTCACTGAAGTACAACTTGATAAACTTGAGCGACTTCAAAATTCTTGTATAAGTTTCATATTCGGTTTGCGCAAATAAGACCGTGTTTCTAAATGCCGCGAGAAACTCAAGTGGTTGCCAATTCGCCTTCGCTGGAATGATCATATTCTTTCCTCCCGTATAATACATATACTATTTTTCCCTTCTGGTTCCTTTTTTCCTCAAAAACCGATTTCAGTTTTTATGTGACTCGCACACCAAATTTCTTATGTAATCGGATAACATGAAACTTAAAATGCCAATGCATTCCCCTACCTTCTTAGACAAATCGTTTACTGTCCAGGCCGCTCATCTGTGGAATGCATTGCCTGTGACAGTAAAACGCCAAGGTCATTGGTATTTATCACTACCTGTCACTGTGATCTTATTCTTGTTGGAGCTGTATTGTTTTCTTGCCTGTATATTAATATGTATGAATGTATTTATGTATCTATTTTAGTATATTATATTTAGTGCTTATTTTGTTTGTAACTGATGCTTTTGATATTTTAAATTCAACATTTGTATGCCACTCATTGATCACTAGTACCTAGATAACATTTAAATCAAAGCTCATTATATTGTCTTTTCCATAAACTATATGGAAAGAAACAAGGAGTAAGAACCCATAGGTTAAAACATTGCTTATTGTCATTATTAAAATATCTCCATCCCTTTCTTGGCACATTATTAATATCGGAATGACAAAGAGGCAACACGTGAGTTCGTTTCCTTCGCATTATCGAAACGTCTCCGTATTAAACTTTTGATATCTATTTGAATGAAGTTCATTGGTAAGTTAATTTTGTTCGGTATTGGAAAACTATGGGATGGCGTTTACAAGTCGTCTGACCGTTTATGGTCAACACGATATCATTTCCATTCATTAAAATATGTATTATAATAGATAGGTACTACAAGCACAACAGATACATGTCAATGTAGGTTATTAAAACATAAATCTGTACGAGTATACCCGACTGAGTTAAATATGAATAAATATTTAAATAATAATATGCTTTTAGACACAACCTTGTAGCCAGGATTATCTATCAGCAACTCGCTCTTAAATACAATCATGTGGAATTGGAAGTGCCTAACTATAAGTATGTGCCCGACCCAGTTCTCGAAAATGGCAATGTCACATTGTATTGGGATCGGTCTATCATCACTGACAGGACTATCGTTGCCAATAAGCCTGTCATAGTGGAGATAGACCGACTAGAGCGTCGCGCAATGATTGTTTATATAGCGGTTCCCCATGACGAGAACTTCGTATATAAGCAGTTCCTTTGTAATTTTCTTATTTTTATACAGTTGTATGTGTAACAACTTAAGTGGCACGGAACAAAGTACAACGTTGTTTTTGACTTCTACGCATTTGAACTCAGCAATTACTTGCTAAGTTTATACATACCTCTAGATACATTCCTACTATTACTTTGACTGTTTGTCATACTTCTATAACCGGGTAGTTATATCTGACAAAATCATTGTATATCTTATAACTAAGCTCTTAGGGTTTGATTTACGTTGTTGATAATGTGCGAGAAATTTATACATACCTTGTAATAGAGTTAACTGGATGTGTCAATAAAGTAAGCACCAGCTTATTACAAATGTTCGTAAAGATGTTCTGCAGAATTTGAAGATAACACAAACATTGTATGAACGAACGTATTAACGTTGCAAAGTTCGTGGACAACTTACACGATACTGTTTTCGTCACCTAGCACAACCAGGTTAAGTTTGTATATGTTGAGAATACACATGCGGTGCAAATAATCATGATAACCACTCGTCACAACTTTTTCGTTCATCTTTAGTTCATCTTGCCAAAATACTTGCGTTTAATTAAGTTTGACATTAGTCGGCTAACCCTAAAAAATCCAGTTGAATAAAACTGTAGCCGTAGCCCTTTACAATAAAACATTCCTAGACTAGATGTTTCTGTTTTTGCACTTTCTTTAACTATGTGACTAGTAGTTTTTTTTCCTCTACTGTCCCACTGGTGGGCAAAGGACTCCCTCGAATCCTTCCAAGTATTACTTTTCTGAACCACCTCGGACCAGCCATAGCAGTAGGCAATATGGAATCTTTTTTAACTCATATCGGGAGAAGTTTCCATTATGACGATTCCAATTTTTTCATAATTCTTTATAGTACATGAAAAATTATGGCACACAGTTAATTAGAAAGTTTGTAATAAAGGCGAGCTCAACTCAAAGTTGACTTTTCGCCCAGCAAACTAATTTTCGAATTGTTTTCTTCCTGTTAATTCTCCACTGACCCAAAAGCCACATTCAGTTTCCAAACATCCATGTACCGAAAGCCCAAGGTGCTAGTATCAGGGAATCTCGGCACGCGATTTGTAAATTACCCTGAACAGTGGTGCGGCGGTGCGGCGTCCCAATTCTACGCTCACCTACTTCTGGCTGCGGCCATGCACCTCGCCACGTGGTGGAACGTGGAACAAACAGACTGGAACAACGTAGAATATTTGTGAAGACAGAAAAAGCTCGGTACTAAGTAACGTAGGCAATACGGCGAAATTAAAAGGCTCGAGATAAACTGATGAATATTTTCGCCACTTGTATTTCATTCTTTTTTTTTGTTAGCGTGTCGATGACGAATACAATGTTTAAATATTATGTTTGGCCATGTATTAGCTACGGCAGTGGTAGCCCAGTGATAATGTCCACGACTTACAAGTTGTAGGTCATGGGTTCGAACCTCGGCAGGCTCTTAACTTTGTGTAAATTATTTCATCACCACTGCTCTCAACGCGATGAAGGAAAACATCATGAGGCCTGTCTAAAAACCAAAAAATCTAAGTAGGCGTACCTACGGCATACGCCTATTCCGTCTTACTTCTTCGTTAACTTCTTTAGTAAAGTTAGTGATAGACACAATTGTAATGCTAGAAATAAAGATAAGTTAGATCAACCATCTTATAGATTAGCTGAAGTACATACTTCTTTCAAGGGATACGGTGTTAAATTATATAACAAATCACCCTGTGATATATTAAAACTAAATGAAAGAAAATTTAAAACTTTTGTTAAAAAGCAAACTGTGTAAACAAGCATACTACAAATTAGATGATGATATTCAAGATAAGAATGCTTGGAAACTTGCTGGTCCTGCTCCATAGGGCAATCTTTAGTGTACTTAGATAAAATCAAACTGGTTAATTAATCTATATATTCATAATTATAGTATTGTTTTATTTTTTAATTAAATTTTTTCTTAAAGAACTCGCACATTGTTGTTGAACTAGGTAATTTATGTTTGCAATATTTGTAAGTGTGTGAGAACCATGTTCCTATTTATCAAAGGAATGAATTTTGTGTGTTACTGTTTGTAATCATTTATATCTATATGTAGTAAAGTAGTGTTAGTCTGGGTGAATCGTTCTCACGTATATGAATGAATGTATGTATGTAAATATTGTAAAAGACTTATTTTTTAAAGAGTAAGTGTGGATTTTCTTGTCTGTTCTACTCCAAAACAAGCTACTTTGCCGAATGGACGGTAGAATCAATTATTATTACATATAATTATTTAATTATTTGTCGTTCAAAAGTGCCGCTTAGTGGCCTTATTGAAAAACATAAATTTGACTTGACTTTGACTTGACTTGGCCTGCACACACAACGGACCAAATGGGAGTCTAAGTGCGCAAAAGAGAGTCCATCTATCCTTTCCTAGTTTCAGCTAAGGCAACACCATTCGCCGACGCTGCCACAAGATCCTCAAATGTACAGGTTATAGGTTATTTCACTGTGCATCCATTTTGTATTTTCATTGCTTCGGCAACTGATTCTTCTTCGCTTTGCTTTTGACAGAGCGGTTGTGATCACGAGTTCACGACGCATTTTGTCCAACACTGGTGTTTTTGTAACTCGCCTCACGATCTCTCTACATCTGGTTCTGTTAGATGAACAACTGATATATCTTGTAAATTTTCACAGTGATTTCGTTAGTTCCATTTAAAGCCATCGTTAGTTCCAATTACATTCATTTAACTCTTGATAAAGTGAACCGATTGCAATGAAACAAAAACTATGTAAAACTTCAAGTTACGCACAATTTTTCTGTATAAAATTTATCTACATTGGTTTCGTACATTTTACGTGATGCGTGCAAAACTAAATAGACAAACCGACAAAAATTCCTAAAATGCTGGAAATGGTTTCTGTTGGTTATCTTTTAACAAACTGCCTATTTTTTTGGAAATATGTTTGATGTACAAAACGAATTTTCTACAGATTTATTATATATATATTGATGATGTCCACGAAAAAACTACCTGAAAACCTACGCGGGTCTAATTTAGTATTTTCTAATAAGAAACTATTGGTGCGTATGAACTAAAAGATAGGATAACCAGGACCACAGTTTTGAAAAGAGCCATCTCGCATCTCCCTACCCACAATCACCTTGCTAGACAAACGGGTCAACGGCCGCAATCAGTTCGCGAAGCAGCCGTGTAAACTACTTAGATGTAGATAGGTACTCCGCTGCATCTGGCTAGACGGAAAACCGACACCTTGGGAAGAATTTAGACTTGATGAGTTGGTACACAAAGATTTAAAAAGAACAGAAGAAAAACAATGAAGAATTTACATAAAGGTTTATTTGGTAGTTTAATACACTGATTGATTATACTACTTGGGGGACCAAAGTTCTTAATAATATTGGCAGTTAGATACCAGAAAATCATAAGTGGGAAGGTGGCAGATACAATTTTAATGCAGTTAAAATTTAACTGTCATTCTTATCGAAGACCCAGTGGCCAATGTAATCTTAAAGGCTAAACTGCAGGATCTTTACAGCTCTTATATTTGCTACTTTCCTGGTAAGAAGGCACTGAAAGTACGCTGACGTATTATTGAAAGGTGGCGTCAAAATAAGAAATACTGGGAAATCTTTATAGTGTGGGTCAAATTCATTATGTACATTCAATTAAAACCAAGTTTTAGATTAAAACATTGAAACTAAAAGGCCAGGTCAAGGATAAGAGGGCCAATTAAGCTTATCAAAAGTGGATTAAAATCTGATAAATATTGTGACATTTAAAACTTTGTGTACGTTAGAAAACAAATTTTATAATTCGTTTTTCACATGACTGGGCTCTATACAAATAAACGAAACTACTAGCCTTTCTTTAGTACTTAATAAAGAGCTACAATTATAGCTTGAACTAGTGAATAAAAGCGTAGTTCTAACGAGCGGACAAACCCATGAGTCATGCAGGGCTTCCCTGATGGTTGACCAATGTTAAATGTCAGTTTCGGTGAGGGTTCGTCAGCTAATTAATTAAGGAAGTTTGACGTTTTAGTTGACTGTACAATATAAGAGAAATTGACCTAGTAAACTTAAATGTAGTTTGGTCACTGAAACAGTCTACGGCCAAAAAGCACCACAAATCACAACATGCTCTTAAGGCTCGTCCTCCTCCAAATTCTACACAGTAGTAAGTTGCGACCTGGACAGATACCCCTCTAGATGCAACCTTGATGATGATCACAATCATCAGACATGAGGTACCGACCAAGAGAGAGATTTAATGTTATTTTTTTTTAGTTTTCTGAAAACTGTAATTATTTAATTGTTTTGGTTCTTACTTGAATGTCGATTATTTATAGAAAATTCATTAGGTACTTTTTAATTGTTGATTTTGTATTGCTGAAAAATTTGATCTTTTAATTGTGTTGTTCCGACTTAGTTCTTGTAATGTTTGTTTTAAAGATAATTTAGTCAACCATGTTTTTTATATTTAAGAAGTTAGTACCTCTTTGTTAACCTAATATTTACTTATAATCAAGTATGATTCAATAAATACCACCGTGCGAATCTGTGATTTTAACTACAGAGTACAAAGCGTATAAAAAAAGGATAAGTACTTGCTTGCTTAATTATTGATTTATTTATCCAAACATTATTAAAATTTTACACTCTCTGTGGTGCAAGCGTTAAATCGATACTTTTCTGTCTGACTATACATCGACGTTTTTACGCCTATCGAAACAGAAATAACCAGGTATTATTCTTCGGGTCGAGTCTAATCGGGTCGAGTCTAGTCGGGTCGAGTTTAAGAGGGGTCCTCTTTTTACTTTTACACTTTTACTACAAGAGTCTAAAATAAAACTTGCGAAATCGTAGCGTAATAAATGCCTCTACCTATACGTTCGGTAATACAGCCGTGATGTTATCTAGGAATTAGTTATTTGGTGTCTTTTAATGTTATAATATAGTTTTAAAATGTTCTTTCAATCATTTTAAGTTTTTGGCTATACAAACATAGTTTCATTTACATATTTGAACACTTTCGAGTAAAAAAGGTACCTATATTTACGTAAAGCGAGAGAGCTCTCCCAAATGATGAGTAATTAAACAATGTCTTGAGAAGATTTACATTTTTGTAATTTGAAAAGATGCCGGCAATTTATTTAAACTTCAAGAGTTAGTTGAAATACTTTAATTATTAACAGTCCAATGTACTTTAAGTTGGAATAGTATAGAAATAGCTCATTGGATATACTCGTATTATTGTGTTCATATTTCTGTGAAATTTTAAAGGAATATGAATACCATTCTATGTATGAAACAGATAACAATCTCCGAATCTAGTTATCGGATCATGATCATTCTTTTTTTTTAGATTAAGTTTGTCTCAACTTAAGGAATAGTGGCAGGATCATCAAAATCGATTCAGCAGTTTTCAAGTTATGGAATATACAACCGAACTCCTTAGCGACAAACAGCACGAATGTGTCAATTGAGTAATTATGGGTATTTTGTCAATTTTTAAGGTACTTACTATTGAGCTAACTCACTTTTTAGTGTTGGTGTACTAAAACTAAAAAAAGAGAAATAAAAACCATTTCACAAAAAAAATTACCGACTTTAAAAGTGATGAAGTCGGTGTCGAAACAAGATTAAAATAATAGGTAAGTACCAAATACATCGACTTCCGAAACGAAAGTTATTTTGCACTTTTTAGTATTTTGCTTTTGAAGTCGGTTTATTTTTTTGTGAATAAGTTTTTTAATCCAGTAAGTTTTTCGAAGGGCAGCAGTCTACCAGTCATGTTTAAACTCAAGTAGTGGGGAGAGACTGTTGTCATATACCAGTAAAAAATCCAAAACTCCGCGCTTCTACTGATAAATTCCAGCCGGGCGAGCACGGCCTCTGTAATAGGCTTGAGTCACGTATTTTATCACGGTTTTTGCTCCCAAACTGTGATAAATATGTGTGACTCCAGCCTGTCACAGTAGGCCGTGCTCGCCCGGTAGATGGAAAACACAATGCCCGACCGGGGAATCGAACTCAGGACTTCATGCTCGCTCAGCGGTAGGACCTACCACCACTAGACCAACGATACAGTCATAGCATGCATTACTGAAAAACTGTGAATAGCAAAGTAGCATAGTTAGCCAACTACTCGTGTGTATACCTATCAGTTCGATGCTCGTATAAAAACAAACAACAAGAATACTATCAGCTGATTATAATTCCGCGCGAGTACTCGTACCAGGGTAGCAGCCATTAATTGGGGGAAGTGGATCACTACCACTACCAAGTTGTAGCTTTACGTACTGTTGTTTAACCAAATAGGCATACGAACTATTTCACTGTGGAGTATAGACTTATGATCTGCGTATAGTATAACGCAGGTACTTCATCATGAAATTAAGTAAATGCTTCATTTGTTATAAGTCCACAGTTTAATAAAATATTTTCATGTAGCCTGATAAAAAGTTGTAATCCAGATGTTAGTTTGCCGGAATAATTGTATTTGCGAGCACATAATTATTCATTCAGGTAGTGGTCATTCTGCTTGGCGAGGGCAGAAGATACAACTTTGTATCTCTCGAGACTTGCTGAAGCTCGAAGGCGAATCTCGTTTTAGTCAATCCTTTGTGCACACAGCACTTTTCAAAGAAAACTATTCATTAGAATCTTATATGAGAAAGAAGACATTACCCTTCTGTTGGGCTTTGCAAAGATATTATTTCGAAAACCAAAACCTATACGGGTGTCTCGTAAGAAAAAGGCAGCAAGTACCGCATACCAGTCGCCCACATCAAATTCTGCCACCTTTTGCCTTGGTTACTGGTTGCCACCAGATTGATAAAAAGTTAATAGTATATCATTATTTACCTATAGTTTATCAGGTATATTATTCTGTACATCGAAAACGAAAACCGATCCTATTAACGACGACCTCGTATCGCATCTTGCGCAGATTACAAAGTTTTATCAATTTATAAAGTTTAGTAAACCCAGTTAGCGTTACTTTGAAATTAGTATGAGTTGGTCGTGTAACATGTTACTGTATCAGCCAAATGTATGAGTTGTCCTTGAAACATGCTACCTAGCGACTCTGTCTGTTTGATTTTTTTTAACGGTTCGGTTATTGGACTTTTTTAAATTTATATAATTATTAAACCTGCTTTTAAAATTTCACGAGAATCGTTTGAGAAGTGCGAACTGTAGAGGAGAACAGACGGACATCCGGACATACGAAAGCATTTTTGTCCAAGCTGAATCGGAGACGCTCCTATCGCACTTCGCGCTCACTCGGTCAGCTAATTATCACGCATATGTAAGTGAGGAGGGACATTTGTGTGTTATCAATTTATCACTTTCTGCTACGTCTCTGTCGACAACTTATTGGTATATCTCTTCTTATTGGCATTTTTATTTCAGACTTTTTTATTATTATCAAAATGCATTCAGCTACCAAACGTAAACTTTCATTTTACTGTTTTGTTGTTGATACGTAATATAAGGTAGGTAGACCTTGTTGTCATCCTAAACATTTAAACATGTACATTCTAAGCAATTTAGTTATTCTAAGTATCATGTCATAAACATGGTTTTGTTTTAATTGCTTACTAACTAAACGAATCTAAGGTATGGAAAACACTTTTTTATGAACACATTTTTTTGGCAACTAACTCTCTTATTAAATAAATAACAAACAATCTTATTCATGATGCACTCCTAGTAACAAGCACAATATATTTTCCCACCTTCCGACACAACTCCGTCAAAATGTAAAAAAAAGACACACGGCTCCTTTTTTTTTCCCAAAAAAATCTCGATCTCGATATCGATATGAAACAATATTGTAACAAAAAGCCATCAGTTTAAAACCGCATCCAGTGGGTCATGGGAACCGGAAGCGAGGGTATGTAACGTGAGCGAGCGGAAGGCGACCGGATGAGGCACCGTGCACCGCAGCCTCCCGGCGCCCGCAGATGAACTGACCATATGGAACACAGGTAGTGTGGAGCAACTTGACTTGGGCTACTTTACAGGTAGTAATGTAAATTTGTTCGGTATCAAATGTTTTATGAAAACTCGAAAGTTTAATTTTTTTGAGAATATAAATGAAAATGTTTTGCTACGAGTTAATTTAATTTTGATATTAAAGTAACGACAAGCAGTGGTGGCCCAGCGGTATCGGCCGCGATTTACAAGTTGTAGGTCGTGGGTTCGAGCCCAGGTAGGCGCTTTACTTTGTGTAAATTATTTCATCACTACTGCTCTCAAAACGGTAAAGGAAAACATCGTGAGGAAACCAGCTTGTCCTAGAACCAAAAATTCGAAGACATGTGTCGTCCACCAACCCGCACAGGGCCCGCATGGTGGATTACGGCCCATTCCCTCTCACAGAGAGGAGGCCTGTGTCACAGCAGTGGGAACATTAATAGGCTGATGATGTGATGTGATTAAAGTAACTCGTGTCCTACAGTTTATAATAAAACAAACTCACTCTTTAACCTTTTTGGGTCTACCATAGTCGCGTCATGGTAAAATATTTAATCAACATTTATTGGCCATTGGCTCGAAAAATTATCATCCTCTGTTTCGATGTCAAATCATTAATCAAATCAAACCTAAGAATCGCGCGTCCCAAATCTTTTACCTAACAGGGCAACCTTATTCGTGATAACTTGATGAAAACCAACACCACGTAACAAACTATGTAAGTTCAGTATCTAATTGGTTTGTAACTTGAACTGATATCCTTAATGATAAACCGAATCAATTAATAAATGTAAACCTCACGCTTAGTACACGGCCCACGCTAGACCCCACCTGATGGTGGCTGTGTGGAACATTGAGGGCAGAGCAACAAAACGTACAGCCTCAAGCGATGGGAACCCGTCTACACCGAACGATTTTCAAAGTAATGCTTTGTTCACACAGAGTCGTATGTCTAGGCGGTGGCATAAAGCAATAATATTTAAGTATAATATTAAAAGTAGAATAATAAATTTAATAGCATTAAAAACTTACAAATCAATGAAACCCCTGCCTGAGCAGTATCTGTGTTTCAGATACCAAATAATATGTAAGTAGGTAAATGATAAATGATTTTATTTCTGTAAGTAGGTTTGTACAAACACTTTTACATGTCGATCATATTTTTAAAACTAGATGAAGTCGGCGTTTCCTATCTGACTACTCTGAGAAGAAAGGCCGAAACAAACTCAGAGGTCACAGTCTCTTTTAAGGTCCAGACAAAATCTTTGTTAGATCATGTGAAGACCATGTAGACTGAAGTCTGAAATGGTCTTTTGAGGAAAGAACCAGCCAGATTGAGTGGACCTGTCCAGTCAGTGCACGCATTCGTCAATAACCGTGCAGCTCAACTCAGAATTTAAGGAGCTCAACGATTCGACGAACAATACCAAAGAAAGGACATTCGGGTAGGCCGCATAAACTACTCAAACTGCCAGACCATGATTAAAACTAATTTGGAAAAATTAAAAACAAACAAAAATTGAATCCACATAGTCTTCACATTCACAACAATTAAAATAAACTTAAAATAAAATAATATAATACTTTAAAAAGTAAATATTCTTGTCATTGCAAGAAAACAAAAAAAAAAAACAAAATTCACGGTGAAAAATATATTAAAAAAAAATCAAATTAATTGGAGCAGCTCAATCCCAAGCCTGTTTGTCCTCAACGTAATCTTTTATTGTATAAAACGCATTCTGGCACAACTTACGTTTAATGAATGTTTTAAATTTATTAACACTTAGATCTTGTACGTAGCTTGGAAGCTTATTATAAAACTGTACACATTGACATCTAAACGAGCCACCTATTTTCTTGAGCCGTGTTGCAGGTACTACAAATTTGTGTTTGTTTCTAGTATTTATGTTATGGATATCACTGTATTTTTTAAACAATTTTATATTTTTATGGGCATATAAAAGATTTTCATAAATATACTGAGAAGGCACAGTCATTACATTAATCTCCTTAAATTTCTCTCTGAGAGAGTGTCTCGGGCTTAATTTATAAATCGATCGAACAGCTCTTTTCTGCAAAACAAAGATAGTCTGGATGTCGGCGGCATTTCCCTACAACAGAATACCGTACGACATTACACTATGAAAATAGCTAAAATATACTAAACGGGCTGTCTCTATGTCAGTTAAATTACGAATTTTCCTAACAGCATATGCTGCGGAGCTTAGCTTTTTCGACAATTTATCTATATGTGGGCCCCATTGAAGCTTAGCATCCAAAGTTAAGCCTAAGAATACTGTGCTATTTTCAGGATTCAATTCTTCGCCCTTTACCAACACATCAGTTTTCACCTGCCTAACGTGAGGTAGGGTAAACTTAATACATTTGGTTTTTTTTTTCCATTAAGTAGTAAATTATTAACATTGAACCAGTGAACTACTTTTGAGATCGCGCTATTTACATCGTCAGTAACCAGCTGCTGACGTTTAAGTTTAAACAAAAGTGAAGTATCATCCGCAAACAACACTATATCATGGTTATCCTTTATGAGGCAAGTCATTAATATAAATAATAAACAAGAAAGGACCAAGAAGCGAGCCCTGCGGGACGCCCATCATTACTATAGATCCGGGAGATCTTTTTCCATTAACGTCAACGCTCTGAATCCTATCACTCAACTATGAAGTGAGAAGATCCAGAGCGCTGTTCCGGATTCCGTAGTGGCGGAGTTTCCTGATTAGCGTATCATGAAGAACACAATCAAATGCCTTGGACAAATCACAAAAGATTCCCAAGGCATCGCACTTATCTTCCCATGCATTATAAATATGTCCTAAAAGTTCATCAGTAGTTGAACGGCCCCTTGTAAAACCAAACTGTTTGCTATGTAATAATTTATGTTTATTAAAAAATCTTTGCAATTGCTCTAAAATTAATTTCTCAAATATTTTACTAAACGTAGGTGGTACTTTCATTCATTTATCAAAAACATTAGCCTAGGTAACATCAGTATAGTTATAATAAGTTATTCGTTAAAAAAATGAAATTTTTTAAAACAAGCTGTTTTCGTACTTTTTATAGCAAACCCTTTCATTTGATACACATATCATGGAAGTGCACAAAAAATATTGCATTTAGAATGACGTCACTTAGCTAACCATGCATTATCATCCAAAATAAACGTGTATGCAAAATTTCATCTTAATCTGTGGAGGATAACTGCTTTAAAATTCAGGTGCAAGATTTGACCCGAACACACTTACATACATACAAACATACTTACATACATTGCAAGTTAAATAAAATCTTGTCAAAAAACTGGGTATGGCTATTACATATGAGAGAGACCCCTGTCCTTCAAACTAGGAAAATCTTTTTTCTTGTAGAAAAGTTTTGCTTACATGGAATGACACAATTTTTGCAAGTATGTGTACCGCATGTGTTTGAATAGCTTGATCGGTATCATTACATCCAAAAACCAAACAAAACAAAACCCATCAAAACTCAAAAGTTTCTAATAAAAGCAATTCTTTGCTTAAAAGTTACTTCCTATCATTATATTGTTATTTTTTATAAGTTTTAGAAGTAACCGTTTTTTTTCTAATTTATCAGTAACTTCCACCAATCAGTGCACATAATTTTTACAATCGTACAATTTCTTAAACCGTCTCTCGTCTTACGTTTTGTAAAAGAGATGTGTAACTTTTTTGGTGTACAATAAAATATAATCTATTTTATGCCCATCATTTGCCGGGTGTTGTTGGATAATACACAATAATCCGGAGACATTTATGCACCAGCACGGTGAAAGCCCGGCTAAATAGCTATTATTTGAGTATCAAAGCCCACACACATGATTTCAAGTTGACAAATGGCCCCGCCATACAGCCAAAGTTCCTGCTTCCCTATTGAGGGTGTCATGAAATCAAAATGCGAGGATGACATTTTCTCCGTTAACTGAATAACTTTTAGTTATTCGATTTAATAGAATAACTTGCCAAATGTCGACCTCAATTAGTTATACGTTCATGCCAAAATCTATTTTTAGAGCAAGCATTCTTGGAAGCAATTAATGCAATGTTCATTAATTACTGGATAATGTACTAAATAAAGCATAACTTCTTTTTTCAGTCGGCTGAAACAAACCAAAAAGGGACTAAATCTATATACCATGCTTACTTTCAAAAAATTTATAAACCGATTTCTGAATAAAAAATTCGAAGTTGAGCAAATGCTCAACTTCGAATTCATACTCTACTTTAGTTTAGCTCTATTTTGTATTACAATTCCAACTTAGGAGCATTACAATAGAGTTTGAACTCCAAATACTCAATTGAAACAAAAATTATTTATTTCAACTATGCCACTAAGCGGACTTTTGAACATCAAAAATTTTAATTTGAATGTAATAATAATTAATATTATCCTCCATTCGAAAAAGTAGCTTGTTATGGATAAGAACGGACAAGAAACTCCACACTTAATCTTTAAAATAAAGTGTTTTATAACATTCATAAACGTGAGGACGATGCAACCATTTAAGTTTTCTTTGTTTTAGTTTTAATATATGTATATCACAAGGTATTTTGTTATAGAATTTAACACAGTATCCCATGAAAGATGTGTGTTCTTTAGCTAATCTATAAGACCGGCCCTGTAGCTAACTTCAAGATCGTGATAAAAGTCGTGAGGTGTAAACGGGCGGTCTCGTCTAGTGCGAGCGTTGCTAGGCAACCACGAGTACGACACGTGTACTTCAAGGTCGCGACCTCCGAATCTTGCTACTAAAGCAAACGTGTCATGCCGTCTGTCTGTGCTGTTCAATTGTTTTAGAACTCGATTAGATACCACTAGCTTCTGACCTCCTGGTCAGAGGACATTTGCTGGGTGCAAGTAAAAATTTATTTCAACTACGAATCTATTGACACTCTTAAGTCCAGATTTCCTTACTATGTTTTCCAAGATAAACTTAGAGTGTATACATATGAATTGAAAACGTCACATTGGTACTTGCCCAGATTGAACTCACGACCTCAAGCACGAGAGTCTTAGCGGGTTGGTGGCCCCAAGAATATGTATTGCCAGTTTTTTCTTTAATCACGGAAGTGTGAGATACCTCGCCGAGTATCTAGTGCTATAATCATATCATTACCTTTACAGCCGCCAATTCCAATGTGTCATGACAAAGATATTCTTCTCCTACCGGTCGTTACCTAATATCGGCGTTACCATGGTCACAGTCTGAACTGCCTTGAGCCTAATTATAATTCCCAGAATCTAACAACCTATTTGCCCATACGCATAAAAATTAAGCGATTTTTTACGGTCACGGCAGAAGTTGTTATTTTAGCACGGTTGGCGCAGCGATTGACTGCTGCGCTGCGTGTCGCGGGTTCGAATCCCGCACGGAACAAATATTTGTATGACCTACAGATAGTTGTTCCGGCTCTGAGTGTTTGTGTATGTGAGTTTATATGTTTGTAAATGCACCCACGATACAGGAGAAATTCCTGGTGTGGGGCAAAGTTTAAAAAAAAAATATATTAAATTCAGTTTGGGAATTAAATTGAGTGTCTAACCAGTACAAAGTTGTTTTTGAGACTGCGGAAAGTGAACTGCGGATTTCGATTCTGAATATGTCTAATATACTACAGTCATTGGCTAGCCTACAATACAAGTGACCCGTGTGAATGAGTTAACCCTCTAATTCGGCCGGCAGCGGATAATCTCCACCGTTTAGCGCGGCGACGCTAGGGTTGGACGGCCTTGAACATAATTGGCTCTAGTTTTAATAGTGACAACATGGATGTATCGGTGTGGTGGGTGATAATTGTCATAGTTTTAGAGACCAGTGGTGCTATTTTATAAAAATCCACCATAATAACTTAGGTGAAGTGAACTCGAAGTGAGCTGTCAGTCCCTAGCATCGGTTGAAATAACATCTTACAACGAGCTCAATTCACCTTAGTCACGGTGTGATGTCTACAGAATCGACCGGCTGTTTTGAGTGTGGGAAGTGAAAAAAGTGCTACCTGTTGTTGTTTATTAGATGTAGGTCATGTTGGTAGATATGTTTCGTTCTTTCATACCAACACAAGAAGATACGTACCGGTCAAAAAGGCAGGTGTGTATAGTAAGGGGTCTGACTGCCCTGGGCGTCTACCCAAGGCGATTTTTTTTCTGCTTTTTACCAAGCGCAATGATAAAGTATGCATCCCAAAGTTAAAAAAAGGTCTCTTCCTGAGGAAAAGGAAAACTTTAAATTTGCAAAATATCGAAAATTGCAAGAAGTTATTAACAATCATAAAATGATCAATCAATGAACCACTAAGCAGCAAAATTGCCATAAACGCAACAACAGATCAATCAAATCAATTACTTGCTACCATAGAATATACGCAGCATCTATCAACAGGATGTCCCCTGCAACTTGACACCCTGCTGGTACCAACTTAACTTTACCGTTCAAAAACATAACTCACCAAGATACACCACCCTTAAGAGTACAGATATAAGGGTGAGTTTCAAACTAAGGTGTTGATTTTCAAGTGTCAGTGGAGTGTGGTAATGTCTAATAGCTACTTTATAAGCACAGGCAGATGTTGAAGGTAAGTGTACGGAACCCGGTCGGTTTTTAAGCACGATCACACGTTTTTCTCATAATTTCGTACAGGATGTGTTCTATTTTTAAGTGCGCAGGTGGTGACCTATCAGGAATGCATGTTGTTTGACAAAAGAGGAAAGAATTGATTTTGAAGTGATTGTCTCTTTTGAGTTTGAGAGGAAGTTGTCAGAAGCTCATGTTACTTGTTACATACCGATCATGTAACAAGTAGTTATGGTACTTAGATACAATCCAAGTTAAAAAAAAAAAAACAAAATGATGTTCTTGAATTGTACAGACAGCAGAGAGCTTGCTAGGTAAAGGCTATGGCTCAGTTTCCGGAACAAAGGTTTTACTTCTGCAAAATTAATGTGACTTAAAAAAACGCGCCTTAGCTGATTAGAGAAGAAAGAATTTTCAACAGCCAGACGCATCACTTGACATGCTTTTAATTAGTAACGCGTCGATGTCTACCTATGTTCCAGAAAAGGGTGTATTTTTTTAATGGCACTTATAAACCGAGATGTCCTTTGGTTACTATAGAAGCCAGGAATCCAGGTCCCTATTTGTGTGCAACATATTGCGACCTGCATAAGTACAGCTCAGGTGGTCGTATACCACTGCTTTGACCGTGCAGGCGTGAGGATGCATCTAGTTATAAAAGCTAAGAGATGCTGTATTCCACCACTCAGTGAGATTACGGAAGACATTCGGCATTCTGAGATTACGTCTTTAGAGAGAATAAGTAAATAATTACAAATAGTCATTTGAAAAGCAAGCGGCGCTTCATGATGAAGATGGCAAAGCTAATTAAATCTGTACTAATCTTTATCCATACTAATATTATGAAAAGGAAATATTTGTATTTTTGTATGTAAAAATAAACTTACAAACTACTGGACCGATTTCAAAAATTCTTTCGCCGTTGGGAAGCTACACTCTTCACTTATATCTCCGGGTGACATAGACTACTTTTTATACCTGTGTTCCCACGGGAACGGGAAATACACGGGTGAAATCGCGAGGCGTCCGGTAGTAGGTATAATAGCAATGTTTGTTTATGGAGTTATATAGATATATTAATAATACTGATATAGTTCAACTTGACTATCTCGTTGGTACTACAGTACAGTGGTAAACATAAGTGCGACTGCTTCAATCCCGAGTAAGGCAAATATTCATTTTGTCTAGATATAGGGTTATGGGTGATTAGGGGTGGTTGAGGGTGTTTAAAATTCTACAGTAGGTTATAATTTACAAAAATATAGGGGGAAACTAACTAAACGCGGGCGGCAGCTATATTGTGAGTGTATACTCGTATTTAACACCTCTGTATACCCTATCAAGTAATACAGCCGCGGAGTAAACATAATGGATTTATCTATGTTCACCTTTCTTCAGTGCGTTTAGAAAGCCCTCAAATAAAGTACAAGTAAAAGTCAATAATTCATTGATATCGTGCAGCTAACTACAGCTCTTCACCTGGCCACATTCCCAGGAGCTGTGACACTCACCTGCTTCGGGGTCGTCGTACTCAACTACTACTATTATCTACTATCCTAGTACCTACGACAGGTCAGCCATTGATTGAGAATTCTGTTTATTTCAGTTATTGTGAAGATAGTAGTATTCGTTTTTTAGAGTAGGTCTTTTAACAACCCGCTTTGCGTACATACCACTAGAAAATCGTACCTGCATTTACAGTCGGCTGGGAATCAAACACGCAACCGCTCGTACAACAGCCAGTGATGCCATCTAACAACATAATGTAGGTTTTTAATTTTAAAGTACTGAATTTGTCTGGATTGTCAAAACATTCATGAAGCATAACGATCATCAAATCCTCATCATCTCTTCTCCTTCGTTTTTCTCCCCACTCCTCAAGTCGTTATGGTGGATCATTTATTGTTCGTGCTGTCTCTTTTGGAATAATGTTCCACACTATACGGGATAGAATTTCGTTGGAGGTTTTCAAGAGAAGAATAAAGGAACATTTCCTATCAAAATGAAGCATAAATATGTATTTATAAACGTATGATTTCAGGTATGTATTATATTGTAATATAGTATTATGTTCACACGTATCTGTTTAGTTTCAAGCTTTTATTTTTAGCTTGCAATGTATGTATGCATGTATGTATGTGTGTTCGGGTCAAATCTTGCAACTGAATTTTAAAGCAGTTATCCTCCACCGATTAAGATGAAATTTTGCAAACACGATTAGTTTGGATGACAATGCTACGTGACGTCATTCTAAATGCAATATGGTGGACGGCCCAAGATGGTGGACTACTTATTTTTTGTGCACTCCCATGATATGGGTATCAAATGAAAGCGTTTGCTGAGAAAAATACGAAAAAGCTTGTTTTAAAAAAAACTTTTTTTAATGATTAACTTTTTGTAAGAATAAAATTATAATTTCAAATGTTTTTGAGCTTGGAATTTTGTTGTGCACGGATGCACTGTCCTCATAATATGCAAAGGACAATGGCAGGAGCCAGCAGGAGGTTTTAACTGAGAATTAATTCCTACGACTCTAAATGAAAAATATCTGGTTTAATTCAGGTCATGTTCTGAATTAGTTTGTGCAAGATTTTTTGTTAAAGAACGCCGAGAATAATAGATATTCAGTCATGAACTTTTGTAGGTTAAGTCTGGGTAACTTTTAATAATTTGTTTAATAGGTAATATTATTCAATTTCATGGAAGTAAAAGGGCAATATCGCATTAGTATTTTCCTTTCCTAGTTTTTTTAGTGAAATGTAAAATATACTCTTTGGAAAGAATATATTTATTTATTTAAGCGAGTTTGACCTGTGTATCAAAAAGTCCTTGTCAACCACCAAGCTATTATTTTTTTTTTACTCGGATACTATTCTTTTTGCCTATCATTAATTGAAAGTATGTAATTCATTTATTTCTACTACACTACAGTATTCTTACCTACTTGCAAGGACACATACACTTATACATAAACTGTATTGTTAATTCATTTACTAAGTTTCATTATAATAACAAATACAATAATGCTATACTTACTACAGTCACTACTTGTCACTTGGCAGAATAAGTGTAAAATGGCAACACTAAGCTAATGAGAGTTAACGGAAAAATTGCATAACTTTAATTTAGAAAGGTTTTTTTTATCCATGGTGGCTTGAAAAAACGTAGGTAGTCAATTTTTTGACTTTCTTTCGTATATAACTCACTTTCAAACGCACAAATTTAAGTCAGCTAAGATTTCGCCATTGTTCTTTCCTTCAACAGCAGGGTTTGCTGTTAGAGAACCCAATTATGGGTTAAGCTCGCCTTTGTACATAAGCTGTCTATTGTATTTGTATCTTCATCTTATATTTTGTGTGCAATAAAGAATAAGAATAAGAATCGACCGAGTAAATGTAACATTGTTGTAGTCAACCTTTGCTGATAATAATTAGGTGTCAGTGAACCACGATACTAGGCTTCTCTAGCGTCTTAAATAAACCTTAAAATTCCAGGTTTCTTAAACTTCAGAGCCAAAGCCAAACATGGCCATAGAATAAGAGTTACAGACTTTAAAACTTCCACACCACTTCGTCATCATTCGCTTGACTCTCCAAAAAAGATTGTGCATGATAATTAAGTATGAAAAAAAAACTTTTTCCAAAAAACTACATCCAACTTCCAAATAACTACAAAGTCAAAAATAACATCAATTTCGGAAGTCGGTTTTCTTGTTTTTGTTTCTTTAATTTTTGACTTTGTTGTGTTTTTATTTGGAAGTCGGTTGTATTTCTTTGTAAAAAGTTTCTATTTTTAACTTTTTAGTTGTGGTACATATCTATAATGCCCACCGTTATGCCAGAATAAATTACCCGAAAAACATGATACTTGAACACAACCGGTGAAATTAACATTGTACTGTACACATCTGCATACCCCTATAGAGCGTACCGCCGTGATGTTATGTTATGAAAAGGTGTAAACAATAAACAGACATGCCATTGTAGCAATCCGAGAGATTTGCCCTCATTTATTTGAAGAATTCTGTCGTATATCTCCTAAGTTCTTCATCAGATCTTAATCAATTGGGACCACATGAGAAGCCAACAGCTTTCAAATAAAAAAAGAATAATTAAAATCGGTTCACCTAGTATAAAGTTCTGAGGTGAGACAGATTTAAAAAAAATACAGTCGAAATGAAAAATTCTTGAAGTCGGTTAAAAATATAAAAGCACATAGAAAACAGCATCTTTAACACAAGGTAGTCTTGTCAACTTAGCAAGGGTGCTGGTGTCGCCACACTTTTTCCTGAAATTGTATGTACCACCATGTGTTTAATGTAAAATGTAAATATTGTTATGCAAAATTGGTACATTCCATATTAAAATCGTGTGGAGTGGGCCATAAACACAAGCAATATGTAACTACCGCAACATGATTCGCGTAGTTCTCGCTACGTGCTACGAATCTCGTAGCACGTAGCGTCTATGATATCATGGCATAGACTTGGTGTTTAAATGTAGTGGGTTATGACAAATATGAATTATTTTAGTGCCTGTGTGTTTATGATTGCCTGGTAGTTTGGCTATTAAATATATTGTTACGCTATTAACGCGAAAGGTTAAGCAGTAACAGTGTGTCAACTTCAAATATTCAATACAGAAACAGGGAACTATTTTTCAATTGAATAGTTGGAGTTACTAACGTATCAAACCATCATCATCATATTCATCATCACCCACAGCCTGACTTTACCCACTGTTGGGTATGCCCAACAATGGTCACCTCCTCACCTCGCAAAGGGCTAGCGCAGCTAGGTTCTAACCTTAAGGTAACACTTGTCGATCATTCTTCCATACAAACGTAGTCTGGCGATTATTCCACTGTTTAACGATGTACGTTCAAAATAAAAATGATATCAATTTGTCTCATCATTATCTAGCCCTGTATAGAAACAAAAAAGGAAAATAACACTAATTTAAGTAATTTTAACGCATCTTTGGGCGCAAACAAATACCATAAGAAGAAAACAGCCACCATACAGGGATAGATTAGTAGTTCAACAATGAAAATAATTTTATTTTGAAAATATACATTTAGTCGTTTTTTCATGATATCTAGGCTCCCAAAGGTCTGTTTATAAAATTTCGCGCGCTCGTTTTCGTCCTTAATCATCATCCATTTCGCTACAAACTTGCTTAATTCGTACGCGAACTAGCATCTTACTGTTCATCACAGCATTTATCTCTTTTGCACATGTTGTCGGATGAGATAGCATTCATTTTAACCCCGTGCACAAAATAGTTCGTGCCGTCGACTTGGGCAACCTTAAAGCTTACCCTACCTCTAATGCCAAAGTTTAAAGGTTTTCAGGCTAAATTAGAGTTTGACAAATACGCAACTCCAAATTCCTAATTCAGAAATCGGGACATCGGAGGTTATTACACTCCCGCGTTGTTCTCAGCAACCGTCATTTCTATTTGTAGTAGTATTAAGATCATTAATATTAGTTATTAATTATTTGGTATCCATCTCAGACATTCATAACTCAAGTATATCTTCAACAGATTCTCATGAACACTTTCACATGAAGACGTCTTATGATTTGTGGTTTTTATTTATGATACAGTTTTAGTGGAGAATTAGTTTTACTAATATATTCATAACAAACATTTTGTATCGAATTTAAACATTGGTATTATTTCAGATTTGTGAAAAACTTGTTTACTACTGATGAACTGATGAGGTGAAATAAATAAAGGTTCCGAGCTGTATCAGACAATTTGGGTATAAGCAGAAATAACTATATGAGGATAAAGGAGCAGGTACGCAAAGGGGTAGTACGTAACTTTCTTCAGATATATTATACTACTCAACAAAAGGCGAGCCTGTTGCTAATAATAAGGAATCCAAATTCCAGAATTTTATAATTTTGGGAGATCCCTAAACACACAGCCGATCTAAGAGTCGAACCCGCATAGACCTTATGCTCAGTCGCACTTGCGAAGTTGCGACTAATCGACCACTAGGCTGTTGGGAGAATAATTCGTTTTCCTCGAGTAATTAATTATATGTATTGCAATAGGGAGGATTTGGCCCATTAGCCAGGGTTCATTTACTGATTGCTTTCCCCAGAGACTTGCTAAAGATACGATCAATTAGGTGTTCCGACGAAATTAGACGACTGCCACGTTGGTATTGTGGTCGAACGCGCTACTGCTGAGCGTTAGTACCTGGATTTGATTCCCGCGTCGGGCAAACTATTAATAGATTTTTTCATCTGAAATTTCTCAGAAGCACCAGAATCTGAATCTCGCAAAAGGCTCGTCCCCTATTACATGGAACTATAACATAATTAGTGAAATCTGGGTATACTTTTATACAAGAGGCTCATCGACAATGAGGCGCTGGTCGAGTCAAAACTCTAGACCCTTGAACATCGACGCCGTGTTGGTCTTGTCGACCCGACTGCCAAAGGAGGGTAATGTGTTTATCAGTCTATGTATGTTTGTTGCTATGTGGCGTTCTAGAGACCAAGTCAATCGATTATTGGCGTGGCTGTGACGCATACTCTGTACTAGCTGTGCCCGCGGATTCGCTCCCGTTTACTGCCTATCCTACCCTACTTACCTACTTACCTAGATCGAGCTTTCACTGCACAGAATACTTTTTACTCTAGGGAGAAGAATATCGACTTCGTACAAAAAAGGAAGGACAGATTTGCTGCGCGCCATCTAGTAGCACTCCAGAACACCACACAGAAACGAAAACATAAAAAAACTTTTTTTCAAAAAAAGAAAGTTATTTAAGTAATGTGTTTATCAGTCTATGTATGTTTGTTGCTATGTGACGTTCTAGAGAGCAAACGCGTTGACCGATTTTGATGATTCTTACGTCAATCGATTCCTCTTAATCATGCTAGTGTCACTGGCTACATTAAAATGGAAAAATAAAACTTTCAAAAATATATAACACTAATATGTTTAAAGTCACAATTCGAAAAAAAAATGCTAACTAAAAAGTTATAACAAGAAGAAGCGAACTAAAAAAATGAAAACAAGAAGAAAATCATGCTTTGCATTCGGAGGATACAATGTAATTAATTAACCTTTTTTTACCATCGATTACATTTCGGGGAGTGTGCGATATAAAAATTGCATGATCTGATGCCACCTAGCCCGTTTCATCATCGAACTACAAGACGTACAGCGATGCGCCATCGGTACTTACATGGTGGACATCCCACCCATACGCACACAACATTTTGGAAATACTTTCATTATAAGTAAGTACAGCTAAGGTGTGGAAATCCCTCCCGGAGTCTGTGTTTCCCGATAGCGTTCAAGAGTTTATAGTTTACTTCTAGGCAAGCATGCTACACCGTCGACCACATCATCGCTTACCATCAGGTGAGATAGTGGTCAAGCGCGAGCGTATCTAATAAAAACATGGTCCATCTCTGCCTAACCATTCGTGGAATACAGGTGTTTTAATTATTATGTATAATAGTACAACTATTTTCTTAATGTCCCTCGGCAAACTTCGTGTTTGGTCAGTCTTGGGATTTCTATCAGACTTCCAACTTGATTGAGACCGTCCGGTCTGCACCAAGTGCAAAGGGCAACTGATAGAAATCCGACGAATGACGAAACACGAAGATTACCGAGGGACATTAAGAAAATAGTTGTACTGTATGTAATTAGGAGTATATAGATTGCGCTCAATAGACAGCCATCGACCATCGATTATTTAGAGGAAAGCAATATATCATCTGTCCAACGTCGATCGATTTCAATCATTATCACTTTTCGGTTTATCATTTGACATTCGGTGGAGTACATGAATTGTCGTCTACACATAACCCAAAGAAAGCTGATTTCCTGGTCGTAAAGTTGGAAAACTAGATATCCTGAAAATGATTGTTGGCAGAGTGGACTGCCCCATCCAAAGACACTGGATGGAAATATGTTAGGTTATGTTAAATATAATTAAGTACTAATAACACTAACGTAGCATTTTTATGGACTGATATAGGTCTGATATAAATATTTTTTTTTTTATTCTTGTTTTATATAGAGACCTATGCAGTATGTATTGATAGTTTTATAGACTTCAGCCGCTTTAGGCACATAAAGCTGCTTATGAGAGCTGAATATGGTGATTCTCTCGCTGTAGTTATTTATGTAGATCGGTAGCTTAGCGTTGATTTACGACAGAATGTAGTGTTTCCAGATCAAGCTGATATATAAGTAAGCTCAGTATATACGTGTCAGTGAGTTCCATATTGTACTAAATTCATAGCAGGAATCCGCTGGATACACCGGGATCAACCCGGCGGCGACGCTTGACAGGATTTTGTCCAGCAGTGAGTTTTCTGTTGAAATGATGATGATTAAGTTGAATATAGATATTAGGTATTGTTTGGAGTAATAGTAGCCTTCAAAATGACTGTGCGTTGATCATGCAGTACTTTGTGAAAGTCAGTATTAGAAATCACGTTATTATGATTACAATGACTTTTTTATTTATATCCATCCACCCATCCACAGCCTTACTTCGTCCACTAGTGAGGCCTCTCTTTTCTCACATTGCTGTGCTAGCCTGATTTACTATTTTATGCCCAATATGCCATTTTTTTGCTGTGATTTTTAAGTTCGTAAAATAACACGTCGGTATCTCAGAACTTCGACAAAACGTATTCAGCCATGAGAACTGTTGAAGTGAGCAAAACGTGCCAATGTATCTGTAACAGATTGTTCCGCTTCTACGTGGAAGTTTCTGAAGTCTTCGATACTTAGCTAGTTAGTATGTTCAATAACTGTATCCAGCTGGCTAGATGTGTAACCAGCTAGCAATAATTTTTTGTTGTTTTTCGACTAGATGTATGAACGTAAATGAAGCAACAAAAAGAGTATGTGAAGGTGGGTATCCAGTATTTTCGCGAATCTCTTGAGCTCCGCGATCTTGCAACGTTGCACGCTCTGCGGCATGCGATCCGCAGGCTTATTATGTATCTTGCAAGAACAAAACGATAGCGATTTTTGCGCAATAATTGCTCTTCAATACACATGTTTTAGACGTTTTGGCGGTCTTTTTAGAAATAAGTGCATATGACAAACAGCAAGCGATTTGCAAACGATTTTGTAAGACCTACCATATTTTCACTGTAAGTTATTTCGACTTTTATGACATAAAGCGTTTGACCGCGCGATTATTAGTAATTGCTGTTTCTTACGTAATAAGCATGTCAAGCTGTGTCAGTTTTAAGCGCGAACTCGAAGCGGAGCGCATCCCGTATCCCTTGAAGCAGTTGAAGGAACGCGGAGCGCAAGAGGTTCGCGAACATAGTGGATGTCCAAATTAATTAAGAATCGTACAGTTTTCGGCACGTAACTTGGCAAGAGTCGTTAGATGCGCTCAAGTCGTTTTTAGGTCTCTTTGGTTACCTAGCGGGACGCGGGGAATGTTTAACACCGATCCGAGTGCGCGATAGGTTGGTCGCGTCCACGTTCCCTTCGCTACCGAAAACACTTGCGTGCATTCCGTCTAGTCCGTGGGAGCTGTAGTGCCATAATATCGTTTCTTTTTCTTTTCTTACCTACCTGAAACTTATTTGTTACAATCCTACCTACCTATTTTGATGTAATATAATATTTACTATATACTCGTATAAGTACTAACCTATAACTATAAAGACTTTATTCAGGACTTTTGTGTTGGACACGTGTTTCGTATTTGTTTTTACTCATTTATTTATAAATAGAACATGTTCACTCCGTTACTTGCTATCGTTGAAAACTAGCGCTGTGGCTGTCTCGCACATGAGTCCCAGCATTATGCTGAGCGATGACCGTTTTGCGTAGTTGTGACGCATACTCTGAACTAGCTGTGCCCGCGGCTTCGCTCCCGTTAACTGCCTATCCTACCCTACTTACCTGTACCTAGCCTACTTACCTAGACCTTTCTACCCAGATCGAGCTTTCACTGCACAGAATACTATTTACTCTAGGGAGAAGAATATCGACTTCATACAAAAAAGTAAGGACAGATTTGCTGCGCGCCATCTAGGAGCACTCCAGAACACCACACAGAAACGAAAACATAAAAAAAACATTTCAAAAAAATTAACTTATTTTTGACTTATTTGTGTTTTTATTCGGTACTATGTTTATAAAAAAAAGTTTTTATTTCATTTTTCCAAGTTCGTGCCGGGGACTGTAGCAGGTGCATTCTGTAATCTCTGCCATGTCCCATGGGAAAAAGGTGTACGATTATGTATGTTTTTCGGGCGTACTTATGCATTATGTACTTGTATGATTTAAAAAAACAGAGTTTTTTTTTTTTCAGAATTCGAAACCAGGCGGGAATCGAACCCGTGGATTAAAGAATTCCTGAACAGGTCACTGAGCCTATAGTCATCCCAAATTCTCAATATTTTGTAAAATACAAACCAAAAAACTATTCCTTTTTCCAAGGTAGAGAGCGACCTCAGGATATCCTCGGCAATAGTTCTCGTTCTGACAGCTAGACCGATGGGGTAGCCATCTTAAGTTAACTTAGTTCGTAGTCGGTCAACTCAGTTCTAATTTAATGTGAGAACGTTTAGTCTTCGCCCCACGATATCTATTGATGTGCTACGGCGTAGCAGCCAGCGTAGGCCGTGCTACGAACTTCAAACGGTTGCTACCTTATTGAGTTAGGTACAACTGCTCATATTGTGTCCTGTTGAGTGTTGAGGTAAAATAAAAGATATCAAGTCGAAAGTTATAGTTTATATTAGATTTATAATAAGATATGTAGTCTACAAAATTTCACAAATTTTCACAACGTTATTTGAACCTAAAGCGTCTACCCATTTTATTATGAAAATAAAATTATCGAAATCACTGGGATCTACGTACGGCGGGGGTTCATTTTACGTAACCATTATTTTTTAAAATATAATCTAATAGGCTGATATTTTATCTCGCGTACTTATACATGAGTAAGTGAAAAACTAATAACGGTAAAAAAATAAAAAAATATCAATCCATAAAATGAGCCCCCGGTGAACTCAACAATACAACGTCGTTCTCATACATATACAATCATATTTATTGTTATATTTAACTAGAGTTATACAGAATAATGATCCTATGAAATATAATTATGCATTCTTTAAATTTATTCAATAATATAATAATACTTAATAAGTATCCATAGGTAATGGTTAGTCAATGTCGTGCTACAGACTACTATAGTTTATAATATAATGAATGAGTCGTATTATTCTTTATCATTTATTACTTTAAATTTATTATTCGATATCATAACCACTAAACGAACATACAGCAGCCTCGGCCCGCAGCGCGTAGCGCGGGCGCACGTAATCACAAAAAAACATCGTCAACACATAAAATAATAATCAATAATAATAATCATACAGATAAAAATCATTCATAAAAACATTACAATAAAAATCTAAACATTAAAACACGCTTAAAACAAACATTATATTAATATTATCATAATCATAGTGTGTACGTATGTATAATATCATTTAAGCGAATATTCGTATAGTCAAAAATAATGTGAGCATGGCTTCACGGGGGAGCGGGCGGGGGCCATCCGATCACTCGGCCCGGGCCCGTAGTCAGCCGCGGCCCGGGCCACTCCGACTCATTACCTACACATTAGCTACATTAGCTAGCGCCCTAGGGCCTAGCCCCGCACACATTACACTATGAACAGACAACAGGCCGCGGCCCGCTCCCCGCGCCGCCCGTCCCTCGCCTATTATATTATTATTATAATATCTTAATACTTTACGCTATTACGTTAGTAAGCTTTATAAATTTTTCGATTTCTCATTACGCTATCAATAATAATTATACAACTTTTTTTAAATTTTATGTTTTTTTCGAAATTTCTATCATAACGTAGTTTCGACTCTCTCTGCGGCGTCTAGCGCGGCTACGCTCGACGACCTAATAAAAAACGTTCATAATAAGAAAATATATCGTGAACAACTCTGCCGACTTACGATAGGTACGGCGCGGCGGACGGGCCGTGCCGGCGAGGCGCCGACTTTTGGCACCAGGATTTCGATTACGCGATTTTTACTTCTTTTAATATTTTTTATAACGATTCGAGTAAAAAAGATCCCTACTACGAGAACGTGCGACTCGTGATTGCGGCGGCCGCTTGCGGCTCTGGCGCCTTACGAGATGATGCGGATGGCCTGGTGCGCAGGCGCCGAGCACGCGGGGCACGGCGCGCCGCCGGCCGCCAGTCGCTGCGCGCACTCCAGGCAGAACAGATTGTGTCCGCACGGCACCAGCGCCGCCGCCACGCCGCGCTCGGCGCACACGGCGCACGCACGCGCCGGCGACGCCGCGGGCGAGGGCCGCGTTGGCCCCCACGCCCACACTCCAGCCGCGCCGCCGCTGGGCGACTCAAACGATGGCGACTCGCCCAGCCCCTCGTCGCGCTCCGTCGACGACCAAATGCCCAGCAGATCGCCGAGCCGCGCAGACGATCCTCCCGATGAGCACGAGCCGGCCGATGAGAAGGCGGCTTCCTGCTCAGGCCGCAGCAGCGACGCCAGGCCGGCGCGGTACAGCGTGGCGAGCGGCTCGCTGTCCACGCTGGGGCCCGAGCCGGCGGCGCCCGCCGCTCCCGTGCGCAGCGCGATGTGCGCTTCGATCTCCTTGCGCGCCGCCTCCACGCTCTCTGGCAGGCCGGTCACCTCGAACACGGGCTCGCGCTCACGTGATGGTGTCACGATGTACGTGTGTGTGGTGTGCTGGATGCGCTTGATGGTGGCGCCCTTGGGCCCCACCACCAGCCCCACGACGCGGTAGGGCACGCGCACCTGCGCGGTCACGTGTCCTGGTGCACCAGCTGGTGGTGGTGGTGCAGCGCCACACTTGCGCGATGCGCGGATCTGGGAGAAGTGCTCGGCCGCCGAGAGGATCTCGCGCTTGGCGCGCGCGACATCCTCCTTGCGGCCGGTGACCACGAACACCGGCTCCTCGCCGCGAACTGGTGTCTTGATGTATGTGTTGGTCTTCGCGCGAAGCGCCTTGATCTTGCAACCTACAACAAAGAGAAAGAATTTTAGAAAAGGCTACATTAAATATTCTTAGTGGTTTGTGCCATACAATTGAGTTAAGGCGCCCAACGTGGGCCCGTTGAAATCCAAGGTTATTTGAATAAGCAACATTCATAGCGGTCGTGGCATTGTACAATAGTGAAGGCCGGTGAGACATTGTAAATTTCGGGTATGACGGAGTGGCTGCGGGCTTGCGCTCGTCGATACGCCCTCGAGACGGGCAGCCCGACCGCCCGACCGCCCGACCGCCTGAGCACCACACGGTACTTAACCGAATACGTAATGTACGAGTAATTCGTCAGTCTGTAGTCGGCGGCAAGCCGGCGCGCGATGCGGACGCTTCTCTGTACAACTTGTTGAGACAGATTGTGACGATATGATGATGAAAGAAGCATTAACTTGATGACATAAAAAATACTTCTACGACACAAGTCTAACACCCTCAACTAGATAAGTATAATTTCAAGCAGGCCACAATTACGTCGTAGCACGTGTACATCGTAACGTATTGAGTAATACTTTCGTCCCGCACGCGCACGTGTCGCGGCTATAGCTGCGTCCCGCTCGCGCATCTTACTCGAATGCGGCAAAAACATGGCAATGTTGCGCAGCATCCACTTCGTTAAGACATGACCCGACTACTTAACACAAGAACAAGATGAATAACGAAGAGGGACCATCTTTAATTTGGGAAAATTTAATTTTTGGAGTATTGATCCTTATTGCGTGCGGGAATAATATTGATGATATAAGATCTATAATTCAATTAAAGTCGATAAGTATCATTTCTCAATCCTCATAGATCAAAAACGTTCAACTACGAGACCCAGTACTCAAAATTTGTAGTTCTCAATGCTATATAATCGTCATGCAAATAGTTAAGTAACGAACTAATGAAACAATTCATAATGGCGGCTTGAAATTCAGTTCGCGTGAAAAGCAGGTATAATCCGCGGCGGTTACAAATGGGAAAGGCCTATATGTAGGGTAGTTTTATGAATCACAGGTTGACGACCCGGCCGGTAACCTCGGCGGACCGCGTCGAACCAAATTGAACTCTACGGCCTTTGGAATAGAGATAATTGGTTTATTTATACAATAGGAATTCCGTAATGATTTAAGCTATGGTATTTTGAGCTTTAGGAGTTTACAAATAAGGTTTTAATTCCATTGTTTGGTTTTTCAGTTCGATTATTGTGGAATGGAAATATCAGTAAGTTAGAAGAGGCTTGATTTTCGATTATGATTGAGGTTAGTCCGTCTGTTCCGAGTGATCACAGGCTTTGGCGGCAATTATACAATACTCTTAATTTATTTGCATAATTGATTTGACACGTCGCTTTTTTCTACGTTTAATTCGGCACTAACAAACTTAATTGGTGGCAATTAACTTCTATGTGGATAATTTTAGATGACTCGATTATTTTTTATGTAAACTATGCCAATTATATTTGTTTTTTATTTCCCACACATTGTTAGAGTTCCTCGTTGGTTTAGTGGCCGAGAGCGCTACTGTTATTCATGCGGTCCTGGTTTCTATTACCAAGTTGTTTTTGATGAGAAATTTCATGATTAGCCTGGAATCCCGGTCGATGCCGTTTATTATAGGTACACTCTGCACTATCCTTCGGAGAATAAAGTCGTGATGTTACGTTATTAGTTTATGCAGTAGTCAGAAAAAAACCTCGTAGTAATGTAAGTCTGTTTGCAATGACGTAGCTCGTAGCCTCGTAGGCCGGTGCTACGAACTTCGTAGCGTCGTAGCAACTTGGCAGGTATGTTATATAGAATGGAAAAAGATACTGCAACTATTGGCCTACTGTAGTCTTCTTCCTTCCCTTGTCCCATTATTTGGGGTCAGGTCTCCTCACTTTCCTGCGCCAAGTAGTTCTGTCTTGGGTTGTCTGTTCGGGCAATTGAGTTTGCTCGAGGTCTCTTTCAGTAGTGGAGCACCAGGTCAACTGCGGGCGGCCTCTACCTTGTTTTTTTTGTGCCGGTAGGCGTAGAGCGATTTGCACCACATCGTCCTCACTTCATCACTTGACGTGCCCATACCAACGAGTCCGGTTTTCGTTTCCGGGAGCTGGTTTTCGGTCAGCTGCAGTATGTTTACATAGGTAACAGAAAACATCGCATAAGTCTGGATTCGCCAACCCACATTGAGCTAGCGTGGTGATTAATGCAGTGGGACAGTAACAGCCTTGTATTGTTCGAAGTTTACTCTCTCTCTGGAGCAATGACCTCCGGCAGCATGGACCCTATACCCGACACCGGTGGGACTCTATTTATTACATTAAGAAAAAATGATTTTTTTTTTAAGAAATATATAATAAAATATTGAATTAGTATAAAATTACTTATGTTAATTCAAGAATGCGCATAAAAATCTTACTAGTGTTAAGGGTTTTTTTCTAATTTTCTTTGGTCTAATTTGACAAGCTAACAAAGACTATTTCACAAAAAATACAGGATAAAATGCTTAATCAGCAAAAAAACCGGATTTGTTTTAAACACCCACAATAATTAGCGTAACAGTAAAGAGAAACAAAGATTTGTGTCAAACGCAACGCAAAGAAAATTTCCTTCTCTGTAATCTGAATAAACGGAAGCCTTTTAACACCGAGGGGCAATTACAAGCTTATTATTGTATTCTTTGTAAAACTTCCAACAAACTTTTCTAATCGGTTCCTCACCCGAGTTTTGTATAAAGAATTTGAAGTTAAGTATTTTTAACTCTACTTTGTCTGACAACCTGTCAAAATTTAGCATTTAAGTATTTATGTAGTGTAATAATTCAATTCTGAAACCTCCCCATATTTTTTAAACGACAAAGAAATAGTAAGTCTTAAAAAAACTTCGCTCTAACGTTAAGTACCACGACTTGCACAGCACCTGGCTCTCTGCCAAGCTCCTATCGGACAAATTAACATGGGCATCGTCAGCGAACGGCACTCGCACTGCCCGCTCCCGTAATGTATTGAGTTTTGATTTTTCGGAGCAGTTCATTGTAATACAGAATTCAGATGATATGGTCGACGATGAAGAAGCTACTTTGAAATTGTTTACTAGGGTCAAAAACCCAGCTCGGCACTAGAAAAAGTCAAGCAGGTCGCACAACATATGCCTTGTAACGCACATCTGTTTCTAAGTACCCAAGCTAACCACAGTGTGCAGATTTAAAACCACTATCATACTGAAAAGTAAATTCCATCGCCACAAAAGGCAGCTTACACCTGAGACCACGATAATAATCAAGCGTTGTCGACAACAGTCTGCGGTCACACACCGACAGACTATAGGCTGTATAGCCCGCACATCCCGGCCTAAGGCAATAATGTGAGATATCAACGCCACACCTCTTAATGACCGCAGGCTTTGGGCTGAAGTTTATTGTGCACATGGATGTACCAGGCTGGTAGAAGATAATAGAGGTAGCAGACTACAGGCCGCACTACGGCAATAATATCGGGTATCATCACCGCACCGTGTTACTACTGACCACAAGCACCAGGCTAGCGTTTATTTAGCACCTGGATGTATTAACTAGGTTACTAGAAGATAATAGAGGTAGCAGACAACAGGCCGCACTACGGCAATAATGTCAGTTATTAAGATCAACACCACACAATGTTACTGGCCGCAGCCACTAGGTTGGCATTTATTGAGGATATGCGTGGACTAGGGAGGCAGACGATGCTAGAGATATGTGGACGTACCTATCTAGGACGTAGACGATAGTTTCATTTAAGCTCGTTTTTTAATCGTCAGATAATTTTATCCAGAAAACGAATGGGCTGATTTGACTTGTAATTTTTTTAACAAACACTGCAAACAAAAAACATTGTTTACTCTAAGGACCGATAAGTAAATAATCTTTTTTAATCCTTAGATAAAAGTTTTCAGAAAAAAATGGCTACATAAAAATATATATTTTCTATTACAAAAAAATCTACAAAGTGTGTATTATTCATTATTATTCTTTGAATAATAAAATACTTTAACCACTATTTGCAATAGTTTCGTTTCATGATTTCAGCTAGGTTTGAAATTGCAGTACAAGTATGGAACACCTACTTTGTGTTCAAAAGGAGATGCAAGATATACATGTAATAAATATGGGTCACTCTTCGCTAAAGTTAACTCTGCAATACGATCCAGGTTTGTTTAACTTAACCAGAATATGTCTATGACTTAAAAATTACGAAAACTGGAAGAGTATTTGAATAATTCTCAAGTATAAATGCACGATCGAAAAAACAGACCTCAGTTCCAGAGAGACATTTAATCTTATAATAATAATAGAAGAATGACACATCCAAGACAAAAGAAACTTCAGTTACTACAATGCGATTTCAAAATTTGAATGAATTGAAGATCGCGTGAATACAACTCGGTTGAAATTACTTTGACCTATATACAGCAATTATGTACTCCTGCGTATTTATGCTTCCATATTACAGAAATATTCGGTGCATACTTTAGAAAACTGATTTTTAAAGGTTTACTATGAAAATATTTTTGTTTGTTAATTATTTAACTTGGAAGAAAGGACTTATTTTATTGCTTTTGTCGATTTATTTATTCAAAAGGAATAAATTCATTGTATTGTAGGTTTAAGAGACTGTGGGCGTTCTAAAATAACACCTTTAGATCTTGAGATGAAACTTTATTTTAATTTATCTAGGATATTTTGCAAGATTTTATTTTGAAACAAATATTTTCTTTAATTACTGTAATTTTAACAACAAAATCATAAAACTAATCTAATCCGCGATGAAACCCATCCGGTTGCAAACGCACAACCAAGTCAAAAGCCTCCTTTCCGTGCGCCATACATACCATTCATAAGGGTGCTACGTGTCTACGAGAGTGCTACGCGGGCACTGCACTCGACGCTCTACGCGGCTACGGCGCTACGGCGTAGCAAATCGGGTCACCGACCCCCTTCCCGCTCCCCCACGGAGCCTTCTCATGACTAATATAAATGCGTATTTTACGTGCATTCTTACGTTATTTTATATTTTATGCTTAAGGCTGTGAATATTGAGCATTAACAAGCGAATTATGATTACTGCCGTTTTATGCCGTTTTTATATTTTTGAGGGGTGATCGTAAATTGATGATATTTATTAGCAAATTATTATTTTATTAGGTAGTTGATCTCTCTCTCTGACCTTCTGAAAATATTAAGCTTGTACAAAAATATTTTTCAACACGACAAATGATTTATAAATGGCGGAATAATGGTAAAAAATATGAAAAGGAATTTCCTGAAAGCGTTGCCAGGAATAACCACAAAAGCCTGAAGGCTGTATAGCGAGGGTAACGACCTCAGATTTGTCACAATAAAGGTTCGAAGTGAACGAGATAAATGTTTGTATTATATGGTGATTACAAGTTTTCTGTCGACACGTTCTCTTATTAATTTTTGTTACGAGTATGGAGAGGAAAAATAAAATATTTTGATTTTCAGATTCTTCAGATATTTTTTGTACCTTACATTTGTCTTGTAATAATAAATATTTGTAATAGAAGATAAGACAGGAAGAATGTTTGAAACATATGTTGAACCATTTACAAATAAAATATTCCCAGTCAAAATAATTTTTTCAATGCATGTCCTCGAAAAGAGCGTTTTCGAAGCAGCCAAACTGTGCGGAAAGTGTCACTTTTTTTCACTAGTGCTTTTTACTTTTCTGTATTTTTTTAATTTTTAACTCCGTCGTCAGCCAGACGCTTAGTTTTTATTATTTGAGAAAAAAAATACAAATTAGTGAACTACATTATCATTCATATAAAAGATAAAATATAACTAATACTTCGTTAAAGGCGATTTTAATTACTGTAGATTTAGATTTGTTCAATAATTAATTTTAAATAATCATTAAATATGTTTGGAAAAACGTATATATTGTATTATGCCTTTTTACGTTACGACGTGACAGCTATTTGCACATGCGCAGTAGACATGCCCGAGGAACTATATAGTTAATCTGTGAATATGCTGAGCGCGCTTGAATAAGCCGCCATTTTATTAATTTCTTGCTTGGTTCTGATATAGTTTTTTATTTCCTCGCACAATGCATAGTAAAATGTTGTATGATACACGTACGTAAGATGATTCCCGACTCGTGTCGATTTATTCACTCATCGGGAATCACCTACCTGCCGCACTTGTAGTACAAATAACTATTAATAGCAACTGCCCAAAAATGTGAGTAAGCCAAAAGCAAAAAGTCACAACTCATCGCTACGCCTGATGCTACGCGGCTACGAGATGGCTACGGCGGCCGCTATGATTATGTTCCAATTCTGCATGACTGCCTCGCTGTTTTATTTGAGCGCTGTTTTACTTTACTGCCTTTTGTTCTGTTTCAGTCTCAGAAGGGTTTGGTTCTTTAGGAGAATATTATTCTAAGTCACTAAAAAACTGACGCTTTTACCGACTATGTAAGAGTATTTGTTTTTATCACTCTATTTTCGTTATTCACCCTTGACTGAATGACGTAAAGAATGTTCCACGTAACCTTCATGCTAGAACATAAGCTGAAAGTTGATAACTTGGCGAATACCATAACTTCCGAGGCTACGCCGTGATTATTAACAACAAATGACTTATTCTACAAGCTGATATAGACTATATGTTTTATTTCATAAGGATCATTTTATGATGTTGGAATTTGTCTCAGTTAGGACACTGACAGATTTGCAGACACCGACTAATAATAATAATGGTTTTGTATATTGATTAAATATGTTTGTGTATTAAGGAAACACATTTCGTTAATTACTGACACACGTAGATACACAATTATTACTCCAGTTTACTACGACACGTATTCATGTATGTGGTGTCATTATGAATATCTCTGCGGATTTATGATATCCTGGTAGATTTTATGTAATATACTATACAGGTAGGCGTAATATCAAAATGTTCTATTTCATTTTTGTTGAAAGATTGAAAATGTGCTTTCTGCTAATGTTTTAAGGTGTATTTTTCCAACTTTTGAATAAAAGTCATCTAAATAAAGTAATAGGACGTATAAGGAAATTCGTATATTTCCCGGCACACATTTTCCTTATCATGCATCCGAATGATAATTTCCTGCGCAGTAATCAAGAAACTGATTTTTTTCTCGCCCTCTTAGGGGATGAGAATGGTATTTTTAGTCCGTTTACGAATATTATGTTTTCTTTATAAACTTAAACTGGATCTCTCGATTTATTTAAATTAGTAGTGTTTTAATAAATTCAATAAATTCGGATCTATAATAAGATTTCGGTTAATTTTACAATTTACCACGATTATTTTTGTTCCGACGCATACTGCTTATTAGGTACAAAACATTTTATAACCACAGCTCCTATTCATTCTACCTTCCTAGTACAGCCAGAATGAACTACCTCCAACACGACAGTTCCAAGTGCAGTAATTTATAAATCTAAACGTAAACATGTAGGTCAAATGTAGGTACATATAGCGCATAAATACATAAGCAAGGGAAGCACCGAAAAGCGTAGTCACACTGAATAATGAACAAGACAAAGCCTGAGTTTTGTCTCTCTCCCACATCGGTTCTCATTCTATCTCTTTATCTGCATTTCTTGATATATGCAGATTAACTGATATTGATACTTTATACATAGTTCCGTCAATAGCAACGGAGTTTCCTTTTCAATTTAGTTATATTTTATGGAAGTATACGATTTGTTTTTTCAATAACCAAGGGAGATAGTATTACAATGGAGATGTATGACAAGGTTGTTTAACAAAGTAGATCCTCTTTTATCCGCCCCAAATTATTATTTTTCTTTCCTTAGGGGGATCGAGTTCGCATTGTATCGGCATTTACTACGCAGAAATATTATTTATCCCGGATCCAAACACCAGGACCCTACGAAGGGGAGGAAGTGATCGATACCTGACGGCGTCAGTATCACCCGGCCACGCGACGTTAACCCGAGACTTCACAAACGACTTTGTTTTGTATACAAACAACGTTTAATTCAAATATGCAAATGGAGCTCCAATTTGCTACAACAATTTTGTACCTGTCATCTTTTATTTGTCAAATGTCGGTTACCGTTATTTATATACTTTTAGACTTTACGAGCGCTGCGTTGTTCAGATAACCGACTTCACAACTTTAGTTATGATCTAACTACGGCATAAAATTTTATAGGGGTTTGGTTACGTGCCGCGTATACAGTACCAGGATGGATAAAGAAATCTTTCCAATAATAAGACAGCCGAGCTTCGACTAGTCACCAGGCTAACATAAATCATAGGACGTCGCCATAACAACGGCGGTAGGCCGTGCAGGGGTGGGCAACCTCGGGGTACCCCCAAGGCAAGCTGTTTTCCCGCGCCCGCCTTTCTACAGCTGTTTCCCTATACATTGCTATAGACACTCTTCCTGTCTATAATGGATTCCCGGGAAGTCGGGAATGAGTTTTCATTTATACTGCCTTTTCTCTGTTCTGATTCGGAATATTTTTCTTGCCTTATAATATGTCTTTACCCGGATAACGGTGGTTTCGTTTCGATCAAATGGTTTGCTATATTTACCAAGATATTTGAGCCCAAAAATAAACAGATCGATTGTTTGCATTATTAAGGCCAAGTCGTTGATGTTTACTGTAACGTTACCTGAAGCCGGTTACAGTAAAACACGGTCGGAACAGAAATAGTACGGAACAATGTTAATTTCTGAATTGAAAAACGTCAGATAAATCGTGGGTTTTGTAAATAAAAGCGGGCGCAATAGGACAACGTTGGCCAATGCTGTTTAACCAGAGACACGGTTTCGTCATAGCGTTTGGCGGCGCGCCAGGTCGCGGGGGCTCATCAGATCAACATCCATTGCTGAACTGCAGTGAACTCAACACTACGACGTCGAAAACCTGTCAACACCTTAACGAATTGGACAAACAATTGTAAGAGATGTTTACGATACTGAGAATTTAAGGACAAGTCTGAGCGAAGTTTGTTTGAAACACATTGGAAGTTGTCCGCAAACTAATTATTTATTTAAGCAAGATTTAAGGTTCTTACTGTAGTGGCTGAACTTGACGTATTAAAAATGAAATTGGTGCTTCGCGGATTAGTAAAATAAAATAATCAAGGGATTTAGCGCCTAAATGTGTCAACTGCTATAAAACTTTTACGCAGCCTCAGCTCATTACACTTGAACCCTTGATAAGACGCGAACTTTCTTTAGAAGTGTCGTCAAGTTGACCAGGGTGACGCATGCGGTAGCGGGCCGACCAGGAGAGCATGTGAGCGCGGGGGTGCGGGCGCGGCGCCGCAGGGGCGCGTGCCGTGTCGCACCCTCGCCACCCCGCGATCGATACCGGTCAACGACCCCGGCAGCGGTCTGAGACCGGTGCAGCGGCCCCGCGAATCTAACCCACATTCACCGTAGCCGGCTCGCAGTACGACCGCCTCGCTAATTACTACACGCAGATTACGCTGAAATATGCATTGTTTGTATTTGGGTCACACCAAGGGGACGTATGCTTTGATTCTATTTGCTTTTTTAAAGCCTGAATTAATTATTTTCAGAGACATTGTGGTTTTTATTCAGAGGGCCGTAGCAAAACAAAGAATTTAATAAGGTATGTTTTCTGTCGCATACTTGCACATCGTTCATATTTTTTAAGGTGCTATCTTATTATACAGAGGGTTTAAGTTCTTGTTCCTATCTCTTCTTTCTAAAAGATACTTTGTAATAACACGAATTTTGTTACTAAAAACAATACACAAACGATCCGCTGAATTCCTGAGTAAAACAAAACATCCCCGGCCTACTTAGAGCAATCTTTATTAAAATATTATGCGAGCCACATTATAAAGGCGAATCATCACCATTTTTCACTAAAATTGAGGTTACTTAAAGAAGTTTTCCTCAGGGGAGAAAATGCCAGCGTTCCTCGAGTTTAGGAGCGGCCATTGCACTCGGCTTATATAACACCAGGGGCACAGAGGTAACAAGAGGTAAGCAGACACTTCGGTCTGTTCAGACACAAATCGCCGTATTTGGCGTCTTCGCGCCAAATAACAAGCGTCTTTAAATCCTGCAGGGTAAATTCTAAATTTAAGTGTCTCATGGTCAGTAGATGTGTGTACAGGAATGATTAATGATGCGTCTTAGCGCGTGCGGGTGACACCGGGGGTGCGGCGCGGTGCGGGGGAGGTTGGGGTTGATCGAACTGAAATTGGCAGCGTTCAACGTCCGGCCGACATTTATTTTATTCAGTAATTTGTCATGGTACAATGGTTAACGAATAATTTATCACTTTTCTGTGGTCCCTGATAATCATCAATTAACAAACATTTAAATATTTCAACCAAAATTAATTTACGTACAATCTGATTGAATACATCAGAAGTATCAAAACTGTTTACATTTATATAATTTAGTATTCGTTGCTTCAAATTTAGGCGCATTTGAAAATGGAACAGTGGATGTTTTGAAGATGAGGCATTTCGCAAAGCAATGTGGATCTTAACAAGTTCGGATTAGGTTAGATGTTGAATAGTAGACATGCGCCTTTCTTCGCCCAGCGTTGAGGAGCATCTTTGAGTGTCTACTTGAGCAATTAGGGACCTTGTTCCTTGAGCAATAAATGTTAATCTCGTTTAATGTTTTGGCATCGAGTTGATACATTGCAGGAGTGGGTTGACACGTGGCGTCTAGAGAATGTCGCGTGGGCGCGAGGGAGAGAGGTGTTCGCCATTTCGCTCTGATTGCCCGAGATAGACATCTTCCGACGAAAGGGAAACGGCGGGACGAAACCATGTTATTTTCGTGATGTTTAGTTTTTTGAATCTAAATATTGTTCGAGATTGCGGTAAGAATAGATGATTTGTTTTTGAGGATTATTACTTTGGTATTTTGAGGTTTGTTGTGAACTTAATGTAGTTATTATGGTTAACGAAAGTTGTTTTGATGTTAGGATTTCAGTAATGTCAAAATCCAAGGTATTATTCAAGAAAACAATGAATTTCAGAACGTAATCCTTCAGTAACCGACTGTACTACAACTTGTAACATAGTCATAACGCTATGCTAACGAGTTGCCACTTATGACCGCCATGAAAGGTTACCTCATACTGTATTGTTCAGGTCTAAGACTAGGATACTTAGGTCCTTTTGCATTTGTACTGGAATTGATGGCTTACCTGGAAAAAGAGAGCAAACGTTAGTATTGGAATAGTGATATAAAAAGTGGCACAAAATAAAAAGAGATTTTGAGAAAATAAAATTTTGGGACTGAAATTTTGAGAAGGACTATGGACACTATAATAATTTTATACCCAACACACAAGCAGCACCTTAAGTAAAATATTTAAATAGATTGATTTGTGTTATTTCAAGATGGAAATGTTGGCATAATCAAGTCTAAAGTTACAATCAATGGATACATACGGATTTAAGAAACTATCCGAACTTTTTTTATAAATGCAAAAGTAACTCTGTTTGTCTGTCTTTCCGTTACGTTTCGTGCTTAAACCGCTGAACCGATTTAGATGAACTTTGGTAGTTTTTATTCCTGTGATCATTCTTAAAGGGGTGGAAGACTGTTTGGTGAGCTAATTAATTTATCAAGTAAGGCGGCCCATACACCTACCAAACTAGTACTACCTACGATATAAAAATAGGCTGTTCGAAGTACTAATGCTACGCAGACGAAGTCACGGGCAACAGCTAGTATAAATAGATATTCACTGGCTATTAACAGGTAGTTGGAAGACTTTACGATTCACTCAATATTGACTCGATTACAAATTGTCTACTAGGGTAACATAAAGCTGTCGATACAATTACTTCCGAAAGATTACAGCATATTTATACATTATAATTAAAGCCAGAATACTTCTTTAACCAAATAACGTGTTCAATCAGCGGATTAGCCAATCAAATCGAACTCGATACTCCTTGTTACGATTAAATTAATTGTGATTAATAGTCCACTCAAGCAAATAATACGGGTATTTTTATTATTTAATCTTCGATGTAGGTAGCTAAAAGTCATGGCAAGGTCAGACTGATCAGAAACGCAAAAACTTGCCACCCAAACCCTCGGCCACAGACCACCAACACCAGTAAACCAATTCTTTCCAACATTTGATGGCAACGATTTAAGTGTCGACATACCTAATCTTTTGGCTGTGGTTAATACCAAAATGATTGTACGTATGACGCGATTGTTTATTTGTTACGTGTCTCTCAACGGATGTTGATTCGCGCCGTTTGCACAGAGTTGTGTTACTGCGTATTCGGTGCTGTGCCCCAGGTCGGATTATGTCTGACACAGTTGGCAGACCTGTCATATAACATTACTGTTCGCCGATTACAACTTATTTATAAATGTTAAGAATATTTAGTTTCATAATAAAAGTAAAACTGACTTGAATTCCTCACTGACGACTATCAAAAGCGATGAACTTTTCAAGAAAATAAGATCGAAGGAATAATCAAGGCTTATCGGTAAATCAAAATGCTACAAATGATTACATTTTACTCAATACCATTTTATAGCAATTGATTTTAAATTGATTAACTCACTAGCTTCTGCCAGCGGCTTCGCCCGCGTGAATAGTGTTTTGTCATCCCAAGGCAACATTATACCGGGAGAAAATATAGCCTATATGCTAATCCAGGCTATAATTTATGTCTGTGCCAAATTTCATCCAGATCCGTTCACCTGTTCTGGCGTGATTGAGTAACAAACATACATCCATCCAAAATTTCGCATTTATATATATATTTTTTCGGGAAATTTAAACAGTTCTTACTTGATTTACACAGTGTATTGTGTTTTTAAGGTTAATTCGCCCTGTATTGTTAATACAGCCTTTATTTCCTTTCTTAATAAATCTTTATTAACAAATATTATAAAACCGACATTATATTCTAAACTTAGAAAAAGAAACTAATATTTTTTTAAATATTATAATATTCGCAAGTATTAATGAAGGTATCAGAGTCAAGGCTGCGCGTGTGCAGATAGCTTTCAAATATAGAACGCGAATATAATTACGTATTGTGCAGAATTGTGCTGAACAATAGAGGAGCAATCGCTACCATTATTATAGATCAAGGTAGCGATGAGCACCATGCTACTCAAGCCATAAATTTTTACTCTAATTCAATAAAATCATTGTTAATATTAACATTATTGACTGACATTTTATAGACTTCAATCCTTCAAGTCTAGGTAAAATATATCTACTTATCAAAACTGCGAAAGTGAATGTCTTTTAAACCGACTTCAAAAAAAAAGGATAAGGTTATGCATAATAATTATATATATTGCATTCACTAATTTATGTAAAAGGCTTTACCTGATAAAGTACCAAGGAACTATCATAACACAAGAGGTGCGACACTACAACACCATAATTATAACCTTTAAGAGATCCCCAGGCCTGAAAACTAATGAATAATGTAACATAATGTGACGATCATTTGTTTAATTAAGACATAATAAACAAGAAAAATATATTAAGTTTTGAAGCATGCTATTAATACAGATAATAAATATATAATAATATATTGCACCGAAGATTAAAAAATTAAACGCTGTATTTGCATTCATATTTTTATCGAATAACAAATCAGGAATATTTTCGTGACATTAAGCCGAAGTCTCACGGGCGGAGGCCTTAAAACTCGCATTTTATTGAATGTAAGAGTGAATGAATTATTAATGCTCAAGCTGTCTGTGTAAACACTGCATTATGACTGAATAACATTGAATTTGAATTTATCTTTTTAATAAAGTGATAAGGTTAAGGGTAGACTACATCATCGTCTTGTTTATTATAAAAACGTTATGAAGACTTTGAACTGGAATTCTGTATTTTTTACGTTTGAAATAAGATCATAGGTATCTATCTTGGCATGAGGGTTTTTGGCAGATTTATCCACAAAAAATCCTTCGGTAGTTTGTTGTTTGATTCTTACACTTTGAAGTAAACTTTAAGTAAGTTAAAGGTTCATTTAAATAAGCTAGATGACAAGCAGTACTTAGTGATTAAGCACATTACGTACAACTTCTAATAACAAATTACCATCTGGACATCTGTTAATATTATCTGTGAATATTAATATTATACAACATTTCGGTGGCTACACTGGCTACTTGGCCATCAGTTATTAACTTCGTACGTAGCGATGACAGTTCCAAACGAGACACGTGTAAGAATGATATATCATGGGAATTTTAGTAACTGAAGGCTATCACCATTCTCGGAAGCAAAAACACTTTGATAAGTAAGTTTTTTTTTCACACCTATAAAATGAGTCAACTTTCAAACTGCGCATTTACGAAATAGATATGACTAACCCAAAGTGCATCGAACCTAATTTTGACAAGTCGACGCACTAGGTACCGGTACCGCAGATCTTCACGATAAACTTTAGCATTTGTCATAAAATAAACGAGAACAGGTTTAAGTTGTACCTTCGACAACATATGGACACAGGCGTTATTTATGTTAAAGATTCTTAATACGATGCCAGATAAAAGTGGCAAGAGAAAATAAATGGAGTCCCGAGTGTGTTCCCAGCCGAATCATGCAACGTTGCAGGCGCGCGTGACGTCACCACGTGAAAAATAACGCATTGTGGAGCGTTGTGTAACCTAAATCTTAGAATAGACATCTATCTCCGATTGGTCATAACTAGTGCATGTGCTGAGTTGTTTCTAAAACGTAACAGCTCAAATTCCTCAGAGTATTTCTTGTGTCAAGTAAACAGCTGATTGCTATCTTCAGTGGGCTATAAAAGCAGATTTTATTTGTCTCTCCGCGTGATAACGACACATCGGTCAGTTGCAAAACGTCGAGCGAGTGACGAACCAGCAAGCCACACGCGTCTCGAATTGAATCACGTACAGTCAAACGATCTTCCAACAATTAGTGTTGTCGCGAATTTTGATCATAACCTTGATTGACGAAATCAACTGCAGCAGGAATTCAAAATATTTGGGATAGTAGTAGTAGAAATAAAAACAATGGTAAGTAATTATCTTTACAGCGTGTGTGCCTGTGGGTGAACGCACCGACGTGGCCTGGTTGGCCCGTCGCCAGCTCTCACGGTAAACGCTTCTAATCACTGAACTCTTAGCGAGTTAGTATGCTCCTGATAGCTTATAAACGCCTGGTACTTGCTAAGCCGATGCACCTAGCAGTCATGGGTCGGCCTATGTCACTGGCCAGTTTTCCTGGACGATAATTATAAAGTTCATTAAACCGTATTAAACGTGTGACGTAATTAGTCATGTGTCGCCTACTAATTAACAATTGCGGAAAAAATAAACTCTGCTATATTTTTTTTTATATACATAATGCTCTGTGACTTCGCCTGAAAGATTTGAAATACTCTTTCAAATGTTCAACAACAGTATAAGTTCGTTCAATGTCAGAGGATCGTTAAATTGTGCAACTCCACCAACATTGGGTATTGCAGCAGGAAGATTTACGTTCGGGCGATAAGCGTTATCGGTTAATCAACCCGGGTATCTCGTGCAGTGACATAGACCTTACCTCACGTCTCGCTTCAAAAATTCGGTCAAGTGTGAAAACAAATGCAACCGCTAAGGACTTACGATCGACGTTCAATGTTAAAGGATTTCATTTTAATAATTAATTTTTGGGTTATGTACGGATCAGTTGAGTTATGACAAAGCGAGGTGAATTCAAAATACAGTCACAAAATTGTTTTTCGAAAAAGTATTATGTGGGCCATGAACTTTAGTCGAAACATTCTAATAACGCCTCTGGCCAATTTAATTGTTATAACAATTTTATTAGCATTTCACGGATTACGCATGTATAATAATTTTTCGGTTAGACAGAACGATCAATCTGCAGATTTGTCTCACTCAGCGACTGGACCCCAAAAAAAGATTGGCCAAAAGCACGTATGTTTTATTGGTCTGCCGGCGAAATATCAAAAGTTGTTTTAGGTATAGAGCTGTATATACCAGGTCACCATGACACGCGAGTCATGTTTAGATGTTGATAACTTCGTGGCTATGACCTCCTTCATTGCCGAACGTTAGAGCCCGTTTCCGGCTAGCAGCCACAGCCACATATTCGCGACTGAGGTCACTCTAAGGCTGCCGAGAACTCGAGAAACCTAGCATTTGATACACCTTTTGTTTATATGTCAACGCATACATTAGCGAATGATCAAATAACTCGTGAATGTTGATTTGTTGATGGTCTTGGATGTGCGGCCGAGGTGACAGATGTGCCGCCGTGATGTGCCAGACATGTAGCAGGCGGCGAAACGAAACGAGAACTACAAAAGAGCAAGATATCCAGGAGTCTGCGCTTACATTGGTCCGTGACAAAGCAACTAGAACGTGTTCGGATGGAAACAGACCACCCTCTAACACTTGTATAAGAAGCCGTTGAAAACGAACGCAAAACATTCAATACCATAGAAGATCATTTAGGTAACAATAATCAACAAGCAAAAGGACTCGACAAGAAAAGGAGAACAAACGCTGACCCAAAATAAAGCGAATTTGTAAAGAATCTATAGTGGAATCATGTTTCGATACAATTGGCTAAGGTACTAAGGCCCCAGGTGGTAAGTGGAGTGTGTTCAAATATTACAAAACATAAAAGCCGATAGTATCTCGGCCTTGAGTTTAGCTATTCGGTAATGACCCTGCGCAAGCGACGCTAACCGTCGTCGTAGTTGCGATTACGTGTAAGACCCCCGCGCCACAGCTGCAAGGCTAGGCGAAGCGATTAAGACGTAGATTTAAATTGCGAAATATGAAATCCTTTAAAATGTGTTCTATGGTTTAATTTTTTTACATGTCTTTGGCATGGAAAGATTAAATTCGTCCAATCCGGCCAAACCACTTGCCACGTTCACAAGTAATCTTGATTCTAAAAATGTCTTAGCATCGTTGCGAAGATTAACTACCGCGTTATCTAGCAGTATGCTACCAACTTTACACTATGTTTATTTTTTAGAGACGGCGAACAGAATCTGATACAAATTGTATAATATTATTAATCTTGTTTGTATGAGAACCGAGGGCAGCGGACCTCATCTCCTATACCTACTAAGCTGAAAAGTGTTGTGTGAAAGGGCTATAAGTCAAAGACTCAAAATATTATGACGACTTAAAGATGAATTTATGCATCTCTCTGTCTCATCCCTACTCGCCGGATGTTCAGTAATTATTTACGAATGACACTTATGTGTGATAAAGGCTTGTTCATACTGCCCCCGTTACGTTTTAGTGGATCATTTCTGAGTCTGGCAAAACTGAAGTGTTTTTGATTTTCCTTTGTGTTTTATAGTTTGAAGCGGTAAGCTAAATAAGCAAGGTATGGTTGGGTATAATGAAATAAAAATATGGACGTCTTGGTAAATCTACAAGATCATCCAAGGAAATTGAAGTAAATTTTGAATAATACAGCTCCAATTCGACTATTTTCGCCAGGAAATCCGCCAAGTCGACTTGCCAAAGTAAATGTAAGTATACGTCATCAGAATTGTCATTCAGTCAATATGAACAAAGCTTTGTTGTGTGGAAAGCCGCAAGAGCGTGCGGTTAATTTGCAAATATTATTATATGCGAACAAAAGACGAGACACCCACATGTGGTACATTTGCGAATATTATGAGCTTTTGGAAGAAAGTTCACGACAATTGAGATGACAAAAATAATATTAGACCGATACTTATTATGATTTAGTGACCGATTCTATGGTTCAGTGTTTGCAAAAGAAAATGTGTTGCGATTTAGTTTTTAGGGGTTTCATTGTTGATGAAGTAGTTCCTAGTACTGACTTGTTCTTGTATCATATTATTGTATGTCAGAAGCCGAGTACCAAAAAATCTCCCAGCTCTTTTAAAGTTGATTCGAGAACCAGGAGTTTTTATAGCAATTAATAATGCATTGTTAATTTAAATTCGCTTGCATCGATGACGTCATTGTAAGGTAGTCAAGTGCAAGAACTCTTGACATCTATATCGTCGACGCCTCGCCTTTGATTTATCGAATAAAGTAATTCATTCCATTGTGTTTTTGCGAACATCGTAAAACATAACGCCAAAGGTCAACACTAGAAGGATAATGTTACAGCTAAAAAGACAAGTAAAGCTCCCATTGTATAAAAAATAAGCTGGTAGAGCGAGCGAGCCGTGTGTGGAGCTTGTCGCGACTCGGTGCGACGCAGCGCGGTTTGTTGCCACACGCTGCGCGTTTACGACGTGCCGGCGAAACCCGAGCTTAAAAATCTTCATTATCGCATACATCAACCATACGTTACACCTCACAATCAAATAAACAATCTCAAATTTAATAAAAACCTCATTAACTCTCCTGTCACAACTCCCATGCAAATACTTACAATAATTCAACCATGAATCGAGTACCCGGAATTATTTAGTCGTTGTTTCGACCATCCGCTGAGCATTGTCTCATCACTATTCCGTCCCTGAGGATATGAATGGAGGATAACATTATTAAGCTCCGCAAATAACGGTCCTGAATGCAGATGAGCCCTGTAGCTAATCTAAAGTTGGCGCCTGCCGACGCTAGAAATAACAGAGTCCAAATACTATGAGTGACGCACTGGCGGGTTATCTCGAATTATAAAACTTTGATTGAGATCAAGAGCAACGCATCCCGACTCCCTGAGTTATGCAACGAGGCTCCAGCAATCAGTACCCATTATCAGTAAATGCAAGTCTGATAGGTTAATCCGCGTGTTATATACGCTCAATATCTTGCAGTACATCCGCAGCAGTAGGTAGCTCATTTTAAAGCGCGGCATGCTCCGTGACGCTCGCGAATCGACGCTTCCTAAATTCTAAATAGATGGCGTGGCAGTAATAAAGCTGTGATTGAGTAATAAAACTCAGCTGCTTGGAGTGGCGCCACGGAAAAAAAGTGTAAATGTACCGCGTTGTTTACTAACATTCAGTTGTAAGTTTCACGAACGAGGCGATCCGAGTTCAGCGTCTTTACCACATTATGGAACCTTTGACTTTGCTCTTGGACGATTATGCGATCCTTGTACCAGGATAATACAGCTGTTGTTAGAGCTTTCAACTCAAGCATGTGAATTTGTTTGCCGAGACCGATACGGTTTGAAACGATATTAAATAATCGATTGTTATTTTTTCGTTTCGGAGGTGTCAAGTTTTTGCTGCACCGTCATTATGATGGGTTGAAAATTGCAGTGTTATCGTTGCGGTCGGTGGTCGGGACCATACTAACGCTCAATTAATTTTGAATGCGATTTGACAGCATCGAATTACAAACAAATAATCTGGTGTGGGGCATTTATTAAGCAATAGTAATTATATGCAACCTCGTTACATGCAATGCCGAAAACCGAAAAATGTTTTAGTACGGGTGTGTGAGCTGCTTTGTATGGTGTACATTGCGGGGTTAGTTGGGTAAGTTAAGGAGTGTGTCTCGTGCGGCCGGCGATGTAAAAGGTCAGCGGTGGTCGGCGAGTGCTGATGACGAATGTAAGGGGTTGATGAACGCGAACGCGATCTATTTCGGAGCGACTAAAAGCGGCGGCGGCTCACCGAGTGACATTTACTCAGGCTAGGTGCATCCGACTCGCCACTATCAGATACTACAGATAACTGTATTGGTACTATGAATAGTTTTACTATAACTGGAGCTTTTCGATGTTTTAAAGATTCAAGATGGGGACGGCGACATCTGGTCTGAGAGTCGGAGATACTTTTCAGATAAAACGTTTCAAGTATTCCTGAAATAGCGCATTAAGTTCGCACGTGGAAAACGAAAAGATTACAACGTTCTGCCAAATAATAAAGTTTAACAGATTATAATATATCATGTTTCGCGGATTTTCGCATAAACTCAGGGTTTTTTGGCCACCGTACAGATATTAATCAGGCGGCGATCAAGTTTTTATTTTTATGAATGGCCGTTCCTCGCTGTGTATTTCCTATATTGTCTGTTTATGACTGGTAACCTGTTTTAAAGGCCTTTTAGTATAAGAATGCGTTGAAGGATGTTTAACTAACGATCGGCGCATTCTTTATGTAACGAAGCTTGCGATTCGATCCGAGCAACGCGTGCCCAATCTGATTCAACTGTGAAAATATTAGTGTGATCATGTGCCACATAGCGTGTACATAACGTGCACGCACGAATTTACGAGCTTTGTACATATTTAAACGTTTCAAACGAGTTTTGTCAGCAAAAACATTTATGGCGAGCTATATTTTTTTACATGACTTGGATTATAGAATGGAATTTTCCTTTACTTACTGAAAAAAGGGACATTCAAATGTAACCTAAAAATATTGAATCAGATACAATTATACAACATACATACTTAACGCCTTATTTAGAACGCGGAAGACCAAAAGTTTTTTTTGTCCTAATAAGGTTGGCTGATTTAAGAGACCATTTAGAATTTTAAACATAATTTAGAACTTTACAATAAAATAGAGATGACATAAACAAAATAATCGGGGTCAGTAGTCTATTGAAGTTTTCCTTATATTGATCCTTGATATTAAATATAAACAGCAAAGTTTACAGACATGTTTATCAGTCATTGGTAAATTAACAATACAATTTGAACAGTTAATTTGGCAAGACTGCAATAAAAGAGGGATCGTAGCGATGCGCAGGAGTGATTCACTGAGGAGTGAGGACTGCAGCCATGATTGATGATGTGTTCGCGGAAGACGCGGACCATTTGATGAGTCTAATTTATTGTGAGAAACAGACACTTTTAAATGAAATTCTGTCAGGAAAAACACGCTGATATTACTCTCAAATCTGTTTGTTTTGATTCTTCGCATTACTAAGACAAAAAAAAAATATTTTTAATTTATAGGCTACCGTCGTAACCAGATTACAGATAACATCATTATTAGTGTGAGCGTTCGCGAAATAACTCATTAAACAAAATTGATAGGAATCGTAAACACACGTGTGCGGGTTCGAGTCGCGAGTCGCGACAGATACAGTCCGAACGTTTTAATTAAGGTGCGAGGCGACGTCGATACACTCCAGACAAAGCAAGAACAAGTATAAAATGAAATGACGACCAGACCAGCGACCAGCGACCAGTACCCAGTCACACACCGCGACCAGAAACAACAACTTTTTCACAAACATCTTAATGTTTTAACACTCCGTTCCGTCGCTCAATTAACTCGAACGATTTGATACTTCGAGTATCAGATTCGCAACCAGGTTAATGGATATTTCGATTGCAATTATAAGTTCGGTGACCGCAGCCGGTGACCGCGGATATCTGCGCGATCAAGATATTTTCGCACGGACTCGACAACTAATAAACGAGAAAGTCATTATAATGACTAACGATCGTCTAATTGACATTAAAAATGGTATAAGTTAGTTTTTTTCAATTGGTAGTAAAAGTGGCATAGATGAACAGGACGGCAAGATAAACAGTGCTTTCATTTTTATTCGTCCTCGCATTCTATTCAGGTTTGGGCTGTCACTTTTTGTTTCGTTCGGCGGTAGTGCGAGCTCGAGCAGCGAGTTGAGTAGGATCTCGATCGGTCGGCAGCCTTGACCTTCGGCGGCGATCGGTCGCGCGGCCGAGCGTCGACCCGCGCCGCCCCGCCGCCGCGCCTCCAGCCGTAGAGATGCACTACTACTTATTGTAACACCGGAATAACTATCGATGTATCGAGTACTTCCCAAACAAATCACAACTAAACTATAGTACCCTTCAGAGCCGCCAAGATACTGATTTATTATGTAATCACTTAATAATTTAAACATAACGCTATTAACACCCAATAAAATAATGTCGTGAAAACAAGAACAGTGGGCTATTTTAGCGGTAAGTGACAGTCTTGATGCTTTGAACGTTTAAACAGTTTATTGTTCACGGAGATAAATCAAATTGACAGTAGAACATCTTTGTGATTGCTCGAGATTGAAAAGTATGTTTTAATTCCTAATTAATCGATAGGAGCGTTGCTGTTCTCGTCTCTAAGCACGGATCGCAAGGAGCGGTGCCTCTGGACGCGTACGATGCACCTCTGCACTATGCGTTTGTCTTCCGCAAATTATGTTTGTATGGATGGACTCACCCAATCACGTGATGCCAACCTCACAACATTTTATAAATCGAACGAAGCCTTTAACTCTTCTGCCTTTTTTATTTGTTTATGGCTTTAGTAGTTTTCCATTCAGCCTGTTTGCAAATAAATCGAGGTTCTGCAATTTGCAAATAAAAGGAAATGGTTTCAAATGAGATGGAACAGTGTATGTACTAGTGTCAGTAACACGTAGTTAAGGCTGAAGTGTGCTTGTCTTGAGGGGCGCCTCGCCAGCCATGACTGGTGCTTCCGCTGGACACGGGACTCACGGACACGCCGAATGAACAACATACACGATAACAAGAACACTATTGTAATTTGTGTTAAAGCGCCTCACATTAAAACAACATTTCAAGGACGCAATGGTTGGTCAATATTTTTTACCCAAATCAAGTACCTACAAGTATCGATTTTAATAGCTCTAGCTATCACGATAAATAAATTGATTTCCGCAGTAATATTTATACAAATCTTTATCTATTTTTATCACGAACTACCGGAACTTTTCGCGAAACTAGGCACTAGTGGTTGTCGGTTGTACTAGGGCGGCAGACGCGGCGGGACGTAATCTTGTTAGTCAAACATACGAGCACTTGAATTATCGTGCGTTAACGGCGCGCACACATGAATGGTACATACGGCATGTACGGGAGCGTACGCGATTCATTCAATTTGTTTACTCGAGTCATCGCATGCCGCCGCGACGCCGCGGTCAAGGGCGACGTCCATCGCGCGCCACGCACTCGCTCCAATTATCACGACACCTACTGGAGCCGCGATGTGAGGCAGCAGCGCTCTCTATCCACGGATTATGCGATACACTATCTAGCTTTGTTATTGTTTACACATGCCGAAGTTTCGTGTGAATACATGATGAAACTTGGCGTTTCTGAAGGATAAGGTGTATCTAATGTAGGAGTCAGAAGTTTTGTAAGCAGTTGCTTGATGTTTGTTCAGCTGGCAGTTAGGAGGGACGTGGTGGTTAGTTGGGCAGCAGCTGGCAGCCCGTCTCCACGTGACCAGCACAGACCCGCCACGTGGCGCGAGACCTTCGTCCGGAGCAGCAACTCTTAGGTCATTTACTCCAATTACGTAACACCCGTGTAACAACTACGACTACGTATATAATCGGCGGAATTTTTATTGACTAATTATTCGCCATTTTTTATAAGCGGTGAAGTCAGCGGATATAGCTAAATATTCAAACAGTGTATCATTCGAGGCTAACAATAACGTATAAAAAACCTCCGGATCGAATTATCTCACGTCGATATCTATTGGTGTGCCTGTGTACACAGGCTCGCTCCTGCCGCATGCCGGGTGCTGGTCCTGGGAGGCTGTCCCGCGAGATGCAGCCACATTCCTAGCCGATGAGTCGCGGCCGCCGGACCACCGTCGCGAGCTTTTCACACGTAAACAACATGTGGAAGACGTTCATTACTTAGATTTTACAACTTTGGACGCCGTCTTGTTTCAAAGATAAAGTGAACCATTCAAGGCGAGCGCGAGCCGCGAGGAGCGAGCCAGCGCGGAGTCAACGCCCAGACGGATTAAAGGGCCGATTAACGAGCACAGTTTAATTTATAACCGGAATAATAAAAGCTCACGGAAGGACCGCCGCGCACCGCGCAGTCAGCCCTGACTGCCCCATATCGCTCCCAGCTCATAACTCAAGTGTCAACAAAACACACTGCTCTCAGCATTCTTCAACAAAACGAATTCTTTTTTCACAAAGACGACCGTCGTCTATCCTGACGTGATATAGATACAGAGATGCTAATTCGACGCATTCGATCTAATTAGCTAAGCGCGCCGACATAACTTTCGGTTTCGCACAAACGTTAACATTGATTTAGAGCAGAACCATAAAAAGTAAAAGAGTCGGGATATTGGAACCGGTTAAAGCTTGGTCCGGGACAGCCGAAAACTCTGTAATTATGTTAACGAGACGGCCAGAGCCACGTGCGCGCCGCTTAGTTTATAAGAGCGATCGTAAACTCAACGATAGTGAAAGATGCTTTCATAAGTTTGAGCTACTTTTATAGATTGGTAACGCACGTGTCTCCGCGATAGGCCCACATCTGCTCGATAACTCCGATAGGATATCGGGACCGGAAAACGCGGTGAGATTTGCCGGTGAGCCGTCTTGGAAGGTACCAGGGAAGCGTGACTGATAAGGAGGTTACACAACGGGCTGAAGGAGCCAAGGTCGCGGCAGATGTGGGAAGCACAGGCTCGTCGTTCACGGCTTATCTCGTCGAATGTTTGCCAAGCATAAATAAGCAGCGCCTCAACAGTACGATCGAAATACTCGTCGATACGGCGCACCATGTTTATGGGTGTGAACGCACTCGGCTATGGCGTCGTGAGAACTACACTACCACATATTAGGAGCGATGATACGCGATAACGCGACACGTGGTAATCGAAGCTTAGCGACTACGTGTCAGTGAAACATTGCGTAACTATTCCAAAATTATGTTTATCGCAACCAAATGCGTAAACTTTGTGGGTGCGAGCTTCTTGTTAGTCAGATCAAATGATTTTTAATTTATTCCTTTGCGGGTTCACCGAGGTATCCGACCGATAAAGAGTTCACGCGATCTCCGCGGGAGGGCGAGATGACGCGCCGCTAACATTCCAAAACCGATATTATTTATTTTTAATAATGCCAATGAACGCTTAGCACGTTTACCTTCGATTTGCATCTACTCCTTTATCGAAGCGCTTCCTGCTCGAGCCTTATTTGTGTTGAGATTATTTGTGAACGACATTCATTGAAGTGGAGAGCATCGCCGGCGCGGAACGGGCTCGGACGCTGACGAAGCGAAATCCATTCGCGGCGAACCCGGCCAGTCGCCAGCGAGCGCACTGGGTCAGTGGACCCCGCCGGGACCCGTGCCCCCACAGGAATCCCGGCTGAAGGCCGCCATTCATAATAAAAATGACATCAACCGCGTGGGAACATATAAATGCCAAGCAAGCGACCGGTCGGACCGGCAGATTTAATTACGCCACCGCTGATTAATATTGGCATAAACGACATTCGGCGAAACTGTTCCTCTTCGTCGATAACACAGCGAAACTGAAAGCTGCGGTTAGCTGCGGGTGTGGGGCGTAGGGGTAGCGTTCAGAAAAAGACAAGAAAGCGTGTAGACGATCGTGATGCGTCAGCGCATTGCACTCCTGCCGTCCCTGTCGCGACGCGTGCACTTGTCGTAGTATGTGCGTCCCTGTCTGACATCCGGCAGTGCCGCCGCGGCGAGTCCTGCGTCTCGCTCGCGCCTCATCACTTTGTTTGAGGAAGTGCGCCTCATGCTTACGGGATCGCTCCGGCCGGCAGCTGCTTTGCATCGCATACCGAGCGGATTAGGAGCCAAAGGTTTAGTCATTGAAGAAATCAATCGAATAGCAGCGCGTGTGGCCGCGACAGCTCCCCCATAACAATGAGTGATAGCGCCCGTCTCTCTCCGGCGAGTCGAGCTGTAGCTGCGCGCCAGGTTCAATATCCCAGACCTTGGGCCGATCGAGAGTACCGATGCCCAGTTGAAACTAGTTACTCATACCTACCAACTACCACCTGCTATCAATGTTATTTACCCAGCATTTTCGTCATCCTTGCTCAAAATTATTCGTTTATAATATTAATGTTATAGCAGCCATTGTCAACGGTGTCGTGAGGCTTCGTAAGGAAATGGATTTTTCCATCACTTTGTCGGCAATGTTTGGGCGACTCGGTCGGGGTCACGTTTTGACATAAACGACTGAACATAAAACGTTTAGTAGTTTATGATTTCTCTACCAGGAAAACTAATGACGCGTCGGTGGTCGGCGCCGCGCTCGAACCTACATCACAACATACGAGCGCCCAATTAGATGTCGGCCGCATTGCGAAAATAATATAAATATTAGTAGAACCGACAAAGGTTTTTAATCACCGATCTCGATGCGTTTTGTTCCTTTTGCGGTCCGAAATTACAGGTTGCGAGTTCGCTCACCCCGGCACGCCGCGCTTAGGGCAACTATGCTCTCGTGGATCGTGTGAAAAATTACCCGAGATTTTGCTCTTATTTCGCATTATAAGTGGCATTCGATATGTATAATTTCTGCATCCGGCCGAATATAAAGCAGGTTGCACGCACGGGGTTGCGGTTTTCGATCGGATTTGAAGATCGATGAACTCTTTATCGGAAGGGCCGTTGTCGTTTGTAGTTAGCATTATAAATAATTTCAAAAAGAACAATGAAAACGAAAGCGTTGGATCGGCGGGCACGGCGCGGCGGCGGCGGGATGTGCGGCGCGCGAGTGAGCGCATCTCACCGCGCGCTCCGCCAAGGTTACGTCGTAGGGGCGGCGACCGACGACGGCGCGCGGCGAGACGGGCGTGACGTCACGGGCGCCGGAAACGATTGTCCGCTCATAGTTACGGTTACATTTTGAGTTTAGAAGAAAGTGCTCTGACGCCGCGTGGGCTAGGTCAGTGCTCAGTGCGCTCAGCGCTGTGCATGCACTTATCACCACTTACGTCACAGCACACCACTACATTTTTAGCCCGCTTGGCAAAACTCCGAGTTATTAATAAACGGGTTCCCAAAACAAAAATAAACAGTAATTTAATTCGTTGTAAGTAGGTAGGTCATAAAGCAAAAGCGACAACAAAAGCCTTTGGGTTTTGTTCCGAAAACGGCAGATGTACTGCAAGAAAGCGGTCGGCCTCAGGTTGGCCTCAGGCCTCAACTGATACCGGCTGATAAACAAATTAATTGTCCGCAGGCCGACAATGGACGCCGTTTTATTTAGCATGTACTAAAAATAAAAATGTTTGTAAACATGTCCTTATGCGCAAAATGTTTTTTAAGAGTTACGTAAAGCTGGCCAATATTTAGGTGTTGCGATTTTGTGTTTTCATTGGTTTGGTTGGTTACTTATGTACGTTAAGATTAGGTGTTTTGTGTATGTATGCATTGTACAATATGTGTGCAACATATTAAGAAAGGTACATACTACTTTTTGGCTGGACTACTGCAGATACTGATGCTTACCTGGAAAAAGAAAAAAAAACGCTGGTTAATTTATTTATTCGTTTACACATAAGTAGGTACTCAGAAAAATAGAAAAATGGGATAAAATATGGGTCTATGAAAATGTTTAATATATTCAATCTGAAATTCCGATGTTATTCTTGTAAAAATACGTTTACAAGGGATGCAATAAAAAAGAACCCGGCCAAGTATGAGTCGGACTAGCGCACGAAGGTTTCCGTACCATTATCGCAAAAAACGGCAAAAAATCATGTTTGTTGTATGGGAGCCCCACTTAAATATTTATTTTATTCTGTTTTTAGTATCTGTTGTCAAAGCGGCAACAGAAATACATCATCTGTGAAAATTTCAACTGTCTAGCTATCATGGTTCGTAAGATACAGCCTGGTGATAGACAGACAGACGGATCGCGAAGTCTTAGTAATAAGGTACCGTTTCTACCCTTTGGGTACGGAACCCTAAAAAGGAAGATCCGACATTCAACTACTTTCATAAGTTTCCCGTCTCTGAAGCCACTTTAGTTTCTTTTCAAGTTTGAAAAACTTATTTTGCTTGCCCTAGCCCACTAACAAAAAAGAAAAAAATACTCTACTGAAGAAATATTGTCATGTTTGGAATTCATCTCAACTCAATCTGCGTTACGTAGAAATGTTGAATATTTCATAAACATCACATCGAAGCAAACAAGATTTTTGCGTAAATCAGTACAATGACGTGTGGCATACGAGCTTGTTTACAAACATATCAATATTGTCATAATTTGATAAACCAACACAATTCTACATTCAGTAAAAACTTTTTAGAATGCCTTACTATGTAGGAGCATTAATTCATTATTTACATTTCATGACCTACTCAGACCGTTTTTGTAACCGTCAAGCGTCCGTGAAGCTCACATGCCCAAAAATAATTTACATAGTATGTACGCAAGGCGCCTACTTTACTTATAAAAATATTTTGCTTAACATAGCATATCGCGAGTGAGACGCGAGTCACAACCAGGCATTATTGTGCCACCGGTTTACCGAGACCTCCCGTCTCACCTACTGGTGCTAACAGTTGTTTGTAATCAAAAGAATCGATGTGGAATAAGAGGTCAGATAAGGTTGGTCAGGGTGTATTTAAATACGCGTCCCGGCCGTTAGCGTTTCCGATAGGCGCGTGACGCAGACCTACGAGCAGAGAATTTAAAGTGAGTCATAGAGCAGGCACAAGAGCAATGCGCCCGCGCACACACGCCGCTATGTACTGGACCCCAACACTCCATCAACTAATAATATTCCTCTAATTGATCCGCTGACGTCCACATTCCTTCCAGACGCCAATTAATAAACTCAAGTGACGGAAATAGTGTATTCGCATCAGCACCTTATACTTACAATAACCATAACGGTAAACTTTCACTATTGTTTGACTTCTGTCCTAATTTATATCGAGCTCAACAGGATGTCGCAGGTGACTTCTACAAACGAATCGAACAACGTCTATTAATAAAAAGACCTCGCTCGTTTAAGGCTTAGCACGTATTGCGGTTTTTAGCCGCGCGGATAAACACCGCAAATTCTGCGATATATGGAATTATATGAAGCTGCACACACTTGCAGTAAAAAAACCGCGATAAATCTGTGTTTTGCCATACAATCCACCGCACCGCACCGCGAATTAAATTCGTGCGAATATTTTAATTCTATGAACAGGTAGAAAGAGACAAAAATCGCGCAGCACTTTATCCGCAGTGCGTGCTAGTTATGATTCAGTGCGCGCATAAAACTACCCGCGAATAAAAACCGCAATGCATGCCTAAGTCAATTATCGATATTTAATAAGCTGATAATTCGAGAGGCAACAATGTCGACGAACCGCTCCTAGGTGGAAAAGGAAGAGTGGGCAGCCTCCAAAACAAGTCGTGCTGGGAGCCGGCAATCGAAACAAATAGAGTTGAGGATAGATGATTATTTGCGTAGTCGCGCGGTTCTTATTGCCCACACATAAAGGTCGAGCTTACTGCGGATTAAGTGGCACTCGGAGTAGAAATAATTGTAGAAACTAGCGAGGAGCGGGCACAGGCCAGACGCGCGACAAACATGATCAACAACACTGACGCTCATTTTTACCAGAACCATTTAAACCTTTAACGTGTTATAAAAAGTAATGAAGGAACTCACGCCGGTCGTCATTATCGTTCGCAGGGACATAATTCAGCGTTCTCCGGCAGTAAAATTAAAAACGCGTAAATGGCGCGGTGGGCCCGCGGTACCTACCGACTTCAATTAGATTTCGCGAAAGGCGAACAATAAGAAATAAAATCTGATCTTTTACGATAGCTCTGTCAGGCGTCGGTCAGGGGAGATGATCGTAAAAACGGGAATGCAACGGGGCCGTGCTGCTAAAAAAACCAAAACTTAACAGAATCTCGGTAACATTTAACCCGAAACTGCCGGGACGAAATTTGATGGGGCGGTTTACGGCCCAGAAGTGGGTCACTCGTGAGCGTACAAAGGCACGGCCACGAATTTCCACTTCAATTAACGCTTGCAATAAAAATGACGCCGAAGGTGAGATGAAACATCGTCTCGAACAATAAGTACCTCACCAGAGCCAGGCAGCCAGCTCCACCGCCAACTTTACAACTTTTAAACCAGCGTGGGAATCGCGAGATGGATAATTATTTCGATTTACTGATGCGACTTTCTTAGTGATCGATTCAGTGCAAATTCGCATTTCAAAACATAAAATTCGCAGTCGTTCGTCGCACACGAATACCTACGGAATGCAAAACGGAATCTCGCTCGGTCTTTGTTGCGGATTCCCAGACGGCGGCAGTGGACGGCGGCCGAGGTAAAAAGCGGTCACATGTACCGCCTTTTAAATTATGAATCCCACCGGGGTTATTAGTTGTCGAAATGACAGCGCGGAGCGGCCAGTGCCGAATGTGACGCCCGCAGCCCGCTGTACCGTTACAAAACCTAGACCACTAAAAAACTAAGGGCAATGGGTCGCCCGGCCTGTTTGGTGCACCTCTACTTTTATTTTTATCGATTTAAATTCGACTGCGCCCAGAAACAATGCCTCACGGCAACAAAAACATTTTTAATATAGAACGCAAAAGATAAAAATATAATCATTGTATAATTATTAATTAATCGTGTGGAACGGGAATCTAGCGACATAAAATTACAATAACATTGTTATCTAGTCACATTATGACCTGTCAGAGAAAGCAATAAGTCAACGACTTCAGCGAAATGAAAGAAATTCTCTGTTGATTGATGCGCATACGTCCATGTACTAGTCTATGTACATGTAATCTATGTACATAGACGTTATTGTAATATAACTTTATTTATTAAACGTTACATAAGTGATTTAATACGGCACATAGTTTTTATTTATTGTTCTGTCTATTAAAGTATCAATTATTGTAAGACAATCTATTAATAGCTAATTGGTGTTATACGCCTATGCATATGATAAAAGCTATTTATAAGTGCATAAATCAGATAGAAGGCCGGAGCATCCCACGCAAACAACATCGAGGTAGGTCGGGATACAAACAAATACTGAAAAATACGCTAAATGTATTACAGTGACGACGGACGCGGACGCTGCCCCCTTCACTTATTAAACTTCAGTGGATGATTGATCCAGAGTAATCACATATGCTGAGTGTAACCTTGCTAACTCGATCAAAGTTTTCGTCATTCGACCACCTATTAGGTCATAGCTGCCCGTTGTGGGCCAATTAATTTGCTAAACGTGATGTTTTTAAACGGGAACTAACCTAAACATTATCGAAACAAATTAAAATTGTTTCATTATCGTCTAAAGAAACACGCTTTATGCTTGTAATACCTACCTGACTGTAATTACAGGTTTACAGCTAATCATATTAATAGTTACATCGTTTTTATGTTTAAATCACCGGGTATGTAATAGGTAGGTGTGTTTTGAATCGTCCTTTTAGATCAAATTCAAAACTTGAAGACCTCAGAAATAATATTTTTTGTATTTTCATGAGCTGAATGATGGCTATATTATTTTTATTGAAAGACGGTACATTATGGCTCGTTAGCTCACGCCAATAACTGGCACTTACCAGGGCATCACGAGTGCAGAGGGAGTGCAGAGGTTGTGAAATTGCGTGTGACCGCAAGACATCCGGCGGACAATGCGCATGCGCCCGGCGCGGCGCGGCAGACGAAAGCCCAGCGCGCCGGATGTATGTAATGTTCAGATATTGGTGTGCATGTACACATTGTAAGGATACGCAAGATTGGAGTTGCGTATAAATCTTTATATCTTTAAAGCTTATTATCGGGAGCTTTCGTAGAAATATCATATTAACATTAAAGGCGATTGATAAGCACTTCTTGGCTTAGATATAACAGAAAGTAAAAAGCACTTAAAAGATAAAATGCACCACTTGACAATGAACTGAAAGTTCAATTGATAAAATTTATACCATTGTGGAAATTCGCAACGTTTAGATCGAAAGGAAACCGCATGGAAGTGGGTTCAACGCCGAGACCTCGCAATTATTTAATATCCTCGTGAAGTTTATTTTTATGTACTACTATAAAAACACATCGGGGAAAATAATCACTTCACTTATGTGTACAACGGCCAGTATTATGTGGTAACTGACAAGGGCTACATAACATAATAACGAAAGTGGTCATCAGAAGTATCAAATGAAGCGATCTATCAGACGGGTTGTTACCGCAGGGCTCGCTTATAGGGAAGCCTTGTATGTGTGGGAGCCGCATAGTGCAGAACTGGTTCGTCTATGTGTACCGAGACGTCCGATACATCTTTTTGTTTTTGTTGTCCTAGTCCATGAAAACAAGCGGTGGTAAAATATAAAAGGAAAATAAACACCTCCATAATACGCAATTATTTATTTCGAAGTTTGTTTCTTTATGAGTGAACAACAATAGAAGCTTCGAAGTCAAAACTTTTAAAAAGTTCGTATTAAAATTTTCATAATTTACGTCACGAATTTTGTACAACTCCGGCGTTCTTTTGTAACTAAATCGTTTACACGTAATATTAATGTAGGACGAAATTGTAAATAACCGAATATTTTTCAAAAGACTTTCAAAACATGACCTAACTCTTTTGTTCGGAGGTAATTTCAAGAACCGCGTGCATTCCCGCACTGAAACGGCACCATACATTCATACAATATTCGATCACGTATGCATTCTTATTGTTGGATAATTACTGATATTTAAAACTAGATTGACAGCGGCTATAGGAACTGTAGCACCCATTTATTACCGGCGACCTTCAACACTAAATAAGCCTGATAGGTTAATTGCTGTGAATAGATTAGTTTTTAGCAGTTTTTTTGGCGCACCGAAAACCCGAAGCTCTTTGTTTATGATTCATAATTACAATACGATGGAGAGGCAATCACCGAACCTGTCATTATACTGTACAAATAACTACTTATTTATGTTCTGAGTGTGGCGAGTTAATTCGATACCTGTAACGGCCATGTTATCCTAGTCGCAGCCTCATTTAGGTATTTATTTATCGATTGGCCAATTGATGTCTAAATAAAAAAGGGTTTCTTTATTATATCGCTATATTTCATCGGCCCGTTTCTCATAGTTTACGGTTAGCAAAAAACTTAATGTTATTTATGGTAACGTAGAATTAAGATTAATATGCTTTTTTTTTGGGTGTTATTCCGCTAAGCTCGATGATTATGATTTGTGGCCATTAGACCTACATCAAACGGTTCGCGTGTGAGCCATGCATAGTGCAGCGCTGACGCAATGCATCGCAGAAAAAAAAACAACTGTTAGATTAGACGCTATCAACAAAAAATGTGTTATTTACCTTGGCTGTATTTGTAACACGGATTTTTTGTGCGATATTAATATTGGGGTACTTAATAATTTTATGCCATAAAACTTATACGATGCAGAAATAATTAAGTGCTCGTAAATTTGAGCAACAGGGCTAAGTTTATAAAGAGTTCTCATAATGCGTAACAAATTCGTCCTCCATGAAGACGTACATCATGACCGTGAGGAGAGACGTCCTCTCCCGCGGCGGTGTCAGCTCCTTTATCTCGTGTTCGATATAGGTAGATAGTAACTAGCGCGCTACACCGCGGCTCGAGATAATAGGATAATAAAATAATAAGATAATAACACGTCTGCTCTAAGCGGTACGGCGAAACGGCGTGCTTTTTTCCCGCCGCCCCGGTGTTACCATGTCTGTCTCGCAGATTCAATCCCGCCCGGTTTAACTAGTTCAAGGTTGTCTAAGATGTCGTGCTCGTGAATGGATGGCTTTATTTTTTGTCAGCAATAGGTCGTCATTAGGTCACCGGAGTCACCCGCAGCCGGAACGGACGATGTCGTAAAGCAACACAAAGAATCTGTGTTGTCCCCCATACGCGCTGATCATAATGTGATACCTACCTAGCTGTTTAATATTCGATCACAATTTGTTTCGCAAACATAATAAATTACCCGGCGACTGTTACACATTTGGAACATTACAACAAAAACAAAACGTCGCTAAAAGGATCCGATTTAAAAATTAATTAACTACTTATGATAATAAGTTTGGGGTCCGGCCAAAAATGCATATTTAATTGTGGCAAAACATCACAAAAAGTTGTCTCGAATGACGAAGACATTAAGTTTATTTTGTAACAGAGTGCAACGCACTGGGAACTGACCGCGTTAGGTTGGCAACCCAGGCCAGGGTGCAACTAATATGCGTCCAATCCAACCGTAAACGATTAAACGAATTTCGTATGTGCCACGTGACCGTCACTTTGCGGCGTTTGAATTTAAATTTGGAACGCGTCTTGAACGATTAGTTCGTTAATTAAATTAGGGTCTTTCGTTTATTAGGGCCTCAACTGACCGTCACATTACGATACACATACATAAACAGAACAAGAACCCACCCGCGAAATTAATATTGCAGAGAATATAAAATTGACATTTTACTTTCCGGGTTCGTTCGCCAGGTGCTCGGAGACCACCGTGCTGTCGCGACCGATACAAAGTCACTTACAAGTAACTTTGTTGACAATAAAAAACAGGCCACCAGCGCACAGTAAGTCATCCATGCATATATTAAAATAATCTGCGAAATATCAAAACATCTGTCACCCGGCGGCCATACTTTGATCTATGAGCTGGGGTCTGATCCGCGCGACTCGATGACGAAAATCGGTAAAAAACCGGAGTCACGATTTTTCGCCACTTGAATCGAGTTAGATTACTTATGTGCCAAATTGGTGATGGGTGGCTCTAATGAGATTCTAATTTGATGTTTATTGTTCGTATTTCAATTAGATTGTTGCATAAAAAGCGTATCATTGCAAAAAGGTCAATTGTCTATTATATCTTCATACTCGAGATTGATGAGTTAATTACGTATAGAGCTTTTGGTGCTATGTTTTCCTGGTATCTAAAGACGAATTTTCAAAGATGGCCGATAAATGGCCTCTGTGGCTTTCACAGAGCACTTGAGAGACGAAATGAGATGGAAATTTGGCCACAAGGAGGCGAAAGGCGTTTTTATGGACCTGGATATAAGGGAAGTGGATACCGGTACCCTCACTAACACTTTTAACTAATTGCATTGAGATATCAATTGTTTTACTTGCTTTGTAAGCAAACGTGAGATGTGCTGTAAAAATTCATGTGTGTTCTCTTTGACTTGATCAGATTTGCTAAGATCGCGCCACTAAATATGATTAACGTGTTTAAAAAAGTTAAGCTAATTTAGTTCTCATAATAACTCAGTTTGTCATCTAACAAGCTTCCATGTGTCCGGTAAGCTTTGCCCATTATTACACATAAGAGCCGTGACGTTATTAGTTTTTCGTCTTAAAGTGATAAACATCTGAATGAATTGTGATTCATTATGTCCGAGGTCGATCTTTATGTGAAATAAATCGTCCGATGAAACGCCGGCCACATCAAACGACCGCGGCTCCTCCGACCAGACCACCACTCAATGTTGACCTTCCGATATACCCCACAGACCGAATCCTAGACTAAATTATTAACATACAAGGGACACGAGGAAGGTCACATAAAACTAGACGCTAAACACTCAGATTTGACCAAAACCGTGAGATACTTACAGAATATAAAATTTGCCGAAATCAATAGATGCTGGTTTTTCGTTAAAAATGTCGTCGGCATGTTAATGACTGTTCGGACATACCTCAAATATCGAATCAGTTATTTATTGCCTTTGTATTGTATTTAGGACAAAATATTCACGATTGCAAACGTTGTTCTCAAAAATGATTAAAAACTTGATTTATTGGAGACCAGCACATTTAATTGATTCTTTAGGTAAAATATGTAGTTGACTTTTATAGTGATACGGTTTTGTTTGAATAATAGTTTAATAGTGTAGGTTAGCGATTACTGCGCATAAATTTTCTGTGTGAATGGTCGGTGTTCACGGCTCGGCGCGCTCAGCTGCTCGCTCCCTCGGGCTCCACACTGCCACCACTGGCTACCTCGCCATGTTACCCCTACTTACTGGCACTGTGTTTCTGTGTCAACACGAATTAAAAAAGTAAGTACACAAGACAGTGACGTTTCGTTCAAATAAGATGTTCCACGTTTGAAAAATATTCTAACTGGATTTTATAATTTTCTTGTTAGAATCGGATTGGACTCCTGTCTATTTTCTATCGATCATTTGCACAGAAAGCGATCCCTAACATTTCGTTAGCTAATCGTCACACAATAGATCACAGTCACACCGCAGACTTTCACTCACTTTCGTTGTTTCCTTGCCAACAGTTCGACATTAAAAACAATATGGCGGAGAACAAAGGTCCATTCGAGCGATTCCGGCGCAAAAACAAGATCGGTTAAATGTTGGAAGTAATGGGACGAAAAAAACCAATTTCCAAGAATCGATGACCGCCTTGCCAATTATAATAAAATTGTTCAATACCGCAGTCGAAAGATTAGCGAGTTAGCGCACATTTGTTACTAGGGTTGCAGGAATGGCGATTCTCCACCATGCGATGCTATTCTGATAAAGCTTCTTCAGCAACTTTTCGTCTTCTTCGCGCTCATTAAAATGTACAGTAGCCACTTTAATTAAAGGATGTCAACCAGACGAACAACAATTATCGCAAATGAGTAAACCCATCTGCCCAGAAATTCCATATTAATGGTTGTAATGTCCAACAATGCTACTTTTCGCAGATTGTTTTTAAATGGCTGCAATTTTCTTGTCAAGATACTGCAGTCGTTGCGTGAGCAGCGATCGTGTGCCATCTTGTAAAAACTGTCGACTAGGGTCCGACTCCGGAGTCTGGCTCCGAAACCGATTGTCGCGAAAGGGTGTCGGTCTGTCGGTGCATCGCGCATCGTCTCGATTCTAAGGACTATTACTGAGGAATGCCACCCCGCGGCTCTCGCTTTCCGAGCGCAGCGAGCGCGTCATATAATCGTTTTATAGTTTATTTAATACGGTCATTATCGATACTTGTACTCGAAAACGAACGATGCTTGATGTTCGAGACCGAATGTGATACTGCCAGTTAATCGCTGCTGTCATTTTGCAGTCTTGCTATTGTTGCGCAGGCGCACGCATTACACGCAATCTGCTTCACGGGAGACATTTTTCAATTACCCGCAGAAGTACAAATTACAGGGCGGTGCGTGCGGCCGATGCGTGCGATTTTTCTTCCAATTGGTGCGAGCGTACGAACTGCGGTCCCGCGGATCGTGCCTCAGGTGTCAATTGCTATGTAAATGTCTGTAAAGCAGCCCCTGACGGACGCAATCGACCAGTTTTAAATTATGTTATTGAAACCAGACTGTAATGTGTTCTTTCGTCTGCCTCGAGACAAGCTGCTGTATAGGAATCATGACTTCATGAGCATTCTTTAGGTGTTGTTAAAAGAAAATTAAGTATGCATGTGGCGGTACTTTGGAAATGGAATTCCTACGTCCACCCGTGGGCTATGAAACCCAATTACAGTTGCATGCGAAAGTCCTTTCAACATTCCTTAATAAAATAGAGAGAAACGGGAAAATCTCAATTCTAAAAAAGGATCAAAGTTTTAGGAGGTAGCGAACTTATATGAGGCTTCATCTCGAACACTTGTGAGTTGTGCGGCGGCGGAAAAAACTGGGCAGGTGCACCCGGCAGATGTTTGCCAACTGATTGACGGCTTTTCGTACGGAAATACCAAATTTCAAAATAACTATACGTTTTTGTTAATGTATTTCGGCAACATTTTGTGTAATTTCGTGTTATCATTATCCGTTTCACCCTCGAAAGTGGAAACGTAAGTAAAGGTTACGTTTTATATTTTTTATAGCAGCACCACCACGTGTCGATATCATTCGTTACTTCCGACAGCCATCAGTAATTCATTTTCGACGCTTGAGTTATTCTCTGCGGCGAACAACTGGCGGTGTTTTGACCCCTTAATTTTATTAGTATGAATGAATTAATAGTTCCTTTTTGAAATGAGCTTAAGGTTTATAATTTCAAATATTTTACTAATGTCAGAATTACGGGCGAGACGGGCACGCGACTGTGACCGCTGATGTCAGAAGTAGTGACGCGGGCTCCTGCACTACAATGTGAGTTCATCGAGTACCGAGTGTACGGAGAATCGAACCGATTTCGAATTCGAAAACAAAACAAAATTGCATTTCCGGCACCGCTCGGCAAATGGCGCCTTTCCGCCAGCTGCACCGCCTCCCGGGAACACACCGACTCCGAGTTTATGCCGCCTCTCGAACGCGGCTGACTCGACGACCACCGCGGACCGAAGCACAAAACAAAAGCTAACATTTCTCGCAGACATCATTAGCTTGATTAACCATCGCCGTCTGTCTATAAAATACTGTGATTTTATTTAAATACGCGACTATTGAAGGTAAACGTGTGCTGGTGTGTGGACAGGAGCGACCGGAGGAACTTCTTTTATCGAGCGAGCTGCGCGCAATCTTTAATTATAACAACCTCCGATACCGACAGGTGGCTTATGTGAGCCTCTGGACTACAAAAAAATGCTGTACACAATAATTAACGACGCAAAATAATGTACCAGCATGCGAGACGAAAATCTAAAGGCTCGACACGCATCGGACGCGGTGCGGGAGCAATACGACACCGGCCATTGAACACATTTTCACGAGGGAAATATCGGCTTACACGCTGAGAGTTCGCCACCCACTACGCACACTATAGTCTTTCACAACTAGACCGTCGCTCAACGTCTGCTCGCCTTGTAAACAGGTTCATGTTGTCAAAAGGGATCCTCCCTCTAAACGATGACCCTTATATCCCCCAATCCTGTTATTTTATTGCTCCGTCTATAAAATTAGTATCCTAAGTTTAGATAGAAACATTAATTTATTCTAAAAAAAAACTATTCAATTTGCATGGGTGTACTTACGTGTCACCATTGCGGTCACAGCACATTTCCATCGGACGTGCGCTACCCCACACATGACAGATAAGCAACTTATGCGAATGCGACAATAATGAACTCCTGCGTCGCCATAAATCCCTCTCCAAACGTTCAAACGTGCATTTAATTTATGGTATAAGTCTGATTAGAGCGCAGGTAGACCCAAAACGAGCAGGTAGACTCTTTCACGGGAATTAAAAGAACCCGTGATTTAATAGCGGCCCCGAGCTCTCACAAGGACCTTTTTTTCGGTGGTCACTTGTAAGATACAGTTAGGTTTCTAACAAAAAATCAGCCCTTTTGTTGCAAGTGTTAACTATTTCACAATTTTGAAAAATTCGACAAAGGTTTAGATAAGAATTCCTTTTGCTCTTGCATCTTATTGTTTCGAGACAAAAGCTTAAATGACACCAGTTTACTAAGCGTTAAAATCGTCAGCTCATTCACGCTGCGCGGTCAGCGATCGGCATGTTCGTTTTGTGCCACTCCTGACTCCTTTCATCCGTCTTGTCCGTGTGTGTTCACATTAAGTTATAAATTTCCGCTTATTGTGATAGACGAGCGATAACCCCTGCGTCCGCAGTAACAAATACGCAATAAGTCACTAGTAAAATGAATCATAGGAAGTCCTACAACTCTCCGAGTATAAAACACACGTAGTAGCAGACGCATCCATTTGTTAAACATTATTGTTTGTCCCAGTTCACGTGGGGCGCTTCAATAAAGGGATCGGGAGCTCGAAGGACGCCACGGTTAAAATCGGTAAACCTGTCTACGTTTATGATGCCCTAGTAAGTCATGTTTGCTACCGCTCCCGATCAACCTGGTAGATTTATTTTAAACACCACGTTCTGGCTATTCTTGGCTAATAATGTTGTACTTGCAAATTGCTGTGCAGCAAAACACATACCAGCAAATAAAACTTCAAATTTAAATCTATGCCTTTAAATAGTTTCTAGAATTTTAGAATAACTTTGTGACTTAAAATCTTTATGAGATGATGAAAATAGTGCTAGTTTATATATAAAACTCAACTAACTTCTGAAACTTAACGTCCGTTGAGTATCAAATATTAATAAAGCGATTATTATAAAATGGTTACAGTTCCTATATTTAGAAGCTACACTATACTTCCAATTGACTTCGTATGCCGTTATCTAGGTAATTACAAGATTAACAAGGTAAACAATTTTATTACCGACTAGAGTAGCTACTAGTTGTTCCAAGTGTGGTAACTGTTAGGTGTCAACGGCGACGCGACCGTTGAGCCGGCCACTGCGCACGCACACCGTTTCGAAACGGAAAGCGCAGCTGCCAATGTTTGTCAGTTGAAGCCAGAATGGAGCTTTGTCGTTGGCCTTTTTAATAAAATTTTATTGAATAACTGGCGCGCGAGACGGTTAAGATGCAACTAGTGTAATGTTCTCTTAAAAATAGAACAATTGTTTTTTTTTATTCTTCTACAATGCAAATGGTAATCAAATATGTTTTTTGGTAGCGTAGTTAATTTATTCTGTGTCGTTAACTTGTGAGAGCAATAGGAACATAATTTAGAACAGATTTCAAAACAGTTAATAATAGTAACATGTGTTCTAACTTCTAACGTTCATAAACAAGAGGCGTAACGACTGTCAAATGTTCAAATCGAAAATAACAATCGAAGTTTTGAAATTATAAAAGAGAATTATGTTCATGAGGCAGTCGAAGCTAGTATTTTAAAGTAGTATAATGGCATTCATATTGGAACTTGCTACCCAGTCTTTAGTATAAATAGGCGACATTCTGTAAGTCGTCGAGTACCTACCTACATAGGTATTTGCCACATGTAGCACCTGCCTCAGTTTTTTTTTTGTTACTTTAAAGCGGTCATACAACAGTCACCCATTAAAACGATCCCTATTGAACGGGAATCGAATAAATAGTTTCGGAAATCCTGTAATGCGAATGCGAAAAGTACGACTGCGAATGCCATTCAGCCTTAATTCGATAAAATTAAATGTTGAACAACAAATCGAGATGTGGTCTCAGGATTGCTGCTATTGTATTTTTACCGACTTCAAAAAAGTAGGAGGTTTGCAGTAGGTTTGGAGCTAGTTTTTCAGTACTTAAAATTATATTTTTCAACTTCTCATTAAGTCGAATTTACTTAACAAATCGTCATTGATAAGTTAACAATTGTTAAACTACCAATAAAATAAGCATGTGAATGTGAAGACGGTTGAGTTGAGGGTCTAAGGCAGGTGCCCGTGCGCCCGCGCCGGTTGCAAGACGGTTGGCAGATGGCAGCGCCGGCGATAACTTGGAGGAATTTGTAAACGGCCAATTTATTATAACGTCCCTAACCGATACTACTGATGGAGGTTTTAATGTTTTTTGACAGCATTAACGAGAGTACCTCCAGTTTAATGGTAATTTATATTGAAGGCAGGGTTTTTAATCCGCCTTGAATTTTATGAATTTAATATGTTAGGAAATGACATCACATGATCCATCCATCCATTTTGTCTTCGGACAAAGACCTTGGAAAACAATGCTAAGGTTGTTAGCATTTATTTATACCATATTAGATTGAGTTTTTGCCAAAAACAATAACTTTCTTTGATTACTGTTCTGAGACTGAATAAAAAATTCCATGCACATACTTGGAACCACCATTGGCCAATATGTCCTTATGGCACAGAATAAATAGTGGTACCAAGGCTACACTCGTAACTCAAATTATGAATTCGTCAGTTGATGTACGAAAGCTTTAAATGTTAATAAGCCAGTACAGTAGTAATCGTGTAGTAAGTACTTACATGCTCGTACTAGCACACATGTGGTGCTGGTGTTGCTAGGTAGAACGGAACAATCCTTCATGGCGACAACATTTCGCACATCTGCGCTCTTCGGACTTTGACTCGAAGACATTAACATCATATCCTGTCATTAAACCTTCACAAGAAAAACGTACGCTCCATTTTTTCCCAACAATAATGTAGTCCGCGACAAATAAATTAATCTCAGACAGAAATTGCCATCGCATAGTTCGCTCGGAAAATAACCGCGAACGTGTAAGGCAGAATAATGAAAGTCGCCCGCGGGATGGTCGCTTATTACTAGCGCTGGATGAAGAGTAAATCGAAATGGGAGTGAGTCTAATTCGCGGCGCCGGCTGACAGCCCGAGATGGATTGTTGTCAACATTAGTGCGGGAGCATATCGACTAGTCGCTCTATAACATTGCCCTCGCCGAAACTAACCCATGACGACATAATTTACAGCGCGATCAGTCTAAATTAGAACCAATAGCTCATAATATAAGAGCCCATTTCACTCTGCAACGTCACGTCATTGCGGCTTTACGATCCGATCATAGCCACTCTCGTCCAGGAGTACATGTCGCGAGACGTCTGACATTCGATTTCAAGCTCAGAAACAAAACGGCTCAAGGTCTACAATTAAACGCAGGCGCGGTTTTCGCGCCGGATTACGGGCTTATTCGTGCTGCCGCGGCAATTAGGAAGTCATTCATTAGGGTCCCTAAGTTTCGCAGACGTGGGGGTGCCGTCGCACCGTGACGTCACGCTGTTCTTTCGCAACGCGCTATGATTCCAAATGATTTCTAGTTCGCTGCGTCTCGCCGCTAGTTAGTGCTCCGCTTGGAAAACAAAAAGTAACTACTTATGTTTAAGAATGCTGTTGGTGCGACGTGCGCAATACAAACAGGAGCGAGTTAGTTCGGGCTCGGCTCTTTCTTCCCGCGGCCGTGGCGCCACTTTGAGCGACAAGGACGGAGAAATGCACCTTAAAATAACCCTCAAATTCGACGTAGTAGATACAGAACTCATACAGCCGTAGATTTCATTTCCGAATGCACGATAAGGATGCAAGATGCGGTTACTGGCGGCCCAGAATGCATCTGTCAAGTCCCACAAAAAATGGGGCCCTGGAATTTGGGACGTCTTGGCAACGACGGGACACATGCTTGTTTATTTTTTTAGCGCCAGAGTAGATTCATTCAAAAATTGTCAACGGATAGAGGATTTGTGTAATCTTGTTAAAGTTATATCAGTTAGCTCGTTAACAACCAATTTAGCGGACATTCAAGAAAATTTATTAAAAGTCGAAGTTGACTTTTATTACTTTCGAATACATACGAAGACATTTCGTGTTTGTCTATTATTGCGTGAGGTCATTTACTATTATTACGTGAATTTATCAATCGAAAGTAATTTTCTTGTTGCCGACTGTTGCGGTGGACTACATAATTTCCAGCATTACGAGTTTAATTCGCTCAATACGACGTCGTCGTGGGAATCGCATAATTTAAGTGGTACCTATCAGTTTCGCTTTTAGCGTCCCATTTCCGTTTGTAGTAGCGATAGTACAAGACAGCGGTGTGGCTCGCGTTAACCAGGCGGGCAGCAGTGTGCAGGAGCCGAAGCCTTGACCCTGACTGCGGTGGCGTCGACCGGAAAGCACGCCGAGCCACATTGCGAATCTTGCCGATTGGCGTTCACTGCCTAGCCGGTGTTGCGATCTTAGTACATTCCGCTCGCACGTGTGCTTTACGAGATTGTTTTCTCTTTCGTTTATGTTCAAAAATTACATCGATTACGTTATATACAACTTGCATCTATTTTCAATAGCGTATTTGTTTATGCCAGTTCTAAACTAAGTAAGTTATATATTCCTTTAGGATATTGCTCTCTGTATCGTTATTAATTTCCATACTTTCCGATCGACGTAGCTATACTTGAACTTGGTGTAATCAAAACGCGGACTACTACTAAGCAAGACGAAACGGCCTAGTAACGTCAAAATCGAGAGTTATTGTTGAGAAAAAAGTCATAAGTATCTCGACTCTCGAGGAGTAAACAGAGCGGGAGAGGGGTAGGCAGTCATTGATGTAGAACCGGTTGTAGCGACTCGTCATCTAGAACCGGCTTGTGACGGACAGGGATGAATTACTCACCGAAACTTTTGGGATCATCGGATCTAAACGTTATGAGCATAACTCGAATGCCTAGCCAAAGAATACTACGAGGTCGATTAACAGAAAAAGTCGTCTTAAGTTGTAAATAATTCCAGACGGAAAATGATGATTCTTAAAATGCTTAAAAATCCAATGCACTGTCTTATAGCAACGATCGTGTAAATACCGCTCTGACAGTTGGACAGTTCACCTTACAATGCATCGGATTCACAGATGCAAAAACATTGTTCGGCGCGCCACTACAAATCAAAACAACAAACGCGCCGACAGGAGGTCCGATCGACATCGACATCGAGACAATCATCGACAATCGTATCGATAGTCGACGCGGGTCCGACACGAGTCGACAACCGGACGTGACGTCACGCCGTCCGTGCGTAAACGCGAGAATTTTAAACAACCTCCTTTTAGTATATTGCGTTGTCTTGAACAGATGTCATTGGTACAAACAAAGATGTCTCATGTTTTGACATTTTATTACCATGTGTTTAAGGTTCAATTTGTTATAAAAAGTTTCCGATCAAAGGATACATTTATTTAATATTCACACCGTATGAAAAGTGCGTTGTTAAAAGGTCGTTTTAGTTTTGACACGAATTTACAATAGACAATAGTATATAGCCGGGGATCCATGGAATTCTATTTTTACCTTCTTTTGTTCTACTACATTTACCCTGTCAATGTGACGCCTCATAAGAAGGCTAAACACGAATTAATAATCATGTTGGTCAGTCTAAATCTTGGCTACAAAGGAAGGACCGATATTAATTCTTGAATAGAAATATTCGACCTAGGCATTTAACATAAATAAAAAAACCAACCAAGTGCGAGTCGGACTCGCGCACGAAGGGTTCCGTACTATTATGACGGCAAATAAATCACGTTTGTAGTATGGGAGCCCCACTTAAATATTTATTTTATTCTGTTTTTAGTATTTGTTGTTATAGCGGCAACAGAAATACATCATCTGTGAAAATTTCAACTGTCAGGTAGTAGTAGACAGACGCACAGCCGAGTCTTAGTAATAGGGACCCGTTTTTACCCTTTGGGTACGGAACCCTAAATACTAAAACCAGATCATAGAAAACGTAATAAAGATGTCTTTGAATTTGGAATGACATTCACATGGTAGAGGAAGCAAACCCAAGAGCCTAATCCAAACAGAAATGAGAAGAAAAAAAAAACAACAAATCACATAAAGTACAGGTAAGACTTTAAAAAAAGTTTTTAAAAGTTGTGTGCTTTATTAAGAACCTCTTCATAAAAGTCTTCCACGCGGAATGATTTTGCGAGTCGAATGCGTCAGTATTGAATTACTGACTATTGTGCCATCAGGTATTAAAAATATGAGCATCTTCTAAGAAATCTTTAAAATTTTGTTCAAATTTTCTCAGGTTTTTTTCAGCTCACAGGAATTCATGGTACTGGTTAATCTTACGAATTGCTTGCTTTGGTGTTCAAGGGAAAACGCGGTTACAAGGAGAAATATGCAATAGAATATAGCGATTAAGATAAGTTTTCGGAAGCTCTGTTATGTTTTTCCAAAAGTATGTTTTTTCAAAACGATAAGCTGTATAAAAAAAATATATTGTTATTCATTAGTATCAGCAGGTAAAAAACAAGCGTATTAAGATCAAAGTAAAAGAAGAACCTTTTTATAATAAACATTAATACTTTTGACATATTATTATAAACTTTAAATTGAATCCTAAACTTGTTTCAAACGCTACTGCTAAGACTTAAATAAAGGACGCTATTATTTACTTTTTATCGGCAACCGATCAGAATATACCAGGGCCCCAGAGGAAACAGAACGTAACGCCCTAAATATAACAACTGTTTTGAAACCCACGGCCCACCTTATCGTGTTAAGTTTACGGTCCTCCTAATTATGTCTTTCGTTTTGAATATGGGACAAACATTGTGTCCTGTGAGTGTTCAAGATATTTTCAATAAAGGTGAGGATGTTATCCTTATCAGTCTTCTTTGTTTTCGTTTATAAAGAAAAACAAATATTTAGACGTTAATTTTCATCAAACTCTAGGATTCTCTTTAGTAGGTTTTGACACGATCTTATCTCCAAATACTGAATTTATAAACCGACCCCTCTGTTTGCCAGTTTGTTTTTATACCCGTTTATTAAAAAAGCACATCCTAGTCAAAACCCAAAAGTTTCTCACCTAATAATGTCCCACCAAAGCCCCAAGGTAACTTACAACAAAAGGGAGGCAGGCAGCAAGGTGAATATGAACCGTGCGAAATTCTCCAACTCGTATAAAGGACGTGCTTAGTTAGACAGAGTTGTAAGTGAAGCAGCTGCGTTTTTTGTTCTCGTTTTACAAGTTCCTTAGTCTGGAAATGCAAGGGACCTCTATAACTCTATAAACACTGAGTACCTATAGCAACAGTATTATTGTTTCGTTCTACAGCTATGGGAAAGGTTTCCGAGCGAAACGGCCACTATTAAACGGGTCGGATCGAAATAGGTACCAGTTTTTGTATAATGCGATATTATTATTGTTTAGTTTTTTAACTTTTATGTTTATCTTTTGATGTAAGCTGCAGGGCATGATTTGAGATTCATTTTCAGATGCTAGTGAGTTTAAAATTCACTTGTAACAATCAAGAGTTTGTTCAAATATGAATAAAGAATCTTTATTAGATTAAAGCATCCTATTTAGTTATTTTATCTAGTTGTATAAATTTATATAGGGTTTGCAGTAGACTTGAGCAATAGAAAATGAAAGGATTTTTTAATTTTCATTCGGACTTTTCAATGATTATGATGGAGTAGCTCTTATCAATATTAAAATGTACGCCATGAACAAGGGGCGGTTCTATTCCTTACTATGATTACTATTAAGGCCTGCGCAGACGAAGGACTTTTGTCCACGGAGGACAAAAATTTGTCCCTGTATAGAATGTACTGCAATCTATCCGAATGAACATGATTCTAAGTAAAAGAGAAGTGCCTGTCTGCGCAAGCCTTTAGTGATACTGGACTTGTAGGTAAGCAATTATGAGGAAGGATCGAATTATAATGAACATAGGTAACTAAAAAAATAGGCGGGAAAAGCCGCCGACCCTCGTCTCCTTAATACCTCGATCAATTCGAAAATGCGAAAGTTAAATAAACGATCAAGCGAAACGCTTTTCAAGAATGCGAAATTAAGTGTCACTGTGTACCCGCCGTCACTCAGCGTGAAAATAAATAACAATTAAAGCCCAGAGGTACCAGGACCACATAACTGCGGAAAAATAAAATAACTGTCTTAAAAAAATAGCGTATAATAATTATGTGTGCGATCGAGCGACAATTAGCGAGCTGTCCGGTGCAAAAGTTGAATTCGTATAATAACATGTTAATGAGTGTCTCAAAGAAAATGTTTATATTTTTAATTATGACAGCTCTATTTCGGAGTGTTGTAAAGAGTTTCGTGGCTAATTGAGTCGTTTCAGCGACCACACAGCGTTTGTATACCTGCTATATCTAGCTATGCAAGAGACAGATTCTGTATGAACTTTGGCGCGTTTGTTTTATTTTCTTGGCCTTTAATAGTGGAGTGAAGTATGTATACCTAGATTTCAATATGTTTATTAACTGCTATTTATTAAATTTACTAATATTTATTTATTGTAATAGATGCGACTTATATGAGAATTATGGAAAAGGAAGATATAATTGGCATATTACAATATACGTAAGACCACGTCTTGTTATGTTGAAATAAATTAATAAATAATTATGTTTTGACCAAATGAATCGGATTATGGGCACGAGAAATTTTTCTGATCAGGGTTTGGAGCAAAGTTTTTAAAGTGAAAGAGATTTAGCAAAACGAATTTTTTTGCTAGGTCTTTTGCCCGGTTGCTGGCAATAGGCTAGCGGTATTAGATGGCCGATTTTTGAATTGAGAATTTGTAGTTAGAACGTCTTAGTTAAATGCAAAAATTGACGTTTTCAGGCTAAAATACAGTTTGACAAATACTCAACATCAAATACTTGATTCAGAAGTATGGGGTTAATCATATCTGGCGTAATTTAGGTGTACTACTCTGTGTAACCTTTCTGGGAAGATATATATCGAGATGTTATGTATTTGTTTGTATGCTGGTGTTATAAGTTTGACGTGTGTATCTTTGTCTTTATGTATCTGTCTGTGGCATCATAGCTCATAAACGGATGAACCGATTTTGATTTGGTTTTTTTATTGACCGAGAGTGTTCTTAGCTGTGTTTGATGAAAATCGGTTAAGCCGTTCAAAATTTATGCGCATTTTACTTTTTGAATCGGGGTATTTTCAATATCGTGTTATAATTACGTATTTCGATGGATTGTCAATCGAAGCGAGTTTACCACTAGATACATTATGTAGTCTAAAGAGATATTATTTGTGTCCGGGATTTGTTTTAAATTTTAATTGTCTAACCTAACCGTTTATTTCAATAAACATCGTGTTCGTGAGGAAAGTTTCGCGGGACGCCACGGATGACGTTGTGACGTTGCTATCGGAGCGGGCTATTATTACGACTTGTCGTAGGTTATGTACCTACGATACGTGATTAACGGAAGTCGACGGGATTCATTTCGTCATTAATATTAATTAACGACTGTTACCGATAGTGTTATTATTTTAGTTGCCAGTGTCAATGGTAATTTATCGCGTAGAAGGTACGAACGAGTTGTAGGTATTGTTATGTAAATCTAATAGGCAAATGTGGTGATTCCTGGTGATTTAAGATTTCGATATCATACCGATAAATAAAATACACGAGTTCATTAAGCTCTAAATACAAATAAGATCATGCTAACATAGATAACGTAAATACAACAACAAAGCTACCTACTTTTTATTTTACCTGTGAACTAACTACGGACTACGCTTAAATACACATTCATGTCTACCTACGAAGTGGGTAGTTTGGTACAAAAAATAAATAAACTGAGGGTGAAGCGAATTCCAACAGTTTTCTCACAACTTTTGGCCACGAGCCTACCTGTATCATTACAGCGTGATCTGCGAAGGAATAGATAATTGATTTCTTACGCAGAAAACGCAAAGATTTGAAAAATTAGTGCCAGATAAGGCCTGCCCGGCTCCTTTGTCGGTAGTTTTTGCTCAACCCCCACAAAAAAGAAAACCAACCCTTGGGTACCGGTTTTTTGCCGATTTCTACCTTTTAATTAGAACCAACGAATGTTTTTTCGACTTCGAAACCCAATTTGGTTTGAGTGATACCGAGAAATTAGATCGAACTGAGATGGATGCAAGATAATGACAATTTGTGGGTAGCCTACGTTTAAGATGAACCGATTGAATAACTTTTAGATTTGAAATGACTGACTGATGCAATAACAAATATTTGGACGTTAAAATTTTCGTCAATATCTTAATTTTTTGAGTAATACCTACTTACGTAGGAATCGATACAAAGTGTTATCGACTAACTACAAACCTACATAGTAATAGAAAATGAAAGCTTTTAGCTAATCTACTTGAAATATCTACGCATGTTATAATTTACAGTAGGCACGCAATCTTCACAGCACTCCGTCAGAAACATGATTAGGACGACTTCGAGCGCAGCTTGAAGTTGCAGCATCTAGTCTGTGGAGACTGCCTGCTACGAGCACGTCTATGTACTACGGCTACACAACGACGTACATACGCACCTATCTACACAACACTACGAGTCACTGCGGCCATCGCATAAGCGCAACAACAAAATATTACGAGGGTAAACAAACAAAAACATTGCAATTTTTTCACCGGTCGTCGGATTCGCACGGCTCCTGTCACTGGGTGTTGGTTGTGATCGAACATAACCTAAAAGCGGCCGGCGGCACGTGCGCCCTTACATAAGGGTGGCGCGGTCCACCCCGAGCGATCGAGCCCGGCGACGTCTGACACCGGGTAACCTCGCCAGCTGTTCGGCGGCGGCGTGACGGCGAGACGGACACCAGGCTAGCAGCGAGAACAAGCGGGAGAGCGGGCAGCAGTACCTTGGCGGCCGACGATCTCGGCGACGTGCTCCGAGGAGGGCACCGGCACGCACTCCGTCATGTTCTGCGATTTCTTGGCGCGGTCCTCCGGCGGCGGCGCGAAGCCCAGCGGGCTGCCTAGCGACCCCGGCGTGGGCAGCGCCTCGCCCAGGCTCAGCATGCTCAGCTCCAGCGCCAGCTGGAACGCGCGCTGGTCCTCCACCAGCCCTCCGCCTCCTCCAAGGTCTCCAAACAAGCTTGACGGCATTTCCACTTGAGAAGCTATTTTTTACGATTAAATGAGAGGTTGCCCTCTCCGTCACTAGTATAATAAAAATTGGGGTGCGTTCGATCGTTTTAAACGCCGCGTTTAGTCATGAGAGTAGCACGTCTACCTTGTACGCCGCGCGGTCCTGAACTGATGTGCCGGCCGGCGCCGCACGCGCCCAGCGCGCCGGCGCGGGGCGCGGGGCGGGGGCCGCAGGGGGCGCGGGGGGCGCCGGGTGGCAGGCGCCCGGGGAGGGGGCGCGGGCCCACTGCAGCCAGGGCGGGATGCGTCGCAGCTTCCGCCCGCCCAGGCTGGCCCGCCGCCGCACGCCGGCACCTACACAGCTACACTACGCTTGTCCGTGCTTTAACACCTTGCCGCTTGCCGCGCTCTCCGCTAATTATTTCGAGATCACGTTTAAGTTGTAGGTGTGCGTCGCTGATAACGGACCAAAATTACTTTGATTTATGACGAAGTTAGGTTTTATAAAAATTGGTTACCTTCTTGATACAACAAGTAACTTAACATTTTTGAGGCATTTTACACAAAATAAATGAAAAATTATCACTTTCCTGACAACTATTTTGATATAAAATAAGATGCCTACGCTATCGCTACCGGAAAACTAGTCTCCTAAGAACTGGAGCTCGATCTATCTCTTCCCGACGATAACGTCGCCAGCTCGCCGGCAGGCGACGCTGACTATTGTTTTTACCGCGTCTCCACTCGGGTCCAATAAATAGTCGAAACAATAACACTGAAGTATGCTGGAATATCTCGAGGTAGTGTGAACGGACTGCGATGCAATTTTTGGATTGTTTTCATTAAAAACTGAGATCCAAAAACACAAGAATAGGTAATACCAATATATCAACTTGATATCCACCACCTCAAGGCGTATAGATGACAGATTTTTTTTTCCTTTGTACTTGCTCCTGTTGTTAAAAAATAAAACTGTAATAATGTACTGTTTATAAATTGTGGGGTTCTAAAATTGAATCTAAAGTTTCTAAACTTAACTATTTAAAAAATCTTGTTTGAGTTTTATTGTCGATCAAGCACAGTTCAGTTGTAGTCAGTAGTTCTGTAGTAAAGATGTATTTTAAAGTTTTGTACGGGAATATTATTATTGGAATCCTTGGACTCTCAAAATGGTTTAATAAATGAAGAGTGGAATTCCCTGGCGGAGTCTTTGTTTCCTGATAACTTATACCTAGGGGTCTATAAGTCAAGAGTGAATAGGTTACCACTAGGCAAGCGTGCTTCACCGTCGACCACATCATCGCTTACCATCAGGTGAGATAGTGGTCAAACGGGAATCTATATCAAATAAAAAGAATAAAATAAAAACAGGAAACGTAGTAATTAAGAAGGAGGTGTGCAATTAAACTGTTAATTATGTCAGCTGGAGACTTTTCTCCAGTTGTGGCGGAGACACACGAAGTAGTATTAGAAAGAAATGGTTTCGCGCCAGTAATGCCTGATATTCTTATTAGACTTTAAAAGAAACACATTCGTCGCGTATACATTTTAATAAGAAAACAACGCTTCTGACGTAATTAATAAGCAACATCCTTCGTTGACTGATTATACCGAGTACCTACAATCTGTAATCGGCATTCAGCGACATCAAAGTAGCATTCCCTTATCAAAGTCAGTGAGAAGTGGTTATCAGTGGGAATTCGAAGAACGTTGGTCATTCGCCATATGACCTGACCGCCGCGGCCACCTTCCGCGTCCGGTGACTATACGTCATCATGAACTATTGGAATTTCGATTAGTGTTTGGATCTTCTGTTTTATGATTGCCTAATACTTGTACGCAGACTGCTGCTTCTTCTTGCAGTTTCGTCCACGTGGAAAGTGTTTTATTATCCCTAGGGAACATTACTCCCGGATGAAAAGATTCCTATGTCTTAATCCAGGTTTTGGACTATCTATTCATATGCCAAGTTTCATCCAAATTCAGACAGATAAGAAAATACACTTTTTGTAGGTAATATTAGTATGGTTACCTAATGTGTTACTTTTGTTTTTGTTATCAATTAACTAATAAAACATTTGGGTACTTATTATGTTCCTATATTTAATTAATTATTGTTAGGTACCGATATCAGTTAAAATTACGGATGTACTATTAAAATACCGATGTTGGAAGATGCTGAGCCATAACGTCGTCATCTTGTATATTCAATGCTGAAGAAATCACAGTCGCATCAAGCAAACCCAAAAGAACAGGAATTTAAAAAACTTTTTTACAAAAAAATATAACCGCCTTCCAAAAAAAACACTACAAAGTGAAAATAATAAAGATTTTAATTTTTAATTTTTAGTTGTGGTACCTCATGATTGTAAGGTACGTAATGCACAAGGTTATGCCTGTTTATTATATCTATGGTTATGCCAGAATAAATTACCTGAATAACACAAAACTAGAACATAACCGGTGAAATGAGAGTGTACCAAGGTGAACTGTACACATCTGCGTACCCCTATAGAACGTACCGGATTGATGTTATGTTTTGTAATGGTACAGACATACGATTGCAGCAATCCCTAGAGATTTGGAGTGGTTTATTAAAGAGTTATGTTGTATATCTCCGAAGTTCTTCATCAGATCTTCACCAACTTCAAATGGGACTACATAAGATGCACCAGCTTTCAAATAAAAAAAGAATCATCAAAATCGGTTCACCTAGTAAAAAAAATTGAGGAGACACACATAAAAAAATATACAGTCGAATTGATAAACGCCTCCTTTTTGAAGTCGGTTAATACAACGGTTTATTTGTTCACTGTTTTTCATATGCAAGCCAGGATGATACAATAGTGGGTGATTATTTGATGATCTTTACTCCATCCATTCCGAGGAGAAAAAATGGCATAAAAGGCACGACATTCACTCTCCACATACATATTGGTGGCGTAAGGTCTGCCTATCATACATACTTCAGATTTGGCAAGCGTTGATAATACTGAAAGTATTTGAACTTCAGGACTTGATGTTTAAACCCTATTTTACATTCTTTCCAAAACAAAATTCAGCGTTCGTCTCTGTTTTCAAAACTCCAACCGACTAGGCAGGCATAGTAAAAAGTTAGTACTTGTCACATAGGTAACAAAGTTTGGCGACAGTTGGGGACAAAAAGGTCGAGGTTTTTAGTTATTTCCGGTTCTATGACCTAGAGTGAGTGGCGAGTGACGAAGAGGGGTCAAGGAGAGACAGCCACGCGGCTTTTGTTAACACCGCCAATTATTTTTGGTATAGTTATTATTTGGTCTTGATATTTGAGAACTATGAGTCCGTCATGTTTTCTAATTTATCTTCTTCGAATACGTGACGTTATTTGCAACGTTTTCTTATTTTTTTGTTTAGGTATTGTATTATTAGCACCTTCACTCTCGTAGCCTATTCCACAGAACAGGAATCAAACACTTTTCTAAGATAAATAGCAGTACAAAAAAAAAATGATAAGTACTATTTTTTTTTTATGTCGGTTATGGCTCTCAGCTATAGTGTTTCTTCGCTATTATTGAATTAAATTATTGCAAACATATCGATGCTTTTAGGTATTACCTTTTACAAACATACAAAATGGGAAACAAATCCTTGATATTTTTCTTCTTCATAATGTTCGTTTAAATACAATTCACATCATGAGTATCATATATTTAATAAGTATATTTATCTCTTACACCGTTCACAAAAATAAATAGTTATTCATCTATAAATGAATAAGATGGCAACTATCTCTTTTGTCTATAAAAAGCGTAGACAAAACAAGGAGTGATTTCTAGTAAAATGGCCAATTAGATCACAATATGTCATTAAGATTATCAGCTTACCTGACCGAGTACTAATAGCCTTAGGCGTTGTAGACGTTTATTCTTAGATTAACTAAGATTAACTTCGACATATTCGCAAAATCGTCCAGCAGCACAGGGGTAGTCAAATCTCAAAATATTTAAACATCAACTAATCGACATTCCAACCTTCCACAATGAATGGACAACATTATAATCAAAATCAAAAGACGACGGTGACATTTTTTTCAGACATGGTGAAAAAAGATTACGATTGTGTAAGAGTGATCACCATAGCTTTTTGATGTTATACTTTTTGGGAATTACCAAGATCGACTCTGAAAGTTTAGTCTCCTTAGATCGACCGTTCCTTCGCGAATGATGGATTGAGCACCCCTGCAGTAGAACTATACAATTACAGATTTGCATGTCCATTCTGTCCATCCTGTCCAAGTGTGTCTACAAAATGCATCGCAGTCAGTGATTGCATTAACTCCATGTTCGCTAGTGCTTCTTATGTGTGAATTACTGCAGGCACTGTCACGTACAATTATAGATTCCCGTTTCTCTCTGTCAATGCTGTCAAAGTGTGTCCACGAAATCCATCGCAATGAATGAATGAAGTCAGCCGGTATCCATTACTCTGCCAGGATTTACCGATGTGACGGTTATTGAATAACGACATTGTCGCTGTAACGAGTACTACGCTGCTACGAGTCTACGAAGGTGCTACGGCGTGACGCTCGGTTTGCGTAGAGCCGTAGACTAGCTTCTAGTCTAGGTTCTACGCTCCGTCTGAGTACTGAAATCGAAGTTTGTATTAGAAGTTTTTGTAGGCTAGTTGTGTTGTATAGATTGTTTTGGTCTTGCAGAACTGTGAAATGGAGTAAAAATTGCAAGCATTAGTCAAATTTGATGTTAAAATAATAACCGGAATTATATTTTTAGGATAGAGATTAGAGGTTTCTTCTAGACAAGCGTGCTTCATCGTCGACCACATCATCGCTTACCATCAGATGAGATAATGGCCAAGCGCAAGCCTATCAACAATAAAAAAATATTTTATTAGGTACCTTTAGCAGTATTTTCATAAATTATTCGTTTTTTCCGCAATAAATAAACAACACACGAAACTCTTAAATTAAATGTTTTTTTTGAGTAAGTTTCATGTTATTTATTAGCGAGTTATATTCAGTTTAGCTTTAAACTTTAAAGTGAACTTTGAAACAGAACTTGAGAAGGCAGAAGATTTACTAGTTATATTCCTGAGGTACTCTTCTTCCTGCCTTTGACCCATGTAACTTGAGGTTGACGCAACACGTTTTTCTTCCATTCTCCTCCGTCAGCCACGATGCTATCACTTATTACTGTATACGTACTAACTAAGTAACAAATAAGCTCCTCAAGTAATACCATATTCTTCGCTTACCCAATCGATAATACTCTCAGGCAGCCACTGATCAAGTTAGCAACAATGTGGCCACTAGACACAGACGAGTCTCAAGCTACGTGAGCTAGACGAACCGTCTGCCTCACGAGTATTTTTGGCGCGCTCTGTCTACTGTCATGGTTCACAGATTTCATATTTGTTTTTACTTGAGAGTAAGTAATACTAAAAGATGTGCTTTTAGGATTGTTAATTTGATTTTCTGAGACTCCGTTTAGAAATGTATGCTGTTGGCCCCGGCTTTCTTTTGTAGGTACTCTTTGACAGTTGTTACGGTTAGCCAGCAAACTGTCAACAGTCTTCCGAAGGGGTATCGTGTTACTAGGTTATGGAGATTAATAGTTAATCGATTCCAACAAAATTTAGAGAAGGTTAGACAGATTGATTGTTAATTAGTTATCTAATTAAATCACTAGATCATCACATCACACTAATATTATAAAGGCGTGAGTGTGTATGTACGTTTGTTACTTCTTCACGCTCAAACGGCTGGACGGATATGGATGAAATTTGGCACAGAGAGGATATTTAGCCCGGGAATATGTTCCCTCGGGATAATTTTCGACTTCCGATTTTTTGATTTGCGAAGCCGCTGGCAGAAGCTAGTTTTATAAAACAGAGTCCCCCGCCGCGTCTGTTCGCGATAAACTCAAAAGCTACTGAATGCTTTTTCATGCGGTTTCACCGAAGAAAGAGTGAGAAACAATGAAGGTTTTTGTGTTTAATTTGTCACGGGCGAAGCCAAGGCGAGTCGCTAGTTTATAATAAGCAATTTTAATATTTTTATGAATCATTTTACGCTAATAATCGTTTTACGTAAGTTTGCAACAGTAGGGTGATCGCGAAACACTTGCATGCTGGGCCCCTGACTCATGGTAGCCGTAAGAACTGTGGGTTTTAGTCGGTAGGATACAAAGAGTAAAAACGGGTCTCTATTACGAAGACTCCACTGTCCGTTTGTCTGTCTGTCTGTCACCAGGTTGTATCTCATGGACCGTGATAGCTAGGCAGTTGAAAATTTCACAGATGATGTATTACTGTTGGCGCTATAACAACAAATACTAAAAACAGTATAAAATAAATATTTAAGTGATATTTTTGCCGTTTTTGCGATAATGGTACGGAAGCCTTTGTGCGCGAGTCCTATCGCACTTGGCCGATTTTTTTTACCTACATAACATAAAAACATTACTTATCTTTATTTGTACTACATACTCTACATCAATTAGTGACTCTCTGTTCTCTGTTTGATGTATTTGTTTCCGGGAATCCATAAAGGGTATCCAATTAATAAAGAGTGTGCCCGTACATAGGTATTGGTTACGCTTTAAATCTGCCTGGCTTGGATGCACCGAACTAACATTTTACGTGATTGAACTCTCAAAATATGTGAAAATTCATGTATTTATTCTAACCAAATTTCGATACTTCTCTTATATTTAATCAAAAATATAAAATTTCACAGGAATCGGATTTCGTAATAGAAGCACCACATGAATTCCGGTTTAAAATGTATTCGTTCATTTTGAACCAGAAAATAGCTGACTACCTACCCTCTAAATGCTATGACCTCCTAATGCCTCGGTTACGTGAAGTAGGAGTTTGGTCCCTATGGCTTTGGTAATAGGTGCGATGCATAGTTTTAAAGACACATCGTACTGAAACTAGGTCGACTGGGGTTATTGCCCGGGCTTCGAAATAAAGGGTGGTTGTCGATATCCAAAAGTTCATTCTATAATAAGCCTTCCGTGTTATTTTCTGTAATTCCCTTGATTGTTAAGGTACCGGATTCTTTTTTGTTATTTCTGTAACGGTTAAAAGATGTTTAAAAGGAAATTAAGACAAGTTTCGGTGTAACTTTGTTGAATAAGCGCACCATGGAAACATTTCCCGCTATTTGCCATACATTTTGTTCCGTAGAATACCTACTACAGTCCTGATAATTTCTTTGGGGCGGGTTGTATGGAGTAATAAAAATGTCGTCACACTAAGATAGAGGTAAACCACCTCGCTGAACTTTGGCCTTCCTGTGAACTATTCAATGGAAAATTGCCGCCGTATTTCTACGTTTGGAAAATGGACGGTGATCGCAATTCTTCCAAATAAAAGGAAAAAGTAATATAAAGTTATTTTCGGTTATAGGAACAGCGTCATCAATGGGTTATCCCGTTTCCTAAGGTATTTTAATGGGTGGGGAGTACTCTGTTGCTAACAATGTCTAACCCCCGAATTATTTAAGAATTTGGAGTAGAGTATTTGTCAATCTCTACTTAGCTTGAAAATCTATCAATGTTTGGCATTTAATTAGGATTTGGCATGTTATTTAATCCAAATTCAAAATTTAAAAAACTGGCACAATTTTTTTTTTTTAACTGTGTTTATTTAATCAATACCCAAGTAGCAAAATGTGGCCCTGGTCTTAACAGAACATCTGCTAACCTGCAAAGCCTTAATTATGCAATATTTTTGCATCAGTATCACACGTTATCATTTTCTCATGGAAGTTTCGTCTATAAAGCCGGTGTGTTTCTGTTCATGTTGATCTATTCTTTTGGTGTATATTTGAATCATAATGCGAGCGCAAGCTGTATGGAGCCGTGGATTTCTCTTCAATACAAGCATTCACTTAAACGGTGGCGGGGCGAGGGTGGCCATGGTACTGCGTTGAAAACTTGAAATAATATTTCAAGTTTACATCTTTTGATTATATTTAAGATTTTCTTTTGCAACTGGATTCGCGTCCGTGTTCTAATATCGAAGGAACCTATAAATTTGCAGGATACAGATTGCATCTTTTAGAATAAAAATAGCCTTATTTACAAAAAAAATACAACTGACTTCCAAATGAAAACACTACAAAGTGAAAAATAACTTCAACTTTGGCAGTCAGTGTTCCTGTTTTTTGGTATTTTGCACTTTTTAGTTATGGTAGGTACTTAATCAGCAAGTTCTATAGTAAGTATACAGTCGAATTGAGAACCTCCTTCAGTTTGAAGTCGGTTAATAAAAAATGGTCTATGTTACTCGCTCATAATATAGCTTTCTTTTATCGAATTAATTTTTGTAATTGTCAGTATCTACTGCCAGGAATTACCTTTTACAATTTAATCATTTTTTAACCTTTATAGTTAGTATTAGTTTTGTGGATTTATTTAACAGAGTCGTAGGACGAAAGTTAAGCGTAGGAAGTTTATATGTACATATAAACTTATTCTAGTTTATTAAAAAATAATAAACCTATACTTAGTTCCAAATCATGCTTCATTTTAATATTCTCCAAAATTAACTATAAAACAATTGATATTCATTTCTTTGATGTTATGATTTCTGACGGCTGTACGCTGGGTGGTCTGATTGGCTAATGAACTTCGATGTTTTAAATAAATAATTACAAATAGAGAGAGACATTATTTCTTTAAATAAATTCGTTGCTTACTTAAACAGTAGTTCTTTATTTTAAAAATCTCACCCCTCGAAAACTTAGGTGATTTGAGCTACCTGTCTATTTATTTTGTAAACATCTCACCGTGGAAACATAAGTAACCGACGTAAGCTTGAAGTGAATGAGTGACGATGATTCCTTTTGCGGGTCTATTCTGTAAAAATCTGTTCTCTGTTCAAGTTCACTTCAACTAAGCTTTCACTAAGAATTGTTAAGTAGGTATAGAATAGCGCAACTATTAATCGACCTTATTGCTAGGGATTGACATAATGAAAAACTACGTTGTACTTGTACAATGCCCTCCCACTTGAACCGTGAGAACTATCCTTGTTACTCTCGTTAAGTTAGTCACCCTCAGTCTGCAGTACGTCTCAAGTTCAAGAATAAGTACACTGCGAGACAACAATGAATATAAGCAGGTAGTGATTTTTTTAGCGTAAGGCCCTTTCAGACCATCTGCTCATAATACGCCGGATAGCAGATGTGAGACGGGCCTTTTGTCCGCGTGTGTACTGTTTTTTTTTCGTCTGTTACACACTTCTTTGGATGTCAAAGTTTAAGATAAAAACGGATGCTCCGAGATGTATGATGTATGAAGAATCGATTTTTGAATATTGCAAATAGTATCCGGTTCTGGTTTCCTGTTACTTTTTGAAGTCTTGCGTTACTATTGTTTGGTTGTAGGTAGATTTAATAGCGGATCTTGTTGTTCAATAGTTTGAATCTATGTTGGGCCAGATATTCTTCTCGGTAAATTGAAGCTGTGAAGGGCGGAAGTACCTATCTATGCTTGCACAGTTTGAATTATAGATCAATTCAGCCGCAATAAAAAAAAATACCTATATCACATCTTGTTAGCCGGCAATCAGCAAAAGTCTAACTTTCTTGAAGCATTTTTTAAATATTTAGTATTAGATTTCCTCCAGCTTATTAACACCTTGTCATTAAACTAGATAATTGTGCCATCTAAAAGGCAAAAGAAAGGAGGCATAATAAAGAAGAAAAAACCAAAATAAACACGTGGTTCTAATTTAAAACTGAAGTACTTTCCTAATAAACAAGTAGATACACAAGTGCCTCATTACAACATTCTCTTTGCTACACTATGAAAAAAACAATGTTTATCTTTTTTCTAGGAAAGTCTTGAAATCTTTAGAATATCAGCCGTACTCCTTAAGTTGTATAGTACGGAGACAATGGTTCAAGATGCAAGATGCAATCTGCAAGATTCAACTACCTGACCAAAGGCGGCGCTTTCTACGACTTTTTCATATATTTACTTTTTTTTTTCAAATACAATTTATAGAATAGTCTCCTTGTATATTTCTTTGTTAAGCTTAATGAATACGAGAATAAAATGTTTTTGGAGTCATTCAAGCTCAGCGCATTCAAGCAAACGATTCTAGTTTACGGTTGATAACTTTGATAGTGCCAAAAAGTCTGGCAAAATTGCTAATTTTTTCGTCGCAGAATAGTTTGGTACCAGCACAGATTAAATAATAGTAGTATCAGGCGGTGTCGACTAATCACAATGTGTATGAAAATCTGATGAGTTTTTCCCCCATGTTTAAAGCGTTCTAGCAAATTCTCTTAGGACCAATCGTAGGTTATTTTTTTGTAAATTTTATTTAGTTGCAAAGCAAAAGTTAATAAATTACAAATATTTGCAGGGCTTGCTCATAAAAGTGTAAACCATAAGTCGACTACTAATTAACGCGGAGTAAATGAGGATATAAACTGCTATTTTTCTCGATAGGTGGCGTATAGTCGCTACGGCCATTGAAGACTGTCAGTTCCATATATTTTGTAACCAGTAAATTTAAATATTCTCGAAATATGCCTCTATAGTACCAGGATGCCATCCCTGGTGTTAATTAATTTCCCAATGATACAATGCTAAAAAAGTGAGGAAAGGCTATATTATAGATTATGCTATATATCTGTCGAAGCAATTCTGATTGCTTCTTTTATTCAGGTTGCTTGGTAAAGACAAAAGACATTTTTTTTACTTCTACTAGGACATTAAGCTATCAAAAATATAAATTTAAAGTTAATAATAATTGATTGGTACATTCGGAAATGTAGCTTGTTATGGAGAAAAACGGACAAGAAACTCCATAATTACCCTTTTAAAAAAAAAGTTTTACTACCTACTTTTACATACATATATAAATTCATATACGTAAGGATGATGCACCCAATAAATTCATATATATAACATGAACAACATATAACATATACACAACAAATAACAGGTAAATTCCTTCACTTGATAAATAGAAACATGGTTCTCACATACTTGCAAATATTGCAAACTTAGGTAAATTATCTAATTCAACAACAACGGAACAGTGTACGAGGCTATTTCTTAATCAAAAAGAGAAGAAAAAAAAAAGGATTTCTGTAATTATGAATATAATACAAATTAACCAGTTTGTTTTTTTCTACCCTAAAAATTTAACTATGGAGCTGGACCAGCATATTTCCAAGCAACCTTCGGCAATATTATCGGCTATTAACGTCTTGGTAAAGTTCTACAGTAGGAATATCATTTCCTTGGCTTTCAGAAGATTTGATTGCCGAAAATAAAATAAAACTTCTAATCTAAAGAATACCAACACATTAATGTAATGACCTCTCATTTCTCGTAAATTTTCCAATCATGAGTAACAATTACCATAAAGAATTAACACATTACAAATAAAAAAATATCCGAATCTAGATCATATCACTGATGAAAAATATTTTACTTCCTATATAAAATCCTGCCTCTCAATAAATTCTGTTTTCTTTCCAGTTATCCTTGCTGGTTTTTTTAGTTGGTCTTTCAATTATTTAGGTACAATGAAAAACTTTTTTACAAAAATTACAACCGACTTCCAAACAAAAACGCTACGAAGTGAAAAATAACTTCAATTTCGGTGTTCTGGTTTACGTTTCGTTATTTTTCATTTTTTAGTTGTGGTACATAATGTACCAGTTCTATAGGATAGGTACCTACGCGTATAGTGCCCAAAGTGAAGCCAGAATAAATGAACCCAATAACATGAAACTTAAACAAAACCGGTGCAATGAGAGTTTACCAGGGTGAACTGTTCACACCTGTGTACCCCTTTAGAGCGTACCAGTGTGATGTTACCTATGTTATGAAATGGTGTAAACAGCAAAAACACTTGATGTAAACCAAGCGAAAAAGATTTGACAGCAACCATTAGCGCCGCTAGCGACATCTGTGCTGAGTTTTGTGCTTACATCGCCATTGACAGATAAGGACAACCAGTATAATCTCCAGGTTTACATAATAAAACTGCTTGGCATAATTTTACTACGCAGTTAGTCACTTGGGAAGAAACTACGTGTTTAGTAATTCTTTATAATTCGATTGTCAACTGATATTTTGCTATTCAAGTGTCCAGACATACATCATATTAGCAGAAGAACTGCAGACTGAAGTTTAGTAAGCAATTCATACATCAAAGTTCAAAATTACCACATCGAATTGAAACATATTATAAAATTCAAATTGGTCCGTTTATGTTGCAAAAATCACGTCTTGGCCGAAGTACAGTTAAGGGCTGGCTTTCTTGAATCCGAAGGGTCGCGACCCTCGATCAAGCCTACAACAGCTGGTCACGGTCAACGACCTCCTAATGCCGGCCGGACGGAAAAATGGGCAAATTACTTGTTCGCCAACTTTGATTTAGGTACCAGGCGAACCGAGCATTAAGGAGATAGCATCTGTTGATCTGTAACTACGTAAAACATTTTAGAACATTAGCTAATTAAGGTACAAATAACTAATTAATCATCAGATTCGTCATGCATACCGTTATCATTTCTGAGAAATATTGCGTCTTGAACCCATATCAACGCTCATTATTTTTATTTTCGGACTTCGTTTGAAGTTTAGTCGCAACTCGTAAGTAGTTAGATAAACTGGCTGTCATTGGTAAGGGTGCTGTAATTCCCAAGCGAGTACAGATTGAAGGGTTAAAGTTTCTAACGGATCATTCCTAACCCGTTCTAACGCCCTTACAAACGACTGGTACCCCTTCTAAAAAATCATATGGTTTTACCTAAACAATGGCCAATACTGGGCCAATATTTAGTAGTCCTAAAAAAGATGTAAAGATTATCACTGGCCAGTAAGAATTAGCATATGTCCCGTGCAAATGTGGTGAGTAGAGTTAACGCAGCTTCCTCCATTTACTTTAGTAAATTTTGTCTCTAATATTTTGGTTATTTATTACAAGAAGAGAAGTAGCCAAACATAGTCCAGATATTTATGTTCAGCGTCATCAGAACTAGACAATATTTTATGATATTATAACCGTTTTTGTTAAGAATTAGGTACCTTAAGCTAAATTTTCTTTTATGTTGTCCCCTCCTACCGGCAAAACATTGGGAATGTCCCTTATATTCCCGATGTTTTGTTGGTAGGTCTAAAATGATATTGGTATAAAATGTTAAGATTTATTCTCCTTTATAAGCAGGGCTACTAATAATATTGGCAGTCCATGCACATTAATCGTACCTGCAAAATTAAATTGAAAAGATCTCCCCACGATTGCTGAATGCAAAGCTATTCCCACCGACCACGTCTGACGTCGCCCCAATTTCTCGAGCTCTATACGATTTTGCCTTGCGAAATTTCTTTCACATCGCCTTCTGGCGACCCTAGCCCCAAGGTGAGTATTGTAAGGGCCCTTTTCTCAGGCCCTTGGCTCACATCTGTCGTTGCACCGGCCCTTGGCCCGACTTGCAGTTGCATTCAATGCAAGACGTTTTATTTCAGTTATATCAACGGTCGAATTTGAAATCAGAACGCGACGGTTGATGCATTGATTTATAATTATGTGTGTGCTTGGGGTCTGAAGTAAAATTCTATTAGCAATAACGGTTGTCGATTGTCGATGTCCAAGATGTTTGGGATTGATCACTTGACATTTCGGATGTACTGGTCGTGTCTACCTACATTTTGAACTGTTTATAAGTTTTGCTGAAATACATAGGGATTTCCAAAAGTTCGCGGCATATTGCCCATAAACAGCTTTTAATGGAAAATATCGCGGCATATTTTCGGACTCCTTTTGTAATGCAAGTTATTCTAGTAGCAGGATGTTGTTTTTAATTTACATATCGCCAAGAATGTACACATGCAGAAAAAAACATATTGGCCTTTTGTAGTATTCGAGAGCAACGTATAAAGGCAGTTGTAGATCCACCTCAGAGCTAAGCTGAATTAGTTTAGCTTGCATAGTAGCGGGAATATTCGGTTGGCTCTGTATGAGAAGAGGCCTCTGCCTTGCAATGAGACAATAACAGACTCGTATAATCTGAGATGTTAACCTAATCTAGCTCTTGGTCTGCAACCGGTTTAACAATAGTCAACTATGAGTACCTATTTATTAGTCAATAAAAAGCTTTTTAACAAAAAAATATTACCGACTTCCAAATAAGAAAACTACAAAGTGAAAAATAACTTTATTTTTAGAAGTCGGTGTCTTTCGTAGGTACCGATCTATTGCGTTTAGAGTTCTGTTGTATATCTTCGAAGTTTTTCATCAAATCTTCACCAAATTAAAATGGGACCAATTTGGAAACATACTCTTAAATACAAAAAAAAAATTTAAATCGGTCCACAATTGACAGAGATATCGGTGAAAATACATAAAAAAAAGAAAAAAACATACATGAAGTCGAACATAGAACCTCCTCTTTTTTGGTAAGTCGGTTAAAAAACAGCCTATGTGCTTTTCCAGTCTATAATTTATCTCTACGCAAAATTAAATCCTGTTTTCTTCAGCCGTCCCACCGTGATTGAGTAACAAACATCCATCCATCCGAACTTTCTCATTTATAATATTTCTAGCTTCCACCCGCGGCTCCGCCCGCGTGGTTTTAGTACTTCGCGCAATATCTTGATAAATTATAGCCTATGTATTTTTCTGATGTATAAGTTATATTTCTGTAAAGCTTTATCAAAATCCGTTCTGATTTTTTTGCGTGAAAGAGTAACAAACATCTATCTATCCATCCATCCTCACAAACTTTCACATCTAATACCTTTAAACGAGCAATTCTTGTATATATGTATATTTAGATGTATAATCTGAATCTCGGAAACGGCTCCAACGATTTTCATGAAATTTAATTTATGCAAGGGGTTTCGGGGGCGACAATTCTATCAATGTAGCTAGATCTCATGTTAGAAAACGTCATTTTCTCTTTCTTCACCCGGCTCGGTCGCCCATGTATTTTATAAATAACAGAAGTAGGTTAGGATATACTAAGATTACAGTTTTTTTTTTAAGTACGTACTTCTTTTCAATAGTATGAAAACTATTCGCCCTAATATCTGTTAAAGTTTTAAAAACTTCAACACTCCTTATCATCGTCAATGAACTAATAACGTTTTAACACCTAAATTATCTAAACCCTCAAAGCTTTAGCACACTTTAACAAACATTTTAGTGTTTCTTAACATTCGCAGATAAATGGAACTATTAAAAGATGTTCCCTTATCTCTGTTACAAAAGAAAGGTGCGAAAATATAATGTGTTATTGTTACACGCTCTAGTTTATTGCAAACATTGTTGTTCTCTCTTATCCATTCATGTTCCCCTAGTCCCATTGAAATTTCGACAATGTTCTTACTGTGTAAGAAGGATAAAAAATACACCATGTTGGTTACTACCTTTTGGTAACAAGCAAGTAGGTTTTTGTATTTTTAGATTTTTTTTTTGTTGATACATGAACATTAAAACGGTTTCAGCGGATCACAACGTCTAAAAACGGGCCCACATAGGACGATGGTAACTGAAGAGGTAGTTATAAAATCCAACTTCACAAGTGAAGTTAGAATAAATATTATCCCGCGGGTATAGGCAAGCGTTTTTAATAAAGATGTATAATTAGCTTCACTAAATAATTTGAATATTGCAGTTACGGAGATAGTCTTCGTTGAAATCTCCAATCATTTATATAAACGAAAACAAATATTTTACTATGAGTATTTTCAAAAAACCTACTCAACTACCAACAAGTAAAATCAAATTATTCAATTATAGGAACAAACAACCAACGTAAATAAGCTGCAATAAATAATCTATATGAATTAATATTTGTTTTGGGATATATACCATGTATATTTAGGTTTTGGTTGAGAGCTCGATATATCGGCACCTTACAAGCTCTCAACCAAAACCTAAATATACAAGGTAAATACCCCGAAACAAATATTAATTCTAATGATGATCTCAAAATCTTATAATCTATATGAAGGACATCAATTGCGAAAGGAGCCGATACGAGCGCGCGTTAGAGCCACGGGGAATGTTATGGTTCGTTCTAGGATCCTCGCAAGCACGCTCCTTGTTTCTTTCTCTTTCGATATTTGATTTTTTTTTGTATGTATTCACTCTCGAAAGTTCTTCGCAATTAGTGATGTAGTCGGGTCGGATATTGTAATTAAAAATAAAATGTGCTAAACTGCACTGATGTAACCTTGGTTGAGTAGTAGAAAATATCGACCTATGATACGAATGTCAACCTTACGGCAAACGCAATTTAGTTTATAATTGCGACCACTGAGAATACCTGTACTAACACAAAATAGACTCCCCCACGTGCATGCGCCGTACGGACCGGTACTGCCAACGACTCCGCCGAACCCAATGCGTTATTCAAGTTTAAACATTAGTCATTTAGAAATTATTGTTATTAAGGATTTTATGATTTTATTTTTGTATTTTTTTACATGGTTCATAAGCATATGTTTACTATCTGTTTTACACACCTAACAACGGTATATAAGTATTTTTTCAATGGCATTTGTTCAACATTTTTACTGTTCCAAATACATTTTATAAGTTGGTCGACTATAACTCGTAAACTTGTAAGGCCTACATATCTGTGACAGTTTTCCTTTTAATTTCGTTGTATATACTACTGCCGTGATTTTTTTCACATAGTTAAAAGCAACAATTGGTTTGTTGAACCAACTTTTCTTTTGTAATAAATGGAAATATCATATATAAGTTTTCGTACAAAACAATTTTTAATTTTGTATTTATCGATGTAATTACAAAGTAATATCAAATTGAAAATATTGTTTTGAATCCGGTACCGAAAACACGCCGACAGTTCCCGGACAAACCCGAGCCCGTGTGACGTCACGATGTTCATTTCTAGTCATTGTAGCACTTACCTGATACAGTGTTTTAACTTTTAACCGATTTAATCTTGTTATTATGGTCAATATATTGATGAATATCAAATATATTGATTAAAAAATATCGAACCTTAAAAATTTTCGTTCTTGCTTCGAACCATTATGTACGAATACTATAAAAAACTCTCCATTATATGTGATTCGCGCAATAGCCGAATAGAAAAGTAACTAGCAATCGACACTAATGATTTGACAAATGTTCTATGTCTAATTAGATTCCAATTATAATGTGTTAATTATGATGTTATCTTTTTCTAATATAGTATAAGATTCGAATTCATTTCTTACTTTGATCATTAAAACCAGAGAAAAGTAAATTTTTAAGGCATTTTTCGAGCAAAGTTGACATTGTTGTATAATAACGTAACTTGGATTTTTTTTTTTGTTTACGGCAATATATTCATAATTTTAATCTTTAATTATAGATATACGTGTAAAATCAATATTTCTGTTTGAATTGTGCAAATCAGTCGACGCATTTAAGAGATATTTACTGAAGAATTAGTGTAAGGAAAAGTACCGAGTTAATATTTTCTCGTTTTTGTTCTACTCATTATTTTAGTGTTTGCAAATATATAAATATAGTGTTTAATATTACTGAGGGATATGTAAGTAATAGGAAATAACGATAATTTTAAGGATTTTTGGCAAAAAATAAATTCTCTGTCTTATCATATTTAGTGGTACTTCTATCTAATGAAGTTTTTTGATATCCAAAATCGAAGTTTCGCGCCAATCGTGTTTGTTTACTTTTTATTTTAAACCTATATCGCCAACCTATATGTAAAAACGATTAAAATATGACAATTATGTTTCTAAATGTACCTGGTAAAAAAATAACAAACACCGGTCTAATACACGTAAAAATCATTACGAATACTTTATATTCAAAACTTCAACACATACAACATCCATACAACATCCATCAGGTAGGTATATTATCAAAATTAGCCTTTATGAATCCTTTATCTCACTTGCCTAATTAATGTTTGCTGTTATAAATAATATTTTTGGACTAATTTTCGGATATATTTAGTCAATGCACGTGTAGTTGACACTGTATTATCGTGAAATTCTTTGAACGTTATGAAGTCACCATCATAGCGACCAATCGTGGCCGGTTCGTAGACACGTGGTTCTTTTTAAAATTTTATCGATTTTCAATTGCTAATAATAAATTGAAAAAAAATATTTAAGAAATTTTTGCAACGACAATAATATGTAAAGTTTTAAAATACATAAAAATAATCGACAATATTTTTTATTTCATCAACCCAATTTCGCTGACAGGGGGAGGGACACTTGACTCTAACAAAAATTTGCAATTTAAAGCTTAATTTTACGCAAACCGAGACTTCTGAATCGAAAAATGGATTTTACATACCCATACTATTTTTGAATGGCCTATCCAACGATACCCCACCCCAAAAAAAACATCCCCACTTTACGTCTATAGGAGGTACCAGAAAAAATTTTTTTTTCATGATTTCATTTTACCACTTTGTCGGCATTATTAATATGTATATCAATGCCAAATGATAGCTTTCTAGTACTTAGAGTCTCTGAGCTAAGCTGCGGACGGACAACGAAACTCCTACTTACTCGTAACTTAACTCCTCCTTAAGGGTTCCTTGTTGACTTCGGAACCCTAAACATCGCACCATAAAACAAGTTTGAACACTGATTAGCATTCCTAATTTATACTTTACTAGCTTTTACCCGCGACTTCGCTCGCAGCGAAGCTATAAAAAAAAAGAGTCCTATGTTACTTCTAATACCTCCAAACGGTGAAGGAAAACATCGAGACGAAACCGGCTAAATGTCCTTGTACTAGAAATTCGAAGACATGTGACATCTACCAACCTTTTCCGCGTGGTTGTTTATGGCCTATTCTCCCTCTCACAGGTCACAGCAAGGAGGCTTGGGTCCCAGCAGTAGAAACATAACATTATAGGCTAATGAAACTCAAAACTAAATACATATTTGAGTTAGAGTTTAATTAAGCTATTATCTTTAGCGAGATTTTCTAAATTAGGCCGATAACATTCACTAGTTCGTTTCCCTATCTTATTACTTTTTTCTACATTAAATTACCCAGACACACATGTATTTTCTTTATCCGTAAACATGTTTGATTGTTTAAAAACAAAAGATCATTTTTCTTCTAGGCGGTCATTAAAACTAATTTATTTTATCTACTATTAGCATCACCGCGTCACGTGTTCATAAAGCCAGGTGCTATTCTGCCTACCTGGGTCTTTGGAATTATCAGAAAAAGTGCGGCAAATAATGGACGAAGATTATTTCCTTTCAACAAAATTGTTTGGCGTAAGATAACAATTTATTTATTGTGAGCAAGTAAAGTAAAGAGAGGACCCCGTTTAACAATGTACATTTTGTATCTTTTATTTATACCTAGTTATTATTATTTTACATATTTGGACCATAGGTGTTTTGGAAATAGACCGACTTCTATTATACAAAGCCTTACTTCTCAATTGTGTGCTACATTAATGTAGGTAAGTTTTTGATACGAGCAGGTAGGTAGCTAGGTATTACCTTAAATTTTCAATTCATCCTATTGATATTTATTTTCGTCCATAGTAAAATCACTGTAAAAGTATAAACCGTGTGTGTAGGTAGGTACATTAATTACTACTTACATAATTATAATATGGTGCAATCGCGTACGTATTAGAGTAAACGCAAAGTGAGATAATGAAAAGCGACAAATAGCGTAGATTTATATGTATGTATCGCTAACGTGCTTAAACATAAAATGAACCTATGCTGGTCCTCATCAAAAACTCGCGTGATGGTCTTGGTTTATTTCTATAATAGTAATGTCCTCTAGCGGAGCTTAACCAAGTCATTTGCAGTCTGGGTCATGACTCGTATCTTTCCTTCCATAGCGATTGGCCCTGCATTTAATCCCTTTAGGGATGGCCAGATGGCGTGGTGTTATAGTTCTATTCGGTAGTAGTTTGGTTATCCCCTCTAGCGACATATTAACGAACTAATCCGGTAACGTATGTTCAAAACTTTTTAGAACCGTTGGAATATGGCCACACTGCATGAATTTTATTGACGTGACAACATTAGTTAAACGTCAAACAGTTGTCAAAATGGCACGTCAGCAGCAAGACGTTGATGAGCTTTTCGATGTTAAAAATGCATTTTATGTTGGAAATTATCAACAAGCAATCAATGAGGCACAGAGCGTATCCGTGAGTACCATTTATGCAAACAAAAACTTTCATAAATTCGCTGTTTCGGTGTGTATTTCTACTTGTTTGGGGCGGTGACGTTGTGCCGCTCCTGTTTTCCTCAATATTCTTATTAAATCCTTTGTTATAAGCGTAATTCGTATTTCCGATTAAGGTTCCAACTAAATCTCAACACAATTAATCTCTTTTACAGCCATCAACACCTCTCATAGCGCTCCAACGAGATGCGTTCCTGTATCGATCGTACATCGCTCAAGGGAACCACAGGATCGTACTGCAAGAGCTCAAAACCGCGGATCCTATGCTGCAGCCACTGAAGACATTAGTGGAGTATCTGACACCCAACGCCAACAAGCCTGCGATCGTTGCTGATATTGATGCGCGCGTGAGTAGTTTCTTTTAGTTGAAAACTTGTGACTAATTAAGTAATGTTTATATGACTCCACATAACTGAGCTTTGAGTCAGTTTTTTTTTTTATGATTAATTTAAAGCATGATGACAGCTTATCATGGAGTTCCTTGCCCATTCTTCTGGAGTGTGTGATCAGCCAACTGACTGCCTCTTTTTGGTCAACTGTCAATCAAACTCCTTCATAAATAGTCTAATTGGAATTAATGTTTTGTGTTTGAGTGTATAACACATATTCAAAGTTTAAAGCACTAAAAGTTCCTTTACAGAATATAATGAAATGATGCAGTGATACAATTAAATGCTTACCTTGTTGTGCAATGTTTCAGGTTGCTAAAGGGACAGAGCTACAAAATGAAGTTTTTCTGATTGTAGCGGCCACTATCTACTACCATGAGGACAACTATGAAGCGGCACTCAAGTAGGTTTAGTTTACTTTTATGAAAGTTTTTCTTCTTGCTATCTTACATCCCCCTCACACCTGTCATGCTATCATTCACTCCCATTTATTCATTATTTGGCCTCTCTCTGCCTTTCCATACAACCACTTACTATTTTTTTTTCTTTTCTGATTAAATGTATGTATATTGTGTACATTGATTGTCATTCGGCATGTGTTGTGTTGTAAAGGTTTAATAGTAAAATAATTTTTAGTTTAGTTTCGATGAGCTATTTCTGCAACTCCACGTCCAGCATGTATTTTGCGTACAGGTGGGATTCAATTACTTCATTAGATCCACAGCAGCTCCTCGAGGAAGTCCAGGCGCCCTGGTGCTGCCGACTATCTTCTGTAGGGTACCTGGGTCATCGAAGTATTTGACCCTGTGACTAGCTATTACAGGGCAGCTTAGGAGCAGATGTGCTGCTGTCTCATCTTCCATCATGCATGCTCTGCAGAGTGGGGTGTCCATGATTCCTATGACAAAAAGGTGCTTATTAAAGGTCCCGAGTCCAGTTGTTACAGTTGTGACTGCACACAACTGTGGCTTAGTCAGTCATAGTGCCTTTTTTGTGAAACGGCCGTTGATATCGGATAGTGCCACCCAGGCCTGCCTACATTTGCTATGGTCAATCCATAGCTTGCTGTCTTGATCCCTGGTGCGTTTCCTTAACAGACCGCGTAGGTACCCTAAAAGGTAAAGACATGATGGGCTCCAGGCCCGCGGTGCCATACTACAATGATACAAAGAGCTTGACTAATAATGTATGTTGTAGGTACTATGAACTGGATAAATTACATTAGAAATAGGACATAATTAAATTAAATTATCTGGTTAAGATGAGTGAACCAGGTTTATCATGTCAATAATATCCAAAATTAGTAATCTGGCTATAAGGGATTTCATGTTTTAGTCAAAATATTGATCTATTATAACAGTGCACCAAAAATTTCAATTGACTTCTACTTTTTCTAGAATCCTCCACAATGCAGAATCACTGGAGCTCCGTGCGTTCACCCTGCAGTGTCTCCTGGCCATGAACAGACCTGATCTGGCCCGCAAACAGCTGAAGGCTCTACAAGACATTGAGGATGACGGCACGCTGACACAGCTGGCTCAAGCTTGGTTAAACTTGTCACAAGTAAGTGATTAAATATTAAAATTGTCACCCAAATACAAACTCAAGATCCCAACAAAGGCACGAAAAAGATAAGGTGTAATGTCTCTCATTTCTTATTATTTTTTTTTATTTTTTATTTTAAGTAGGCTTACAGTCTAATTACAAATAATAAAAGGTAACTAAAACACATTATCAAGTTGCTAATAACAAGCCTCCACAGATGTATAACATATCGATTAATTTAAGTCGAACAGTTAAAGCATTTAGGTTATCCCTATTCATTTCATTTATTTATGTTGCTACATATTAGTTAAAGAACCACTTGACGGTGCATTATTCACAAAAAAATGATTTGGCTAGGAGCGTCCTAACTGTGCTTATCTTAGTGCAAAATAAGTCAACATTGTGCTCAGAAGACACATCATTGAAGCTTCGAGCGCTTCTTATAAGAAAAGCATTACGCCTATAATTAGTAGCGGTAGAAGACACATCTAGAAGCGGCCTTTTACGTAATCCTATTGTGTTAGTGCGAAATGCTAACTTTGTTAGTAGCTCAGGGCAGTCAATCGAGCCATTCGCTATGTTAATCAAAAAACATACATCATTAATGAGCCGCCTACGATCTAATGGCAGAAAATGGTACCTCTTACAACGGTGACTGTAATCTATAGATACTTGGTGCGCCCTATAATCGAGATATCTCTTCTTCTGGATGCCCTCAATGTGTGACTTATCTTCATATTGAGGGCTCCAGACCTGCGATGCATACTCCAAGTGGCTGCGCACGAACAAACAGTATAAAACTTTGATAGGCTTCAGAGAACGAAAACAGGCTGAGGCTCTGATTACAAATCCTAGTGCCCTCGAGGCCTTGCCCACAATACCGTCTATGTGTTGGTCAAACAGTAATTATTGGACCCGTATTTTTATTTATTTATTTAAGCACACACATATACAGACAAGAAGAAGGAACAGAATTATAGGTGCATAGGTGATGCTTATTTCTAATCTCTTCCAGCATACCTGCGAAAGGAAAGATGAAAAAAAGAGATGTAGACATAGTGTGTAGTAGGGAAATAAACACATGACACAATTCAGAGCTGAATATTATACAATATTAGATACAAAAAAAATATACTGTTGTATACGTACATACCTAAAAAATTACTACCTACCTACTAATATATATATAAGAAGATAAATGCAATTACGGAAATATATGCAACTATGATGGAATGGAAAAGTAGTGTCTTTTCACTCTTCTTTTAAAACTGTAAGAGTTTGGCAATCCCGTACGTCAGGCGGAAGAGAATTTCACAAACACACGGCATGCACAGTGAAGGAGTAGGAGTAGATGTCGGGATATTAAGGAGATTTTTAAGATGCATCCTGCAGATTGCATCGGAAGTACGGGAGTAGGAGAAGCGTTCACGGAGGTATAAAGGCGTCTTAGGATTGTCATCATCGTCATCATATCAACCGAAAGACGTCCACTGCTCGACATAGGCGTCCCCCAAGCGTCGCCACACTGTCCGGTTTTGTGCGTCTCGCATCCAGCGGATGCCCAGCGACTAACCTAAATGAGGCTATGGACATATTCATATCTAATATTACTGATACCATACAGGTCAACACAAAAATACTAAATATAACGAATAGAAACAGAATTCTGAAACCTTGGATGACAACTGGACTCATCAGGTGTACTCGCAACAGGGATCGAATAATTAAACTGATAAAAAACAAAATAGTGTCCCCGCTTACGTATATCTTTAACATGTGCCTAAAGCTGGAAACATTTCCCGGCTCACTTAAAGAGTCTATAGTACGACCCATTTTCAAGGGTGGTGATGGAAACTGTGTCACTAACTATCGACCTATCTGTATTCTTACATCTTTGTCAAAAATTTTAGAAAGGATAATTTTTACAAGACTAATAAAATATCTAGAAAAGTATAATCTACTTTCTAATCATCAATTTGGTGTCCGATCCGGAAAGTCTACAGAAGATGCATTAAATAATTTAACTGATCACATTGTTAAAATATTAGATAACAAAAAGAAATGTCTCAGTATTTTTCTTGATCTGGCAAAAGCTTTTGATACGGTTTCTATTCCCACCCTAGTTAACAAGTTGCTTCAACTTGGTATTCGGGGAAAATAATTGAATTTGCTACAAGATTATGTATCCGGAACTCGAAGAGTGAGAATTTCAAATTATATAATGATGATTTGCCTGTTACCCATGGTGTGCCACAGGGTAGTATTCTGGGCCCATCGTTATTCATAGTGTACATTAATGAGCTTACACAGCTTAATATCGAAAACTGTAAAATTATTTCTTATGCCGATAATACGACCATAACCTTCCATGATGATACTTGGGATGAAGTTTACCAAAAAGCACAATTTGGTTTCAATATGGTCACTAAATGGCTTGCCTTAAATGACCCCTCACTAAACACATATGGAACTGAATTCATACCTTTCTCAATTCGCAACCTCGGTAAATCGCGTCAACTGACGCATCACTTAATCGCTCACACTTGTAATACTGAAACTGTAAGTTGCTCCTGTCCGTCATTGCTTTCCGTTGAATCTGTAAAATATTTATGTCTTATATTTGACAAAAATGTGAACTTTAAAAATCATATTATTAATCTTGCAAACAGAATTAGAAATATTATCTATGTATTAAAAAAAAACAGATACACAGCTAATACCAACTATTCATTGTGCCAAGCAGTAATAACATTGCATCACTATCTGGGGCGGTGCTGCCAAAATGCATAATTTAATTATTGAAAGTGCTCAAAGAGCTTTGCTTAAAGTTAGTTACTTTAAGTCCATGTATTTTCCCACCACCGAGCTGTACAGGGTTAGTAATGTACTTACGGTACGTAAACTTTTTGTATTATTATTAATTGTGAGACAACATTCCTGTGTCAGGCTAAATACCATGACTGAAAAAGAAAATAAAGGGAGAAGGCGGTTTGAATTATATAAATCTGTGCCTTTTAGAACATCTTTTGCTAAACGATTTAGCGAGAGAGAGTGTAAATAGAAAGTGATCAGCTGGCTCCTATCACTCACATGTGACAGCTGAAAAATTGTTTCATGTCCCTGCATAAATACTTCGTAAGTACCAAGTATTTTTGTATTGTAAACGCCAAATTCAAGCATAAGCACATCACATACATAGTCACACCCTACACACATACACACATACACACTCACATCCATTTCCACCCACACTCACATAGACACACACACCCAAACACACCCACACCCTCACAACACAACACACAATCATTCTTAAATCCTTTTCCTTTATCAAATAATTTTCTTATTAGTGTTAATTACTTACCTCAAACTTATATTTTTTTCTCTCTTGCATTGTAAATTTATAAGCATTTTTGGAAGGAAGAGATAGATACACTTTTACTTGCCTGGTTTATTATTGTACTTAGAATGCGATAAAACTATATAAATCTTTTTGGCTCTAATGAACAATAAATATTTTGTGAATGCAAATGAGGGTGGACGCTGATATCTATTTTACAAGATATTAAGTTATCTTAGCTTAGGTATTAGTTGCTACTCTAACATGTTAAATATTGTAACTACCTTTCGGCCTATTTTATTGTAAACCTGTTCCTTTATGTAAATTTTTGAAGGTGCAAATAAACATTTTAATTATTATTTACGGACGGAACGGACGGAAGTTACAGGAGATAACTCTAGTTACAGAGTTTACTAAAAATAGAAAAGAGAAGAGGAGATCATATTATGTTAATAATTATAGTAATGTAATGTAATGTTCTTAATTCTTTTAGCTTTTTGTTTAAGAAATTGACTCACACACTGTTCCGTTGTTGTTGAATTAGGTAAATTACCTATGTTTGCATTATTTGTAAGTATGTGAGAACCATGTTCCTATTTATCAAATGAAGGAATTTATCGGTTAGTGCTTGTAATACTTTATACCTATACGTAGCATAGTATTCAGGGTGCATCGTCCTCACGTATATGAATTTAGTATATATATAAATGTTGTAAAACATTTTTTATAAAAGAGTAAGTGTGGAGTTTCTTGTCCGTTCTTCTCCATAACAAGCTACTTTTTCGAATGGACGGTAGAATCAATTATAATAAAATAACTCAAAAGTGCCGCTTAATGGCCTTAATGAAATAAAGAATTTTTGTCTTTGATTTTGAGAGAGAACGCCACCCTGAGGCACACCCGCAGTAATAGAGCACCAATCCGAAGAAAACTCATCAAGGCGTACCCGCTGTGAACGGCCTCTGAGATAGGAGTCGAACCAATAATTAGTGGAAGAGGAGAAATTGAAAGATTTAAGGATCCCAAGAAGAATATCGAAATCAACGAGTTGAAGGCACTACTGAAGTCAAGAAGCACAAGTAACGTGACAGATTTGTGTTCCATGGCCCAACGGGTGTCATCAGTCACCTTCAAAAGAGCCGTTACAGTACTGTGACCAGGCTGGAAACTAGATTGAAAAGGACTAAGAAGATCATTACTAGATATAAACGTAGACAATTGCTGATGAACAATGTGCTCAAGAACTTCGGAAAGATAAGGAAGGATGGAAATGGGTCTGAAATCGGTAAGAGTGACCGGGTTAGGTATTTAGGGAAACAGAATAACGTGGGCTACCTTTCAAGCATCGAAAACAGTGCAAGTAAACAAGGAATAGTTTAAGATGTGGGTTAAAACGGGAAGTAATGAAGAGAGGATAGGAGATAACATTCTTGAGCATAAATCGTCATTTCCAACTGCGGAGGAGGAGATAGCACAAATCGATTTCTTCACAACTTTTTTGCTTTATCAAATAAATAAAAATTTACAAAGATAAAGCGCATCAAAGTTCAGGAGTGGAAGCTTGTGACGTTACTTCGTCAATGTAAAGTGTAATGATAAATGATAAATGATTTTATTTCTGTAAGTAGGTTTGTACAAACACTTTTACATGTCGATCATATTTTTAAAACTAGATGAAGTCGGCGTTTCCTATCTGACTACTCTGAGAAGAAAGGCCGAAACAAACTCAGAGGTCACAGTCTCTTTTAAGGTCCAGACAAAATCTTTGTTAGATCATGTGAAGACCATGTAGACTGAAGTCTGAAATGGTCTTTTTAGGAAAGAACCAGCCAGATTGAGTGGACCTGTCCAGTCAGTGCACGCATTTGTCAATAACCGTGCAGCTCAACTCAGAAATTAAGGAGCTCAACGATTCGACGAACAATACCAAAGAAAGGACATTCGGGTAGGCCGCATTAACTACTCAAACTGCCAGACCATGATTAAAACTAATTTGGATAAATTAAAATTAAAAACAAACAAAAATTGAATCCACATTGTCTTCACATTCACAACAATTAAAATAAACTAAAAAAAAATATAATACTTTAAAAAGTAAATATTCTTGTCATTGCAAGAAAACAAAAAAAAAAAAAAACAAAATTCACGTTGAAAAATATATAAAAAAAAAACAAATTAATTGGAGCAGCTCAATCCCAAGCCTGTTTGTCCTCAACGTAATCTTTTATTGTATAAAACGCTTTCTGGCACAACTTACGTTTAATAAATGTTTTAAATTTATTAACACTTAGATCTTGTACGTGGCTTGGAAGCTTATTATAAAAGTGTACACATTGACATCTAAACGAGCCACCTATTTTCTTGAGCCTTGTTGCAGGTACTACAAATTTGTGTTTGTTTCTAGTATTTATGTTATGGATATCACTGTATTTTTTAAACAATTTTATATTTTTATGGGCATATAAAAGATTTTCATAAATATACTGAGAAGGCACTGTCATTACATTAATCTCCTTAAATTTCTCTCTGAGAGAGTGTCTCGGGCTTAATTTATAAATCGATCGAACAGCTCTTTTCTGCAAAACAAAGATAGTCTGGATGTCGGCGGCATTTCCCCACAACAGAATACCGTACGAAATTACACTATGAAAATAGCTAAAATATACTAAACGGGCTGTCTCTATGTCAGATAAATTACGAATTTTCCTAACAGCATATGCTGCGGAGCTTAGTTTTTTCAACAATTTATCTATATGTGGGCCCCACTGAAGCTTAGCATCCAAAGTTAAGCCTAAGAATACTGTGCTATTTTCAGGATTCAATTCTTCGCCCTTTACCAACACATCAGTTTTCACCTGCCTAACGTGAGGTAGGGTAAACTTAATACATTTGGTTTTTTTTCCATTAAGTAGTAAATTATTAACATTGAACCAGTGAACTATTTTTGAGATCGCGCTATTTACATCGTCAGTAACCAGCTGCTGACGTTTGAGTTTAAACAAAAGTGAAGTATCATCCGCGAACAACACTATATCATGGTTATCCTTTATGAGGTAAGGCAAGTCATTAATGTAAATAAGAAACAAGAAAGGACCAAGAATCGAGCCCTGCGGGACGCCCATCATTACTATAGATCCGGGAGATCTTTTTCCATTAACTTCAACGCTCTGAATCCTATTACTCAAGTATGAAGTGAAAAGATCCAGAGCGCTGTTCCGGATTCCGTAGTGGCGGAGTTTCCTGATTAGCGTATCATGAAGAACACAATCAAATGCCTTGGACAAATCACAAAAGATTCCCAAGGCATCGCACTTATCTTCCCATGCATTATAAATATGTCCTAAAAGCTCAACACCGGCATCCGTAGTTGAACGACCCCTTGTAAAACCGAACTGTTTGCTATGTAATAATTTATGTTTATTAAAAAATCTTTGCAGTTGCTCTAAAATTAATTTCTCAAATATTTTACTAAACGTAGGTAGTACTGAAATAGGTCTATAATTTGAAGGGTCTGATGTACTACCTGATTTAAACAATGGTATTATTTTACTATTTTTCATAAGGTCAGGAAACTCCCCACAGTCGATACAATTATTAAAGATAATAGCTAAACTAGGTGCGACAATATCAATAATAGACTTAGCAACTTCTACAGAATGACCCCACAGATCTGCAGTCTTTTTAACTTTTAAAGTGTGAAAGGTTTTAATTATGTCTCTACAAGTAATATGTTCAAAAAGAAATTCCGAATCGCAAACATTAACATTTTCTTTTAGCAAAGACTCAGCAACAGAAGGTGATGAGTTTAGGGATTTAGTAGTTGAAATGGGAATATCTGAAAAGAAATTTTCAAAAGCCACTGCGACTTGTGAATCTGATTTTATGATGTTGTCATTAATGGACAGGCTGTAGTCAATATTTCGGTTACCAGATCTTCCCGTTTCACTGTTAATAATATTCCAAGTCGTTTTAATAACGTTACTACTATTTTTAATCTTCGAACTCAAATAACGCGACTTGGCCAAACAACAAACTTTTTTAAATAATTTTGAATAATTTCTAACATATAAATTAAATTCATCAGTGTTAACAAAAGTCCTTTCATTGTACAACTCATAAAGCCGTTTCCTACTTTTATGAATACCAATGGTAGCCCAATCACTGAATGATGCATTACATTGTAGCACACAATGACGTCACACGATATTTCAACGCACTGTATCATCGTAATTTTTTGTTTACCTGGCAAAATTAAAATTACGTGTCCAATATTATTAGGTTATCTAACTGACGGACTAAATAGATATTTTTTTGTGAACTACCCTATTGCAGTGGTCAATGGATCTTTCAACCATGTTTGCTTTGTGTTAATTTGAAACTCATTTATTTGCAGGGTGGACCAGGCGTGCAGGACGCACACTACAGTATTATGGAGCTATCGGAGAGACTCGGCGCGCTGGGCGCCGGCCCAGCCGCCGTCGGGGCCGCCGCCGCTGCTTCCAGAGGTCACTTGACTGCTGAATCTTTGATCCTTTAGCTATCTAGAGTTGTAGTTCAATTTTTTAGGAGATTTTTTGACAAGAAATTCCAAAAAAGCCTTACCTCTGTTTTTATAAACCTAAATGTAAAATAGTAATGTCCTCTGGTTCCAGGCATGTGGGAGGAAGCGGAACAGATGCTGACTGAAGCGCAGGCGCGCGCGCCACAACAGCCGGACCTGCTGCTGGGGCTCGCCGTCAGCGCCGCGCATAGCGGGAAGGCGCCCGAGGTCAGTGCACATTCATATTATCATAGAAATATCACATCCAAAGAAACATGTACCCTGCCAAACATATACCTATCCCTAAATATCATTGTAGATATTCTTTTTTATCACATCTATTCAAAAAGAGTTAGTTTATTCCTCGTAAACATCGACCAAAATAGGTTATATATCCCTTAGGGACTAAAAGTGATTTGAATTTATTTACTTAGGGAGCAAACAACTATTTTAAAGGCGAGAGTGTTTTTTTTTAATCCAAAGCGAAGCGAAGGATTCTAGAGTAGATTCTAAAGTAAGATCCTGAATGCAGCGAGGGATTCAAAGTACGTCACTCGAGCTTAAAATATTTGTTTGCTCCCAAGGTAAACAATCTACCTACCTACTTATGAACAATAACGTTACGTTTATTTATTTACATATACAATTTGGAACCATAAGGCATAACAGAAATAATTAGAGGCTAATGTTTATATTTGAACAATTATGGAAGTGCATCGTTACAATTTGATTAGAACCACAGTTAGAGTTGTAGATTTATTTTTTAATTTGGCTCACGCACGGTTTGCCAGCCATTCACCTCATACTTTCATCGTAATCGATTTTAGCGATGTAATCCTATTTTGCATGATTTGTGATTCATCTCTTTGCTGATTGGAACATTTACTAACAATATCCACATTCCAAATTCAAATCACTTTTAGTCCATAAGGGATTAATGAGCTATTTTGGTCCCTGTTTACGAGGAATAAACTAGCTCTTCTTGAATAGATGTGATAAAATAGTAGATTGTTGTTTACCTAGAGAGCAAACAACTATTTTAAAGGCGAGAGTGTTTCTTTGAATTAAAGTACGTCACTCGAGCTTAAAACAGGAGGTGGACACTACTTTTTATCACCCTCTATGAGAAAATAAGTAAGTGCAACTTACGTTTATTTAATAACATAAAATTAAGAACCGTAAGACATAAAATAATTAGAGGCTAATGTTTATATTTGAACAATTATGGAAGTGCATCGTAACAATTTTATTAGTCCGTTACAGTTGTAGATTTATTTACAGCTTGGAAATTAAAAATAGTCTCAGAAAACGGTGTCTCAGGATACATTTTTGAGAAACTTGAGTATAATACTTTAACTTGAGAAGACGCACTTATTTTTTATAATTCCAAAATCTGAATTTGAACAACTGCGAACGAAGGCAGAATGCATTTAATTTCGCGCGTTCTTTATTTTTCATCAACTTTTTTATTAATTTGGCGCGCTCGCAATTTTTCAGCCAGTCGCTTATTCAATACATTGTTCCCGCATGGTTTGGATCTCATCATCTCTTTGCTGATTTGGAATATTACTAACAATATCCACATTCCATATTCAAATCAGTTTTAGTCCATAAAGGATTAATGAGCTGTTTTGATCCCTGTTTACGAGGAATAAACTAGCTCTTTTTGAATAGGTGTGAAAAAAGATATTTTTTTTGCCAGTATGCCAGTGATCTACCTTATTGTAAGAAATGGCAATATATCTAGTCTCTGAACGAATCTTCGGCTCCGGCCAACGCCAAAGGTTTTTAGCAAATACCGAAAGAAAATAAACTGTTACATAGCGTATCTGCGAGAGTGCTATAGAATCTCTTCCATCTTCCAAAGGGTGGGTGACACTTCGTTGCGCCAGACAGTCGCCATAACCAGAAACAAAATAAAAGTTTACAAGCATGAACTGAATTTCTTAGGGTTATCCAAACTTCAGCTTCGGCTTCGGCCGAAGGTTGTGTGAAATTTAGCTTCGGTCGGATACTATCATTTTTTAATTTTGATGTTGCAAAATTTTAGATCTTTGTCATCATCATCATCATCATATCAACCGAAAGACGTCCACTGCTGGACATAGGCCTCCCCCAAGCGTCGCCACATAGACTGGTCCCGTAGGTCCCGCATCCAGCGGATCCCCGGAACCTTCACCATGTCATCGGTCCACCTGGTGGGAGGCCTTCCAATGCAACATCTTCCGGTTCGCGGTGGCTACTCCAGAACTTTTCTGCCCCATCAACCATCCGTTCTGCGAGCAATGTGCCCAGACCACTGCCACTTAAGTTTAGCAATTCTTCGGGCTATGTTGATATCCCTGGTTCTCTTGCGGATCTTTACATTTCTGATTCGATCACGCAAGGATACTCCGAGCATAGCCCTCTGCATTGCCCTTTGGGTGACTGTAAGCTTTCTGATGAGGCACGAGTGAGCATTGTGAGCGTCCACGTCTCAGAGCCATAGGTCATCACTGGCAACACACACTGGTCATAGACTTTCGTCTTGAGACGCTGTGAACACCTATGTGTTCATACTTAATTCATAATTCATGAATATTTCAAGCTAACATTAACATTATAATCGGGATATTTACCATGTTTTCTGTTTGTCTCTTCATAAACACCCACCCGCAATAACGTCAGTTTACCCGTGATCATGGTGCTTGCAACAGCACCGAAATATCGGAAACTCGAAACAAACAGTAAACATGGTAAATAGCCCGATTATAATGTTAATGTTAGTGCTAGTGACCATGACAGTTTAAAAACTTATATTTCAAGCTACTCACTATTCTGTTCTTTTCGTTCCAGATATTCAACCGCTACATAGCCCAGCTCCTGGACAGCCACCCAGACCACCCGTACACCAAGGAACACGTCGCCAAGACCAACGAGTTCAAACGCCTCGCCGCGCAGTACCAGCCCTCCGTCTCCAGCTGAACCTACCGGCCCCAGCAATAGAGTGCTATGTCGCTTATGATTCTATCTATGTTTGTTACTAAAGAGCCTATATTATTCTACTATTTTGGTCTTTTATTGTTGTTAGAGTTAGATTGGTTGTAGATTTCGATTTACTTAGTAAAGTGTATTTTAGCGTGCATTGCTACAATATCAACAGATATTTTGTACAATTTCAAGAGTAGTAATTATGTAGTGAACATTTGTTTAAGTTTTTCAACGAATATGATCGCAAAATTAATGTGATAAATTGATAAGGGCGCTTAAATAACGCCCTTGGCGAATGGCTGTTGACAGATTAATTCAACCAATCACAACAGTTTACGCGCACTTGATAATTTGTCACATTAATTTTGCCACAGTAGTCGTTCGAGAAAAGATGGTTATATAGTCTATATTTTACTTGGTTACTACTCGTACTGTATTGTCACTGGAGCAAAATAACAGTTTTGTACTTCTTAAACCCTAGTCTAGATCCGGTGTCTCTTTGCTTGTCTTGCATAGACTCACTGGATCAATCAATATATCAACTCAGACTACCCTATGACACAGATAATATAATACTAGCGTACAGATGCCTCATCCCATACAAAGAAACCGTGCCGACGTAACTAGCGTTTTTCGTCTGATTAAACTGATATTTTTTTGTACATCGATCGCAGTTAGCGATGTTAGCAGCGACTTGCAAGTTAAAGGGTTTACTCGGTACGTGAATATTTTTTTCTTTAAATACAGTGACGATATGTTTTATAGTTTTTTTTTGCACGTTTTTACAGTTAGTGTTTCATTACACCATAATATGTTACAATACAAATTTAAACAATCGAGTGGAATGCCTCAGAAATTTAAAACCGCGCCATCTATTGGCACCAATTTTAAATGATCCATTCAAATAATCTTTGAAATGTGAATTAAGAGGCCAATATTCCATAATTTTGAGCTTAAGAGAGTTGACTAAACATGAACATACAATATTTATAGTCAATTCCAGAAAATGATAATTTTACACACAATTCAATAACAAATCGGTGCATTTCGCGTCATATAGTGATATTTATTTGAACCAAATTTTCTTTCTTAGCGCTGGAACCCCGTGGCTAGGACCAGCTAATGCACAACACCTGGCAAAGGTTACAATAAATAAAATAAATAGGAATAGGTATGAAAACAAACGCCAAAATATACAAAACTCCTTTATCGTCATGTAATCCTAGTAGAAGCTGTATTCATAGTCGGTGTCTTGTTCGTCGTTGTCCTCCGCATTGGTCACGTTTCCCAGTATGTGATACTGACGCAGTTTCTCTAAGGCTGCCATGCCATCCATTATGCCTAGCGGAACTTCTGGGTCCGGCTCGCCCTTGACCAGGGTCCAATCCGTTGTCGACTCGTGAAGAATTTCGCCGTTCAAACCTGTAAAATAAAATGGTCTTTATGATAACGTGGCCTACCTCACAGGACCCGCTAATGTTGATGGGATAAAAATAGCCAATACTCAGCGATAATGTTCTATCCGTGAAATATTTTTTTTTATCGGTTCAGTACTATCAGAGTTTATCCATTACAAACAGACGTCCAATTTTACCTAAAATTGTGTAAATGTTAATCCGCTATAATCGGATGGGTTTATTCCAAATTCAACCGTCTGATATGAACGCTATGAGTGTAACATTGAATAGGTTTTATGTCCTTCGAGCCAGGCAACTACGGGTGCAGACACTCCTCGCTTCCTCGATCCGACTGATGGGACGGGTGCTTATTGAAAGGTTCCTATGCCAATATCGTACCGTAGCAATGGGCGTTCAATCAACGAACTAGTTGAATCAATTGTTGATCGCCTTATTGCGTAAGTGAATTTGGCAAGTCAAACGGCAAAGAGTATTAACAATCGACCAATCTTATGAGTGTTCCCCTCCACGAAAAGCGACAAGAAACATCGCGAGATGAAAGACGCGATGTGTATTTCCGGCAATGTGATTGGTCGATTGTTCTTATTATTTGCCCTTTGCCTTGCCGAATTCACTGACGTAATATAGCTAGATCTCCTGTCAACGACATTGACGTTAACCGTTTATGATCTAACTAGTTTAATTCGTCGATGACATTTAGTAATGGACTAAATTAAAAAAAAACGTAAACGGAACGAACTGAGCAAATTCAAAAACGCTTACATAGATTTGATAGATTGCAAGTAATGGTTTTATCAAAGAATTTTTACGTGCACAGTTGATTTTTGAAAACGTCAAGAGTGAATAGGTTACTTCTAGACAAGCGAGCTTCACCGTAGGCTTATCGCTTATCATAAGGCGAGGTAGTGGTCAAACGCGAACCTATCGAAAAAATAAAAGTTGCGAATATAATAAAGCATAGTAATATTCAGTCAGTCCTAAGCTTGAAGAAAAAGTATGAAGGAAAGGTCATCTGAGTAGGACCATCAATCTTTCGTTTTCTTAGACTTAGATTCCTTGCATCAAAATGTTTCATTAATAGCGTTTGGTGGGATAATTAAATGTCGCTGCTTTTCAGTGCATGTTGACATTAGCAGCACGCATACAGCATACACGTTGACTCATTGACCAACGACGCGACGGCGACGATGGCATGTTATACTACATTTCAGGATTTCTTAGCTTTGCCGAAGCAAAGCTTTTTCAAAAATCTTATAGACTCATTTGAGTGTTCCCCTCCACGGAAATCTTTAGTAAAAGGCGAAAGATTTATGCGTTTTGAAGGGAAACCAGAGATAATAATATTTTGGTCGCCCGAGAATATATACTGCGCGCGGTAATCAAACGATAGCGCGATCTAACTCGATCTTAACGCCATCTAGGGAAGCGAGGGTTCAACTTTGTGGTTATAAATAACACTTTTTTCCAACTGTAATGTTTTTGTTTATTAAAGAAAACTAACTATACAGGGTGAGTTTTTGGAATTATTCTCTGCTTTGTCCCCCCAGGGACACAAGTCTACAAAAAAAGTTTGATATGTCCCCCTGTTAGCAACGAGTTCGAACTTTATTCACTCCATCCTCCTTCCGTCCATCATAACGGCTGGAACTGTGACGCGGCGTACGAAGGAGAAGCGAAGTGGCCGTGCGACAAGGTTTGCCCCTCGGGATGAGGTACTCAAATCGTTCGCGAAGGTATTGAGGAGAATTAGGATTGTGCAGGATAGTATACAGAAGGGATAGGACATGGGTATCTCGTCGACGCCGAATCGGCAGCCACTTCAATCTGGTCCGAAATGCCGACACATGGTCGTACTTGCGGAGGCCGAAAATAAAGCGGATGCACAAGTTCTGCAAGCGCTCGAGTTTGTTTAGGAGTGAGGTACTCCTACGTTGCATCCAGAAAACAGACATCCGCATAGTCTATGAGCGGTAGAAGAAGAGATTTAGCATGAGTGAGATTTAGTAAGAATTTTTGGAGACGGGATTTATTTATGTTTTTTAAATCCTATTATTTGTATAGTCGGTCCCTAGATTCTATAAACATGACGCGTACGAACCATTAGGCAGTATATCGACAGGTCCCTCGATGGGCGGCGCGGTGTACGCCTCTAACTCCTGCTCCGTTTTGCTCTCCCTTTCCAGCATGTCTTGTTTACGCTGGCGACGCCATGCTTTCTGCAGGTTGAAACGCTCGGGCCTGGAATGTGACGTCAATTCATAGGTCAAATGGATTAAGTAACGTAATGTTTACCTCTCATTGTTAAGATTTATAAAAGAAAGAATAAACAGAGTAAATCTGAGTCGTAGGTAGACTGTAGACGACGAAAAACTAGTAGGTAAGTCCATTTTTTTGAAAACAGACATAGGTAGCGATGAATTATTCTATGAAGGTCCTTATAAACTAACTTCATTGAATAACAAAATCTTTGCAACAAACGTGACTCATACATAGCTGCTGGGAGATGGCGTTTCCTATGAGCGTGAGAAGCAGAAAGCCCATAGCAATCGCATCCTATAATATTTATGTTTAGAAAACATGGCGTTGTCCTAAATATTTATAATTTATACCATAAAACGTTGTAAATAAGTAAGTCGTGTAGTAAGTAGTCGGAGGATACATATGCGCGAGCTGGCTGACCAAAACCAGATGTATCCTCCGACTGCACAGTATGATTTTCTTCTTGTTTACGTCTCTATAGTTCGCTTTTTAAGCAGTCGAGTTTTTTGTTATTTTAAAATATTTTTTTTATTTACAACTTTATAGTATATATTTTTTTTAAATTCATTTAAACATATAAGTGTTGTATATTTTTGTAATCACCTCTTAAAACCCTTTATTTTGATACTCCACACGATGGGTAAGAAGGTCAGAAAAAATAATTGGGCCCCCACAGTAAGGCGCCCAAAAGCCGCCATTTTTCTGTTTTCCAATTTTAATATAATCAGTGACACTCGCAGGGTTACGACGAATCGATTAACGTAAGAATCATCAAAATCAGCCAACGCGTTTGGTCTCTAGAAAGCCACATAGGAACAAACATATATACATACATAGACTGATAAACACATTACCCTCCTTCGGCAGTCGGGTAAAAAGGACACCAAGGATATATTTAGATGAACCGCTTATCTCACCTAAAAACTTGCCTAGGTATAGTAGTTCGTTAATCTCTATCATAGTCCGGAACAAACAAACAAACAGTGATATCACTATCTTATCTATTCGTGAAATAAATACAATATTTGTTAGTATCCATCAGTTTATAAACTTATAACAGCATGGTTCGAAACTGAAACAGGTAGTCAACATAGTGTAACGGGTCAAAAAATGTCTAGCCCAGGATTATTGATAGTGTTTATACCTCTCTGCTTTCCTTAAGTATTTACTATAATATAAAATTATTGGCTTTCCTAGAATATATGGCCTAAAGATTTTCATTCTTAGGGTGAAGGTATTCGTTGATTTTGGGGTTAAATGATTTCGGGATACCAGATATACATAAAGGGTGAGTTTTTCAAGTGGGCGTGCATGGCCAAATTCGAAATTATGAAAAATAGCTAGAAATACTCAAAGGAGAGGAGGGAGTGGCCTAATGATATCGGCCGCGACTTATATGTTGTAGGTCGTGGGTTCAAACCCAGACAGGCGCTTTTTTTTGTGTAAATTATTTCATCACCATTGCTCTCAAAACGGTGAAAGAAAACATCGTGAGGAAACCGGCATGTCCTAGAAACAAAAATCGAATACATGTGACATCCACCAATCCACATTGGGCCCGCGTGGTGGATTACGGCCCATTCCCTCTCACAGAGAAGAGGCCTGTGTCCCATCAGTGGGAACATTAAAAACTCTGATGATGATGACTTAAAGGAGTCACGACGCCGAATTTTAATGAAAACAAAATCTGCATCATTAGAATTTAATTTAATTTTTCTCTTCAACATCATGAACGATCCTTGTACTCCTGATTATTTAAAACAATATTTTAAAGTGTTGGGCAGTTCTCACGATCTTAACCTTCGAGCTTCCAAAAACTTACTTCTCCATATTCCTTCTCACCGCACTGGGTTTCTTTCTAATTCTTACACTGTCTCTACTATAAAACTCTGGAACGTGCTTCCCATTGACATCAATAAAGCTGAGAATAAATTTTCATTTAAGCGTAGAATCCGGAACTATTACTTGTCCTCTCTTACGTAGCTCGGTCTTCGTCATAGTTATTATATTTAAATTTCTGTTTCATTTAAAATAATTATATGGTATTTATTATAATATTTATTAGTCTATTGTTTTAGAAAATATTTATGTATTTTATTAGTTAGATAGTTTATTAATATCAGATTTTAATAATTGTTCTTTTTTATTTTTTATTTTGTATTCCTACCACTGTTGTGTCCTTTTTAACCCAAAGGTTGACTGGTAGAGAATGCCTTGCTGCATTAAGTCCGTCTATGTATCACCATTGTACATGAAGTTTAAATAAATAAATAAAAAAAAAACAATATTCGTAGCCAGGAATCGAACCCGTAGGTTTTGTAAAAAAGAAACACACGTTTATTACACTATCCGATATCGCTAATAAGGATCGCATTCTGCGAAGTAATGTGATACGTCATGCGGCAAACTTGAGTAAAGACCAGATTTTTTACAAAATACTTTTTTTACTGGGAAATCTAAAAAAATTTGTTTCATGCAATTGACGATACGAATAACTCTGAGAGTACCTATTCTTAACGGTAATGCTTCTTCTTCTTAGCGTGTCGAATTGCAAACTCTAATCGGCTCTTCTCAGAGTCAAGCAGTCCTCTCATAAAGCATTGTAATGCTAAATGTAGTACAATGCTTGAGTTGTCGAATCCGGCGATGTATTTAAAATAATGACCATCATTTTGAACAATAATTTATCACTTAAGGTTTAATATGTAGGTACTTAACATAAGAAAAATAAGAGTATTTGTTAAAAATGGGGTCTTTTCTTAAGTTAGCCGTATGAAATTATTTCTCAGAATTTAATCGCTATTATGCGACTCTATCGGATGGAGTAATATACAGCGTGTCTTTTTTTTTCAAAATTACTGGGTTTGACGCCTGGCTAGGAATATTGATTTCTCAAAATTCTAATGATGCAGTTTTAGTTTTCACCAAAATCGGCCTCGTGACTCGTTTGAGTGTTTTGCGCTATTTCTCATAGTTTCGTATTTGGCCATCCACGCCCACTTGAGAAACTTATCCTGTATTGGTTATACTCGTAGCAACCGGTAGCCAGTGTTCTAAACAGAGGAATGAAAATTCCAAAAAATAGTGAAACAGACTTCTCTTCATCCTTGTACACGCGTGCTTCGATGTTCTGGATGTCGTGTCTCAAGTCTGCTATCATAAGCAGCATTAGGTCTAAGGAACCTTTTGGTCCCCGCGGGCCTCGAGGACCTCTTGGTCCGTTGTCGCCTTTTGGTCCTTCCATACCGGGTGGGCCGGCAGGACCCTGTAACATGAAATTAGGAAGTTGTATTTAAGACTTAATTTTTTGCTGTAATAAAAACCAATGTGGATAGTTGCACTATTAGGCCTAACCCTTGCCTAACCCCGAGTGCCACCGACGTCTGAACCAGGTCGGTATATACAATAAAGAGTAATCGGTAATCGCTGGATACAGGGCAAAACACTTCGGTGACCCAAGTACACTACGAGAAATAGTCAACAACACCAAGGAGCTGCTGGCCTTCCTTGAGGAGCTGGAGCTTTACTTACCCTTGGACCTCTTTCACACCGGCAGTATCCTCCTTCTAAAGGCGCCGTTGCATCTAATACTCTGTAGGCGTAGTTACCTTCTGCAAATCTATCACCACCACCTTGAAAAACAATATTATGTTACTATTTTTACCCGACTGCGCGACACAAAGGAGTGTAATGTGTTTATCAGTCTATGTATGTATGTATGTTTGTTCCTATGTGGCGTTCTAGAGACCAAACGCGTTGGCCGATTTCGATGATTCTTACGTCAATCGATTCGTCTCTATCTTGCGAATGTCACTGACTACATTAAAATTAGAAAAAAATAAAAGTGGCGATGTTGGGCGCAATATTGTGGAGAGCCCAATATTTTTATTCCAAACCCTTTATTTTGATACCCCACACGATGGTGTGGGGCATCAAAATAAAGGGTTTTAAGAGATGACTTCAAAAATATATAAGTAATATATGTTTAAAAGAACCGGAAAAAAAGATAACTAAACAGTTAAAAATAAAAAAATGTTATTTAAAAAAAACAATAACCCGACTGCTTAAGAAGCGAACTAAAAAGATCTAAAGAAGAAGAAAATCAAAAAAATAGAAGAAGAAGATAATCGGTGGATACATCAGCAGCCTAATTGCGTAAGTGAATTCGGCAAGGCAAAGGGTTTGACCGCCATCAATTGACCAATCACATGCGAGAGGAAAGACGCGATGTGGATTTTCGTCTATGTGATTTGTCGATTGATGGCGGTCAAACCCTTTGCCTTGCCGAATTCACTTGCGCAATAAGGCTGCTGGTTTTGATCAGTCAGCTCGCGAATGTGTCCGACTGCACAGCATGATTTTCTTCTTGTTTACGTCGTTTTAGTTCTGAATTAACTTTTTTTATAATGAATGAACGTCTTAAGAAGTATTTCTCGCCAGGCGTTTAAAAAGTTTTGAGCCTACCGTATATCTTAAGCTGGATTTGGATATTACGTTACGCGCGCGCGTACATTTTTATTGTAATAATTTTCTGTTCACCGAGTATGGGTATAGTTGTCGCCAAACTTCTTGGTCGCCTTGAAGTTGGCTACAATGACTGCGCAGTATTAAATCTCATACAAGAATAGCACCGTTCTGTGCGTTTTTCATCGGAAAGGTAACTTCAGGGCGGCTCAAAAGTTTGGCGAGAACTGTACACTTGTGGAACAAAAAGTGAGAGAACTATATTAGTGTTTTATTAGACTTTTGGCCAGTAGTATAGAAAATTAAAGTGTTGGAAGAAAAGATACATTGTAGTGATAGCTTCACGGTTGAGAGTACGGAATAGTAAGAAAACATTTTGCTCTGACCTCAAGCGAAATGGGAAAAAAGCAGGGAAGGCGATTAATGCTTGAAGGAAGCTGTAGTATTATATTATCTGTGAAAGAAGCAAGTTTCGTCTTTTATTCAATTTATAGTCGTACTCACCATCTCTCAGCGCAGGATTCTCCATCAACTTCTTTAACGCCGCCTGTGTCGTATGCAGCTGATCACTCAACTGCTTGACCTTCCGAGACAGCCAGGTCACAGTGTCACAGGGAGCGTAACACCTGGACGACGCCCGCACCAGCGGTAGGGGCTCCTGAAGCAATGCGGTTACCTGGGCTGAATTAAGCGGCATCTTATGGTTATGTTCCTGTTGGAACAAAATAATACTACTTAGTGTTTAATCTTGGTGAGTGAACTTTGAGATGATGTGCAAATAGAGATTATTATGAGGTTTTTGAAGGTTCGACCACTCATTGCTTCTGAGGTTCGCAGTTACCCAGTACCTATCATAATGGTAACAACAGAGAAGAGATATAAATATGCAGCCGTGATTTGTCACATAGATGATGAGGCAGTATCGGAACTGTCACAGGACCACAGTCCGTTGTCAGTTAGCAAACACGGGAAAATGCAACAGTACTCCTGATTAGAAACTTGAAATAGATACTGCAACTTACTGGAACCGCAACTCTTCGTTCACATTTCTTGCCATCGATGGCCAGGACCAGTGGAGGCGAACACTCGCAGTGGTATCCACCCGGGTCGTTGATACAGCGGTGCTCACAGCCGCCATTGTTGGAAGAGCATTCGTCCACATCTGGGTACCAGGGGAGTAGGAGTGTATAAGCACAATGTTGCATGTTTAAATAAAAAGTGATGATAACTTATTTCCTACTTATTGGGCGCACGGTTGACGCAGTGGTTGAGCGATTGACTGCTGCGCCGCATGTCGCGGGTTCGATTCCCGCACGGAACAAATATTTGTATGACCTACAGATAGTTGTTCCGGCTCTGGGTGTTGTGTATGTGAGTTTATATGTTTGTAAATGCACCCACGATACAGGAAGAAATTCCTAGTGTGGTGCAAAGTTTTTTAAAAAAGAAAAAAAAACTGAAGATGTTCCGCAGAGCTCAGAGCTGCACCTGTTTCTGGATTACCAAATGTGATATTGGACAGAAATATAGAATAAGATTTTTTCTTCAAATCTTTGCTAAACTACTAAATGTTTCATAATAATTGTTATAGGACATGTCAAAGAGTCCGTCGAAAGTCTGCAGTTTGAACTACCTTTTAAATCTGGTTAGTTGAAGCACGGATGTCAAGTATTTCAAGGTTGTTTCTCGAATGCCTTTGTTAGTTCATCTTTAGGAACAAAATATGAGTGTTTACCAACGCAGTAAGGCTGCGTCTTCCTCCTGTAGTGGTCTGCATGGAACTGGAATCCACTGTGACACGTGCACCAGACCCGTTCTCCGCGCACCTCGCACGCTTGTTCACATAGCTGTAGGCTGCAGGGGTCTGTCGACCGCGGTATACACCTGGCAGATGAAGATGTATAGGCATTGAAGTCTGTGTTGTACCGGTACTATTACCACTTGGGTGGTAACGCGAAATCCTCTACGACATGAGAAATGATAGAAGTATAGGTAGATGGGCAGCAGAATCTGGCAGAGTTAGCCAGCTCTCGATGAGGTGATTATGTCAACAAAATATTTAAATGGGCATTTAGAACACAATCTTTCCTACATTATTATATTTTAGCTGTAAAATCACATAGTCAGTCATCCAATAATATGCAGCTTACTGCATATTGATCTCTTATTAAATCGCGATAACTTGTTCCAGACTTCTTGCAACAATCAACTGCTTTGAGCCTAAAATTTATCAAAGACAGGTGCGTTCACAGTTACTACACAGATATCTAAACATGTCGCGATTCGCGAAGCACAATAATATACATAGATGTTTGGCAAAGCAAGCAATGTAGCGGTATTGGCATTCCTGCGCTTGATGCCAAAATGTTTCGAAAGCCAAACCACGGGTATACAATGTGATGATCACAGGAGCACCTTTGGCCATAGTCAGTTTGTACCGTAGACAATGGCTAATCAATCTATTAACCAGCCAGTAAAAATAGTATCAAGTCAACACTATTAATATTCTGCCTAACAAGCAGTTAATCAATTACCATAGTGATTGATTATGCTGGCTACCTAGTTCCTCATTCCTATGCTCCGCATGACAACAAGACACGTCGCCCTTCGTACGCACGCGCCTGGAATATAAATCTTATCTCGTCAGCTTCACAGATAGACGAAGATGGAAAAGGTCACAGCTTTCATTGTTACGAAATCTCTTGGTCCTTTGAGCCGCTTACAACTCATGTTTCTAATTGGAATCAGGACATTCAGGGGCGTCGTGTAGGATTTAACTTCGTATGTGATTTGCAAACGATAACTAAGTATCGGGTGTCGTAAAAGGTAAGGGATTTTGCTAAAAGGATCAGCAATCGATATCGCTTAACGGTTTCTAATGAGACTGTACATATTTGAAGTCGTGCACGTTTTTACTTTAGATATAACAATCTCATATTAGGAGTTAAACTGCGGCTTAGTCGTCGCCAAGTTGCAATATTGGACTGTGATATACTGAACGAATCGATTGAAAGAATAAAGAACACTGAATTAATTTTCTCACACCTTACTTTACATAATTAGTACTACTTTCTAAGTTTATCTTGGACATCGCTGGCAACGGTGAAGGAAAACATCGTGAGGAAAGACTTATAGTTAGTACTAGCTGTGCCCGCGGCTTCACTCCCGTCAACTGCCTACCCTGCCCACCCCAGATAGGGGTATCTACCAACCAATTTTTTTCCAGGGTCATTCTTCCGCGGAGAATCTTAACACCGACTTTTTGTGTAAAAGTTATCTACATTAGTTTCGTAAATTTTAAGTGATGCGTGCACAAATAAACAGATAAATTCCAAAAATGGGTTCTCCTTTAACTCTCCGACTATTCTGTTTTGGACATATTTTCGAAGTGCAAAAACGACTTTTCTACAGATTTATTATATTTATTGATTGATTGATATTGATGATGATTTCGATGATTGATTTGTAAGTTTAATTGCTCCATTGGCGTAATTGCTGCAAGTCATTCCAGTGCGAGGGTAAACAAATAAATAAAAATAAATAATTATTAATTAGATAAAGATAAGTAGGTATATCTCTATATCTAAACACAAAGACTCGCGCCTTTTGCCCATAGGTGTTTGCAGAATTTATATAACGCCACCTAGTACGATCCTTACATATTTCTCTTGGTTCTCTTTGTTCGCATTTCTCAATTCCCAGGGAGTTACAGCAATAAGTTCAGTATTAAGCACCTATGTGATAGCTTGATACTGAACAAAGCTGCTAAAGAAAGTTTTCTTTCTCTTTTGCGTCATACCTAGCGCGAACAAAGACCTTATACTAGACCTTATAAGAAATATAATGTCTTTGAGCGCGAATGAACCGTTTATTTATTTTTTTCTCTCTTACCTGCCAGCAATGAAGACATGCGTGTCACAGCACCTCAACTTCATGCACTGCATATCTGCACCGTCGACGTGACACGTCTCCCGCGTGCGCAGGAGGTTGTCAGTAGGGCATGGCGAACTGCCGTCTAATCTGAAAGTAAAAGATAATGAGAAGAAAAATCAAGAGAAAATTCCAATTCAAATTCTTGAATGATAGAGTGACTGTTAGCGTGAGCGCTGATAGGAGTGAATGGACGAAGAAAACGTGTTGCAAATAAATAAATAAACATAACTAACGAAATATGGGTGCACTACAATCAAGTGCAATACAAACGGGCGATTCCAACACAAAATTTCATAGGTCATCAGATAACTTACGACTTCAAATGCCAACGCATTCCACGAGTATTCTGGATAAATCCTTAACTACCCAGGCTACTCGTCTGTGGAATGCATTGCCAGACCCAATCAAACGTGCCCTATCGTTGCCTGTTTTCAAAAGACTCGTGAGGGAGCATTACCTGTCGCTTTGATTATGAATTGTTTGCCATCATTTATTATTTATTGCCTTTATATTTTGGTACATACAGTATTAAATTATTACATAGCATAATGTATGCATCTGCGTATCTTTTGTCATATATTATTTTAGCGCTGATATTGTCACACCAATGACTACTTCGTGTCCAGCAATTACCGTCCATACCAGCAGCTTTATTGCGTACCTAATGTGAATTCGGCAAGGCAAAGGGCAAAGAGTATGAAAACTCGACGAATCACATAGACGGAAATCCACATCTCGACTTTCATTTCGCATGTGATTGGTTGATTTTTCATACCCTTTGCCTTACCTAATTCATAACGCAATAAGGCTGCTGGTTGCCTGAAAGATATCACGGAATGCGATAAGGCCGCCGATTGTATGTGTTTTTAGTTTTAAGTTTCCATTATAAATGTAACTTATGGTGAATACTAAAATATATAATAAATAAATAAACGTGGAATAGGTACGGGCGTGATGTTATGTAAAACTTGTTGCGCTGACCCCAAGTAACATAGCACAAGATCAGAAAGATGACGTTTCTCGCCCATTGAAACCTGTAAGCCTACACCTTTCCATCATCCATTATATGTAATGAATGCATATCTGGGTGTCTCTCGAAATTAGTTCATTCAAGTATGGCCTGAGTATTTTCACAAAGGTAAGGTAAGCTTTCTAGATTTGTATCTCGTCACTATCACTACATCTCAGGATCTACCAAGTTTGACGTTTGTAGGTGGGATCACAAGGCGATATGATGTGAGTGTGATCATAGCCAGATGACATCATTGAAGGATTGATAAAAAGTTTGCAATGAATATTCTAAGAATACGCTTGCTGATAAGAAGAAGGAACGATGCAGTTTTTAACGACTGTGTAGTTTTTATGATGCATAATTGAGTTAGCATAATTAGTACCATGCTTAGAAGTTTACAATGATTTCCGTGAAATGTATGAGGATGAGCTCGACTTCTGGTAAAATGTTATATAAGACCAGGAGGGTATCAGTCATAAGCTCTTAGAGGCGCCCCAGGCTTCGCTGAATAAGCCCTCGCATAAGTTATGATTTTAACTTGGGCCGATAATGGGGGAAAGATGGCCCTCCGCTATTAGTCAAGTTAAACAGCAGCTTCCCAACTCTTCTTCTTCTTAGGTCCCTAGTATTTTAACCGACATACCAAAAAGGAGGAGGTTCTACGTCGATTTTATGTTTTTTTTTTTATGTATGTTCACTGATATCTCCTTCAATTGTGGACCGATTTTGAAAATTCTTTTTTTGTTTGAAAGACTATATTTCGAAATTCACATTTTAATTTGGTGAAGATCTGATGAAGAACTTCGAAGAAATACAACAGAACTCTTCAATAAATAACGGCAAATCTATCGGGATTGCTGCAATCGCATGTCTGTTTATTGCTTATACCATTTCATAACATAACATCACGCCAGTACGATCTAAAGGGATACGCAGATGTTTACTATTCACCTTGGTACACTGTCATTTCACCGGTTATGTTCAGTTTCATGATATTCGGGTAATATATTATCTGGCATTATAGGTACCTTACTTAAATCCTTGCCTATTAGGTAGGTACAACTAAAAAGTGAAAAATAAACTCTTTTACAAAATATACTACCCACTTCCAAATAAGAAAACTACAACATGAAAAATAACTTTTTTTTAGAAGGCGGTGTCCATAAGTCAAAAAATTGGCACCTACCTAAGACACCGACTTCCAAAACTAAAGTTATTTTTCACTTTTTAGTTTTCTTATGTGGAAATCGGTAGTATTTTTCGAAAAAAAGTTTATTTTTTACCAAGATTCTTAAATTCTGGCATTACAGAAATAACAGGAGTACAAGACTTACATCGTATTTAATTGAAACAACAAGAAATCATAACTCAAGACTATTTAAAAATATTCGTTTCACATCTGTAGTTTATGTTAAAAATGTATGATCTAAAAATAAGTATGTCTGTCACACGTCATTTCAAATAAATCATCCTTGTTTGACACCAAAGACGTAAAACTTCGGAGGAGTAACAAAGAAACATTATCTTATCGTTTTATGTTCTACAAAGTCGTTGAGATGGTGATAATAGCTCATTAATGAATAATAATGACCTAATTATTATTTACAACGTCTATCACGCGTGTGACTCTACACAGAGATCTGTAATCGAACCATTCAAGCTATATACATAATTGAAATAATGGGCAAATTGGGCTAGGTAGGTTATATGGAGGAGAGCCAGACTAAGGATGACACAATCCAAGGAAGCTTTGTGACGAGCTGTTGGCCAGTAGCAACCCCAAGGACCCAATCTCCCGGGATAATTAATCTTGTTAGTCATTAGGCTAGCCTTTATTGGCCTGTTTGAATGAAAATTCGCAAAAACCAACGGGCTCTGATAAAGGAAGTATAATCTAGTAAAATGCTGATAGGGATCTTGTATTCCCGATGCTGTCCTGGTAGCTATGGTTATACCTGTACACACCTCAAGTACTTAAGGATATGTTGCCCCCTTGGCGTTACATCACTAAAGTGCCAGGGACTGTTAATGCCTGTCCAAGGTGTTAATATTCTAGAAAACATTGTATCTAGTTCGTAGTTCTTTGGAGCTCTTTCATCATCTTCCTCTCCTTGTCTGCTGTTACTTGGGGTCAGCGCAACACGTTTTCATTTTTTTTGTTATTCCTCACTAAATCGTCTCTACTCGTTTTATATAACTTTACACTTGTTAACTTAACGTTTATACTTGAACTTATTTTTATTTGCTTTGGAAATATGGCCAAAAAGCATAATAGATAATGTTTGTGGCTTATGTTGTAGACTTACCGAGTAGGCGAGCGAGCAGTAATAGAAGTGTCCTTAATTTAGGTAATTAAAAATTAACTTGTGGTTTATGAAATCATTGTATGTCAAAGTGCGGTTTCGTCCCAATTAAATAGTTATAGTACGTACGTATGTATATGTATGGTTGTACTCTATACTGACTAAAATTATCTTAATTATTGTGGGTACTGCAATGTCATTGTTAATTAAACACTTGACATATTGATCCAGTCTCTGGCTATGCAAAGTGGTCATGGTCATTCTCAAATTTGGTATGATAATATTTAATTATTTACTAGCCGAATACTGTAAAACAGTTTTTGTCGTCTAAAGTCATGTCAGTCCTTACTTACTTATAAAATACTTATGCACTAACTGCACTTGGTGTTGCTGTTTATAATCTTCCTTTGATTGGATTCAATATTATTCCTATGATAGTCTCAGATTTATCCATTATCTTCATAGATGCACTGGTTTCTTAATTATGTGGAAAATGTATTTAGCTCGAAATTGTTAAATGTCTAAATTAACAGAACGTCTGCTCGTAGTCTAGAGATGACCTAAATAAGAAAAATTAGAGTAAGAATGTGTACCAGGCTGACATATTATACGACAGTTGTCTGCCTTGCTCTCATATCTAACAATTGGGCGAGAAATGTCATTATGATAAGCTGAGAACAATTTATAGACTGTAATGTTTATGATGGTCATAGCAGCATCACCGAGTGTTTTTTTTTACATATTGTGTACCCAGTTATGCATAGTCTAATAACCTAAACAAATAAATACCACTCTTTTATTAGCACACTCGATAACTATAAATTGTAACGCAGGTCTGTAACGGTCTCTTGATCTTTTAAAAGCCTGTTTAGCTAGATGCACTCGTTTTGGTCAGATCAGCTGCCTTTATTGGCCTTAGTGGAATGTCTATATTATTTAGATAAGGACGAGACTCTTCAATGGAAATATCAATTAGCATATAAACAAGCTCAATACTGAGAACCATATTTAACTCAAGTACTTGCCTCGTTCCCATCATCTGTATGTATCTGACCTAAGTGCCCAATCTCTCGCCCTAAGATTTCCGAGAACATTTCAATGGGTTCTTACACTGCACTATTAATACCAGGGGCATAAAGTTCTGCTGTAATACTTCATGTATTATGATGGTGCAAGTATGCAACGGTCTCCATTCATTAGCAGTCGTTGAACCCACGCACTTTGGGCTTTAATCGGGGCAATGCAACTGATTCATAAAATCATAATTGATGATAAAAGGAAGTGTCGACTCCGGGTCACGATTGTTTTATTGATTTGTTACGCCCTATAATAGAGCTTTCTAGGACTCACTTATATGTTACTATGCGGTGTACCTGGATTGTGCTAATTCGAACCCAATTTTTCTCTCGCATCCCGCTGATAATGTAACTCACACCCACCACAAACTCGCACTTTGAATACTAATTAATTATTCCTTGTTTCAGAAGTTTTCCGAATTTACTTGGCGTCGAAATATGATACAGGGCTAAATTAATATCATCATCCGCAGAAATAAAATTATTTGGAGCAACCATTTTACGAGCATCACTTCCGCCAACAAACCGATACGTACGACATAAATATTTAAAATAAAAAATCACTGAAGAAGATCACTGGAGATGAACAGCTGAATTACTAGCAGCACATGTATCACTTACACGTCTAACACATCGTCGTGATATGCGTCCTCTGCTTGGTATCCTCTCTCGTCCTGATAGCAGAGTACCAGGGAGGCAGGCCAGAGCAGGAGTAATGCGGCAAAGGCCGCGGGTGCGAGCGGCGCGCGCATCGCGACTGTGGCTGCGCGCGCGGCGCGGATATGCGTTTGAGCAGTGATAGCCAAAGTTGTAGTTGTACGTTGCTCACATACATGACTTCCTATAAGTTCGTATATCACGACATAATGTGATACAATTTTCCTCATTGCATAAATTATGCGCTATATTGTATGCACTTTACATAATTATAAACAATAACAGTATTCATTTAGCAAGGTATTGTTTGATAACTGATTCGGGTTCTTTTCTGAGCCGATCTTATGCCAAGAAATTGCATAATGAGAAATCATATATTTCAATAGGGGAGTTTACTGAAAATTTGTTTTTTATCCGTCAGGCAGATTTATAAAAAATATTGTACACGTATTTTTCTTTTGACACGTAAACATAAAGTGACGACGATATAAAATGTTGAAATATCGTGAAACGTCACGCTGCTAGTACACTTTATACAGCCTTAGTGACGTCACCAGCCCCCACTCTTGAACTTTGATGCGCTTTAACTTTGTTATTTTTTATTGATTTGGTAAAGCAAAAAATACGGGTCCAATATTATTTAACAATCTCACTGACAGACTAAAGAGAATTATCATTTTTCTACCCAGGAAACATCCCTATTGAGCATTTAATAAATAACTTTATTTAAAAGAAGCCATTATAAAATACATAGATAAATTATACACGTATTATATGAAAGCTATAGTAGTAAATAGATACTGAAACCCATACCCAGAAACCTGAGAAAGTAAATTATGATGAAACAAAAAGAAAACTGAGTTTTGATAAACAAAAAACTTGTTCACGGATCCACAAGAATAAGAAGAAGCACAATAAAGTTTGTTTCAATTGTCAAAAACTTTCGTTTGTTTTAAACAAAATATACTGAGAATAAATTATTATAAGAAGAATCGTGCCAAAAATAGATATGACCGAAGCGTTAAGTTCGGTATGACGTCGTTATGTTAAAGTGCGATTAAAATAGAATAGCGGTTTAAAAACATTCTAGTCTGTAAATTCACCAGGTTTTTTTTTAATATTCTAGACTGTTGAGAACATAATTAAGTTTGTCAAGAAGACCACAAAGACAAGGTAAGCATAAATCAGGCTGAAACAGCGTTCGGCCTTGTAATGGGATGAAGAGTTTCTGCCAGTTTCTGAAAGAAAATGTCTTATCGACGCGTCACAAATTAAACGGAAGTTATAAGATTGGGTGTTGTAAATTCATTCAAATAATAACCGCGCCAAATATTTTACAGATTCTTTTTCAGTTATTGCCAAAATTAGACCCAAAGTTCAGCTATGGCCTTTAAGGTTTATCTTTTACCTAAAAATATCGCCCACAAATACAAAAGTTTGAGCACCGTGTCTAGGAGTTAGTAATAGTCCCGAAATAGCCTCCAGTGCGTGTAGGGTAGATATAAGACGTTCGAGTATTTTGGCCGTCACGGACGATTCCGTGAGTTATTGTTAGTATGGCCATCAAAACGGAGTAATTAGGAAAAGCGGTTTTTCAGAACAGTTTAATGTCCATGTTACTCGAAAATTCGGCTTCTTACAAAAAGAAAAAATACTTAAAGAATAAATATGAAAAGACACAGCACGCAGGTATACCTATTGCAAATTAATGCCTGAAAGTTGACCAGTGAAATGCTAAAAAAGGTGTCTTTTACACCACCAAAATATTACCCAAGTTATAATTTCTAATAGATGAAAAATAAAGTCGTAGAGTTTTCATTTACAGGTATTTAGGAAGGCTTTTATGAGATAACAGGGCGGCTTCTATGTTCTGATGATCACTAGGGTGGTTTTATTAAGGTATTTGGGAGTTTACTTTTCCACACTATTCGTGGCCCCATGAGTTTATCTGTAACTGTCTGCAAAGTTTTTGTTTACACTTCCATGCGCAGACGCTGACGGCTCACGGCCGCGATCCATCGAACCACTGACACACTGCCGCTTGTGCAATAAACACATAACGCGTATTTATAATATCCTGTTCACAATCTGGATTTCTTTTGATGCTATTTTTCTAATTTACTTAGCGGTGGATGTTACGAGTATAATTGATTTTCCTATTTTTGTGAAGAGTCTTTCTATTTTTATTAATTTATTCTTTGATCAATTACTTTTTTTTCTTTTGGGACAATCCCACCGCACTATTCCCAAACCACTGCAACTCCTGAATGCTAGAATCAACAGTGGCGACCACCAGAAAAGCGCCGAGGCAATGAAGCTCGACGAAGTCCCGGAGAATGAATTTAACTGTCTTGGATCCCGCAACGAAATTAATTAGAAAAGAATGACGGAGGAGTAGGAAAAAATACCAATTTCCACTTGCCTCCATACCAAGCAGGAGACAGAACAAACATGGCCTTGTTATTGTATTGGCACAAAGGCTATGCTAATTTTTCCGTGGTGCTAGATGATACCCATCTAGCACCACGGAAAAAAAATGCATTAATATTAATGGGTCCTAACATTGTGACAAAAACGGTTGAACGCACGGAAATTTGTTCTAGTTTCCACAAGGTCCCTATAGGTAACAACTCCAGATGCAGCCTGTAGGTACATTATTCAACATAATATTGCGTTCATTTGGCCAAAAATACACTCCCATAAGATATGATTTGCAGATTGTACATATTCGCAGTCAGATGTGAAAGGCTGACATAAAGGCGAGGCAACGAGCTTTAAGGAAAATAATATTAAACTTACCATGCCCTGTGAAAGTTGGGCAACACAGTGATCCACCTCCAGCCATGTCCTGGCCAACCGCTCGCGAGCGAATGAAAATAATTGGTGGAGGTATCGGCCCTTGATGGAATTATCCACCTACATAGCCATTCGGATAAAAGTTCCTCCCAGACGTCAATATGTGGTTTAAATAATCAAGAGATTTTCTCACGGTCCCTCCGCGTTAAAAAGCCCGCGTCCATGGTCTCTCGTGCGCAATAGTACATTGCAGCATTTCGCTGCAATATGTGTCGACTGGCAGTATTTGTGGCAGTTCTTAAAACAGACGGTAACTAAGGACCGAAAATTTGTAATTGAACCATTAATTGATCTATGTTTACCATGATCTTCGCCCGGGTGAAAGTCAAAAAGTTGTCTCACACAAACGAAGATACCACCAGGATAAAAAGTATCCGCAGGCTAGTATTCCGCACCATGACTTCAACTCGAATTCGAAATTGACAGATAAGGCTTGTTATTTTTAACCGACTTCCCAAAAAGGAGGAGGTTCTATGTTCGACTTCATGTTTGTTTTATTTTTTTTTATTTTTGTGTATGTTCACCGATATCTCCGTCAATTGTGGACCGATTTTAAAAATTCATTTTTTGATTTTTAGAGTATGTTTCGAAATTGGTCCCATTTTAATTTGGTGAAGATCTGATGAAGAACTTCGGAGATATACAGCAGAACTCTTCAATAAATGAAGGCAAATCTCTCGGGATTGCTGCATCCGCATGTCTTTTTATTGTTTATACCATTTCATAACATAACATCACGCCAGTACACTCTAAAGGGGTACACAGATGTGTACAGTTCACCTTGAAACACTTTCATTTCACAGGTTATGATCAAGTTTCATGGCATTCAGTTAATCTATTCTGGCATTACTACCTCACTAAAGCAAGTTGCTTAATAGGTACAACTAAAAAGTGAAAAATAAAAAATCTTTTTTACAAAAAAAATACTACCGACTTCCAACTAAAAACACTACAAAGTGAAAAATAACTTTCTTTTTCGAAGTCGGTGTCCATAACGAAAAAAATTGGTACCTACCAAAGACACCGACTTCGAAAAAGAAAGTTATTTTTCACTTTGTAGTGTTTTTAGTTGGAAGTCGGTAGTATTTTTTTTGTAAAAAAGATTTTTTATTTTACATAAACATACTCGACTGAGCAGTCAAAGTCAATGTGTTTGTTGCTTGATTACGCAAAAAGACTGCTGATCAAGACTTACCCGAGTTCTATTTATTTAACTTACACAGACAATCTTACAGGCGGAACCCAATACAATAGAGTGGTTAAAATCTTAATCTTAAATCAGATTTTATTATTGTACAATTACATAAATGTATATATAAACTTAAATTTCTAACACCTTAAAATCGTTTAAACTAATATAAAATAAAACTGTACTCATCTTAATTTTAATTGTAACTAGCAAAATTCAACAAAACTCTTGCGAATTCACTAAAATTGTACGAAAATTTGTCTAGCCTCACATGCAATTCGTTGCGAGCACACAGATTGTGCGGGTGAGAGATGTTTTTGCCAATAGATTGTTTCTAGCAGCAGGCACGGCCAGCGGAGACGGCCGCCGTCGCCTCCACACGTACCGCCGCAGGCTTATAACGTAAGAATCAGCAATCGGCAATCATCGCGCGATCAATTTTATGATTCATTTTTATGCCATAAAAGTCGGAATTACCTACAGTGTAGGTATGGTAGGTCCTACACAATCGTTTGTTTATCACACGCTGTTTGTCAAATGCACTTATTTTAAAAAAAAAACTGCCAAGAACTGTTAAACTTCTGTATTGAAAAGCAATTATTGTGCAAAAATCAGTTTCGTTTTGCTTTTGCAAGGTACGTAATAAGCCTGCGGATCTGGCACGCACATTTTCAGGTGACGCAGCATACCCGGGTTATGTGCTACTCCACGCAGAAGCTTTAGTGCACTCTGAGTTCGTCGTTCCCCACCATTCCGGGTACAAACAATGTAGAATACATTAGCGAGCAAAATGGGTAAACGCTATAAAATTTGAAATACAAGTGTCTGGTAAATTTATTTTATACTCGTTCCAGCATGACATTGTATTTCGCTTCATGAGGAGCCCAAATCACCGCACTCTGCTCCATGTGACACCTTACCAAAGCGTCATACAGTACATTCTAAGTCCATTTATCCATTCAATGCCATTTAGCCGTTGATTGATTAATAAATATCCATACATCTAAAAATCTAAACATCGGACCATACAGACTTGCACAACAAATGCGTGCACTAGCAAATGACCGAAAAAGCGCGAAGCGCAAACGAAGCGTCTCCGTTTCAGCACAGTATAAATATACACGCCTTTCGTCCATAATTATACTGTGGTTTCAGCTTGGGCAAAAATTATTTCGCATGCATATGTCCGGTTGTTTTCCTCTACAAGTCATATACATCTGTCCCTTACACACACTCAGTAATCTATCTATCTATACTAATATTATAAAACGGTAAAGTTTGTGAGTTTGTAGGGGGTAATCTCTTATCTACTCACAGACATAAATCTATCTAGATGACGCGATTGTATGTACTCGTACTTCGCGTGAAAAAAAACGGACTAAAGTTACAAAAACAAACTATCGTAATCTGAGCTTTTCATTTAGCATTATCGGCACCGGAAATCCACCGAAATCTAGAAAAATGCCTTTTCATTCCTTTTTGAGCTGTAAAGAATGTATAGAAAAAGTTGGCATTGGAAATGTTTTCTTTCATTGGTAAGTTAATTTGTTTTTAAATTGTTTGTGAAAAAGTGACCCGCTTGGTTTTAATACAGATGGCGGGACTTGCGTTATCTATTTAGATTTATGTCTGTGGATCTACTGAACCGATTATGATGAAATTTGACATGGAGGTAGTTTGAGATCCTGGGAAGGACATCGGATAGTTCGTATTCCCTTGGGATGATAAAACACTCCTTACGCGGGCGAAGCCGCGGGTAGAAGCTATTGCACAATAATACTAGTACAGAGTAGTATTGTGAGGAGTAGGATAGGATATTGGTTGGATTCTTTGACCTATGAGCAGGTAGGTAAAATCGGCAGGAGAGTTTTCGAAAATCGGGATGAAAGGCAGGCGATTGGACAGGCCTATTGCCCGCAGTGGGCTCCTGTAGGCTGATAATCATGCTATATCACCACGTTACAGAATGCAGAATGCTAATGAGTACAACGCGCTACTGCTCAAAATAAGTACGAGCATCAACGCAATACCAAGAACATAAACACTTCTTAACTCTTAATATAAACTAGAGCGTGGGGTAAATGGATATCCCCCAAGATTAACGACTAGGAATTAGTGTTTCACTGTTCCTCTGCTCGTAAAATAATTCATTTGCAAACGTCGTTATATTCATAATCGATGACTCGTTGGTTAATGTGTCTATTTCTGTTGGAATGTCTTGTAAGTTTAACAACTTTCTTTTCCGAAGTCGGTGTCGATACACGGAAAACAATAGGTACCTAATAAATAATAATAACAAAGTTATTTTTCGGTTTACATTTGGTAAAAAAGCCGATTCTTTAGTACGAACGAAACCCAGTTAAGTGAAGCTTCTAGGATCATTGTCAAATGATATTGTTTAAGATTTAAGTATGACGAAAGATTGTGATGGAAAATAATTCTTACAAATTGCGTCTAAAAATATGAGGATTACGATATTAATCAAAATCTTCTGAGAAAATAAAAAAAACGTTTTTTTTTTGCTCCATATTCTTTCTCCTAATTATTTGTGGTAAATTAATTGATTTGAGATGAATATTTTCTATTAAACTCCCATGTATGTCCGTAGGAACTGGTTTTGCATAAAGAAACCTTAGAACGCTTGTCACTATTGCGTAGTTGTTACCTAATGAGCCGCCATAAATATTAATTCAGGTAGGTACCTATATTTAGTTAGAATTGGAAGAAACGGAACGGGTCCATCTTCAAGGATAAGCAACGCTTGTCGAGGTCGGTCCGTGGATGGGTGACCATCTCAAATAGCGAGTTTTCTCCTTGCCTCGGCAAGTCATTTGAAGATCTACCAGACGTACGGCGATGCGCCATCGGTACATGGTAGACATCCCACCCATACGCACTAAACGTTTTGAAAATACTTTTATTATGCGTACAGCTAAGGAGTGGAATTTCGTCACAAGGCGACCAAGGGTGCCATACACGGGGTCGTCTGGCACCCTTGTGCTGGTTTGGTCCCTGGGGTTGTCACGGTGCACAGTGTGTTCTGGTGTGCCGGTGATGGGGGTATTCCCAAAGGAGGGTCCGGTGACAGACAGCGGCGTCAGGTTTGCGGTGAGTGCTAACGCGTGCCCTTGTTCCCGCCATAAGCGGCACAGGAGGACACCGTGGAGTTTTAGTGGGTTGGAGTCCCACATAATTGCACTATCTCCCCGTGGTAGCGCAGTATGCATGAGCATTTCTCCATGATAAAAAAAAGGTGTACGCATAATGAAAGTATTTCCAAAACGTCGTCTTTGACAGTCGTTACGGGTCTATTGGCCTCATTTGTTCTCTCTCCTCCTTGGTATAGAGGGAAGTATAAATTTGTATTGTTGCCGACTCCTTCGTTATTCTTTTCTGATTAATTTCGTTGGATCCATGACAGTGAAATATATTCTCCAGGACTTCGTCGAGCTTCATTGCCTCGGCGCTTTTCTGGTGGTCGTCATTGTTGATTCTGGCTTACAGGAATTGCAGTAGTTTGGGAATAGTGCGGTGGTATTGTCCCAATAAAAAAGTCGTCACGGGTAGTTAAAGTCTTAAAAAGGGGTATCGTATTACCCAGTTACTGGGTTGTGGAGGTCAGATAGGCAATCGCTCCATGTAAAACACTGGTACTCAGCTAAATCCGGTTAGACTGGCAGCCGGCCCCAAATTAGGCAGTGCCCTCCCCAGACGGCTCAGCCGAGACTCTGAGAGACCAATGTACACTTTGATAACATTTGATACTTTTTGCGTAAATATGACATTATTTTTTAAAATTATGTATTTATTTGTATAGTTATTACATGTGTTTGGGCCTTTTTGGGCATTAGGGCCAGATTAACTACGTAGCGGGTATAGCAAATGCAAAACGCCCAACGCTCAAGGAGCTCTTAGCTTGGACAAAGTTAGCTAGCTTCATGATTAGGTTTTTTGGACTATAATCAAATAAATAATATGTAAAAACGCGTGGGGTGCATTTTAAGATACTTTCAAAATTAATACTTTTAGCAATATCTTTCAATAAAATACTATAACAATTTACATCACAAACTTTGCCGCTTTACATTTACTTTACACTATTCTTAATTTAAATTTTTTGAAAATTATTTTTTATACCATTCCCCCTCTAAAAAGCTTATTTTATTCACTGAAAACAGTGAATAAAAAGCACTTTTAATCACTGTTTTGGTGTTTGAATTTAGAACACGCCAATATATATTTGACCTCCATCTCAATGCAATACAACCTACTTGCGCATAAAATACTCGATAAAATCTTCTTGTGCAAACAAAGAATATTCGAATTTCAAACTCCTTCGTCGATTTAATTTTGAGTTTGTTTATATTTAGGATTTTGATAATAATTTCGATTTTAGTCTAGGATGTTTAGTGAATATTTATTTGGATTCTAATTCTAATATTAACTGCATTGGTGTTTAATTATAAACGGAGGTGGTCACTGGCCCCTGAAACACAGGTGCTGTTTAGGTAACTCAAACTCAAAGGCTCAGCTTCAATTTACAAAAAATGTGAAGCCCTAAGGTTTCTCATTTTCTGTAAATTTTGAAGGTAGTAAACCATTTATTTATTTATTATTATTCCTTGTGCTTTTGGCTTAAATCCTTCTTTTTCTCGAAGTCATGGTATAAAATATAGTATGCAACTCTTGAATAAAACGGATTTATGTCGAGGGCCATGAATCACTCGCGTCGTTCAGGATTCTAACACTTGAATCACTCGCTATGCTCGTGATTCAATCATCATGAATCACTCCCTGCGGTCGTGATTCAGTTGTTAGAATCCTTCACTTGTTCGTGATTCATCTATGGCCCTCGCTTTAAAACCGTCCTTTATTCACTAGTTGCATAATATACTATTACTTTTTAGTTTGGTTATCTGTTAAAGCGTGTTTTTTTAGTTTTTTATAACACCCTTTTTTAATTTTTAGTTAAACTTAACATTAAAGCGTGTTTTTAACGAAAATTTATTAATGCAACTCCCTGTGATGGGAGTTGGTAATTAGCATGCCTACTGCCTTGCCTGGATCTGATAGCTGTTTCTCAGACTTCATCTCCGGAGCATTTATTTAATACGTGTACTTAGTGCAAGGCACTACCGTGTCTTCGAATATAACAAAAAATTAAGCCATGCGTATGTCTTAGCGCCTTGGTACTTGGAGAAATACACCGGATATCGGGTATTTGATATAAAAAAATCGCTAATCCTGAAGATCTTGGTAAGGATAATGGGATAAACTATTTAAATAATTGCATTGTCATCGGTCCTTGATAAGTGTACAAAGTTTCAAAATTATGCCGACGTTTTGAAGGTGGTGAAAATCACTTTCAAAGACTCCGTTACTTATTCATTAATTTTATTTGGGTTTTTATCTGTTTATAATTTGATGTATGTATAACAATGGACTGAAAATAAGGCCGAAATAAATAAATAAATTGATACATAGATTCATAGATACATACATACCAAGCTAATAAAAGCGTGTTAAAAATACTGTTGAATTAAGAACATCCTCCTTTTTGAAGGTTCTTAAAAAGTAGAAGAAAGGTGACATCCAACCGGCACGCACTGGGTTCGTGCGGTGGATTCCGGCCACTCCCTATCACAAGAGGCCTATGTCCCAGCAGTGGAAGAGTAAATTTTCATTTAAGCGTAGAATCCGGAACATGTCCTCTCTTAAATAGCTCGGTCTTCGTCATACTTATTATATTTAAATTTCTGTTTCATTTAAAATAATAATACGGTATTTATTATAATATTTATTAGTCTATTGTTTTAGAAAATATTTATGTATTTTATTAGTTAGATAGTTTATTAATAACCGATTTTAATTATTGTTATTTTTTTTGTACCACTGTTGTGTCCTTTTTAACCCAAAGGTTGACTGGTAGAGAATGCTTTGCCGCATTAAGTCCGCCTATGTATCACCATTGTACATGAAGTTTAAATAAATAACATTCTTGGCTGATTATTCTTCAATGCTATGATAAGCTGCAATATTCCCTATCATAAGTCAGAAAAATGCTGATATGAAATAATATTGATTAACGTGCTCGATACTCTCCTTAATTAAATAAATCCGCGTCAGTGTGAAATAGTTCAAATATATCGCGATATCAGTTATCTGTTCTATTTGTTTAGCGGCCACTATAGTAATGACTGAAATGGGTATACCCGCCTGATGAAAATGAATGGGCTCTTTTTCGCTTGAGAAAAGCGTACAATATACTGAGACAATATTTATTCGAATTAATGTTAATTATGTTTTAAAACTCTCCTCTGGCATGAATATTCTTTCAAAATAATTTCCAATACTAAATCTGCAGCTAACTTAAACAGATTTACCTAAGAGGATAAATAAAATGAATTTTATTAGTCTTACAAAGCAAAAAATCAGAAAAATCAGACGTGACGTGACCGCTAGGCGACGCGCTACGCAGCTACGGCAGTCGAGTATACCGCCGCCGCCCGCTTGGGAAAAATCACGCTTTTCCTCTCTTGTTGTCTGCCGGCCGTTAGTGTTTGTTTGGACACCGACCTCGCTCGAACTCCCATCAGCCAACAAATACATACCATACAAATACATACACGTTTAAATGACGCTCTTTACTCTTCTAATTGCCAGTTTGTTTACTTCAGTATTGTCATGGTATCCTAATGAGCCCAATTTTTGGGTACCAGGGCATTATGGGTACCAAGGAGTGCATAACGGGTTGGAGCACGCGAAAGAGTTTGTGAACGAATGGACCGTGGAAGTGGAAGGCGGCGAAGAGGTAGCTCAGCTGGTTGCTTTGGAACTGGGATACGTTTATGGAGGGAAGGTAAGTTTATGATGTCTCGGTATTTTCAGTGGCAAACTGAAAAAATAATCGCTAACTGATTAGTAAAATCGAATACATAGATACCTACTACCTACATATCCATTTTTGTGTATCTGAAAACTATGCCAAAGTTAGAAAAATGCAATTCATTTTCCCCAAAAGCTTTATCTTATTTAAAAATATAGGAGCCAGGATCAAATAATTACTTACAAAAGTGCTGAAAACCAAAATCATTTATAAAAACTCTGGTTACATTTTTTAAGTAAAAGGCTGTTTTGTTTGTCAAATTTGAATGACAAAAAATAATATAAGAATGTAGCTCAACTATTTATTGTGAAGTAACAAACTAATGAATTACAATTTTATTTAAAGCAACGAACTAGCAATGATCTGAGTAATGTCATTTTAAGTATTCATATTTTAACAATTATTTTAACTTCAATTCTAATTTGCATATTTTCTGCGAACGCTTCTAAGCAAGTTAGGTGTTTAAGATGGTTTTACTTTGTTCATAGTTTTGAAGTCAATATTTAACACGCTACATTAGTCACCGGCATTTACCTAGAACTAGCTTTTTCAGCGACTTCGCCCGCGTCAAAGGAATTACTCGTAACTTATATTAATTACGTAAACTACGTTTCCTTGAGATAATTGCCGAATTTGGGATATGTGATAGTTTATGTCCGCACTGGGCCCGCGTGGTAGATTAAGGCCCATTAGCTCTCTCAGAGAGGATGCCCTTGTCCCAGCTGTGGGCACATTATAAGGCTAATAATGATAATGATGTCATTAAGGACCCCATGTGAGATAGCCTAATCCAGGCGATCGGTACTCATGTAGTACCAAGTATCAACCACATTCTTACATACGTTGAGGCGTGATTTATTAAACTCCGTACAAACATAAAGACTTTCACATTTATAATATTAGTATATATCTTACAGCAGGAAGTAGGATTTATCTCTTTAAGTAAATTTTTCGCATCGTCAGTATATGAAAGAGCGATTTACATTCCAATAAGAATGCCTTGGAACTCTTAAAAGATCGATTGTTGGAAGTGTTGGAACAGCCAGCTTCTCGGTTAAGTAAGGTACTTATGCCGGTTTCCTAGGCCTGATTATTTTTGTGTGTGGAAGTAAAAGGCAGCCGGTACATACTGCTTGGCCCATATTCAGCAGAGTATGCACTTAAAGTCAGTAAGAACAGTGGGCTTAGTGCGAGTTTGTACTCGCACTGATTCGCGTTAACGTAAACGTCAATTTGTATTGAAACTGGATAAGCGTCCACTGGTGATATTAAGAAGAAACCTCTTTTTTTGTATACAAATTGAAATAAGAGATTTTAGTTTAGGTAATCACGATCGAGATCGTTTTTTTTTTAAATTAGCTCACAGAGTAAGCACACACTTCAGTCCCCAAAAAACAAGGTGAAAAAGGATGACTTTCTAAATCACTATCACTACATATTATTATTATAAAGTCACCTGCCACGTTTGTACGCGATAAACTCAAAAACTACTGAACGGATTTTCATGCGATTTTCACCACCAGAAAGAGTGAAAAACGAGGATGGTTTTTGTGTATAATTTGTTCAGGGCGGGTCGCTTGTTCACGATATTTAGCTACCATCACTGCTCACTGGCTGATTTAAGGATTGCAATCTTTTCACCACACTAACCACATCATGTTAAAACCATTCAAAAATTCCTTCTGTATTGTGATTTTAACAAAAAGGTTTTTCTCTGTAAAACAATTATAAATTTAATTTTGAAGTAAGCTCCCGTTTCAGTCGTGTTTGTTAATTTTAATTAAAGAGCTTTGTATTTTTGAATTTGTTAAACCAAAAGGGGAACCTGCCATAATTACGCCGCCTGAGTTTAGGTATTTGATTTATTCCGTTCTAATACCAACATTTAATACTTGTTTCAATTCATATTTATTTTCTATGCCGAACGAATACTACTCTTTAAATAATTTAATTTTATATGTGAACGAATACTAACAACTTGAATTTGTACAGTCAGCTCAGGCAAACCTAATCATAAATATTTCTGTATGGACGTCGGCATAGTTATCGAACTTAATTAACACCAATGGTTCTTGGTGTTTTATATTAGTGAATATTAGCACACACAATTGCTATAAATAAAAAACTCGAAGGTCTCTTCACGACAATAGATAACATAGTTTTCTCCATTTGCGATAACATTAGACGTTTGAATTAGCCCATTTTACAGCCCGTTGAAACGATTTTGACTTCTATTGCGTTGGTGATACGAGAAATGGTAGCTGTAGTAAACAGTTGGTTTTGGTAACAGGTTTATGCTTTTTATGTCATCCTTATGTTAACGGGATAGAACTCAAAATCGGTTGAACGGCCTGTAAAAAGTTTTGGAAACATGTCTTATGTTATTTAAAATGGAGTTTAGGCGAAAAATGAATAAAGTATAAAAAAGAATAAATAATTGATGACTGATGAATGACTGATTTGAATATACAACAAATTGATTTTGTATGATATTTTACAATTGTTAGATTAAAAGTGATTTGTTTTTGTAGAAAGATTACCTGACGTAGTTACTATTAGATAGATAGACGTAAATAATTACGTAGCTATCGAATAATAACTATGTCAGCTAAATTTAATATAAATTATGAGTTGATTTTCTGACATATTTTGTAATTTTTAGATTGTAAGTATATTGTTCTTGTTTTGATGATTTGGAAAAATTACTGGTACAAGGACTAAAATAATAACAAAGTTAATAATCATATTTTATTATTGAAATAGATGTTTGCTAACAATTTTTTTATGTTCTATAAAGTTCTTATAATTACATACAAAGCTATTTTTTACTGACTATACCTTATATCTTTGAACTTGTTTTGGTATTAGTTTAAACAATGGTATTCGTTCGGAATTGAAAATAAATATGAGTTGAAACAAATATCAGTGGTAAGTAGTGGTTGGTATTAGAACAGAATGAATCATTTGTTTAGGTAGGCCAACCTAAGTTAAATTTTATTTTTTGCGGGTTAAAACAATCTTATGAAATAGCTCGCATGGTTGTTTCTGCCTTGTAGTATCGTCAAATGTTAATTTAGTGACTCTGCTAAATAAATGTGGGTGTACTTTTTGTACATCTCTGCATAAAACTTTAAGGAATAAGGCGTGATTTATTATGGGCGTACTAGGCGTATTTTAATAGGTTGACTTTCTGTTCTAAACTAAAATGCTCATATTCCAAGGATAATGAACTTTACTAAACTTCTGCATTTCATACAGCCCTAGTAAAGCTGATTAATTACTGCCAAGCGCTATCGAAACGAAATAACTATCACGTTCTGCTTTCTGCGCTAACTTTGATGTCCACAATTCCACGTACATAGGAGTAGAAATTTCAATCAAACTTTAAACAATACTGTATTATACCGCCTTCATATGGGAGCACTATTAAGGCAATATCAATATTATGTTATTATATCACTAATCTGTACCTACTAGCAATCAAATTATATCTACTGTGTCATAGAAAGTGCCGTTAGTATATCTATATATCGAATAATCCAAGCTTTACCAATGACATAGCATACAACTATAAAACCGTCACTAAAGTATTTGCTACCAAAAATCCACTATATTAAAGTTGACAGTATATACGCGCTCGAGATAAGAAGTGAAATCAAAGCTATGACGCCGTACGTATCTGAAGTGGCACTCATGATAGCAGAGCCAGTATATTGCATAGATTACACTCCATATATCATGACGTGAAAGGCAGTAATTAATCAGCTTACTAGGGCTGTATGAAATGCAGAAGGTTACTAAAGGTCATCATCCTTGGACTATGAGCATTTTGCTCTTGATCTAATACAAAGGGATTATGATCTTATGACTGAATTAGCGAGTGGAGATCGTGTCACTCCATTTTGAGCCAAACATATCGAGCACTTATCACCGAATCGTCGAGTCGAAAATAGTTTTATCTTAAACGCCTGTAATCCTATCAGTATTCAACCTTAGTCCTTAGGTATCGTGCTTGCCATCGCAACGCTAAAATATCCAGGTAATGCTTTATTATTAATTGCTGTTGTCGACTTTATTCTTAATTTCAAGTAAAAACAATGCCTTATTACGAGTACATGATAATAATGTGTATAACCACAAAATGTGCATGTGGTGTTAGCCTATAATTAATTGTTACACTTACAAATGAAGGAAAAAAGAAACAGTAAACGTACTCTCTAAACAATTGTTGGTTAACTAAATAAATAAATTCTATGGTAATATGTCTGCAAATAAGCATTGTAGGGATTGAAGAACAAACCACTTATATGTAAGACCAGGCACAAATTATATTGGGCATTAGAAAAACATACAGTAATCATCAATTAGCTTGCCGAATCCTAATGTTCAATTAAACAGCTATAGGCGTAATTCCTGCCGGAGTTTGTAGTTCCTGATAGCTACAACAAGGGGGTCTTCAAGTGAAGAATAAATAGGTTACTTCTAAGAAACCGCGTTCTATCGCTTACTTTCAACTGACTTAGTAATCAAACGCAGGGTTACGGTCTGAAAGAAAATTCTAAAGCCAGAACATACTTCATAAAACGGGAATAATACCCTTAAAAGCCTACAGTATTTGGGTCTTTCCATGCCGCACCGAAAACGAACGATTCCCAGGAGAAATGCGGTCATCAACACGTTTGATGGACAGGCCTGAGATTGCACTACAATGTTATTAGTACACAGATGGATGCTGACGTAATACCTCGTTATATACAGGCTCTTCTTTTTCAGTCAATGAGTAACTTTTATTAACTTTAACATGATTTTGACCCAGAGGCTCCGAATGTGTCATTCTATTGGTGTCCTAGCAAAGCACGCAAGAAATTGCGTAGGGTAAAATCTGCCATGGCTGGCATGGCCCACCTGGAAATCTCTTAACCGGCTAAGAAGCCAGGTAGGACGCTGTAGCCATAACCTGGTCAGTTCATTTTGTTTCAATAGCGCTTGGCAATTCCATACATTTTGGACATTTTACAGATCGTTATTGCGACAGTTTCGTTTATAGAATGTCACTTGTCTGGGGCCTCAACTGGCCACGTTAATAGCAGCGTCAGTGGCGTTCATTGGGTCCTCAAAACATTTAGAGCAAGTTGGTCGTGTTCTGGACAGGGCCACTCACATTGAGACTATAAATCCCATTTTGCGAAGTGGTGTCTGCAGGAGCATACCTATATGGCGTCAAAACAGTTGTTAATGTCACATTTATCAATATGGTAACTGCATTAAGATTGCCATAGACATGCTTAGAATAGGAGTACACATCGCAAATATGCCCAATTCGCTAGTTCTAGAAGCATGAAATTAGGATTGACCTATTATATCGAATTAAAATTCCCAAAATTATATTAGGGTTGTTTTAGAAAGTTAATGGTTCGATTAAACTTTCAACCTCTTTACCGTCTGCCTCGCATCCTGTATCTCACATGAACTAAGAAGTTATACTTACGAAAGTGTAATGAAGGAGTTGAAAACATTGACTTTAATAGGCCTAGTTTTAGGGAACCCACCGAACTATACCCACTGTGTCATTTTTCATCAACTTTTATGATGAAGTTAGGAGTGTTATTTCATTTTGTCAGTTATGATTAAACCTTATACAGATACCGGCACGGTTCTTGAGCGCTCGGCGGAAGAGTGGGGATCGCTTTGCGCATCGTACACTTATGACAAATAAAACGCACACCCGTTTATTATTTATTTTTCTAAGTTACGGTCTACGTAATTTCTTACTTATAAGATTAAATAATGATTTATTAAATTGAGAAATGGAAATTGAGATAAAAAAAAGGTAACTAACAAAAGTATTTCTAATTTAAAATTATAACTTAGTTCTTATAGTTTGTCAAAAATTACTAAAAAATCTACAACGTACCTACATACTTTTTTTTGTTAACATTTTTGACCTCTAATTTCATTTGTTCATTAATGAAATGAAAAACAATATAGTTTGTAAGTATAGTAGTATAGTTAGTAATGAAAAATAATAGTTTTGCTATAATTACAAACTGACATTAATTTTTTTCCTGCTATATTTTCGATAAATATCACCTTTTATTATTATAACAAAGGTCTAATTAATAAAAAAATCACATAACATATTTGAGTTCTAACTTACCAGATAATTTAAAATGATGCAGTTTAAAAATTTGTAGCAATTAAATTGGCCGGAATTGTACTCGTCGTCGTGAGGTACGTGCAACAAGAGTAAAGAACCAATCACGACTGACGGCTATGACGCGATACGCTACGGGCCAATCACTGCACTTTCCCCGCCCCCGCGCCTCACTTCATACCACCAGAGGGACCCAATAATTCACTTTTGCGCACGTGAAGCTCAGCGCTCAAGAACCGTGCCGATGATTGTATCATAGGGGTAGCATTTTTCCATCAACTAGATAGAAATCGAATCTCAGGAATGCTACTGAGAATTACCAAATGGTAAAAGCCATACCTTGTCCGATCCGGTAATAGGTACCAGCAGCCTAGTTACGTAAGTGAATTCGGCAAGGCAATGGGGTATGAGTATGAAAAGTCGACCTGTCACATGTACGGATATCCACATCGCGTCTTTAATCTCGCATGTGATTAGCCGATTGATCATACTCAAACCCTTCGCCTTGCCGAATTCACTTACGCAATTAGGCTGCAGGACATGCTTAACAGGAACCATTGCAATCTCTAGACTCAAGAGGCAGCTCCTTAAATACTAGCTGTGCTTAAACAGGTATTTCAACACAAGCTATCAGACCTCCATGCCTTCATCAGAATTTTAACGTTCCCACTGCTGGGACACAGGCCTCCTCTCTGTGAGAGGGAATTGGCCGTAATCCACCACAGGGGCCCTGTGCGTGTTAGTGGACGTCACATGTCTTCGATTTTTTGGTTCTAGGACATGCCGGTTTCCTCACAATGTTTTCCTTAACCGTTTTTAGAGAAGTTGTGATGAAATAATTTACACAAAGTAAAGCGCCTGTCTGGGTTCGAACCCACGACTTACGACGTAAGTCGGGGCCGTTACCACTGGGCCACCACACTGCTATCTGTTCCTGCCTTCGATACGGGCCATTTTTACCCGACTTCCGAAGGAGGGTAATGTGTTTATCAGTCTATATATGTACGTATGTTTGTTCCTGTGTGGTGTTCTAGAGACCGAACGCCAATCATGAGGTTTTGGTCAGCTAGCTCGCGAATATGTATCTTCCGACTGCACAGCATGATTTTCTTCTTGTTTACGTATTTTTAATTTGCTACTTAGGCAGTCGGGTTTTTTGATTTTTGTTTTACCTTTTTTTACATAATTGTTTGCCATTGGAGTTTGACCTAACATTGGTAAATGATCTGGATATCAATCAAACTCTGCTTGCAGGGAAGGTCATGTTTGCTTTATAACGCGCCACAATCGTGGCAATTTTGATATTTTTGATTAATAAAGTATATTCTCTATTCTATTGTAGCATTGTTGTCGTTTTAGATGAATATCATCGCAACATGGTATTATTTTATTAACTGTGGGTATAATGATTAATGATACTTATCTTGTCACTATCGCTGCACTCCCTGCCACAAATCATAATTATAAGACCCAATTGCACGATAAAACTTAACTCAGCGTTAGTTGCTAGCACGAGGTTAAATTGAAAATATTTAGAAACTAACTCTGAGTTAAGTTTTCGTGCAAGTTGACCTAAGGTTCACATAAAAAAATAGAAACCTACCTATCTAGTTGCTAAATCAAATTGATTATTTATTATTTAATAGTGTTTAAAGTCGTCACAATCTAAGAAGTCCGTTGACGTTTCTCATTTTACATGCCGCGATAACTTTCTACGTCAGAAATTGGAAAATCAAATTTTAAAATAGTAATTAAAAATTAATTACTATGTTACCCATACACTATAACAACGAGTATCATTCGCAAACATCAAGTTTAATTATTATTATTATGTATTTTTGTAACTGTCAAAACTATGTTTTTATTTTCTGACAACTTTAGTGGACAAAGTAAAAGATGATGAGCCTATACCAATATTTTAGCGCCTGGTCAAAAAATTCCTTTCACAGTTCAGCTGTAACTTCCATCAATCTATTTTTTTTTTCTACAGTCCATTCCACTAATATTTACTAATTAATACCATGGACCCCTCTAAAAAGATCCTTGTAGCACTGTGCCTATAATTTTTAAGACCAAAAGCTATAGCGCACCACGGTACGGATCTGGACCGCCGCGCCGACCTATTTTTTGCGGACCTATCTAAGATAGGTCCTATCATCATAATTTCAGCCGAAAGACGTCCACTGCGGGACATAGGCCTTCCACAACTGTCCCCACATTGACCAGTACCGTGCTTGTCGCATCCAGATAGTTTCCAAGAAGAACTTTCCGATCAACAGCGTCAAGATTTAATGAAAATAGCCGATATCAACTTTAGTTCTAGTCTAAACTTCGTATTATAAAAATCTTGGTAATAAACCAAGACTTTTTCAAATATAAACGTTTTTCTTCTTAATAAAATATTTATAAGGCCGAGGGCAGGGGGGTACTTGGCCTAACGGACCGTGAAAAGCATATAATTTTTAAGAAACGTACCCCAAATAAAAATAATTGGTGACTTATGCTGACCCCTGCCCTAGCTTTTGATCTTGAACATTTCTCACATGATAGTAGACTAAGGCCTAGACTACCATGTGGGCAATGTTGCAAGCTTGGACAATTTGATATTCATCCATAAATCACAATACTCCTTTCATTAATTGCTATTAAAATTTTGCTATATATATTTATTGTTTTTCACCTTATCTACTTACTGATTAATTTTCATTAAAAAGATAAAGGCCGTGTTTCTCACCTTTAAATTATCGCAGAATTAATGAGACAAATTGTCAAGCACGTGTTATCTGCTGTAATTGGTTGAACAACCAATCACAGCAGATAACGCGTGCTTGATAATTTGTCACGTTAATTCTGCGATAATTTAGAGGTGAGAAACTCGGCCAACGGCATATTTTAATTGCATCGGCACTTACACAGAGTATCAAAATAACGAGCCACGCACGCTCTGGATTATTACTGTTTTGAATAAACCAGTATCTGTGACCGCCGTGTTAATTTTAGCAGTTAATAAATATTATTACTGCTTATTTTACTGAAATTCTTCGAATCTTCGATAGGCATTTTCATTTAGGTTCAGATCTCAGCTATTGGCTTTTCAGCTTCAAGTTAGAAACATATTTTAACATGACATAACATACTATGAACGTCAAATGATGCTTGACCTACCTAGTACCTACCTACCTACTCAGTATATTTTGTCATTCAATGCGTTAGGGCTGGCCTTTTCTTAGGCTAGGGAATCAGGCAATGCTGCCAGCGTTCTAGGCACGTTTCCCATTGACATCGATGTGGACGAATTTTTTGGTGCGCAATGAGGCCTTTTCTCTCTCCCCTTTAATATATAGGTTTTTTTTAAGAATAGGTATTCAATTGTATATTATGTTAAAGTTTATGCGTTCTAAACATACAGCATTTTAATTGAGGAAGTTGAGAATTGTTTATTTAAAAAAACTGCTTCTAAACTAGTCAAATATTCTAAAAATATCCAGAAAAGTTCGTTATGATAAGTACCTATATCAAGGTATAATTATTCAGTATTGGTATTCGGTTTATTATATTGTCTAAGAAAACACCTTATACCTATTTCCTCGAAGATTTTTTTCATTGTTATTTATATTTACTGGTATATTAAAAATACAAAACATGTTCCTTGTATATTTGGCATAGAAGGTTAAGACTACAAGGTTAGGTTATTTACAACCTTCAGAAGACCTAGTTGACCTATTAGACCTAATTAGCCCATGTCTATATTTACGTTAACTTTATCTAACTGATACTTAGGTTTTCCCAAAAAAATAAGTAAGGTCAAACATTCTCGCATCTGGCAACACCAGGCTAAAGTTTAGCCAATCAGCTGTCTCATATAGTACGTCACTCGTCTTCCGTCTAATCGAGACAAAGGTTCAGGAATTAAATCGGTCCATTTGTCTCAGTTTGTGTCGCTAATCATTTGTTTGTAGACTCTCTTTATTTTATGCGCTCCGTGTGGGACAACGTACTGAAACTAATTACGATTTTGTTTTAAATTGAAATGTTATGCTTCTGGAATAATAATTAAGAATATTGATGACAAGGCCGCTAATTAGAATTACACTAAGAATAATGGAAAAAACATAAAAGAGGTATCACAGAAAGTTCCTGTTAAACTTGGAATATAATGACTAAGGAACGGATCACACGCAACATAAAAAGTTTGAAATATGCATGCGATTAAGCATGAAAAATGCGTAATATATTCAGGAAAAACGTAGTATGTTTTAATTGTTATCTGTAAATCAGCATACGTAGTGAATTATTCAATAAATAAATCACCAATACAATGTAACAACTTTGTAGACGATAATAATGCATTAAAATGAAAAATTATTTAACATTTCTGTAAATGAAAACAATCAGGGAAGTAGGTGTTCTAAATATATAGACTTCAATATGTTCTTCATGTGAAAATTGTTGGTGTATAAGGGCGAATTTTTTTTTTTTTTTTATTTTATTTTTTATTTGTTATAGGCTCGCGCTTGACCACTATCTCACCTGATGGTAAGCGATGATGTGGTAGACGGTGGAGCACGCTTGCCTAGAAGTAACCTATTCACTCTTGACTTAAAGACCCCTAGATTGTAGCTATCGGGAAACACAGACGCTGGCAGGGAATTCCACTCCTTAGCTGTACGTATACTATAATAAAAGTATTCTCAAAACGTTTAGTGCGTATGGGTGGGATGTCCACCATGTATCGATGGCGCATCGCCGTACGTCTGGTAGTTCGATGATGAAACGGGCTGGGCGGAATTAGATCATGCAATTCCATCGCACACTCCCCAAAATGTAACCGATAAAAAACCGACAAGCTGGCAACTCGGCGACGGTGTTCAAGGCTCTGGAGCTTTGACTTAACCAGTGCCTCATCGCCGATGAGCCTCTTGGCCCGCTTTTCGATCGACTCTAGTGCATCAAGCTGGTATTTGATATCTCAGATCCGTCCCAGAGATGAGAACAGTACTCCATGCATGATCGAACTTGCGCTTGATACAAGCTGAGCAGCTGTTCTGGCGTGAAGTACCTTCTCACCTTTGCAAGGATTCCCAGCTTTTTGGCAGCCAGCTGAGCTTGTTATAGAGTTTATTCTTACATTAACCAATAGGAAAATATATAAAAAATATAGGTAACGAAAATATGCATCATTACTATATATAAGATATAATATGCAATTTCATATGCAAATATGCAAATGCATATAATCTGGTCTCTAATTATGACCTTAGAGGAATAAAAGCTGTCATAACCATTATGACTTCAGAAATGTCATAAGAAATGGAAGCACATTGATGCTTTCTTGATGACCTGTTAGTTTTTATTCACATCTTTAGTACTACAATGTACCTATAAGGCGGATTATAAGGGGAAAATGAATGTGCTGCTTACTGCTAAGTTTGTGTACAATTGTTTATACCATTCCCCCTCTAAAAAGCTTATTTTATTCACTGAAAACAGTGAATAAAAAGCACTTTAAATCCCTGTTTTGGTGTTTGAATTTAGATAAGATAAGATAAGTCTTTATTTGCCTTAAACATGGTATAAAGTTGTTACAGATAGGTAGTATTCTAAAGTCCACATGTTTAGCTATACAGGATATGTATCAATTGCATGCAAAATAATAATTATTAGTTAATTGTGGTTCCATGTCACAGATACAAAGTCAATAGAACAATATTATAGTTTTATCTCAGCAAAATAATATTATAGTTATCCACATTGACAAAAGTCCAGAAATTTATAAGTTATTAATGTTATTATTCAGAAAATCTTTAATATCGTAAAACATATGTCCTTTCAGCCATTTCAGTAGTCTGTTTTTAAATAAGTTAATATTAAATAACAATTTTATTTCTTTTGGGATTTTGTTATAGATGCGTATACACATTACTAAGAAACTTTTCGCATACTTGGCTGATTTAGGAGTATCCTGCAATACAAGTCTGCATGGATCTCGATTTCGAGAGTTCAATTGAGTGGCTTTTTTAAACAATCCCTTATTATTATAAACATAATTACAAATTTCGAAAATGTAGAGAGACGGAAGTGGTAATATACCTAGCTTTTTAAAGGACGGTTTACATGACTCGTCAGGACGGATACCACAAATGGCTCTGATGCATTTCTTTTGCGCAATAAATGCTCTGTGTCTATCCGTACTGTTACCCCAGATAATAAGACCGTAACGCAAGATGGATTCTATGTAGGCGTGGTATGCTGTAATTGCTGTTTTTTTGTTGGTTATATTCTTTATTTGTCTGAGAGCATAAATAAACTTATTAATCCTACTGCACAAACTATCCAGATGTACTTTCCAATTCAGATCTTGATCTATGAGTACTCCTAAGAATTTAGTTTGGGAAACTTCTTTTAATCGGTCAATATTAAGTTTGAAATTGTATTTAGTATGTTTTGATTTATTAAATTGTATATAATTAGATTTATCTAAGTTAATTTTTAGTTTATTTTTATGCAGCCATTTTATGATGTCGTCAATAGTATTATTAATGTCCATCTCATGATCAGATTTAGTTTTATACTTTTTGTCAGATGTTACAATAATCGAAATGTCATCAGCAAATAATACACATTTATGATCAGTCACTAGCGGTAAGTCCTTTATGTATAATAGAAACAATAGGGGTCCTAATACACTACCTTGGGGGACGCCGCAATTGTTAACTCTATAGTCAGATGAATACGAGGTTAATAAATTTCCATTTACTCTATTAATAACAACGTATTGCTTTCGATTGCTTAAATAAGACGGGATCCACTGGAGTGCTAAACCTCTTATTCCACTTTTTTCTAATTTTTCCAATAAGATATCATGTGCCACAAATTCGAAGGCTTGTGATAGGTCGAAGAATAGTCCTGTCGTTAAATTATTTTTATTTAGGGAATTATGAATGAGCCCTAAGAGATTAGCAATTGCTAGTGTTGTTGACTTGTGCTTTTAAAATTTCTAGGCGGTGTAAAGAATGCTTGCATATCTGAATGTAATGAAGCGTTCGCATTACCTTTTTTTGCGCCTTCATTGCTGTAAAATACTTTTTGTGTGGACTGGCCTAAGAATCCTTTTAAAGTAATGTTATCTTTAAGTAGTTTTTCATTGTGTTTGCGAAGCTCATTATTGTCAAGTATGACATTTTCAAGTTCGTTCTGTGAACTTCTGAGTTCCATTTGGAGGTGTTCAATTGATTCTTTGAGCTCATGGTTCTGCATGGGATCAATTATTGTATAGTCCATACTTCTTGACAGTGTATTATCCGATATAGCAGTTGAATCATCGTACATATGCTCCATTGTTAGTATATGTGAGTCATAAGCTTCAGAAATTGTGCTCTTTGGGGTGGACCATGGTGTACCCATGGTGGTCTCTTCTGATACGTTTGGTGTGACACTTCTGGTTGATTCCGCTTTAGGTGATGAGTGTTTTTTCCTCAATGTCACATTGGATACTCCAGGGCTAGATATGTTCTGCTCTTTTGCTTTTTGAGAGCATGATTTGCACAACCACCTAAATGTTTTTCTTTCCTTAAAATTTTTCAAGCGATACACTTTTTCCGGATAACCTGCACAATCAAATCCAAAATGGTTTTTACAAGAAGTGCAAATTAGCGTACTTCTGTGTTCCTCTAGTTTCTTACATTTATAACAAGTGACTAGTGGCTGCTCTTTTCGGCCGCTGTTGGTGCACCTAATTTTCGAAGTCATGTTAAGTATCCTTCTTGATTATTTAATTCCCCGAATCACTTAGTTCAGTTTGTTGTCAACTATAATACTAGAAATATGATTACTTCACTACTCATTCATTAATTAGTCAGTTCAGTCAGGATCAACACTAGCTAATTATCTATTATTGACTTTGTTTACGCTTTTTGTTTTTTAAATTGAAAGAATTTAAACATCCAAAACACACCAATATTATATTCTACCTCCATCTCAATTCTATAAAATCTCCTTCCGTATAAAATACTCGATGCAAACTTCTTGTGCAAAGAATATTCGACTTTCAAACTCCTTCGTCGATTTAATTTTGAGTTTGTTTATATTTAGGATTTTAATAATCATGTTGATTTTGGTCTACGATATTTAGTGAATACTTATTTGGATTGTAATTCTAATATGAATTGCATTGGTGTTTAATTAATTATAATAACGTAACGTAACGGAGGTGGTCCCTGGCGTCTGAAACACACCTAGCTTAGCTTAAATTTACAAAAATATGAAAATGAGAAACCTCAGGGAGGTTTCTAATTTTTTGGAAATTTTGAAGGTAATTAACCATTTTTTTTTAATCTCCTTTGTGCTTTTTGCTTAAATCTATCTTTTTCTCGTAGTCATGGTATAAAATATAGTATGCAACTTTTGAATAAAACGGATTTATATCGAGGGCCATGAATCACTCGCGTCACTCAGGATTCTAACACTTGAATCATGCTGCAATCATCATCCTTCACTTGTTCGTGATTCATATATGGCCCTCGCTTTAAATCCGTCCTTTATTCACTAGTTGCATAATATACTATTTTATAGTCATTTTGTTTGATTTCTGATTTACAGCTGAAAGACCTTCTTGATAACTAAATGTATTTACAAGATTATTCTGTCTCTCTCATCTTCAAACAATTGACAGCAATATAAAACGATGGCTTAAAGTAAATTCGTTTACTGCTTTTGGAGTAATAAAAGCAAAAGAAAAACTTATAATGCTTTTATTGTTATATTTTTTACATTCTAAACAAACAGCATTTTTAAATGAATTGTTTAATTAACCCGTAGCACTTAGACTTCACTTCGTTCATTAAAACCGACCCCGTACTACGCAGGTGACGCCTACGCAGCGGATAAACTGCGGGTTATTTTTCTAGAACTTAACTGGATTTATGTCAGTTCGAGTGAACCTCAGGATGAAGTTAATTCACAAGGAATAACCTAGATGTTTAAGTCAACATTTAACCATTGAACTGACATTATAAATGCGATTCAAAGAATTGGTGGCTATTTTTAGCTTAGGAAATTTATTTAAGTACTTCAGATCTTTTGTAAAGTTGTGAATTTGAATTAATTATTTAGGTGTTTATTTAAACAATAATCTTTAACTACCAATTTGTAACAGTTACATTAAAAAGAATTGTATGGATTGATATGTGGATTGAAATAGATAGATGTGGAAGATAGTGGAAGTGGTAGCAACTGCTCGATTTTATAGAGTACCAAAATAATATGGTACGACCCGCGATTTATCTTTTCAATAGGTGAATTAATAAATAGTTTTAAAACACTGAGGTATCCGCACCACGAAAATCAGCACACAAGAGTCATCTTTGTACAGTTGAAGAAAGTATTGTGTCCAAGCCGTTCAACACAAGCTCGTAGCAACGTTTGCTACGTTTCTGGATATTTGTAGCGAATAACTTCCAACTACACTCGGTAGATAGCGCTATGAGCAAGCGTTTGGTAGTTAACATTAGAATTTAAAACCTACCCTCTCGCGGCTAATGGCGCAAACATGCTGAAACGGTAGCGTTCAGTTTTTCAGGCGGCGCTAACTGTGGAATTAGCGTCGCACGTACCAGGCTCGCAGAACCCGGCAGGAATTGTTTTTCAGCGAGTTTCAGCGGCAATCTATTTCCGTAGTTTACAGGGGGCGGGACTTCGGTTTAGCAGGGCGCTTGCCAACAATCCCACATGTGTGTCCTAGACACATGTTGTTATGTTCCTCAAGGCTGCTTGCGTCATGCTTCTGTTGAAGTGTGCGTGTTTCAGCTTGAAAATATACCTGAAGAATAATTTTACAGTTTACCAGCTACGAGTATGTTGTTTAATAATACCGTCAATTATACAGTATCTACGTTCATACCGTACATACGTAATGAAAATGATAATTTAGGTGTATGTTTTGATTAACTTTTACTTTTGTGTTTATTACCGTTAATTGATTGATTTAAATTACCTGATCCTAATGAAGTCTGAACTTCAAAAACGTGTGTAAAATAATTTGAAACAAAAGTTTTCAGTTTCAAAATAATTGAATCTAACGCAATTAGCGCATTGCAAGAATTCATTGAAACAACATACGTAACTAAAACCTATACTCGTTTATTATCTACATCCAAATGTGATAAAAACTTTCCCTATTGCTCCACAGATAACAAAAAAATATTCATTTTTACTTAAAACGTAACAAAAATGTGTGGGGTATCAGGGTACCATAAGACAGCTGTGTTAGTCCGTTGTCGAGTTTACGCAGTTTCTTACAAAACGGAATTGTGTCGTTCTACTTTACGAGACGAGTCAATGAACTTGCGTAGCACGTGCGAGCGACATTGATCTCATCTTTAGCTGTTTGTGATTTATTTATTGTTGATTCGATGCCATTATTATTTTAATAATATGAAAAAGATTTACAAATTTTCATGAAAGTTTTTCATATTATAAAAAAGTAGGTTAATAATCTCACTACAAGCTCAGTCTTCTTTGGGTAAGTTCCTTAATTAAACTTACGTTTGTTTTATGTTTATCGCATTTTTATGTAGAATCTATCGATTCGCTTTATACTTTTTAATTTTCAGGAAAAAATATTTCAGCTCGGATCTAATAAAACATTTATTTGAATAATTATTGACATTAATTTGAATAGGTGCCGGACGCGAAAAATCATACCGTACCTGCTTACTTCTGTACCTGTTATTTGAACATTTTGCGGTTCGCACTAGCTACTCTTTGTTGGTTTACTTGTAGATTTTCAAGGAGAGATACGATTTCAATTAACCGATATCATGCCATATTCCATCCCCATAATGTTAAACAATGCCGCCGAAACCGTTGCCACACCACCATAGAATTATGAAAGCTATAGGCAACTATTGCCCTACGCGTCGCACAACTCACCCTTTACGTTGCCCGACCTACGACCTACCCCAACACCAACACCCTCCGTGCATATGTGCGTCACATCTCCATAGCTCTCCTGCTCTCCTAGTACACATGTGACTCCGAAAACTCACATGACTCCACGAAATGACACGTGCTACACACGTGTGACGTTTCCATACGACCCCTCCCATGTATAAAGTGTATGTATGTTTGTTTGTGTGGTATAGATGCAAGGAATTTAGATCGTATGTGTACCGTAGACATAGTCATGCGTGTGTTTATGTTATGTTGTGTGCAACCGTTATTATGTTTGTATGTAGTAGCCATAGGTCTGCTCTATTAGTGGAGGATTGAGAACGAGCAGTGAGATTATGAATTTGTCTTCATGAGATGAAACTATGTATTTCATATTCAAATTCAAAGCTTCGACAGGACAATATGTAATCTTTTGAAATTTACAAAATTAAAATAAACTATTGTTCAGGCAGTTTCAGTACAGCCCCGATTTTTTTCAGTCACATTGCAATGAAAATAACACCTAGCCAATTGTAGCCGTCCGTCTTAAAATATGTTGTTATCATTACGGCAGCTAATGGTAAAAAAAACTTGACACAATCATGTCTTACCAAGGGAGGGGGGGTATCCTGTGTTGTTAACCAGTTGCTGGGTTGTGTAGGTCAGATAAAATACTGGTATTCAGCTAATTTTGAGAGCTTAAAATGGCTAATGGAAAAAGGCGTGGGTTTATGTATGTATGAATGTAAAATGGCTATATTTCCCAACAATGCACTGCTGGGAAATTTTTTGATTCGCAATTGTCGTATCGTATTCCTTCCGTAATTAATTACATACTCGTGTGCCATAAAAAAATCCAAGTATTGAACTTGCCTTTTACTAGCTATTTCATACAAGATACGTGAACTTAGTACAAGGGATACATTGAATTAAATTAAATAGAGTGGTAAAATCCGACTCATACAAAATTAAGTAAATAAATCAATAGGACAGCATTCCCTATCGAAAATTTAAAGAGAGTTTGTGATTTGCAGTTAACGTTTTTCGTTTTTGATACTTAAAAAAAAAGAAAATACGTAGTTCAAACTCGTTTAATTTACTGTTATTTTCTTATGAAATACAATAGTAAGTAAATGCGCACCCTCGACTAAAATTTTGACTCTACGTATGGCTTTGCCTTTGCTTGCTATAAATAAAACATTCAGATTGAGTGGCGATTGTAAACTTTAGTTTTTAAGTAGGTATACAACATAGGAAAACATCAGGAGGCGCTACTTGGACTGCCATATCGAGTCAAGGAATTATCGGCCCTTACACTTTTGAGGATTTTTTAGCGTGTGATTGAAGATTTTAGTTACAGGCTAAATGAGTGTCAGGAAGTGGGGGTGCGCATTTACAAACTATTGTTTTTCGTAAACAAAATAAAATAAATGCTCTTTAATTTAACAGTAAGAAAACGAGTTTAAATTAATTGTAGTGTGGTGTTTAAGAAATAAGACCGACAAACATTCTGAGATATCCTTTACTATAGAACATCATTTAAATTGAAACGTTATCATAAGTGATGGTATTGCTATCGTTTCGTATCGTTTCGTTTGCGTGCGAGTGCGACTGTGCGCTATCGTATCGTGAATATTCGTGGTCGTGAAACATCACGTTATCACAAGCACGTGTGGGCGGGGCGTTACTCCGCGTTACATACTCACTCATATTATGTTGATAAGCCACGTGTGTGGAAATGCGTTATCGCCTCGCGTTTATGGTGCCCTAGTACATACGTGTGTTTGAGGCATCACATGACGGCATCCATTTCATGTGACACACATGTCACACCGGTGACATTGTCACGCAAATTCGTTTCGTTGTTCTTTCAGTTTTCGTTTCAAGTTAATTTTGAGGGCGGATTATGAAATGCCTGTTTCAATTTTATAATGTTACTACAAAGTCTAAAATAATAATGACGCAGACATTTTTTTGGTTATTTATTAAAACAAATACTTAATTAAACAAGATTGAATTCTCTGTACTTGAAATAAATAACATCAACTTAAATAATGATACGAACGCATACACTAGCTATTCAAATTTTAAAGTAATAGTACATTACTGCAGCGGCCAGCAAAAGAGGCATTGATAAACGAACGTGTAAATGTGGGCCGAGGCGAAGCCGAGGCACACATACTTAAGTCCTTCAACGCCTAGTTGTGGCCAAGGCTTGTATAGTGCTTTTCTTAAATAATGCGCGGCAATTAAAACTAAGTAGCACCTAGAACTCATTTTGTTAAATACAATTACTTTTCGAAATCAATGACGAACAACAATAAATGCCCGTTTTAAAGTATTCATTTCTTTTTTCTATAAACAGCTTTCTATATGCAAGCCAGTTCGAAATTTAAATAAAACCTTGCATAATAGTTACCTTCTTGGTTGCCATGTTTCGGAGTAAAAGATCGTTCCATTTTTAAATTACACGTCAGGGGGGTGACCATAAGCTCTTAGAGTAAGGTTATTTTGAGTGTGTGTAAGGGACAGATGTATATGACTTGTATACATCTGTCACTTACGCGATCTCAAAATAAGCTTACTCTAAGAGCTTGTGGTTACCCCCCTGATATGATTTTACTATGTAATTTATTTGGCCGCTAAACACGACAGATACGGATTTTCATACAACTTTTGCTCGCCGCTGCTCGCATGTATTTGGCCAGTACAGAAATTGCGATCTCTCGAAGAAGTTTGACAAAATAATGCTCAAATTTCCAAGTATGTTTGAGAAAAATAAATTATCGTTATTTGGTGGAATTCAAAAAAAAGTTTTCAGAATTCGGAATGACCCTATTATTTGATGTTTATTTATTTTTATTTATTTATTTATTAATGATATTTAACTAAGTATGATGATTTCTATTAATTCCAATTTAATTTTTTCTTTCCATTTTTTTTTTCCTTAGAAAGTTCAGTCAAAGTCAAAGTTCAGTCAAAGTCCAGACCGACGTTCGGTCAAAGTCAAAGTCAAAGTCAAATATATTTATTCAACTGGGCCAAAAAGCGGCACTTTTGAACGTCAAAGAATTAACAAATCATAAAATAAAAATTGATTCTACCTTGCATTCGAAAAAGTAGCTTGTTATGGAGAAGAACGCACAAGAAACTCCATACTTACTCTTTTTAAAAACAAAAAGTGTTTTACAATATTTACATAAATACATACATTAATAAATTCATATATGTGACGACGATGCACCCAGAATAGCACTATACACTATACTACGTACAGGTATGAAGTATTAAAAGCATTAACAGGTAAATTTATTAATTTGATAAATAGGAACATGGTTCTCACATACTTACAAATATTGCTAACATAGGTAAAATACCTAATTCAACACCAACGGAACAGTGTGTGAGTCATGTTCTTAAAAAAAAAAAAGCAATAACTATGAATTAACAAATTTGATTTTGAAAGATTGCCCTATGGAGCAGGACCAGCATGTTTCCAAGCATTCTTATCTTGAATATAATCATCTAATTTGTAATATGCTTGTTTACAAAGTGTCCTTTTAACTAAAGTTTTAAATTTACCTTCATTTAGTTTTAATATATCACAAGGTATTTTGTTATAGAATTTAACACAGTACCACATGAAAGATGAGTTTACTTTAGCTAATCTATAAGATGGTTGATCTAACTTATCTTTATTTCTCGTATTACACTAGTCTATCACTGACTTTACTAAAGAGATGTATATTTTTCCTTACATACATAATATTTTCATAAATGAATTGGCAAGAAACTGTCATAATATTAATATTTTTAAATAGTTCCCTAAGAGATTCTCGATGACTTAACTTATATATCGGTATATAACTTATATAGTCGGTAGCGAATTGAAGATCGAAAGCCAGTCCAAATAATTTTTACTTGTTTCTTGGTGTCAGTTAGGTCCTACAGGTCGTACCCAGTTTGAGGACCACCGTCCGTACAAATTAACATACCAGATAATTATGCAATAGCTTAAAACAAACTTATCAAAATTATCTAGTTGCAAATTCGCAAGCGTCAGTAGATCTCAATGGAGAAGAATTTGCAAGAAACTCCACGGACATTCTTTTCAGTCAGTTTCAGTTACAAGTTTTTGGTTACATCATTCTTGTTGAAAAAAATACATATATGTTAGAACGATGCAAAAAGACGTGCACGTAAAAGCGTCTAGAGTAACAAACAATTTTAACATAAAAATGCAATAACAGGCCGAGGCAGCTAAGTTATGACCAATCCCAACTGATGGCGCCCGTTCACGAACATGACGCATGGATCGGCACCACTCAGCTCAACCATCATAAAGGGAACCGAATGATCCAACAGATGTGCCACCATCAGAGAGAAATTAGAGAGAGCATGACACACTCAACTGCCAGGGCACACAGAAGTCAACGAACGACACATAGGTACAGTGAATGGTAGATTTACAGTTGGTACATAGTACTCACATACGTGCTGTGCAGTTATATAATACTAAAAGAAATTGAGTTTACACAATACAAATATATTCATACAGTCTTCAGCAGGTCCAACAATACTTCAAAACTTTTCTGCCCATCACTAATTGTTCTTGCGCCCTAGTGGCTGCGGAGCAGGACCAGCATTTAGCCAAGCATTTTTGTCAGCGACGTAATCCCCCAATTTATAATATGCTTGCCTGCATAGTGTGCGTTTAATACAAGTTTTAAATTTCGTCTCATTCAGTTCTAGAATATGGTGTCTTATTCTTACTCATCCTAAAGTTTAAGACTTTCTGTGAAATGCTTTCACTTATATCTGCTTATTTATATTACGTTTTATGTCACTGTCATTGTCAAAAACTTTTAACGAGATATATTAAATAGCTAAATAAACTACCATGTATATAAGTTTACATATATTTTTAGTTTAAAATTAATATTTCATTCCATACCTCAGTTTTCAGTACTTACTCATCTAATTTAACAAGAAATATCTTATTCCATGTTTAAACGACGACTCTGCCTTGTCTTATTGATAGTTTGAGAGGGCAAATGAACCCTCCTTTGAGGGTTGAAACCGCCCAACTCATCCTCAAATCAGTGCTAGGGCGCCGCCTACATCCCATTGTTTCAGTTGGCAAATACCAGGGACAGAGAAGTTTACAGGAGTTTTTCGGAACTCATTATAACAGTAGGGGTGGTGAGATATGAGGGTGGACATAGCACTGAATGGCATTTGTTTTTGTGTGGGTGGGCGCTGCCACTTGAAACCAAAACAAAGTTAAGTAGCAACAAAGGTAAACTTTATTCTAAAATACTTTACTTTACTTTAGGGTAGGTTTGCCTTACATATTCTTACTTTTTTTTAAAGTGTTTATAATTTGTTAGTTTTTAAGTTAAAAATAACCTACTCATTTTAAATGGAACCACCATTCTACATAATGCAGTCCTTTTTAAATTTAGTTAGCACTCTTTCTATTAGACAGAATGCTAGAATTATAATTATCTGTGACAGAGTAAAGATAATTCTCATCCCGTTTGAGTACTTAATGAAAGGGGTAGGCAGGGGTTCTTGTACCTATAGCACAAATAAATACGTTTAATGTTCATACCCAATACTGTAATATCTCACACATTTTTGTAACCTTATGAACTGTTTTGTCACTCTATTAACAAATAAAGCTTAACCCTGTAAGTCCCATAATCGTAATACTTATAGGAGCAATCGTGTTGCTTCACCGGGTATAAACCCAGATTCCAGACTTCTGATTTGCTTTCCTACCTACATCTCACTAACTTCTGCCAGCGGCCTCGCCCGCATGAAAATCATAATTTCAGCATAATTGAAAGGGAACGTAACATTGATGGTTTCAAGTCTTACAGTTATAAGTTCACTTCTAGACGCTCACATTTAACGAGTATTATCTATTGTCTCGATCAAAATTTATCTCGACTCTTGTTAATAGATAGTTGCTAGTTGTTCGTCAATATTAGGTTGCGGTGTATTTACGTACTTTATAATATTTAATCGTCTTTTCCATGCGCCTTTACCTCTCTATAAGGATACCTACCTAACACTTTCGGTACTTACGTTCCCAGTAAGTAACTGTATTTCACAGAAATAGGCACATAAACATTATCTTTTTTTTATGAAACTTAAATCCGGATTCCGTTGAATCTTCAAGCTTCATTCACATTTATAAAGGACCATTCATACTTACTTATTATTACTTAGACATTGAAGCCAGACACGAGGGGTGTTCCACCATTGTTGTCATACCATGACGTCACACCACAGAGGGTCTACGGATACCCCAAATAAAAAAATACGTGTTCCAATATGACACCCCTTCAATTCTCTAAGCGCCTGGTAACTTTGAACTCTGCATACACGTGGCTGTTTCAAATTGCTATTAATACAAGTAGGTGCCGCATGTGTGTTACTCACACTAGTCATTGCCCGGAGGTTTCACTGCGCTTTTCGTCAGTTTACTACTATTTGACCTCTATTGAGTTATATCTATACTTGCGGGTTACGTGCTATGCGTAGACTGCAAAAAGAACGCATGATATTCAAAAAGTTGGCCACCAGTTTGATGGTTAAATTAATCTACTATCTTTTAATGAGTTGTCCCTGTCCATACCTAACATAAGTACCTACCTACTTCATGCGAACGTTTATCACCCGCTTTACACGCTTTACAAACTCTTTGTTTTCCTATAAATAAATAAAGTTGCAATCTTAGAAATGTCATGAATGAATGAATTAAAAAAAGACAAGGTATTTTACATAGGTACCATAGTACCTACCTACTTAATGCGTATAATTATAAGTTAACGCAGTACTGGCCGTGCACCTGCTCGGAGCCAGGATATCTATATTGAACTTCCTTTTGGACAGTTTTGTTTGAAAAATATTCTTTGATTTACATATTATGCTCTTTCAATGAAGACATCCTTGCCATAAATTTTTCTGTGTAAAACTATTTTTAAACATCCAAGTAGTTTTGGAGGAGTATCCAAAAGTAGCCAAAAATGTCTCGTTTTTATTTTTCATTAGAGCAAAACTGTTAGTTACACGTAAAAAACCGACCAAGTGCGAGTCGGACTCGCAAAAAACGGCAAAAAGATCACGTTTGTTATATGGAAGCCCCTCTTGAATATTTATTTTATACTGTTTTTAATTTTTTTATTGTTATAGCGGCAACAGAAATACATGATCTGTGAAAATTTCAACTGTCTAGCTATCACGGTTCATGAAATACTGCCTGGTGATAGGCAGACAGACAGACAGACAGACGGATGGCCGGACTGCGGAGTCTTAGTTATTACTAAGACTCCGCAGTCCGTTTTTACCCTTTGGGTACGGAACCCTAAAAACCATGTTTCACAAATAATGTACGTGAATCTCATAAATTAATAATATTTTTTTTTCAAAACTTTTATCCTAGTCGTTACTTAAGAGTATGCTTTAGAAAGTAACCGTTTTACGGCACTCTCAATATCTTTAATTTTACCTAGAAGAAATAGACTCTTTAGGGTGTCCAAATTTTCAGTTAAATATAATTCTCATTTTTTTACATTATTTCAACAGGTCAACGGATTCCCAGACACGTACACATTTTTGAAGTATGAACATGAGAAGCAGCGACGCACCCCTAGCCGATACCACACGACGACACTCATCAAGGACAGGAGGGTGAGTTGATTGCATCTTCTGCAATAACTGTGCGCCTGGTAACTTTGAACTCTGCTTACACGTGGCTGTTTCAAAAGCCGCTATATTTAAACGTAGCATACATAGCAAGTGGCACAAGGTTTTTTGAGTGCATGTTTACAAGGGGAACTTTACAAAAGATTTTATTGAATGAATCAGCAATATGGCGGGAATTTTGCGGATGTTTTGTTATTAAAGATGTTCATAATGTTCAGTTTTTAAAATTAATGCTTTGAAGTCATGGAAATTATTGAAAGGTTGTGTGCTCCGTGCACGCTAGTAATAGAAGCCGCTCGAGTTGATATTCAAGGTTACGTTATGCTTGCCGGGGTCTGTCCTTGGATGGGTGACCTTTAATATCGAAACATTATCGAAATCCCACCATGTCTGGCTTGGTATCTGCCGTCAATCGTATAACACCTTTGTGAGTCGTTAGCAGTAAGCGCATGGAAGTCTCAAATAGTAGTCTTACCAATGCGTATTTACTAAATGTACCTTGTGGAAACTCCCCATGGGGTTTTAGTCGGGTTTAGTTAGCATGAGTTTCAAAATTTCTAACTACTAAATATACCCGAATTGGAGTATCACAATTGGGTATATTTAAGACCTAGCTTTGCGTGATTATGTGCTACTGAATGGGAGTGATATGAAGATTCGAATGACGTTATTGCGACGCACGCTATTTCGAAAAACGTTACGTCAAAACTAGCGTTTTCGAGATAACGTCACTCGATATAGCGGTTTTGAACTCAATGTGTTTTTAAACTGGCGTACTTTCTGAATCTTCCTCAACTTCTATTTGCTTCATTGACTCTCTTTCTTGGGTCATCACTGGTTTGGAATGACATTCTGTTGCCACTTCCTTACAAAAGCCGTCGACCACATCATAGCTTAACATCAGGCGAGATAGTGGTCAAACGCAAGTCTATCACAAAAAAAAGGTTCGATCAACACAACAAATGGGTGAGAGTTATGAATCCTGCTCGGGTATACTTAGAACAGCGCGCTATTGTGAAGTAGCTACTAATTATACCCGATTTCACTCAAGCAAGTTATTCTATAGCAATAGGATATATTAAGTAATGATTCATTTTAAACTGGTGCTACTAAATATACCCGAATAGCGGAGTCTTGGTAGATACCTTACAAGATCACATTTTCGAGTGACTCCACTCCACTCGAAAATATGATCCCCTAATTATACCCGTAGTCGGCTAGGTCCGTGACGTCATTGGCGTTCCCACAAGGTACATTTAGTAAAGACGCCTTACCGCCCATTGGTATTGTGTTAATCAGTAACTGTGTTGGAGGTCACACAGGCAATTGGTCCATCTATACAACTGCATGCGGTAAGAATGCAGCATTTTTTTTTTCTGCGCAGAGAATGCCTAACGGATACCGCGCCGTCTGGTAAGACGACGTAGTTATGAAGGGCTTGCACCCACTAAATACTCCGCCTGTGCACCAACTTTCGCCTTAGTGGGTGAGCCGCGAGAACTGCTACGCATGACAATCGCGACCCATCTGCCATCTATCATGGCCCACTTCTGGGCTCCCTCTTCTTTGCCCGCTTCCGGGCTCCGTTCTCCTTTGGCGATGTCCGTGTGCACTGGGACATCACCACAACTCCAGGGGCCGTGCAGCAGGAACGACAGAGTCCCCGATCTATCGTCCGCTGACCCCTGTTGTGGAGGCATCAGGTCGGCGTTTCGCCGCCTACGCCGTCCAACTCTTCTGCGACGAATCGGATCAGCTAGAGAGTCTGCCTTCCTGACCCGCTCCGCCGCTTCTTTTTGCGAGATAACATTCTCGCAGAAAGACGCAACTACCTCCCAAGCCCCTTCACTGCCGACCAACCTAACAATGGCCAGCAGTGACAGGTCTTGCCCAATTTCTGCCACCAAAACACGGCGCTGGGAGGGGTCCCAGGCAGGGCACTGCTCGAGAGTTTGCAGGGCTGTGTCCTGGTTGCAACCGCACTGGTGACACACGGGGGTCGCCTCCCGGCGGCCATGACTCTTTGCGGTCTCCGCAGCTGAGCCTTGTTCTGGGCAGTTAGGGAGTTCGCCCATACTGGGGCGCCGTACAATGTCATCGAGCGCACCACCCCCGTGTAAAGTCGTCGGCAGCTCGCACTCGGTCCACCCAGGAGATTGATAGCCTTCCTCAAGGTAACTGAAAAAAGGCTAAGGCAGATATTAATATTAATCTACATTAAAATTGTTCCTTGCCTATGTTCAACGGTATTTCGGCTGATATGGAAAGGAACCTTTTGCGCGCAAAGACAAAGACTATGCTTGTGCAGACTTATTTTTCCCTATAATCGACTATGGTGACATGTACTATTCTGATTTGACGTGCCGTGCTTTGACGTGCGGTTCTGTTGGATAAGCTTGATAGGCTCCTCAACCACTGTATTCGTTGCATATTTAACTTGAGAAAGTATGACCATGTGTCGAGCTACAGGTCTGAGCTCAAATAGATATCCATTCGCCAGAGAAGAAGTTCGCGCTCTAACTACGCCTTTCTCCGTACTCAACTCTCCCACCCATCTTCTTACCTTATGTCTCACTTCCAATATTTAAGTTCTTCACACGCTAGAAAACTGCGTTCCTCCAATAATCTTCTCCTACTGTGTCCTTCTCATACTACTGATTTTGTTCATTCTTCCTTTCATATTCAGTCCATTCTTCGCTTCCTCTCGAAATCAAGACGGCCACCAGTCGTATGGTTTCAAGCGGAAACTGCGGTTTTACTTTCAGCGGGGAGAGGGGTTATCTCTATAACTTCTGTTTGTTACTTTATCAATATATAAATATATATTTATAAAGGTATGTATTATAATATGTATAAAGTGTATATGTAACATATGTATTTAAGCAGCTTATTATTGTTATTTTTTGTTTGCATTCCACGGTTTAGACAATGCAACTGCCATGTTATCTCTTCACCACCCTTGGTTGACTGGTAGAGAATGCCTAAGGCAATAAGTCCGCCGTTTTACCTTTGTGCATGCAGTTTTAATAAATAAATCAAAATGATGATACAAATATTCTTTATACCATTCCCCCTCTAAAAAGCTTATTTTATTCACTGAAAACAGTGAATAAAAAGCACTTTTAATCACTGTGGCAATCACGCCAATATATATTTGACCTCCATCTCAATGCAATACAACCTACTTGCGCATAAAATACTCGATAAAAACTTCTTGTGCAAACAAAGAATATTCGAATTTCAAACTCCTTCGTCGATTTAATTTTGAGTTTGTTTATATTTAGGATTTTGATAATAATTTCGATTTTGGTCTAGGATGTTTAGTGAATACTTATTTGGATTCTAATTCTAATATTAACTGCATTGGTGTTTAATTAATTATAATTATGTAACGTAACGGAGGTGGTCACTGGCCCCTGAAACACAGGTGTTGTTACCTTGCTTAGCTTCAATTTACAAAAAATGTGAAGCCCTGAGGTTTCTCATATTCTGTAAATTTTGAAGGTAATAAACCATTTATTTATTTATTATTATTCCTTGTGCTTTTGAGTTAAATTCTTCTTTTTCTCGTAGTCATGTTATAAAATATAGTATGCAACTCTTGAATAAAACGTATTTATATCGAGGGCCATGAATCACTCGCGTCGCTCAGGATTCTAACACTTGAATCACTCGCTATGCTCGTGATTCAATCATCATGAATCACTCCCTATGGTCGTGATTCAGTTTTTAGAATCTTTCACTTATTCGTGATTCATCTATGGCCCTCGCTTTAAATCCGTCCTTTATTCAAAAGTTGCATAATATACTATTTTCCACCAGGTGAGATGGGCAGAGCAGCTATTCTCCAAGTCTAGGGTGAAACGCTACCCAATGCCGGATACGGACCAGCCGCTACAAAGAGTGAAGAGGGTGGAAGACAATGACACGTTATTTAATAACGTAAATATCTATAGAATTAAAGAACCTTGGTTCAATGATGAACTCTGGAGCCACGAGTGGTACTTGGTAAGAATCCAAAATATTTTAATACAAACATTTTTTTATTTTATTTTTATTTAGGGACTTTTATTCAAATGTAGGTGCTAGTCCCATGGGACCTTATAACGTAAAACGTAACAATACAAACTTGCGTCGAGCGTCGACTTGAATTTTCAACAAAGACATTGTTGGTGTAAATTGGTTAGCTTTCAATAAAATAAATAAAAAACTAAAAAAAACTCATAATATTGAAGAACCTAGGCTATAGAGAACCTAGGCTCGCTTCGCTCGCACTTGAATTCTTCTTGTTTATTTGTCAAACGGTTCTGCATAAGTCCACAATGTTAGTTTATCTATCTAATAAATAAAATAAAAATAAAATAAGCCTTTATTGAAAAAACTAAAACATGCAGTACAGTTAAAGAACTAGAACATGCAGTGTAACAATTAATTTCTTGATTATATTCACAATGTTTAACAAATTGTATCGGTAACCGGTTTTTCTTTCCTTCGACAGCTTGTCCTTCGACGGTTGTCCTACGACAAAGGCCTTCTCTAAAGTCTTCCATGTTGTCCTATCTTTTGCAGTTCGTGTCCATTCTGAACCAGCTATCTTTTAAATGTCGTCTTCCTAGCGTTTAGTTTGTCTCCACTTGTATCTTTTGTTATCTCGCGGGTACCATTATGTTACCATTTTCGTCCACTTCTCTTTTCCTACTTTAAGAGAATCATGTGTCCTGTCCATCTCCATTTCAGGCGTTTGTAGACGGTGTGTATGTTTTTAAATTAAGTTTTGCTCTTTATATCTTGTAGTCTCCGTTTTATATATTCTTCTAACTCCAATTACGCTTCTTTCCATTCTGTTTTGATATACTTGGATTTTTTTGAGTTTTTGTGTGTTATAAGACTTTCCGTTTCTCTTTGATAGGCATGTCTTTATCCTTCATGACCTCGCTCAGAGACCAAAACCGTTTCCAACTGCTTGCTATCCTTCTATCTTGTTCTTTTTGCATAGTGTCTTTTGTGGATATTAGTTGACCTAGATATATATGCACTCATTGACATATTCTATTTGTCCACCATCTACTTTGATGTCTTTTTTGGTTGAGTTTGTCCTTGGTTTCGAATTTTCGATGTTTTCATTGATAGACCTACCTTGGCGCTTTCATCTGACAGTTGTTGCAGCATGTCTTCCAAATTATATGTGTTCTCAGAAAACAGAATAATATCGTCTGCGAAGCGAAGTTGTTTATCTCCGTTAATGTTGAGTCCGTTTCTTTCCCATTCCAGATTTCTAAAGACCGTTTCTAGAACCGCAGAGAAAAGCTTCGGTGTAATGGGATCGCCCGGTCTGACACCTCTTTCGACAGAAAATTCTTCTCCTGTTCTTTCAGCTTGACTTGTTGAGTAGATTTTCTTGAGTATTCGAATGTATTTGGCCTCAAGTTGACTTGCTAGTGCTATCTATGTGCTATCGTGTTCTTAGGAATCAAATGTTTTGTTAAAGTCCACAACCCCTAAGTAGTATACTTTTTAGGGTTCCGTACCCAAATGGTAAAAACGGGATCCTATTACTAAGACTCCGCGGTCCGTCAGTTTGTCTGTCACCAGGCTGTATCTCATGAACCGTGATAGCTAAACAATTAAAATTTTCACAGATGATGTATTTCTGTTGTTGCTATAACAAAAAAAAAAGTACTAAAAACAGAATAAAATAAATATTTAAGTGGGGCTCCCATATAACAAACGTGGTTTTTTCCCGTTTTTTGCGATAATGGTACAGAATCCTTAGTGCGCAAGTCCTACTCGCACTTGGGCGGTTTTTGTATTCCTTATATTTTTGAAGCACTCGTCTTAACACGTGAATGTGTTCTATCTTTATTTTTGGCATTCAGGTTTTCTTTTGGTTTAATTCCTTTAGCGCTTATTTATCCCTCAAGTTTTTTCAATTAAAGTTTTTATAGGTTCTACCTTTTTATTTTCCTGTCTTTTTTATATGTTCGTTTATCTTTTTGCTTAGTTCAGCTTCAGATATCTTATAACGTGTTTGTTTATTTTTAGTTACAGCACAAATAAAGGAAAAATTCCTTAAAAATTAAAAATAGTTGAAAATTAAAGGTGTCTCCAAATAGTTGACGCCACCCTGGGTAAGGAAACCTTCGTGCGCGAGTCCGACTCGCACTTGGCCGGTTTTTTTGTACTTGCTTACCTGATAATGTGTTTCTTACCATCTTGTGGTCTGTATGAAAGTTATGCTGGTTTACAGTACATACGTCATTAAACACTTTTCGGTTGTTGAACATAATAAAGTCGATTTCATTCTTTTGCTTGCCGTTGGTAACATCCATGTTTAATTTCTCGACTTTTTTTCTTATAGAAAATATAAAAAATGCTCAGTTTATTTTCTAGTGCAATAATGACTAGTCTTTTTCCGTTTCTACTTCTTTGCCCATGTCCATGTTTTCCTATTTTATATTCTTCTCCTTTACTACAGGCTCATATTTGGCCATTAAAATCGCTTATCACAATGAAATTTTTATATGAGCTTTGGACGGCTAATTGTATATCTTTGTAAAATTTGACAGTTTTTGTATTGTTTTCTTTATTCTATATCTGATTCAGTTGCTGAATATGTTTGAATTGTCCACATTTCTTCTTTACCTTTATGTGAAGGCAATTTGATGTTATGCTATTGTTTCATTGATTCCTCTAATTTCTTCAATTTTGTTTGCTTAATTGCTTTTGATTAGGAAGCCGACGAAATATAATCTCGGTGTCTCATCAATATAGTGTAGAATATATTTCCCATAATGATCTTCAACCCCTTCACCTCACCGTCTCATTTCGCTGTTTCAGATTAAGTTCCATTTGATGTCTTCTATAGTCATCTCTAGCTCTATCACTTTTTTCAGGTGATTGTAATGATCACATGTTCAGGGTCGCTATGTAAATGTTCGGGATTGTAGTATTAGATTTGCTCGTTTCTACTTTTTTTCCACTTAGAGGATCGAGGTCAATTTCTCCCACGAGGACCAGTCGGCTTAGGAGTTTCAGTTTTCTTAGTCTGTATTTAGTTTAGTTTTCCGGTTTCCGTTTACTTGTTGATATTGATTTTTATTGCTTGGATATTTAGAAATAGGATCGACTTCTCAATACATCGAAGACATTGGTCCTGTTGTAAATTGTTTTCTTGGCTGGGTGTTGGTTTGCGTTGAAGAGTACATAGCCGTCTTTCGTTTTCCCTTAGTCGCGTTTTCTTTTAGAATGAGCTTGTCTTTGTGTACTTGAGATACGCAATATTTCCCTTCTTACTATTAAGGAAGGAGCTCTTTCCTTTATTCCATGACTTCTTTTGAAAGATCATTTTTACGTACAGGTCCTTTAATTTTTTTTTATTTTTCATGACTTCACTTTTTTCCATGCGCTTACGAAGGACAATAGAATAGGCCTGGGTTTATCCTCATTGTTTATTTTTTCAAGTCGGTACATTTTGTTTACATCGCAGCCTTCTATGCTAATACCAAAATCATCGTTAAAAGCCATATTTACTTTTTGTAGTATTTGAGTAGACGAATTTTCACCCTCCTTCAGACCAAATAGGACAATATTATTGATTTTCTTTTCTCTTTGCGGATATTCTATCTCTTCTTCCAGTTTTCCTACTTTGGTTTTTAATTTTTATTCTCTGTTATGAGGTCTGTAATGGGCTGTAATTATTCTTCCATTCTTTACAAAAACGTGTTTGTTATGGACTCTGTTATTGACGTTGTTAGTTTGCAATTTCTATTTTCATTTTGTCGAATAAAAGTTGGAATTGATCATCCATTTCCACCAAAATATGTAATTTCGTATAATTTTTATAGATATATGCGCGGTGGTGATAAGTTCCAAAACGACTTTTTACTATGATTAAACACGATTAGTTTCAGAGTGACAGTGAAGTGATGTTTACGTTTCTAAAACCGGAAACGGATCTTATCTATCTAAAAGTAGGCAAAAGAAAACTCCCTTCATTCTATTCGAGGCGGGATGCTGATCCCCAGAAAATAATCCTACCGGTACCAATAATGGTGGAACTGTGGTAGGGTTTGTTATACATTCATCCTGTTCAGTAGTATGTACTCGTAATATTAAACTAGTATGATAATAATATTAAAATAGTTGCAGAAAATAGAAACAATTATGCCCGATCATAATATCATAATCATGAAATATTCACATCCAGTTCCAGTACCGAAAATATAACTGTGCTGGTCACAACTAAATCTCACTGTAGCCAAGAATTGGGAACAGACTGACATCCGCTTCATTACGCAAACACCTTTAGTTCTTTTGTGCACATGTTCTTCTTGAAGGCTCAGCAACAGATACTTTCTTTAAAAAAAGACCCGACATGTAGTCCTCACTTCTCAGCCGGACAGAGAAAATGCGTAAATGACCTCCATTTATGTTGGGAGAATATTTATTTGATCTCGACTCGTACTATATTAGAATTAACATTTCTATTATTTTCAGCAAGACACACGCACCTTGCACAACTTGCCCCGTCTCGATCTGAACGTGTTGCCAGTATACGAAATGGGCTACAACGGCAGCGGTGTGCGTGTTTCCGTGCTCGATGACGGCATCGAGCACAACCACACAGACATACGAGACAACTACGTGAGTGTTATGCTGTCCTAGTACTTTGGAGGCGGGTGGTTAAAATTTTCTGTGCTAAAACGGCACAACTTTAGTGCAGTGCCTCAAAATATAGATGGCGTTTCTAGTCTAATAGTCTTGTCAATGTTTCCAGTTTTACCATAGATTTTTAATAAATTCTTTCATCTTACTAATGTTACAAATGCGAAAGTTTGGATGGATGTATGTTTGTTACTCAATCCAGCGGGAACTGCTGAATCTGCCGGATCTGGGTTAAAGTTGGCACAGGACAATTTTAATCTGGTTTATGTGGTAAACACTTTTCACGCGGGCGAAGCCGCGGGTAGAAGCTGGTTAATACTATTCTTTATCACGATGTAATAATAAATAATCTTGTTTCATAATTACGAATTGCGGTAAGCTTGTTTCCGATAGAGATACTTCTCATAATAAAGAACCCTCTTGACATCACTGATACCTTGGTATTAGAAAGGAGGCAGATCGACATTTTCCGTGGTAAAAAGACGCAACTGCGGTGGTGGACGGGCGATTCTCTGCACACCAATACCGATTCGCTCCCGACTGATCGATTTGGAACTGCGATTTTCAGTTAATTCTTTCTGATCGTTTCTGATGTCTTGGTACTAGGAATAAGGCAGATCGCAATATTCCGTGGTAAACTGACACAACTGCGATTGAAACGATCGAACCATGCAGAATAAATAATAATAGTCGACTCATACAAATTGAACATATAAATTTTATGAATTTCTTACCCATATTGAACTCCACAAAAGTTATGTAGCCTTAGTATTATTGAAGTTTACTTTGAAATTTTCGTGCTAAAGAGACACATCTCTGAATCACATGGACGACTAAGAACCTATTTGATTCGGGCCACAGAAACATGTAGATGATAGTGGCACAGATAGTAATTAAAACAGACTTACTGAGATGCCTACTACATTAATGAAAAATCAAAAAAAGATCCTGGAAATCAAAAGGTTTTAGATTAATTTTATTTTACACACACTACTCTCGTAACGTGTCTCCTCAGCTCAGGAATCTGGGAAATATAATTATTATGCACAAGTCTTATTGTCTGCGAATATCACTTCTTAGAAATCCTTTAGCCCTGGTAAGTTCGCGGCCGATATGACGCGCCGGGCGCGTTGTAGTCGCCTCCCTACTAAACTCCCTCGAATCGTTTGTACCGTCTGCGATGCCGCGACTTTTTGTAGCGTAACCGGTAAACAATTTTATTGCATTATTCTATCTAATGAAACGATTTATTTCAATGATTTAGTTTAATTCAATTTACAGGATCCAGAGATCAGTTGGGATAGCAATGATGGTGATTCGGATCCATCACCTAGGTATGAAGATCTGAAATTGAATTCGCACGGCACTCGTTGTGCTGGAGAAGTAAGATAATTTTAACTATTTTATTTAAAATGCTAAAACCTAGTATTTCACTCCCAACTTAAAATTTCTTGTATTTAAGTACTTTAAAGTTTTATTCATTGTTCGTAGATAGCCATGACTGCAAATAACTTGAAATGTGGTGTGGGCGTGGCGTGGGGGGCAAAAGTGGGTGGAGTTAGAATGCTTGATGGGCGAATTACAGATCGGATAGAGGGAGAGGCAATAGGTAAGTTAACTGCTACATTTTATAAGCGCCTGGTACATTCGGTCGCCATGTTGAGGTAAAACGTCGTAAGCTTTTTGGGAACTGTATCATTTTATTACGGCCAGGTTAGCCCAAAAAGCTCATAGGCCTCGTTTACTAACAATAAATCTTAAACCCAAAGATTAGTTACATATAAACATATACATTTTAATAAAAAAACATTAACAAATGATTCAAAGTGATTTTTTTTTTAAGATGAGACTGAGTAGTTAGTTACTTACTTCATTACATTTGCAGATCTCTATGACAATACTTAACGAATTTTCTTTTGAAGAATTAATTACCACATGCATGAAATTTAAAAAGATATGGTTACTATTTTAGTAATCAGCCAAAGGGGGCTTTCTTTTTTTGCCTCACGTACCGAACGCAAACCTGCGTTTTATGCGTTCTGTGAACACCTGTTGAGCTGAAACTCACACCTCCTATTACTGTATGGTATCTTAGTAATATGGGTGAAATGTGACGTAACAGTACCCTGTTTGAGTCTTGTCATTCAATGGACTTACTTATTAATCAATTGGTTGGGTAACAGTTCCTTGAATACATTTTATTGCCTTAACCTGACTTAAAATATTATAAATTAAATTACACAAGAAAAACTTTTGAGAGTAACGAACGGTCATAAAAGAAAATGCGGTCTTAGACATCCGACTGCTTATTTTAAGTAAAATGTCATAATTCGAGGTTTGGCTCTTGCCTATTTCCTCCTCCAATATTGGACTAATTTAAAATATATGCCATAAACTGAAAAATAAAGATATTTACTGTGCCTTTTGTTTTCCTTCTTGATGTTATTATCTTTAGAAGCACTAGAACCCTCAAAAAATGTTCAAAATTGGGCTGTACACAGAGAGGCCTAGTGTACAAATTTGAATAAATGGAGAAAGAAAAACAGCATAACTATATCTTATTTTATGGCATTTTGTCTTTTAAATTTCTCCAATATTGGAGGAGGAAATAGGTCAGAGCTAAACCTCGAATTATGATGTTTTATTAAGGAAATTCAATCGGAGAAACTCTGCCCGCATTTCGAAGCAGTAAAGTTTGAGAGAAATTATTTTAATTATAATTATAAATCTACCAATAATTTTACAGCGGTTTTCGCAGCACCAACGTTTTATACACATGGCGCGTTCTGACACTATGTTACTTTATAGTAGGTAGTTGGTATTCGTATGAAATGTCGCATTTAAACGCGCAACAAATGTTCTTAAAAGTGAAGCGATACTTTCGTCATCGATCCACTAGTGAAACACGTTTTTAATACACTAGGAAAACATGACATTACAAGAAGTCTTATTCAGTAATTATTGAATGACTACCATCATGACGGCCATTAATTTAGTTCCTAGAAATGCGTATTTCCTGTTATTAAAATGGAGGTGGTGTGGTACCGCCCCTCCTCGCTATTGTTAAAATATTATTAATGAAAGAAACCTGTGCGCCGACTCCGATAAACAAGCAACGTGTTGGTGGTCGTTGTTGTATGTTAGGCGGCCACATGTTGGTGGTGACCACGAATACTAGGGCGCTAGAAATTATAAGAGTTTGTTGCCTACACTACGCGCGATAAGCTGTCTTTGCTTGTATCTTGTTAACCAACCTAAAAAAGGTGGAGGGAGTTTCTCAATTCGACTGTATTTTTTTATGTGTGTTTGCACCCCAGAACTTTTAACCGAAAACTGATTTTGATAATTCTTCTTTTATCTTGCCTAATCAGTAATCAATCTTACCCTGTACACAAAAAAAAAACTAGGTAAAAAAAATGGTTGCCTGTAAAGTCGGTTTTACGGGCGAAGATTTTACGTGACAACGTCTTTTTCTCGGTAGAATATTTATTGATATGAATATAATTAAATTGCACAATAGGAACAAGGAATTGAATGAAAATAAGAATTGCACAAATTTTAACTATAGAAATATATTTTGTTTACTAAAACATTGTACATGTAAACTTCGGCGGGCCTCTCTCTCGTTCGGTGACTCATCGTAACGTTACCGAGCGTTACACTTTTTCATAAGTGCCTCCCAGCCACAACCTAATTTAAGACGTTGTCACGTCAAAATTATTCGTTCTACGGTTCTACGTAGTATAGAGAGCGCCCTTAATAGTAATCGTCGTATTCCTGACGATAGTGGTGACGACGTTGGCGTCGATATGTATGATACGATACGAACGTACCTACGTGCTTGGAACTCATATTTGGTTACGTATAGACAATAGTCGACTTTTACTAGGGTAGCACAGAGTAGGGTTGAATAACGTAGGGTACAACCGCTTGTCGGTCACAGAATATGGTAATTTGTGATGTTCTATTTAATTTAATAATGCAAACAAAACTAAAATTAAGTATAGGTATATCTATATTGCATTTGACTTGCTCCTTTTGTGTATTGCCGTTTAGTCAATACCTGAGTGTATTTAATTGTTTTGGTGGCATTAATAGTATATTATGCAACTAGTGAATAAAGGACGGTTTTAAAGCGAGGGCCATAGATGAATCACGAACAAGTGAAGGTTTCTAACAACTGAATCACGACCGTAGGGAGTGATTCATGTAGATTGAATCACGAGCATAGCGAGTGATTCAAGTGTTAGAATCCTGAGCGTCGTGAGTGATTCATGGCCCTCGATATAAATCCGTTTTATTCAAGAGTTGCATACTATATTTTATACCATGACTACGAGAAAAAGAAGGATTTAAGCCAATAGCACAAGGAATAATAATAAATAAATAAAAGGTTTATTACCTAAAAATTTACAAAAAATGAGAAACCTCAGGGATTCACATTTTTTTTAAATTGAAGCTGAGCTAGGTAACAGCACCTGTGTTTCAGGGGCCAGTGACCACCTCCGTACATACGTTACATAATTATAATTAATGAAACACCAATGCAATTAATATTAATTTCTTAATAACAATTAACACATTTAATAGAATTACAATCCAAATAAGTATTCACTAAACATTTTAGACCAAAATCAAAATCATTATCAAAATCCTAAATATAAATAAACTCAAAATTGAATCGACGAAGGAGTTTGAAATTCGAATATTCTTTGCACAAGAATTTTGTATCGAGTAATTTATGCGCAAATAGGTTGTATTGCATTGAGATGAAGGTCAAATATATATTGGTGTGTTCTAAATTCAAACACCAAAACAGTAACAGTAGTAGTAGTATACTGTGTACAATGTTTTCTTTTAGGGTACGCGTTAGACAAAGTGGACATATACAGCGCTTCATGGGGCCCTAATGACGACGGACGAACTGTCGAAGGACCGGGGCGCCTCGCCAGCGAGGCGTTTAGGCGTGGTGTCACTGAGGTTCTTAAAATATTTTATTTATTATATTATATATGAAAGAGATTGCATGTGAAAACATTGACTGTTCGGTCCTTCTTCTCCAGGGTCGTGGTGGCAAAGGCGCCATCTATGTCTGGGCGAATGGCAACGGCGGTGGTCACAGTGACAACTGTAACTGCGACGGGTAGGTATTTAAAACATTAGGTATAGGTAGGTACACATATCATCCTTTACAACTCCTAAGTAAATGTTCTACGACTAACTATAATACTCACGGATCATAAACGGATCTTCGTTTCTCTGAATTAGTAGCAAGACCCTGCGCAGTACCTACCTATTTTTGTGTCAATGTTGAAGGTGAATATAGCATTGTATAATTGTCTATGTCACTCGCTTATGTTTGTCGCATCATACTATTTCACATAGGTACTCAACGCAATATACTTACTCGATGACAAACGGTTTCTTGCGCAATGGTTGGCAGAGCCAATTTCAGAGACACAAAGATCCGTTGCGATTATTATATCTACTAACCATCGACCATACAGCCATTAGACGCCTAATGCTTGATCTAATACATCAAAACAATTTTTTCAACTCGTTGAGGTATGAGGAACGGGGTACTGCGCTCTGATTGGTCCTTATTATTATTATTATTTTGCCGAACTGGGGATATTTTTTGAAATAGTTATTGATTTTTTTTATGAGCTATATTATTATTAATTATACAGTAATAACATAAAATGCAAAAACTTAAAACAAAATAGCAAAATTCTAAAGATATCATACTTAGTAAAACAACGCAATTAATACAAAAAAAAACTAAATTCTAAAACCCAAACAATTATCTTTTTTTTTTTTTTTTTTTTTTTTATTAATGTTCAAAATATATATCGCAGAGTTTCAATTATATTATAAGTTAATAACCACAAAAGCCGTTTATGGCTTATATATGGCTAATGAGTTCGGAATAATTAATTTTGAGACAAACAATTACGAAACAATGATAAAAACTGTGAGTTTTACATTCAAGCGATACAAAAGGGAAAACAAATATCTTTAAGTAGTTGATAATACCAGAGGTAGATATATCAAACTAAGTTACATACTCATGATGTTTAATTTGCATAAAATGCTTCTTTAGTACACTTTTTGCTTTTTTAGGGTTGCAGAGGTATTTATTTTGTATGTGCGCAGGTAGTTCGTTTATTGTTTTTGGTAGTATGTAGGTGTATGTTCTCATACCATATGTATTGTTGTATTTAGGCAAGGTAAAAGTTTTCATGTTAGCTAACGTTCTCAGTTTAGGGTGACGGGTGTCCTTAGTTATATTATTTATATTGTTATATTCGTCTTTTAATATTGAAAGTTTGATCATGTTTTGTATTGGCAATATGTTGCAATAAGGAAATAGTTCAGAATAATCATTTTGAAATTTTGTTCTTATTTTGAGGGGTACAATATTTTTGAGAATGCGTTGTTGTAATTTGTAAATTTTATCTAGATTAGTTCTATAAGTTCTCCCGTAGCTACTGAGTCCATAACTTATTATTGAGTGAGCTAAAGCTAGGTACAGTAGTCTTAAGGTTTTGTATGGCATTTTATGTTTAAGTATAATTATTCGTCCCAAGATAGATCTTAATCTATCACATATATAGTTAATGTGGGGAACCCAATTCAATTTGTTGTCGATTATGAGTCCAATGTACTTGTGTTCTGTGACGAACTGTATTGATGCACAGCTACAGTTTTTGGTACATACAGCATGAAGGCAGTCATGGATATGTGCCTTGATGGAGGGTGTGTAGGTGGCTTTATTATGTGATGAATGTATGTGCATGGCTTTTGTTTTATCGGCATTTATGACGAGACCGACATCGTGCGACCATTTACATAATAATTCAAAGTTAGTTTGGAGAATACGCTCGGCCTTTTTAATATCTTTATCAGCCACCACGATGCAGGTGTCATCGGCAAACTGGTATACGGAACCTTCTCCTATGGTATTGCACATATCGTTGACGTACAGTAGGTATTCAGTAGGCCCGAATATTGACCCCTGTGCCGTGCCTTTAGTTGTTAATTTCATGTCGCTATACGAGTTTCCCAGCTTGACAGTCGTATATCTGTTGCTATGATAGCTCATAAACCACTGAAGAAGAGGACCCCTAATACCATTGCATTCTAATTTCTGAGAAAGTGTATTATAATTAAGTGTGTCAAAAGCTTTACTAAAATCAATAAAAATTATTAAAATATGTTTTTTTTCATTAAGGAATGTATTAATTAGGTTTGTAAATTGACACAATAGTTGAGCGGCGCTTCGGTCTTTCTGAAAGCCAAATTGTTTTTTATTTATTATATGGTTCTCACTTAAAAAGTGATTTATATTATCACTAATACAACGCTCAACTATTTTATCGATGCTTGACAAAATTGTGATAGGCCTATAATTATTGTAGTCTTTTAAGGATCCCTTTTTGTGAATGGGACGAATAGTACCTATTTTTAGTTTATCAGGGTAAGTGCAGGTTTTTAGGCTAGAATTAATAAGGTGTGCAATGACTGGTGACATTTTTTGTGATGTGTATTTTAGGTCGGAAACTCGTATTTCGTCATAGCCAGGACTTTTATTTATATTTAAGTTATTTATAATTTTATGAATTTTATCACTTGATATGTTGTTAATTCGCATGGACATGCCGCAGTCACTAGAGTAAGTCAGCGGGTCTAATATGGTGGTGTCGCAGGGTTTTGTTATATTTTCGACATTTTGCTGGAATTCATTTGCAAATGTATCCGCTAAGTCTTTTTCCTTCCGTTTAAATGCCTTGAAAACGACTTCCTCTATTGACTTTGTAATGTTCCCACATAATGAATTTATAATACTCCATATTTTTTTCGAATTCCGGAAGTTTTTACTAATTTCAGTTTTATAGTACTTATTTTTAACATAGTTTATATATTTATTTGTTTTATTTCGATATTTATTGTATAAAATTCTATTTGTCAAGTTAGTAGGTTCACTTTTCCAAATTTTATAAAGTTTATTTCTTCTTTTGCACATAAATTTTACTTTATTGTTAATCCATTCACATTTTTTAAGTTTAGAGATACTATTTTTACTGATGCTTATTCTACATTCACTATAAATCTGCTTAAATTTATCCAAAACAAAATCAAGTATGTGTTCAGGGCATTGATAGTCGAGTGCAGGTGACCAGTCGACGCTGGCAAGCCTCTCCCTCACACGCTGATTATCCAGACGATAGATAGTACACGGTGTATCGGTTGACTCACGAGCCGGTATCACACAAGCGCAGCCTATTATATAGTGGTCAGCTGGCGCTGTGTTTATAACAGCAGTGTGAGCGTCGCTTCCGCACACTCGCCGCAGGAACACATGATCAATGCATGACCGAGTAATGGTATCCTGTTTATTTATGTTTTTTGTTTTTTCAACCCTAGTAAATTGGTTAATCCCCCTGTGTAAGCCTAGTTCACTCATTTTATTTAGATAACCAGAGCAGATTTTGTTATTTTTTGTATTTAAGTTTATGTTTACGTCACCTATCATTAATAAATCGGAAGACAAACTACTAGAATTCAACACCTGGTTCAATTCACTAACAAATAATTGTCTATTGGAGCCTGGTGGTCTGTAGACAGCACAAATATCTATATTATAGTTATGGTTGGTTTTAAGTGTACCCACAATTGATTCAAAAAAGTTTGTAGTTAAAACTTGTTTTTCAAAATGGTGGTTGCTGTGGACATACAAAATAATTCCCCCGCCCCTTTTGTTTGATCTTAGCGATGAATATATTGAATAGTTTGGTATACTAAATAATTGTAAACAGTTACTTTTTATATTTACTTCTGTAAGGACAATTAAATCAACACAACGCGTACTACTACTTATAATAAGTTCTAGTTGAGCAAAGTTTAACACCATAGATCGAATATTGACATGTAACACAGTAAAATAAACAATACAATAATCGATCTTTAATATTTCGACTGCTGGAACAGAGACCTTTTCTCCGTAAGAGGAAACATTTCTGAGAGAATTAAAATTCACCTATCTTCTTCTTCTATCTATACATATAAATAAAATTGGAGTGTCTGTTTTTAATATTGAAATAACCGTTTTTTACTACACGTATATGAATATAATATAGGTACGGTACACACACCAAAATAACATTTTTTTGAATTTTTGTCTGTCTGTTTGTTCCGGTTTATCTCTGAAATGGCTGGACCGATTTTGACGGGACTTTTATTGGCAGGTAGCTGATGTAATAAGGAGTAACTTAGGCTAGGTACGTTTATTTTAGAAAAAATCTTTTATTTCAGAAATTCTTAGGCGGATCGAAGTTCGCCGAGTCAGCTAGTCTTCAATAAAATGCTGTGAACATAAATATTACACTATATTTTGACCGGAACCAGTTATTTCGCTTGGTTGCAATAATTCACTTGTTTTTTAATTTGGCATCTTGTACCTAAAATCAATATTCGTTTAACAATTAATTAAACAAATAATAAACAATTTAATGTCCCTTTTTGTAAAAATTGTAAGTATGTAGGTTTTATCGAAAACAAATTTGGTCATAGAACATTGTGCATCACTAGTTATGTTTACCAAATTATATAGGAAAATATATGGAGAAAAAATACTTTAAAAAGAAAGCGACGAAACAACAAAGACATCAAAGAGCGCGACAAAATTTGTGCTGTTGCAGTTTTCACCTTCAAATATGACCAGTATAAAATTAGCTCCGATTAATAATAACAGAAATTAAATATATTAATGATTATGTAACTATTAACTTACCGATGAAATGTTATGCCATTTTTCGTGAAACTCGAGTTCTGGCTGTTGTTACCACACCATCGTAATGTACATTACGTGGGTGATGTAACGTACAAGGGGCCATTATAATATTTATTTCACCAATTTTTAATTGCCTGACGCGGAAGTGTTTACGGTTCACGGAAGTGTAAGCGTGGAGTTTCTTGTCCGTCCTTCTCCTTATCAAGCTACTTTTCCGAATGGAAGATAGAATCAACTCTATATAATATATATATATATATATATAATATTAGTCTATGCAGAAGTGGTCGCTACTATTTCATATGTGTTATTAGGCGTCTAGGGGCTGTGTGGTCGAAGATGAACATTACGTTACGATTTTTATTCACAGATATTCGTCTAGTATTTACACCGTATCAATTGGAAGCGCATCCCAGCACGGTCTGTTTCCTTGGTACGGAGAGATTTGTTCATCTACGCTTGCTGCAGCATACTCCTCTGGTGCTTATAAAGATCAGAAGATAGTAAGTAGATTTCACTCAATTTAGACTACGTCACTTACAAACTGCTATTCATTATTTACGTTGACGTAATAGATTCATTCATAAAGTGTTGTCAATTCAAGGTTAAACAGAGATAACAATAAAGATAATTTATATTGGCGTCTCTTTCAGGCTACTACAGACACTGGTGATTCATGTACGCTCGGGCACACTGGCACATCTGCTGCGGCCCCATTGGCTGCTGGCATCATCGCTCTCGCTCTGAATGCCAAGTTAGTTGACCCCTTGGGCCTATTATGTGCATCCATGCATTGCCTACGTTTTATGCGCCCCTAATACCTGTGTTGGCATGGTCTGTTTGTCACAATGTCCCGCCATGTCGCTTGTCTAAAAAAATACAGCTTTGTAGGACACTTGTATTATGGCCGGGAGAAAATAGTAATTTATGCATAAGGGTAATTATATGCCGTTGCATACATTATTTTATCTTCACTCATACAGTTGAAATAAAACAAAAGTGGAAATGGAAAAAAATGTGGTATGGCGGCCAATTTAAATTCTCATTGCGCATGACTGCGCAGCGCGCGCATCCATAGACAAGACAATGACACTATTTTTCTACATTAAGTCAATGAGCCCATACGTGCCAATAAATTAAAAAGTAAAAGTTTGCTATAAAATTAATAAGTTATTTTATCTACATTCACAACGTAATGTTCCAAATATAAATTCAAACAATATTGTATAAACACGTACTTTATATTCGTGGATAGGTAAAATTTAAACAAAATCCATTACAGTGCAACATTTTCCTTCGATTTTCAAACAACTGTATCATAAAATATCTTTTTTTAATTTTTATAGCCCACTTTTACTTTTTAATTTATTGGCGCTTATGGACTCATTGACTTAATATAGAAAAGTAGTTTGATTATCTATGGAGGCGCGCGCTGCGCAGTCAAGCGCAATGAGAATCTAAATTGCCCGTCATACCACATATTTTTTCCGTTTCCACTTTTGTTTTATTTCAACTGTATGAGTGTAGATAAAATAGTGTATGCAACGGCATATATAATAATTAGGTATTAAAACACTCGCGTGTTATTATTACCAAATTCGGCTTCGCCTCATCATGTGATAAACCCACGCTCGTGTTTTGATAACCCCTATTATATGACCATTGCATAAACTACTATTATGATGCAGTTGTTTGAAAATCTAACGAAAATGTTGCACTGTAATGGTGTTTTTATTTTTTTATTTTACCTATCCACGAACATAAAGTACGTGTTTAAACTATATTTTTTGAGTTCACATTTGGAACATTACGTTGTTAGTGTAAATAAAATATATTAAAACATTAATAAATACGAGGTGAGTTGAAAGTCGTGCTCGCTTCGCTCGCTCTTGAATTTCAATTTTCCTTGTTTATTTCTCAAACTACTCTGCATAAGTCGATAAAATTAGTTTTACTTCTGTAGAAATTGGAACCCATCCTAATCTAGGCGGGGTGCTGAAGATGCACCCTGAAAATAGTCCTGCCGGTTTACTAGAATATAATTGCCTGCTGGCGCCCATGCTGTGTATTCAACTGTCAATACCCATCAAAGTGCTCGGTCATCACATACACTAGAAAGCGTGCAGTCCTAACCACTAATTATACTTTGGCGGGCCAGATCTTGCCAAGGTGCAATACTATTCGTGACTTGGGCGTCCATCAAGACAGTATGTTAATTTTTGACACACACATTGATGCAATTGTCAAAAAAGCTTCTAAACTTCTTGGGTTTATAATGCGTCTCTCTAAGAATTTTAAAGATGCTAAAACACTTAAAATATTGTATTGCACTTTTGTAAGAAGTCAGCTAGAGTATGCGTCTCAGGTATGGAATCCACGTTATCATAAATACATAGACCGCATTGAAAACATCCAAAGACGCTACATAAAATATCTTTGTTTTCATCAAAAGATTCCATATCAATCAACCAGTTATCTTGGACTCTGTAAGAAGTATCATCTGCTACCACTGATAGATCGACGTAAGATTGCTGATTGTTTATTCTTGCTGAAAATTCTTAATAATAACATTGATAGCCCCGAGTTATTGTCAAAATTTTGTTTCAATGTGCCATGTAAAACATTTCGGTTTAATCCACCCATACGTGTACCTCAATCTTCTTCGAATTATAGGCAGAACAGTTACATTGTGCGCGCAAGCAGACATTTCAATGATGTATGCAAGGAATACGATTTGGATCCATTCACAACCAGTGTGAATTCGGCCAGAAGGTGCTTAAGCCTCAAATTTTTCAATTAGCTGTATGTTATATTGTTTGTTTCTGTTTTTATTCACTTATTATTTTCTTTGTCATCGGTCATACAATTGCAAACTAAGTATTTGCTTGTTACTTTAATTAAAGCGGTGAGTTTTTTGTTTTTGTGCTCACACCATTACTATTATAAGTCTATACGTGAGGATTTGTAATTGGCTTTCTGTTGACTATAGTTTCCTTTTTTGTCTGTATTTATTAGCTGTAAGTCCTCCATGTACTAAAATAAATAAATAAATACAAATTAGCTCGCCAGGACGCCAGCCATCATTGGTCATTTACAAATCAATAATGATTGTGAAACGACTACTTGATATAACTGTATTCCTCATTATTTATGTATTTTTGTTCCAGTAAAAATTTAACATGGCGTGATGTACAACATTTAATAGTTTGGACATCGGAATATGCTCCACTCTCAGCCAATCCCGGATGGCAAATAAATGGGTAAATAATTATTGTACCGGATATTTAGTACCAATCTTAGTCCTTGTAACTATTGATTAAAAAACATAATCATTGTCTGTCCTTTTCAGTGCAGGCCTTTATTTTGATGTGCGATTTGGTTTTGGTCTTTTGAACGCTGGCGCCCTCGTGAAAATGTCACTTAACTGGACGAGCGTACCAAGTGACCATGTTTGCCATGTGGATGCTGCGCCGTAAGTATGTTTTCCTAGTCCTCCAGTCGTCTCAATGCAAGTGCGCCTCTCCAGCTCAATTGATAGGTACACGAGACGGTATACCAGTCAGTAAACAACCACTCAACTCAACAACGTCAGAGTCGATGGACTCTGATGATATTCGCGTCGGTCGATGTGGAAGCATACATGTAGTACCAGCGCCCACGACCAAAACCATGTCATAGCGTTTTACGGTCAAAGCCGTTTAGAATCGCCACATTAGTTGAATCTCAACCCGGCTAGATGGGCAATACCGGCCAAAAACGTCACGTTGTGATATGGGGAGAAGGTCATTCCAGTTAAATAAAAAAAAAATAGGTGGTTTTATTACAGTATGTTTAATATTAAAAATGTACATAGTTTTCGTAATTTTGTCATGATTAAGTTAGATTTCAAACATTTTGCGCATCAGATGTGGCATTGCGGCCTGAGCGCATTTTCAAAAACGTTACGAATTTGAACCGACCTCTCTCATTTACTTTTTAATTTTTTTTTGGTCTAATTTATTTTAATTTTTTTGTACGGTTGCGGATATTACTAAAAGATTGTTTTCAGACATTTTAAACGTCACCTATAGCTCCAAAATCAGAATAACCAAATCTATCCATTGTATCAGGTTTTGGCCAACGCCATACAGACACTTCTTCTCCCCTGCGGCCCCACCGTGTCCGCCATCATGTCTGATGTCCCGTCCCGGCCGCGTAAGGTAGGGAGAGGGGCGCACCGCAATACCGGCACTCCTCTCCTTCTGCGGCTTCCAACCGCGATATCGTATGGGTATGGGAGGCCCTATACGATATCGCGGCCCGCTTCAGTTGCGATGTCGCCCAAGAGGCACTGCAACCTACATGTTGGCCGTTACGTCGTCGGCTTATCGGCAAAAGCCCTGACGAGCGGCCCCTTCTCGGGTTCCTCTTCGTTTTACCGTGGGTTACAAAGCCACGGCTACTGAGCCCCCCGCCTCGACAATGCAGGAGCCCACCGGGAAGGGTTCCTCCTCCTGCCTGGCTTGTAGTAATATGAAGGTAATGCCTTCAACAGTTAAGCAAGTAAGGCAAGCAGTGTCCTGAAAATTTTGTCATATATTCTGAAAATATTAATACCTACTTTAAAATATTTTTCATCCTCCCAGTCTCGGAAAGAGTATTTTTGCCCTTCGATATCTGAGTGCAAAAGCCGTTTTTATCCGCTAGATCCTCTAAAATTGAAAATTGAATTTAGAACATCATGTGCACTAAGTTTGTGAATTTAAAACATCATAAGTACTTATATTCCTCGAAAGGTAAGGCACAGGGGAATTTTTTATTCAATTAAAATTTACATAGTATATAATACTTAATTAACAATAACTACCTATATATACACTTAAATAAAAATAAAATACGACGAACACGTATAAAAGGACAGGGGTCATAGGGCGTCAAAAAATTCGTCCACATCGCTGTCAACGTGAAAAGTGCCCAGAACGCTGGCAGCATTGCCACGTTGGATGACAATGCTGATTCTCTGGCCAAGGAAAAGCCCAGCCCTCTGGTCATGTGAAGAGTCGACTAACCGCTTGCTTATAAAAAAAAACATCATTAAACCTATTTACTTCTACCTCCATGGTGCCGAATTTATCATACAGCCTTTTTTAATTTGTTAATAACTCAGACTCGAACCTTTTTGGTGTACTTTTTTTAATTTGCTTTGTGTGCGCCATTTTCTTTTAACGTCATATTGTTAAAACTTATATGAGAGATTCTAGCGACGAGGAAGTTTATTTGACGCCAACAGAATTGACTGAAACTGTTAATAATGCGCACGTGGCGACTAGCAAAGGAGCCAAAACTTTCTCAGAAAACGTTTTGCTGGCATATTTTATTGAATTATCCGAGACCAAGAAATCAAGCACTCTATGAAGTACGTATTCAATGCTTAAAGCAACAATAGAGATGAAAAAAGACATACATATTGACACCTATCCTAAATTAGTGACAATTTAAAAAAGAGCCTCGTTTGGTCATCAACCAAAAAAATCGAAGGTTTTTACAGCATCTGAATTTGCAAAGCACCTGATTCCGTATATTTGGTGGCAAAAGTAAGTCAGTTGCACATTCAGTATCTACTTAAGTAGATTATTAAACTATTTAACATAATCTAATACGTGTAGTACTTAGTAGATGTTGTTGGCACAATTATGCATGCATAACAATTTTATTAATTTATCTACTACAATTATTTTTACGTTACAGGTTGTTCTTATTATTGGTATAAACGAAGCATGTCGAACTAATGAACTAACACAAATTAATGACAAAAACATTAAGAAACATTCAGATGACTTACTATTAATTAATTTACTTAATACAAAGACAACAAGAGACCGTAATTTCGTCATTCGCAAGGAATACGTAACAATTGTCGAGAAATATCAAGCCTTAGGTACGCCCGCCTACTCCAATCAATCGATTTTTCTACAATATCGCAACGGAATGTGTGTTAGTCAGCCTACGGGTGCTAATAAAATTGGCAGTATCCCACGAGAAATAGCAACTTTTCTTGAACTTCCAGAACCCCTGTTATACACGGATCATTGTTTCCGACGAACTTCAGCCACACTTTTGGCCGATTCAGGAGCTGATCTCCTGTCCCTTAAGCGCCATGGAGGCTGGAAGTCCAATGCGGTTGTAGAGATACGTAGAGGATTCCATCCAAAATAAGTCTAAAATATGTAAAGGCATCGCAGGAGCCATTACACTGAAAGAGCCTCGGTCTGATCCTTGGACTGGCCTTTCTACATCAAAAATAAGCCGTTACGAAAAACGTAACCATCGCCCTCTCAAGGGAATCCGATGAATCGGTACAACTATTAAGTATGACAGATAGTTTACGGAAAAAAAAAGTAGGTAAACAAGTCACTAACACGAACTTTACAGTAACAAACTAACAAAAATATTACACTCAACTTAAGTAACTGTAGCAACGTTACTTTCAATTTTCCTTAATTATACCTAAGTATTATTTGTTATAATTTAAATATTACTATGTAATACTTACCTATCATAATGAAGTACTTAATACTTAAACTAAAATAAAAGTATCTTGTGATAGTAATTTTTTTTTTATTTAGTTATTTCCTCGCTGAGGTGGGATATAGTTAATGTTATAAATTGAAGTTACGTGTTCGCAATAAAATTTTGACTTTGACTTTGAAGATTTTTCACCTTGTGCTGTTTTGATTCCTCCGCTTACGCTCAGGATTCTTATTTTAGAAAAATTCGCTTGCTCGGTCATCAAAATTGAGCACGCAGTTAAAAGCAACTTTGCACTCTTGTATAACAAATAACTATTATAAAGGCCTTTTTTATTCTTTATTTTAAAAAAGGCTTTAATTCCCGAAGCGATTATGCCAGTCTCGTAGGTTATTTTTAAATTATTATTTGTAGGCTCGCGTTTGACCACTATCTCACTTGATGGTAGTAAGCGATGATGTGGTCGAAGATGAAGCACGCTTGTCTAGAAGTAACCTATTCACTCTTGACTTAAAGAGTCCCAGGTTTTAGCTGTCAGGAAATACAAACTCCGCAGGGAATTCCACTCCTTAGCCGTACGCACAATAAAAGTATTCCCAAAACGCTTTTTACGTTTGGGTGGGATGTCCACCATATACCGATGACGCATCGCCGTTCGTCTTGTAGTCCGATGATGGAACGGGCTTCTTCTTCTACGTTTCGCTCCTGACAGAGCGGTCGTGGTCATGATGAATTTTGTCTAATCGCTGGTGTTGTAACTCGCCGCACGATATCTCTCCATTTGCCTCGGTTACATGAAAGTTTGGCGCACTCATTTACAGGACCACCAACGGCGGAATTAATTTGATCAGCCCACCTCATCGGTGATCACCCGCGTGACCTGTTACCGTCCACCTGTACTGTCTAGATCTTGTTATCACAATCGAATTTTTTTTCTACGTGTTGTCTCACAGTACGATCAAAGTGACCGTCCACTGCTTAACCGGGCTACCCTGTGGAGACTAAGCTATATAGCCTCCAGCCAGGCACATAAACAAATAAATGACTGGCAATCGCTTAACACATCCCCGCTGCTTGACATGGTTTGACTGCAGGGGAGGCTTCAATATGGCGGCTTAGATTCGGCGGGCCCGGCGAGCATTGGTCGGTTGCACGTAGGCTGACGTCACATCCGTTACAAATTATAAAAAATAATCCCACCGCTTTTAGGCACGATATGAGGTGTCTAAAAGCGGCTATAAAAGCGGTGTATACTTGGTAGGGATTTCTGTGGATATAGCGTCAGGCAAAGCCCTTCTATTTTTTTTTTGTATTTATCACATCAAGCTGGTCGCCAGGCAGTCACCTCTGGTCGCTGGTCAGATCTCACGAATCACAAACTCACGAGCGCGGCTGACGAAAAAAAATCTGCGAGCTAATTGTAACATTCATTCGCTACTAAATATTGTGTTTATGAATTACTATTTTTATGAGTAGGTGTGTTGAAAAACGTCGTTTGATATACGTGGGAATTTGTCATTGCAGTCTCTCAACTTCGGGCGTCTATTGGACTTCAGCTGCAATGTCAAACTTTGCCCATTTGCATCAAATTGTAGTTAATAATATAGAATTATGTATAGGTTGTGATGTGACACAGCAACTACAGCTACAGCGTGCCTGCAGCTATAGGTGCTGTGTTAAGTTTCATTTCACGGAAATAACCGACTGAAAACGTTACATTTCAGATATATAGAAGAAGAGGCACGTTTATTTTCCAGACAAAAAGTTGATATCATTATATCAGTAGGAGGAGATTGTGATGTGAACTACATCGAACACGTTGAAGTGACTATTAACTTACGATATAGCCGCCGGGGGGCGCTGGAGATCTATTTAGTTTCACCGCAAGGTGAGGTGTTTAATGTTTATGTTATCCTAGTAGTTTGGTTGGTATTATACTGTTAAAAACGACCGCGATTGTCGATCGGCACTCGTTGGTAACTCGTTGCAGTTGCTTTTGCTACTTTTGTTTGAACGTTTTTTTTTTCAAAAAATGTTTTTATATATACCAACTTTACAGAGAAAATGAATAAATGACAGCGACGAACGAATGGTTTTCAAGAAGATTTTTTTTTTATTTTTAGGCACAAAAGTACAGCTCCTTAGTGCACGTCCTAAAGACACATCAACAACTGGTTTTGTGAATTGGCCCCTCATGTCTGTAGCCACATGGGGTGAGAATCCTAGAGGGATTTGGAAGGCCATAGTCACCGACGAGGTTTGTATTATTTTCTAAATTAAATAACTCTTAACTTGGTCGATCGATAAGTTATTCAATTGTTAACAATACATTTAGTTTGATACGTTTAACCATTATTTAAAAAAGGTAATTCAGAAGGAATATTTGTAGCAAACATTAATGTTGAGATAATATAGCACAATATAAATCTTGATGGTTTGAGATTTGGAGTCGTGATGATTAGTTGACTGTTGTGTTCCTTTTCTACAGACTTACGAGCAAAATACGGGCGAAATTGGACCTGTAAGCTTAACTATACACGGCACAAAAATAATGCCAACACACATGAAAAATGGACCAAGGATTTACAATGACAATTACAATTACCAAGAGGCGTTCGAATATTTCGATGACGTCGCGTCAAATACCGATAAAGCCGCCGAAGCGGTCGCAGTGGTACCAGGCGAGCATAAAATTGAAGCGGTTGAGAACATTCATGACATTGATTCGACAGTATTAGATGAAGTGGAAAATGAATTACAAAGAATTAATCATAGAAGAGTTTATAATATGGGACTATAAATACAAATATTAATTTTATCGGCTTTGTTACCTATGTAAATATCTTATGAGTTATGATTGTGTTAATCACACTTTTATAGAAGTAAATATTGATCTCAAATTATAACAAGTTCTATAAAAATTAGACGGATTGGTATTACAGCTCAATAAGTTGCAGAATCTATACTAATATTATAAAGCTGAAGAGTTTGTTTGTTTGTTTGTTTGAACGCGCTAATCTCAGGAACTACTGGTTGGAATTGAAAAATTCTTTTTGTGTTGGATAGCCCATTTATTGAGGAAGGTTATAGGCTATATAACATCACGCTACGACCAATAGGAGCGGAGCATAAATGAAAAATGTAGCAAAAACGGGAAAAAATATTCCTTTTTGAGAGTTTCCGTTGCGTGCGCTGCGTAAACGGTTTAGATGGGTAGGTAGGTAGCCAGTTGACGGGAGCGAAGCCGCGTGGGAAAGCTAGTCTTTAATATATCTCACCTATCTCTTTACCTTCATTCTGGGATCAACACTACTTCGTCGTATGTATGTCATGTACCAAGTGATTAATGCACTACTATATGACTATATGTATAATGCGCGGGAATTATTCAAGTCAAGTCAAATCAGGTCTGCGCCCACTCGACCCGCTGAGACTCGGCCCAAATAATAATACTTACCAGATGTTTTACTACCAATTCAGTGCCATTGGTACATTCAGGCTAAGGCTGAGTTTCTCACCTCTAAATTATCGCAGAATTAATGTGGCAAATTGTCAAGCACGAGTTATGTCCTGTGATTGGCAGTTGAAAATTCATTCAACCTTCACTCCATTTCCTTCATTTTTAATATATTAATTCTAAATAACCTATTAAGTTATTATATACCTACCTGACACGACACGGATAGGTAAGGTGCGAAGGAGATGACGGGCATATAATAGGCTAATATAGTTTCAGCGTTCTATAGACCAAATGCATTGGCCGATTTTGATGATTCTTACGTCAATCGATTTGTAGTGTCACTGCCTACATTAAAATTGGAAAATAGTAAAATTACGGATTTTGGGCGCCATATTGTGTGGGCCCCATTCTCTGCAGTCGGAGGTTACATCTACTTATTTTTGGTCAGCCAGCTTGCGAATATGTATCGTCCGACTGCATCTTCTTCATGTTTACGTCTTTTTAGTTCGCATCTTACGCAGTCGGGGTTTTGATTTTTTTAATTAACCTTTTTTTAGCATATTGCCTAATCATATTGGGCATTTTTGCCGTATGAATCACTTGGTCTATAACATGCACATTACATACATACATAAACTCACGCCTTTTCTCCATGGACCCCCATGCAGGCAGAAATTACAGAACACCACCTGTTACGATCCTTACATCGTCGTATGTGTTGAGGCAAGAGGTATCATATCCTCACACAAGTGCTCGAATAATGCCCGTGTGAGCCTGTAGTTCCCTATGAGCACAACATCGAAAATATTCGCCAACACAAGTTTTGGCGCAAATTTCGTCGACGTTACCTCCGCTCTTCCAGTAGAGCTTCTTCGAGCATTTTTGTAATACTAACTTTCGTCGACAGCAAGATACCAATGTTGATGTCGTATTACCTTAGATAACGAACCGTTAAAACAAGTGTCAAGTTAAATTTTTTGGACGGGTGAAAACATCGATCGGGAGTACAATTATATTATATTATTATAACTGTGAAATTGTGTTATCATTAATTTTTAGTTCGAACCCCCCCCGAACGAATCATCCGTCCGTAGGTGATACGGAGTGGGTAACGCCCGTAACGAAGGCCGAAACTACGGACTTCGTGTATAGAGAGTAGATCCCCAGAGTTGTGATGGTTTTGCCCGAAGAATTCAAAGCTGAACTTTAATAGTACCCAGGGCCGCAGAACATTTGTGGAAAATGGAAATAGCAAAGTGTATTGTTTGTGACGTATCTACCGACCGAGTGACGTAACTGCAGTTGGCCAATCGGAAGCGTATGTATCATACATGTGGTGCTGCCGCTTTGATTCTTCTGCATATTTCTGATGTCTTGGTACATTGGAAAAAACAAATAGAAATTTCCGTGGTAAAACCGCGTAAGTTCGTAACTGCAGCGTTGAGTTGGCCGTGCCCGTGCGTGGTACTCGACTGTTTTTTTTTACACTTTGTTCACTAGCTTGGTATATGTTTGCTTTGACGGTTGGTAAGAAAGGGAAAAAATATGATGTTTAATGTTTGCTTGCTTAAAGTCATACATTTGTAGTAACATAGTAAATAGTTTTAGTCATTATACGAAGTAAATTGCCAAAAATTCTGAAAATATGAGTCTAAACAAGCCAAGTCAAATCTTGAGCTACAATTTTTCCTAAGTTATCTGCTTTATGTAAATAATTCGACTTATCAAATTTAAGAAGTTATGTTTTAAAATAGCAAATATTGTTTTAGCAGAAAAAGCAAGAAATTTTGTTTGAGAAATAAATTATTTTAGAATGTATTACGTTCTTGTAAATGAATTTCAGTATTTAGTATTTGGCACCCATTTAGATTTCAATTATTTTGTCGGCGTAGTCAACAACCGCGCATATTCTTAGTATTGAACTTGGCTCCCCTTTTCACATTTATGTTTTTGATGGGATATCATTACTTTTTGTAAATAAATTATTAGTATGTACTTATTCATAATAAAATTAATACCAAATGTTTTTCGTTAATCTACTGTAGGTATTTTCCTACGTTTACGGAGTATAATTGTCTTTTTGTGTTATTTTCTATATTTTCTTGTACCTTTGAAATGTTTGAGTGAATTGCCCATTCAGTACGCGGATTTTTTTAACCGTTTTCTGTTTATACTTAATTTGGCCAAGACGGGGGGCGGTATAACGTGCGCAGGCGTTTGTACTCGACAATAGAGCTCTCTTGTGCCTTGATTTGACTTGGATCTACAATGATAAGATGTACTCATTCTAAGGTTTTAACTCTGGAGAGTCCAACGTAGGCCTGCCTTTATTAAATATAAAGGAGTCTATGTCGAGAAGAGCGCTGTCAAGGCTAAGGCCTTGTGATTTGTGGATAGTAGTAGCATATGCTAAGCAAATAGGGATTTGTTCCCTGTGAACATAATTATACATTACTTAATATCTGAAACTTGGTTTTGACTCTTTCTAGAATTAAGGGTCAAAGTCAAATATATTTATTTCAATTAAGTGGCTCTTTTGAATGTCAACAATTAAAATTTACAATAATTTGAAACTATTCTTCTGCATTCGGAAAAGTAGCTTGTTATGGAGAAGAACGCACAAGAAATCCTATACTTACTCTTTAAAAAAAAGTTTTTACGATATTTACATAAGTGCATACATGAATAAATTCATATATGTGAGGACGATGCACCCAGAATAGGACTACACACTATACTACGTACGTATAAAGTATTAAAAAAACTTTTTTACATAAAAATACAACCGACTTCCAAATAAAAACACTAAAAATTGAAAAATAACTTCAATTTCGGAAGTCGGTGTTCCTGTTTTCGTTTCTTCGTTTTTTGAAACATGTACTGTGCAGTTATATAATACGTACTAGAAAAACATTAACATCCGAAGCAGTTAAGTTATGACCAATGCCAACTGACGGCGCCCGTTCACGAACATGACGCATGAATCGGCACCACCCAGCTCAGCCATCATGAAGGGAACCGAATGATCCAACACACGTGCCACCATCGTGCCAGGTGGTATTCTATTCGTTATATATTCACGTGAAGACCTTAAAATCCAGATACAGACCGGCTGTCATAAATTTTAATTGCTGATTCTTACATTACAGGCGCTTTAGGTAAGTGTTCCTAATAGAATCAATTAATTGAAAAATTATAATAAAATGATAAAAACTCAACTACCTATCTGGATGCCAAATTTTAACTTTCTAGGTCATCTGGAACTGGCTTAGACTTTTGATCTATAGTTCAGTCAGTGATAAAAATGACGATTTTTGTACGTCTAAATAACCGTTGGAGCTATATTTATGAAATTTTGGTTTACAGTTCATCTTAGTGATTTTAATACACCGACCAAAATTTAAATAGTTTTTGAGTTATTAAGAAGACAAAAGTGCCTCAAAATGGTTCGTGTAATATTACACACAGCTGCTGCTGCGTCGCCAGTTCCTTTTTTGCTTGAACTTGGCTTGACACGCTGCCGCGTGTCTAGATAATATTAGAAATACTTAAAACACTCATTATTGGTGGTCATTGTTTTGTTTTGATAAAATTGCTTATTATAGACACTATAATAATACATATACTTATTAATACATATAATAATAAAAAAATAAATACATAAAATAAATAATAATAAATACATAAAAATAAATACATATAATTATTATAGGTAAGTACTAGCTTTGCGCCCGCGGCTTCGCCTGCGTGGACTACACGATTTTGGCTGTATCGTTTTTTCCAGTTCTGGCGGGATTTTGCAAATTATTATCCAAACCAAGCTTTCCGCCCGCGTCTTTGTTCGTATAGACCACAAAATTTGCTCCACTTTTTTAATTTTACCGAATTATAGAAAATACATGCAAATTGATATAAAATGAGAATAAACTGAACTGCCGTCGTTTTCAAATCGTTGCGTTGGGCTTTCATTCCGAAGATCTCGTGGGATCGATTTCCACGGGGAGGTACAAATAGTGGAAGTCCACTTTGATTTCTATTTCTGAATCCTACCACCGACACGAAGGGTGGCGCAAGCGTATTAAAAATCTGTTTCTGTTTTTGCATACGCCAGAATTGTTTTTTTTTATTTAACTATAGACACGCCTTTGACCACTATCTCACCTGATGGTAAGCGATGATGTGGTCGACTGTGAAGCACGCTTGCCTAGAAGTAACCTATTCACTCTTGACTTAAAGACCCTAACAGGAAACAAAGAATCCGGCCGAGAATTCTGCTCCTTAGATGTGCGCACAATGAAAGTATTCGAAAAACGCTTTGTACGTATGGGTGTGATGTCTACCATGTACCGGTGGTGCATTGCCGTATGTCTTTGTTATCCGATGATGGAAAGGGCTAGGCGGAATCAAATTGTGAGGTTTCATCGCACCCTCCCGATAAAAAACCAACAGACTGACCACTCGGCATCGATGTTCCAGACTTTGGAGGTTTGAGGCGACCATCGTTGCCGATAAGCCTCTTGGCCCGTTTAGCAATCGATTCAAGTGTCTCAAGTTGATATTTGGCAGATCTGTCCTAGAGGTGAGAAAAAAAAAGATATTTGAAATTAAATTTGAAAAAAATGAAAAAGCCAAGGCAGGAACAAATTCTAAGCTACTCTGGACAGCAATAAACAACTTAACGCATAGAACCAACAAGAAAGAAACACCGTCTGACTTACTAAGGCTGTCATCGACTCCTAAAGTATCGGTAGACACAGTTAATAACTTTTTTGCTGATATTGGTAAAAATCTTGCGGAAAAAATTGCGGGCCCAATAGATTCTTCAATTTCTTTTGGAAATAATAGCTCGCAATGAATGGTTCTATTACCAACAAATGAAGATGAAGTTGAGAGATTAACGACTCTTCGCAATGACTGTGCGGTGGGGTGGGATAAAATCTGCAGTGGCCTTCTTAAGAAGCATAAAAGGTTCATCGTTCCACCTCTGACTTACATTTGTAATCTAGCTCTCTCATCAGGCCAGTTTCCGAAACTTTTTAAAAGGTCTATCATATGATCCCGATCTTTTTGAGTGGGGCAGAAGCCGTGTCAATAATTATAGGCCTATTTTAGTGCTGCCAGCTTTGTCTAAGGTACTCGACAGGTGATTATAATAACAGACTAAAAGACTATTTTGAGAAGCAAAATCTACTTTATTTAACATAATATGGCCTGGTCTAGTAAATCCACGTCTGATGAAGTACACGATCTTACCAACTATATCTTCACTAATTTGGACAGTAGGAAGAGGATATTAGGATTATTTCTGGACCTAGCTAAGGCATTCGACACGGTTTCTGGGCCCATCATTATCCGAAAAATGGATAACACGGGAATCAGACGGCCGCCCAACTGGATTTGTTTAAGGACTACTGGAGTGAGCGTATTCATTGCGTTGCGATAAATGAGTTCATTAGCGAAGAACGAACAATCTCATACGGTGTGCCCCAAGGCAACGTACTTGACTCTACTCTCTTACTCATATACATCAAAGACCTAGGTATGCTCACTCCTCCCAAAGGGAGGATTATAAGATTTGCATACGATACTCTTCAATGCTGTCACTTGGGGGTGAGGTCTTTTCACACGCTCAATTGGGCTTCAAACTGTGAGTACGAAAGACAAGGTAAAAGACGATACAACCCCGCTAGATCGCCCAGACATTCGTCTTCCAACACAATTCTCAAAGCGTTTCTTCTGCCATCTAGGTGGTTTTGTTTACAATAAAATTAATAGGGTGCTACCGATAGTTAATCTTACTATGAACAACAAGAAAATAACTTCCTTCCTACATGAATTTAATTATGACGACACAAAAACTTTTTGCTACCTTAGTGTAATAGGTACTAATAATGTAAAAACATACACACACAGACACACCAGCATACGCAGTTACCACCACACACTCTGATGCAAAACACACACATATTAACAAAAACTTGTCAATAACTATTATGTTCGTGTTCACCGATCAAGATTCAATACCTAAAAATAAGACGGAGTCCTGGTGTCCTGAAACACAGGCTTGCATTCTAGTTTAGGCACCAGTCTTCCACAATAGTAATACGCTTGTTAAAGCATTCTAAACGATGTATTGTGTAATATTGTGTTGAGAAATAAACATATGTTATTATTTAGTTATTATTAGTACTCCATGCATGTCCGAACTTGCGCTTTATACAACTTGAGCAGCTGTTCAGGCGTGATATACCGTCTCACTTATAAACATTCGGGACCGATTTATAGCATTTTTCATCAGTCTTGCCAGAACTTCCGGTGGATATTAACTTTGAGAGCTTCAAGAGTCTGAGGCTTGTTGACATAGACTCGGGACTTCAAAACCCACAGAAACAAGCCTAGAACAGTTAAATCAGGCGATCTTATCGGCCAGTGCAGTCCGGGTAATGCAGCCCTCAGAAATTCGTTAAGCGCCGTTACACTATCCTGTTTAAACTATATGATCGCCAGTGCCGATTTATTCCTTTTATGTAGAGAAAGACGTTGATCACGGCTCTGTGACCTCGTCGACCACAGTAGTCGTTTGGCGGCCCGATGACGCCTCCAGCATAAGCAACACACGTGCCGTAACATTGAGCGGGCGTAATGACTCTCACAGGATTATACGTGGCTTTTCGGTACGACGCAAGTGATAATTTTGCTTATTAACATATTCACAGCTTGAGAGATTTGCCAGTGCCAAAATCATCAGCCTGCTATTAGTATTGACTCTGGAACAGGCAACGCAGAATTGTTTGTGAGAAGCAGTCTTCCCTTAAATCTATGCCTGCCATCCTTAATTACTGACTCATTGCAAAGCAGACCTTAAGGGGGAATCGTAATCCGTTTAAACTCAAAGAAATAGTCAGAGAGTATCAGTGGTATTCGAGGTATGAAAACTGATTCCCCCCGAGCACATCCAGAAAACAGAGAAGCCTCTATATAATTTTTGTGCAGTGCTTTAACTCGCAGTCTATAAATCTCGTTACATAGTCTAGGTGATTTAAGGATACGCAGCAGCATTATTGGTGTCCCAACTTTCAAAAGGAGTTTATGTGAAGGGAGCCCTGGAGGGTTAACACTGTTAAGGATCTCCATATGATAGTGAACTGCTTCAACCACTTGTAGCACTGAATCGATAGACCTGCAGCCGTTTTGCGTAAGTGAATACGGCAACGCAAAGAGTTTGATCGCTATCTAATCGACCAATGGACCAAATGGAATAAAGTTTTGCGGTATCGTGTATCTCTAAAACCATTGTATGTGCGCCTATAAAATAAACATACACGAGAAGATCTTGATAGGTATATGCGTATTTGTGCCGGAATTAGATTTTAGAAAATATTTATAATTTTAGCTCTTTTTTGATATCCCGAAAAAAAATCGCAGTGCCTAAATGAGAAAACGTATAAGCTAGCTGAAAACTGCATTCAGTTTATCTTGACGCTTGTATTAACCATAAAAAGATTCAAAACTATACATGCTTGCGTTATGGAATAATATTGCTAAAAATTTAAAACGACAGTGTCATAACTTTGACGGCAAAATACAAGAAACCGGCTCAACCCAAGATAATTAGGTGTAAACCACAAATAAGTGCGTTTAGTCAAAAATATTTAGTGAAAATAATTAGCTTGGAATGTTTCGCATTAAGTAGATTTAAACAAAAAACTTAACATGTAACAACAGACGTAACACTTAACTACAACAATGATGATAAAACAGATGATCAACAGATAGATAATTATGTAAACATAATAAAGACTGAATAAATGTATACACATAGGTAACACTATTCTATTAGTATCCAGACGCCTAACTAAATACTTAAAGCAACATGAGTATCTCTCAAAACATCTTGCTAAACCATATTTTGTTTAAGTCAACGGACCTTAAATTCCCCCAAGTTTAGAAAATTGACGATATAAAAGCCGGTATAGAATCAAGTGCATGGTATCGTCTACTAGATAAAATTGCTAAAGCTGGTGCTACCCTGCTCTTGTCGATGGGGATGGCGGTTTGCCAGCGCGAACCTTCGCCAAAATAACTATATTTATGTTGCTCGGGGCGTAGACTACAAAGATCACCACTTAAAATCTTAAATTATTCATTCGTTCACTAAAAGGCTGGATCTCTGGAAGTATGATCATTACAAGGATGACAGTTTGTTTAGAAGTTCCTTATTTATGTCGATAGCAATCCGCAATTGAGCACACGGTTTGACTGAAGTTCATGATGGATTTCAAGTCAGTATAGTAGGTAGTCACAGCGGATCTTTGTGTCTCGGAAGTTGGCTGCAAGACCGTGCTCAGTTGCTATTTTTATGTCAATGTTAAAGTAGAAGATAGCATTGTATAACTGCCTCTTTCACTCGCTTACATTTGTCGCATCGCATCGTCATAATTCGCTTATTGAATGCAGTATACTCAATGATAAACTGTTTCTTGCGCAATGGTTCGCATAGCCTACTTCAGAGACACAATTTTTTTCAAATTTCAAATTATTTATTCGTGTGATATTTGGTAAATTACAGTAGGTCTTATATTATTATAATAAAAATGTGCGCAAAAAACTACCCGTTGGGTTTACACAATAACTAAGAAGAAAAATCATCGACATTATACATGCAATATTAAATAATAATAATCAATTCATTCAAAACAATTATCAATCTTTAAAAAATAATGGATATCAAAAATTAAAGAGCGCCGTCAGTAAATTTAAAAAAACAAGAAACATCATTGATATTATTACACAATAATAAGCAATCAATAAATAAAAAAAAACAACAGTTATTATAATTCAAGTTGGATGTCAAAATAATGGAATTCAAAAATTAAACAAATAAGTCAATAATAATAATTAAAAACAAAATATGAAAAATGAAATTAAAATGCAGTCAAAGACAAAGATCCGCTATGACTAATGTACAGGTCTGTAATTTTATACACCAATTTAAAATTGACCAAAAACATAAAACAACCTTTTTTGCACCGTCCGCGCTGCCATTATTATTCATCCAATTGCGACGAACTTTATCAACTATATTGGTTGGATTTCCCATAGGCGAATGTAGGTACGGGTACCAGGACTACCTACTTACTAATGTATCAAACAATGTTTTAATTTGCTTTTCAAATCCATTCGTCAGTGACTATTTTAATTTTTATATTATTATTGCCATAACTTGTTGTATAAAATTCATTCTTCTCCTTATTCCTGATTCCCTGGTACAAGGTAAAATGAAGTTCTAATTTTCCGTGCAAGAAAGACCCAACTCGTATAGCTCCCACAAAACTGGTACTGGTCCAATTCTGGGATTGTCACGCGGTCTTCCATCTCACGTCTTTGTGTCTTGTCTCGCTCTCGCTCGCGAACTGTGATGCCGATACTAAGCCACACCCCTCTAACAGTTCTAAACAGGTTTCGGACCACTGTCTCCGTCTCCCGTCTCTGTCGCTCCACCAACCGCCATCTTACCTCCATGTGATTCGGGTGTCCTGGTATTTCGTGAGTCTTTACCGCTCATGATTTCAGCCTGACTCTGAGCTTCTTGCGTCCTCCACAGACTCTGGTAAGCCAATTACTGGGATAAAAAGTACAATTTGTATTAATCTAGGTTATAACTATAAGTGTGCAAACTATTATCAAAATCCGTTCAGCCGTTTTCGCATGATTGAAACACAAACTTTGATACAATTGCAGTCTGTGCCGAAAGTGCAATCAACGCAACTGATAACGTCGTACGGCCTGCCACCGCTCTCAATAACTACAAAAAATAGTAGGATTATTATAAATTATTTTCAGCTTTGTTACCTTGGTCGCATATCAGATACTACTAAATTATTTTATCTAATGTTTTCCTTACCTTATTTTTAAGGTTAGTACAAACATTTTAGATAAGTACCTAATTGTTAAGGCGCTGTACTTAGTCAAAATAGGCTTCACTAAACAGTTTTTTAGCCAAATGTATACATATTAGAGCAGCTAAAAAAATATATGTTAATCTTGATCATATTTATGGGTGGACCATTGTGTTCAAAACACGTTTTCGGTAAATTTTCTCGATAAAAAAAAAACATAAAATAACCATTTAAATTGAAATTGTAGCAATTGTAACTGTATTATTTATAAACAAATCTTGATATTAATAATAACAGTGATGTAATATATAATAATAAAGGGAACTGTTGTTTTTATTTATCGATTGGAATAAGATATTTGTTAGGATTAATGTATTTAATGATAAATAACTCGAACGAGTCGAACGAAACGTCGCGCCATCGCGGCGTCTTTTCGCTTCTCTTTCATTTCTACGCGGAGTCGTCTATTCACCGCGCCTTAAGATGCCATGACGTAAAATACGTACTTAAAGGTGGCACTACACTTAAGGCGGAAGGAAACACTTGCGTGGCGTGGCGTGGCGCGGCGTGCCCGCCAGAAGCATTTTGGTTGCCTTCGATCAATGATCCACTTGGTTAAAAGCAATCTTAGTATAGGTAGTAAGAGACATATGAGTGTGGTGTTGTGGCGTGGCGTTGTCTTTCGTGCCGTGGCCTGTTAGTAAACGTGACGACAAAACTTTACGTATCGTGGTGTGGCGAGGCGCCTACTGACGCAGTTGATTGGCTACAAAACTAGTTGTGTTATGACGTAGGCTGCAACAGAGGCGTTTGATTGGTGGATCCCGCGCCACGCCACGCCACGACACGTACGTGGTGTTTCGCCTTGACGGTGATTGTGCACACTAAGCTGGCGTGTCGCAGCACTCTCGCTCTGGCCCTATTTCTGAATAAACAATATTAAATATACATCGATCAGTATACATCGAACGAATCTTTACAACGTGTCGTCGTACATAATGTTAACTTCGGATTCGGATGGTGATTTTCTTCTTTTTCTTCGAAGAAAACCTACAATTTATTTTATGCACCTGCCATGATATATCTCCACCACCCTTGGTTGACAGTATAGAATCCCTTAATGTTGCATGAAGTTTTAATAAATTAATAAATTTCTCCTAGCAATGCAACTTCTTGGAGCAATAACTAAAAAAAACTTTTTTACAAAAACTAAACCGTCTCCTAAAGCGAAACACTAAAAAGTGCAGAAATCTTAGATTATATAAAAATGACTTCCGTTTCGAAAGGTATCTCTTGTTATTATCGTTTTTCACCACCAACTTCCGAAACAATTCCACACTACTATTTTACTAGAGTATCATTGACTATAGCAAAACAATTCCACACTGTTTTACATCGATGATAATATTATTAAAATAACACAAATTGTTTTTTTTTATATAGCTAATGTTAATATTTACATCAACTTTTAATAGTAATTATACTAAAATTCATTCATTTGTTAAAAATTAGAATACACAATAGTGTCACTCCTTGTGATTATAGTCTCCTGGTAGTTCGTGAGTTTATGCTGCTCATGATTTTGGCCCGACGCCGAGCTTCTGCTTCCTCTACAGTCTCTGGTTAGCCATTTACCGAGAAAAAGTAGTCTTTGTTCTAAGCGAGGTTTAATTTCTATCTGTGTGCAAAATTTCATACAAATCCGTTCAGGCATTTTTACGTAAGTGCAAAAGTAAAAACTTTTGATCTCGTACTGACAGCACGTAACATGGCTAGAGTCTAATTGCACAATTCGGTTTTAGGTCTCTTTGTTAATTATAGTGCTATATATTCTTTGAGTCACTCCTTGTGTAAATCCGGTCTCCTGGTAGTTCTTCAGTTTAAACTGCTCATGATTCCAGCCCGAGTCCGAGCTTCTGCTTCCTCTACAGTCTCTGATTAGCCATTTACCGGAATGAAAACTAATACTTGTGTTAATTTATGGCTTAAACTATGTGTGTGTAATTTTTGCGTGTTAACTAAAATAAAAGATTTGATATGGTATAGTTGTCGGCACGTAACTCGGCAAGAGTCGTGATGAGAAGCGCACAAGTCTTTTTTTTATGTCTCTTTGGTTACCTAGCGGGACGCAGGGAGTGGTTGGTCAGTTAACACAAGGATCGACTGTCCACGTTCCGTTCGCTCTGTATGATGGTTGGTCAGTTCGCGCACTTCGCCAAAACCTTTCCAAATTAAATGCTGGTGACTATTATACCATGTTATTAGTGTATTTCATAGTAGCGCAAAGCAAGGTTGAATCAATAGACGACAGGTGACATTTTTAATATTATACCTTTTGTGATTTAGGTCCAGAAGTTTTCCTATGTACGAACTATTTTCCCTAATATGGGTATTAATTGCACACTATTATGTGCTATTTTCGATGGTATTAGTGCAAAGGAAGTGGAAAGAGGTAAAAACAAATTGACTTATATTGTTTATCTTTATTAAATGCATTTAACATTAACTTAACTTTTAAAATTATATTCTAAATATCCATGTTCTTAAACTATAGCCATATTTATATATATCATTTTGTGATTATTACGTGGCGACATCTATCTCCTAACTCAAGAGGGAGATAGCCGGCTTTGTAGCTAATAAATATCATGTGAGTTTTAACTGTGTTAATCACATTTTTAAAGAATTAAATATTGATCTCGACACCCAATAATATCAAATCACTATGTACGAGTAGCAGATTGTAGTATTAATAACTTCTGCCCGCGACTGCGAGGGTGGATATCAGAAATGGGTCCGGAAAACATTTTTTTCCTTGTGATTCTGATCTCCTGGTAGTTTGTAAGAAATAACCGCTCATGATTTCAGCCTGACTCTGAATTGTGTTTCCTTCACAGCGTCCCTTCAGCAATTTAACGGAATGGAACGTATTCTGTGTTGTAATTCACGGCTTAAACTATCTGTGTGCAAAATTTGATCCAAATCTTTTCAGCCATTTCTGCACAATTGCAAAAACAAAAACTCAGTTAGTCGAAGGAGTCTAGTCGTAATTTGGCAAGGTTTTGTGGCCTACCATACGCATACGCCAAAACATTACCGCACTCGCGCATGTACTATACTTACGTATAGTACTCGTATATTATGCGCGAATCCGCATTCGCATTCCATTTTGTTGAATTGACATTGAACTTCACGACACTTTGTTGAATTGACATTATTACATTAAATTTAAGGAGAGAAATTCGTGAAGCTCGTTATGTAGATAGATAGATAATAATAATAATAATGAGTTTATTTCTAATAATTACTTAACAAATATTAAAGGTACAGTAATAATTATGATACATCACAATGTGCATAAGGTATTATCTCCTGGCTCCAAAACTAGGTTTATAGTCTGTGACCTGGAGACCAGTGATTTCATAAGGATAGCTAGAAGGTCAAAAATCTGTTTTCACCAGTAACATAGCTAACATAACAATATAATGACTATTTATGTGTTTAAAAAGAGAAGAGAGGGCATCACAACTTCCATCGCCTTTCCACCCCTATATGGATGGTTACTGGGACCATCCTATGTCCTTCCCAAGGTCACAAACTATCCCCATACCAAATTTCACCTAAATGAGATGAAATTTGTTAAGGGAGTTAAGAAATGTAATGTATTTTAAATTAACAACTATATTTACTTTCGCTTAGTAGGCATTTGGCATTACATTAAGGTTAGGAGCATGAGTTGAGCTGGTGCAAGGAGTCGGCTCCTCATCCTCAAAATAACTCTCGTCGCTGGAGGAGTCGTTATCGTCATTGGCGTAAATGATTACTTGTTCAGTAGCTAAATCGACTACATGGTCACTTTCGATATAGTCAGCCTCAATTTTTTTCACCTTTTCAAATAATTTGGACCATTCATCAGCGCCCATTGATGATAACTTCTCCTTAACTAACTCCATTACACTGAGCACATTCCACGTAATAATTTTGCTGGTGACATATACTTTGATTGTCGCCCATGCCATTTCTATAGGATTTAAATCCGGATGGTAGGGCGGCAATCGCAGAACGCTATGGTTATGTTCTGCAAGTATTTGATCGATGCTATATTTTTGATGTTGTTCTTTGTATAATTTTATTAATTTATATAGTTGAGGTTTGAGCATAGTCTCTTCGTATGCTATGCCTTTTTCCGCCAACCACCTATGCATGTCCACTTTCTTGGCATTCGAGGTAGGCGCAGGATCATCTTGCTTATTATGATACGATGCGTTGCCAATTACTAACACCGCATTTGGCGGCAGGTTCGGTATTAGTTGGCTGCGAAGCCACTTAGTATAATTTTCATAATTAATGTTGTCATGAAAGTCTCCAGATTCTGTTCCAGATTTAAATAAAAGGAGTGAATTGGGAACAAATCCAGCTTCGGATCCAGCGTGCAATATCACGATCCTTTGTCCTTTGGAAATTGATTTTTTAAGGCCCTTTAATAATCCATCTGTCCACGCTGTAGAAACTGTAATAAGATAAAATGTGTCATAAGTGTGTCTCTCTTAACGTCCAGAATATTCCACAGTCGGGGAGCCAGGGGCATGTACTAACAGATTTAACTTTTTTATTAATTGAACGGAATTTACACCAGTTAGGGAAATATTTTTCAAACCTTATGAAGCGTCAACTACCTAACTCTCTATGATTTTTGATTAAAAAAGACCCAGAAATGTCTAGTATACTTTCTCCGCAAACATATGCTTAAAAAAAATTACTTGTTAAAACTTGCCCCACTTTTGGGGTAAGTTTAAACTACCTTGGTATTACCGGTAGTACCTTGGATAATATTTCATAAATATGAGTAGAAAAATAATGTTAAAATGTTTTATTTTTTTAATTTTTATTGGCATAAAATAAATGCATATGAAACTCTGGTGCCTGTGGTAGGTAATAAGAACATAACATTACAGGTCACAAGAATTCCACTAAAGTATTTCATATTTAAAGTACATGAAACAGAAGGGATCTCATACCATATGTAAGTACGCAATACACTTCAATTTATATATTTTTTTTCCTAGTTTCTATTATTTATTCTGTGCTAATATTCTGATATTTGGAGGTTAAAAAAAGAAAGAGATGGTAAATACATTGGTGGCCAGTATAAAGTTTGTTTACATTCACACGCAAGTGACAAACACTAGCTGTCTCTTTTTTCTTGTTGGTTTTATCAAGCCATCCCTTTCGACTTGTAGTGGTATGTCAGATGAATGAAAAGTGTGCATGATGCTGCCGCTGCTGCGCGGAACACTTTTTTCGGTTGTTTTGTGAGTGTAAACGTATCTGTTTACTAGAATATAATTATATTTAACGTATTCATTATCAGAAAGTCATCAACTTGGAATATAAAATTCTTATTTTGGCTGATATCTTTGCTTAATTTAAATGAAAGCTAATCAACATTTAAACTATTTGAGGTAAATATGCTTTGTTAACACTTGGCCCAGAGGTAGATGTTTCACAGAAATATTTATCTACGAAAAGTTCATTGACAATATAATTATATAGAAACAAAATACTATACAAGATGATGTATACTACAATTTAAAATAATTTCAGTCCCGTTTACTTATATAATTATGTAACCAATCAAAAAACAACGATTTAAAATATTATCATTTAACTACATGACAAAATATTTTTTTTCCGCGGCATGCGGCCGGCGACTGACAGGTCATAACTCATTCACTGATGCCTTTAACCGTACCTACACTCGTTCAAATGTCATCTTGCGGTTTGACGGCAATTGGCCTGTTAATACATACCACCGTAAAAACAAGCCCCTGGCTCCTCTACACAAACATGCGAGAACAAAGTATGGTAATTGTCACATACCTGAATGAGATGAATCAACATACGACTCATACGTGTAAATAATAGGTCTTCCTTCTTGCCTATATTTAATTAGATTTTCAAGAAACTCAATCCTAAGTAATTTAATATTGTTTTTTTCAAGAACTAGTTGTCTATTATTTTCTGTTTTTTCCCACCGGAAACCTAAATTATTTAAAATTCTGCGCAAACTGCGCTCAGACCCATTAAAATTGATGTCTTCTTTTAATTTTTTTCGAAGTTTTTCTGCTGTGGGCAGCTCTTTATTCGTGATGTGATAGTTCAGCACACAGTTTCTTATCACAAACTGGTCATATGTATCGATATCTGTGATCGGCTTTTTTCTGTTCCTTTTTTGTCCCGGTGTCCTAAAGACGTGTTCGGAATTTCTACCTTCCTTGACTATACGTCTAACTGTTCTTTCAGAAGTTTTGGTAGCTTCTGCAGTCCGTTTTACTGTCTCTTTCTCAGTTTTCGCTTCTTTCTCCATGAAACAGTACACATCATAAACCATTTCTCTGGCTTGTCCACCTAAAATGGTATTTGGTCGTGGCATTGCAATTCAATTTAAAACAATAATTAACAAGAACTCGTGACAAATACTTATTTTGTAAAACAATAACACTAACAAGAACACGTAACAAAAAAAAAACAAAGGGTAAGTACAATTTTGGTGCACGCAAGTGTACTCGGGAGCGAACGGAACGCGGACCCAATGCGGGAGGCAAAAGTCGACTGACTGAGTTGAGTTGACTGACCGACGCCGACCGACCACGACCAACCAGGCAACCAATCGCACATACGCGCGGTGTCGCAGACAGTGTTGCCAACTCCTATATCTTCGATTCCCTAAACTAGACTCAATATCACAATTCACTAGCAAGTCGCTAATACTGATTTAAACTCTCAACAAGTTTTGCATTCAAATGTTATACAAAGAAGTCGTTTCTTTTGCTAAATCTTAAATTATATGATTTCCGAATGCACTCAAAAAGTATTTATTTAACCACTATTAAAACAAGAGTTAAAAAAAAATGTAAAACTTAAATTTTGGTATTTAGATTTGAATATTTTTTTGAAATAGCTAAAACTAGAGCATACGAATGCAATTTTAGTTAAATAAAGTTTGAGTATAGCGCGCAAACGCGTTTGTGTTTTCCATAATTATCTCTTGGCACTGTAATTATTTAAGTGGTGTACCATAAATTATATTATAAATAAATAAATATAATTCTATGTCGATTTAATAAAAATGTATCTATTACTGGCCTTAGAACTGTTTTGATTTATACTCCAAAAGTCGTCAGACGCTAAACCATTCTTGTCGTAATTTTTTTTGTCGCTAATATTTAAATAAAAGCGCACTTTTAGCGACATAGTCGCAATTGGCAACACCGCGCAGATTCGCGAGCTTGGAACGATTGTGACCTCGTTCCCCGCGTTCCGCTTGTTATCCAAACATTTAACGACTCTTGCCGAGTTACTTGCCGGCGACACATACCTACATTAAAACTCACGCCTTTTTTCCCACGGGGGTTGGCAGAAACTATAAAACGCTACCTGCTACTACCCTTCATTAACTTTCATACATTCTATTTTAGTCATACCCGCACTCGTTACGAGTCACATTGACTCAAAATGTGGAAAAAATATGCGTTAAATGTTCACTTCAACACCCCCTTGCCGAGTGGCCATCATAACACCTAGCTAAGAACCATCGCCGATGAATTACAAACCTCTTTACAGAAAACCGTTTATATAAATGAGATAAACGGGCACATTCGTTTAGACACACACTCAAAAAGAAAAAAACAACGTCGAGCCCTTAACAGACACACACACACTCACACACTATGGTTCGGTCGTAAAGACTATTCGTCACTACTGTCACTCCTTATGATTCTGGTCTCCTGGTAGTACGTGAGTTTATACTGCTCATGATTTCGGTCCGACTTCGAGCTTTTGCTTCCTCCACGGTCTCTGGTTAGCCATTTACCGGAATAAAAAGTAATCTTTGTGTTAATTTACTGCCTAAATTGTCTATGTGCAAAAGTTCATCCAAATCCCTTAAGCCGTTTTTGCGTGATTGCAATAATAAAAACTTGTCTTTGATCTCGGTCTCTCGGACCATGTAATATTGTGCATTTCATAACGCGAAGCAAGCTTGAATCAACAACATAATAATATGGTCCGCTTCCTTGGGATCTGATTTCAGTGTATATATATATCTATAGTTTACTTGTACAAACATAATAGCCAAACAATTCCACACTGTATTACATCGATGATATTACTATTCGTAATCTGAGTATACGCTAGACTAGAGGTATGAAATAATTTTGACAATGAAATCGGTCAAGTGGCTAGAAGGTTAATAGTACATTGTTCACCGAGAGGAGAAAGTGACCGATTACCGTGGAGGGTGTCGTTTGAAGCCCGAGCCGTAGGCGAGGGCTTTAAAACACCCGAGATCGGGAATCGCACTTTCTCTCGAGTGATACATAGTGCTTTATACTACACCTACGAGGAAAATAAAAAACTAAATCTTTACTAATTGAAATTTATATTGAAATTGTTGCAGTTAGTGAAGCTTAATGTAACACTTTTTCCATTAATGTTTGTTTGAGATGTTTGCGACAATGTAGGAGGAATAACTGGCTGTGCTGTTGGCACTGCGCTCGTAGAAGGCTGTGGTGCCAAAGGGGCAACTGGCTGCTGAGGGGCATCTGGCATCGCCGCGCTCGTTGATGGTTGAGGAGATGAGTCTTGATGCACATTAATCGATCCCGATATTTGGTTATTTATTCGTGTTTTGTTTTCTACGGAATTCTCTATGTAGCTTTCTGCAACAGCGGACGATTTCCAACCACCGTGACGTTTTATTGTGGTTAAATCAGCACCAGTATCGGCAAGAATAGTCGCTGAAGTTCTGCGAAAGCAGTGGCCAGTGTATTCTAGTGGATTGAGTAAATTAAGGTAGGAAGCTATTTCTCTTGGCACAGTACTTATTTTGTTTTTCCCAATTACTTGTTTCGTACATTTTTTGTTTTTATATTGTAGTAAAAACCGATTGGTTTTGGGGTCACTGGGGCGAATTTCGTTATATTTCTTCACTATCTCATAAAATAAGCCCGATATAACAAATGATCGCTGAATTTTGGTTTTTGTTTTAGGAATATTGACGATTATTCCATTTTCGAGGATTTCGATATCGTCTGTTGTCATATCCACAAGTTCTTGCGAACGACAGGCCCCATTTACTCCTAAAATCAAAATAACCTGTAAACAAAAATATCAAGCATGAAAACCTAGTAGATTTCTACTCATAAATAGGTACGTAATAAATCATAAACCAGTGCATTTTGTTCATAAACTTACCTTCATCAACAAATATTTGTCATCTGGAGCATTCTGCAAAAAGGAATAAACATCCTTTGTAGTAAGCACTTTTGATTTCTTACTACGGAATCCCTCCGACTTTATTTTCAGAAATGCTGTAAGTTTTTTGTATTCTTGAATATTTATGTCGTTTCTTGTCAATATAGTACTTTTCAACATTGAGTACATAGACCATAACGTACTTGGTTTGTATTTTTGCGGTTTTTCACTGAAATAAGCTAGCAATACAGTTTCAGAAAAAGATGCCGCATTTTTTTCACTTTTCCATTGCAAAAAATCGTCATAAGTTTTATTATATTTTTTAATTGATTTCTGTGGTAAAAGGTTATCAATCAGTATTTTTGCTGTTTCCTTCAACTGCGGCGAGTTAAAAAATCTTCATCATCACTATCACTACTTATCATTTTGATAGTTTTATTTTACTTTTCTACGAAAACTGAATCCTCAAACAACACACAAATTGAAAATGGCGCCAATGGCGTCTGCAATTTTCACAAGTTCTTTTTTCAAATTGTTTGACACCATCCAACACACAGCTAGTGGCCAGTGTCATTTTGCGAACTTGGAGATAAAAACTCACTGTAAAAACTTTTTGGCTTTTGATATTTAGGTTACCAGCGCATAGTCTTACCCAAAATTAAAAAAGAAAAACCACGTAAGAAATGGATTTTCATACACTTTTCTCTCCCGCTCAGATGCGTTTTCTCGCCGCATATTTGTTCGATATGCAATGACGTACTTTCTACCGTAAATTTGATAAAGTATCAAGGTACTTTCCGAGCAGGTGTAGTATAAATATTATTTACATCAACTTTTTACATTACATCAACATTTTACATTACATCCTAAATCTCAGAAGTAGACTCATTTATTTGGGCAAGCCATTCATCAGTGAATATTACGTATGTTGACCGACATGGACTCAGGACGTAAGTCATATCTCAATGTGATTCTGGTTTCCTAGTAGTTCGTAAGTCAATAACGCACATGATTTCAACCCGCCTCCGAGCTCCTCCTCCATAGTCTCTGGTTAGCTATTTACCGTATTAAAAATTATTTTTTGAGATAATTCCAAGTTATAATAACTATCTGTGTGCAAAATTTCAAAGAAATCCGATCAGACATCTTTGCGTGATTGCAAAAATATAAACTTGGTTTTGATCTCGTACCATGTTCATAATATTGAATTTTCATAGCGCGAAGCATGCTTGATTGAATAAACAGTCAGGTGACGCTACTAATATTGTATTTAATTTTGTGATTTATGTTATGTTTATTAAACGAAATCGGTAAAAAAATTGGCAAGAAGGTTAAATTTATCTTAGACAATTTATTTAAATATTTGCATATAATGCTATTATTTATATCAACTTTTAACATTAAATCCTAAATCTTTAAGTTCTTGAACAAGATAATCGTCTTTGTACTCATTTATTTTGGAAAGCCATTCTTCAGTGGATATTACGTGGCGACATCTACCGCCTAACTCAGGAGGTAGGTATTCAGGGTCAATGTGTTTGTGAAGAGAGCTGACATCGTTGCCATGGAAGTGGATGCGACTCCAAACGGCTTTCGGCATGAACTGCTTGAATAAATAGAAGATGGAGTGAAGTAACCAGTTGTACCGAATGATGTGAAGGCTATGATTTGGCAGTGGGAATGATACCTGGAACCAAAACGGTTTTTTAATAACACAGATAATATAATACTAGCATAGTTAGTTATTAAGGAAGATAAAATCTTCAATTACGATGATGACAGGTAGAATAGCGACATCTAACCTAAAGATGTGAAACTACACAAACTCTTGGACGCGATGGTGTTGAATCATTTTCTTTCTAAATCAGTAGATGTCACATGGTGTATGAAAGCCTAGTCTTTTCTTCTTAAAAGTATTTATTTATTTAAGGATCACCGACGAGTGTTACACAAAATAATTATAAAAATTCTTACAACATAACATTTTCCTGTAATGCACACCCAATTACAGGCTGTGGTTGCCCATCATTGGCTTGCTTACACCATGTTTTTTTTTACTAGCCTGAACTGTCCCACGCCTGGACTGAGGCCATTTCTTTCAGTGTATTGCTTCATTATGCCAATTCTCAAGGAATTTTATACTAAAATCCTATTTCATAGTTATCTCTTCTCGTTATTATCTTTACTCAAATCATATTTTAAATAGATCCTAGTACTTTTAGAACAACTAGTATTACAAAATATAGGTTTAGGTTTTTACTTGCCATAAATTTGTTTACGGTTTGTAAACTTACCCCCATAAGACTAACTATCTGTCCAGCCACAGTTGGCGTCAGCTGGGTCACCTGCCTTAAGTTCAGACCATCCAGGTCCACTACGATGGTGACTCCTAATATCTGCAGCTTCGGCTGCATCACTGCTACTTCATCCATCACCAGTGCGAGGCGGACTACATCTTCTATTGGTACGGTGTCTACGTCCCATCGACCTGTAAAGGGACAGACATGATTAGGTAGGTATATTTTTAAGCTAACTATGATTAGACATTTGTAAATACTTATATTATATATCACCACAGACATATATCTAAATAAATAACGCAAGTTCCTAATTACTTAAAATTTTTAGATGAATACACATTATATTTAAATCTGTCTCCATCAACTTCTGCAGTATCTTACCAAACCTCATGAGTATGATGCGTCCATTGTCAGGGCTCTCGGGCAGTATACCCGCGTATACGTTCCTCACTTGTACCAGCTCGAAAGGGTCACAGTCGTATAGGTATGCGTTCTGCCGTTGGAATTCTTCGTAGCGCACCATCTGATGAAGAAGAAATGCATGGTAATTTTGGGCTTACTTGTAGTGATACCTAGTTGTATTCAGACATCTACTTGTTCACTATTTGTTTATTTTTCATTCCCAGACTTAACGCCAGATTTGTATGCCAATTAATGTAAGAACTTTTTCATTACATAGCGTATCTAATCATAATCATAATCATAATCATAATCATTCTTTATTTGTGTAACATAGGTAGTATCATAATACAGTTCTTAAATTAAAGTTCGTAGGTCGCTATGTTATGCCAAGAAGCGTACAAATATTATGGTTACATGCGAAATACGAAGAAAAATAAAATATTAATCATGCGAGAGGTAAACACAAATTATTTGGTAGGTATGTCAAAATTCATAGAATATGATAAATTAATAACAACAAAATTATAAATGTCACAATATGGAGTAATTTCTACAGTCAAAAAAATTGAAAATTAATCATGCGAGAGGTAAACACAAATCATTTAGTAGGTATGTCAAAAGTAATAGAATAAGTTATATAAATAACATCAAAATTATGAATGTCAAACCATGGAGTAATTTCTACAGTCAATGCATAAATAATAATCATAGATTGCAATTAGTAACAATATTCAATTAAAGATTGTTTCTCCAGTCACATAAATAGATAGGTCTACATTAATTTATCATTCAGAAATTCATCAGTCGTATAATAACATTTTTCAATTAATAACAGTTTTAATTTTTTTTTGAAAAGTGTGACATTCAAATTTTTTATGACATCTGGTAATTTATTATAAATGCGCGGTGCCATGCCTAAAACACTCTTACTCACTAAGGCAGTCTTACAGCGCTGATTGCTTAAAGAGTTTGCGTATTGGCTACGAAGCGGAACATCTCGTAACCTAGACACTTTTTCGAATAACCTCATGTTTGTTTTGACGAAAACACTAATTTCAAAAATATACAATGAAGGTAAGGTAAGTATTTTCAGCGATTTAAAGAATGGTACACAGCTATCATCAATTTTAAGACCACACATTGATCTTATGCACCTTTTTTGTGCTCTAAAAACGATGTCTTTATCAGTAGAATTGCCCCAAAAAATTATACCATATCGCAAAATAGAAGCCACTAAGCCGTGATATGCTACTAGTAGCGAATCTATATTTATTTTTCTCGCAATTTGGAAAAGTGCATATGCTGATTTATTTATTTTCTTACTTAGGTCACCTATGTGGGCCTTCCAGTTAAGCTGGTTATCAAGGTATAAACCTAAGAATTTAGCTTCTTTAACTTCTTCAATGTCACAGTTGCTATGTCTGATATTTACTTTTGGAACTTCAGTTCTTTGGTGAAAGTGCATTACTTTGGTTTTCTTTAAGTTTATAACTAAATTATTTTTGTTAAGCCAATCAATTATGTCCGATAGTGTATTATTTATGTCATCTTGATAAATATTGCGATCAATACATTTTACTATTGCAGTACTGTCGTCTGCAAACATCACCATTTGATGTTGAGTCACTTTTGGCAGATCATTTATATAGATCAAGAAAAGTGGTGGCCCAAGGACGCTACCCTGTGGGACACCAAACTTTATTAATCTTGAATGAGATAAAAAACTCTTTTCAAATTTTGTTTTTTCGCATATTCTTGCAATCTCTGTACATTGCATTCTGTTGGAGAGATAAGATTCGAGTAGTTTTAAAATGTTTCCTCTGATACCGTAGCAACACAATTTGTTTATTAAGATGTCGTGATTTACATAATCGAAGGCTTTGGTCATATCTGTGTAAATAGCACAGATAGGAGCTTTCTGGTCTACTGCTAGCATAATGCCACGCAAAAAATCAAAAATAGCCATGTTGATCGTGGTATTCTTTCTAAAGCCATTCTGTTCCTTGCACAATAAGTCAAATTTATTTAGATAGCAATACAGCGACTTATAAATAATCTTCTCGAAAATTTTGGAAAATACAGAAATTTTAGCTATTGGCCTATAGTTCTTAATATCACTTTTGTTACCTTTTTTATGAAGTGGTTTAATAATAACTTTTTTCAAGTCTTCAGGATAAATTCCGTCAACAATGCTAAGGTTCATAATATGCGCTAACACTGGTGCTATAAGTTCATTTACAAATTTTATCACCTTTGTTGACATTCCGTCAAATCCTACAGTACTTGTATTTTTAAGTGATCCTATAGCCGAAACAATGTCGGTTGTTAGAACAGGCTGCATAAACATTGACTGCCTTGTTAAATTGTCCAATTTACTGTCGAATTCCATGTTAGTTTTAATATTATTCTCGATTTCATCTATAAAATAATTATTAAATGCATTTGCAATGTCAATAGGTTTTGAAAAGGTCAGGTCACAATTATTAATGGTCATTATTTGTTCTTTAGGAGAGTTATTTTTTGGTTTATTGACTATTTGCCATGTAGCTTTTGACTTATTCTGCGAGGTTTTTATAAAGTAATCATTTTGAGCTTTTTGTGTTAGTCTTATTATTTTCTTATATTGTAAAGAGTATTTTTTAAAGTTAGTTTTATTTTTCAATACAGGATTTAGTCTGTACGCCCACAGTAATTTTCTTTGTTTTTTACTACAGCTTTTTATGCCGCGCGATACCCATTTTATTTTTTTATTTGTATGAATAGTTATTATTTTATTAGGGAAGCAAAGTTTGTAGAATAGGGAGAACGTTTCATAAAATGTTTTGTAAGCTATATTGGCACCGTTACTTTCATGTACATCCTTAAAAGTTAAACTCCGAATGCATTCTCGGAATTTTTTGAGGTTTTCTGTGGAGTAGTCTTTTCTTACAATTTTCCAGAATTTTAAGCGGCATCTACTATTTATGGGAACTCTGAGTATTTGTGACGTGTGATCGGAAAGGATGAGATCTATAATTTCAGCTTTACATCCTCTTCGTATGTTATGCGCAAAATGATCGATACATGTGTTACTACTAAGCCTCGTAGGTTGATTTATTTCTAATGTCAAGTTATAACGTAGTAAAAAATTCTCTAGTTCCAAAGCAATGCTATTCCTTTTTAACGTATCAATATTTAAATCGCCACATACCACAATTTTTTTTCTATTTAACAAACATAACTTACTCAAAACAATGTCAAGTCTATCATAAAATGTCAAATAATTGTATTTAGGAATTCTATAAACACAAATTACAATGATAGAATGAGTTATCAATTCAATTCCACAAATTTCAATTCCACAAATTTCAAATCACACATCCTTTCGCGTGTGTTTATTATTAGACCAATGTATGTTGAATTTTGAAATATATGTATGGTCATATAAATATTCTTAAATCTATAGATTGGGCAGACTAACTAGTGTCATAATTATGTTAACTATACCTAAAATTGCAGATAGGCTTAGATAAGCAAATAGATAAAACTAAGCAGATAGGTATAGTCATAATTTGGTCACTACAATCACTATACCACAAATAATATAATACTAATATAATATTATAAAGCGATAGAGTTTGAGTGTTTGTTTGTTTGAACGCGCTAATCTCTGGAACTACCAGTTGGATTTGGAAAATTCTTTTTGCATAAAATAGCCACATTCATGAAGAAGGGTATATGCTACGAGTATATAGCATTATGCTTAAGTTCTTGGTAAGCCTTAAATAATGATGTTTGTAAAGTAAATCAACTTAAAGAACAGGAACTGAAAGAAAAAGCGCTATCGAACAGCTTTATCCGCATGCGCTGGGGTAGTGGACAATTATAGATAAGATAAGATAGATAAGATAAGTCTTTATTTGCCTTAAACATGGTATAAAGTTGTTACAGTCGGGTTTTGATATAATGTCCACATGTTTAGCTATACAGAATATGTATCAATTGCATGCAAAATAATTAATACACAAGTTAAAGGTGAACTACACAATGTCACAGATTACTAATTGGTAATACAATAATAGTCATTCAGATCATACATCACTAATACATTTTCATTAATTCCTGTAGATACATATTTTATATTTTCAAGTTAAAGAAATCTTTAATGTCATAAAAATTATGTCCATTCAGCCACTTATATAGTTTGTTTTTAAATGAGTTAGTATTATTTAATAATTTTAGTTCTTTTGGTATTTTGTTGTATATACGTACACACATCACAAGGCAGCTTTTAGCATACTTGGCTGACTTAGGAGTTTCCTTCAAAATAAGTCTGTGGGGATCCCTTGATGGTCGAGAGATTACTTCATACGCACTGTTGAACAATCCCTTATTACTGTACACAAATTTACAGATTTCGTATATGTATATTGAGGGAAGTGGTAATAAACCTAGCTTTTTAAAAAACGGTTCGCAGGATTCATCAGGATTGAGTCCACAAATGGCTCTGACGCATTTTTTTTGTGCAATAAATGCTCTGTCCTTATCCGTACTGTTTCCCCATAAAATAAGCCCGTAACGTAAAATAGATTCTATATATGCGTGATATGTAGTTATTGCCGTTTTCCTATTGGTCACGTTCTTAACTTGCCTGAGAGCATAAGCAAATTTGTTAATCCTATTGCACAAATTATCTACATGTAATTTCCAATTTAAGTCTTGGTCTATGAGTACACCCAAGAATTTGGTTTGTGTAACTTCTTTCAGTCTATCAATATTAAGTTTAAAATTGTATTTAGCATGTTTAGATTTATTAAATTGTATAAATTTGGATTTGTCTAAGTTGATTCTTAATTTATTTATTTGTAACCATTCTAAAATATTGTCAATAGTATTATTAATGTCCATTTCATGGTCAGATATTGATTTATTTTTCTTATCAGACGTCACGATAATTGAAATGTCATCTGCAAATAATATACATTTATAATTAGTCACTAGTAGTATGTCATTTATATATAATATAAATAAAATGGGTCCTAAGACACTCCCTTGAGGTACGCCGCATTTATTTTCCCTGGAGTCAGAAGAATAAGAAGAAAGTAAGTTATCGTGTACTTTATCTATGACAACGTATTGTTTCCTAACACTTAAATAAGACGCAATCCACTGCAGTGCTAGTCCTCTTATTCCAATGGTTTCTAGCTTTTTTAATAAAACGTCATGTGCTACAAAGTCGAAAGCTTGCGACAGGTCGAAAAACAGTCCTGTTGTAATGTGATTATTATTTAGATTACTTAGGATATTGCTCAAAAGGGAATATATTGCCTGTGTTGTCGACTTGTGCTTTTGAAATCCAAACTGTTCATTAGCTATAATGTTATATTTGCTACAAAAATCGACAAGTCTATTGAGCATACATTTTTCGAATACTTTTGACAAAATAGGAATAAGAGTAATCGGACGATAGTTTCTCACGTCATTTTTATTGTTTTTTTTGTAAAGTGGTTTCACGACTGATAATTTTAAGGCATCAGGAAAAGTACCTGATGAAAATGAAAGATTAATTAAATATGTCAAAATAGAAATTAATTCAGTATTGCACGCTTTAATTATTTTTGTGCTAATTCCATCATATCCTTCGGAGTTTGTATTATTTAAAGCCATTATCTCCTTTTTAACTTCATTTTCTGTCATAGGACTAAGAAACATAGAATTAGGAATTGACACCTTATTAGAGTTATGATGTAAATTATTAGATGTGGTGTTTGTCGAGTCAATAAAATAATTATTAAAAGCGTTCGCTATGTCAGTCGGATTCGTCAGTATTTTCTTATCTAATTGTAATTCAGAAATATTATTGTCATGTTTTGTATTCCCAATTTCGTGATTAATGACTGACCACGTTGCTCTACATTTGTTTTGACTTTTTTTAATGAAGTTAATATTAGAATTCATTTTTGATTTAATAATGCACTTGTCCAGTATATTTGAATACTTTTTATATTTTGTTTTGTACAATAAAGTTTTATTTTTGTAGTAAAGATATCGTAAAGATCGTTTAGTTTTGCAGCTATTTCTTAGACCCTTACTTATCCATTTTTGTTTGTATATGTTAGAGTTATTAAAGGCCCTTTCGGTTCATAACCTAACATATAAAACAAGAAAAAACATCTACCTATATCCGTTTTGAAACCATCCAAACCGATGTGCCCCAAATCGGTTTCATTACAAAGGCAATAATGCGAATATGTTTTTAGATATAAAAAACAAGTTGGTAGGTAAGGTAGGGTAGGTACGATGGGTAGGTGGGTAGGTAGGTACCTAGTACATTAGAAATTGCTATTGTTGAGCTTATTGAATAGTTTTAGTCAAGTTTAACACCAAAGTTCGAGCTTTAAAGAAATATCCTTTCAAATAAAGTAAAAGAATAATTGTCGTCTCAATGCCAGAAGTACTATGTAGTGTAAGTAACCCAACGACATATTGTCTCTAAGGAAAGTTAGCGTAGTAATTACAAAGAAAGTGTAAAATTATGTGACTTTCTTAACTAATGGGTTATATTCAAAGCTATTAAGCTGTCGGCTACCGACCATAGCTTTGCCGACGATATTTTTCATAAGATACATTTTTCTTTTTTTGAATGTTGATTAATTAAAATATGAGAGAAATAAAGAAAACATATGTAGGGCATGTGAGAATAAGCTGAAATTTGCAAAACATGTCACAAAGAAAATTCTTAACTTAAAACAATTATACCTACCTAGTATCTTTAGTAATACTCGTAGATATGCTAACTACTGCTGAAGTAGTCTAGAAGGCGAAAATCAAGTCAAGGCTACGCAGGAAAAATTGAACTTCTAAATAGTTCATGCATATCGTGAAAAACAACAAGAAATTATATTTAGTAATACCTTTAACACTGAAGAGTTAAAATCCCATCATCATTAGTGACAGACCTGCGTAAGTAACAAAGTTCAATCAAGAGAACAAAAACATATTTATACATTGACAAGCTGCCCGCCCCGGTTTCGCGCGGGTGTGTTGTACCTACTATTGAAGAAATTGTAACTTAACCTTGTCCTGACAAATACAAACACAACAAAAAAAATGAATAGACAAACAGCCGTTCTGAAGTGATGCGCTTACATACATTGCGATTTTTATTAATACAGAGTGTATAGGAAAGGTGCGATGATATTTTAACAAACAGCTTCTACCCATTCAATGAAAAACTTCTTCTAAAGAAGTCAAAGGAATTTCCCAAAAAAAATCCGTACAAAGCTGTCCTCAGCTGATCATGTGTGGAAGATACAAAATCTTCCCGTTATACCCTGTTTAGGTAGAAATAAAATTGTAGGCAGTTTTTCATCAAGTATAACTACATACATATCTATACATATACTTAAAACAAAACTACAAACTAACTAAGCATAGAAATTTATTAGTCTAAACTATTGAGTTGAAAAACTCCACCACATTGGCCACAGATAATGTGCTCAAAAGATTGGCACAATCGGCAGCATTGCCACGGTAAGGCCACATTGTATGGTAATACAGTACATTTAACTTAAACATATTTAGGTTAGGAGTTTTTGAAGTTTCTCACATATGCATTGAAGTTTCTACTAAAATCTCTTTGAAAGTCAACACACGTTTTCGTGTCAAGGACCGGTCGACTTTACGTTCTATACATTTTGATTCTATGTCTTTCCTAACTTGGTGGTCCTTAGCGGTATTTGTCGTGATGGCGTGAACGGAAATGACCGGTGTCGAGAGTATTTGATGATTGATGATGATTTTGACTAAGAAAATGTGAGGACTGTGATTGCCGTCCTCGTGGTTGAGCAAGTGATCAAATTATTATGAATAGGTTATGTTTCTTGTTTGATTACGTTAACGGCCCCTTAAAATACTGATCTTTAACTGAAACCAGCGGGTAAGATGCTCTAGCCCAGCAAGCTAGGAAAACTGCAACTGCAAATTTGCAACTGCAAACTGCTGGGATGACATGCATAGGCAACGGCCTATGCATGTCATCCCTTGATTTCTGAATTAATTAGGCATTTGAAGTTGAGTATTTGTTTGTAGTTTAGCCTGAAATGCGGTCAAAATTTGGCATTAAAGTAACCCGACACGTTCAAAATATTCAATTCCAAAACCCGCTCATTACAACTTTCAGAAATTAAGGTTCATAAAACATTTGAATAGCTGTTAATTACGTTTTGTTTATAATAATTCAAAATGAAATATCCTCTAAAGCAGTTGACATGGTTGGTTGGTGCATTTAAGATCCTCATTAGAATTTTTTTTTTAATTTTTGGCAAATTAATGTTTAGTACAAACAATATGAAATGACTACTATAGAAACTTAGGACAAGACTTCACTGACTATACTATATGATAATAATTACGAGTTTAGACAGTGTTGCAGTTAGATACCTATAATTTTTTTTTATGCTATGTCATAAAATTCTTTAAATGCCAATATTTCTAGATAGGCAACATAGGAGATCTTATATGCATTTTTTACGAGACATTTTGTTGGCTGTACGCTACAACGAACACGTCATCGAAACAGCCAGACTCGAGTTTGATCGAGAATACAGCGCTGATTCAAACGGTAATTACCAACGCGGTTATAATCATCAACGAAATCTACGCTGATGGATACCAGGAATTCAGATATTAAAGACGATAAACTAAATATACAAAGAATCAATCGCGCGCCTCGTTGTTATCAAATTGCTTCTATTAATAGCTAGCCAATCACGTCAGATGTTCGTGGTACAGTGATAAGGGTTCGCGCTACCGAGGATGTCAGTCGTTTATCACGATGACATCCGAGTTCACCCGATTGAGTGCTCCTGTCTGTTCTGCAGACTTGTTAAATAAACGGCGTCATATTTTATTTGAAGGTAGCATATTTACGAAAAAAATATTGTCATGAAATGTCTAGGTGGTTTGAGAATGTGTAGCTGGCGATCGGCTTTTGGCAAACACCGTAGGTTTGTAATGAAGCTCGTGAGATTTATTAAAAATCGCTTTCGATATTATTATGAACAGATGATTTACACCGTTATTTATCTCGGTACCTTAGAATATTTATACTAAGCTCGGTACTCATTAGAAACGGATTAGCAGATTCTAAATTCAAACTCTATATGGTAAAAAATAATATCATGACTATTTTGATTTGACTATTTTGACTTTTTTGATCGTCGCTTATCAGACACTTCTAGTGCAGACAGGGCAGCTATCGTAGTAATTGACAAGATACTATTTCTGATGGATTATTAAATTTAGTGCTGCGGTGCTGCTGATGACGTTATTCTTATTAGCTGATGACGTTATTTTAATATCTCACCAATTTATGCGCCAACGCAGGTATGGAGCGCCTGCACCTAAGAAACCGCAGTAAATATGCGTCGTCCATTCTCCGCGGGCGACATTCTCCTCGCTCTGAAACAAACAGCTTTATCGTTACAGCTAATCTCAAGATATTGCTACATTGAACAGGTACACTTGAATTTACTAATATCTAAGTTCGACCCAGAATTATTGCTGTCTGTAGGTAATGCTACTACAGTAAAGTTAACCAATCGCATCACTTGATTTGCTTTTATTTAGGTTCGCGTCAGCAGTTATTTTCTTGAAGTTTATAACGATTAAATCGTAGTTTTGCCACATTTCCATTGATCCAAGATCCTTTTAAAAGTAATGTTTTTAAAGATTTTTTCAATATAGTTGTGTTCAACTCTCATTTTGGGAGTCGTGTCGTGTTTCAAATTCAAAGGACATGGCCAAAAATTGTATGGGCTTGTGCCCCAGAATGGACAGATATAAAATCTATGTCTGTTAATAGTACTGATCTTCTAAAAACAAAATTAAAAAGGCGCATATTGCTTAGCAGTCGTGAACAAAAGTTAATAAGGATTAAAATAGTTGATTTCTGCACTACGGGTAAGGTATTTTATATCAACTAATGTACATATATCTATGCCAGGCGTTTGATATATTATAATTTGGTTGAAAAAAACTAAAAGAGAGCTAGTTTTTATAATCTGAGAAAGTCTATATATTTTTTATAGAATAAAAAGTAATATATAGGTATAGTACCATATTCTGTACTAGGCAAATAAAAAATAAAACTAAGAATAGTATTTTAATCATTTAATCTAATTAAAATATTATCTAAAAATGCAGCTGGTGGAATAATGATTACTTGATATCTTGCCCATCCCAAGTACCAAAGAATTGTCATGGTATGAGCACAACATCCAACAGTCCGGTTTCCTGCTACACAACTACACCAATAACCTAAGATGGCATTTCTAGGTTGATCTTGACTTGGTGGATGCTCATCGTATAAAATATAAGTGGAATGCTTGCTTGTGCGATGTATGGCTAGATTTAATGCGACCTCTTAATAAAACGGCAATGCGACGGCATTCGGCAATCGTGGAAGAGTCAATAGTTTGATTGACATTTATCGGCGGTGTTGCCAGTAGTAATGTAAAATAATCCTATCCGTAACTGCACTAATATTTATAATTATTTCAATAAATCAAAGGTGGTTCTATTTATACTTAAGAAAACATACAAAAATAATTAATTTACGAATATATTTTTTGTGTGCATATTAAAAAACAAAACTCCTAACAGTGTTGTTTTTTTATGTGTCGTTTAGCTATTATTTTTCCCTGGGTGTGAAGTTTGTTAATATTATATGGCAACATTAAAAGGTATTATGAGCAAATTCAAACAGAACAACTTTTAATAAATATTATTTCTCCACTGCTGCTATAGTGCTTAAAAAGCCATTTAAAATTCATATTTTTTTTAATTCAAATTAACTGCAATAAACGTATGTTTGCTCACAGTGGGGCACATTTTGGCCATGTCCTTTGGTCATAGCAAAACGTACTTATTCCATGTAATTTAGTTTCTATTCTGAAACGTTTGACAATAAGCAATTTTGCCAAAGTGGCCAAATTATATTTCAAAATATGGAATGCATTGTTTACGGTAATACGGATTACATAATATTGTGTAATAGTTGACAGTTACCGTTCATCACATATAATAAGTTGTGCAATGCCAAGAAAATTGCCATTGTTGGGTGGTTTCGTAAGACGGTACATTATAATCGTAGCAAATGTAATCATAATAATTGTGTAAGAGGACAATCATTTTGAATAAGTTTAGTTAATGTTCGCCAGTCTCACGATTTTGACCTTTTAGCAACTGCGCGCTGCACGCTGGGTAGTTAAGCCATGAAAACCGTTACATGCACACTAAACTATATTTCTTTGTCGATAAAAACAATAACAGCAACAAGAAAAATACTTGCTACAAAAATAAAAACCGACTTCCAAATTAAAGGATTACAAAGCGAAAAATAGCTTTTTTTTCGAAGTCGGTGTCTTTGGTACCTACCTATTGTTTTCCGTTTTTCGACACCTTCGGAAAAGAAAGTTATTTCTCGCTTTGTAGTGTTTTGTTTCGGAAGTCAGTTTTTTTAAATATAAATAGTATTTTATTTGTCTCTTTTTGTCTTATAGCAGGGGCGTAGCTACCGCCGTATCTGCCGTATCAATTATACAGGGCCCCCGGGCCACGGGGGCCCCCGACGTGCGTAAGCAAAAATTAATAAAAACTTCCCAAATTTTCTTTTCGCCTATCAGACCTTTCAGTGTTGTCCATAGAGGCAGAAACTTTAAAAAAACTATAGTCATCATCAGCTATACCTAAATGATTTAATATAGGTATCAGTTTGGCGAAAAAAAGGCAAGCAGAGTCTACATTTAATTTGAATTGTTTGTAAAAATTTTGGAAAAAGTGACAGATAGATTATTACGAGGAACTTTTTTTTTTTAATTTTATGCATTTTTTTTTTCTTTTGTGAGAAATCTTTACCGTTCATAAGGGCCCCCATCCAAATTTTTATACAGGGCCCCGCCAAGGCATGCTACGCCACTGTCTTATAGTTTATTATTCTAAGCTTTTTTGTTTTGGTAGGTACCGTACCTTCAATTACCATGAAAACCATTTATAGCCAACTATAGTACAACATATGACGATTCCAATAAAAAAGTTGGGGATCCTTGCGAAGGTGAGACGGTACTTCACGCCTGAACAGCTGCTCAACTTGTATAAAGCGCAAGTTCGGTCATGCATGGAGTACTGCTCTCACCTCTGGGACGGATCTGCCAGGTACCAACTTGATGCACTTGAGTCGATTGACAGACGGGCCAGGAGACTTATCGACAATGATGCGCTGGTCGACTCAAAGCTCCAGAGCCTTGAACACCGACGACGAGTTGCCAGCCTGTCGGTTTTCTATCGGTTAAATTTCGGGGAGTGTGCGATGGAACTGCACAATTTGATTCCGCCTAGCCCTTTCCATCATCGGACATCAAGACGTACGGCCATAGAAATATAAAATACAGTAGTAAATTATTATATCTATGCGTACGGCAATGCGCCATCGGTACATGGTTGATATCCCACCCATACGCACAAAGCGTTTTGAAAATACTTTCATTGTGCGTACAGCTAAGGAGTGGAATTCCCTGCCGGCGTCTTTGTTTCCTGATAGCTACAACCTAGGGGTCTTCAAGTCAAGAGTGAATAGGTTACTTCTAGGCAAGCGTGCTTCACCTTCGACCACATTATCACTTAACATCAGGCGAGATAGTGGTCAAACGCGAGCCTATAACAAATTAATAAATAAGACCAAACTCGACTAGGATGCATTGTTTTATTTCGTCATCACTGATCTCAGTTCGATGGTACAATTTTCATTAGTACCTACCATTTATTTATAAGCATTCGCTTCATCATAGTTGGTTAACTCCTCGAGTTAATATTCAAGATATCTTATACCCGTGACAAACTTAGCATTTAGGAATTCCAGTGGCCATCTGCATCATGCTGTGGTCTTCTTCATCAGTTTTATTTCGTCAAATGATACTTTCTGAGTGCAAAAGTTTGCATTAAAATACCAAAATCACTATATAATATTTGAGGCGTTCTCTCGATTTCGCCAGGATTCCATCATCAGATCCTGACCTGATGACCATGTGACCACTAGGGGACCCTTTCAAACATAAGAAGAAATTTTTCAAATCGGTCCAGGCGTGTTTGAGTAATCGGTCCAGGCGTCTTTGATTAATACATTAAAAAAAAAGGATTACGACGAATTGAGAACCTCCTCCTTATTTTGAAGTTGGTTAAAAATTAATGCAATAGAGATTTTATGTTTGTGAATTTGTGAATCAACATAATGCGGCAACAACCTTTTTTATTCACAACGGATTGAAAAAGTCAACACGGTTGTTTTTTTTTGCGGACCTAGCGGTTAAAATGTTACGGGTACTAGAATCACATAAGTTTAGAAGAAATGTCAGTGTTTACTTCTTACCACGAATCAAACGTCGTAACTCCTCAATTACTTTACCCCTAGTATCTGGATCTTCATTACAATGCCTTTTTGCATATTCTGCGAATTCTGAATCTTCATATCGACTTATTTCAGCTTGAAATGCAATCTCGATGAATGACATTTATGTATGCTCCCGGCAGCCTGAAAAATAAGGAAGTTTAACAAGAACTCATATAAGCGATAGGTACCTAAATTATGTGCCGGGTGTTTTTGGAAAATATAACAATTTCAAAAATAACCAAGTTCCTTCAAGGCCTTTAACCAACTCAAGATAAAACATATTTTAAAATGATTAACAAAATAAGTAGGGAGACAAGAGATGGCTCTGCCTTCGCGATTTCTAAAAGTGATCGATAGTCATTTCGGTCAAATACTTTCTACTGTAACCAAATTGTTCTAACTTGTTACACGGTGATCCTCCTACTTACACTATGGAGAAATGTGGTTTGGTGATGGTTGATGTTGATGGTGTACACTTAGCGCAAGAAAAAGTGACTCACCCAAATCAGTCAATCAAAAACATACTTGTAATAAATAGTTGTAGCATTGTGAACTAAATATTCGTTATTATCTTTGATTGAACAAAGAAGATTTTTGGTTTTGAGTTTTCATACACAAACGCTGTTCGAATGGTAGGTACTGTGGCATTACTCACTGTGAAAAGCTTTTTTGAACAGCGTTTCATTACTCAAAAAAGAATCATTAACTAGCAGGTAGAAGACTAGAACTGGAAGTACCTATATAGTCTACTATACGTGACTGTACTGTCTAATGTGCCGCAGAGAAAATAGTGGGCTATATGAATACTATGATTATGGATACTACATAAAAAGCTAATGTTTCAATTACAGAGCAATAAACTTCCTTACGAAGTACATTTTTACGTATGTACGTAGGAAAAATGTACCTACTTTGTAAGGTACGTACAGCATTTATTTACTGTGGTACAGCGGTATAAGTCGTTACCCCTTAGCGGTGCGCCTGATGACAAACCTCGCTAAAAATGCCGCTAGTCCTCTATAATTGACGTTGACACAGCTTGTTGACTGACTAGCCTCCGTGACAGCGTGCACTTAATTACCTTCTGTCCGATTATGAAACCCTGCTACCTTAGCCAGGTGGACATGAACGAAATATGCCCGCCCAGACGCCTAATTTTATTTCAAGTTAGCAAATAGCAAGTGAACTCATTAAATTTGTTTCGCCTATTGATTCCTTTCTTTATTTCTTACAAATCATATTACGTCTATAAAAATAAACTAGTTTATAGCTTTTCAAGTCTATCTGTATGTGCGCTTATTTATTTTGTTCTAAAAGTTGCATTTTTAACAAAATGAAAAACAACACAACTAACCAACGCAACGGAACTCATATAGCAATATAATCAATCAATCATCTTCTGAACTTACTTATTTGTGTTTATTGCGCGAGGGGTCACTAGTTATTTTATTAATGCTGCAAATAGATGTCTACCAAAAAGTAGTACAAGGTGAAAATAGTCTATTTGTTTAATTGGAAGTATGTAGGTAGGCTCTGTGTCTGTCAGACCAGACTGCGCTTTCAGTGGATCTCGCGCAGCACCTGTCGTTCAGTGAACTACGGTACCGATGATATTCAGAGATGTGTCACTATTGCACAAAATTACAAAGTAAACTTCAAAAATACTAAGGCTAAAGAAATTTTGAGGAGCACATTGTGGTTGCCCACTTGGTACTGAGGGTACTCCGGGGCAATAACCACAGTAGCCGCGACATTTAACTACGGTAAATTTCAACATATTCCGTTCATTATACCAAGGCATCATAAATGAGAAGAGTAAAAAGTATTCTCTAATGAATGTAATTTTGTTTAGAGTCTGGGGAATAGATGGCGCTAGCAAGCGTCGTTCGTTTAGTGTATTACAATGAAGTTGATAGTTTCATAATTGGATTATTATATTTGATAGTGGATACTAAATATTTTCATGGTAATCATACGAATTTCGGAACTCAAATGGAACTGGGCAGGTCACCTGGTAAGGCGCGGTGATGATAGGCACCTAACATCACCGCACATTTGAGTCCGAGTGGCGTCCATGGACTGGAAGAGGAAGTATTGGTCGGCGAGATAGGCAGATGACATTGTTGCCATTGCGGGTAGAACCTGGATGAGGCTGGCACAGGAACGTGGCGACTGGTACAAGAAGAGAGAGGCCTATGCTCAGCAGTGGGCGAAGTGGGGCTGTGGATAATGATGATGTTGATGAATCACACATTCTTGTCATTTAGTAGATCTTAGACCATCTTCACCGTCACCGGGTGAGTATGAGTAGGTAATCAGATTTACTCCGAAGTCAAAATATATTTATCTGACAACCAGTCTTAGAACAATATGAAATACGGGTATTCATCCTGTTACAGTGGTAGTTGACCTCAACATGTTGAAATAAGGCTAGCATTATGACATTCTTCGCAACACGGATGAAATCGCCTGAAAGACGTTTACTTTTTAAGTGTCTCTATTGCCTTTCTCTTTAAGGTAGCCTTTTGCAGCACTGTTAAACGTTATTGGATGTTGCTCACATTCAGGATTCAATACGCGGCAATTATAGCCATTTAAAACATCGGTATACCCGGTATATAAACAGTCTTGTCTTCTTTTGTAAAAGAGATGTGTAACTGTTTTGGTGTAAGTACTTACAATAAAGTACATTCTATTCTATTATATTCACGATACTATAAATTCGAATAGTATATTACATACATGACATTCATATTCTTGTAAGGCATTTAGCGCAAAAGTGTCGGGCTGAGGCTGTTCTTGAATATCAAGGTTTGTTTGTTTACCTTGCATTGTAATACGAGTGTAGGCCTCAGATATTGCGTAAAATTAACTTGGTCAAGTAAATAAATCATATGTAGGTATTTTTTATACTATCTTATGCCATAATTCAAAATTTCAGCCGAAAGACATCCACTGCTGGACATAGGCCTCCCCCAAGTGTCGCAACATTGACCAGTCTCGTGCGTCTCGCATCCAGCGGATCCCCGCAACGCAACCTTCACCAGGTCATCGGTCCATCTAGTTGGAGGCCTTCCAACGCAACGTCTTCCGGTTCGCGGTCGCCACTCCAGAACTTTTCTGCCCCATCGGCCATCCATTCTGCGAGCAATGTGCCCTGCCCACTGCCACTTAAGTTTAGCTATTCTTCGGGCTATTTCGGTAAACTTGGTTCTCTTGCTATCTCTCTGTCTTATGTAGAAAACTAAAAATATATTTCGCATGTTTTTGCAGGTTTCTTCGATTTACATCTAGTTCAAAGTAAATTAATCTTGTCGATTTTTTACTTACCTATCGGGGTCCAGATTTATGCAGCCAGATAGGCAAAACTACTGCGAGGTGCCGAACATAATATACCTACATATTACAACGGTCTCTTTTACAAAGGACTTCGCATCCTCATGTTCATGTTTGCTTCTTCCACACCGTCCTGTCCGGTCGGACTTGTGTCCTATGTTATTTAAGTAACTTATTCATTTATTAACGGGCAAAAAATAATACACAGTGGAGTGTCTCTCGTCTGCCTGGTAGTATCCTTTTTATTGAATAGTTTTCTGTTGAAAATTGCCGATTGAATATAAAGCTTTTAGATTCATGATTTGATGGAAAAGATATTGGAGTAATGTTTATACAAAAAAAACCCGACTGCTTAAAAAGCGAACTAAAAAGATGGAAACAAGATGAAAATCATGCTGTGCAGTCGGAGGATACATATGCGAGCTGGCTGACCAAAACCAGATGTATCCTCCGCCTGCACAGCATGATTTTCTTCTTGTTTCCGTCTTTTTAGTTCGCTTTTGAAGCATTCGGGTTTTTTGTTATTTTTAAATATTTTTTTTATTTACAACTTTTTAGTTACCTATTTTTTTAGAATTATGTATATTTAAACATATAAGTGTTATACAAATTATAAAACTTATATGTTTAAATATTTTTTTGTAATCACCTCTTAAATTCCTTTATTTTGATACCCCATACGAAAAAAATTTGGGCCACTACAATATGGCTCCCAAAAACCGCGATTTTTCTATTTTTCAATTTTTATGTAGACAGATTTGCAGGGTTAGGACGAACCGATTGACGTGAGAATAAAAAAAACCGGACAACTCGTTTGGTCTCTAGAACACCACATAGGAACAAACATACATACATAGACTGATAAACACATTACCCGCCATCGGCAGTTGGGTAAAGAGGGTTATTGCATTGTCATACCGCGCCTGTCTGCGGTTAGTATCCTAAACTAAACAGAGCTCATGTTGCATTACAAACTCTTATGAAATTACAAATTATTTCGTAATTAGAATAGCTCATTAGTTTGCGTAAAAGTCAATGTCTATTATAAGGTCGTATTTCGACAAAGCCTAAGATAAAAATTATAATCAGTAACGATGATGATAAAATTTCGTCTCATTGCTAGTTGCAAACGATGCAGCGATCTGTAAAATAATATTGAAGAACAAAATCCTTTCAATGGAAAATGTTGTCGGATATGTGACGAAACTGCATGGAGCCATTAACAAGATAATCGCCTTTTGATTATCTTCTTAGCTAATGCCGCTCACTCAGGGCTCTCCATGGCCATCTGTCTCGATTGAGTTCCAATATCATCATTGTAGAATGGTATTCGTTGAATGAAGGTCGTTTATAAGGGATTCATTTCGGTTTAAATCGTTTAATTTCAATAAAACGTTATTACATTTTGGGTCAACTTACGTGCCGCGCTCTATAAGATAAGGCAAATTGGTAAGATGGACGTTTTTAACAGTTTTTAGTATGGAGAACATTCGAGGAGGCTCATCATTATGATATGTAAATCTATTGATTATTTAAGCTACCACAATTAGACCACAATTAAGGTAACATAGGTCAAGGTAACCGCTACTTTTCCTCAACATCCTCAATTGTTAAGCCCACACTGCTGGATATAGGAATTGCCTATGATCTCTCAATGAATGTCTAATATTTATTATTAACTTACAAAGATCCGATCCAACTTCGGATCTGGGAAGTATGACAGAAGAAGGGGAGGCTTATAAGATGATTCCATGGACTAAACTTATAATGCTAAAGCAACTTGGTAAGTAATTAATATGATTATCAAGCTACGATTACTTAGTATAATTACGCGTAGATATGCAATGTTGCTTGGTGCATGAAAGTTCAAAGCCCTATCTCGAGCCAAGGTCTATTTGCCATTCTCAATAACAACTGCATATCCTTATATATCGTTGTACTTGCTTCTGATTACGTTGTCCATATACTTATGTAAAGGTAACTGGTAAATTGATTGTTGGAGGCCAGACTGCGAAATTACGCAATTTGTAAAGAAATGTAACAACGTCACCACATGGATACCTAATTTAAAGTGCATTAAAAACCTGATTAAAAGTTATGAAATCAGCAAGATCGGTTCAGTCAGAGTTGCTGAGTGTTTTGTATTTTTTCCATAGCGTGAGTTTTTATCCATCATTCAATCGAATTTTTGAGCCGATGATAAACTTTTTGGATAATTTGGGCCTAGTGGGTAGCCAAGTTAAAAATAAGCGATAGTGGTGTTAATTGTGTCTTCAAAAGTGGTGGTGTATATCCATTTGTGGAGTATTGGGATTTGGGTCAGATTTTGGACAGGGGCACAACACAATACTCAAATTGGGGCTTGACTACTTGTCTGGTTGTTGCAGTAGTCTTCTGGTTCAATCGAATTAGTGCTTTTGAAAATTTTCTTTGTTTATTTATATATCAAAATAAAATTAATAAACAAAAGCTTATAATCTACAACTTAATTACTTTAGAATCCAACATGCTATTTTAGATGAGATATGATTTCAATCCTTACCCTCGTCTTTAACGTAATTATATTATTATCTGTCATCATGAGAAACTACCTGACACATTTTTCATAACCTACATCTAACTAACGTTCGTAACTTTCTGCTCTAGTTCTCATTGCAGTTTCCAAAATATCCTTTGATAAGGTTTTTAGATCTGACTGGTATTAAAAACCGAGATGCTAATGACGCTACAGTAACTAGATACTAACGTAATCTTCAATTTGAAAGTGAATAGGTACGTTATCGACTTTACGATCAAGAACGAAAGATCTTACTTTTGTTAGTTATCCTTACTAGTATTATAAATGTGAATGTAAGTTTGTTTGTTACGCTTTCACGCAAAAACTACTGAACCGATCATCATAATACTTTGTACATATATTCTTGGAGGTATTAGAAGTAACATAGGATACATTTTATTCAAAAAAAAAAATATTAATGGCTTCACTGCGAGCGAGCCGCGGGTAAAGGCTAGTACTTATATAACTTTAATAGAATTTTATTGTTTGTTGTTCGGTCACGGAATGTTCGGTGTTCTTTTCTAATTCGATGTATAACAATGACTTCCGGTAGAGGTATTTCAATGTATACCTTTCATTGGTGAAATTGCGGATCAAATCTTTTTTATGGTTCTGGTGAGGTTAACCTAATTTTGGATGAATCTGGTTCGTCGTGCTGAACGCGACAATTTTGGCCTTTAATTGGAATTGATAAAAGATTTCTTCGAACGATAAAAGAGAGAAGTTAGATTCCCTCACTTTGTCCAATTTGTTATTGTCGTGGACTTCATGGCTATTGAAAATGCTTAAGTTGGCAGGGCAGCTATTCGTTGTGGTGTAAAACATCTAGAAAAAATATTTGAGAGAGGCAAAATATAGATATATGAGGGCAGAGATCACGGCCTTCTATTTCAAAACAAACAAAAACCCCAGCAGATTCCTAAATAAAAACAAACAAAAAATCGTACTCACCGAAAGTTTAAAAATCAATCCAAAAAAAAGTCACTGCATAGTTTCATAAATCACTGAATCCGATAGGAATTAAACTTCTTACTAATAAAAATAAAATAGGAACTCTATAATTTAAAAATAAAATATTCATCTACATCTACATAGCACGTCCGATGTTGTCCGTGGTTTGTCGTGTTATGTTATGGCACCCACTGATCTCATAAACAATCGTTTGCTTTGCTGCGCCTGCGACGCGTGTCCGAGAATAGTATCAGAGTCCACCGCAATAGATTGTAGCTGAGATTGCCGGCACATGGTCTAAATGTAGTGTACTGACCTTTTATGTAACTTGGAGTGTCTTTAGAACCATTATAACTTATAAGCCTGGCTGCCGGATTTGTTATGTCTTGTCTGTGTAGTGAACGCGATTAATCATTTATTTATTACGAGGCGGGTCGCTGGCGACCTTAATTATATACAAAAACTTACCGCAATTATCGCTCTTTCTATTTGTGAAAACGGCTCAAAACCTGTTGTGTGGTTTAGGAGGAGTTAGCGGATATACAGACAGACGCGTAAAGTGACTATGCGATGCACCTCTGCCTATCGCATAGGGGATACAGGCGTGATGTGTTACATATATAAGCCTAGATTGTCGTTCCATTGCCAAACATAAACACGTTTTTTTAAACGAGTTATTGGAGTTTCTAATCCTTTCTTCGATTTAACAAAATACCTTTGCGAATGAACGGTTTAATCAATTTATCATTAACTAGCTGACCTGGCAAACATTGTTTTGCCATATTAATTATTTCAAAGGTTCTCAAAAATTTTGCACGCACTGAGTATTATAGTATTTTTAATTGTCGTTTAATAATGGAATGGTTTATACAGGTAATACAATGGTTGCTGTTGGCGGGAGTTCCTGTCGTGACTCGTGACACGTGTAGAATGCTATTGTTTAATACATATAAGATCACTTAATTAACTGTACGTGAGAACTATCTTGAGCAAAATGGCACATACCTATCCTACTCTACCCTACCCTACATACCTACCTACCCTACTCGACCTGCCTACCCACCTACCTACACACCTACCCTACCTTACCAGCCTACCTGCCCTACTCTATCCTACCCTACATACCCACCTAGCTACATACCTACCCTACCTACCAATCTACCTGCCCTACTCTACCCTACCCTACATATCTACCTACCTTACCCTACTCTACATACCTACTTACCCTTCCCTACCCTACATACCTACCTATCCTACCTACCTACCAATTTTTTTTTTTGACTTAAACCATCTTCGCATTGCCTTGCCGCAAGCCGGTTTCATTAGAAAACGGTTTTGGGGCACATCAGTTGGTTGGTTTCAAAGTCTATAACGAAAATAGGTAGATTTTTTTTTGTGTTTTATGTATTAGAATTATTATAGGATGAATTTCAGAAAAATCGATACCTATTGGACCTCATCTACGTCCAATAGGTACTGGAACCAGCATTATCCTATTCCGGACGAAGATAAATCCAAAATCACAAAAATCATATAAATTGGTCCAGCCGTTCTTGAGTGTCTAACTACCACGACTTTGTTTTATATATATAGATTACCCGACTACGGCGAAGCAAAAGGGAGGGTTATGTTTTTGACCGGTATGTTCCCTCATAACTTCCAAACTGCTTATCATAATTTGACTAATGAGGTGTCGTTGGAGGCGTCTTGTTTGTCCGCTAGTTATAGCCTATGTAAAGTCACATCTATACTAATATTATAAAGCTGAAGAGTTTGTTTGTTTGTTTGTTTGTTTGTTTGTTTGAACGCGCTAATCTCAGGAACTACTGGTTGGAATTGAAAAATTCTTTTTGTGTTGGATAGCCCATTTATTGAGGAAGGTTATAGGCTATATAACATCACGCTACGACCAATAGGAGCGGAGCATAAATGGAAAATGTAGCAAAAACGGGAAAAAATATTCCTTTTTGAGAGTTTCCGTTGCGTGCGCTGCGTAAACGGTTTAGATGGGTAGGTAGGTAGCCAGTTGACGGGAGCGAAGCCGCGTGGGAAAGCTAGTTAAATATAATATCGCGACCTCCAGGGGGCACGAATCAAGAACAAAAATAAAATACACCCCACCACACCACATACATCATATCCATGTGATATCATTGAATAGGGATTTTAAAATTAAGGTAGGTTTTGATACATCATATTTTTGTCAAGCATAGCGTTTGCGAGATGAGTTTGAGAGTAGTCGGCAAAAAAATAAGTTTTCATGAATTTGAAGGGATAAATATGTATATATATATACAAACTATTCGATATGAATCGGGTTTTAAATGAACAACTTACATGTAATCAATATTTTATTGTATTTCATACATATTCATAGTGGTGTTCAGAGGACAACCGTGGTCGTATGCTACTTTGTAGAAAATATTGTTTTGTTACGGTAGGTGGCATACGGCCACGGTTAGGATAACCTGAATACCATTACTAATTATCTATACTAATATTATAAATGTGAATGTAAGTTTGTTTGTTACGCTTTCACGCAAAAACTACTGAACCGATCATCACGAAACTTTGTACATATTTATATTCTTGGAGGTGAAGTAACATAGGATACATTAAAAAAAAAAAATTGCTTCACTGCGAGCGAAGCCGCGGGTAAAAGCTAGTTTAAAATAATTTTGGATTATTTCAAATTTTTTTGAGTGTTTTTTCTTGTCATGGGATTACAAATATTATTTATAAGCTGTTTTGTTAGTATTAATTGTAGTCTGTCTCCTGATATGGCTATTTTTGCTAAGATTTATTGCATTGGCGAGATTAGCTTGCGACAAAATATTTAGCCATAACGGGAAATTAACATGTATTCGTTAACGTGTATGTGTGTGATGTTATAAATAGTTAATTTGTTGGTGCCTCCTTACCTATTTGCCTGACTTTGAAATTTTGCATGCTTTGTTCTATCCTAGCTAAACATGTTTGTGCCATATAAACTTGTATTTAACACCATTGTATACCATGTTATACGCAAATAAATATTTTATTATTATTACATGTCGACATTTGTGGATGTTAAAAAAAAAAGTTTGACAAGGATGCGGCGGCGTATTTATTTTACTTAGAATACCCATGTCACAGATTACTGCCCATGTAAGCATAACAAGTACATACATACCATAGGTTACTCCTTTTTGATAGTTAAACTCAGGAGTATCAAGTTTGCCTATTGGGTGAAGTTTTTGTTTCAATATTAATTTTTTCCTTAAAATCTTTGTTAGTAAAATCTGTTTTTGTGTGATTATTTTTAGTTTTCGATACCTATCACGTCGGTTACATTTGCTAATTTAATTTAACTCTGTAAACATCCTTTATTAAAATTAAAACATTTTAATTTTGTATTCTATTTCATTTCTCGCTAAATGAAATAGAATACATGTCAGTTTCTGTCAGTAGTATTTAAAAAAAACTGTAAGTCTTCTTTCTATCGAACATTTGTTGTTATGTGCCAATTTGTTAAACAACATTTGATTTGCTAATTGCTCACACACATGCAATTGTGCAAGTATTTCAATATTTAATATATTCTTAGATGACCTGTGAGAATCTATTAATAACCAGAGAGCAGTTGGCTCGTTTTAAGAAGCTTCTGGTTAAAAAGTGAAAGTATCTAAACCAGTCGGCTACTCTATACATTTGGTAGACTAGTTTCTCTTCATTCCACCTTGATCTTGGGTAAAATTGCGTTTCTGTGTTGACACACTTGAACCTGATGTTAACGACCTCTAGAGGCACGCTTTATAACAAAATGTAATGTTGCAATCTTTAAATATTGCGGTTGAAATGTGTGTGACCTCTGGCCTCTGCCACTGAAGCCCGCCGTTCACTGATTTACAGTATCATATAGTCAAAACTGGGCTTTACTCGGCGAGATAATTTCTCTCCGCAGATTTTATGTAAACAAAATTTCCCATTAAATAACTAAATTGTTTAAGTAAAATTAAACAATTTAGTTATTTAATGGGAAAGAAGTATTGCATTACAGAGATTATGAAATTAATGTTCAGGCATTTGCTTAAGTAGGGTTACATAATGCCTACTGAAATAAATAAACAGTATGAAAATATTAGTTTAGTGGTACGAATTTATTTTATTAGTAGTTGTACAGACTATAAAACCTCCTTCTTAGGAGGTGTAGAAAAAGTTAAGACTTGTTTTCATCAAACAGTCCTTGTAAATTATAATTCAAAATATAATTAAGTGTTTTCTTTAAGTTTTTGGGACTGATATAGTTATAGTACCTATACAGCTGAATTTACGTTGGTGAAACAGTCTATGTACTAAAACTCTAAAACTACACCACCTGCCAGCCATTTCTATTACAACCTGTCAAAGCAAATTAAAAACCACTGCACTTCAATATGTCTCAGCTGGATGATATTCAGTCGGTCCAGAAGAAACTGGAAGAGTGCTTCCTAAGGAAGATGAACGAGATTGACGCGCAGGTCCAGTACGCAGAACCTGCGAAGTATGTATACCGTAGCAAAGGTTCGAGAGGAGCTCCGTACATTTAGGGAATTGATGTTCGCTATGCTGGGTCTTCTATGGAAACAATCACGGAGTGCTCCAGAGCGGTGGATGGTTTGGAGACACGTTCGCGTCGGAAAGCGCTTATCTTCACCGGTTTTGCTAAGGGTGATAAGGAGTAATGCCTGGCTTTAGTGCTGGGTATCATTAACAACAAGCTCACCTTGCCTGACATTACTGCATCGTCCATCAGGGTGTGCCATAGGCTTAGGGCATCCAGCTGGGGGCCCACACGCAGTCGGCCTATATTGGTAAGTTTTGCTAGTGTTGACCATAGATCCGATGTGTGGAAGGCTAAATCAGCTCTGAAGGGCTCCACGATCACGGTAAAGGAGTTCCTGACTCGAGGGAGCCAGGCCGTGTTCAGTAAAGCGCATTTGCATTTTGTGATGCCGGCGTGCTGGACACAAGACGGGGATATTGTCGTTAGAACCCCTGATGGAACACGGCACGAGATTATTGCGGTAGAAGTGCATAGAAACTGAATAATGGTACACTTTGTACGTATGTTATTTGTCGGACGCTATAGGCGATGTGAACCGGGATTTGAAGGCTGTCAAGGACTGGTCTGATAGATTTGGAGTGTCTGTAAACCCCTCAAAATGTCAGGCCATTGTGATTGGAATCTCGCGCATGGTATGTCGACTGGGGATTAGCTCTCTTCCTCCTATAATTTTTAATAGTACTGTAATCCCCATCAGTCCTAGTGTTATCTCGGTCTACATCTTGACTCGACGCTTAGCTGGCAAAATTAGGTTTCTATTGTCAGTTAAAGAATCAACGGGACCTTGCGTTGCCTGTATCGTCTGCGAAACTTTTTGCCTGCAAATACGACGACAATACGAAGACAATGCTTGTGCAGACTTTAACTTTCCTTTAATCGACTATTGTGAAGTGTGACTTTGACCTGAACGCGGTATTCCTGGATAAGCTGGATAGACTTCTAAACAACTGCACCCGGTTCATATTCAACCTCCGGATATATGACCATGGGTCGAGCTGCACATCTGAGCTCAAATCGATGCCTGCTCGGTAGAGGAGGAATTTGCGCCTTGACCACGCTTTTGTCTCTTTTTCAACTCTCCCATTCCTTTGTGTGTTTGTGACAACTTTATTTTGGCTTTTTAGAATACCACCCTGTTTATGATTGATTCTTGAAGTGGATTCCGAGTTGTGTCACTTTTGCTCCAGAAGATTTCAACAATGCCAAGGCAATAGAAGTATTAAGGAGCTTAAAAAAGGCGCGCATTTTATCAATGCCAGTGGTTACGTCAAGCTCACAGTCGCGAAAATAATAAATGAAATGCTTACTTTAATTATCTTGAGTAAGTAATCTTTATTTCAGTACGGAAGATTTTCATCCGGACTTAATAACATAAGATCCCACTGCAAAAATTTCCACGTATATTTTTTTTTGATTCAACTTAATTTTTATGAGTGATACTTGAATAGATTGCTGCAGGCATAGATAATAATTAATACTAGCATACTGCAGGGTTGAATGGATATATTAATTTATGCCCCAATTACCTTAATTCAATAAATTGTAATTTATGTTTCGTAGTTTACTAGTAAATCCAAAGTCATTTGAAAGAAATTGATATAGTAAGTATGAAAAAATAAAGTAGCCAGCTCTCAGTTAGCCGCAATCTGTGGATTGCTAGTTTATCTACAAAACCTGTTATCCCATAAATGGCGGCTAACTGATAGCTAGTGTTACATACGCACCCGATATAGGAGAAATTCCTAGAGTAGGGCAATGTTTAAAAATAAAAAAAAAAACAAGAAAGAGAAAACGAAGAACTAGTTGCGGCCAGGCAATCCTGCAGTAATCTATTCTAGTATGGAGAAAATCATTCACAAAACATCTGTTGTTATTGTGCTACTAACATAGGTATAAGTTTGTATTGTTACTAACACCATGATTATGTAGTTTTAGGTTTAAATTATTTTATATAGGCCCTTTCGCCTTAAATAAATGGATAAATAAAAATAATTATTAATAAATTAATTAAATTCGTATGCATCACCCACGGTCATCGGTAGTATGCATCACCCACGGTCATCGGTTATGAAACTGTATATCTCGCGGAAGTGCGGAGGTCTTGGCTTTTTAAATGCTAAGAGCCTGCACAATCGCGAGGTATGCAGTCTTAGGGAATACTTCCAAGCCGCCGACGTGGGTTTGCAATTTGCATCGAGATGTGGTAGCGGTGGACAAAGGCCTTACCCCGCTAACGAGAACTGGCGCAAACCTATATTATTAGATTCTAATGACCGCAGGGAGGTATGGCAGAGCAAGGAGCTTCACGGACGCTTCTACCGGGTCCTACATGGGCCCGACGTAGATCTTTTAGCGTCCGTGGCCTGGCTCCGTTTTGGTAACCTTTGGTTGTCTTTGCAATTATGGACGAAGTTATGATGATGAACAACTACCGGAAATTCATTGTGAAGGACGGCACGGTTGATAACTGTCGGGCATGTCACCAGCTGGGAGAATCAATCCATCACATTATCTCCGGTTGTTCTAGTCTAGCTAACGGAGACTATTATAGACACAACCTTGTAGCCAGGTTTATCCATCAGCAAATCGCTCTTAAATACAATTTTGTGGAATCGGAATTGCCTTTTTATAAGTATGTGCCCAACCCAGTTTTCGAAAATGGCAATGTCACATTATATTAGGATCGGTCTATCATCACTGACAGGACTATTGTTGCCAATAAGCCTGACATAGTTGTGATAGACTAGAGCGTCGCGCAATGATTGTTGATATAGCGGTCTCCCATGACGAGAACCTCGTGAAGGCTGAGAGAGATAAGAAAAGCAATTATCTAGATCTGGCTCGCGATGTTGTCGACATGTGGGATGTGAATACAGCAGTCATTGTGCCGATAGTCGTGACGGCCAATGGCATAATAGCCAAGAGCATCGACCAAAATTTGTGGAGGCTCTCGTTGGGCAGCTGGATCAAGGGCTTGATCTAGAAAGCGGTACTCCTGGACACAGCGCGTAAAGTCAGGAGGTTCCTCTCTCAGGAGCCCTGACCACCGGTAGCTTGGACACTGTTCCCAATACCGGTGGGCTACTATTTTTGTATTTTTAAATGTTATTTTATTTTATTTTTATAGAATAATATTTAAAAATGTAAAAATATGTAAATAAAATAAATCAATCTTACATATAAATAAAATTGGAGTGTCAGTTTGTAATATTGAAATAACCGTTTCTACTACATGTATATGAATATAAATATACGGTACATACACCAAAATCAGACTTTTTACATTTTTTGTCTGTCAGTCTGTCTGTCTGTTTGTTCCGGCTAATCTCTGAAATGGCTGGACCAATTTTGACGGAACTTTTATTGGCAGGTAGCTGATGTAATAAGGAGTAACTTAGGTTACTTTTATTGTAGAAAAATTCTTTTATTTTAGAAATTTGTTAGGCGGAACGAAGTTCGCCGGGTCAGCTAGTGAAATAATAAAAATCAAGTTTTATCAGTAACATGTTACCAGCGTATTTTTGCAGTGGGATTTCATACCATAATTATAAAGAATGCTATTCTTGAAGTGGATTCCGAGTTGTATCACTTTAGCACAAGAAGATTTCAATAATACTAAGGCTACAGAATGTTAAGGAGCGTAAAAAAGGCGCGCATTTTATGGCGCCAGAGATCACGTGGCCGGCTCTACGAAGTACTTAAGTAAAGTATGAAAACTATCTCAGTTGCGTTTTTGTTCCACAGAAAATTTCGATTTGCACTCTTGCTAGTACTAGGGCATCAGAAATAAGGAGGACCCGTTCATTCGTAGAGGAGCAGTCTGGTTAGCTGAGTCGTAGCCGCCGGCCGGTCGTACTCACAGAGTACATTTTATAAATCCAGCCAATTACAGTATTCGTTCCATACGAAAATGATAATTAACACTACGAAGTTAAGGTACAAATTGATAAAATACATGCTTACGATCGCTAAAGAAATATGCACATTAATGTCAGTAGCTAACGTGCATATTCAAATGAAATGCTCACTCTACTTAGCGCTCTACTCCTTATTGCAATACGGAAAATTACAATTTGCCTGCTTCCCGATACCAAGGCATCAGAAAATAACAGAGAGATGGACCCTTTACAAGTGATTCGTGTCGTCACGTTTTTTCGAAGTCTGAGAAGAGACATACTCAATGTTTTTCTGCCACGGAAATTTTGAATTGCCTTCGACCAAGTACCAAGGCATCAGAAAAGAAGAGAGGGAATTTCAGAGTTCTAGTTATAGTCCTTCGCTGTGAATGTCTGGTTCGCAGTGTTGTGCGGGAGCTACGAGTTGGGTCTTTCTTGCACGGAAAATTCGAACTACATTTTACCACGTACCAGGGAATCAGAAGTTAGGAGAAGTTGTGTAATCTGTTTTTGTAATAAAGTGTGATTAATTGAAGTCTGTTGTTTAAATAATTCATGCCTGAACCCCAGCTCCTAACAATATGGTATGCATTGCGTCCTACCTGGCCTATTTAGAATAGTAGATTGTTTACCTAGGGAGCAAAGAACTATTTTAAAGGCGAGAGTGTTTTTTTGAACCCAGAGCGGAGCGAAGGATTCTTGAATGGAATCCTGAGTGCGTGGGATTCAAAGTACGTCACTCGAGCTTAAAATAGTGTTACTCCCGTGGTGGACACTATACTTTTTTTCACCCTCTTTGAGAAAAGAAGTAAGTGCAACATATGTACAAGAACGTTATGTTTATTTATTTACATAAAATTAAGAACCATATTGTTAGGAGTATACCTACGTCATTATAAAACAAGATAATTAGAAGCTAATGTTTACATTTGAACAACTATGGATATGAAAGTGCATTGTAACAATTTTATTAATACTGCCATCCGTTACAGTTGTAGATTTATTTACAGCTTGGGAAGTAGAAATAGTCTCAGAAAACGGTGTCTCAGGATGTAGTTTTTGAGAAACTTGATTATAATACTTTTGCTTGAGGAAGAAGCACCCATTTTTTTATAATTCTAAAATCTGTATTTGAAACAACTGCTAAAGAAGGCAGAATACATTTAATTTCGCGCGTTGTTTATTTTGTATAAACTTTTTTTTTTTTGGCGCTCTCCCTGTTTTTCAGCCAGTCGCTTATTCAATACTTTGTTCCCGCAAGGTTTGTGATTCATCTCTTTGCTGATTGGAAAATTTACTAACAATATCCACATTCCAAACTCAAATCACTTTTAGTCCATAAAGGGATTAATGAGCTATTTTAGTCCCAGTTTACGAGGAATAAACTAGCTCTTTTTGAATAGACAGGATAAAAAGGTACTACTATCGCGCGTTCGGCGAGATTATTTATTATCTTTATTTCATTCGGGCAATTCAACCGTCGTTTCCTTGGTCTTCTACTCTTCCAACTCCACATTCCATCGCATAAGCACGTTACGCTTCATGTCCTTCTTCTCTTGTAAATAACTCTTTCTCACTAAAATGAAAAAAAAACAACAAAACCAGTCGAATTCATTCATGTACCAGCCGCGCGGCCACATGCATCGCCGCAGATGCGCGGTTTTACCACGGAAATTTCGATTTGCTTTTTATAATGTACCAAGACATCAGAACTAGGCAGGAGAATCAATTGTTTACGTCTTGTAAACTCATAGCTGCTGCCGCTATACGACGATAAGCGCTAAAGCTACGCGTCGCGTCGTCACGTTCATTTCGAATTGAGTCTATCTTCTACGGAAATATTGAATTGCCTTCGGCCAAGTACCAAGACATCAGAAATTAAAAGAAGGAATTTCAGTCCTTCGCTGTGACTAAACTTTTAACCCCCGACGGAAAAAGAGTGTCAAAAAAGACAAAAAATTAAAGCCTTTTCTAGCGACGACATTTCAATAAAAAAATTAAAATCTAAGAACACTTATTGTGGCATAACTATATTAGTTAGACATATGTTGTCGCGACACTTTTTGTAAATAATGATGTGTTCTGCAAAGTCATAGTACATTATTTTATTCTATCAGCAATAATTTTCGCAGCACACGCGATTTTAAGAATATTTTAGGTAATTTATTTACACCTTTAATTTATTTAAATTAGGGATCCTTACTAAAACTCCAATAATGTAACCCACATTATTGGAGTTTTAGTAAGGATCCCTAATTTTTTTGAAAATATAATAATTATAGCCTATGTCACCCGGAGATAGTGTAGCTGCCCAACAGTGAAAGAATTTTTCAAATCGGTTCTGTAGTTTCGGAGCCTATTCTGTGTGTCTTATAGAAAACAGCAAATTTGGATGCACTTAAAGGCGAACCAAGCCGTCCTTTTCGAATAGATGGGATGAAAAATATATTTTTCCACTACTAGTTTCCACTAATAGTGTCTAATATGTAACACATTGCCTAAGAAATTCGTTTCGAAATATAAACATTTAGACACAAGATTATAAACTAAAAATTAAAAAATAACAAAATCTACTATAGTACATTACTCGAAGTAAATTGCTAAAACAGAAATTATGTCTTGTAATTATTTTAAAAAAGAAAGACAGTGTTAAAAATACTTAAAACACTCGTTGCTTTGTTTTGATAAAATTGTTTAAAGACATAATCTTCTCTAGATAAAGTCGTGTTAGTTACACCATTTATATATAACTCGAGAACGGCTGGATCGATTTATCTCCGTCCCGAATAACAGAATAACTATTAAAATATCGGAAAAAAATTACGAAAATAAATTATTATGAAAAATGATTTTCTCATACGTTTTGCGAACACAGCGCCATCTTGGATATATGACAGGAACAAAACGCGAACCGAAATGAACATAGCGCTGTATAGGTACTGGTTCCGGTAATACCAGTAGATGGCGTTGTCGAATATTCTAAAACTATTGTATTGTGTGTTATGAATATTTGTTTGAGGTAGTACGAAGTTCGTCGGGAAAGCTTGAATATATCTACATAGTATATACGGCCCTCTGCCAATCTGTACTAATCTACTGCATACCTATATGGGCTGGTACCTATAAACACCTATTTCTTATGTTGAAAAGATCGCAGAGAGCAGTCTTGAAGGTGATTCATCATAGCCTCGATTGTATCCAACCTCCAAACTATATGCTGATTGTTGCGTACTGACCGTGATACAGCCATAAAAAACCATTCTCCGAAGACACCTCCGGCTACCTCTAAATAAAATAACAAATAAAAGCGCTCCGGTGCAGTTGTATGTCCCGGCGTTAGATGCTGAACAGCTTTTGCAAGCCGCCAATATGAGGTCACTAGCATAAGATTGTATAATAATATCAATAAAATACTGGCAATATACAATTTAACCAAACGTGAGGAAAAGCATATGTTAAACAATTGGTTATTAACTTTGACTTATGATCAACAGAATTCACTTTCTCACAAACAAGGCGTCTAAATTTTCCTGCTGAAACAGCGAAGATGTCGATATATATGAAGTTCTTATTATACTGATCAGCAAGGCGACGTAAGGGTGCCCGCAGAGATGGCACATGCACCCCTCATGATATTTCTAGGTACTAATAATCCTACACTTACAATATCAATCCAGTCAAATTTGTTATTGCAGAGGTGAAATAGAAACATCGTCTCCAAAAAGATACGTCTGGTTTTCAAATTTTGTAACTCGTATTTGTTCAAAAGATTACTATAAGATGCGTAGGTACGATAACAGCGGTACTGCATGGCTTTCAGAAACTTCCTTTGAACTTTTTCAATTTCGTCTGAATATTTACTGTAGAAGGGACTCCACACCGCAACAGCATACTCTAACTGATTTGTTAAAGCTTTGTAAAACCATTGTTATCCCACGTCGGTATCATGAGAAGTAAGCACCTATCTTAATTTGCAAACTTGCAGACATTGATGTAGAAGACGACAACGATTGAAGTTAGGAAGATAGTAAATAAAAAACGGTATATTTACCATATTAATTGTGGTTTTGAATAGATATTGCATGTGAATGATCAATTATTTTTTAAATTGTAGGTATTTCACCAAAACTGTTAGTAATTGAATTATTTTAATTTTTTAGGTTGTTTTTCATCCGTTTCTCAATTGAACATGTGGTGTTATTTATTAATTTTAAATATTGGAATATTAAAGTTTACCGAATGAAACATAAGTTACTTTAGTTGTATGTTGTATGCAGCTATCCAAACTTTAAACCATTTTTACAGGACCTCTAATGTTGGAATTGTGATTTAAGTCGTTTTTACCTAACCAAGATTATTCACAAACTTGTATTATCATCAGGTCGGGTTGCCATCCGTCCGGGTTTCCCCGGATTTGTCCTAGTTTAGAAGGCGTCCGGGGAGCGTCCGGGCGGGGTTTTATTTGTAGTCCGAGTTTTAAAGTCTTCGAATCACCAATGGCAACTAACACCGATTTCTCCGTCAATTGTGGACCAATTTAAAAAATATTTTTTTGTTTGGAAGGGTTTGATCCCGATTTGGCCCATTTAAATTTCTTGATGATCTGATGAAGAAGTTCGGAGATATTCAACGGAACTCTTCAAAAATTACGGCAAATCACCTGAGATTGCATGTCTGTTTATTGTACACTAGTTTCGGCAAGCGGCTTCGCCCGCTTGAAAAGTGTTTTATCATCCCAAGGGAACATTATATCGGGATAAAGAGCAGTCCTATGTGCTATTCCAGACTATAATCCATCTGTTTGCCAAATTTCATCTAGATCTGTTTAGCCGTTCTGGCGTCATTGAGTAGCAAACATACATCCACATTTACGTATTTATAATAAAGATTACTTTAGAAATTGCCCACTAACTAGGCGCTACGACAAAAAAGTGGAAAATAAAACATTTTTACAAAAAATACGACCGACTACACTACAAAATGAAAAATAGCTTCAGTTTTGGAAATAGGTGTCAAAAGGTATAGGTTTAGGTTTGTTTGTATATGTGTCGAAGAAACGAAACCGTAAACACCAATTGACGAAATTGAAATAATTTTTCACTTATTAGTGCTTTTAATTGGAAGTCGGTTGTATTTTTTTGTAATTTTTTAAACCGATCACGCGAGCGAAGCCGCGGGCGTAGTGCTAGTGCATATATATTCCTTTAGCGACCGTGAGCATGCATTACATATCAATAATATATATGATCAAGTAATTAAGGTAGATCCTTAATTACTTGATGTTAATTTTCATTTTCGTATTAAACGATTACCTTAATTGGCTTGAGTTAAAGTCAGCACTACCGGCCGGCATCAACGCGATGATACGGTCTAGTTATCTATGACTCTGCTTACCAGCAGCCGAATTGCGCAAGTGAATTCGGAAAGGCGAAGGGTTTGACCGCTACCAAATCGATCAATCACATGCGAGATGATTGACGCGATGTGGATTTCCGTCTGTGTAATTGGTCAATTTGATAGCGATCAAACCCTTCGCCTTGCCGAATTCAATTGCGCAATTCGGCTGCAGCAGGGTGTGCAGTCTCGACAATACAGATACAGACTGCAGCTCCTCTACGAATGAAGTGGGTCTGCCTTATTTCTGATGCCCTAGTACGAGCAAGCGTGCAAATCGAAATTTTCCGTGGAATAAAGACACAACTGCGATAGTTTTCATACTTTACTTCGTAGAGCCGACCACGTGACCTCTAACGCAATAAAATGCGCGCCTTTTTTACGCTCCGTAATGCTTCTGTAGCTTTGGTATTTTTGAAACCTTCTTGTGCTAAAGTGACACAACTCGGAACCCACTTCAAGAATCGATCATATTACTTCTTATAGTATGAGATCCCACTGCAAAAATCCGCAGGTAAAGAGTTTTTGATAGAACTTGGTTTTTGGCCGCATCTAGCTGCAACTTGTTTTTTTTTTTCAGCAGAGAAAACACACGCTTGTGTTTTAGCAGTATTAACCTTGACTACACTTTTTTTTTTCTTTTGGCGACTGTGAGCTTGCATTTCATATCAATAATTAAATTTACATACATTGTTCATTGGAGTTCATTTTCATTTTAGTATAATAGCGGTAATCGGTAGTACGGCCGGCTTTAAAGCGATGATACTGTCTACAACCTCTATCTACTACTAACCAAACTGCTCTTTTACGAAAGAGGTAGGTAGGTCCACCTTATTTCTGATGCCCTGGTACTAAGAAGCGTGTAAAACGAAATTTAATTATCTATACTATATAATATTATAAAGAGGAAAGATTTGATTGTTTGTTTGTTTGCATTGAATAGGCTCCGAAACTACAGAACCGATTTGAAAAATTCTTTCACTGTTGGGCAGCTACACTATCTCCGGGTGACATAGGCTATAATTATTATATTTTCAAAAAAATTAGGGATCCTTACTAAAACTCCAATAATGTGGGTTACATTATTGGAGTTTTAGTAAGGAACAAAAAAACCAAGTTCTATCAAAAACTCTTTACCTGCGGATTTTTGCAGTGGGATCTCATACTATAAGAAGTAATATGATCGATTCTTGAAGTGGGTTCCGAGTTGTGTCACTTTAGCACAAGAAGGTTTCAAAAATACCAAAGCTACAGAAGCATTACGGAGCGTAAAAAAGGCGCGCATTTTATTGCGTTAGAGGTCACGTGGTCGGCTCTACGAAGTAAAGTATGAAAACTATCGCAGTTGTGTCTTTATTCCACGGAAAATTTCGATTTGCACGCTTGCTCGTACTAGGGCATCAGAAATAAGGCAGACCCACTTCATTCGTAGAGGAGCTGCAGTCTGTATCTGTATTGTCGAGACTGCACACCCTGCTGCAGCCGAATTGCGCAAGTGAATTCGGCAAGGCGAAGGGTTTGATCGCTATCAAATTGACCAATTACACAGACGGAAATCCACATCGCGTCAATCATCTCGCATGTGATTGATCGATTTGGTAGCGGTCAAACCCTTCGCCTTTCCGAATTCACTTGCGCAATTCGGCTGCTGGTAAGCAGAGTCATAGATAACTAGACCGTATCATCGCGTTGATGCCGGCCGGTAGTGCTGACTTTAACTCAAGCCAATTAAGGTAATCGTTTAATACGAAAATGAAAATTAACATCAAGTAATTAAGGATCTACCTTAATTACTTGATCATATATGTATATTATTGATATGTAATGCATGCTCACGGTCGCTAAAGGAATATATATGCACTAGCACTACGCCCGCGGCTTCGCTCGCGTGATCGGTTTAAAAAATTACAAAAAAATACAACCGACTTCCAATTAAAAGCACTAATAAGTGAAAAATTATTTCAATTTCGTCAATTGGTGTTTACGGTTTCGTTTCTTCGACACATATACAAACAAACCTAAACCTATACCTTTTGACACCTATTTCCAAAACTGAAGCTATTTTTCATTTTGTAGTGTAGTCGGTCGTATTTTTTGTAAAAATGTTTTATTTTCCACTTTTTTGTCGTAGCGCCTAGTTAGTGGGCAATTTCTAAAGTAATCTTTATTATAAATACGTAAATGTGGATGTATGTTTGCTACTCAATGACGCCAGAACGGCTAAACAGATCTAGATGAAATTTGGCAAACAGATGGATTATAGTCTGGAATAGCACATAGGACTGCTCTTTATCCCGATATAATGTTCCCTTGGGATGATAAAACACTTTTCAAGCGGGCGAAGCCGCTTGCCGAAACTAGTGTACAATAAACAGACATGCAATCTCAGGTGATTTGCCGTAATTTTTGAAGAGTTCCGTTGAATATCTCCGAACTTCTTCATCAGATCATCAAGAAATTTAAATGGGCCAAATCGGGATCAAACCCTTCCAAACAAAAAAATATTTTTTAAATTGGTCCACAATTGACGGAGAAATCGGTGTTAGTTGCCATTGGTGATTCGAAGACTTTAAAACTCGGACTACAAATAAAACCCCGCCCGGACGCTCCCCGGACGCCTTCTAAACTAGGACAAATCCGGGGAAACCCGGACGGATGGCAACCCGACCTGATGATAATACAAGTTTGTGAATAATCTTGGTTAGGTAAAAACGACTTAAATCACAATTCCAACATTAGAGGTCCTGTAAAAATGGTTTAAAGTTTGGATAGCTGCATACAACATACAACTAAAGTAACTTATGTTTCATTCGGTAAACTTTAATATTCCAATATTTAAAATTAATAAATAACACCACATGTTCAATTGAGAAACGGATGAAAAACAACCTAAAAAATTAAAATAATTCAATTACTAACAGTTTTGGTGAAATACCTACAATTTAAAAAATAATTGATCATTCACATGCAATATCTATTCAAAACCACAATTAATATGGTAAATATACCGTTTTTTATTTACTATCTTCCTAACTTCAATCGTTGTCGTCTTCTACATCAATGTCTGCAAGTTTGCAAATTAAGATAGGTGCTTACTTCTCATGATACCGACGTGGGATAACAATGGTTTTACAAAGCTTTAACAAATCAGTTAGAGTATGCTGTTGCGGTGTGGAGTCCCTTCTACAGTAAATATTCAGACGAAATTGAAAAAGTTCAAAGGAAGTTTCTGAAAGCCATGCAGTACCGCTGTTATCGTACCTACGCATCTTATAGTAATCTTTTGAACAAATACGAGTTACAAAATTTGAAAACCAGACGTATCTTTTTGGAGACGATGTTTCTATTTCACCTCTGCAATAACAAATTTGACTGGATTGATATTGTAAGTGTAGGATTATTAGTACCTAGAAATATCATGAGGGGTGCATGTGCCATCTCTGCGGGCACCCTTACGTCGCCTTGCTGATCAGTATAATAAGAACTTCATATATATCGACATCTTCGCTGTTTCAGCAGGAAAATTTAGACGCCTTGTTTGTGAGAAAGTGAATTCTGTTGATCATAAGTCAAAGTTAATAACCAATTGTTTAACATATGCTTTTCCTCACGTTTGGTTAAATTGTATATTGCCAGTATTTTATTGATATTATTATACAATCTTATGCTAGTGACCTCATATTGGCGGCTTGCAAAAGCTGTTCAGCATCTAACGCCGGGACATACAACTGCACCGGAGCGCTTTTATTTGTTATTTTATTTAGAGGTAGCCGGAGGTGTCTTCGGAGAATGGTTTTTTATGGCTGTATCACGGTCAGTACGCAACAATCAGCATATAGTTTGGAGGTTGGATACAATCGAGGCTATGATGAATCACCTTCAAGACTGCTCTCTGCGATCTTTTCAACATAAGAAATAGGTGTTTATAGGTACCAGCCCATATAGGTATGCAGTAGATTAGTACAGATTGGCAGAGGGCCGTATATACTATGTAGATATATTCAAGCTTTCCCGACGAACTTCGTACTACCTCAAACAAATATTCATAACACACAATACAATAGTTTTAGAATATTCGACAACGCCATCTACTGGTATTACCGGAACCAGTACCTATACAGCGCTATGTTCATTTCGGTTCGCGTTTTGTTCCTGTCATATATCCAAGATGGCGCTGTGTTCGCAAAACGTATGAGAAAATCATTTTTCATAATAATTTATTTTCGTAATTTTTTTCCGATATTTTAATAGTTATTCTGTTATTCGGGACGGAGATAAATCGATCCAGCCGTTCTCGAGTTATATATAAATGGTGTAACTAACACGACTTTATCTAGAGAAGATTATGTCTTTAAACAATTTTATCAAAACAAAGCAACGAGTGTTTTAAGTATTTTTAACACTGTCTTTCTTTTTTAAAATAATTACAAGACATAATTTCTGTTTTAGCAATTTACTTCGAGTAATGTACTATAGTAGATTTTGTTATTTTTTAATTTTTAGTTTATAATCTTGTGTCTAAATGTTTATATTTCGAAACGAATTTCTTAGGCAATGTGTTACATATTAGACACTATTAGTGGAAACTAGTAGTGGAAAAATATATTTTTCATCCCATCTATTCGAAAAGGACGGCTTGGTTCGCCTTTAAGTGCATCCAAATTTGCTGTTTTCTATAAGACACTTTAAGCGGGCAGTAATAGTACATTGTTCACCGAGAGGAGAAAGTGACCGATTACCGTCGAGGGTGTCGTTTGAAGCCCGAGCCTTAGGCGAGGGCTTTAAAACACCCGAGATCGGGAATCGCACTTTCTCTCGAGTGATACATAGTGCTTTATACTACACCTACGAGGAAAATAAACTAAATCTTTACTAATTGAAATTTATATTGAAATTGTTGCAGTTAGTGAAGCTTAATGTAACACTTTTTCCATTAATGTTTGTTTGAGATGTTTGCGACAATGTAGGAGGAATAACTGGCTGTGCTGTTGGCACTGCGCTCGTAGAAGGCTGTGGTGCCAAAGGGGCAACTGGCTGCTGAGGGACATCTGGCATCGCCGCGCTCGTTGATGGTTGAGGAGATGAGTCTTGATGCACATTAATCGATCCCGATATTTGGTTATTTATTCGTGTTTTGTTTTCTACGGAATTCTCTATGTAGCTTTCTGCAACAGCGGACGATTTCCAACCACCGTGACGTTTTATTGTGGTTAAATCAGCACCAGTATCGGCAAGAATAGTCGCTGAAGTTCTGCGAAAGCAGTGGCCAGTGTATTCTAGTGGATTGAGTAAATTAAGGTAGGAAGCTATTTCTCTTGGCAAAGTACTTATTTTGTTTTTCCCAATTACTTGTTTCGTACATTTTTTGTTTTTATATTGTAGTAAAAACCGATTGGTTTTGGGGTCACTGGGGCGAATTTCGTTATATTTCTTCACTATCTCATAAAATAAGCCCGATATAACAAATGATCGCTGAATTTTGGTTTTTGTTTTAGTTATATTGACAATTATTCCATTTTCGAGGATTTCGATATCGTCTGTTGTCATATCCACAAGTTCTTGCGAACGACAGGCCCCATTTACTCCTAAAATCAAAATAACCTGTAAACAAAAATATCAAACATGAAAACCTAGTAGATTTCTACTCACAAATAGGTACGTAATAAATCATAAACCAGTGCATTTTGTTCATAAACATACCTTCATCAACAAATATTTGTCATCTGGAGCATTCTGCAAAAAGGAATAAACATCCTCTGTAGTAAGCACTTTTGATTTCTTACTATGGAATCCCTCCGACTTTCTTTTCAGAAATGCTGTAAGTTTTTTGTATTCTTGAATATTTATGTCGTTTCTTGTCAAATAGTACTTTTCAACATTGAGTACATAGACCATAACGTACTTGGTTTGTATTTTTGCGCTTTTTCACTGAAATAAGCTAGCAAAACAGTTTTAGAAAAAGATGCCGCATTTTTTTCACTTTTCCATTGCAAAAAATCGTCATAAGTTTTATTATATTTTTTAATTGATTTCTGTGGTAAAAGGTTATCAATCAGTATTTTTGCTGTTTCCTTCAACTGCGGCGGAGTTAAAAAATCTTCATCATCACTATCACTACTTATCATTTTGATAGTTTTATTTTACTTTTCTACGAAAACTGAATCCTCAAACAACACACAACACAAATTGAAAATGGCGCCAATGGCGTCTGCAATTTTCACATGTTCTTTTTTCAAATTGTTTGACACCATCCAACACACAGCTAGTGGCCAGTGTCATTTTGCGAACTTGGAGATAAAAACTCACTGTAAAAACTTTTTGGCATTTGATATTTAGGTTACCAGCGCATAGTCTTACCCAAAATTAAAAAAGAAAAACCACGTAAGAAATGGATTTTCATACACTTTTCTCTCCCGCTCAGATGCGTTTTCTCGCCGCATATTTGTTCGATATGCAATGACGTACTTTCTACCGTAAATTTGATAAAGTATCAAGGTACTTTCCGAGCAGGTGTAGTATAATAAGTTTTTAATCCTCTTTATAAGTGCGCCGCAATTATCTTTGCCGCGCACTTTTTGAATTTGGAACATCTTAGTATTCAGCGCCAAAGAAATCGAGCGCTAGTATTGTTTGAATAAAGACTGGCTGGTACGATGGCCCATAATCGCGCCGACACGACAGCTTAATAAAAAGAACTAAAAACTCCAGCTCGCGCGCGTTTTCGTCAATTTTCACGGATTGCTAGAAATTCATGGTTTTATTTTGAAAAATGAGTTCTTCAAGTGACAGTGAAAGTATACAATTAACTCCTAAAAGTATTAGAACTGACGCAAGAAATGTGATGGATAATCTATTACCTGCAAAATCCCGGGAGAAATATATGAAAGCCTATGGTAATTTTATTGAATGGAGAAATGCAAGAGGCGCCAAGAATTTTTCAGAATCTGTGTTTTTGGCCTACTTCCAGTACTTAGCCAAAACTAAACAACCTTCCACTCTTTGGAGTACCTACTCAATGCTAAAATCAACAGTCAGTTCTAATAACGACGTAAGACTGGACACATATTCGAAATTAATAGCGTATTCCAAAGTGTTCTCAGTCAAAAACGTGGAGACTTTCCTTAATGAGGCACCCGACAAAGTCTTTCTTGCCGTAAAAGTAAGTAACTTGTAACCTGTACTTCGATAGATACTTGTCTTATTCACAATAACTGTTGATGATGTCGAAAATCACTCGGATGATTTACTGTTAGTAAAGCTGACATACACAAAAACAAAAATTAACCGATTATTCGTAATCCGAGGAGAATACAAAACTATTGTACAGAAATACCTGGACCTGCTTCCTGCTGATATGAAGACCAATCGGTTTTTCATCCGTTATCAAAATGGAAAGTGCTTCAATCAAGTTATGGGAAAAATAAAATATCTAACATGCCACAAGAAATCGCTACTTATTTGAAGTTACCAGATATCAAGCTGTATACAGGACATTTATTTATTATTATTTATTTATATATACTTTATTGTACACCAAGATAATAAAAACAATACATACAGAAACCTTAAAATAGACACAAACATACAACAGGCGGCCTTATCGCGTTCTGCGATCTCTTCCAGGCAACCCAGAATGGAAATAGATAGCCTGGACATGATATGGGGTTGCACTTGGTGCAATTTTAAAATTAAATAATAATTTAAAAACAGGAAACACAAAATATAAAATACTAAAATATATACATAAATACATACATACATATAAATATACAGGCAAGAAAACAATACAGCTCCAACAAGAATAAGATCACATCGTTCGTTGTGACAGGTAGTGTTCCTTTACTAGTGTTTTAAAGGTCGGTAGTGATTGCGCGCGTTTAATTGTCACAGGCAATGCATTCCATAGACGAGCGGCCAGGACAGAGAAAGATTTGTCTAGGAAGATAGAGGAATGCATTGGCATCTTAAGTTTCATGTTATCCGATGACCTAAGAACTTTCGTGTGGGAGTCACATAAGAACTGAAATCGGCTTTTGAGGTAAAGAGGCGTAGACGGGAAAAGGACATTGTTTTCGTCGTACTTCTGATACCCTTTTGTCAGATTCTGGAGCGGTTTTAACTGTTCTCAAGCGACATGGAGGATGGAAGTCGAGTGCTGTAGCAGAGGGGTATATAAAAGATTCCATTGAGAACAAAGCGAAAATATGTGAACGCATGGTTGATGATATTGTCCCCGACACGGATAGATTCAGGAGATGACGGGAGCTGAAGTGAGCATTATGAATATTGCTACCTTTTTTTAAGATTTCTACGTACCGGTTAGGCAATTCCATAATTGTGGTCAATGAATTAGTCCAAGAGCGAGCGAAGCGAACTCGGGACCTTAGGGCACCCCGTTACCCCGACACGGATAGGTTAGGTTCGAAGGAGATGAAGTGAGCGAGGGAACTAAGCTGCCATCATCTCCTTCATGTAAGGTTATTTTAGACCCTGCAGACAGAAATAGGAGCCCCGTCCCCAATGCCTAGTTGTGGCCAAGGCTTGTATAGTACTTTTCTCAAATAATGCGCGGAAATTAAAACTAAATAGTACCTAGAACTCATTTTGTCAAATACAATTACTTTTCAAAATCAATGACGAACAACGAACAGCAATAATTTTACCCGCGTTAAAGTGTTAATTATTTTTTCAATAAACGGCTTTCTGTTTGCAAATTAGTTGGAAATTTAAATAACACCTTTGAAAAATAACCTCCTTGGTTGCCAATTTTCGGAGGAAAAGATCGTTCCATTTTTAATTAAGTACACGACTGTATGAGTTTACTATGTAATTTATTTGGCCGCTAGTACAGCAATTTCGATTTATCTCGAAGAAGGTTGTCAAAATAATGCTCAAATTTCCAAGCATGTTTGAGAAAAGTACTATACAAGCCTTGGCCACAACTAGGCATTGATGGACGAACGTGTAAATTTTATTATCGTTCTTTCATTCGGTCAATAATTCGAACGTCGGTTTACTTGGTCTTCTTCTACTCTTCCAACTCTACGTTCTATCGCATAATCACGTCAGGATTCATATCCTTCTCTTGCAAATAACTATTTCTCACAAAAGTAAACAAAAATCAGTCGAATTCGTGCACCGACCGCGCCATGGTCGGCCCCACATCGCCGCTGTTATGCGGTTGTATCACGAAAATTTCGATTTGCTTTTTGTAATGTACCAAGACATCAGAACTAGGTAGGAGAATCGATTGTTTACGTCTTGTAAACTACCGTCACGTCGTCACGTCTCATCTTTTAATTTTATATATTATATGTACCTATGTATTTTTATCTTCTTTATAATATATAGTTAAGGTACATGTATAATTTATATATAATTAGTTATGTTATAATAGTCTATTTCTTCCTACACACTGTGTCTTCGTCTATCATCCAACTTTCCGGTCGAGAATACACAATAGAATAGTACATTGTTCACCGAGAGAAGAAAGTGACCGATTACCGTCGAGGGTGTCGTTTGAAGCCCGAGCCGTAGGCGAGGGCTTTAAAACACCCGAGATCGGGAATCGCACTTTCTCTCGAGTGATACATAGTGCTTTATACTACACCTACGAGGAAAATAAAAAACTAAATCTTTACTAATTGAAATTTATATTGAAATTGTTGCAGTTAGTGAAGCAATTTTCACATGTTCTTTTTTCAAATTGTTTGACACCATCCAACACACAGCTAGTGGCCAGTGTCATTTTGCGAACTTGGAGATAAAAACTCACTGTAAAAACTTTTTGGCTTTTGATATTTAGGTTACCAGCGCATAGTCTTACCCAAAATTAAAAAAGAAAAACCACGTAAGAAATGGATTTTCATACACTTTTCTCTCCCGCTCAGATGCGTTTTCTCGCCGCATATTTGTTCGATATGCAATGACGTACTTTCTACCGTAAATTTGATAAAGTATCAAGGTACTTTCCGAGCAGGTGTAGTATAAAAACAATTGACTTTCGCCGATTCGGTGATCTTGACGGTCGACAGGTTTAACACGTACCAGGGAATCAGAAGTCCGTAGAAGAATGATTTTAATACAGCAAGTTCCGGTAACATTAATTGACGTCTGTGATCTAGATCTAGACAATTTATATATTATATTACTAGCTACATATTTAGATTTTCCATACAAAGTCGTCGTCAGCTGACCATTATTTGTATGGGCGATACCATTTTTGGTGAGAATTGAATATGACTTCCTTGGGGAAAGTTGTTCTAATAAATGAACAGAAGCAGTTTTTGTAATATAATCACACATTTCCGTTACATTCTGTATACAAAGACGAATTTTACATTTGTATATGAAATTATCTGAGTACTTCCTACATAAAATCCATCTTGGACATCAGTCAAGCCGGGTACCCGATGGAAAGGCAATTGCAAATCGAAAAAATTTGAAACTTCCATTTATAAAAACTGTAATTCATTAGTTTAAGATCACGCTTCCATAGATCCACACCCTGTCTCTCAGTAAATTAATTAAGGTTACTTAGGTAGATTTGATTTATTTCACAGGTAAAGCACGTAAAGCCGTGAAGCAGGTCCTGCGCCTGATGTGTCCTCGGTCGTGGTGGATTGATGTTCCGTCCGACTATGAGACTAAAGGAACAGACAGTGCACTTGTGTTTGCGCACTCGTGGATAATCTCTGTCGAGTGGCGATTCGTTATTTTTTATACATAGGCATAAGTAAAATACATAATTAAGTATTTTTCAGTAAATTTTTATTTATCTAGATCAATTACTTATATCCAGAGATATAAATCTAACTAGATGACGCGATTTATTTATTTATTTAAACTTCATGTACAATAGTTATATATATAGTATAGTATAGTTATATATATATGTATGTACAATAGTACATAGGCGGACTTAATGCCACAAGGCATTCTCTACCAGTCAACCATTGGGTTAAAAAGGACAACTTTGTGAAATGGGTACAAAAATATTAGTAATACACATATACAAATAAATTAATACATAAATATTAATAATACATATATACAAATAAAATAAACTAATAAATACCAATAAAAATAAAAAATAAATAAAACGAGAAACCTGTTAATAATTATTATGACTAAACTTCTGACTCTAGATGAGAGCTATTTAGTCTGACTCAAATAGAGGTCACGAACTTTTCTTTTAAAAGAGACTTTGCTTTCAGCCTTTTTAATGCTAAAGGGTAGCGCGTTCCAGAGCTTTATTGTTGAGATAGCGTATGAATTGGACATAAAACCGGTGCGGTGTGAAGGAATTTGGAGGAGTAGATTTTTAAAAGCTCGAAGGTTACGACTGTGAGAACTGCCCAACACTTTGAAATAACTTTTTAGATAATCGGGAGCACAAGGATCGTTCATAATAGTGAAGAGCAAACAGAGAGATCTGAGGGACCTCCTGAGACGGATAGGCAGCCATTTAAGCTGAGAACGGTAGGAAGAAATGTGATCGTATTTTCGAAGGCCAAAAACAAAGCGAATACAATTGTTGAGAAGACGATCCAATTTATTAAGAAGTTCTTGGGATAGATCAGGATAACAAATATCAGCATAGTCGATAATGGGAAGCACAAGTGACTGGACCAAAGTGAGTGATAATTGATAATGTACTTCACGTGCCAAAAAACGGAGTAAAGTTACGATCAATGTTCGTAATCTGAGCTTTTCATTTAGCATTATCGCCACCGGAAATCCACTGAAATCTAGAAAAATGTCTTTGTATCCCATATTGAGATGTAAAGATTGTATTGAAAAAGTTGGCCGAGGTATTGGAATTTTTTCCTTTCATTGGTAAGTAAATTTGTTTTTAAATTGTTTGTGAAAAAGTAGCACGCTTGGTTTTCATACACATGGAGGGACTTGCGTTATCTAGTTAGATTTATGTCTGCGCTTATATCACATTCGTTTCCAGTTATTAATTTCGACACAAATTAGAACATTATACTTGAGTAAGTACATTATTTATTTCTAAACATTTTATTTTATTGACCTCTTTTTGAAGGAACATTATTGGCGAGAAACTAGACCGTTTGCCCCAATACTCCCTCGAAGAAAATGTAATATGTCTTCACCGGACGATCAACATCGTTTTCATGAGACAGGATGCATTCACGAAGAAAGCTGGTGTTGTAAGTTTTTAAACTGTCATGGTCAGTAACACTAACATTAACATTATAAGCGGGATATTTACCATGTTTATTGTTTGTTTCGAGTTTCCGATATTTCGGTGCTGTTGCAAGCACCATGATCAGGGATGTTTATCCGTGATTATGGTGCAGTAAACATGGTAAATATCCCGCTTATAATGTTAATGTTAAGCTGGTGTTGGTTTGAAACCGCTGACTCGCGCAGGTAACTTAAAAAGCTTTGAGTAACTTAAAAAGAACCAGCAAATTCAAGAACCTGGTTTTCAAATTTGTCTTTCTCTCAGCTTGGATCTGATTTGAGCTAACTACCCTTTCAACTTAGGTAGCCATGGCCAGGGGAGTGACCAGAACCTGCAAGAGCAAGGTTATTTCTAGAGTGAGTAAGGGACAGATGTATATGACTTGTACACATCGGTCCCTTTTTTACAGTCGAACCATTATAGTTACGGTCATCATGGTACGGGGGCAGGTCTTAAGACGATCATTGTACCACGTCACACTATACACGAGTTTAGGAAACGCCAAATTTCTAAGACTTATTTGAATAGTTACTTATTCCTAAACTTATTACATTATACTTGAGCATCGTTCACTATCAACTAATCTTAAATATTCTTTATCAGTTTATGCTATTCCTGGGACCAGAATCTCCGTAGCATGGATATTCTATCTTATTTTTCTGCATGCCGATGTCGGCAACCCTGCCACTGTCTGAAGGCGAATTCTTGAAGGCATTTAAAAATGCTTCACATTCAATATAATTTATATTATTATATTTTGGCGACAATCAATGTATGAAACTTGTCAAGTTAGAGGTCTTATAGATATTTTGCGACTGAAATGTGAATGCAAAAGCTGCTTAAAAATACGGAAATTTTCCCGCTGACGTCTTATAAAAGCCTAGTACAATCATTAGTAATCTACAGCATATCCTAAGGTTCTCATATCGTTGTCAAAGTCTTTGTTCTTGTACTGCTTGATCTTCGTCAGCCACCTCTCCAGGGAGACCGGTTCGCGATGCCCACCGTACCTCTTTGGAAGGCATTCTGGAGGGATGTAACTGGAAAAGTGTGAAAAATAAAATATGAGTCCTTAAATAAACTGATGAGAATGGACCTGAGCTTCTAGACAAAGTGACATAGGTAATAATTATTTTCGAAATGCCAAAATGTTTGGAATTGACAACGTGATATTTCGGGAACGACATGACAATCATTTTGATTTTTTTGACAATTATTTTTATTTCAGATATTCTAATATAATGTCACTTTTTCTAGCTCGGCAAGTAAACTTCCTAACCGGCCCTATCAATATTGCAACAGGTACTTTCGAGTATATTTCTAATCTTTTAAAATAAAGTAAAATGGCGTGTATCTGTCAAGGGCCAATTGATTAATCAGTGCACTATACATTGCCAGAACATTGCTCGAACGAAAAGATATTTTTAAACATTTGTAATCTACTTATGTGTGAGAGTTTTCCTTTTAATTTCGTTAATATTATTCCGGTGATTTTTTTCACATAGCCAAAAGCAACCATTTAGCCAGCAGAGGACACACACACTTGACTCTAACAAAAAATAGCAATTTATAAAGCTTAATTTTACGCAAACGGATCTCTATATCGAAAAATGGTTTTCACAGACCCGTAACATTTTTGAATGGCCTATCCAACGATATCCCACACGAAGAGATAAACGAGAAAAAAATAACATCCCCACTTTACGTGTACAGGATTACAATTCTTTTTTTTCATGATTTTATTTTACCACTTTACTTTGGCATGATTAATACGTTTATCCATGCCAAATTATAGCTTTCTAGTACTAAGAGTCTCTGAGCTAAGCTGCGGACAGACGGACATGGTGAAACTATAAAGGTTTCATGTTGCCTACGAAATTACCAATAGAGGTGATATCCAAACAAAAATTGCACTTAGACATGAAAGCAGAATAAATATACCCACTTCACGATTGAAAATGCAATCTAGAAGACTTGTTATGTCCATTAAAATTTACAATAAGTTACCGGAATACCTACATCAAAAATATTAATAAAAATAATATCTTTATCAATAAATTAAAACAATTTCTAATAACCAAAAGCTACACTATTGACGAATATCTTAACGATAAATTTCAACAACAATAAAAACTATTTTTACATAATACCTAAAATACATAAATAGTATTTAGCTTATTGTATAATACATAAATATAACTTTAAACCAAATATATAAATAAATATCATAAAAGAAAATAATGTAACTATTTTAATGATACTGTTTTAATGTAATTTTTTTTTTCCTAACAAAAAACGCCTTCATCCTCTCTCCTATTGAAAATTAACTTTGCTGTGCCCGATAGGGTCCATAATTGATTCGATGTTTTAACATACCAACTGTTACATGTACACATTATGGAATGCAATAAAGTATTGAGTAAATCCTAAAAAGGCTGATTGACGGATTTGCTTCAACTGGTTACTCGATTTTCCAACAGCTTTGTTAATCGCCTATATAGTGTTTGTGACGATAAAAGCTTCTCATGAATATTGAAGGCACATTCGCTCAACAAACGCTTCGATTCCGAGAAAACCAATACCAAAATGACACAAAGAGCTAGAGATACCTTGTTTACGTATCTGGCTTGGGCATGCAATTCATATAACGTATGTATAACTGGCTAGCTGGGAGCCAGAGTGCAGCTTACAATCGTTAGCAAAGCTTTCCTTTGAGATTAGATTCTGTAGCATATGTAATGTTACGTTTTGCGAATGGTTAGAAGCTAGAGTGTAGGCAAATGTCAAGAATTAGCATTCGAACATGATTTGCTTTGCTGATCATCATCTAACCGAACTTAGTTTGTCCCCAATGACATATTCGACAGTTATTCATTTTTCTTATGACAGTAAAAATGGTTTGTTTCTGTAAAAATGTCTGAACGGCTGTCACACCTACTCAGATGACGCGCGTATTGTTTAACCAAGATATCCTAGGTACAACTTCGGTCACCGGCCTTGCACATACTGCAGCTTTCATCTTACTAATATTATAAATGCGAAAGTTTGGATGGATGTTTCTTTGTTAGTCAATCACGCCAGAACGGCTGAACGGATCTGGATGTAATTACGGACATAGATAGATTATAGTTTGGAATAGCACATAGACTACTTTTTATCCCTGTTGTATGTTCCCGCGGGATAATTACTGACTATCACACGGGCGAAGCCGCTGTCAGAAGCTAGAACTTAAATAAAATATCTTTTGACTGTGCCTTAAATTATTCTGATACTCACTTATGTAAAGCACCGAGATCACTTCCGTGGAACCGCACCCTTTTCCACAATCCGTCCACGGGCGCCAGACGTTTGAAGAAGTGGAACAGCGTCTCGAAGACCCGGGAGCAGTTGATCACGTGGACCCCTCGCATATGCAGCGGGAATGAAAACTGAAATGTGATGAGATTTAGACGTTACTTAATTATTGCCAGTGCCACATTATTTTTCTGATAGGATTTATGAAACATGTGTAGCACAATATTATTTTTTTAAATTTTTTATTTGTTATAGGCTCGCGCTTGACCACTATTTCACCTGATGGTAAGCGATGATGTGGTAGATGATTATTTCAGAGAACAATTGAATTTACAATGAACTAGGCAGAGCATGTTCCGTGGTAGAGTGTTAGGAGAGGTGAGACCTTCAGAGTGAAGCCTTCGGTAGCCTGATGCAAATCTTCAGATTCAGAAATGATACAACAGTTTGAATACTGGGGTAGAGCAACCGAAGATGATGTCAACCACTTTTCATTGCCGTTCTAATTTTAAGGTGGGTCCACACATACTTTGCATAGACTTTCATCAACTTCTATAGAATTTTGTCTATGCAACACAGCATTACAGACAAATGTCAAGTCTGTGCAAAGATCTGTGTAGTGAGGATGTGGACCTACCACTGTCCGGGCTTGTAGAAACAAAACTTTAAGGCGTTATTTACACTTAACTTTATCGATAATAACATCCCTCATAAGGGGTTTAAAACCACATGTTTTATTGCGTCTCCTAAGATTTGCAAAAATAATAATGCAAAAATTTGCGTGTCTTTTAAGGCAACATTAAAATAAAAACCAAATAGCTAGCTGTGATTCTTATGGCAGTGTGTAGGCAAGGCCGTCTTAAACTATGCCGGGGCCTTTGGGCACACAAGAATTTAGGGCCCTTTTGGAAAGTAAAGAAAGCGAATTATACTAAATTTTTTCTACTATGATCTTCTATTTATTATGTGTAGATAATCAAATATATAATATTATATGTCATTAATGATATTAGTATGCTGCTGTTTTTTTGTTTACGATTACGATAGTTATTTCTTTCGAGATTTCTGTTGAGCAAAATCTTCTATTATATCCACATAACAGGCTCCATTTTTTGAAGGATGTCACTTTATATGCACATAATTGACAAATTACTTAGTAGTTCTTGTAACATTGCTGTTCGCTATTACTAATCCTGTCTCTCCACTGTCCTTCAGTCTGTCTGTCGGTCACCAGGCTGTATCTCATGTACCATGATAGCTAGACAGTTGAATTTCACAGATGATGTATTTCTATTGCCACTATGAAAACAAATATCTACTAAAACGGAATAAAATAAATATTTAAGTAGGGTTTTTTGCCGTTTTTTTGCTATAATGGTACGGAACCCGTCGTGCGCGAGTCCGGCTCGCACTTGGCCGGTTTTTTATTCTCTTAAGCTGCGAAAATGAATGCTCTCCACTACAATTGGTAACCATTAGGCAAAGGAATATTCTTATAACAACTTCAAAAGATTTTCTCATTTATCTGACTTTATTAGGTTATGTAAGGTTGAGATATTTAAATACGCTGATTTCTTTTCTGTTTTTTAAATGTTGGCTTAAATGAAAACATTCTGTTTTGAGCTGACATGCATTAATATCTTCATGATAAAATTCTGCAAAATCTTTGCATTTTTGGTCATCTCGAAAGATTCCAAGCCAAGTTTAGGCTTGAATATGACTTTTTGTCTTAAATGGGTCCTAAATAAGCTAAAGAAGTCAAAATCAAATCAAATGTTATGGAAATTGTATACTTATAAAAGAAAAAGGCATAGTTTGACTTGATTTTGCCTTTATTTGGTTAAATAAAATCGTTATAATTTTGATTTGAATTTTAAGACATAAGTAAGTTTTATTTTCGACCCGGGTGCTCACTGTTACTGTGCCCAACAAAAATGTTTTGAGAATAAATGTGAGATAAATTGTCAGTCCTTCGGGGCCCCCTGGGCACGGGCCCCGTATGGTAAAGATGGTACTGTGTGTAGGTCAACTCAAAGACTAACAAAAAAACCCATAAAATACGTCTGTTAATCCCTAAAAAAAATGTAATAAAAACGTGCGAAATTATATTTAAAGATTGATTTTTGTGGCAAAAATATTTTACCTTTTGTGTGTTAGTTGAAGCCGTAAAAGTAACATTACATTTACGCTTAGTCCATGACCAAAGTCCAAAGTAATGGTTGTTACACGGTGTGGATATTGTATTAAGTAAGTCAGATACTAAAATTGGTCTATCTTTGAGGGTGTGGTGATTGCACCCCTTCTGTTGGTATTTTTGTCGATTAAATTAGGTGTATTTTACGGCCTTTAAGTTTTATGACTACAAGTCCGGATATTTTGAATAAAGTGGAAGAAAACTGGAATATATCCTCACCCCCATAACATTCATAGCTTGTAAGGCTATAGCAGGAGAGAACTGCCTCATATGCTTCATTGTGAGACCAGCGCAGTCTAAGAGAGCTGTTCCTCCTAAGATCTGGAGTTTCGGCTGCATGATGCCAATCTCCAGAAGAAGAAGACTACCACGGATTAAGTCTTCTACTGGAATATCATCTGGATCCCATTCACCTGGAATTTTAAGTAAGTATTGTTTCCGTTAATCTCCTAGGTTTCCATACCACTTCAATATATTATTTCGCAAATCACAAATTCATGAGATGTTTTACAAGGATTGTAAAATTAGCAATTCAAATGATATCTTTTAATGTAATCGTTAATTTATACGTCATCGTCAATTTAATTGTCTATCATTATTTCATGAAGTACTAGGGGGTCAGAGGTTAATGGTGGCCATAACTTTAGCGCCATAATGAACTTGAACAGAGTTTTAATAGATGACGTCATAAAAATGTTGTTAATTAACTTAACTAAAATTAATGGTTAAACAAAATCCTTTTCGGAGTAGAACCTTTTTACGAAGGTATGTGTGGTTAAAGGTTAATAAATGTATTTACAAAATAATTAGGAGCTCTGAACGGCTGCTTAGTGTTAATTATAAATTACTGCGGTCACCTATCATAAATCCGTTCTAAAAATGTTTTGAAAGAAATCTTTATATATAAAAAAGTATAATTAAGATAAAACATTACCTAGTTAGGTATTTACCATCATCTGCCTGCCCATGCTATTTGTGGTCGGCGCAACACCTTTCCTTTTTCAATACTTCCCTGTCATCTATTTTTCAATCGTTCAATTCTTTTTCCTTTTTACCCGGGTTAAAGTTTTAAAACATTTAGCTTGTTGTCAATCATAACATTCTTCAGCAATCCATTCAATTTTTATTTGGCCTTCCTTTCACTCTCTACGCATCAATCTTTTAGTCAAAATACCTATACGTTTCAGCTACCTACCCAAAACTTAATATGGGATAGTATGGTGTTAGATTTACCTAGTCTGCACAAGATAAGTCTACCGACATCAGGCCGGTCGTAGAGCACACCTTCGAACACGTGGCCCAGTTTGGTGAGCCCGAACCAGTCCACATCGCGCCACAGGTGCGGGTTCTGGTCCCGGAAGTTGCTGTAGCGGACTAACTGGAACCAAAGTAACATTCCAGAATAGATAACAATTTTAATACATTCATTGAGATTATTTTAGAAAGGGTGGTTCAGTATATTTTAGTAGGTTTTCATTAGTAGGCTGTAGAATTGGGTACACAATATGAAGCAGTGCATGCAGTGGCAGAATATTAATAATACAATGTTGGCAAGGAAAACTAAGGACATAAAAGTAATGAAGCATGACCAGAGCTTTGCCAGAAAGACAGATTCTTCAAGTATGTAGGCGCTTTTTTAATAACCTGCTCAAAGATGTGATATCTGTGGGTGATACAAAAAGCGCCTGAAGAAATTGTTGTTTTTTTTTGTTGCGGTTATGCAGAATAAATACGTACAAGTCTGTGCGCCCGCGCAGGTACTGATCGCCGTGCTCTTAGAAACCGCAGTAGGAACGCATCGTCCATCCGGGGAGGGTGGCACTCACCTCGCTCTGAAATATATAATTATAAACACTATTAGACAGCTTTATCATATGTTCATCATTGCAGCCGAAAGACGTCCACTGCTGAACAAAGGTGTAGCCACATCGACCGGTCCATCTTGTATCCAGTGGATTCTCACAAACAACAACACACACAGATGGCACAGGCACGTTCACAACACACAACTTGCTGTTGCATGGCAAACAGATGGATTGAAATAAATTTAAACGTCCCACAGCACAGTCAAGCTTTGAGTAACTTGCTTCGTCTCGACACGAACTTATTAATAGATCTAAACCGTAGTGGGGTTCCAAGAAGACCCTTGCTTGTTTCCTTTTGTTATGCAGAGATCATAAGAAAGGAGGAGACTCACTCAATATCAATAGGGATTAGGGGATGTTTGTTGCAAAATTAACCTTTATTATAAGATGGAACATCCATACTGTCATGGTACATCCATCAGTGCCCCTTCAAACTCAAGTTTATTTATTTATTTATTTAAGGAAAAACAAACAGTAGCACAAGAAAACATAGGTCATAATATCTTAAATATAACATTTAAACAATTTTGCTACCCACTACGTTCTCCACAGATTACAATTATTATAAGTATTTAAAACTAGCTAGTAACACAGACACAATACCTATATAATACAACAGTCATTGTCCCAGAACTCTTTAACTGGATTCTTAAATTCATAAAGGGAAAAAAATTGAAATTATTACAAGTAAATTTGTAAAAGTAGATTTGTGTGCGTATTCGTGTGTTTACATTATTAGACATAATTTTTTTATAAATTACTTTGCTGGTCCTGTAGGGTTGCTTGGATTTGCTTCTTAAATGCATTTTTACTAAGGAAAAGAATGTCGATTGAGTTAAATTCATTGTTATATGTCTCAACCAAACGATGAAGTGGTTAACGCGAGCCAGCGTTGGATTTACAGAGGCTAGTAGCAAATAGACGTCGAGTGCGTACCTCACGTACATGAACTGTTCGAGGAACCAGGTAACACAAACTCCGAACTAAGTCCGGACAATCAAAATGATTGCGGCACACATTAAACAGAGTCATAACTTCCAGAAGTTTCCGTCTTGACTTTAAGGTCAGAAGATTATACGTTTTAAGAAGTAAGTGGTATGGTATATTATTCCGATAAAATCTAAAATTCATAGCACGAAGGTATTTACGTTGTACTAGTTCCAGTCTTTCACTATATTTTACGTAAAAAGGGTTCCAAATAGGTACAGCAAACTCTAACTGTGGCCTGATTATAGATTTGTATAAGTGCAAAAACGTGGAAGGTCGACGAAAATCCCTGGAAGATCTCATGACAAAACCAAACATTTGGTAGGCCTTGTTGACAATTTTTTCGATATGAGCATCTAGATGGAGCTTCCAATCTAGCAAGACACCAAGATCGCGGACAAAACCTATTTTACTAATTGGCGTATTGGCAAGACAATAGTCGAACTCAATAATGTTTTTCTTTTTGGTAAATGTTATAACATGACACTTTGGAAGACTAATGTAAAGTTTATTGGAAGAGCAGTAGCTAGAAAAACGGTCTAGATCCTACTGGAGTTTAAAACAATCGACTTTATCAAAAATAATCTTATGGACCTTTAAGTCGTCCGCGTAGAGAAGAAATTTTGAGTTTTGAAAACAATCCTTTATGTCATTAATGTACAAGATAAATAATAAAGGGCCTAAGATAGAACCTTGTGGTACACCGGAGGTGACCCGAAATGAGCCAGATTCAAAGCCATTAACAACCACCTTTTGTGTTCTGTTAGTGATATAAGATATAAACCACCGTAAAAAATATTAATAAGTACAGCTGAAGGAGTCATGGATCAAAATAATTATACACATCTATATTAATATTATAAAGCTGAAGAGTTTGTTTGTTTGAATGCGCTAATCTCAGGAACTACTGGTTGGAATTGAAAAAAAAAATTGTGTTGGATAGCCCATTTATCGAGGAAGGTTAAAGGCTATATAACATCACGCTACGACCAATAGGAGCGGAGCAAACCAAAAACCAAAAATGTTGCAAAAGCGGGCAAAAATATTCCTTTTTTGAGAGCTTCCGTTGCGTGCAATGCGTAAGCGGTTAAAGTTACACAACAATCATGTATGAAGGGTAGGTAGGGTAGGATAGGTAGGGTAAATGGGTAGGTAGGTAGCCAGTTGACGGGAGCGAAGCCGCGTGGGACAGCTGGTCTTAGAAAAAGTTAAACAGATCTAGACACACTGTTATACTGTACCACAGAACTAAACTCTTAATAAATTTTAATTTATAGCAGAAGTTGTTTGTTCCAAAGCAAAAGAAATAACATTTATTCAAAGTTGAAATGGGTGAACAACAAGAGCGTAACGTTGTTTACTTCTCCGCACAATTTGTTAGAAGTCAAGTTAAAGAAAAGATTCTGCGAGCTCAACTTTATTGTTATTCGTAGTTTAAACAATAACAGGGTTTATTTATTAAAAACTTCGACCTCTAGAACTTTCCTTTCGTTGCCTGGTATTAGCTATTTTTGTGTGATGTGATTAAGTGATCCAAGGTCTTTGGTGTTTTTGTGAACAATCCATGAGCCCGATGGCACTTCCCATGAATTAGAAATTCTTATTCTCTATTTGGAGTTTTGGAGGACGACTTTTCAAATCCTTGAATAATATTTTCCGTTTTAAGAACGATCTCGCAACGACATTTATAGAATTTATTGTGCAGAACACGCTTAAACCTAGCAGTTTAGTTTGTGTGTTGTTTGTCCAGTGAATAAATTAAAAAAAATTAGGAGATACCACTTCATTCTGCCCGGAATTTGTTTTCATATTGTCCACTTTATTCAGGACTGCACTGAGATAATTTCTAGGCCCATCGAATTAAATGGAATGGGTCTCTGCTACATGTTTCCAAATACACTAAGTAACAAATACTAAATCACTAAGTACATTAAGTATTTCGTTAGTCACCCAAAAAACCATTTTAGTAAATTTACTGAGGATTTTCGCAGATATAAGTTTTGTGTATTAAGTTAATCTTATTATCTGACAATACCTGTTTATGACAATATTGTTATAGTTATTTATACCTATAGATATGTTTAGTTCCATCAAGCTCGACAGATGGCGTTGTACAGTTGACGCTTGTGTCTGAATCGCGCTATCGTTTTGTAACCGCGCGCGGCTTACAGTCTCGGGCGACCCAATTGCTGATATCTCTGGTTTCCCTTCAAAACGCATAAATCTTTCGCCTTTTACTAAAGATTTCCGTGGAGGGGAACACTCAAATGAGTCTATAATATTTTTTGAATACTCAGCTCCGGCAGAGTAAGAAATTCTATAAATGATACCAAACCATCTGCACAATACATACAGCTGTTTTTATTTTTTATTAAGCCAAAACTTATTTGATTACGCATTTTGATCAAATTGTTAACAGCCATTAAAACTAATGTCTAATCTGTCTTTCTTAACATAAATTACAATTACAAGACTAATGAAGACACTACAGATTTTTTGGCAATTTACCTCGTTTATCGTACAATGTTAGTACAAATCTATGATTGTAAAGTATGAAGGTGGATTTACAATCGCTTGAAGTTGAAACATGCAAGCAAACGTTGAATATCACACTTTGGAAGGTTGTTAACCTAGCTTGAAATCTTTTGTTTACAAATTGTTCGAGCCACTTCGTAGTTTGCGTGATGTTATTGCCCGACTATCTTGCTAACGGTGCATAATTATTCTAGACTAGCTTTTACCCGCGGCTTCGCTCGCTGTGAAGCCATTTAAAAAAAAAGTATCCTATGTTACTTCTAATACCTCCAAGAATATATGTACAAAGTTTCATGATGATCGGTTCAGTAGTTTTTGCGTGAAAGCGTAACAAACAAACATACATTCACATTTATAATATTAGTAAGGATGATTTCGCACTTTTAGATAAATATTCAGTAAGACTTTACGATCGTGCTAAAAGTGACACCTTTTTTATTTAAAAGATGTCCAACTTTGTTTTTTTCTCATAAATAATAGTTTGTTGCCATTAGCAAAGTGTATATTGTGTGTTCTTATTGTTCTTGTATGTTCTTTATCTACTATTTATTCCAAATAATTATGGCTGTGTTGCATGGGTACCTTGTCGCCGTTTACGAGCATATTCCCCATTTCTTGTTAATCCTTCCACTCGACTTCGAGGCGCAGCTTTTCCGCAACCCATATTAATGGTATCGGTTACCTAACTGTTACGTTATACTAGGAAATAAGCAAACTCATTACATCGTAACTGAGATAATAATAGTCATTAGTTCTTAGCTCATTACGTATTATTTTCACTATCATCGGTTGGTTGCAGTCGGTTCCCTAGACAACATTTAGAGAATAATATCAGCGGATAAAATTATTTTTTTGTGTAGACTTTAATTATAAGTTAAAGATCACCCTTCGATGTCTATCTCATCATCTTCTTGCCCTTGTGCCATGTGTTTGGCGCATCACGTTTTCTTCCACCATTCCGTCGTTTCAACCACCACACTATCACTGACTCTCTTCTCTTTCATAACATTCTTTACACAAACCATCCATCTTTTCTTTACCCTCCCCTCACCCTCGCCAACCATCGTCATTTATTTCATAAGCAAAATTTTGTATGTTCTTGAGAGATCCATGTGAGACACTAACAATGAAATTTTGGACGGCCTTGAGAGAGATGCAGCACAAAAACAGTTATCTAAAACTTAGTTCAAGCACAGAATAAACAATAGTACAAAGTTCAAGTTCCGTTTTAGAACTCTTTAGATCTTTCACTATTAATGATGTATTGTATAAGATTATAATGACGATAAATCTTACCGTATATCATATTCCTAAGTTCTACAATATTTCTAGCTCTGGTGGTAGGGTCCTCTGCACACAGGATGAACGCTTCTTCTTCTGACTCGGGGTCGTCGTGGCGGTCCATCTCGGCTTTGAACGCGATCTCTTGAAAAGTCCATAGGTCTGTGTCACCCTGGAAAATAACAACAACACAAAAATTATGTAATTTCTGAATTAACCCAGTACCCGCCACCACAGATAATATAATACCGCTACTACGCGTCTTTAGTTAGGTGATAGCCTAAGTCTGTATAAAATTTTAAAATTTCTTCTTTACTTTTGCTGAATGATAAGAAAAAAAATAGGTAAAAAAAAGGGTTATTTGCGAAATTTGTTTTCCATCTATTACTAGTTTCCATAATTTTTTCATCCTTACATAACGAGATTCCTCCGTGCCTCAACAAGCACGCTGTTTTGGTCTCCGGCTGTCATTTGAAGCGAGAAAATCTGACGTCAGAATCTGAAGTCTTGCCAAGTACCGTTACCCAGATACTAGCTTGTGGAGATCAGATAGATAGTCGCTACTTGAAAAGTACTGGTACTCAGCTGTATCTGGTTAGACTGGAAGCCGACCCTAACTTATTAGGGAAAAGGCTGGGCAGATTGATTGTTACTTAAATTACTTATTTGAAAAATCCCTCCCTTCAAGCTACATGAAAGACTTTATATATAGATTTTATATATACTTATAATCTATCTCTCACAAATTAATATCACCGAAACCATAATTATCAGCCGGGCCGCCACCGCGCCGACACACGGCATCGCCGCAGTTACGCAGGTTCACCACGGAAATTTCGATGTGCCTTTTAAAATGTACTAAGACATCAGAACTATCTAGGAGAATTAATTGTTTACTTGTTCACTGCCGCTATACGACGCGCGCCACATTGTGTGCATGACCATAGTACGCCGGCTGCTGGTACGTCACGGATGTTCCGAGCTCCACAAACGTTTGCGGCCCTAGTACTATTGAAGTTAAGCTTTGAATTCTTCGTGCAAGACCGTCACAACTCAGAACGGTGCGGCGGGGTACAAAATAAATTAATACAAAATACTCGTTCATTTCTGGATGACATGGTACATCTATATTGTAACATGCAATTCAAAATGTCCGTGGCAAGCCCAATTACATTTTTTTTCTGCCGTTTATTGCAAAGTGGTCCAGCTATCTATTTTGCGAATAAGAAGAACACTATGTACTCAAACCAACAAAGACTGTTGGTTGTTGGTAAGACTTACGTACAGTGAAGTTGATATGATTTTGAACTAATAAAACGTTCCCTCTCGCTTATTTTTTCTGAAAATGTATGCGAATAATTTGTTTGTTAATTAAATTATTTGGAAAATGCCTTCAATGCAAGACTAAAAAAAATCGAGTTATCAATTCAAATAATTTTGTAAACATAAATTATTTATGATCAAAATTCATCACAATCAATCGAATCACCGGCCGCGCCCGTGGCTGCCTTCGGTGGAGTTACGCGGTTTTACCACGGAAATTTCTATTTGCCTTATTTTTTTGTACCAAGACATCAGAATTACGCAGGGGTATCAATTGTTTACTTGTAAACTGCCGCTAGGTATACAACGGGCGCCCGCCTTATGCCTGTGTACGGTTCCGATCGGCCCCAGTGCTCTGCTACGTCACTGGCACCGGCGCGTCACCACAGCCACACACGTACTTATATTCCGAGCTCCACAAATGTTCTGCGGCCCTAGTACTATTGAAGTTTGACTTTGAATTCTGCGGGCAAAACCGTCACAGTTCTGAATCGAGGCTGAATAAAACAATATTTATTTTATTCCGTACATTTCTGATATCTTGGTACATTGTAAAAGTCAATTCAAAATGTCCGTGGTAAAAACAACTATGTGCGCTTCGATCAATGTCTGTGCGGGATTGATGATAGTCGGAATTTTGTTGGACCGTTGTGGATGTGAGACGACGCGCGTCATGGTAGTAATTATGAATTATTTCGTATAAAATGTTAGTAAAAAAGAAGAAAGACATGAAGCTTGACGTGATGATGCGGAGGAGTTATTGAAGAAGAATTGGAATTGATTGTTTATGAGTAAAAAGAAGAAGATCTAGGCAACTATAGATAAAATGAGTCAGTGTAAGATGATAATTATCAGATACTATCGGCCAGAATTTATAGTAGGTACAAGATCCGACACTAATAATCTTTCTAATAGCTATCAAGTATCATTCATGAGGATTAACTTTTATGATAAAGATAGCTGCAGATGATAATTGCAGATTTAAGACGTCGACAGTCGCCCACGACCTTGAGGGTACAAAACGCGCACTCGTTTCACACCCGCGCGACACAAAATTCAGTATTTTTTTGTACTTTCCTTATTATTACTTAAAAAAAACTTTAGATTAAAATGTAGATATTTAAATTGTCTTTGAAATAGTGTCAATTTCATTAAAATACGCCCAGTGGTTTTGGTGCGATTGTCATTTTTCTGTCCGTGTTAGACACAACTTTACAAATTAATAACAATAGTTTATACAAAAAAAAAAAAAAAATTTTCTTAGATCAAATTATAAAAAAATGGTCCAATGTAACATATACTTTTGCCAAAAAACTATAACCAGCCGTTAAGACGTGATTTTCATTTTAAAAACAGTTACTTAAGGTGCAGTTACTCAGGGGTATCTGCACCTTAAGCGGTGGGACAAAATTATTGCCAATATTGGTTTATAAATAGGTGTTTCATTAAGATCATTATATCTGGTGACCTCTACGGATTCCGTGGCATGAAAAGTAGGGATGGCAGTCAGTCAACAATTTAAGGAGACACGTTATTTTGATAATATTCTTTACATCATCATCAATTGATCGTACAAAAATACAATTAAACGTAATTATCACAGTCATACTCCGATAAGAGTGATAACCTCTGACACAGATAATAATAATACTATAGCTTCTGGGTAAAAGACGAAGTCAATGTGGCATAGTGAATTTGTAACGCAGACATGAATAATTTTTTACGACAATTATGAGGATTCTCAAAATCATAATTGAGTATGACATAAATGCAAATAGCCCTAAACGTCATCAGCATTCTGGCAGTTTTCTAATTTCCCGGAGCACTTATATGAACTATTGAGCTGTGTCGATTGAGATCCGCACCACACAGTAGAAAGCAAAAGCCGTGTACGCACGAACGAACATTACATGGTGAACACGAACATTGATCACGGAACATTATTTTGGTTCGTAAATTAGCAAGTCGGAAACGAACACCTTGTGAATATAGGGATTCGGGATATGTCGTCAGAAAACGCATATGCATTTCGCCAGAAAACGCATTTTGACAGAAACGCATCTCGTCAGATTTGCGCCACTGCACTGCAAAGACGTAACTTGACAGATGCGCCTCTCGACAGACACTAAACTTGACAGATGCGCGTCTCGCTGTTGTTATGTTTTATTTATCCATCTAAAGTTACAAGTAACATTTAAAGTTGGGTGAAACTATTCAAGAATAGAAACTCATAAGGTTTGCGGCAGCTCTGCCTTTATTACCTCCAGATTTGATACAATCATGTTGGGTCGAGATATTGGAAATTGTGCCAATGAGTCCTTAAATCAATCAATTCCAACAATAATTCCAAAACTAGTGGCTGAAGAAAATACCAACAGATATACTGAGTTGTTCTGTTGCGAAACATCACACGACTAATGTGCTTGAAGGTTAGCATCACAGAATAAATGTCAAAATGCCTAGACATCCAAACTTTTATCTTTTTCTACAAAAATTACAAAGGACTCAAAACATTTTGACTACAATATAACGAAGATTTCTTAATTCTTCTCACATATAAAAACGTCGTAGTTCTGTAATAGCGTTTGATGAAAAGATAAAAAATATACTGCAAAGTTGGAGAAAAATGAAATCACTCCAATTCAATTTTTGAACAAGTTTAAGCTTCTATGTTAAAACTATTAATAATTATCCAATAACTAACAATTTGATTCTTATCCTGACGGACAAATATAGACATTTAAATTTTATTTTGATGTTACTAGCGATTTTAAATCAAGATCATACAAATAATTGACATTGTTACTTTTTATGATTGTTTTATGTTACCTGTTTATAGTTGATTAAAAGTAAATAATATATATTTTAAAGTAAATAATAAAACTAAATCTTATACTGTTTTAATTAATATACTGATTGCATTCTTATTTGATATTGTTTGTTAAAAAATACTGATTATTATTTACTCTTTTCTTTGACAAATTCTTTCGCTTACATGAATCTAGGGATAGTTTCAAATATTTGACGAAAGGGGTATCTGTCGTTTTGCGAAATGAGTATCTGTCGTGTAGCGTCTCAGACGAAATGCGTATCTGTCGGGTTGCGTGTCTGCTGAAAAGCGTGTCTGTCAAATTCCGTTTCTGACAAGTTTTGAATCTATCCTGAGAGATGACGAAATGCGTATTTGACCACATGCTTCTCTGACGACATGCAAGTAATCCGAACACAGAAATTCTACTTGTGTTTGCGCTCAACACGAAGGTGTTGAAGTGGTCGCACCGCCGACAATTTCTTTTTGCTATTCGTTATGTATGATTCACGAAATATTGTTTCCAAGGGAGGACCCTAAGTGATGGGAAGTACAAAAAGCGAAAACAAAATACTTATAATTTTAGACTTACCCTCAGTTACCCAGCTCAAAATTATCGCAGAATTAATGTGACAAATTGTCAAGCACGCGTTATCTGTTGTGATTAGTTGAATGAATTTTCAACAGTCAATCACAGCAGATAACGCGTGCTTGACAATTTGTCACATTAATTCTGCTATAATTTTGAACTGGGAAACTGAGTGTAAAACTCTCAAGAAATTAGTGGACATTACAAAAACTTACCGAGATCGCCTAACACCGTCCGCACGCAACAACATAAATGGATCGCCACGAACTTTTTTGATTTACACAGTGTTACTTTGATGTTCGTTGGTACGCACGTGTGAATAAAGTGTTTGGTGTTTGTGTTCACCATGTTTTTGTTCGTTAGTGCGTACACGGCTAAAGGAAACGCTAAGAAAGTTTCACGCACCTGTAGAGAGCTGTGATGTGAAATTCTGACACAACATGCATAGGTACCTTTCTAGACTAGGCAAAGCATGTCAAAGAATCATTGCGTGCTAAAGAAAGCACAGAATTCTAATTATAATTTAGCGCTTCTAATTTCCAAGTAACATGTTCATCACTCGCCTAGCACTTTTAGCAGTCATAAAAAAGTTTTATAACGTTTACAGTTAAAATCTTGTCACCAAAAGACGAAACTGTGGCCATTAGCAAAGTAATAAAAGGTGCGAATAGGTTAATTTATGTTTGAATAGACAACTTTCACATTAATTTTATTAGTGGTCCAAACACAAAATAGTCCAGCTAATACCTAAGTAGATACAAATAGTACAACAAACCTGCACTTGTTCAGTACTGCTGATAATTGAATGTAACTATTAGCATTAAAGTTGCCACTGAACGATTAGAGCACGCATCTTCCAATAAAACAAAACATTGTTTTAACCGTGAACTAGAATCGATTTTGTACTTACATCTATCTACATTGTTACAGTTCTAGGAATATATTCAAATGACATCATTTGAACCTCTGTTTGATGTAGACATCTTCGTGAGAGTAATAGCGATAATGTTTCTTTCCTCATGATTGTAATAATTATCATGAAAATAATTATCCGCAGAATGGCGTGTAAAAACCGTTTGACATTGCATAACGCCTTTTGTCGCTTGACAACCCGTGGAACGGCAACACGCAAAAGTAGCCTGTGTACGTAACAGAAGCAGTGTTGTCACGATACAAGGCGAGTCTATTCAGTACTCATTAATCATTGGAATCCATTGTGAGATTGTGATTTCGTGACAATATTGAGGACTCCAATCTTAGAGATGAATAATCTGACCTGTACGCACTGCAATAAACAACAGCAAAGTTGGATAGACATTAGACACCGTCGGTACCGTTTCTCCCGTACGAAATTGGATCTAGTGCATGTCTCCAATTAGTACGGGAGAAACGGTGCAATATTGGTAATAGGATTCCTCATTCCTATTAAGGAATGGGATCATTATGCGGTTTTGATCATCTAAACAGTTATGAGACCCACGACCTTCTATTATATTAATTAATGCTGACATTTTAACCTGGGTCTAAAATGTCAGCATTAATTACTTAAGCGCTGTTGCATTTTGGAAACTTGTATAGGACAATGTCACTTTTTAGGGTTCCGTAGACAACAAGTAACCCTTATAGTTTCGCCATGTCCGTCTATCTGCATGGATATACATATTAAGCAATCACGCCGACAAAGTCATAAAATAAAAGCACGAAAAATTACATTCGTATCGTACCTCCTTTACACATAAAGGTTGACTGGTAGAGAATGCCTTGTGGCATTAAGTCCGCCTATGTACCACTATTGTACATGAAGTTTAAATAAATAAATAAAGTGAATGTTTTTTTAATTTTTCTCGACTATTCCATGGTGTGGGGTATCTTTGGATAGGCCATCCAACAATTCACAACAAACACCAGTCTGTGAAAACCATTTTTCGATTCAGTGATCGTTTGCGTAAAAAGCTTTAAATTGGTAATTTTTGTTAGAGTCAGTGTCCCCCCCTGCCAGCTAAATGGTTGCTTTTAGATATGTGAAAAAAATCACGGCAGTAATATACATAACGAAATTAAAAGGAACACTATCACAGCTAAGTAGGCTTTACAAGTTTCCGAGTAATAGTCGACCAACATATAAAATGTACTTGAAAAAGTAAAAAAAACTTTTATTTAGAGTAGTGTTTTGTGCTTTCATTGTATAAGAACTTATGTATTTTTACCCAATTATGTTGGTGAATGTAGCTATTTGTACGGAACCCTCGGTGCGAGAATTAGACTCGCACTTGGCCGGTTTTATATATCTAATAGAAACTAAACATGCGAGTATGCAAAAAATATTTCAACAGGCAATTCTGACACCAACAAAGACATCGTACTTTCAAACAGTGCTGCAATTCAAAAAAAAATAAAAAAAATCTTGATAGACGCGAACATAGATGTGGTAACACATTAATACAGACATTGGCACTGGATGGATGCAGAAACCGCGACGGGCGATTAAGGCAAGCGCAGTCACCGAGCCAAGCCAAGCGCGCAATCTTGAAGGATACTTCTTTATTTTGTAGTTATTTGAATATCTGAGTACCTAGGTAATGATTTTGTTGCAAAAATTGTTTGGCTGGCGAAATATTATGGTCGAACGGACGCAATTCATATACCTGTAGTTACAGATCGTCGGTTAATGACTCTTGACCGACGAGATGTACCTATAGATAGAATACTAAAAGGGGTCATGTTTTTTTAGACCGTTACTTCGAGAAAACGTAGGTACAGCTTAGACTTGCACTATAATTCATTTCTGTCTGGGTTGGATTTCTGGGTCGTGCAAAGTGTGATTGGGTTTTTCACCAGAAATTTCACAGTAGCAGTCCAGATTGTGGATTCGTACTTAGTTGATGGCACCTTCTGCGAAATATAGATATACAACTGCTATTATACATTTGTAGAGTTGGTAATTGTTGTTCAATTGCATGGAGAGAGAGAGAGGAATTATTGGCAAAATTTGATTTGGACAAACTGCAGGTCGGAATCATGATTTCTTTACTCTTAAACAATAACAGTGAAGGAGCTTAAATATGAAGATATATATTTATTACATATTAAGTACATTAAGTTCATACTAATAAACATTACATTTTTAGTTTCAACAGTCTACCCAAGTCGGATATGCAATAGTATTTTATGAAATTAGGTACTTAAAAATATTATTTTTTTATCATAAACCTCAAGCAGATTATAAAATACATTATCAATTAACATTTTTTTTTTCAATATACTTTTAAACATAATATTTCTATTTAATTGCTGACGGTAACTTTTTGTACACACGAATAGCAGTAACATAAGTACTTTTATAATACATCATATTGTTAATAACCGGTAAATTAATGTCATATTTATATTATTTCCCAATGTTTATTTATGAATTTGATTTGAAATTAAATTTTTGCAATTTTTTTTTTAACAAATACACATAATTCCAGTATATAAATACCAGTCAGTATCAGGCCACCCTCCGTTCTAAAGACATCTCTTAATGAGTCAGTACCATACATGTTATATATTGTCTTAAGAAGAAGAATAAATGTAGATTGAACGTTTGTCGAGTTCCCCCAATATATGACACCATAAGTTAACAGTGGGTTTACATTTCCAAAATAAGCATTTTTAGTAACACTTGGCTTTGTAGTTTCTGCCGGAACTGAAAATGCTTAGCAAGCACTGGACATTTTTTTATTAACCTTTTCAATATGTGCCCTACAGTTTAAATGTTGATCTATTGTAACTCCTAAGAAATTTGTGTCTTACTTCTTCAATCGCTGTATCAGACATGGTTACATTCAATTTAGTAGGTTTATTTTTATAATTTCTAAATTGAATCAGTTTAGTGTTTGAGACATTGACTTTAAATTTATTGACTTCAACCAGTCAGTTACAGTTATTAATGTTCTATTTATTTCACTTTCGTAAATCATGTCATTTGCATGTTCATTTGAAATAAATATAGTTGCGTCAAAAATGTTTAATTACATTTGGAAGCTCCTTAATATACAATAAGAACAAGGGGGTTCCCAATATACTGCCTTGCGGTACGCCTAGTATAATACTTCCTCCACCATTTTTGTAGATTTATTATATACTTCAATAACAGTGCCCGGCATTTTATAATTTAACTAATTCTCAATTAATTTAAGTGCTATACCTCTTATTCCTATACCTTCTAATTATTTAACAAGCAAAATGTCAACTTATACACGTTTTACTTTACGCTTGTCTTTTGTTTAAACTGTTATCATCTTATGTTAAACTAGTGATGTATAACTAGGAGATAATAATAAGATTAACCGGACTAACATATACATGTAGTGTAAAAAATAAAGAATAAAAAAATAAACTGCTATTAGGTGCACCTCTAGTTATCCTTTCGGGGAATTCTCTCATGTTGTCATTTTAGTTTCAACAACAACTCTTTACTTCTTTTCGTAACCATGGTAACGCAAGCTGAATACATATCACACACCAGGATCCCATATCTCTTTGATACAAAACCAATTCGTCGTAATTGACTGGCAGCCTTGTAAAGGGACTAGCTAACTCTCTAAGCAGAGCATTGTGTCAAGGCAATCGGTACGTATTTAGCTGGGTTAACCGAACTAGGCTCCAATTACTTACCGGTATGCTGCTAGCATGTTAAATAGTTGTATATAGGTACGCGGTTACTGTTGGATTAGATCAATTTGTGGACAAACAAGCTCGTTTAACTATCTAGTTAAGGACCTATCAAACACCGCTGTTGATTCATCTTTGTTTTAGTAGGTGACCAGGTGAAAGGAGGTGGCTGCGTGAAAGATGAGTAGTCTGTGTGAAAAGGAGGTGACCATCAGATCACGAATGACTATTAGGAGGAAATGCGGTCGCAGACATCTGACTGAATTTCCTAAGTAAAAATTCGAGGGAATAGGATATAGGCGAGAGCCAAATCTCGAATAATGACTTTTTACTAAGGAAATTCGGTCGGAACTTTTTTTTTTTTTATTCTTTTTTTTTCTTTATTAATCATAATATTTAAAATACAAGTTTTTTTTTACAGTTTTTACTCGCCAAACTTTACAGTTTGATGGCGAGCTGACCACATTTCCTCTTCAGGGCCTTCCACCGCTTTAGTGCCGTAAAACGGTTACTTTCTAAAGAAAAAAAAAAACATATTTATTTTTGATTCATGTACATTATTTTTGAAACAAGGTTTTTTCGTGTAACTAATAGTTTTACTTTAAAAATATTAACAACACGATATTTTTTTGCTACTTTTGGATACTCCTCCAAAACGACTTGGATGTTTAAAAATATTTTTACACAGAAAAATTAATGGCTGGAATTTCTTTATAACTGAAATAGCATATGTAAATCAAATAATATTTTACAATCAAAACTGTTCAAAAGGAGGTTCAATATTGATATTTTGGCTCCGAGCAGGCGCACGGCCAGTACTGCGTTAACATTGGGGCGTATTTCGCCTTCAGGCAGTTTTTTTTGCAAAATATTATTTGATTTACATATACTATTTCAGTTATGAAGAAATTCTAGCCATCATTATGTCTGTGTAAAAATATTTTTAAACATGCAAGTCATTTTGGAGGAGTGTACAAAAGTTGCGAAAAATATCGTACCTATTGCAAATTATAATAATTTTTTTAAAGCAAAACTATTTGTTCTATTTGTTTTTTTTTCAAACCTTTTAACCTAACCATTACTAAGGAGTATGCTTTAGAAAGTTACCATTTTACGGCACTAAAGCGGGTGTAGGCTCTTAATAAAGATTACAAAAAAAAGGAAACATGTTGCAACGACCCCAAAATAAATTGGGGAGATGAATGGATTTATAGATTATTACCATTCCGTGTTCGTATCTTCGTATCGCCCATGACATGCAAAAAAAATACCGCATAATGCTTTTGTCGAATCTGAAAGTTCTCGCACAAAAGCTTGCTCTTTAACAAAGACACATTGTAAAAAGCATCGCTATTTATGAATACAGCAGTCCCACATACGATTATCGAAGGTACAAGTGCATGGCATTGCTCTTCCATAGAGAAAGTGATGCTAACGTTGATCAACACACTTGAACAGCTTTGGAGAAAGCTTACCGTTCATTTACAAGCTTTCGGATTAATGTGTGATAAGTAATTAGTGAGATAATATAGAAGTTATCTACACAATTCATGTTTGCAAATTCATACTGTGTAATCTTAGGAGTGAAGCATTAAATTTCTACCGTGCTCCTGCTTTCTATTTTTCTGCAGTTCAAACACAGTGAATCAATTTGGTTGAACAATACCTATTCGACGACATTAACTCCCTAATTGTGTAAGTATAGCGCACGATACGCTTATCTTGCGTTAAGGTTCCCCTAGTCGACGGCACGAACTATTTTGTGCGCGAGGTTAAAATGCATGCTATCTCATCCGACAACACGTGCGAAAGAGATAGATGCTGTGATGAGCAGTAAGATGCTAGTTCGCGTACGAATTAGTACTTTTGCAAATTTGTATCGAAATGGATGATGATTTAGGACGAAAACGAGCGCGCGAAATTTTATAAACAGACCTTTGGGAGTCTAGATATCATGAAAAAACGACTAAATGCATATTTTCAAAATAAAATTATTTGCATTTTTTAATTACTAATCTATCCCTGTATGAAGGCCGTTTTGCAATTTTCCTTCTTCTTATGGTATTTATTTCCGCCCAAAGATGCGTTAAAATTAGTGTTGAAAGATGGAACTTTCGACGCTCATAACTTTCAATTTTTTTTTTTTTAGTTTTTTGTTTCCATACAGGGCTAGATAATGATGAGACAACTTGATATTATTTTTTATTTTGAACGTACATCGTCAAACAGTGGAGTGATCGCCAGACTACGTTTTTATGGAAGAATGATCGACTAGCGTAATCTTAATTGCTTCATATGTTCATAAATTCGTCTACTCGACAGCGAAAAACACGCAATTAAAAACGGATACGGAATTAGGGTACTGTCGTCACATAAAATTTTAAAACTAATAACTGAAAAGCAGTAGCTTCGACAATTTCCTACATGCATTTGGGCTATTTTTTCGTTCCAGACCATAGGCCTAAGAGTCTTGTCTAATAAAGAAACAATAAAAAAGTAAATAAAGAACTTTCTCTCAAAATAAAATAGCCAGCTGCCAAAATGTCAACTCACATTAACTATACAAAAAATCTTGAGAAATAGAATAACACTTTAGAGAAGCGTCGATTAAGTGAGTGAGAGGCAGTTTTTTACAAGCTTTCGTACCTTACCACAGATAATACAATAATAGCATACAGATGCCTCATCCCATACAAAGAAACCGTGCCGATGTAACCAGCGTTTTTCGTCTGATTAATTTGAAATTTTTTTCGTACATCGAACGCGTTCAGTTCTGTTTCACGGTGATTATGATGGTGTTAGCAGCGACTTGCAAGTAAAAGGGTTTAATTGGTTCGTGAATATTCTTTTCTTTAAATACAGTAAAGGTTCGTTTTATAGTATTTTTTTGCACGTTTTTACAGTTTTTTTTTGCAACAAAATGTGTTACAATGCAAATTTAAAAGATCGAGTGGAATACCTCAGAAATTTAAAAATGCGCCATCTTTTGGCATCAATTTTAAATAATCCGTTCAAATAGTCCTTGAAATGTGAATTAAGAGCCCAATAGTCCATAATTTTGTACTTAGGAGAGTTGATTAAACAAGGACATACATATTTTATGTTCAATTCCAGAAAATTTAAATTTTACACACATTCAATAACAGATAAGTGCATATCGCGCCGTCTAGTGAGATTTATTTGAACCAAATATTCTTTCTTAGCAATCAGACCCCGTGATCTTACTTTCTTATGTGTGTCCGGCAACTAGTAATGTAATTTTCAATTATTTCCTGGCTTTCTTTTAAGCTGAAACTTGACGTACGTAACTAAGGAAAGATTGAACTAATATGGTTCTATGGAGCTGATCTCATGACGGTGCCGGAAGGTTGCCACAGCAACTCTTCAACCATACAAGATGGCACGATCGTTTTTTGGCTCATAAGTTTTGTTTGACAAGAGATTTGACCACATCATCGCTTACCATCAGGTTAGTGGTCAAGTGCGAGCCTATTTTAAATAAATAAAAAATAATAAGATATAAAATTTGGTATCATTCAGTTCAAAAAGTTTGTGACTTGTAGCGTCATATTGGATTAATCTGTAAAGATGTTATAATTGGTGATAGTAAATAAATAAATAAATAAGGTTTTAAAAATAGTTTTTTATATAAAATAGTTATTTAAACGGTAGTAGGTACATACTGAATTTTGTTTTTATAAACCTTACTTGAAAGTACATTGCCTTGTCATTGGAGTCAATGGTATGTACCTATACAAAAGTGTTTAACAACTAGAAGTACTTATTAGGTAGTTGAAAAGAAGAAACTGACGTAAGTACTTATTAGCAGTTTAAAAACCATTTTCTAGAATAGGTCCGGGATGATGGTTTCTGATCGTCGGTTATATGTATTTGAAGGTATTAGCGTTCGTATTTTGTATTGACGGATAAGTCTCCGGTTCTGGTAGATCGAGTACTGGCATGATTGTCGGTTATAAATAATAATTACAATAAGTCAACCAATCACACAGACACATTTTTTTTTGCGTTAACTTTCGTACCTACCAAAAACACCAGCCAAGTGCGAGTTGGATTTGCGCACGAAGGGCTCCGTACCATTATTAAAAAAACGGCATAAAATTCACGTTCAACTGTCAATTTCAACTGTCTAGCTATCACGGTTCATGAGATACAGCCTGGTGAAGACAGACAGACAGACAGACAGACGGATCGTGAAGTCTTAGTAATAGGGTCCCGTTTTTACCCTTTGGGTACGGAACCCTAAATATTGGGAAACATTGCATTACATACGTAAAGGTAGTTATTGTATTTTAAGATTCACAAAAATGCTTTAGCGCAAATTACTCATAAGAAGAAACAACTGTTTAAAGTACGTGTTAATAATGATCCAAGTGCCTGCAGTAGTATGGCGGAAATACATACTTCAGACAAATACTTAGAAAGCCATTTCGGTAATACAACTGTTAACTGGTAAGTACAATAATGATGGACGGCTCACGCAACCAATTTGAGTAAATGACAGTCAAAGGCCTCAGACAACGGGACCTTGATTTAAGAAACATTGTTAACTAAGTTTTATAATAGGTGTTTTTTTGTGGAACAGGTCATGAAACTCGTCACGCAATGATATGGCATCTTTACTTTTTTTTATGACGGATAAACCTAAAAAGGCAACGCAAAGAGAAGTAGATAAAAAAATCAAACCGACTTCCAAAACAAAACACTACAAAACGAAAAATAATTTTCTTTGCCGAAGTTGGTGTCTTTGATATCTATGTTTTTCGATTTTCGACACCGACTTCGGAAAAGAAAGTAATTTTTCGTTTTGTAGTGTTTTGTTTTGAAAATCGGTTTGATTTTTTTAGTAAAAAATACCCATATGGCATTTGTATAGTTTTGTACGAAAATCGAACTAGCAGAACTGAAGAAAAAATACCGAAGCGAACTAAAAGGACGTAAACAAGATTTTCTTCTTGTTTACGTCTTTTTAAATCACTTCTTAAGCAGTCGAGTTTTTTGATTTTTCTAATTAAATTTTTTTTATTTATAACTTTTTATTCAACATTTTTTTTTCGAATTCGGTACATTTAAAAATATGAATGTTATATTTTTGAAACCGCCTCTTAAAACCCACTAATGGTGCGTCATTTTTCTATTTTCCAATTTTGATGTAGCCAGTGATACTCGCAAGGTTAAGACGAATCGATTAACTTAATGATCATCAAAATCAGCCAACGCGTTTGGTCTCTGGAACGCCTAATAGGAAAAAACAGACATACATAAACGCAGTGCCATCCTTCGGGAGTCGGGTAAAAAGACGCGGCTTCAAAGAATGTGAAACAAAAGACGGTGTTTGGTGCTGTGATTTTCTATGAGTTTTATTGCAATATTTGTGATGACAAAATTGTTGACTGATAGTGATTCTACTCCAGAGTTTATCAAAACAGGCGCTTTAGAGATTATTAATAAATCTACTACCGGTAAATTCAAAACACAGATACGAAAAAGTCTATGACGATTCAAATCAATACATACAGCAGCTTTTTATTGTCTCGCAGAAGGTGTGAAAAGTAGAGTATGCTCCTCTGGGATAAAGCCTGTCTTCGTCTTGGGCAGTTTGAACCCTTAGTTTCATTCAGGGCTCTACATAGCTCCCTCGAGCACAGGGTTTAATATGCCGTCCGTGATGTAAGACACTGCTTTATCCCCTTGGTGCATAATCTACTTTTACGCGTGATGCGAATAAAAACCATCACAACAAAGAAATAAAGAAAAACGAAAGAAAATACATTTATTTTGCAACATTCGTCATTACAAACATTCGTTTTCGTCGTAAATGTAACTTTTTCATTTAGGTATATGAATAATTTGATGAACATAACCAGTTTAGAACTTGTAAATATTTTATGTAAATCAAACAGGTAAAGTCGATAGTTGAATATAAAAATGAGTTAGCTTTTCCCCGCTCTGCTTCACTCCGGTGGCAAATTCCACAGAAAACGGGCATTTTACCGGGATAAAAACAGCCTTTGACACTCAGCGATGGTTGGCTTTCTGCCAATTGAAATTGTTTTCAATATCAAATCTGTACTTTCAGAGATAAAACCTATTAAAACAAATAAACATTTTGCCTTGACTAAAAAATTATTCTAAGATGAAAGTTCTGATTGCACCCGAAGGTTCGTTGGCTCAGTAGTAAAATTAAAAAAGTAGGTAAAATTAAAATTCAGTAACAAGTAAAATTTTAAAAACCCCGAACTAATTTTTATTTCATGCTACATAATTGATCTAGTAGCAGATACGCTTCGATCGACAATCTATTAACCACTTATATATACGATATATTGCGAAAACACCCCGATTCAAACAGTAAAACGCCCACAACTTTAGGACGGCTGAACCGAACTGCAACAAACTTAGCTCAGAACAATTTCGGCAAAGTCACCTCCTAAACAACAAATAACGAAATTAAAATCGGTTCATCCGTTCAGTTGCTACGACGCCACAAACATATGTACACAAACACACAGATATACACGTCAAACTTATAACACCGCCCTTTTTTCTTCGGGGGTTAAAAACTAACGAAAGACTTTTAAAGTAGGTAATCAAAAGTTACCTCTGTCGTTTGAAGAGTTATTATTATTTCCATATTTTTATTAGTTATTACACAAATCGTAAACTCATTGGCCACTGCAACGTTTTTTTCAACTTTCAAATAAGTTTCCTTTTTCTGCTTTCTAAGTTGTACAAGAGTTATTTGCACTGAAAGAATGAAGTCTTAAGACCTAAATAATTAGCATATGTAGGTTACTAATTATGCTTTTGATTAAAATTAGCATAAAAAACTAAACTGAAATAGTTTTTAATGTAACAAAAAAATGTTATGGTTTTTTTTAATGCTTCTGCTTTTTACTTGAGACCAGGTTTAATACAGTTATGTTTTACAAAAAGCAAAGCAAGTTAATTTCTATTTATAGCTTGTAAAAAAGATTCTAACTAATCTGAAATCTTTTAAAAAGCCATAATTAACTAATTTATCATACACTGGTGGCCGGCTTTGTCTGGCTCATTCTGATCTAAAGTACCTTTCAAGTGGTGTAATATTTTTTTAAGTACCTAGCTTAAAACGAATTCGGCCTGTCTCTTTAGGTATAGATCTCCGAAGGAGATGTCGGAATGTAAGGTATATTTACACCAAAGATTTAATAATATGAGTAATATATTTTTTCCAGTATTTTCGGTGTTTTTATCTATTTTAATCCCTAGGTAGTAGGTATCTATTATTTTTCTCTGAAATTAGTTTTGTCAAAGTCACTCGTCTTCTGTCCAAGAATTTATGATTGTTAAGTACATATAAGGACTAATGTAACCTCAAAATATTCCCAAGTACTTATATAATTTTCATCACGTCGTCGATAAAAAAAAGAGTGGGCATCACTCTTTATTTTTTTCTTATTTCGAGTTGTGTCCGTAAGTAATGATATTTTTGCCTATTTCTGGCGTGGTATTTTAAACTGTTCTGCTAAAATTTCTAGCGCCGCCTGCTTTTTACTCTATTTTTATAATCACTGGATGAAACATTCCAAAGCTCTGGTTGCCCTTCTACAAAAATGCTAGCGCTTTTTGTAAACTCCTTGCTCCTCGTGAAACTCATTATTGTATTATCTGTACTAAGTGCTGGACTACAAGGTTTTCGTTCCACTGTGTTTGATTAATAAGTTAAACACGTCTTCGAATATGTGGAAAACTTTGTTTTTCCGCTTAAAAAAAAAGGAATCTAATTTTGAGGTGGATGACCTTAGTGCTTTACTGCTCAAAAATGTTCGTCATTACTGTTTGAAATTAAAACACAAAGCATTTATTTTTAGGAATTAATTAGACGTTCATCTAAGGAGTTGTATTCCCAGAACCTTTGATTCCAGTGTTTGTTTCCTGATAGTTTTAACCTAAATGAATAGGTAACGTCTAGGCAAACGTGCTTCATCGTCAACTATCAACGCTTACAAGGACTCCATAGTGAAAAGGAGACCGACAAAAAACCTAGCCTTTGTCTTTTTTTTGTGCTGAGTGTCAATTATACAGACCGTTTGTTCTGTGGTCTATTCAGAAAACTCTCTCCAATAATGAAAAATTCGATCTAATCTTTTTTAGCCGTTCCATGCAATATTCGTTGTTCGTAATTACAAACGTGAACGGCAGATTTGGTACCGCATATTTTTTTTTGTTGTTCGGTTATAGAATTTGGTATATAAATAAAGGCAACTAAGCCATTTATTTTCATGTAAGTTTACTATTTTTAGAACTTCGGATTAATTAATAATATCAATAAAAAGATTTTAATCTAAAAACGCAATAAAATCGTGCACTCAACGCAGTTATGTTTTTAGATGTTGCCTTACATAAAATAACACAAAATTGAAATGATAATTAATTATTTAGAAATAGAAATAACATTAAATATAACCAAACTCATCATTATCAAACTGTCGCAGTCTGCTTGTGGATATAGGTATTTAGTAATACCCTGAGTAGGTACGATCCTCATCTCAATCTACCTACTTATTCGTAAGGAAAATACTACAACGATAGCAACAAACAATTTACTTTACACATTACCTATGTAACAATCTGCAACATTTACCTATATGTAACAATTTACATTGGTACACTAGTATATAACCTTAAAAAACAAAACTGACTATAACTTTTACGTTCCAAGTTCTAAAAATCTAAGAATTAAAAAAAGGATTATTTATCGTATTAACTACCAATTAAAACAAAAAATATCCCAAAACACGAAATTTTATTTGCGGTACGAAGTTTCCATACAAGCCTGCCGTTCGCCTTTATATCGACACTGACTGTTGCAACTTGCGACAATATTAGCGATAAGATCGCCTATTATGTCACTGTATGAAACGTCTCGTAATGTTTTTTTAATCCATCTTTTCTGTTACTTTGTGGTGTTCATAATAAAGAGTATCCTATTTATCTACTTATCTTGTAAGCACTGTCAGTAGCAGAATATAACCGTCTTTAATTTAACTATACGATTCTTCATAAAAACAATATAAGTATCCGTAGCTTTCTAAAGCCGTCTAGACATGTCTAGAGAGGTGTCACACAGACAGTGCATTGCTGTCAATGTTAGTTTGTTCTCATTTGCAGAACAAAGCGACTCGTAACGATACAATCTAAAATTTATGAACCGTTATTGGTGCCTTCTGAATAACCGTAATGTCTTCGGCAATATGAAAAGCGTCTATCATTACAGCTGCACATAAAAGATATTCTTAATAATTCAATTAAGGAAATTAATTGAACTTTTCCTTTCCGTTTTTACTTATACTAGGCGATACTTATAAGAAGCAAACCGTGAAAGCTGCTTTCAGACAATTGCCAGAAACAGTTTGACGCCGTTTGTTTTAAAATGTGTAACAGTCAGAAATGACTATATTCGGCACTACTTTTACACATTTTCACTTTTGGTAGATCCCACTGGCACCTACCTTGCATTTTGCCGAGATTTCCACCAGTGAACTAGTTTCCGTAATAGGATTTATCGATCTTTATCATCGACTGCAGAACATAGACAGTCCAAAAGCGTCGCCACTATTAACAGTCCTGGGGGGTGACCATAAGTTCTTAGAATAAGGTTATATTGAGTGTATGTAAGGCACAGATGTATATGACTTGTATAGGTACATCTGTCCCCAAAATTACCTTACTCTAAGAGCTTATGGTCACCCCCTGAACTTCTCATCACGAATGGATTCCCGCGGCCTTGTACCGCTCACTTATTTTTACTCATTAGTTTTAAGTGCTTCTGTACCTATTCACATGGACAATTAATCAATAAGCACACTACACACAATAATGGTTAATCAATTCTTCGATAGCCACGGATTTCACACGTAGCATTGAGGTAATTATTACAATTATACCGGAAAGCTAATTTAACTATAGGGGCTTTATTATTAGCTGTCGTAATAAATCGTTCGCTTTGTACAGTTAGTTGCTACAACTATAACTTATCTAGATCCTAGAGGGCTAGCAAACCTGAATAATGCCTAGAGCACGAGAGTTATTGAAGCTCTTATTAAACGTAAAGTTGGAAACACGGTTGCAATATAATAAGAAACAATTTCATCATCCGGTTAAGGTTGGCTTCAGATGCATCTGTACATCAGTATTTTACATAGAGCAAATGCTATCTGACCTCCACAACCCAGTAACTGGGTAATACCACTTCGCAGTAACATACCATTTCGCATGACTGATTGTCAGAGATTCGGATTTCTGACAAAAAAGAAGAAAAGTAAGAAGAAAGAAAATATATTTATTTGTGACAGGAGACACAATAAATAAGCAAAAACCAAAAAAATAAATAATAATAAAACAGACGACCGACCGGTCTGACTCGTAATGACTCTGTGCTGCTGCAAAATTATCTGCTGTGATTGGCTGTTGAAAATTCATTCAACCAATCACAGCAGATAACGCGTGCTTGACAATTTGTCACATTCATTCTGCGATAATTTTGAGCTGGAAAACTGAGGGTCAAAGATCTAAAAATTATTATAAAAAACCCTACTGCTAAAAATTAATTAACTGAAAAGAGAATAACAAGTAGCTACTAGATATAATTTATACATTATTTAATGAGGTGCTACCAGCGCGCAGCGGTGAGAAAAGAAGTTTTGGTCGGTTTATCTATAATTTTTTGTTTGTCTCCGCCTCCCGCAGTCGGGTATAAATGACAGCCTCGGCCCGGGACCAACGGTTTGACACGCTTTTCTAGGGTGCGGAGGTCTCATCACGCTCGAAAATGCATGAAAGCGAACATTTTTGTTTGTCTCCGCCTCCCGCAGTCGGGTATAAATGACAGCCTCGGCCCGGGACCAACGGTTTGACACGCTTTTCTAGGGTGCGGAGGTCTCATCACGCTCAAAAATGCATGAAAGCGAACATTTTTGCTTGGGATATGACTGTTTTTACTTTAGCCGTTACCAACTCTGAAAAAACTTCGCAAGTTATGGTTATAGTGCGCGTCACGTAGGTTGAATAAAATTTTACTAACGTTTTATTAAAATTAACGATTTAAACCGATTTTTCTCGTTGACGATTTGTGTGTTGTCAACAGTTAGGTCATTTATAAGGGAATAATTTCGGTTTAATTTCAATAAAACGTTAGTACATTTTTGTTCAACAATGTGCCGCACACTTTAAAACCTTGATTATCATGCTAATATTAATAACATCATTTGCATGTCTACCAATTTTTTTATATTCTTAGTTTAGTTTTCAAGGTTATGATTTTGATAAGTTTAGAGGTCGTCTGGGCATTAATGATATCCTGTTTTAAATGCCCAAAATTAATTGCTGTACCGATTGCTGTAAAGATTTTGATTTAAACTATTTGTTTTTTTTGCCAAGAAGACATTATTATTTACTAGCTTTTACCCGCGGCTTCGCTCGCAGTGAAGCCATTTTTATTTTTTTATATAACGTATCCTATGTTACTTCTAATACCTCCAAGAATATATTATGTACAAAGTTTCATGATGATCGGTTCAGTAGTCTTTGCGTGAAAGCGTAACAAACAAACTTACATTCACATTTATAATATTAGTATAGATTGTAGCGGCGATTTATTTATCATAAGTTCACTAATTACCTTCATACCTATTAATGAAATTGACTATGTGTAAATTATTTCATCACCACTGCTCTAAAAACGGTGAAGGAAAACATCGTGAGGATACCGGAAACTCTTAGAACCGCAAAATTCGAAGACCGATGTGATATCCACCAATCCGCACTGGGCCCGCGTGCTGGAATAAGGCCCACTCCCTCTCTCACAGAGAGGAGGCATGTGTCCCAGCAGTGGGATTATAATCGGCTGATGATGATGATGATCTACGAAATACTTTGAATAATTACACAGCGCAGCTTTTCACAAATGTTATTCCCAAATGGGAATAGGTACATATCCAAAATAGCAACAGAATAGTATCCTAGAGAGAAAAAGATATAAGCCCTGTCGAAGATGGAGAGAGATGGAGCCCTTTTGAAGGACACCGCAGGAGTATTGAAGAGTGTGTCACGCACGATTGAGATCATTGGAAGAGCCTGGGGAAGGCCTATGCGAAAGCAAAACAATCTGTGCCGATGCCGTAGAATTAAATGTAGGTAAATTTAAAACAAATATAAGATTGTTAATAAAGGCTGATGTAAAACTTATATATCTTTGTTTTTATCTGTTCATTACAATTACTGTGTTGAGGTGGTTCCTTTTCGTGTGATTTGAAACTAACGCTTGTTTAAATGACCATGAATTCACGACATTAAAATGATTGTGTTTCAACATTTTCTACTGCTCGGTAACTAGGCAATTTCGACAACAATAATACTTTAACGTTTGGAAGAAAGCTAGCGTTCAGTTTCTAATGTGCTTTGTTCAAGCTAAATTGCTAGGCTAGCCCTTTCCGTTTATAAACAATCTCCTTTCAAATCTGCGCACTTATTACTTAAAGATGAAATTGAATTTATATAAAATAGAATTTAGGTGAAAGTAGTTAGTTTATAAGCCCTTACTTCAAAATGGGTAGTAATAAACTAAGAAATAAATTAAAATATGACTATACTCAAACTATGAAATTTACTGCTTTATATACTAATTTTCCGATAGCTTATATGTAAATACAAACAAAGAAACGACCGAATAAAATTCCGAAAAATCAATACAGCATTTGCTGACATAATATTTTTCCATCAACTTAAATTGCGTTTTACCGAAAACTACATAGTTAGACATTTTCATCGTAACTCACCTATTATAAATTTAGGATTGACCTCACGCATTTTATAAACTGAGGCTCTTATTAAACTATTGTGACATTATAAAAATAATTTTCTAAGTGATTCCATAGATACTCCTCAGAAATATTAAAATGTGCTTATTAAATGCGATTCTTTGAATAAAGTTTTAAAAAAGATCTGGTATTTTGACGCGAGAATTTTCGATTGAAAATTAGGGTGAAAACATAAATATTTTAAGTCAAATAAATTGTATTTGGGACATAATAAGGTAAGTTTTCACCAAATTTGGAAGAAAAAAGTTTTTTTTTTTAAAGATAAAAATAAAAAACCAAAAACATGGATATTTGAATTTTCCACGTAAATTTTGAGGTTATGTGAAAAAATTGTAAGTACAAAAGTTGTAGATCTTTTTATTACCTACAACTTTGCCATTTAACTTTTTTCCATAGGACTTGTAGTTCCGCCGGAAATCGAGATAAACCATTTTTAACCGACTTCGCAAAAAGGAGGAGGTTCTCAATTCGACTGTATTTTTTTTTTTTTTTATGTTTGTTACCTCAGAACTTTTCTTTGGGTGAACCGATTTTGATGATTCTTTTTTTAATTGAAAGCTGGTACTTGTCGTGTGGTCCCATTTAATTTTCATCAAGATCTGATGAAGAACTTCGGAGAAATACATCAGAACTCTTCAATAAATGACGGCAAATCACTCGGGATAGATCTAATCGCATGTCTGTTTATTGTTTACACCATTTCATAACATAACATCACACTGGTACGCTCTAAAGGGGTACGCAGGTGTGAACAGTTCACCCTGGTATTCTTTCATTGCACCGATTTTGTATAAGTTTCATGTCTTGGGTTAATCTATTCTAGCTTCACTTTGGGCACTATACGCGTAGGTACCTAGCCTATAGAACTGGTCTATTATGTACCACAACTAAAAAGTGGAAAATAAAAAACTTTTCTACAAAAATTACAACCGACTTCCAAACAAAAACACTACAAAGTAAAAAATAACTTCAATTTCGGAAGTCGGTGTCAAAAAACGAAGAAACGAAAACAGAAACACCGACTTCCGAAATTGAAGTTATTTTTTACTTTGTAGTGTTTTTGTTTGGAAGTCGGTTGTAATTTTTGTAGAAAAGTTTTTTTTTACCCTTAAAAACTCACCCACTGGGAGGGCCCACTTCCCGAACTCGGATCGCAGTAATTTATTTTTTCTTTCATTTTTATCACATTCCCCTCCTTTTCTATTGGGTTTCATCCTACTATTAATTTTTTCACTTTTTACCATTTTTCTCATTTTTTTATCATTTTTTGCCCTGGTCTAGGTAGCCAATATGCAAGAAACTTGCATCGAGTTGATGGAGCTAAGTAACCGCACACAGGGATCTATCAAATAGCTTCAAAACTTATCTGACAAGAAATAACAATTATGAGAGTAAATATTATTTAGGTAGGTACCTAACGCATATGATTACGATTTGTTTGTCACCTTCAGGTGACATATTTACACAGAATGAAGAGCAATGTGCAATTAGGCGCAAAATCTTTTCTAAATATGTGGGTAGTTGGTGTTCCTAACAATTAATGTCACTGCCCAGTTATAAAAAAAAAAATTATTAAGTAGCTTGTTATTCCGTTCTTTAATATTTACGATTAATGGTTAAATGAAGGTAAACATGATAAATTGTTGATGATAAACGGATAAGCCATTTGACTACAGTAAATTATGACAGTAACAAATTGGTCAATACAGATATAAAATATTATCTTTTAGTTTAATCTAGTTTCTACAAGGCACTAATATAAAGCCATATATTATTCATCATCAACATCCACAGCCCTACTTCGCCCACTGCTGAGCATAGGCCTCTCTCTTCTTGTACCAATTACCACGTTCCTGTGCCAGCCTCATCCAGGTTTTACCCGCAATGACAACAATGTCATCTGCCTATCTTGCCGCTGGACAAGCCACATATTATTATATTCTCTTAAAATTAATTGCCTACCTAGGTACCACCTAGGTGCTAAAATTCAGATTTATATGTCCAAGATTTCGTTCCAATTACTTTGGCATCATAATTCTTGAGAAATTATAGGTTCTGTAAATATCTACACAACAAATCAGAAAGTAGTAGGTTTACCGACGGAACTATTTGTCCCAATAATTAAACTATCATCACCACTGATTAATAAACAACTTTATAAATTACGGCTAATTAAATAAAATAGAAATTACCATTTTGTGTTTTGAACATCCAACAATTTACAAAACTTCACATAAAAATCCACATAATTTCACTGCACTATAACTTTATTCGATTGACTACGTTTTATCGATCTATAGTCGTAGATCTACGGATGCGTGCGCGGCGCGGCGGATCGACGCAGAATGTGGTGCGGCGCGGATAACGGTGATGCGTGCGCGCAGCGGAAGGTGTACATCCACGGATTACTGCTCAATCCATCATAGAACTAAAGCGGGGACTTTACTAGACGGACTTGTATGCCCGTTGGACATGCCCGCTGGACCGCTAATAGTCCATATGTCATAGAGTAGCATAGATAAAAACATAAACAGTTATAATTTATTGTTTTCTCTCGAGATGAGCCAACCTTTTGGCTTAACACCTCGAGTGCCCGAAACGTGGATCCACACATTGGCTTTTTAATTTTTTCGTTAATTAGGGCGTTCAACCGGTTAAAATTATCATCTAAGTAAATATAAATAATGAAAATGTGTATCTAAATAAATGATTTTTTGCGATAGACTGGAGTTCGTACTCTCAGTAAGGAAACCCTGTATAACGGACCTGTTTGGCTATCCTAGTCATTAGCTAGTACATTTTTGTCACAGGTAACAAATACAGACAGGAAACAGTAAGGCCAAAACAAAAAAAAAACATCATCAACATCAGCCATTTAATTGTCCCACTGCTGGGACACAGGCCTTTTCTCTTAGAGAGGGGATGGACTACAATCCAACACACGGGCCCAGTGCGGATTGGTAGATGTCACATGTCTTCGAATTTTTGATTCTAGTACATGCCATTTCCTCACGATGTTTTCTTCAACTTTTTGAGAGCAGTGGTGATGAAATACTTAATACAAAGTAAGGTGCCTGCCTGGGTCTGGACCCACGACTTGTAAGTCGCGGCTGTTACCTCTGCTGCGTACATATAGTGAAAGACAAAGAAAGAGAAGTTCAATGGTTTATTTGAGTTACGGTTCCATGCCTGTTTAGTGCGTGACATACAGTTCTATTGTAAATAGGTCTAGCAGATATGGCCGGCGAGCATAACCGCGAGCAAATCCAACTATTCAATATATTAAAGGCTCAAAAGTATCAAGTATACAAAGTAATTAGGAACAATCTTTTGAATGATAGCAAGAAGCTCAAACAGATTTGGAGCACCCGCTTCTCAATAATCCATAGCCGTAGGTACGTGATCATAAGGCGTGTGAGTTTTCTTTGAAGCTTAGCTATCCTTCTGTACCAGAAGTTGTAGAAAAGTAGTCTCATGTACCGCAAAAGTAAACCACGCCACCGTTTTTTGAATTGTACCAAACCTTGAATAACAAAATACAATAATAATGATAGTCATGACTCATGACATGATCGTTCGTTACCGACATTCATAGGCGGCTATAGAACTACCTACAAATACAAAGTGTGAAACATTTTTATTTGGACAATAACGCCGCATTGAACAATCCTGTAGCTTTTCCACTGCTGGACACAGACCTTCTTCCCGGGAGGATTCGTAATCCACCGCTCGGGTCCACTCTCCACTGCGGGATGATGGATATCACATACCTCAATTAGATTTTTTATTTCTAGGACATATCGGTTGCCTCACGACTGTTTCCTTTGCACGCATTGTTCTTAATTCTTTATTGTACACCAAAAAACAATATTTAATACAATGTGATACTAAAGTTCATGTATAAAGGCGAGCTTAACTAAATTTTGAGTTCTCTTAAAGCAAATTGTTCCGTGACAATTAAAATTACATCGCCGATAACACGACTGGTATTGTAGTAATATCCAATTTGTAGGAATAATCCTAATTTAATTAACAAAATATTTTTATTCATGTTATAGTTAAGTATGATACATGTAATAGCTACGATAACGCGGTCATAATTGACCAAACCAGTTCACTCGAGTGTGTACACAGCGTTAATTTTTAGGGTTCCGTAGTCAACAAGGAATCATTATAGTTTCGCCATGTCCGTCTATCCGCAGCGTAGCTCAGGGACTCTTAGTACTAGAAAACTATAATTTGGCATGGATATACATATTAATCAAGCCGACAATGTGGTAAAACAAAATCAGAAAAAAAAAACTCTCTCCTTTAGGTACACGTTAGGTTGGGATGTATTTTCTCTCGGCTATCCCATGTCGTTGGATAGTTCATTCAAAAATATTATGGGTCTGTGAGAACAATTTTTCGATTTAGGGATCCATTTGCGTAAAATTAAGCTTAACCCTCAGTTGCCCAGCGCACAATTATCGCAGAATTATTGTGACAAATTGTCAAGCACGCGTTAACTGCTGTGATTGGTTGAATGAATTTTCAACAGCCACTCACAGCAGATAACGCGTGCTTGACAAATTGTCACATTAATTTTGCGATAATTTTGAGCTGGAAAACTGAGGGTTAATTTGCTAATTTTTGATAGAGTCAAGTATCCCCCCCGCCACTGCCAGCTAAATGGTTGCTTTTGGATATGTTAAATAAATCACTGCAGTAGATTATATAACGAACTTAAAAGGAAAACTATGACTAAGCTAAGTAGGCTTTGCAAGTTTACGATTAATCGTCGACCAACTTATAAAATATACTTCGAAAAGTAAAAATTTTGTACAAATTTCACAAAAAATTTACTTATGTTATATAAGTAAAAGTTGTTAGTTGTGTAAAACTGGTAGTAAATACGAGTATAAGCTTATGAACCATGTAAAATAAACACAAAATAAAATCATGACATCCTTTATAATAATGATTTACATATAAATAATGTTTACGCTCGAATAACGTATTGGAGTGGGCGGCGGCATTTGGCAGTACCGGTCCTACCGGACCGGTTCTCAAATAGATAATATTTTTTGTAACTTCACTTGTGAAGTTGGATTATATAACTCCTTCCTCAGTTACCATCGTCCTGTGTGCCCATTATTGTACGTGAGCCGCCGAAACCGTTTAAATGTTTATGAAACAACAAAAAACCCTCTTCTTAATCCACATTATTGTGCAACTACGGAACCCTATTTAACTGCTCGTGGCAAGACACGCACTTGGCCGGTTTTTAAATCTAATTAAATTATCTACTAATCAGTGTGCTTTAGTTTGTGGTGTTCTGCTGTGCAGACCCACGTCATTAGTCTATTTACATTTTAATAAATACTATACAATCTCACCTTCATATCTTCTGATATTTTATCGACTCGTCTCATTTTTATATATTCTTTGTTACCGTTAATACCTGAAAAGCATATTTTTAGTTATCTCTGAATGTTTTAATATTCCATAACTTATTTATATCGCTAATTTGTAAAATCTAAGAATATTTTATACTCTGACATTTTCATGTGATCTGACGTCTGTCTGTATTTTATTTTCTTAAGCCATAGACATAACGTACCATGGACTAGACCTTCCTTAAGCTAGTTGTACATTATAATAAGGGCAGCGTAGACTGCCCCCTCTGTAAACCGTTTTTATTCGTTCTGGTCATATAATTGATATTTTGAATTCAAAATTTAGAAGAAATGACAGAACGAGAAAAAAACGGGTGTCAGCTTTTTTAGCATTAGATTCGGGCTGAAAACGACGAAAGTCGGTTGTCTGGTTAATACTATAATTTTACCAAGGGTACTACAGTATCTGATAACTCTTTAAACCATATCTTCTGCCTACATGTTTGTCATTCATGTTTTTTGGTGTGATCATTAAAATACTATTTACTGTGAGTGGAATTTGTGAAAGACTTTATTAACCTCATCGGTCAACGCTCCTTATTAAAGGGCTAGTCGAACGGCGTATGAAGCCACAGCCCGGCCTCCACATCTCTTTTGTGCTTGCCTACATAACCATCGAACCTACCTACCCGACGTGGTGCAAGAGCCGCAGCTACAGCGCGCCCGCCAGCAGTACACGCAGGTTGCGAGCCGCAGCTACAGCGCGCCCGCCAGCAGTACACGCAGGTTGCGCACGCTGAAGAGGAGCGCCCACAACTCGCGGTAGCGCTCTTCCAGCGTCCACATCGCACTCCATCAGCCGTCCCACCGCATCATGTCAACCTTTTTCTTATTTTACCTTTTCTTACTTTTTCTTTTTATTTTAATAACGTAGCGTTACAAGTTTAAAACAGGTTTTGTGTAATTGTTGTTTCTTTGCATTTCAAAAACTACAATATTTCACGGGTTTATGATTTGAGGCTAAGTTATTGTTTCTATTGTTGTGAGATATATTTGGTAAAAACTATTTGTACTCGTAAAATAAACCGCCCATCAGTGATTAGAATTTCAAATCGACATTGCAATCGTAGCAATAAGGGTTTTTGTGAGGTAGGTCATCTCAGTCCCTGGCCTGGTCCGGCTTCGCGCGACAGTAGCTACTTGCGACAGACAAATACACAATAAATGCTACGACGAAACTTGTGTTGAGCTGTCGTTGGTCGACCAAAATCCGTTGTCCTATCGGTTGTCGAGAAAACAATCAGTCGCACTTACTTACGTCGAGTTAATGTTCTGTGGCTCCACTGGTGGCAGACAATTCGACATATCGTCTATCGTACAGTACTAACATTTGTCCGTTAGTCGTGTATTTGTTTGTCGCAACTATGATGCGGACTTCATCTGATTGCTGTCCACACAGCAGCTGGTCACCCTCAAGTCAAGTGACGCGCAATAATATATTACCTTGAAAGTCACATGCCATTTGTTACTTATTATAAATTACCAGCTTCTGCCAGCGGCTTCGCCCGCGTGATAAGTGTTTTCTTATATCCAAGGGAACATTATTTATTATATTATTAATATGGAACATTATGGTGTAAAAGGGCAAGTTCTAGAGCTTTTTCGGTCTTATTTAAATAATAGGAAAATGTATGTAGAGGTGTTATGTTTTTAATAAATGAGAATAAGGTTCAAGTAGAGTACCATTCAAACTTACGAAGGGTTTTGATAGGTGTTCCACAGGGTTCGATACTAGGTCCATTCCTATTTCTGATATTAACGAACGATTTACTTAACCTTGCAACAAAAACAAATCCAAATATGAAAATAATAGCATTCACTGATGATACTCATGCTATTGTTAGCGAAGATACTGGGAACTCATTGGGCAACAATGTAATCAAGGGTCTTGAATCTTTTCTATTATGGTTTATGGCAAATAAATTAACCATAAGCACTAAAAAAACAAAAATTATATTGTAAAAGCCTACATCACGCTATAATGATAGTTTAGATGTAATGTTAAATGGAGATAAAATAGATGCTGTAGACTCAGTAAAATTTTTAGGAATTCATGTTGATTCGTTATTAAATTGGAAAAATGAACTAAAAGTTATAGTTGGATCAATATCATCAGCATGTTATACGCTTAGGAGACTGCGAGATGAGCTTAGTGTGAATATTTTATAATCGGTTTACTATGCATTGGTGCATTGGAGTCAAGATTGAAATATAGAATAAAAAATAAACATAATTGAATTAGATACATATAGGGCTAAAGCTAAAATTAGGGAATGGATAAAAAACCTAGACTACGAAAAAACTGAAAGCTTGCTTACTTGGGTGCGCTAAATCACAAATCTCCTAATTAATTCACAGCACAAACACGGAAGCAGCTTCCATAAATTCCCACCCACATACCATCACACTCACTCAACACACACCACACAACCCCACCATACAACACCACACAACCACACCACTGCACCACACAACGCGCACCACACCACACTCGCCTCTCCCTTCCACACACACAACACCTGCACATGACACGACACTCCACCAAATTACACTACACACCATACACTAAATACAAACATTTTAGTTCTTCAAAAAACAATGTATTATAATATATATTCTTCTAGCTCTCTTGCTAGTACGCTCATACTCTGTTCGTCCATTATTTATGCGAAGACACTGATTCCTAAGATACAGGATTGTCCTAGTTTAGGAGTCAGGGCTCAAATTTTGTATTGACTGTACTTGTATAACCAATTTCTCGTAGGTACACAATCTCTGCTGTCATTTTCCTGTACCATTGTGAGTTTTATGTGTACCTTACTTTGTGTCAAACTAGTATTTCCCAATAAAAATCTTATTATTATTATGTCCTTTATTTAACTTATTTCTTATTTAATACATTTTTAAATATTTTTATAAAAGATACAAAAACAAAAAAAAAAAAACATTTAAAAATATAAAAAATAGAGGCCCACCGGTATCGGGAACAGGGTCCAAGCTACCGGCGGTCAGGGCTCCAGAGAGGAACCTGCTAACAATACGAGCCGTGTCCAGCAATACTGCTTTCTGGATCAGGCCCTTGACCCAGCCGCCTAACGAGAGCCTCCTAAGGTGTTGGTCGAGGCTCGTAGCTATTAAACCATTGGCCGAAACGACAATCGGTACAATAATTGCTGTGTCCACATCCCACATGTCGACAACCTCGCGAGCCAAGTCAAGATACTTGATTTGCTTGTCTTTCTCGGCTTTCACGAGGTTCCCGTCATGCGGGACGGTAATGTCAACAATCATTGCACGCCTCTCGATTCGGTCCACCACCACAATATCAGGCTTATTGGCTACAATAGTCCTGTCTGTGATGATGGACCGATCCCAGTACAATGTGATATTGCCATTTTCGAGAACTGGGTCGGGCACATACCTGTAGTACGGTACCTCCGATGCACGATTTCAGAGCAAGTTGCTGGTGGATAATCCTGGCTACAAGGTTGTGCCTATGCAAGTACTCTTCGTTAGCTAGACGAGAACAACCAGAGATAATGTGGCGGATCGATTCACCCGGGCGGTGACATGCCCGACAGATGTCAACCGTGCCATCCTTCACAATAAATCTCCGGTAGTTATTCGTCATGATAACTTCGTCCATAATTGCACAGGTAAAACCTTCGGTCTCACCAAAGAGGTCACCGAAACGCAGCCAGGCTACGGACGCTGACTGATCTACATCGGACCCATGTAGGGCCCGGAAAAAGCGTCCGTGAAGCTCCTTACTCTGCTATACCTCCCTGCGGACGTTAGTGTCAAGCACTACAGGCTTGCGCCAGTTCTCATTCGCCAAGGAGAGCGGGGTGAGTCCCTTGTCCACTGCTACTACATCTCGATGCATACCCACGTCGGCGTGTAGAAAATATTCTCTGAGATTGCATATCTCGCGGTTGTGGAGGTTTTCGGCATTTAAAAAGCCTCGGCCTCCACACTTCCGCGGGATATACAATCTCATGACCGACGATCGTGGGTGATGCATTCGATATGCAGTCAGCAATGTACGGACCCGCCTATCCAGGGCGTCAAGTTCCGTTTGAGTCCATTTGAGTTTCCGAAAGAGTACATCAATACCGGCATGACCCAACCGTTGAAGGCACGCACCTTGTTTCCGCCCGAAAGAAGGCTATTTAATACCTTCTTCAGGCGGCCAAAGAAGCGTTCCTTCAGCGATTGCTTCATGTCAGTAGTGCTGATACCTAACGCTTCCGACATACCCAAATACTTATAGGTTTCGTTTGGAGAGAGGGATCTCAGGTTTATTGAATCCGCGAGTTGAATACCCACGGATTCCATAATCTCCCCTCGCTTTACATGCATGACCGCACATTTGTCCACACCAAACTCCATCCTGATGGCGCTATTAAAAGTTTCAGTTACCTTCAGTAGCTCCATAAGCTGAAGATTGCTGGGGGCAAAGAGCTTCAGGTCATCCATGTAAAGGAGGTGAGATATAACCTGACCACCCCTCCTCAACCGATAGCCTAGCCCTGAATTCTCCAGCATCATGCTTAGAGGATTCAAGGCTAGGCAAAACCAAAGTGGACTCAAACTATCGCCCTGGAATATACCTCGCTCGATCCTTACAGGTTCGCTATTCCTCTGGATATTTCGACATCCTGGATAGCGAAGGACCGTGCTCCATTGCCTCATACACGATATCAAGAAGGTGCGTAGAGTTGTATTGTTGTTGTTTTATACAATTCTAGCACCCTCATGAGCCATGTATGAGGCACCGAGTCATAGGCCTTCTTATAATCTATCCAACATGTCGACAGATCCTTTCGGGAACGTCGAACCTGTTGGCTAATGGCCATATCTATGAGGAGCAGCTCCTTAGTACCGCGGGACCCGTTCCTACATCCATTCTGAGAGACCGACATGATGGAGTTATCGTCGACGTGTTTATTAATTTTGACTCTCAAAATAGATGTAAGAACCTTATAGACCGTTGGTAAACATGTAATAGGTCTATAATTTTTGGGTTCCGCAGTGCTACCAGACTTGTGGAGCAGGTGGGTTATTCCTGTTGTAAGGAACTTGGGTAGCGAACCAGACTCTAAGGCTGCCTGGTACTGAGATGCCAAACGAGCGTGCGACCTTTGTAGCCATTTTATCCAGAAGTTGTGCAGCCCGTCCGGCCCTGGAGATTTCCAGTTCGGCAACGGACGGACTGCACGGGCTACATCTTGGGGGCTGATCGTGATAGCCCCCATTTCTTGTATTGGATCGCACGCTCGCTCGACCTCCCGAGTCCATTCACCTTCGGTGTGACTGACAGGCACCGACCAGATGCTGCGCCAGAATGAACACATAGCGTCATCATCCGGCAGGCGCGTATCAGTCACACCGTGGCCGGGTCGCTCCCAAGCCCGATAAACCCACCTTTCATTACTTTGGAATGTACGATTCTGGGTGTATCGCTCCACTCTCCGTCTGTACCTACGAATACGGTTTGCCCATGCAAACACTTTTTGTTTCAGGAAGTCGATGCGCTCTGTGACATGGGATATATAGTCTCGGGGGCTGACATCAGTCCCCGAAAACGCCCGTCTCACAAAGCGCATCACTCTTGGGCGATTATTGCCCTCCCTGAAACAAATTAGTTTGCCGATGAGTGCTCTGGCCCCACCAATACGACGTTCGATCCAGCACTGCCAAGCCGGTACGGCTGGTTTCGGTCGTGTAGCTCTGTCATCTGCGAATTTGACGTGGGCTACACGACATGCCGCTACAGCCGCGCAGTACAAGATCGAATGTGTATCAGTGAGGTCTTCGCAGTCATCAAAATATTTTGACAACTGCGAATCCAGAACAGCCACCAGCGCCCTATTTTTGTTATGCATGGGCAAACGAGGTAATCGTGGTCTGAGTTCGGGTTGCATGTAGCGATATTCCCGAATAGCACACTCCAAAGCACTCCTCAATTCCTCATTGCATTGGGTACTTACGTTTGTAACCCTGTCACTACTCTCCTCGTCAGCGTGGATAGGAATATGGTTAGACTGTGGTGGTACCACAGCCTGCGACGATGGGGCAGTGACACGGTTACCCATTTCCGTTCGGAGGCGATCAAGTACAGCATCATCCAACATACGATTACGCTGGATGACCCGCACCTGATCCGAAAGTCGTTGTGCCGAAACGTTGACGGCTGGCTCAAGCACCTGAAACAAAGAGAGCATCCGGACACGGTACGCGGTCAGATTGTTTCCTCCCTCTGTAGCCCCATAGTATGCGCGCATGACATTTTCGTTAATGGATTGTGTCCATCTCATGCGCTGCACACTTCCGCCGGGTGCTGGGACCCTATCAGAGACCGGTAAGCCTCGAGGTCCTAAGCGGTCCGGCGGCCGGCGTCCTCCCCGTCGACGCGCAGGTGGTGGTGTCGTCAGCGGAGAGAAGTACTCGTCGCTCGAGCTCGACGCAACTGCCACGGTCGGTGTCACAGCACTCACGGTGGGGCTGGTTTCCGGCGGCGGCGAGGCGGCGCTGGGCGACGAGGCCGGAGGTGGTAGGCGTGCATTTCTGGCGGCGGCAGCTCTCGTCAACATGTCTTCGTCTTCATTTTTCTTGTTTATTTTTCATATTTCGTCGTCATTGACAGACGTCAATCTATTATTTCTATTGAATTTTTTTAACTTGATTTACTGGGTATTTACGGTGGCGGATAATTTGATATTATAATTAATCATTATTATTATTATAGTTTCAACTATGAGGAAATAGCTACAGGTATAACTCTGATAGGATATATCACTTATATGCTCAAATGTACCTAATTCGAAAAAAACTATTAACTAAAAAGTTATAAATAAAAAAAAGTTAATTTAAAAAAATAAAATAAACTCGATTGCTTATGAAGCGAACTAAAAAGACATAAACAAGAAGAAAATCATGCTGTGCAGTCGGAGGATACGTCTGGTTTTGGTCAGCCAACTCGCGAATATGTTTATATATTTTTTTAATTAACTTTTTTTTCTATTCAAATTGACATAAGAGAACCTCATGAGAGGCATCAGACGAATTTAGCACCTCCTACTTTTTTGAAGTCAATTAAAAGTATTATGCATCTCTGCATCCCTTAATTATGCTTATTTGATCAATGTTTTACCGTCAAAACTCGAGTAGAGATGATTTATATTTATATATTATATATAGAGATGATATATGTAAAGTTGTTGTACAGTGTACACATAATGATGTTGGTCGTCAGTGAGAAAACTGTTGGCGTATTTAGTAAGCGCTAAGAGCTCTGAGTTTTTGCTGGGATGTAATCTTTTGTAAAGGCTGAGGTACAAGTGTTGGGAGAATAGAATACCATGAATAAAGGTATTATTAAATTTGATATGCATGGTGTTACCCCCGAAACGATTCTGAATTAAAAAAGATAGTTAAAAAAAAAAAACCCGACTGCTTAAGGAGGGAACTAAAAAGATGTAAACATGAAGAAAATCATGTTGTTCAGTCTGAGGCTACATAATTATTAGCGAGCTGGCTGACCACCTGATCCTCCAACTGCACAGCATGATGTTCTTCTGGTTTACATCTTTTAGTTCCCTTCTAAAGCAGTCGGGATTTTTATATTTAAATTACCTTACTTTATATACAGCTTTTTAGTTGTAATTTTTTCTCAAATTTCTTTAAAATATTTAAATTACTATATTAACCACCTCTTAAACCCCTTCATTTTGATACAGCACTCGACGGGTTTGGAAAAAATGGTAGTAAAATGTAGGCTAATTTTACTTATAAAACAATTCTTTTTAGCAAGAACTATATTCTTGTTGAAAAAAAAACATTGTTTTAATTTGAGTTAGTTATATTTTCGTAAGTGCTGTTATATGACGATGAAGCAATTATGTAAATAGATTTATTTTTCAGCGACTCTAGCTCCAGCAGGTATGCACTCAGCTTTAAAACTATTAGAGCTTCTGTAAAGTCATTTTTTTCGACGTCCGTAATAGCTGTTCTACACCTCTCACTTTACCTTAAAAAATCTTTGCGTGAATTGATTTTTTCGAATCGAACAAAGCCGATGTCGTTACACTGTCAAATATGTTCGAAGGAATTGTATATTTTTGAAACCAATGCGCTTTCTCCTTTACCTACTTATTCGATTTTTTTATGTAAAATGCAACCGCAATGAAGTCGAAAGCGTTCGATAAAGACTTAATAAATCTTTGCTGCGGTGTTCACTCACCCGTGCGGTTGCAAAACGCAACGTTTCGTCGGTTTCCCATTGTGATTGTAATAGAAGTTACGTTGTGAATGGTCATTGTGCGCTGCACTAACCGTTTCAGGTACCAGGAACGCAGAAGTGAATGGTAGACTAGACAATATCACAGAATAAATAATTGTACACTAACAATAATTATGAAAATAGTTCACAAGGTCGAGAACCGGAACATTCTTATTTTATGGAAAATTCTACTGTAAAGTATGTTGCTGTTATTTCTGTGTTTCTGTTTCTAAGTAATTTATGTTATTTTGTGTTCTAGGGAGAATGAAAACCTTACAACCTTAAACACGAAAGATAGCAGATTATCTTGTGTGTTACAGTGGAATAAGAGATTTTTCGTCGTAACCAAGTTCAAGTCCAAGCACATGCGGATTAAGCCTAAGATAAAGGAAGGTGTACAAATGCTTACAATACAATACAATTCCAACCTGTTACTTACTCACTGGAGGCCAAAGGCCTCTTCTCAAACAGAGAAGGCAAATGTTTACAATTAAAAAAAAACGGACAAGTGCGAGTCGGACTCGCACACCGAGGCTTCCGTACAAACAGCTACCTACATTTACCAATTGAGGAACAAAATTAATTTTGCCGTTGGAAAACTCTTGCCTACATACATCGACATAAGTCGCAGTTAGTTTACTAACTGCAAATAAGTTATTTATCTCTTTTTTTCTTTAGGTACAAATATCCGATTTTCGAATTTTGTTATTTTACTTGTGCATTGTATATGATTCTAGGTCAACGGGAAGTACCCCGTAGGTTTTGATTTCCTTGAGGTTTGTCATATTTGCGACATAAACGGCGGTATCTTTTGATTACGTTGATCCAGCAGTACCTAAATAGTTCTTGCCCAGAAAAACTACAACTGAGCTTCACCCAAAGCAACGTAGGCTAGGCAGAAGCAGCTGTGAAACGTAAAATGTTTTTAAATTTTCATCGGCAAGGATTATATTCGTGAGAGAATTTTAACACTGCGGTTTAGAATATTGCAGCTTTAGGTTAGCGCCATCTCTTGACCGATTGCGGAACTAATGTGATTTTTGTTGATCATTTCGGAAAAATGTGCTATTTAGAGACATAGTTTTATTTTTCCTGTGATCTTTACATACATATCACATAAAATAATTTTATATTTTTCGTCAAAAGTCGAAAACTACACGGCCTAAAAAAAGGAAAAAAACTTGAGAATGTGCTAATAGCGTTCTTTCATATGATACATGCCATATTGCCATACCATATCCCCATTTCGAATTTTAAAGATCCCCTTTCAGTAAATGTTGCAAAAAGAAATCTTTCTTTTATGCAAAATAGTTGGGTAAAAGTCATCTAAAACTATTTCAAATTTCAAGTTGATAGTATTAGTAGTGCTTGAGATATCCAGCTGTGACAGACGGACAGACAGACTGAGTCGTACCATATTAAAAAAGGAGCTCTTCCTTTTAAACATTTTGGTGCGGAACCCTAAAAACTTAGGTTACTTAAGTCTACCAAACTTATGTAATACTTATTTTTGTCTTCAGGGGAATATCTTCAAAAGGCGTCCAGACAGAGACAGGACCGGCTGTTGCCTGGAGTCCGGATAAAGCCGGGCACAGTCAGGCTTTTTGATAGCGTTGCGTGTGCGGCCCAATTAGACGTCCCGGCCTGACCGGCAATTGTTAGGCTTTTTAAATTTTAAAGGAAAATTAGCTTTTAATGCAGGTGTCTGCCAACCAAAAATATTAGTTACTTTGTTACAATTAATTAAAAGTTTATTTATTTCATTAGTTTTTTGTTTTACATTGTAATTGTAGTAAGTACATAAGTTTGTAATTAATGATAATAAAAATGAAGACTGATTCATTATATTTGTTATTAAATTAAAATATAAGAAGATTTTATGGTAAATAAACGTTTTGTTATAATTTGCTTTCCATTGCAAATTGTAATAATAGTTACTTCTAACTACTATTGAAATTAATATTGTAATGCATATTGAATGATTAATAATAAAGAAGACTGATACATTCAATTTTGTTTCATTAGAATTTTAGAAGATTTTATGGTGAATGATAAAAAACCTTGTCTTACTTTAAACAAAATTGTCATGTTAGACTAAGAATAAAAAAATATTTTTATCCAAATGTCCGACTAAATCGGCTTTTCAGTTTTAAGAACTGGCAACCCTGGGACTGGGGATTGTGGGATTCTTACCCAACTAAAGCACCCTGGTCGCCACATGGATAGAGTCCTCCGCGTTCTCTGAAAAGACCACAAAACATGATTTTCTAACACCACCTGTTACTTTCCAAACTTACCTTTGTGGTTAACCCGTCGAGGTCACAATGATCTGAATCACGTTATTACTCAATTCCTTATAGCTAGCAATAACGTGAGTGAGAGCAAATCCAATCTAGTAATTGGACCGTAGACTACCTAAGTGCTAACACTTACTACATTGTTAATAACACTACGATTTATAGTAAGATATTAAATAGAATGTAACAGAGTGTAATCCCATCGACATTCTCACAGCTGGACAAGGTTTTTTGCTCATATAGATGTAACCAGCATCAGTTCCTCACTATAAGCTAATTTTCAATCAAGAAGCTTAAGCGCAAAGTGTAGCTGGAGAAGACTGACGACAAAATCGAGGGAACTCTTCAAATTTTATAGGCATACACATAGCGATTTCCGAATTTGCATCAACATGACAAGCATTTGCATTCAGAAACTATCATTTGGTGAGGTGGAACTGATGAAGAAGACTACAGTTGGCCACTGGAACTTCTCAATGATAAGTTCGTTTTGGCTATAAGATATCTCGAATAGTTAAAGTTACCCTAGTCGACAGCACGCACTACCTTGTGCGCGAGGTTAAAATGCATGCTATCTCATCCGACAACACGTGCGAAAGAGATAGATGCTGTGATGAACAGTAAGAAGCTAGTTCGCGTACGAATGAGCACTTTTGCAAATTTTGTATAGAAATGAATGATGATTTAGGACGAAAACGAAATTTTATAAACAGACTTTTGGGAATCTAGATATCATGAAAAAACGACAAAATATATATTTTCAAAATAAAATTATTTGCGTTGTTGAATTACTAATCTATCCCTGTATGGAGGCCATTTTGCAATTTTCTTTCTTCTTATGGTATTTATTTCCGCCCAAAGATGCGTTAAAATTAGTGTTTAAATATGGAACTTTCGGCGCTCATAACTTTCAAATGTTTTATATTTTTACTTTTTTGTTTCAAAACAGAGCTAGATAATGATGAGATCATGAGACATATTGATATCATTTTTTATTTTGAACGTACATCGTCAAACGTTGGAGTAATCGCTAGACTACGTTTGTGTGGAAGAATGGTCAACTAGTGTAACCTTAAATGACTGTGATGAAGCAAATTTAAATAAATGGTACCATCGAACTGGTGATGAAGCCGAAAGGTATGCACCAGAACTCCGTAATAAAACAATGTAGCCCATGTATATTATGAGAAACCCTCTGACGATAAATGATTTTCATGGTAATGTACCACAACTAAAAAGAGAAAAATACAAATATTTAACATGAAAAATAAACCGACTTTCAAAACAAAACGATCGAAAAGCGGGCCAAGAGACTCATCGGCAATGAAGCACTGGTCAAATCAAAGCTCCAGAGCCTTGAACGTCGTCGCCGAGTTGCCAGCTTGTCGGTTTTTTATCGGTTACATTTCGCGGAGTATGCGATGGAATTGCATGATTTAATTCCGCCCAGCCCGTTCCATCATCGAACAACCAGACGCACGGCGATGCGTCATCGGTACAAAGTGGAAATCCCACCCATACGCACAAAACGTTTTGAGGACACTTTCATTATGCGTACAGCTAAGGAGTGGAATTCCCTGCCGGAGTCTGTGTTTCCCGACAGCTACAATCTGCAGGCAAGCGTGCTTCACCGTCGACCACATCATCGCTTACCATCAGGTGAGATAGTGGTCAAACGCAAGCCTATTGATAACAAAAAAAAAAAAAACAAAACACTACTAAACGAAAACAAAACTTTTCGGAAATCGGTGTCAAAAACGAGAAAAATAAGGACACCCACTTTCGTAAATAAAGTTATTTTTCGCGTTTTTGAATATTTTTATTAATTAAAAACATTTTTCACTTTGTAGTGTTTTGTTTTGGAAGTCGGTTTAATTTTTTTGTTAAAAGTTTTGTATTAAAATATATACTTCGTGTTCCCTCAGCAAGCCGCTACTACTACTACTTGCCCTGAGGCTTTACACAAGTGAAATTTTACCAACGAAAGCTACGCAATAGAGATAGGTGAAATGTCAAAAATGTATACCGCTTTATGGATCTATGACGCGATGTTTGCCTTACATTTGCGCACGTCGACCATCGCAATCACTGAAAGAAGGACAATTTTTCTATAGCCTTTAGATATGCTCCATCACAAACCCTCTCGGCTAAGATTATTTCTTATTATATTACTAGCTGTTGCCCGCGCCTTCATCCGCGTCACTTTTTCACAAGTTTTTTTTTTAATTAATAAAAGAATTACAAGTGAAAAGCTTTTATTTCCCCACAGGAACTGTGAATTTTAACGGGATACAAAGTTACTCCTTATAACGTCAGCTATCTAACAGTGAAAGTCCCGTCAAAATCGGACTAGCCGTTTCGGAGATTACTCGGAACAAACAGACGGACAGTCAAAAATCTTAAAAATTGCGTATTTGTTTTTAGTACCGTATATACATACAATAAAACGTTATTTTAATATTACATACAGACACTTCAATTTTATTTATTTGTATAGATATAGAAGATAAATACAAGGAGCAGTGTTGATTGATGTCGAAACTTGAACATCACTCAAAAGATTCTACCGATTAGACGGTGAAGGGCAAGGCACCTCTCACCATTTTACTCTGTGCTCTCACCGTGGGCAGTGGGCATTCCGGCATGGTGATGTAAAAGCTGAGGGATTAGATGCCATCATTATCGTTTGCTTAGCAATCTGTGGATAATTAATAATTACATCACTTGTGTAAACTCTTCGGTTTTGTTGTTGTAATCTGAGTTTTCATTACATTATGGCTGTTGGTTTACTTATCATCGCGCTTGTTTTTTTTCGCAGGGTTAAGAGGTATAAAGTACACACAATGCTTCGTCAGTTTTGTTCAGTCTCATATAATAGGAATTGAACTTATTCCCATCAACCGGCCACGAATTCAGACTCACCAAAAACGTTACGCTATGTACTTTTGAGCTTCGCCGCAGTTGAGTAACAAATGTTCTCTTTTGACTGCGTTTTCTCTAAAGCACTTTGCCTTCACTTCGTTAATTTTATTAGTGGAGGTAGCCCGCTATGGGACAGTATTAAAAGATAAATGTTTAAAACAGCCTTGTATTCCTTTTACTATCTTTTATGCTGCGGAAAGATACCATCAGTACCGTATAGCACTTCACCGGAGAAAATGCATAAAATGGCACGCGAAATACAACAAGTTTATTTAAGTAGTAATAGTTTTAAGACTTTCTAGTGTTTTCTAATGCTTTCACAATTTAATGTATTGTATTCGATGTATTATATATGTAATGGACCAAATTATTAATACGGCATTATTCATAATGCCCGGACAAATTGAAATATGTCCAGTATGAGTAGGCAATATGGTAAAAACTATTGAAATAATTAAATTGAACGGGCTATCTGAATAATGCCCATCACTTATTGGGCCGGGTAATAAAAAGTTGTGTTTTTTTTTAAAGTTGATTACCATTTTAATATCGAATAGGTATGTACGATTTCGTAAGTACAAGTACGAGTTAGTAGTAAAGTACGAGCGTCATCTCCTTCGAACCTAATCTATTCGTAATATTAACTTTAAAACATTCGCGTTTCATAATTGAAAAGCAATATATCAAGGGAATTTAACGCGATGATCACCCACCACGGTCCACGACCCACGGTCGTTGTAACACGGCCGAAACGTCGGGTGAAATAGGTAGGTACATAAACAACTGCTTTTCTAACCTATTCGTGTCGGGGTGCCCTAAGCTCCCGAGCTCGCTTCTTGGCTCAATTCATTGACCATAATTATCGAATTGCCCAACTGTTACACAGCAATATTCATAATGACCAGACCATGTGATAAATACTTATCGAAGTTTAAATCAGTATTCATTACATTACCCGATGTGACTTGACTGTATTCATAATATCCGGGCATATACATCCATGACATATATATGACTTGTGAGTTGGGACATTATGTTTCTCTTTCTCATTGTATTCACGATGAAAGCATATTCAATGGTGGTTGAAAAACAAAGAGTTTTTTTTTATAGTTTGCTTTGTACTCACTCAAATCTTACGTAATTATTTTTTTACTATAAGTGAAAACTTTTAATTAGCCTTACCCTCAGTTTCCAATTGGCTGTTGAATATTCATTCAACCAATCACAGCAGATAACGCGTGCTTGACAATTTGTCTTACTAATTCTGCGATAATTTTGAGCTGGGAAACTGAGAGTTAATCTTATTATAATAACGAACAGCCGTTAAAATTATCTGTATAATTTTCGGATAAAATAAAATAAGTAAATACTATAGTTACGGTTATTACACATACAAACAAATAGACGTCGAATGGTAGTCTTGTTAAAGAGGTTCTTTGTATTCAATCCGTGTGGGACTCGAACTTGCGACCCGTCAGTCATCGCGGGAAGGTAATCATTGCACCTATTGATACGTAATAAATTGAATGATTATAACTTATTGCTAATCTTTTGTTTTGTACAAAGGATGCGTAAAATGGAGACATGAAGACTATGATTATTTTAAAGGTAGGAGTCACCTATGTAACTAAAAATGCGGTGATTATGAAAATGACAGAAAATAGAGATAGCATCGACCCAAATCGTACTAACAGTTAATGTATTTGAGCCTTAATTTTTTTGCATAATTCTTTGCCGGAGTGTGTATTTCCTGAAAGCTACAACCTGGGAGTCTTTAATTCAAGAGTGAATAAGTTTCTTCTAGGTAAACGTGCTTCATCGTCAAACACATTATAGCTTACCCTCAGGTGTGATGGTGGTCAAGCGCAAACATATCACTAATAAAGAAAACATCTTTGGTGGCAATGAAAATCTATTTTCAGTAGGTAAAAACTTTAGTGAAACATCCCTAAGATGAACTATTTGCCTAATGAGCCGCTAAACATCTAAGAAACAAAAAACACTGTAATTAACACTTCAGATATCAAGGGGTTAATTAAGTACAAAAATAAAGTATAGATAGAGAAAGGTTAAAGTTATTTACGCTATGAGCGCCTGGTAAATTATGTTTAGCTAAGTTTATCTTACGCTACTTTTTAGTTCACTTATTTTGAAAACATAAGAATTAATGAACTTGGTGTAAAAAGCTACATGTAAATGAATAAAACTAGTTTGACATGAATATATAATGTGGACCCAACATAAAATGTTATTACTAATTAAAATCTCATTTTAGATCTCGGTATGATCCACAGAGACCGCGCAGTTGGCACCTAAATAATAAGCAGTTATTTTGTTGAAAATAGTGCAACGAGAGATAGAAATATTTTAGCCTTTGGAAAATTTCAAAAGCAGACAGATAATTAGGCTTTTATATTGCAAAAGCTAATTGAGGTTTATGTTAGACTCCTTTATGAAAACAAATGCAAGCAATAAGGTTCCAGTCAAAAATAGCAATTTAAATATTTTGTTTGCGTATTTCAATTCGTATTTAAAAAGGCTTCTTTTAGATTAATTTTATCATTTAAATTCAATTGCAAACAATAATAAAATGATTACAGCCCATAAATCAAATAGGTTTTTTTAAGTTTAGTATAATATTAATATTCTTTTTGATAGTTAATTTACGTTTATTGATATTTTTGTTTGAACAATCATGATTCTAACCTAACAAAATAACATAGTATAAAAAATAGTAAGTAGAATCCTATTCAATTTATTGTGCTTCAACTCTGCTCTAAACTGTTTATCGTTAGTTACATCAGTATCGGAGGACCACTCTCAACTCATCAAAATTGTAAATTAACGAATTTCTCTGGGAGAGCACTCATTAATAGTAACATTTACCACTTTAATTGATATTATTGTAAATTCTTACTCTGCCGAAGCAGAGTTTTCAAAAAATATTAAAGACTCATTTGAGTGTTCCCCTCCACGGAAATCTTTAGTAAAAGGCGAAAGATTTATGCGTTTTGAAGGGAAACCAGAGATATCATCATTTTTTTTTTTTTTTTTTTGAGTGACGTCTCACAGTACAATCAAAGTGATTGGCTACTGCTTAACCGGGCTACCCTGTGGAGACTAAACTAAAGTAGAGCCTCCAGCCAGGCACAAAAATTCTAAACCTAAGCGACAGCGCTGAGGGCTACCCCAGTTGGGGCCGAACCTCGGCTCAGGGCGTCGCTAGGGGACAGCTATGACTGGATCTAGACAATGACTTTACCATCCGTTCGTAAACTACCTACGTGGAGAAGAACGGATAAGAAACTCCTTTTATATCTAATAAAGTTAACTAATGCTCAGCTATGCGCGGGCTGGCGGGAATTTATTGAGAGAGTACGCGACGGGCTTCGGCGGCGAGGACGAAACGAATCGGTTTTGTCTGTTAACATGTTTACTACGCCCTAACGGCTCTTAAGGAGCAGAGTAGAGGGGTCATGGGAGGTCAGAGAGTGAGCCATAGTTGGCAAAATCGTGAGATTTTAAGGAAAAACGCCTGAATTGCATGAATTCTAATTGAAAGGGCAAGGGGTACGACTTAATTGCGCACCCATTGGCCGTTTCTATATACAAGGCTGTCTAGCTCTTGTGTTATTGATGGATACTTATTAAATAGGGCTTGGGTCTCAGCTGGGTTTGGTCTAGAACCAGATGCCTTGATCCTTTGGATCTCGGCGGCCAGCGATCGTGCCTCCTCTGTCATCCAGACGGCATACGCACCGATGATGATATCGGCGACGCTGCGTCTGGTATTGGGCGAATTTGGGGACGGGCTCACGGCGGCGACAGTGGTGGGAGCCACATGACGGCCTTGAGCGGGCATGGGGGCTGCTGGGGCCTGAGGGGCCGGGCTGAGAGTTGGTGCCGGGATGGGGTGATCCATCAGACCTGGGATGGTCTTCTGGTTGGTCTGGGGAGCCGCCTTCTGGTGGTTCAGCTTTCCCCATGGCGACTGCCTCTGAGGCGCTAGTCGGGGACGGGTTTGCGGGGGGGGAGCCGCGCGGGATTCGCGGTTCTCGGCGCGAGATATCATCATTTTTTTTTAGTGACGTCTCACAGTACAATCAAAGTGATTGGCTACTGCTTAACCGGGCTACCCTGTGGAGACTAAACTAAAGTAGAGCCTCCAGCCAGGCACAAAAATTCTAAACCTAAGCGACAGCGCTGAGGGCTACCCCAGTTGGGGCCGAACCTCGGCTCAGGGCGTCGCTAGGGGACAGCTATGACTGGATCTAGACAATGACTTTACCATCCGTTCGTAAACTACCTACGTGGAGAAGAACGGATAAGAAACTCCTTTTATATCTAATAAAGTTAACTAATGCTCAGCTATGCGCGGGCTGGCGGGAATTTATTGAGAGAGTACGCGACGGGCTTCGGCGGCGAGGACGAAACGAATCGGTTTTGTCTGTTAACATGTTTACTACGCCCTAACGGCTCTTAAGGAGCAGAGTAGAGGGGTCATGGGAGGTCAGAGAGTGAGCCATAGTTGGCAAAATCGTGAGATTTTAAGGAAAAACGCCTGAATTGCATGAATTCTAATTGAAAGGGCAAGGGGTACGACTTAATTGCGCACCCATTGGCCGTTTCTATATACAAGGCTGTCTAGCTCTTGTGTTATTGATGGATACTTATTAAATAGGGCTTGGGTCTCAGCTGGGTTTGGTCTAGAACCAGATGCCTTGATCCTTTGGATCTCGGCGGCCAGCGATCGTGCCTCCTCTGTCATCCAGACGGCATACGCACCGATGATGATATCGGCGACGCTGCGTCTGGTATTGGGCGAATTTGGGGACGGGCTCACGGCGGCGACAGTGGTGGGAGCCACATGACGGCCTTGAGCGGGCATGGGGGCTGCTGGGGCCTGAGGGGCCGGGCTGAGAGTTGGTGCCGGGATGGGGTGATCCATCAGACCTGGGATGGTCTTCTGGTTGGTCTGGGGAGCCGCCTTCTGGTGGTTCAGCTTTCCCCATGGCGACTGCCTCTGAGGCGCTAGTCGGGGACGGGTTTGCGGGGGGGGAGCCGCGCGGGATTCGCGGTTCTCGGCGCGAGATATCATCATTTTTTTTTAGTGACGTCTCACAGTACAATCAAAGTGATTGGCTACTGCTTAACCGGGCTACCCTGTGGAGACTAAACTAAAGTAGAGCCTCCAGCCAGGCACAAAAATTCTAAACCTAAGCGACAGCGCTGAGGGCTACCCCAGTTGGGGCCGAACCTCGGCTCAGGGCGTCGCTAGGGGACAGCTATGACTGGATCTAGACAATGACTTTACCATCCGTTCGTAAACTACCTACGTGGAGAAGAACGGATAAGAAACTCCTTTTATATCTAATAAAGTTAACTAATGCTCAGCTATGCGCGGGCTGGCGGGAATTTATTGAGAGAGTACGCGACGGGCCTCGGCGGCGAGGACGAAACGAATCGGTTTTGTCTATTAACATGTTTACTATGCCCTACGGCTCTTAAGGAGCAGAGTAGAGGGGTCATGGGAGGTCAGAGAGTGTGCCATAGTTGGCGAAATCGTGAGATTTAAAGAAAAACGCCTGAATTGCGTGAAGTCTAATTGAAAGGGCAAAGGGTACGACTTAATTGCGCACCCATTGGCCGTTTCTATATACAAGGCTATCTAGCTCTTGTGTTATTGTTGGATACCTATTAAATAGGGCTTGGGTCTCGGCTGGGTTTGGTCTAGAACCAGATGCCTCGATCCTTTGGATCTCGGCGGCCAGCGATCGTGCCTCATCTGTCATCCAGACGGCATACGCACCGATGATGATATCGGCGACGCTGCGTCTGGCATTGGGCGAAATTGGGGACGGGCTCGCGGCGTCGACAGTGGTGGGAGCCACTTGACGGCCTTGAGCGGGCATGGGGGCTGCTGGGGCCTGAGGGGCCTGGCTGAGGGTTGGTGCCGGGATGGGGTGATCCATCAGGCCTGGGATGGCCTTCTGGTTGGTCTGGGGAGCCGCCTTCTGGTGGTTTAGTTTACCCCATGGCGACTGCCTCTGAGGGGCTAGTCGGGGAGGGGTTTGCGGGGGAGGAGCCGCGCGGGATTCGCGGTTCTCGGCGCGCTTGGCCATCTTAGGCGCAAGTTTGGGAGATATCATCATTTGGTTCGTCCGAAACTATAAGCCGCGCGCGGTAACAACACGATAGCGCGATTCAGAAACAAGCGCCAATTGTACAACGCCATCTGTCAAGCTTGATGGAACTAAAATACCTAGGTATATGTATACATAACTATAACAATTATAGTAAAACAGATTTCATCAGATAGATAAGTAAACTTTATACCCATCAAAAATTGGCTGTTCTATAAAATTAGTATAGAAATCGTCCCACTGCACTTCTACTGAATTGGTTTTCAGACGCCTAATCAAATCCTTATAGCAACAAGCAAAGCGAGCGGTTACTATTATATTAAAGAAACCAGGGTCAATATAGCAAGAGTCGCGCCAGAGATACAGCAGGGATCAACGGCCGCTAGTTACTTGCACAAATACATCTGGTCCAGCCAAAGAGAACAAGGAGTGGCAAATACCTATATCGAACTTATCAAAACCATCTACAAGAATAGTAAAAACCGAATAAAACTGGAAACGAAAGGAGACTCTTTTCTTATAAACAGAGAGGAGACCTGTTATCACTCAAACTTTTCAATTCAGTGCTGCAAAATATTTTTAGACAGTTAGATCGGAATTGGAAGACTAAAGTCTTCAACCAGTGCGTCCTACCTGTAATGACCTACGGTGCCGAGACGTGGACACTCACAATACGGTTGGTTCATCAATTCCAAGTTGCTCAGCCAGCTATGGAAAGGGCTATGCTCGCAGTCTCTCTTAGGAATCGAATCCGAAACGAGGTGATCCGGCAGAGAACCAAAGTTGGCGACATAGCTCACAAAATAGGTAAGCGGAAGTGGCAAATGGCCGGCCATATAAGACGTAGAACCGATGACCGTTGGGGTAAACGTGTTCTTGAGTGGAGACCGCGAACTGGCAAACGTAAGGTAGGACGCCCTCAGGCTAGATGGAGCGACGATCTTCGCAGGGTGACTGGTAGCAGCTGGATTACAGTTACCGAAAATCGAACCAAGTCCAGCAGTGGACTGCTGCAGCTATAGGCTGATGATGATGATGATGATCCCACATACATACACATAACAAAATACTTATGCCATGAATCGTGACCTTTTTTTTTTTTTTTTTTTTTTTTGGGTGGGAATTCATCCAATGACTTCTCCCGCTCGCGCTCTGGGTGAAGCGGAAGGGCGTGTCAGACTTTTACTGACTAAAACCCACCCGTGTTCCTTCAGTTGCTTGTGCCTGGGCCGCGGTAACTCTCTTTCAAATTTACCCGCGACCCAGACAGGATGAATCGTGACCTGGAGAGTATAAGTGATTGGGCTAAATCCTACGTATTAATGACCAACCCATACAAGCCCCAGGCTATGATCATAGGCAGTCGATACTATCGCACTGCGCTTCACATATCCACTTTGAAGCTTTTATCTCTTGGCTGCTCGACCATCGCTTATACCGAATCTGCTAAGCACTTTGGTGTCTTAATTGATTAATCTCTCTTGGCGTGCTCAAACGAATGAAGTAATTCGTAACGTACACTTTGCCTTTCACTCGTTAAAATCTTGCCCTTTAAAACTTAAATCTATCTAGCTTAAACTGTAATTTAGCCGATCATTGATTACACTCCTGCCTGCTATCTGGATGCCACGGAGGAGCTCTTAAATAAGCATGAGCGGTTGCAAAACCTGTGCATCCGTTTTGTTTTAAGTCTGAGGAAATACGACCATGTCTCTCAGTTCCGCAAAGATCTCAAGTGGCCCCCTATCCGCCTTCGCAGGAACACTCGAGTATTATGTCTATTCATCAACATCCTGTTTAACCATGCGTACCCTGAATATTTGCGTGATCGCTTCTCCTTCACATGCCCTAGCGATGCCCTGTGTAGATACCACCTTAAACATCCTAAACTTCCCATCCCATTGTACAATTTTCTATTCTCACTCCTTTTCTGTTCATGCAGTACGACTGTGGAACAAACTTGTCCGTTACCCCCAAAATGTATAGGTACCTATTCAAGAAACAAGTCAAAGATCATTACGTCTCCCAATATATGCATCTTTGACTACACAAACTTACACACACTTGCATCTGATTAATTCTGTTATTATACAACTGCCGTTACCGGTCATAACGTATAATGATACCTAATATACTGCGAAAACTTGTTTTGTCATGCTAAAAAATAACTAGTTGTAGATTGTAGCCAAGGCACCTGCAAAATTGGCTCACAATGGAATTGTTTTAACGGACTATTTTTAATGTGGCTACAAAAAGATCATGTTTTTTTAAGTACCTACGAAAAGAGCTACTGAGGTGGTTCCCATAAAGCTCGACGAAGATGTTGTTGATGGGAGACATTACGTATAACGACGACTGAAATGAAAGCAACAGCTTCTGATGGCCGATAACTTCTGTTCAGTGTCTGGATCTCCTCCCCACGACCATTTTAATGCTGACAAGTGTTCTAAAATTACTTATTTTATTACTAACGTTCCTTTATATGGCTGGCTTCTATACACTGTATTCGAGAAGATCATTCAGAACATTATAAGATATACCTATAATAGTGGCGTTATAAATTATTATATGTCTTGTTTTGTACATAGATGATGTGGATGTGGACAATGCTCTAGTTACTCTAGTAGGATCTATTATACTGTTGGATATCTAAAGTGTCTTTTACTTGCCGTCCATCACTTGTCGACGGAACACGTTTTCTTCTTAAGTAGGTACTTAACAATTAATTTATAGGTACTTGAGAATTGTGCAAATCATGCTGATGCATCTTGCCCTGTATTTACCCAGCTACCTCAGAACATTTTATCAAGTTATTTATCTAGTTACTGATGTTAATCTAAGTAAGCGATGAATGTTACTTGTAGGTGTTTTATTGCCAATTAAATGTCGCAGGTCTGCAAAGGTCAAGGGGACTCGTGATGGCGCTAAGGTACAGAAACAAGGTCACAATTTGTCGCACGTGACTCTTGAATACTCGTGACTAGTCAAATAAGGAAAAGTTATATAAAATGTGAGTTCTACTACATTACTGCTAGATGTCTGACGTACATTCTTCATATTCATTCATATTCTTTATTGTACACAAAATAAACATTACAAATACAAAAGGAAAACTTATGTACAAAGGCGAGCTTAACCCAAAATTGGGTTCTCTAACAGCAAACCTCAGTGCTAAAGAGATATTTACAAAATTAGGACAGTTAACAAAAGCGCACAACAAATACTAAAAAAAAAACATTTGAACCACAATAACATTCATACACAACATAACAACAAACAACAACAACATTACAATATTAACAACATTTGACATTCTTCCTAAAATTGTGGTGGGAAACCCTATTGATCTGTGTCCGAAGTCTATTAATTAAATGTATTGGAAAGTTATACCCATTTAAAGCTGTTATTGGAACCACTTAAACCACAAGGCGGCCTTTTTATTGTTTTAAAGTTAAATATTATGTAAATTACGGTTTGATTCTAAATATACGAGGAAATACCCAAGGCTTGGACGGTGGAACCTTAATTGCAAAAGCAGGGTCTACAACCTGGTCGAATTTCTTAGTGGGTAATGTGTAAGAGAACTTTCAATCCAGAACTGTGCTATTGGATGTCAATAGATTATGGTTGAATTATCAATCTGCCTAGCCTTTTCCCAATTATATTGGGGTTGGCTTCCAGTCATACCGGATTCAGCTGAGCACTAGTGTTTTACGTGGAGCGACTGCCTGTCTGACCTCCACAACCCAGTAACTGGGTAACACGGTACCCCTTGGCAAGACTGGTTGTCAGATCTCAGGTTTCTGACTACCCGTAACGCCTGTCAAAGATCTTCAAATGACAGCCGGGACCAACGGCTTAACGTGCTTTCCGAGGCACAGAGGAAACTCGATATGTTGAAAATGGTCACCCATCCACGGACCGACCTCGTCAAGCGTTGCTTAACCTTGAAGATCGACCCGTGCGGCAGTTATTATTAGGCCAAGAGCTCTGGATTTATGGTTGAAGTATACTGTGCCTGATTAAAAAAGGAACTCTACAGATTCAACTGTTTCAGATACAGCAGGTAAGTAGTGCAACACAGGAGAAGACCGTGGAGTTTTAGTGGGTTGGAGTCCCACATAACTGCGCTATGTCCCCGGGGTAGTACAGTATGCCTCATGCATACTGTACCACATTTCTGAAGACAAAAATAAGCAGTGCGATATTGTTTCCGCCTGTTTTATTATCTGAGCTTTGTTTGCTTGAAGAGGAACCTTTATGATGAACATTTACTAACTTTTGTCTTAGGTATCTTGCGATTGCTTGATCTCTGACTCCAACGTCGATATTTTTTTTTGCTAATACTTTGTAAATCTTATAAGTATGTGAATACTCCACACAAAAGGCTCTAGATGGCGCGAAACACAAGCAGCGGACGTCGTCAGAACAACAGCTGTCGCCAAGCAAAGGTGCTGCCATTGGTGGATTTTTGTGGTACCAGAGCGTCGGGCATCGGACCAATAAGGGGACGACACCAGCCCGCCGCCGCCGCGACTGCGAACCAATCAGGGTTGATTTTTTGATTTGAAGAAGGAATAACGAAGTATTGTTTTTTTTTGCCGGCAGAATTTTGGAGGCAGTTCATTTTTGTAACCGGGCATAGAAATACATAGGCGTTTTAATTAGTTTATAATATTGTGATTTGAACAAGAAGCTAAGTATTTCCCTTAATTCATACCTACTTATGTTCTCATTTTACTCGCTTAAATTTAATATTCGCTGTTGGGCAATTAGTGTTTTATATCTTTGTCGTAGCTTACTGGAGTTCCATTTGAATCGTTGGTGCTTAGATTCTATTGTTTTATAAGGTTCCAATAACTTTATTTTATTTACTTATACGTATGTACCTACATGCTAAAAGAACGTAATTTAATTCACATTTGAAACTGCTATCGTTGTTTATTTGTTCTATTAGAACCAATATAGGTTCTAATAGGTGTAACAAGTACTTAAATCATGTTGTCTATGCAGCATTGTTTGTAATTTTGCCGATGATTTCTGCCCAAATGTTTGGTTTATTTACTTTGGAAAACGAAAAAATATTAAAATTAAAATACACGAACCAGATAGGAATCTACCTATCTGTGTCCAGATAGGAATCTACACGTACCTACCGTAAGTGAGTTAGTAAATGCAACCAGTTTGTTTTTTGCTAGTTCTCCGACAAGATCCGGACTACTTACACACTTTTGCTTGTCTAGCAACCAAGGTCAGTCAACACACCAAAATACTAGCTATAAATCTAGCTAAATGTCTTGCTCACCATACCTTGGAATATATAAATTCTAAGGTTACTTTGACCAGAGAAGTCGAGGTTTAAGAAATAATAAACTTTTAAATATTACTGTAACCTAATGGTCTTATAGACTAGCAAAATTTTTGTTAGCTAACCTTATATTATTATTATTTTCGGTAGTGTTGTTATTCTCAGCTCTTGGCTGGTTTTATCTACATTCGTGGGCCAAAGCCAAGTAAATACAGCGTGTGCTGTGTATGTAAGATTATTTACTAATATGGTTTTCCTGCGGCTTCACTCCCGGGTCTCACACCACAGGACCCGTTGTTTTTCGGGATTAAAAGTAGCCTGTGACACTCAGGAATAATGTAGCTTTCTACTAGTGAAAGGATATATAACATCGGTTAAGAAGTTTCAGAGATTACATTAAACCTAAAAATACTCTACAAACAAACTCACAAACTTTACCGTTTTTTACTATTAGTAAAGATAGCAGCCTGTACTGTTTCACTGCAGTGCAAAGACCTCCCTTACTTCCCCTGCTCTTCTGCGATTGTGACCGATCTTTGTAAAGACAGTTCTGCTCATCCGCTAACCATAAGAATACTTATATCCAATAGAGACTAATACTCTGCAATTTTATTTCACTGCGTTAGGTAGGGCTGCGTGCAAAGAAATGTTTTTTTATTGGAACAATTCAAGAATCCGTTGTCCTGCTGTAGCAGAATATTACAAACGTCATAGCAGGAATACCAAATTTTAATTATACAACTGATCGATGGTAATATTAACAAATAGAAAAGATACAGAAGGACCACTCCCGCCGTCCTCGACAGTTGTTGAAATAAACAAAAATGTCGATCTTTTTATGTTTTTTAAACTTCAAACATCATAAATTATATTGTCGTTGCAAATAACTCTTAATTATTTTTTTTTTCAATTTATTATAAGCAATTGAAAATCGATAAAATTTTAAAAAGAACCACGTGACTACGAAAGGGCCACGATTGGTTGCCATGTTGGTGACGTCATAACGTACGACAAAAATTTGCACGAAATTGCGATGATTACACATTATGAATAACCAGCCAAGTGCGTGTCGGGCCACGCGCAGTAATACGGTTCCGTAGTTGCATAATAATGTGAACTAAGAAGAGGGTTTTTTGTTGTTACATGAACATTAAAACGGTTTCAGCGGCTCACAACGTCTACAAACGGGCCCACATAGGACGATGGTAACTGAAGAAGGAGTTAAATCCAACTTCACAAGTGAAGCTAGAAAAAATATCAATTTGAGTACCACCGCGCAGGTAGAGGCAAGCGTTTGTAATGAATATTTTTATAAACAGCGTCACTTAATAATTTTAATACTGCAGTATTGCCGTTACGCAGATAGTTTTTGTTAAAGTCTCCAAATATTTACAAACCGAAAACAAATATTTTGGTATGAGTATTTTCAAATAACCTATTCAACTACCAAAAAGTAAAATCAAATTATTCTATGATAGGAACAAACAACTAATATTAATAAGCTGCAATAAATAATCTATATGAAGGACTTCAATTGCGAAAGGAGCCGATACGACCGCACGTTAGAGCCACGGGGAATGGTATGGTTCGTTCCCGGATCAGTGCGCGCACGCTCCTTGTTTATTTCTCTTTCAGAATTTGAACAATTTCGAATGCATTCACCTCTAATCTGCGTTATTCACTATTTCGTTCTCGAAAGTTCTACGCTACTCAATTAGTGATGTAGTCGGGTCGAATATTGACTTTGTAGATGGATATCGACAAAAGAAAATAAGTAGGTAATTTAATATTTCTATAAGATAATATTATGAAGAAGCCCGCCCGCCTCAATCATCATAATTAAATTAGTACATAATTTAAAATTGATTTTATTTATAAAAATATATACAAGCATCCAAATAAAAATAAAAAGAAATACCAAGACATATTTCTTAGAAAATTGAAGAAAATAAAGTTTGTATTATGTTTCTGTAAATATCTCTGTTTTGTTATGCGGGAAAGAAAATGGGCGACTTAAAACAAGGCGTTTCTTTTCAAGTGTAGAAGAGAATTTACCTTATTGTTCACCAAAAAGTCGTCATATCTTTCTAAGTGTGAAATAAGAAATATGATCAAGGTAATCATCATCATCATATCAGCCGAAAGACGTCCACTGCTGGACAAAGGCCTCCCCAAGCGTCGCCACATTGATCGGTCCTGTGCGATAATTACAAACCGGTACCGTATCATTTTATGTTATTCCGGTGTGACAAGATTTTTATTAGAATTGTTTTCATCGCGATTAAAATGTTTGGGAAGTAATCATTTGTTATGACCGTAAATTATATTTATGGCTTCCAATAGAGGTTTAAGTTTTGATTTGGTGAGATCATTGCTGCTGCATATTAAGTATATAAGTATGGGTATCTAATAGTGACATACTTGGGTCTAACCTCGTCTTGGAAGTTGATTTTATGTCTAGACTATTGATATATTAGGGTTAAACCTAAGTCATTTATATCATTATTTTGCCTATACATTTTGGGTATACAAGCAAGATAGTGAGTAGTGACATCAAATCATTTGCCAGCTACTCAAACAGCTCCTTAGCAAACTTAGCTATAAATAAGTAAATACTTAAGATAAACAAGTAGGTACCTGCAGCCTACAGCCTGCTGTCTGGTCATGCCTGAGATCAGGTTCACGTCTCGTGACTCAAGGTGCGCAGGCGGCGGCCTCGAGACTGCACGAGGCGGACGATGCTATGAAATACATTGCGCAACTCTTAGCGATCGAATTTTGTAGGTTTGTTACTGTAGTGGTATTTGAACGGATTCATATATTGAGGTAGGAGGGCTTAGCTGTGTCTAGAGTGAAAGACGGTTGAGATGCGAATGAATGTTTATTGCAGAACTTAACCTATTATATACAGAATTACTTACAAGTTTATTTGCGTCTACCTACATTCATAACACAATAAAATAAGTCAAATATCATGTGGGTAAGACGAAAACATTTACGTTACATGCTCGTCATATAAAAGCTTGCGCCACGCCTGAGCTGATAGTATTCCACTAGCCGCCGACGCGCGCGCATGATATAATTATGTAGGTATGTGTTGCAGCTACAGGACTCCCCTCAAGCGAAGCGTACGGGCATCTTCACGAGTCTGCCGGATCTGGTTCTTCGCTCATTGTTCACTGGTGTGCTAGTGTCTGTAGTTGCAGAAGTTGTTGATGAGCTTGAAGTTATGTATGCGCTGCGATGTTCGATGTCTGTGTTGATTGTGTACGCCAGTTTTAGGCGGTCGATGGAGATGTTTGCAGTTCTACCGGGCATCTGTATCTTGAAGTACTTGTCGCTTCTTTCCAAGACATGGTAAGGCCCTTCGTACGGTCGTTGAAGTGTGTACGTTACTCCAGCCAGAAAGTATCTCCTAGAGATATATGAATAGAACGTATAGTTGGTGCCTTATCTGCTGTAAATGTGCCCCCACATAAAAAATGTGTGCCCCCTGTCGTTTTGAAAAAAAAAACTGAAAAACGATTCTTGCTAGGATAACGTTTTTCTAGCAGGAAAATTCTAAACGAGTGATCGGAGAGAGAAAAATTGTGCATGGCCATAGAGCTTATATGTGTGCCATTATGTGCCCCCAAAAGTAAAATCTGTGCCTCTTCAGATTTTCGAGATATTGCGTTTCCTGCTGCAGTAACGTTTTGATGAATCGTATATCTCTAAAACCATTGCATGTGCCCCTTTAGAATAAACATACACGAGTAGCTCTTAATGTGTGCCCCTGTGTGCCCCAATTAGATTTAAGAAAATATTTATAGTTTTCAAGTTATCGCGGTTTTATGAAAATCCGAAAAAACATCGCAGCGCCTAAATGAGACAAGGCATAAGTTCGCTGAAAACTGTATTCGGTCCTTCTTGACGCTAATAATAACCGTACAAAGTTTCAAAACGCTTCATGCATGCGTTTTTGAATAATCTTGCTGAAAGTCAAAACGATGGTGTCATAACTTTGACGGCAAAATACAAGGAACTGGCTAAATTTCAGATGTGTAGGTGTAAACCAAAATCATGCGCCTTTAGTAAAAAATATATGGTGAAAATATTGAGCTTGGAATGTTTCGCATTAAGTAAATATAAACAAAAAACCAAATTAAGTAAACAACGGCTAAATTAAGTAAACGGCGGCAAATTAAGTAAATTTGAATGACTACTAAAAAGCGACGGATTCATACATATCGATGACCTTCTTTATTTTACTCACTAACCGGTTCACACGTGTTGTGCCTGAGTACACTGAAGTAGAAAAGTAATAAATAATAAAATAAAGTTGTTATAGGATTATGTTCTACTAGCCGTTTCTATGACCTTACACATGATTAAGTACATTATAAATAATAGACTAAGTGCTATTCCAAGGTAGGCTAAATTTCATTAAATTACATCCAGTAATATATGTGTGAACGAAAGAAATACATCCAGATATTTATGCTGGTGAACTTAGCAGATCATTTTCCAGCAGAGCTTAAAAAAATGTGAGTTCTAGTCGCATGCAGCATAGTTCTGGAGTTCTTGATACTTTTTGGAAATAGTTCTGGCCTTTTTCCCGGAAAAAAAGTCAAATGAAAATATGATCTGCTAACTTCCGGTAGCTGATCATTTTTTCCAAAACCAAAATTTTATAAGTGATTTTGGTGCACAAAGATGAGTTCTATAGTTCCTGATACATTTTAGAAATACTTCTGCAGAATTACACACAACAAAAAAAATAGCAAACATTTAAAACTCATTACTGAAATAAACCAATATGTTTTTTAAAACTGACGCTACTTAGATAAAACTACAGTTGCCGTTTCTTTTTTTGGCAAAAATAATTAGTTTAGAGCTTGGAATAATAAAAATCAATAAAATATAAGAAAAACGTACTCTCAAGCGATAGTAGCTTTGTTATAACCGTAGCCAAAAGCAAAAACCAAGAAAATATTCAGTTTTCGATACAAAAAAAAACAAAACATAAACTCTAACCGTAATCAGGCCGAGAACTCCTCCTTTCCTTATACGCCTATATTAAGACTAGACGCAAAAATGAAACAGAATGCCAGAACCCTCACTCAAGTATCAGCAGAGCATGGTTGAAGATAGAGGTTAGCAAAGATCAAGGATATTTTCAGTTTTCGTTATAAAAATTCAAAAATAATATATCAGAGGTACTGAGGGCCGGAACTCCTCGTTTTATACTACAACTGTATATGCACTTTGTAAAAGTATGCTACAGAAAGCGTGAACTCTCAATAAAGTATCAGCAGAGCATGGTTGAAGATTAAGATGAATAAAAATCAAGAAATTTTTCATCGTTCGTAATAAAATATCCAAAATCAAATATCAGATGTATTGAGGGCCAGGAACTCCTCGTTTTCTAATACAGCTGTATATGCACTTTGTAAAAGTATGCTACAGAAAGCAAGAACTTTCACTCAAGTATCAGCAGAGCATGGTTGAAGATAGAGGTTAGCAAAGATCAAGGAAATTTTCAGTTTTCGTTATAAAAATTCAAAAATAATATATCAGAGGTACTGAGGGCCGGAACTCCTCGTTTACCACTACAACTATATAGGCACTTTATAATAATATGCAACAGAAAGCCAGAACTCTCAAGCAAGTATCAGCAGAGCATGGTTGAAGATTGAGATGAATAAAAATCAAGAAATTTTTCATCGTTCGTAATAAAAAATCCAGAATCAAATATCAGAGGTACTGAGGGCCGGGACCTCCTCGTTTTCTACTACAATTGTATATGCACTTTGCAAAAGATTGCTACAGAAAACATGAACTCTCACTCAAATATCAGCAGAGCATGGTTAAAGATTTAGATTAGCAAAGATCAAGGAAATTTTCAGTGTTCGTTATAAAAAATTCAAAAATGATATATCAGAGGTACTGAGGGCCGGAACTCCTCGTTTTCTACTACAACTATATATGTTCTTTGTACAAGTACGCTACAGAAAGCCAGAACTCCCACTCAAGTATCAGCAGAGCATGGTTGAAGATAGAGGTTAGCAAAGATCAAGGATATTTTCAGTTTTCGTTATAAAAATTCAAAAATAATATATCAGAGGTACTGAGGGCCGGAACTCCTCGTTTTATACTACAACTGTATATGCACTATGTAAAAGTATGCTACAGAAAGCGTGAACTCTCAATAAAGTATCAGCAGAGCATGGTTGAAGACTAAGATGAATAAAAATCAAGACATTTTTCATTGTTCGTAATAAAAAGTAAAAAAAAAAATTAGTAAAGGTACCGAGGGCCGGAACTCCTCGTTTTCTACTACAACTATGTAGGCACTTTATAAAAGTATGCTACAGAAACCCAGAACTCTCAAACAAGTATCAGCAGAGCATGGTTGAAGATTTAGATGAATAAAAATCAAGAAACTTTTCATCGTTCGTAATAAAAAATCCAAAATCAAATATCAGAGGTACTGAGGGCCGGGAACTCCTCGTTTTCTACTACAACTGTATATGCACTTTGTAAAAGTATGCTACAGAAAGCAAGAACTCTCACTCAAGTATCAGCAGAGCATGGTTGAAGATTAAGATGAATAAAATTCAAGAAATTTTTCATCGTTCGTAATAAAAAATCCAACATCAAATATCAGAGGTATTGAGGACCGAGAACTCCTCGTTTTCTACTACAACTGTATATGCACTTTGTAAAAGTATGCTACAGAAAGCAAGAACTCTCAATAAAGTATCAGCAGAGCATGGTTGAAGATTAAGATGAATAAAAATCAAGAAATTTTTCATCGTTCGTAATAAAAAATCCAAAATCAAATATCAGAGGTACTGAGGACCGAGAACTCCTCATTTTCTACTACAACTGTATATGCACTTTGTAAAAGTATGCTACAGAAAGCAAGACCTCTCACTCAAATATCAGCAGAGCATGGTTGAAGATAGAGGTTAGCAAAGATCAAGGAAACTTTCAGTTTTCGTTATAAAAATTCAAAAATAATATATCAGAGGTACTGAGGGCCGGAACTCCTCATTTTATACTACAACTGTATATGCACTTTGTAAAAGTATGCTAAAGAAAGCGTGAACTCTCAATAAAGTATCAGCAGAGCATGGTTGAAGATTAAGATGAATAAAAATCAAGAAATTTTTCATCATTCGTAATAAAAAATCCAAAATCAAATATCAGAGGTACTGAGGACCAAGAAATCCTCGTTTTCTACTACAACTGTATATGCACTTTGTAAAAGTATGCTACAGAAAGCAAGAACTCTCACTCAAGTATCAGCAGAGCATGGTTGAAGATAGAGGTTAGCAAAGATCAAGGAAATTTTCAGTTTTCGTTATAAAAATTCAAAAATAATATATCAGAGGTACTGAGGGCCGGAACTCCTCGTTTTCCACTACAACCATATAGGCACTTTATAATAATATGCAACAGAAGGCCAGAACTCTCAATCAAGTATCAGCAGAGCACGGTTGAAAATTTAGATGAATAAAAATCAAGAAATTTTTCATCGTTCGTAATAAAAAATCCAAAAACAAATAACAGAGGTACTGAGGAACGGAACTCCTCGTTTTCTAATACAACTGTATATGCACTTTGTAAAAGTATGCTACAGAAAGCGTGAACTCTCAATAAAGTATCAGCAGAGCATGGTTGAAGATTAAGATGAATAAAATTCAAGAAATTTTTCATCGTTCGTAATAAAAAATCCAACATCAAATATCAGAGGTACTGAGGACCGAGAACTCCTCGTTTTCTACTACAACTGTATATGCACTTTGTAAAAGTATGCTACAGAAAGCAAGAACTCTCACTCAAGTATCAGCAGAGCATGGTTGAAGATAGAGGTTAGCAAAGATCAAGGAAATTTTCAGTTTTCGTTATAAAAATTCAAAAATAATATATCAGAGGTACTGAGGGCCGGAACTCCTCGTATTCTACTACAACTGTATATGCACTTTGTAAAAGTATGCTACAGAAAGCAAGAACTCTCACTCAAGTATCAGCAGAGCATGGTTGAAGATAGAGGTTAGCAAAGATCAAGGAAATTTTCAGTTTTCGTTATAAAAATTCAAAAATAATATATCAGAGGTACTGAGGGCCGGAACTCCTCGTTTTATACTAAAACTGTATCTGCAATTTGTAAAAGTATGCTAAAGAAAGCGTGAACTCTCAATAAAGTATCAGCAGAGCATGGTTGAAGATTAAGATGAATAAAAATCAAGAAATTTTTCATCGTTCGTAATAAAAAATCCAAAATAAAATAGCAGAGGTACTGAGGGCCGGGAACTCCTTGGTTTCTACTACGACTATGTATGAACTTTGTAAAAGTATGCTACAGAAAGCCTGAACTCTCAATCAAGTATCAGCAGAGCATGGTTGAAGATAGAGGTTAGCAAAGATCAAGGAAATTTTCAGTTTTCGTTATAAACATTCAAAAATAATATATCAGAGGTACTGAGGGCCGGAACTCCTCGTTTTATACTACAACTGTATATGCACTTTGTAAAAGTATGCTACAGAAAGCGTGAACTCTCAATAAAGTATCAGCAGAGCATGGTTGAAGGATGAGATAAATAAAAATCAAGAAATTTTTCATCGTTCGTAATAAAAAATCCAAAATCAAATATCAGAGGTACTAAGGACCAAGAACTCCTCGTTTTCTACTACAACTGTATTTGCACTTTGTAAAATTATGCTACAGAAAGCAAGAACTCTCAATAAAGTGTCAGCAGAGCATGGTTGAAGATTAAGATGAATAAAATCAAGACATTTTTCATTGTTCGTAATAAAAAGTAAAAAAAAAAATTAGTTAAGGTACCGAGGGCCGGAACTCCTCGTTTTCTACTACAACTATATATGTTCTTTGTATAAGTATGCTACAGAAAGCCAGAACTCCCACTCAAGTATCAGCAGAGCATGGTTGAAGATTTAGGTTAGCAAAGATCAAGGAAATTTTCAGTGTTCGTTATAAAAAATTTAAAATCAAATATCAGAGGTACTGAGGGCAGGGAACTCCTCGTTTTCTACTACAACTGTATATGCACTTTGTAAAAGTATGCAACAGAAAGCAAGAACTCTCACTCAAGTATCAGCAGAGCATGGTTGAAGATAGAGGTTAGCAAAGATCAAGGATATTTTCAGTTTTCGTTATAAAAATTCAAAAATAATATATCAGAGGTACTGAGGGCCGGAACTCCTCGTTTTATACTACAACTGTATATGCACTTTGTAAAAGTATGCTACAGAAAGCGTGAACTCTCAATAAAGTATCAGCAGAGCATGGTTGAAGATTAAGATGAATAAAAATCAAGAAATTTTTCATCGTTCGTAATAAAAAATCCAAAATAAAATAGCAGAGGTACTGAGGGCCGGGAACTCCTTGGTTTCTACTACGACTATGTATGAACTTTGTAAAAGTATGCTACAGAAAGCCTGAACTCTCAATCAAGTATCAGCAGAGCATGGTTGAAGATAGAGGTTAGCAAAGATCAAGGAAATTTTCAGTTTTCGTTATAAAAATTCAAAAATAATATATCAGAGGTACTGAGGGCCGGAACTCCTCGTTTTATACTACAACTGTATATGCACTTTGTAAAAGTATGCTACAGAAAGCGTGAACTCTCAATAAAGTATCAGCAGAGCATGGTTGAAAGATGAGATAAATAAAAATCAAGAAATTTTTCATCGTTCGTAATAAAAAATCCAAAATCAAATATCAGAGGTACTGAGGGCCGGGAACTCCTCGTTTTCTACTACAACTGTATATGCACTTTGTAAAAGTATGATACAGAAAGCAAGAACACTCACTCAAGTATCAGCAGAGCATGGTTGAAGATAGAGGTTAGCAAAGATCAAGGAAATTTTCAGTTTTCGTTATAAAAATTCAAAAACAATATATCAGAGGTACTGAGGGCCGGAACTCCTCGTTTTATACTACAACTGTATATGCACTTTGTAAAAGTATGCTACAGAAAGCGTGAACTCTCAATAAAGTATCAGCAGAGCATGGTTGAAGATTAAGATGAATAAAAATCAAGAAATTTTACATCGTTCGTAATAAAAAATCCAACATCAAATATCAGAGGTACTGAGGACCGAGAACTCCTCGTTTTCTACCACAACTGTATATGCACTTTGTAAAAATATGCTTCAGAAAGCAAGAACTCTCACTCAAGTATCAGCAGAGCATTTTTGAATTTTTATAACGAATACTGAAAATTTCCTTGATCTTTGCTAACCTCTATCTTCAACCATGCTCTGCTGATACTTGAGTGGGAGTTCTGGCTTTCTGTAGCGTACTTGTACAAAGAACATATATAGTTGTAGTAGAAAACGAGGAGTTCCGGCCCTCAGTACCTCTGATATTTGATTTTGGATTTTTTATTACGAACGATGAAAAATTTCTTGATTTTTATTCATCTAAATCTTCAACCATGCTCTGCTGATACTTGATTGAGAGTTCTGGGTTTCTGTAGCATACTTTTATAAAGTGTCTACATAGTTGTAGTAGAAAACGAGGAGTTCTCGGTCCTCAGTACCTCTGATATTTGATTTTGGATTTTTTATTACGAACGATGAAAAATTTCTTGATTTTTATTCATCTAAATCTTCAACCATGCTCTGCTGACACTTGCTTGAGAGTTCTGGCTTTCTGTTGCATATTATTATAAAGTGCCTGTATAGTTGTAGTGGTAAACGAGGAGTTCTGGCCCTCAGTACCTCTGATATATTATTTTTGAATTTTTATAACGAAAACTGAAAATTTCCTTGATCTTTGCTAACCTCTATCTTCAACCATGCTCTGCTGATACTTGAGTGAAAGTTCTTGCTTTCTGTAGCATACTTTTACAAAGTGCATATACAGCTGTATTAGAAAACGAGGAGTTCCCGGCCCTCAGTACCTCTGATATTTGATTTTGGATTTTTTATTACGAACGATGAAAAATTTCTTGATTTTTATTCATCTAAATCTTCAACCATGCTCTGCTGATACTTTATTGAGAGTTCACGCTTTCTGTAGCATACTTTTACATAGTGCATATACAGTTTTAGTATAAAACGAGGAGTTCCGGCCCTCAGTACCTCTGATATTTGATTCTGGATTTTTTATTACGAACGATGAAAAATTTCTTGATTTTTATTCATCTAAATCTTCAACCATGCTCTGCTGATACTTGCTTGAGAGTTCTGGCTTTCTGTTGCATATTATTATAAAGTGCCTATATAGTTGTAGTGGTAAACGAGGAGTTCTGGCCCTCAGTACCTCTGATATATTATTTTTGAATTTTTATAACGAAAACTGAAAATTTCCTTGATCTTTGCTAACCTCTATCTTCAACCATGCTCTGCTGATACTTGAGTGAAAGTTCTTGCTTTCTGTAGCATACTTTTACAAAGTGCATATACAGCTGTATTAGAAAACGAGGAGTTCCCGGCCCTCAGTACCTCTGATATTTGATTTTGGATTTTTTATTACGAACGATGAAAAATTTCTTGATTTTTATTCATCTAAATCTTCAACCATGCTCTGCTGATACTTGATTGAGAGTTCTGGGTTTCTGTAGCATACTTTTACAAAGTGCATATACAGCTGTATTAGAAAACGAGGAGTTCCCGGCCCTCAGTACCTCTGATATTTGATTTTGGATTTTTTATTACGAACAATGAAAAATGTCTTGATTTTTGTTCATCTTAGTCTTCAACCATGCTCTGCTGATACTTTATTGAGAGTTCACGCTTTCTGTAGCATACTTTTACATAGTGCATATACAGTTGTAGTATAAAACGAGGAGTTCCGGCCCTCAGTACCTCTGATATATTATTTTTGAATTTTTATAACGAATACTGAAAATTTCCTTGATCTTTGCTAACCTCTATCTTTAACCATGCTCTGCTGATACTTGAGTGGGAGTTCTGGCTTTCTGTAGCGTACTTGTACAAAGAACATATATAGTTGTAGTATAAAACGAGGAGTTCCGGCCCTCGGTACCTTAACTAATTTTTTTTTTACTTTTTATTACGGACAATGAAAAATGTCTTGATTTTATTCATCTTAATCTTCAACCATGCTCTGCTGATACTTTATTGAGAGTTCTTGCTTTCTGTAGCATACTTTTACAAAGTGCATATACAGTTGTAGTAGAAAACGAGGAGCTCCCGGCCCTCAGTACCTCTGATATTTGATTCTGGATTTTTTATTACGAACGATGAAAAACTTCTTGATTTTTATTCATCTAAATCTTCAACCATGCTCTGCTGATACTTGCTTGAGAGTTCTGGCTTTCTGTTGCATATTATTATAAAGTGCCTATATAGTTGTAGTGGTAAACGAGGAGTTCTGGCCCTCAGTACCTCTGATATATTATTTTTGAATTTTTATAACGAAAACTGAAAATTTCCTTGATCTTTGCTAACCTCTATCTTCAACCATGCTCTGCTGATACTTTATTGAGAGTTCTTGCTTTCTGTAGCATACTTTTACAAAGTGCATATACAGCTGTATTAGAAAACGAGGAGTTCCCGGCCCTCAGTACCTCTGATATTTGATTTTGGATTTTTTATTACGAACGATGAAAAATTTCTTGATTTTTATTCATCTAAATCTTCAACCATGCTCTGCTGATACTTGATTGAGAGTTCTGGCTTTCTGTTGCATATTATTATAAAGTGCCTATATAGTTGTAGTGGTAAACGAGGAGTTTCGGCCCTCAGTACCTCTGATATATTATTTTTGAATTTTTATAACGAAAACTGAAAATTTCCTTGATCTTTGCTAACCTCTATCTTCAACCATGCTCTGCTGATACTTTAATGAGAGTTCACGCTTTCTGTAGCATACTTTTACAAAGTGCATATACAGTTTTAGTATAAAACGAGGAGTTCCGGCCCTCAGTACCTCTGATATATTATTTTTGAATTTTTATAACGAAAACTGAAAATTTCCTTGATCTTTGCTAGCCTCTATCTTCAACCATGCTCTGCTGATACTTGAGTGAGAGTTCTTGCTTTCTGTAGCATACTTTTACAAAGTGCATATACAGTTGTAGTAGAAAACGAGGAGTTCTCGGTCCTCAGTACCTCTGATATTTGATTTTGGATTTTTTATTACGAATGATGAAAAATTTCTTGATTTTTATTCATCTTAATCTTCAACCATGCTCTGCTGATACTTTATTGAGAGTCCACGCTTTCTGTAGCATACTTTTACAAAGTGCATATACAGTTGTAGTATAAAACGAGGAGTTCCGGCCCTCAGTACCTCTGATATATTATTTTTGAATTTTTATAACGAAAACTGAAAATTTCCTTGATCTTTGCTAACCTCTATCTTCAACTATGCTCTGCTGATACTTGAGTGAGAGTTCTTGCTTTCTGTAGCATAATTTTACAAAGTGCATATACAGTTGTAGTAGAAAACGAGGAGTTCTCGGTCCTCAGTACCTCTGATATTTGATTTTGGATTTTTTATTACGAACGATGAAAAATGTCTTGATTTTTATTTATCTCATCCTTCAACCATGCTCTGCTGATACTTGAGTGAGAGTTCTGGATTTTTGTTGCATATTATTATAAAGTGCATATGTAGTTGTAGTGGAAAATGAGGAGTTCCGTTCCTCAGTACCTCTGATATTTGATTTTGGAATTTTTATTCCGAACGATGAAAAATTTCTTGATTTTTATTCATCTTAATCTTCAACCATGCTCTGCTGATACTTTATTGAGAGTTTACGCTTTCTGTAGCATACTTTTACAAAGTGCATATACAGTTGTAGTAGAAAACGAGGAGTTCCCGGCCCTCAGTACCTCTGATATTTGATTTTGGATTTTTTATTACGAACGATGAAAAATTTCTTGATTTTTATTCATCTAAATTTTCAACCGTGCTCTGCTGATACTTGATTGAGAGTTCTGGCTTTCTGTTGCATATTATTATAAAGTGCCTATATGTTTGTAGTGGAAAACGAGGAGTTCCGGCCCTCAGTACCTCTGATATATTATTTTTGAATTTTTATAACGAAAACTGAAAATTTCCTTGATCTTTGCTAACCTCTATCTTCAACCATGCTCTGCTGATACTTGAGTGAGAGTTCTTGCTTTCTGTAGCATACTTTTACAAAGTGCATATACAGTTGTAGTAGAAAACGAGGAGTTCTCGGTCCTCAGTACCTCTGATATTTGATTTTGGATTTTTTATTACGAATGATGAAAAATTTCTTGATTTTTATTCATCTTAATCTTCAACCATGCTCTGCTGATACTTTATTGAGAGTTCACGGTTTCTGTAGCATACTTTTACAAAGTGCATATACAGTTGTAGTAGAAAACGAGGAGTTCTCGGTCCTCAGTACCTCTGACATTTGATTTCGAATTTTTTATAACGAAGACTGAAAATTTCCTTGATCTTTGCTAACCTAAATCTTCAACCATGCTCTGCTGATACTTGAGTGGGAGTTCTGGCTTTCTGTAGCATACTTATACAAAGAACATATATAGTTGTAGTATAAAACGAGGAGTTCCGGCCCTCGGTACCTTAACTAATTTTTTTTTTTACTTTTTATTACGAACAATGAAAAATGTCTTGGTTTTATTCATCTTAATCTTCAACCATGCTCTGCTGATATTTTATTGAGAGTTCTTGCTTTCTGTAGCATAATTTTACAAAGTGCATATACAGTTGTAGTAGAAAACGAGGAGTTCTCGGTCCTCAGTACCTCTGATATTTGATTTTGGATTTTTTATTACGAACGATGAAAAATTTCTTGATTTTTATTCATCTTAATCTTCAACCATGCTCTGCTGATACTTTATTGAGAGTTCACGCTTTCTGTAGCATACTTTTACAAAGTGCATATACAGTTGTAGTATAAAACGAGGAGTTCCGGCCCTCAGTACCTCTGATATATTATTTTTGAATTTTTATAACGAAAACTGAAAATTTCCTTGATCTTTGCTAACCTCTATCTTCAACCATGCTCTGCTGATACTTGAGTGAGAGTTCTTGCTTTCTGTAGCATACTTTTACAAAGTGCATATACAGTTGTAGTAGAAAACGAGGAGTTCCCGGCCCTCAGTACCTCTGATATTTGATTTTGGATTTTTTATTACGAACGATGAAAAGTTTCTTGATTTTTATTCATCTTAATCTTCAACCATGCTCTGCTGATACTTTATTGAGAGTTCTTGCTTTCTGTAGCATACTTTTACAAAGTGCATATACAGTTGTAGTAGAAAACGAGGAGTTCCCGGCCCTCAGTACCTCTGATATTTGATTTTGGAATTTTTATTACGAACGATGAAAAGTTTCTTGATTTTTATTCATCTTAATCTTCAACCATGCTCTGCTGATACTTTATTGAGAGTTATTGCTTTCTGTAGCATACTTTTACATAGTGCATATACAGTTGTAGTAGAAAACGAGGAGTTTCCGGCCCTCAGTACCTCTGATATTTGATTTTGGATTTTTTATTACGAACGATGAAAAATTTCTTGATTTTTATTCATCTAAATCTTCAACCATGCTCTGCTGATACTTGATTGAGAGTTCTGGCATGCTGTTTCATTTTGGCGTCTAGTCTTAATATAGGCGTATAAGGAAAGGAGGAGTTCTCGGCCTGATTACGGTTAGATTTTATGTTTTGTTTTTTTTTTGTATCGAAAACTGAATATTGTCTTGGTTTTTGCTTTTGGCTACGGTTATAACAAAGCTACTATCGCTTGAGAGTACGTTTTTCTTATATTTTATTGATTTTTATTATTCCAAGCTCTAAACTAATTATTTTTGCCAAAAAAAGAAACGGCAACTGTAGTTTTATATAAGTAGCGTCAGTTTTAAAAAACATATTGGTTTATTTCAGTAATGAGTTTTAAATGTTTGCTATTTTTTTTTGTGTGTAATTCTGCAGAACTATTTCTAAAATGTATCAGGAACTATAGAACTCATCTTTGTGCACCAAAATCACTTATAAAATTTTGGTTTTGGAAAAAATGATCAGCTACCGGAAGTTAGCAGATCATATTTTCATTTGACTTTTTTTCCGGGAAAAAGGCTAGAACTATTTCCAAAAAGTATCAAGAACTCCAGAACTATGCTGCATGCGACTAGAACTCACATTTTTTTAAGCTCTGCTGGAAAATGATCTGCCAGGTTCACGCAGACCAGATATTTGCCATTTGCTAGGTCTTTGACCAAAACTTTGATTGGTCCCGATGTTTAAAAAAAATATAGTTCATGAAATGTATGATGAATACCTACTACTACTAAAAAGAGGTGGCTCTTTGTGTATATAAATAAAAAGCTCGTATTTGTCTTTATATATGTCGTAGGATGATTTGATAATTCGAATCTTCGCGAAAATCCTAGGGGTTTTGCGAAAACGCGGATAATTAGACATAGGCGAAAAATTATCCAAGTACGATTAGTACTTTGGCAACATAGTCGACGGAGCCCCGCTGCGCGGGGCTCCTATTTCCGTCCGCAGGGTCTAAAGTAACCTAACACGAACGAGATGACGGGAGCTGAGTTCGCTCGCTTTGCTCGCTCACTTCAGCTCCCGTCATCTCGTTCGAACCTAACCTGTCCGTGTCGGGGTGCCCTAAGCTTCGCCTATGTCTAATTATCCGCGTTTTCGCAAAACCCCTAGGATTTTCGCGAAGATTCGAAGTATCAAATTACCCTACGACATATATATATGTTACGCTCAAAGATCGAAAACGCTCATTGAGCGGCAGAATAGCTCACAACGCGTTGTGGTTACAGTAAAACATCCACATGGCGAAATTCGTGTTATGGCTCTAATGAAAACGCGCATGACGCGTTGTGGCAATCAAAGAAAGACCAAATTGCAAAATACGTGTCGTGGCTTACATGCTATTTGATCTCAACGCGTTGTGGCAATGAAGAAAAGCCATGACGCGTTCTGAGCATTCATTGTGTTAACCATATCACGACGGACAGGTTGTAACTTGTCGGTGTCGGCTCGGGTGCAAAGACGCATTGAAACATCAGTTTTATTCATTTCTTTTCTGTTTATGAGAGTGAATTTTAATGTCAGTGTCATAGATTAAATGCATGTTGCTTGGTTACTGTTGTTGACTGGATATATGTCATTGAATATAATACTGCTATCAAGAAATAATATGTTTTAATTCATATATAACATCTGGCGACGATGCCGTTCGATGTAAAGAAAGCAAAACGTTCGCGAGCCATCCTACGCGGTTTGCTAACGAAAACTAATAACGCATTTCAAGGAGAACAAAATGTATGTACTCATGAAGAAATAGAAACACGATTACTGACACTTCAAAATACTTACCAAGGACTGCAAAACATACAATTACAGATAGAACAGGATACTGAAGACGAATACCTCGAATCCGAAACCGATTACAGGTACGAAGTGGACGAACTTTATACAAATTTACGTACAAAAATGATTCGACTAATCAACATTTTCAAACCTCCTGAGCCGTTACCCAGCGTACCTTCTACACAACATGCGCACGAATTCACGAGCATTCATCGAGACGTACATCCTAAATTCAATTTCCAACCGTTTCAAGCAAACGAATCGTTTAAAAACTTTATAAAAAGACTGTCTGTTTACATGATGCTCAACAATATTACGGATCCCACAACGATGGTCTACACCCTGCTGTCCACTTTACCACCTGACATTCATGAAAGAATTTACGACCTGTGTTCACCCGACGATCCAATCAAGAAGACCTATGAAGAACTTACTGATATCTTGGACAATTTCATCGATCCAAAACCTAGCAAATGGGCCTCACAGCACACCTTCATATCAAGGCTACAACAAGCGGATGAATCGATTACTCTTTACGCGTCAGAACTAAAAAGACTGTCATCAAAATGTAACTTTTAGTGCTCACATTGTCTGAAACCCAATCTCGATTCATTTTTATCGTTACAATTTATACGAGGATTAAAAGATGGCGAAATTCGCACGAAAATTCTACAAGCAAAACAAACAGCGCCATTTTCAGAATTAATTCGCACGGCCACATCTATGGAAATGGGTAAAAATGAAAATTCGACCATGTCTACATCCATTCGTCCACCACCATTGGATGCGATCAATATGGTTTCAAAAGTACATAATGAAATACAACACGCACCGAATAAAGCACGTTTAATTAAAAGACCAACTTCTATCAGAGAGCTTAAAGGTAAATGCTATCGCTGTGGAAAAGACGACCACAAAGCAAATGAATGTGGGGCCATTAAAAGTACATGCCGAAAGTGTCAAAAGGAAGGACACCTAGCGCGAGTCTGCCTTCAAGGATACAAACGCAATGAAACGAACTTGCTGAATGACGACTCTGCAAGCAGCGCCAGTACCGACCGCATCGCAGGAATCAATTTCTTGAAGAGTGAAATTTCAGACAAATACATTATAACTATCGAAATAGAAGGAAAGAAAATAAGAATGGAATTTGACACGGGTGCAACACTCTCACTAAAGGATTTTAGGAAGCTTAACATTCACAAAAGACTATTTGACACGAGCATCAAACTAAGAACTTATACAGGCAAAGTTTTTAAGCCCATCGGTGTCACGTTTGTTCGATGCAAATATAAAAACCAACTATTCTATGGAAAACTATACGTGATTAACAAAGACGTGAAACCCATCTTGGGTAGAAGTTGGATGAAGAAGTTTAATATTAAACTAGCCGAATTAAATTTGGTTGATACATGCAAGAAGACACAAAATCTTGAACAATTGCTTAAAGAGTTCGAACCCACCGTCTTCACTACAAACCTAGGTGAAATTCCAAACGTTCGAGGCCACTTGACTCTTAAAGATAATGCGCAACCAATTTTTATTAAACCTCGACGAATTCCATATGCGCTACGATCTAAAGTTGATGAAGAAATCGACCGACTTGAAAAACTGGGCATTATTACAAAGATTGATCACTCCGATTGGGGCACTCCCGTCGTCCCAATAGTAAAACCAAACGGAAGCATCAGACTGTGCGCCGACTACAAAATTACCTTAAACAAAATGAATGATAGAAGACGAACAATATCCAATACCAATAATTGAAGATATTTTAGCTGAAATGAACGGCGGACAATTTTTCTGCACCTTAGACATCACGCAAGCCTACCTGAACATGGTGATGGATGAAGAAAGCGCCCTACTGCAAACACTGAGTACACACAAAGGTACTTTTAAAGTGAACCGACTCATGTTTGGAGTTAAAGTAGCCCCAAGTCTCTGGCAAAAATACATGGACCAATTATTAATAGGCCTTGACGGTGTCAAGTGTTTCTTCGATGATATTATAATTCAAGGATCGACAGAAAAACAATTATTATCCAGATTGGAACAAGTTCTGCTTAAACTTCAAGATAGCAACCTTCGTGTTAATAAAGAAAAGTGCCAATTCTTCAAAAGAAGTATCAATTACTTGGGACACACGATAGACAAAGAGGGTTTACATAAAAATCAGGACAAAATAAAAGCAATTTTAAATGCACAACGCCCAACTAATGTAAATGAACTAAGAACGTTACTAGGCATGGCAAATTATTACAACAAATTCATACCCAATCTGGCATCCATCACTGCCTCCTTAAATGAAATCTTGAAGAAAGGAGCAAAATTTACATGGTCTACAAAATGTGAAGAAAGCCTGAAAGAAATAAAAAAAGAAATACTAAGCGAAAGAATTCTAATACACTTCGATCAGAATAAACCACTTATACTGGCCACAGACGCTTCACCCACAGGACTTGGTGCCGTCCTAAGTCACAAACTAGGTACCTGATGGCTCAGAAAGACCAATAGCATTTGCTTCTAGATCCTTGACCAGCAGCGAAAAGAAATACAGTCAAATCGATAAAGAGGCGACAGCTATTTTCTGGGGTTTAAAGAAATACTTTCACTATTGTTACGGCCGGAAATTCACCCTAATCACAGACCATGGTTTATGGTTACATCAATTTTTCACCCGCACCAAACCTTACCCGCCTTGAGTACCATGAGGCTATTCCACTACGCACATTTTTAACCGACTTCGCAAAAAGAAGGAGGTTTTCAATTCGACTGTATTTTTTTTTTTTTTATGTTTGTTACCTCAGAACTTTTTATGGGGCGAACCGATTTTGATGATTCTTTTTTAATTTGAAAGCGGGTGCTTGTCATGTGGTCCCATTTAATTTTCATCAAGATCTGATGAAGAACTTCGGAGAAATACATCAGAACTCTTCAATAAATGACGGCAAATCACTCTGGATAGATCCAATCGCATGTCTGTTTATTGTTTACACCATTTCATAACATAACATCACACTGGTACGTTCTTAAGGGGTACGCAGGTGTGAACAGTTCACCCTGGTATACATATATTGCACTGGTTTCGTTTAAGTTTCATGTTATTGGGTTAATCTATTCTAGCTTCACTTTGGGCACTATACGCGTAGGTACCTAGCCTATAGAACTGGTCCATTATGTACCACAACTAAAAAGTGAAAAATAAAAAACTTTTTTACAAAAATTACTACCGACTTCCAAACAAAAACACTACAAAGTGAAAAATAACTTCAATTTCGGAAGTCGGTGTCAAAAAATGAAGAAACGTAAACAGGAACACCGACTTCCGAAATTGAAGTTATTTTTCACTTTGTAGTGTTTTTGTTTGGAAGTCGGTAGTAATTTTTGTAAAAAAGTTTTTTTTTATCAGGATTTGACTACCATATCGAATATAGAAGTTCCTCAAAGCACTCCAACGCCGACTACCTTTCACGTTTTCCCGTTGAGAAGATTAATGAGAGTAAATATGACCAGCATTACATATTCCAGCTGAATCAGATGAACGCATTAAATATTTCTCCAAAAATAATAGCAGATGAAACAAGAGAAGACCCAGAATTAAAGAAATTACTTGAAACACTCCAATCAGGCACATCACTTAGGGAGTCTGGATATAAAGATAATGAACTAACTCTTCAGAATGACTGCATCCTAAAAGGTATGAGAGTTATAATTCCATATAAACTACGTCCACGCATCTTAGATGAACTTCACGCGGGACATGTCGGGATCTTGAAAATGAAACCTCTTGCGCGGAGTTTCGTATACTGGAAGAACATTGATAAAGATATCGAAAACAAAGTGAAATCGTGCAGAACTTGTCGATTAAACCAGAATGAACCGCCAAAAGCCCCTCTGCACCACTGGGAAGACCCTACTGGCCCGTGGCAAAGAATACACATCGATTTTGCAGGTACGATTTCGGGCTATCATCTTCTAATTATCGTTGATGCATTTTCCAAATGGGTAGAAATAATCCCTACAAAGATCCATCCCTAGGATTTAGAATGGCTAAAACTATTAATATGGTCATTTATGATTTTTTGTATAATGTTACGTATAACGTTGATAAGAGGACACCGGTCTGTGGCGTTTTCTGTGACATGACTCAAGCCTTTGACTACGTGCACTATAGTACACTCTTAAATAAACTTGAAGCATATGGAATTAGAGGAAATGTCTACAATCTTATTAAATCTTACCTACTTAACAGAACTCAAATAACTCATATAAACCAAATAAATATAAAAAGTAAACATGAAATTGTATTTCAGTCCTCAGAACGTATAGTTTCGTTTGGTGTGCCGCTGGGGAGTGTTTTAGGGCCGCCTTTATTTATATTATACATAAATGATCTACCGAAAGGCATCCCTCAACCTCTGACACTATTTGCCGATGATAGCACCATAACGATACCGTGTAAAAGTGTTGATACTTATGAAAAAGACATAAATGATTCTATAAATTTAATGGTAAAGTGGCTAGACGATAATAACTTAAAAATTAACCTGACTAAAACTAAATTAATACATTTTAGTCAACGGATCAATAGTAAGAGTAATTTAAAAATACACTACGACGACCAGCTTATAGAAGAGGTAGACACAACAAAATTTTTAGGGCTACACATTGATAAAAAACTAAATTGGAAAACCCATATCGAAATCTTATGTAAGAAAATCAGTAAATCTGCATATGCCCTGCACACTTTGTCTTCTATAATAGGGGTGGAGGCATTACTTACAGCCTACTATGGTTTGACAGAATCCCATCTACGCTATGGTGTCATTTTTTGGGGCAACTCAACAGAAAAAGACACGGTATTCAAGGCTCAAAAGAGATGCGTTCGTTCTATATTTAAAATTAAACCTACTGATAGTTGCGTGCCTTACTTTAAAAATATAAAATTCTTACTTTGCCTTGTCTGTACATTTTAGAGGTAGCTGTATTTGTCAAAACAAATCCACACCGATTTAAACGACTAGATGAAGTTGTTCCACGTAACAGGCGAGACAACAGTACGATATGCTCTCATACTGCGAGAACATCACTTATGCGCAAAAGTGTTTTCTGTATGGCTCCTATGATATTTAATAGGCTGCCTAAAAGTTGGAGAGAACTGCCCTTGTCGCGGTTTAGAAACATGCTGAGAATTTTTCTAGTGAATAAAGCGTATTACAATGTTTTAGTTTTTTTGAACGAAAAGGACTTTTCTATTCCGACTTCTATTAAATATAGTTAAAAATAACGATTTAATAATGTATTTCTTATTTTTTCTTAATGACATTATATGACTGCATGATAAAGAATATATACTGAACATAATATAATTTAGTGTGGACTAATCTTGACATTTGTTTCTTATGTAAATTCAAAATGATGATTATATTGTTATATCTACAAAATTTGTACGCCACTATTGGCAAAATATGGACGCTCACAATATACTGTTAATACCTTGCATGTCTGATTCGACAGTTCATGTACACGCATATTTGACAAATAAATTATCTTTCTTTCTTTTCTTTCTTTCTTTCTTTCAAAAACTACGACGAGCGCATTCTGTATTCAGAAACTAGACGATATATTTGACACCTTTGGATTACCCTACACGCTGGTGTTGGATAATGGAAGACAATTTGTCTCTCAAGATTTCCAGACGTTCTTAACTAGCAATGGTATTGTTCACAAAACGATCGCACCTTACCATCCCGCAACTAATGGACAAGCTGAAAGATTTGTTCAGACGGTTAAGAAATCACTGCACAAATTAGAGGGGGAGAGTGGTGGGATACTGCACAAGGTTCGTACAGTTAGAAGTCTCCTCCGGGCTACGCCAGGCATCTCAGGCGACTCGCCATATATGCTAATGTTTGGAAGAGAGGTAAGAACGAGATTGGTAGCCAAGATTAGAGCTCCACCAAAGGCACTACATAGGGGCAGAAGAGAAGGGGTAAGAGAGTTTGCAGTCGGAAGCAGAGTGCAAGCTCGCAATTACTCTGTATCAGGAAGGAAGTGGGAGTTTGGTACAGTGACCCGCCGACTGGGAAACCTCCACTATGAGATAGAGATCGACAGCGGACGCACATGGATGCGCCACCTCGACCAGCTGCTCCCGGCGCTTCTGATTCCTGGGAATCACGGCGGAGGCGTGTCATAGACTAAATGCATGTTGCTTGGTTACTGTTGTTGACTGGATATATGTCATTGAATATAATACTGCTATCAAGAAATAATATGTTTTAATTCATATATAACAGTCAGCGCTAATTATGACGAATAAAAAATAATTGTTTTACGATAAATTAATTGTCATGAAAAAATGAAAACCCTTATTATTTTACGTGAATTATGAGTAATTTACAAATGATTAATATTTTGTGTTCAGTGATTTGTAACTTAATACGTTGATTTTTTTTAAATATAAAGTAATCTCAATAAATAACAAATATCGTTTCATTTTAATTTATATAATATACTTAATATATTTGATAATCAGAAACACGTTATACCGTGATTTTATAAAATAAAAAATATTTCTTAAGGACATCTACCAAAACATTTCCAGCCTAGGCCTAGTAGGATCCATATCGGAAAGTAGTGTGCGTCGTAATCAAATAATATTCCATACGCGTCATGGCTTTTCTTCATTGCCACAACGCGTTGAGATCAAATAGCATGTAAGCCATGACACGAATTTTGCTATTTGGTCTTTCTTTGATTGCCACAACGCGTCGTGCGCGTTTTCATTACAGCCATAACACGAATTTCGCCATGTGGATGTTATACTGTAACCACAACGCGTTGTGCTTCTATTCAATGAGCGTTTTCGATCTTTTACCGTAACATATACGAGTATATTTATTGATAAGCCGTAGGTTAGATAAATTAACAGTAAGTTTCATCATTTTAAGGGGAATGCTCCAACCAGCCCGCGAAATTCAAAATTTCTTGCGTTTTTTGCAATTTGCAAGCCAGTGCTAGGTTGTATGATGATTAAAATGTTATTAAGAAGTATAATCATCAATATCACCATATATCGTTGAATTTCGCGGGTTGGTTGGAGGTTTCACCTTAACCAAATAAATTTTGGTACCCACAGTTTTGAGAGTTGTATTTCGTGTATACCTATAGTCAACCGCACAATGATCTGTGTTGCAACAACGTGTTTCCATTTTGTATGTCGTATTACGTACCTATAAGGGATTTATAATTATTAACCAACGATTATATTAAAGCTGATGTAGTGTCACATAATTTTGATTTGATGATGTTTTAGATATATAAGTGTCATTCCACAGTCAGGTGATAATGTTGTTACATATATGGGATAAATATGTTTATTTATAGCCAAATACCATCAGGTAATTTGTACACATTCGATGTTTACATTTATATCTTTATGCGGTTTACTATACTAACACACTTTATCTGAATCTTTGTATAAGCATATTACTCGTAAGAGAATTATTTATCTGTGATTTCAAATTTAATGTTTTTTTTACACAATACTAAACTTGTTCTTAATACTGATCTGTGATTTTTTGTGATGCGAATTTACTAATTATAAGTTAGACTTAGATGAAAAACTGATCTGTGATTTAAATAATAATGACTACACAACGTGCAAATTATTTCTAATATTTATACATGGAAAATTTGATCTGTGATTTGATGCAATAATTACTTTAAGAATTAAAATTAAGGGAAGCAAAATAATAATTTCCACATCAACAAGCTGTTTCATTAATATAGTCACAAGGTGCATTTAATATATTTTTTAATTAGCCCCCAAAACTTTTGAACGCAACTGTACAGACAACAGCTTAGGTATAATACGTCCAATAAAGAAGGTCATCGATATGTATGAATCCGTCGCTTTTTAGTAGTCATTCAAATTTGGTCGGATAACCAGCCGTTGTTTACTTAATTTGGTTTTTTGTTTATATTTACTTAATGCGAAACATTCCAAGCTCAATATTTTCACCATATATTTTTTACTAAAGGCACATGATTTTGGTTTACACCTACAGATCTGAGATTTAGCCAGTTCCTTGTATTTTGCCGTCAAAGTTATGACACCATCGTTTTGACTTTTAGCAAGATTATTCAAAAACGCATGCATGAAGCGTTTTGAAACTTTGTATGGTTATTATTAGCGTCAAGAAGGACCGAATACAGTTTTCAGCGAACTTATGCCTTGTCTCATTTAGGCGCTGCGATGTTTTTTCGGATAAAACCGTGATAACTTGAAAACTATAAATATTTTCTTAAATCTAATTGGGGCACACAGGGGCACACATTAAGAGCTACTCGTGTATGTTTATTCTAAAGGGGCACATGCAATGGTTTTAGAGATATACGATTCATCAAAACGTTACTGCAGCAGGAAACGCAATATCTCGAAAATCTGAAGGGGCACAGATTTTATTTTTGGGGGCACATAGTGGCACACATATAAGCTCTCTGGCCATGCACAATTTTTCTCTCTCCGATCACTCGTTTAGAATTTTCCTGCTAGAAAACCGTTACCCCAGCAAGAATCGTTTTTCCGTTTTTTTCCAAAACGACAGGGGGCACACATTTTTTATGTGGGGGCACATTTACAGCAGATAAGGCACCAACTATACGTTCTACTCATATATCTCTAGGAGATACTTTCTGGCTGGAGTAACGTACACGCGCGACGAGGCAGGAGAGTGGGGGTGCTGAGCGCGCGGTGGGGCGGCGAGCAGCGGAGCGGCAGCGAGACGTCCGCACGGGGCGACGGCTGGCGAAGAATAAGTGAATGTTTATTGCAGAACTTAACCTATTACATACAGAATTACTTACAAGTTTATTTGCGTCTACCTACATTCATAACACAATAAAATAAGTCAAATATCATGTGGGTAAGACGAAAACATTTACGTTACATGCTCGTCATATAAAAGCTTGCGCCACGCCTGAGCTGATAGTATTCCACTAGCCGCCGGCGCGCGCGCATGATATAATTATGTAGGTATGTGTTGCAGCTACACATATATGTAATTTATTATTTATCAAAAAATTGGGTCGAAAACTCTCTATGTAACCTTTTTGTAAAGCAAGGAACACAGGACATTCCTGACTCATGATCCATGTGATCCATTAGGATAGGATAGATGGACCCCTTTGGTCCCTTCGCACTTAGACTCCCATTTGGTCCGTTGTGCGAGCAGGCTTCCTCTCTGTGAGAGGGAATAGGCCATAATCCACCACGCGGGCCCAATGCGAGTTGGCGGATAACACGTTTTAAAATTTTTGATTCTACGACATGCCGGTTTCTTCACGATGTTTTTCTTCACCGTTTTGAGAGTAGTGGTGATGAAATAATTTACACAAAGTAAAGCGCCTGCTTGGGTTCGAACCCACGACCGACTTGTAAGTCGCGGCCGTTACCACAGCGCCACCACTGCTCTCATGTGATCCATTGCCGATTGCCCAGAACATTCTCAGCAGGGTTTTTCTGTAATCTATAAGTAAAGAATTATATTAATTTTTTTAAGTTAAGGTTCTGTAGTTTCTGAGGTATGAATACATTTTCTTATATTACGAAGCCCAGTACATTGTCAGCAAGGATACTCTTAGTTTTATGGTTTTGACGAAATTGCCTTTCCTACTATGCTCAGTTATTCTTGATTTTAGAACAAAAACTGTTTCGTTGATCTAATGGTTGCATTCGTGACGGCTGAAAATAAGGTCTAGGATGAATATTTTTCAAGTAGCAACTCCAGTTGGAAGTAGACTAACGTTTCTTATAATGGACAATATAACTGGAGAAATATGGTTGCACCTCTGTCTTTGGAAAATACAGACACGACTTGACTCAAAATCCTATGTCTTCTAAATGGGGCACAACTCGGCAGAAGGAGTCCGCAGTAGTCCCGAGCTTCACGCGTCGCCTTTGCTCCACCTTTCCGATGCTCTTTGCTTCTGCTTCGCCAGGTTTGACCGGGACAGCCTTGTTTTCCCAGCCACCACTCATTTAGAAATAGATAGAATCGCTTCGGAGCGCGAGACTGGTTCCATCTCCCCTTACTTGATTGTGCGGTCAATTGGAATCTTGTGGCACATACAGAGGTGCTCTATTTCTAAATGAGTGGTGGCTGGGAAAACAAGGCTGGGATACAATAAGATGCAAAGTTAAAAATGAATTTTTAACATCGTTTAATTATTTATTTCATTAACCTCTCAAAAATCAATTTATTTTAAATTAAATTAATTTCTGCGGTCAACCAGATCACTTACAATAACTTCCTCAAAATTGTTTTTATATGTGAAGTCAATCTTTTGCCATTTTGTAAATTGCCAATAAAAGCGATTATGTTCACACAATTGCAAATTAAATCAAGTCAATAACAATCAACAATAATTGAATTTGTAAAACGATATTTTAAATGTTTACCGCAGTTGCATCCTTCATTTAGTTGATAACATTGAATGTTAAAACTCGTGTTCATTCAGTTAAAATTATATTACATTGTTACGTATATTTTTTAAAGAAACAGCAAAGAATAATAAGCTACATTTTCCGTGAATTTTGTGTAAAAAGGTACGTGTTTTTTACGATTTCTTAATTTAAATGTTGGTGTATAACGAATCAAGACCATTACCTCATTTTCACTGGTAGAAAATTCCTAAAGCATTAAGTCCGCTTTGCATAGTGTTTTAAGGTACGTTCTTGTTTTTAAATAAATTAATATATTTCTCATCATCCTTCTTCTTCTTCCTTCCCTGGTTCAATTATTTGGGGTCAGATCTCCTCACTTTCCTGCGCGAAGTTGTTCTGTCTTGGGTTATCTTTTCGGGACGAACAGCCGTTTTGTATACTTTTCCCTCAGTTTTAATGGGAATACATGGATCACACAGCACAACTGTAAGGGACCGCCATTTTTGCCACGCGATGCTGATTCTGTGAGTAACATCCGCGTCAATGTAAGCGTCTGTTGTAAGCATAGAGCCGAGGTACTTACATTATTCTACTGTTTGAATAGGACTCGATCAGTCGACCCAATGTAGATAGATAGTCTCCGGTATCGCTTCTTCGCTGAAAAAACATTTTAAGTACTCGGTTTTGTTCTTGCTAACCCGAGTACTTGAATTTGAATGCTAATTTGCAGAATTATTGTACATGGCATACGACCACGTTTATCCTCTGAATATTGTTACTTGTAAGTTGTTTATTTAATACCCGATACATATCGAATAGTGTGTACATAACAATTTCAGATACGTACGCAAAATACACGCTTGGTCGTGGAGTTGTGGAAACCAGCCCGTTTTAACCTTAACCTAACAATTTCAGATGAGAATATTATCTTGTTTCATACATTTTAGAACGTGATTTTTCAGTAGTCGGGTTTCAGTTGTTGAACTTACTTTTTTATAGTGTTGTACATTCATGTGCGGAGATGAGATGTGTTGGCTATGTGTTTTACGGCCGGTTGCCACCTGACGCCAAGGCAGTAGTTCTTCTGAAGAACTTGGAAGCCGTCGTTGGAACAAAGTCTCTTCTATCGCCTTCCCTATTACACCAGCCCGCCTGGTAGTTATAGCTCCAGCGCAACCTGTGACCTCGAGACCTGTAAGGGCAGCTTGCTACTGTATATATTATCTCCACCTTCGCAGCCGTTGAAGTCTTTATTCTTAACCCTGGGCTCGGGACTGCGTTATGCCCTGCAGCACTGGGTCCCTGTCCAAACTTCGCCACCATTTCAACTCGGCCTAACAACAAAAAAATCGCTCTACCGCTAATAAATAAATTGTAAAAAGTCGCAGCACAACAAATACCTACATGACGTCACACAACACATGAATCGTCCGTTCTAAACAAAAACACGTTTGATACCGGCGCTCGCGCAGTTAACTCGCGATCCTTGAGCGAGAATCAAGACCAAATGAATGATGATGTCGGAAAATGCCGGCTGATAATACGAAGTTATTACGTTTTATTAATCGCGTAGTCGTGTCGTGTCGTTAAGGATAACTAATGCTGTGCCTGGATAAAAGATTGTGGAAAATATGCTGTGAATTGTGAAGTGATTTTGTGAGAGTGTTAACTGAGGTATTGTGTTTTGTTAAGGTGGGTAATTACGTAAGATTTTGCTCTAATTTTGATATTTGTTTTGTTTTATTTAGTTGTTTTCTTTAATATCCTTATCTTCTACTTTATTATGGAATCAGGCAAAAGGAATTTTCAATAACTTGTAAATATATGTAACATCTATAGTTTTATGTCCTATTTTTTTTTTCGGTTCATTTTTGCATTGTTTTGATTTTTCTTCTCTGGTTTTATTTTAATTATCAAAAGTTGAACAGCCTTTATTTTGCAATAAGTAACTATCCCCTCTTTCAAGATTCCTGGTACCCTAATACCTACCCGTTGTTTACGTCGCTCACTGGTGGGGGCATGCACGATTATATTTTGCACAAGAGTACTAGGAATCTAGAACGCTAAGGAGTTAAAAATACACTACATTACATTGTGCAAATTGCACGGGGATCAATTAACTACAAAGTACTCCGTCCGTCTTTTTAATAAACGTAGACTAGAATGAGATTAACTTTACTCCAAGGATAAGGTTGGTACTAATAAATTTCAGTATTATTAAACACTGAATAGGGAGGGATTATACTAATCCGACTTACACCCTGGTGCTAGTTAGTTTAAGAGTAGTGTATCTATGGCGACTACAATTATTATGTTTCATTGACATTCTTTTCGTTGTGATTTGATGATGAAATTGTTAAGTTTAAATATATTTTGCAATAATGCCTTATTTTATTGTTTACCTTTCTTTTCTAGTAATATATCAAAATAACACAGCGTAACACTAGACAAGAAACACTATTTGAAGAATTGGCATGAAGGAGATGTGGTTAATATCTAGTTTTTTTTTTTAACATTATTATTAGGGGTACAAGAAGTACACTTGTCGTCAGACCTATCAAAGCACTCCGAATACTATATGTTATATTTTTATGCGTCCAATGACCTGTTGTTTGAATTAAATACAGTACAAGTTTCTTTTTGTTCTTATATGGTTTGTTTAAGGCTGTTTAGAGTATTAAAATCTGATGTTAAAGGTTCAAAAGAACACGAAAATAAAATACAAATAAATGAGAAAATATTTAATTAGAGATTCGTCTTTTACTATGTGGCATTTTAATTCTGTTACTTTATCATTTGAAACTCTGCGAAGTAACTGCAGAAACGGTCGAAATGATTAAATATCAAAAATACATATTATATATGAAATATCAGAAACACGATATTAAAATTAGATTAATTAGTTACATTTTCCTTTTCATACTGCTAACTGAGAGATTTAAGTTGGAATTGTTGAGATAAATTTGAAATTGCGTCCTTCACTTTCAAAACTGTATGACAGATGTCACTCGATCCGCAATTTTTTTCGTATTTTTTCTACTTTGTGTCATCAACTTGCTTGGTTTCATTCGCTAGTTCATCCTTTTGATTTTTAAATTCACTTGGGTTGCCATAGCTTACGCGTAAATCAAAGGAATGAAAGTTAGTTCAAACATTCCTAAACCTAAGTTCGGGATGAGCAAGTCCAAGAGTAACTTCGGAGTAAGCTGGTAATACGCCATTTTTATTATTAAGACGGTATAAGTTCTACGTAAAACTATAATTTAATTCTTGCAGTTTTACTAAAAACTAGTTAAATGCGCCTTAACCTGCAGTTACTTGATCAGTAGTTAACTCAACCAATGGTTAAATATGCTAACCCATTCAAAAATTGGTGGAACGCGTTTGTTCGTCAATTGTTAGTCAAACAAACTGTCAAATAATTAACTTTTCAACTTATTTGAACATTTGTGAGGCTAACGATTGATGAAAAATGGTATTTTACAGAAATTTGCTACCATTGGAAGCATACTTAACCAATGGTTAAGTTAACCAGGGTTCAAAAGCATGGGTCTAAGTAGCTCCTATGTGTATATCTACAAAGTAACGTCTACGTTAATTTAAAGTTAAATGTTTAAAAAAATACTAGATTTCTTTGTTTGTAACTTTTATTTTTATACTGCGGCAAAGCTTTGAATATAAATATAATAAAATACAATGAATAATTCAAATACTTGGACTATTGACTATATTATAAAACACAAAATGATAAAAATCGCATTATTATGATAAGGTCTATAGATATCTTATAGATCAAAACATGTTGGGTAGATGACTACGATACATATTTAAATTATTTATACAAAGCAACGTTTATCTACACGAGTTGATATAGTTAAATTAATGCATAACACTGTATTATATCATTAAGTTGTGTGCATAATTTTACCATACTTATCTAATGCTACTTGTTTTGAGAGGTTCAAGGCCTATCAAAAACAAGTAACATGATAGTTTTATTTTTATAAAATAATATCATGTTCCAAAAACTTCTCCACTTCCTTCAACATATGTCAGGTTAAATTTCAATTACTAGCCATTTTTTTCCAGGATTTAGGTATTAATCAAAGAACGGGTTTTGCAAAATTCAACTCAAAAAAAGAAAAACATCAGCCGTTCTGCTGGGTTGATTTTTATATATTTTTTTATACAACAGTACCTACTTGGTACCTTTTTTGCGTTTTTCCTCCGTCTCGGGTCAGGTAGAGGGGTCTGTCAGACTGCTACTGGTGGTAACGAGGTGTTTCACCTCGTCGCTTCTTGCTGGGATGTGGGGACACATACGTATACTCCACAAACAAACCTAACCTACTACAGACATTCCTGTCTCCGTCTTCCCTGACATCCTCAGTTTTCTGAAAAGGAAAAGAGTTGGTCCCTTGATGCACCCCTCCACAGCACCTATGTACCATTTATTTTTGCATTAAGTCGAGGTCTTACAGCTGCAGTTAACGTTTCCACAAGCTATTATAACCAGCGCTACCCACCCATGCATTCACGACTCGTAAGAGTGTCAACTAGACGTTACACAAGGCTGCACCAGGGTTAATGTCATTCATGTATGCAGAGCCTGCCGCGTGTCTGTGCATGCCTTTACAATGACTATGGTAACACACTTGCGAAAGCAAACAGTCCGATAAATACTTGTGTCCAGCTGATAGGGTTATTTAACCTCGTTTGTCGTTATCAGTGAACTTTGGCTTCCTGATAGTGATAACCAATTAAATGGTGCGCACTATTTTTAAAAGGCTGACAAAAACAAAATTTTACTTAACCCTGCAGTGGAGCTTCGTAAAATTAAAAATATGAATAAAACTGTGATAATACTATCTGATTGATTAATATTTTTTTTTAATCAATGATGGTTATTTTGCATTTTTATCATACATACCTAAGAAGTATTTTATATACACATGAAGATAACATACAAAAAGTCTCCCAAATACTTTAAATTAAACAAATACAAACATATAGTTCATTCTGAGACAAAAAGGTCACATTATTTACCCGATTGCCGAAGGAGGGTAATGTGTTTATCGGTCTATGTATGCTTTTTTCGCTTTTTAAGCAGTCAGGATTTTTGTTATTTTTAAATATATATTTTTTATTATTATTCTTGTAGGCTTGTATTATTTTTGTAACCGGTAAAAAAACATGTTGGTATAATGATACCACCATGTTTTTTTTAACCGGGCGAAATGGAAGGATGAGTGGGAGGCAATGTCCTGCAGTGGCATAATTCAGGCTGAAAATAATAAATAATTTTACTACCATCTCGCTTGATGGTAAAGTCTGATGTAATCGACGATGGAGAACTCTTGCCTTGAAGTTCCATATGCACTCTTCACTGTATTTATTGCAAAATGAAATGAAACCAGGTATAGAATTTTATATTTACTACGCAGTCAAATCTAATGATAAGTAGTAGGTATGTAATAGTATGTGGTGTGATTGCTTTACCGAAAAACAACAGCTAATCAGTAAAACCTCTAGATAACAGATTTGACAACAGATTAATATGAAGGTTTTCAGATCTAAAGTAGTAATATTATAAAGAGGTAAAACATGTTTCCCTTTTTGTTTATATGTTTTTAAAATATCATTACTTAAATGATTTATTCGATTATAAATATTACACTAATTTAAAGCTACACTCATACTGTGTGTCTTAGACCACATCCATCCCGGCAAAATGCACAACTCCTGTGGGGCAGGGCAGGCCGCGGTAAAAAGTTAGTCAGTAATAAAATACATGTCATTGATGGTGCTTTTGAGAACAATTGGTTTGTTGAATTCAAATAGAAATATAGATATTTGTATATATTTTAAAACTTTACATATCATAAATTATATAGTCGTTGCGAAAAACTAAAAACAAGCAATTGTAAGTCGATCAAATTTTAAAGAAAGTATTCATATTTATATTCGCGAGCTGGCTGACGAAAACCAGATGTATCCTTCGACTGCACAGCATGAATTTCTTCTTGTTGGCGACCTGGTGACGGTTGCGGGAATCCGCTAGATGCGGGACGCATAGGACCGGTCAATGTGGTCAGGACATGTCCAGCAGTGGACGTCTATCGGCTGATATGTTGGTGACGAACTTTTTAGTTAACTTTTTTTTCGTATTAGGTACATTTAAACATATAAGTATTTTATATTTTTGAAATCATCTTTTAAAACCCTTTATTTTGATACCCCGCACGATGGGTTTGGAAGGAAACAGAAATCGGGCCAAAAGCCGCCATTATTCTATTTTCCAATTTAAATGATGATGCGATTGGCTGCTGCGCTGCGTGTCACGGGTTCGATTCCCGCACGGAACAAATATTTGTATGACCTACAGATAGTTGTTCTGGCTCTGGGAGTTGTGTATGTGAGTTTATATGTTTGTAAACGCACCCACGATACAGGAAGAAATTTCTAGTGTGGGGCAAAGTATGATAAAAAAAAAATATATGCATAAAATCCTTAAATTTTTTGGTATTTCACATTATTTACATATCCCAATTATATTAAACACTAATGTCTATATTATATATTAACAAACACTAAAAACTTTGTAGAACATTTCGCGTGTGTGTTATTATTTTCACGTTTGTGAAAATATTATCTCAGTACATTTTTCCTATGCAAATTCTACAGTAAATATCTCTTAAATGCGTCGACCGATTTTCACAATTCAAACAGAAATATTCGTTTTACGCCTATATCTGTCATTAAAGACTAAACTAGTTAAAATATCTCGATAAACAGAAATCATGTTTTCAAGTTACGTAATTATACAATAATGTCAACTATGCTCGAAAGTTCCCTTACAAATTTATAATTCTGTCTTTAATGATCAAATTAAAAAACTAATATGTAATACTAAATTAGAAAAAGACAACATAATTAACACATTCTAATTGCAATCTAGTAAGAAATAGAACATTTCTCAAAACTTGATTGCTATTCCGCGAATCGTATTAATTGGTGTGGTTTTTGTAGTATTCGTACATACTGGTACGAAGCATGCACGATATCTTTTGAGGTTTGATGTTTTTGATATATTCATCAATATATTGAGGATAATATCAAGATCGGTTAAAAGTCAAAACATTGTATCAGCTGTTTTATACAATAAGTAGAAATAAACCTCGTGATGTCACACGGGTTCGGTTTTGTTCGGAAACTGTCGGCGCGTTTTCGGTACTGGATTCAAAAAAATATTATCAATTTGGTATTAATTTGTAATTATAGCGAGAAAAGAAAACTAAAATATAGTTTTATAATAAAACTTATATTTAAATCTTATGATCTGTCCATTTATTAAAAAAAAAGTTGGTTCAACAATCTAATTGTTTGCTTAGACATACTTTTAAAGATAAAGCTAAAGATGATTTGTTTGTCAAAATATGCGTTTACATTCAATAGACATGCGAGATGTTTCACTTCTTATTTAGCGCTTACAAACATGTTTTGCTTAATGAGGTGTACAAATATGTATGTGATGTGTGTGATTTACAAATTGATTAATCTACTAAAATATAGCAATGTCAGATATAATTAAGTATACAAAAATCACAATAGATTGGTCTATTTCTTATTTAAATTTCATAAAAAATCAGAATTAATAAAATGGAACAATGTCAAAAAGAGTCAAATAAATAAAATCAGATATAATATGAATTTATAAAAAGTCATGAATAATAGCAGATAAATTTACATTATAAGTTTTTAAGCTGACATGGTCACAATCATTAGAATTAATATTTGTTTCGGGATATTTACCAAAAATCGGCCATAGCAGAACATCTCCTTGAATCAGGGCCAAACCACTGGATCGAGTTACATGACCCATAGGTTATCTCGACTGAACGCCATTACATACCTAGAATGGTTCGGGAAGCAATTGAAATAACCAAGTGCAAAAATTTCAATAGGGACGACGGGTTTCAATTGTCGAGAGCCTGGAATCCAGTGGTTCAACTATGTAAAGGTCGTAAAACTACTGAACATTTGTCAAAATTGGATACGGAATCGTCTGTCGTGAACAATTTCGAGTAACTAGTGACACGAGTCCTGGTAGTAGTGGCGTCGTGCGCGAAAAACGAGTGAGAAAGAGGGTAGACAGATATGTCAGCTCGTAAACAACATCCACCTCCAAAGACTTTAGTTCTCGTGATCATGGCGCTTGTAACGGTGCCGAAATATCGAGCTCTCAGCCAAAATATACATGGTAAATATCTCGAAACAAATATTAATTCTAAATTTACATTATTACAAAAAATCACAATATACTGAATGTCATCCTCATTAAATCCAATATATACCTAAATAAAAATTTAAAATTGATAAATAGTTGAATAAATAGAATCGAATTTAATCAGTTCGCAAAAATGTCACAAAACAGAAATTATAAAATAATTAAAACGTAAAAAAAGAAAACAATATGCGGAATGTCAATTTAATGTCAGAAGGTCATTTATATCGAAATTAGTAAAACAAAATGTCTTTTCATCGTTCAAGAAGTTTTTTAAATTGTAATAATAACACTTGCTTGCTAAAAAATCTCGTATCCTTTTTTAAACAGATTGGTCGGCAAAGTTTTATAGGACTGTGTTAGTTTGTTGTAGATTTTTGGAGCCATACAAAAAACACTTTTGCCCATTACTGCGACCAAATAGCTGGTAACACCAGCCTGTAACAGTCCCGCAGCTGGGCAAAGGCTGCTTCTCATTCAGAAGACGCACGAGCACTACACTTGCTCAAGACGGATGGGCGATTTCAAACTTAACAGTTTTGGTTTTCTCACGATACTTTCCTTCACCGATATGAAGTGGCTGGTGTAATCCATGTATAGTATCTAGTTACAACAAAAATGCAACAGTGACTTTAAAGGTTTTGTATTAAACGACTTCAAAAAAAGGAGGAGGTTCTCAATTCATTGGAATCTTTTTTTTATAAAATGCTCCTCGATTACTCAATGACGCCTGGACAGATTTGGGAAACTTTTCTTTTATTTATAAGGGTATACTTCCCAGGTGGTCCCATGGTCATCAGATCAGGATCTGATGATGGCATCCTGGAGGGAAATCCTCAAATATTATAGCAAACATATAGCGATTTTTGTTTTTTTATCAACAATACAATCATTTGCAATCAGAAAGTATCATTTGGTGAAGTTGAACTTATGAAAAAGACCACAAATGGCCACTGGAACTTCTTAATGCTGAGTATGTCACGGGTATAAGATATATCGAATATTTAAGCGCCTATGATGAAGCAAATACTTATAAATAAATGGTACGGATGAAAATGGTACCATCGAACTGATCTGGTTCATCTCATAGTGGTCAAGCGCGAGCATCAAGCCTATTGACATAAAACAATCTGGTATCTGGTGATGAAGCCGGAAGGTAGGCACTGGAACTCCAAAATAAAACAATGTATCCTAGTCGTGTTTGAGCTTATTGGAATCGTCATGAGATTTACTTTGGCTATAAATGATTTTCATGGTTATTGGAGTCATTTACTAAAACCAAAAAGTGATAAATAAAAAACTTTTTAACAAAAAAATTAAACTGACTTCCAAAACAAAACACTACAAAGCGAAAAATTAAAACAATAATACCAAAGACACCGACTTCGTAAAAGACTGTAATTTTCTCTTTGTAGTGTTTTGGTTTTGATTTAGTCGGTTTGAATTTTTTAACACGCTTTTATTAGCTTGGTATGTATGTATGTATGTATTAATGTAACGGAATCTTTGAACGTGATTTTCACCCCCTTCAAAACATCGGATTAATTTCAAATTTTGCACACTTATCAAGGACAAAACAATAATTTAAATAGTTTGTCCCATTATCCTTACCAGGTGTTTCAAATTCAATTTACCATTAAAGAGTGTTTTTTAGTTGTTTAAACGACAATTTATTGTTAAAAAGTTTTTGTTTTAGAAGACTACTTACTAGACTAGACTTCGTTCATTTTTAAAATTATGCAAGATCATGCAAGATTAGCATTTTTTGTCTTGTACAAATATTCTAAATTACGTAATATATTTAAGATTATTAAAAGAACATTACTAATACATTTGGGATTTAATAAATAAATTAATCGGGTAAGTGATTATGTTAAATGTCACATTTATTCATTTCTGACGCAGCAGTCTATATTAAGAGCTCGATAATTCAACAAAATAACACTAAAATTCATTAAAGTCATTATCATCATACATATTTATGTTTGAGGTCGATAAACTACATAATATTCTAAGATATCTCAAGGCTGGCGGTATTTTGTCGCATATTTCATATGTATATCAGTCTTATAGGTCAAACGCGAGACTATCGATAAGAATAATAAAAAACTATTTAGTATTTGCCGCGACATGCCTAGGGTGAGAGGCTAGACTAAGATTCATTCCGCATGGCAGCTTTGTGGCGAGCTGCTGGGCAGTGGCGACCCCACGGACCTGATCTCCAGGGAGAAGTCTTGTCCCTCTTCTCCATCTTGCTTTTATTGGCCGGTCTGTGTGAACAGTGACGGGGTACAGAGCTCGCACCTCTCTCTTGTCTTGAGATTGGTTAGCTTGAGTGGAGATTCGCAAGAGCAAACGTGCTCGGAGGAAGGAAGTTAACTCAGTAAGATGCTGGTAAGGATCTTGAGCGTACTTCTGGGATTGTCCTGATAGCCGTGGCATACCTCTCGACTTCTCAAGCACCTCCGTATATGTTGCCCCCTTGGCGCTACGTCACTAAATTGCTAGCGACTGTTTATGGGGGGGGGGGCCGGGGGCAGTAATTGAGTATGCAATTCATCACCTGCCATTTTATAACCGTGTACCTAGATCAACAGTGGTCACGCAGGGGCCAAAAGTCTTTCTATAGTTTTAAGTAATCGATCCACGAAACCTCCCAAACCCATAGCCCAATGTGTTTTGTCTCCATATTCTGCAATAGTCCTGCACAAGCCGGGGATTGTACTTGGATGCTCTTGCGTAGTGACTAACGCATACAGGGATAATCACCAGTTGGTCTCACATTTCATCCAACATGTCTAAAAAGGCCACTGTGAGAATCTCAAAAAAAATGTATAAAATATAATATCGAAAATAGGTTCTACACAGGGTAAATTTTTGAAACGGTTCAGTAACCGGTGCAATTACCTAAGTGATTATTTTATGTGTAAAGTTTTTTTTTACGATTTGTGGCTTTTATAATAGTTACACTTACCTCAGTGTTGTTTCAGAAGAACTTTATTATTATTAGAAACTGGATTAACCGGCATTTTTTTTTCAATTTGTTTAAATAGCCCATATATTTTTTTCAAAATCTGTGAATGCACCAAATATTCTATTATATAAGTAAGTTTTCCTGTAGCTACAACGGTAAAGGTAGCTGCCACAATTCACTCTATATTCGCTACCTAATAAAATATTATTGTAAAAAATAAAAAATAAATGGTGATCGTCGATAGCCATATTAATATCTACATTTATTCCAATCCGACAGTATACCGAGTCCCTTGACATTAAAGGAGAATACAAGGTATGAATTGTTGCCGACCTTAATGAGTTCGTTCAAGATCGAATCGTTTCTGATCGGCCTTTTCCGAGATCAACCTGGATAAACAGACGCAAATCTTTCGATTAACATTTACATGTAAATTGGAGCCGGCCTTGCTAAAACTCAATTATGTTTTAAATGTTTTCTTCCGAGAAAATGTTTTTTTTCATGAGAAAATAAATCAGCATGATTTATTTTATAAATCAGATAGTATATTAGTATAGTTAGGTATGGTCTCAGATAGTATAATATCCGCTTAATGATTCGTATTGGCAGAGTTTAAAAATAATAATGTGGTATATTATTGGTTGGAGCATAATTCTTTTGCATTGAAAATTCAACAACGAAACGAGATGTTCCAGAAATGTATGGAGCCTGGGCCAGCACTATGTACACTACATATTAGTAAAAATCGCTATATAATATACCTAGTAACTGTTTTTCATTGCAAATTTTCTTTAATTTCATTTCGTTTCAATGTTAACTCAAATTAACTTTGTCATGTAGAGCAACACAATGTTTATTTAAGCATGGTGGATCAGATCAGTGGTATGCGAAAAGTTAAATTTTGGCAGTGACATTTGATCGTGTCGTATTAACTGCGTTAAAAAAAAAACAACTCGAATTCAGTTACAACAGAGAAACAATCAATCAATGTCCGTAGTATTAAACTGGGTTGCATAACTAAAACAATCACTAAAATTCCGAAACATATCCAATTCAAAGCCAAAGAAAATAAAGACTCAAAGACGTCACTTCTTAAAACTGTCAAAGTCGTCGAACGTCATGTCATACAAAACTGTCATGGCTGCCCTAAAAATAGGGTTATCTTATTAAAAATTGTTGAAATGATCATTTTTGTATGCCTGTACCCTTCTTAAAACTAATTTGTTAGTATTTTTATGGAATTCCCCTATTTTTCCTATTTATCTATGTAGTGTACATAGTGATGGCCCGAAATTAAACATCTCCTTTGATTTATCTTGTTACTTTTACCGTTATATCATCTATGAGTGACACACAATTATATAATAACTAGCACTTCGCCCGCGACTTCGTTCGCGTGATCCGTGTTTTATCCTATAGATGACTTTTTAGTTTCACCCCCTTAAAGGTTGAATTTCCAAAAATCCCTTCTTAGTGCTCCCCTACATTATAAAAATATGCCCTGTGCAGTAAAATTCATCAAAAATCTTTAACAGGGGGTGTTAAAAATTTAATAATATCGTCTTTTAGGAGTAGTTTTGAAAAACTAATAATGAAAACCTTTATTATTTACTTAGGTTAGTATTTATGCCAAGTATCAAATATATAAGCGCAACAAATTTTCACCTCCTTATTGGTAGAATTGCCAAAAACCAATAAATACATGAATTATTTTTATCAACCAAAAGCGTAATTCTTTAATTACACGTATCACACTTTAAAGCGTAGAAGTTTCACACAAACTTTCAACCGACTTTTTACTCCCTTAGGAGTAGAAGCTCCGAAAAAAATAAAAAAGGTCATTGTTGTTTTATTAACCAAGAGCGTCCGTACGCAAAATGCGCGCTTGGTCGTGGAGTTGCGGAAACCAGCCCGTTTTGAACTAGCCTAACCAAGAGCGTAGAACAACAATTTCAGCTGTTTTACCTTCTAAACCGAAGAAATTTTGCATTAAGGTTTAACCCCTATTTTATCCCCTTAGGGGTAGAATTTCCAAAACCCAATAAATACATGAATTCTTTTTATCAATCAAAAGCGTAAATCAAAAATTTCATGTGGCCTATTTACAAACTATAAAAATTTATTACAAACTTTGAACTCTTTTTATACCCCTTTAGAGGTAGAATTTCCAAAAACCAATGAATGCATAAATTATAAAGGTATTGAAGCAGTCTTGAATATGAAGTAACTTATTTTGATAAGGATTAATACCAAGATACAAATAAAGAGCCTTTTCTAGCGACGACATTTCAATTAAAATTTTAAAATATAAGAACACTTATTGTGACATAACTATAATAGTTAGACATATGCTGTCCCGACACTTTTTGTAAATAATGATGTGTTCTGCAAAGTCATAGTACATTATTTTATTCTATCATCAATAGTTTTCGCAGCGCACGCGATTTTAAGAATATTTTAGGTGATTTTTTTACACCTTGGGTTACATTATTGGAGTTTTAGTAAGGATCCCTAATTATTTTGAAAATATAATATAGCCTATGTCACCCGGAGATAGTGTAGCTTCCCAACAGTGAAAGAATTTTCCAAATCGGTTCAGTAGTTTCGGAGCCTATTCAATGCAAACAAACAAACAAACATCCAAACGATCAAATCTTTCCTCTTCATAATATTAGTATAGATAAATAATAAAGCCCGTTTTATTTCCAATCTTCAATTGTTATTACATGCTTTTTTAATATATATTACAAATATAACAAGTAGTGATTAGTTTTAAATATAAGTGTATGTATGTATAAATTCGTTTTCTTTTTCTTCTACTCGCTATCATTGCTTTCTTCAGTACCATTGATCGGAACCCCTTCTCAGGTAAAGGCCTCCTCAAGCTTCTTCCAGACATCTCTACACAATTATATGATACACTACATTTTAGTGTAATAGTTATTTATGAGTTTGGGTTATTTTTATATTGTATCTAGTCCGATTGTATGCATAAATCATAATTCTAAAATTAGAGAGTTCATCTACATTCTTTCTGATCGTACCAAGTTACAACATATTTGGTAATATTACTCTGTAATTTAAATTAAAATATTTGGTCAAATTAAATTAACTGAGTAGCGAAACACCGCAGATGTGATTGGTATCGAATGACTATATATAAAACTAAAAAGCCGGTCAAGTGCGTGTCGGACTTCGCACATTTATGGTTCCGTACCAAACCGCAAAAATCAAGTTGGTTGTAATTGGAAAAATGAGGGAATTTCAAAGAAAAATCTGATTTATCAAAATATTGGTATACGTAAAAATAAACATTATCACTCAATTTGAAGTTCATAAGCCAATGGGAAGTTAATAAATCTTCAGAGCAAAAAGCTGACTTTGATGGCTTCTCATTCCTATGTTTTCCATATTTTTAAAGTATTTATCTACTCAACGAGTTCGAAATAACGATATCCCTCTCGATGGGGTAGGTCACAAATGTTTTTCAGTCCCCCCTTTAGCTGTATGGGAGCCCCCCTTAAAAACATAAAAAAACCAATTGCCATTTTGCATGGCTTTGGGTCAACAAGATGCTTATACTGTGAAAATTTGAAGACTGTCGCTCCATCAGTTTGTCCGTAAAACCAGTGTGACAGAGCACGGACAGACGGACAGACAGACGAACACGTGTGTGACAGCAATAGGGCTCCGTTTGGACCCTTCGGGTACGGAACCCTAAAAAGTAGCCGACACTTGGCAATATTACTTTTTATCAGTGCACAATCTTCGTAATCGGATATTAATACTTCATGCTACAAAGAAAACAACTTGCATACCGATCTCTTTATCTAATAGCTTAGAAGTACCTACAACTCAGCAGCAAGAATCCTGATTAAAGTTCGTGATTTCTCTGTAGAGAGAGACCTCTGCCCTGCAGTGAGACTTTTACAAGATAGGAACATACTTAAAAGAAAGTTTCAACCAATACTATCAGTAAAACTGACTTCTAATGAATGATCCGAGTGTCTCTACCAAGGCAGTAGACGACGGACAATTTAACTGAGTATCCGAGCGTCACAAATTGCTTGACAATCACTGACCACGTACTTATTACAAATGCACTACGTGACGTAATATCGTGGTGATACACTTAGCAACAAAACAAACGGAGCTAGACATGGTAATGGTATTATACCTGCATGGATATGAGGCTAGGTTTTCAAGGTGGCAAAGCAAAGTGGTGCTTGCAAGTTAGTCGCTCGGACTAGTAGTAATCAACCTTAAAGGCCGTAACATACACTTAATTTTATCGTTAAAAAGCAAAACACCCGACTGTTAAAAATAATTAACTGAAAAGAGAAAAACAAGTACTATGTACATTAAATATTATGAGGTGGTGCCAGCGGTGACAAACGAAGTTTGGTATTTTTTCTATAATTTTTGTTTGTCCCCGCCTGCAGCACCTCATAATATTTAATGTAAAAATTATACGTAGTAATTTTATTTTTCTCTTTTCCGTTTATTTATTTTTAGCAGTCGGGTGTTTTGTTTTATAATAATTTGTTTTATATCAATGATAATAAGCTATGCGGTAAAAGGTTATTTATTTTGCTATCAAAGTTACGTTGAATTTTTGCTAAAATAGTAACATAAAAGTGTTTCGATATACATATACACCGTGAAATTTAAATGGTTGTTTTCCCGCAGCGAAATGGTTTTGTCTATGTAATACAATCGTTTCGTAGTTATATAAAATATTAGAAACAAAAACTGGCATATTTAACATTGTGAAAAACTAAACTCGAAAGCGATCATGAACCAATAGTATACCGCCCGATATCTACGGCCAAACGACAGCAGGCCGTTGACCCGGGTGCTAGGTCACCGTCGAAAGGATTAGGTTCGAAGGCGGCTCCGTTTGATCATGTTACGCGCGGGCTAGATTATGCCGTATAATTACATGCGAGAGCTTATTTTACTTTAAACATTTAATAAATCGGTCTTTGCTTTGTCGGCTTGTGGCTCGCTCGTTTGTTTTGCGTGCAAACTTTTATGCCGTATCACCACGTGCGAGAGTTTATTTTGGTTTGACATTATTTTGTGCATCGGTTTTCTTTGTAGGTGGTGACACGAGTAGTACCTAGTACCTACAAGTTACGTCCAGAGTTACTATTGTTACTTACTTTTTGAGTTGATGAATATTTTTTTAATTATTTTAAAACAGAAATATCGTTATTTATTTACTTTAACTCTATACTTCGAAAGTACTCCTTAAGGCAAGTCGTTCTGCCGCGGGAAAACAACCAATTAAATTTCAGGGTGTATATTTTTGGAATGGTCTATTTAGTAGCTTTCATTTGATACCCATATTGTTGTGAAAACGGAAAAAAATATATCATTTCCTTTTTTTAGGGGGTGAGGCGCCAATGTTTAAAAATTAAACAGCCTTTGTCACTGCCACAATCAAGACAAATCCAGCGACACCTCATATGTCATAATCCGTCAAGCTGTTTGGTCTGTAGAGCGTGCTATAGAAATGGCCATACATACATACTTACACACATACGCTCGAAAAACCTTACCCTCCCGCAGTCGGGTAAAAACACCCCCACAAGCAGTTTAATCCCTATACGTTTTTATAGCATTTCATAAAATTCTGAAAAAAAATAAAAGGCAAAAAAGCACAGCTGTGTCTTTTGTCAGAGTAAAGACCAACTCAAAGACTTAAAAAAAACCATAAAAGACGTTAATCCCTTAATTTTTTGCAGAATTTTTGGAAATGCAATAATAACTTGTGAAATTACGTTTAAAAATCGTCTTTTATGGCTCAATAAAAATGCATCTTATCTTTTGAGTGTTAGTTGAATATTTTTTTAGATTATCTATGCTATCGCTGTAAAAATAACATTAAAGTGCTGTCCTCACATTTCCGGACTGATGATGGACGGATGGACCCTGTCGAACACGGCAGGGAGAAAAATCTGTTACATACGATTTTTACGAACTTGTTCACACATTTCCGTATCTGGGGGATCCGGATATTTCATACAAAGCGTTTGTTAGCGCTTAAATGTACGCCTCTGTGAGACCTTTGTTTTTGTTTGTTTATATGCTCATGCATATTGCGCTAACACGGAGATATAGCGCAGTTATGTGGGACTCCGACGCACTAAAACTCTACGGTATCCTCCTATGCCTCTTATGACAGGAACACGGGCATGCGTTAGCAATCATCCGTGAACCTGCCGCGGCTGTCCGTCACGGACCCTCCTTTGGGGAGTGGGGTACTCCCCAAAGGAGGGTCCGTGACGGACAAGGCATCACCGGCGCACCAGAACACATTGCATGCCGTGACCACCTCAAGGACCAAACTAGCACATGGGCGCCAGACGACCCCGTGTATCGCTTGTCATGTGTCCCTTGATCCCCCTGTGACGGGTCAGGTCAGTGGTCCCGCCACCTACCACATTTCGGCCGCAGTGGATAAGGGGAGCAGCCAACGTTATACTCACACTCCTCTTCCCCTGCGGCCTCACCGCGTCCGCCATCAGACGGTGGTGACCCCGTCCAGGCCGCGGAAGGTAGGGAGAGCGGCGCATTGCAATATCGGCACTCCTTGCCCGCCGCTGCCTCCAACCCTTAGCTGCGATGCCTACCATACGACATCGGGGCTCGCCTCAGTTGCGATGTTGCCCAAGCGGCACCGCAACCTACTTGTTGGCCGCTACGTCGTCGGCTTAATCGGTAAAAATCCTGATGAGCGGCCCCTCCTCGGATTCCTCTTCGCGTCACCGTGGGTGACAAAGCCATGGCTACTGAGCCCCCAACCCTCCCCCCCGCCTCGACATTTGCTCGGCCTTTTGGTGTCGTTAAACTGATGTATGCCAAGCTTCACAGCTGGACCCAAGGTTGCCTGCTTGTCAGTCTTCTACAGACTGTACTTCGGTGAGTGTGTTCAAGAACTTCACGACCTCATCCCACCAGCCCCCTTCTACCATCGTACATCTAGACGCAGTGCTAGTTACCATCCTTACTTGGTTGTCATTCCACCAATACGAACTCAAATTTAAAAAAAAATGTCTGGACAGATTGTATAGAACTACATCTTCATTTAGCGTCATGTTGGAATCAAGCCAGTATTATCAGCTTGACTATCAATAGCTCTCTACCTCAGATTAGAGAAAAGGAACTGTAATTACTCTTCTCTAATCTGAGTTATCTACTATCTGAGTTACTCAATAATTATGCACTTTGCAATAATGCAGTAACCGTTGCATTAAATTTTCAGCAATAAAAAAACAAAATAAATCTTGATATGTTGTTACTACGCTATCAATTTTAACATAATATATTTGATGTAATAAATCATGCTTTACTTTCTAAAAGCTCAGATAATATTTGTAATGACTGTCAGGAATAATATTTTTATGAGATGGTTTATTACTTTTGAGAATTGTCGTTCCTATTTTTGGCGAGTAGATATTATTAGAAACATAATAATTGTGATGACGGATGGGCCTTACCATCGAAATTTCTTAAAGATTAAAACATTTTGTGAATGCCAAAAAAATGGTGTGATTTCGAAATATCTAAACGTTCGAGGTAAGGTCCAAAAGTTCGCGGAATCTTCTTCTTCAACCTCACCACTGCCCGTTATTCGGTGTCGGCTGTCCTGGTCATGAGGCGCCACTTGTTCCACTGATAAGCATGGTCAGTAGATAGACCGCACTTCGTCATGTCCTTCTGGGTTCTTCCCACACTCTTCATCTAAGATGTCAGCTGTTTACCTCTCACTCTCTTTTGTGTTATCATGCAAAAGTTTGCAGAATATTTCATTTAAATATATCTACTTGTTAAGTAAAATATTCAGCGAACTTTTGAACCCACCTAAGCTGAAACCCAATCTGTTCTTTTCTTCTTTTTCGTTTTGATGGTACATTTGATCAAACTATTTGAGCCCAGTAGGTGGCCACGTTTATTGCAGCGTCAGAAGCACTATACAGGTCATTCAAGGTGCAAGTGAATGGACAGTCGGGACACTCCAGCAAGTAGGGCATAGTCTGTACAGGAGCACCGCAATCGCATCCAGCGTGCAATGGACCAATAATTCCCCATTTCGCCAAATTATATTTGCAGCGGCCTACCTGGGTGAGCAACCGATTCAGAGCCTTCCACACTGGCCACTGCAGTTCATGACAGAGGGGAAGATGCTCCTTGGACTTAATGAAGTCATGAGGTGGTGGGTACTCCTCTAGCACACAGTTTGCTCATCTCCCTAGATGGCCTATCTTGGATCGCCCGTTTGGTTCGCAGGAAGCTCTTTCGACTTTTTAGTCTACCCCGACTTGTTAAGTGATCACAGAGGAGATGTCGGGAATCGGATTCCTGGTTCTTCTTTTCCATCGCGCATGCGACATGCCTTCGTGCAGCTGGAGATGTTATACCTGCTACTGGTAGAGCTTATTTAGCGAAGTTATGAAATTTCATACCTGATTTAGTATGATTCTGCCACGCTGATTCCAAATCTGTTGTCAGTTTTTCTCTAACAGCTCTGGTTTTTGAAATATTAACATATTACATTTTTAACGAAAAATAATCGAATTATAAAATGAAAAAAAAAAGTATCTGTAACCTAACATGAAAAAACTTTCCTTTATAAGATTTTCTTACATGAATGAAACATCAGCATTGTTTTGAATGCTCCAGCAGTAATCAGCTATCATATTTGCATTCCAACGCCCCTGGTATCGCTCTTCCATCGTGCGAATGACCTGATTAAAGCGTTCTCCTTGTTCTTCGCTTAAATCGCCTAAATTTTCTGGGATATGGTCTAAATGGCTGAAGAGGAAGTGCATCATGATGCTCATGTTACATCCTAGTCTTTGAAAGTGCAACATGAGCTGCTCAATGTGTTGAATGTAGTCTGGAGACTTTTTATATCCTAAGAAATTTTGCACAACCCAAACAAACTCAATCTAGTATAGTCTATCAATCTAGTCAATCTAGTCTAATCTAGTCAACGACCCGAGACGTAAACAAGAACAACATTATGCTTTGCAGTCGGAGGATACATATGCACTAGCTGGCCGACCAAAACCAGATGTATCCTCCGACTGCACAGCACGATTTTCTTCTTGTTTACGTCTTTTTAGTTTGCTTACAAAGTTAGTTACTACTTAGTAATTAGTACTTAGTTTGATTACAAAAATATACCACACTTATAAGTGTGGTATATTTTTGTAATCACCTCTTAAAACCGAACGGAAGAAAAAAAAGTGGGCCCCCACAATATGGCGCCCAAAAGCCGCCATTTTTCTATTTTAATGTAGCCAGTGACAAGCAGGGTTTAGACGAATCGATTGACGTAAGAATCATCAAAATCGGCCAACGCGTTTGGTCTCTAGAACGCCACATAGGTACAAACATGCATACATACATTTGTTTGACGTTTTTTAAGCAAGGATCTTTTTGTTCCAGGCTACAACTACTGGGATAACATAATGTATCAGTGCTTCATGGAAATCGGCTTCGAAGCCGAAGTCAACACGAAAGAAGATCCAGAGTTGATGGAGATCGCGTACGAACAATGTAAAGAGAATGTAGCTACCAGGGCGACAGCCATCACAGAACTTAGGAAAATGATATTTGGTGAGTTTTCCGCTGATTTTTCCATTTCACTTAGCATAGAATTTCATCAACTCCTTTGTTTAGAAAAAATACAATCCAGTTGATGAAATTCTATGCTTTGGTTTGAATTTGAATTTTCCCACCTATTTTGAACCTTCCGTCCTTACATGGCTGATTCATTTTAAAATTGTTAACAACGGCTTTTGGTACGACCTACTATATATTTCTTATCTATTACTGTCTATTTATTTGCTGTCAGAAAACTCGATATTAAATAAAGGCATTACAAAGGTCAAACAGAATTTAACAGTTATTTAAGACAGATATTAATTATTACTTATTTAAAGATATATTTTTCAAAGCTTCTTTGTGTTGTCTGCAAAAGATTCACCTTAGGTCATTGACCCATTTACCGAGGTTCTTAACATTATGACATTGATGTTAACCTCCCTTTTAGGCTTCGCTGCAGTCAGGTAAAAAAGTGGGCATTTCAAAAACTAGTAAACATAAGCTGAAGAACCTATATATTTTGTTTGTTTTTCATTAACATAATAATTTATTGTTTCAGAAAGAGGTGAATGCCATCCCTTGAGGACGGATGACGAATACATGCTGAGATTTTTGCGAGCCAGAGATTTCATTGTACCAAAAGCACATAGATTGGTGAGTACCTTTCTGTATTCTCTTGACTATCCAACATCTGCAGATAGTTGTGTAGCCAACTAAACAGTGGTCGGTGCTTAGTGCTGAGATCCATTGAGGATATTTAGCTGCCGGTATTTCAAAGCATCATCTGAAGACTGCAGAATCATCTCACACCTCTCCTTCATGAGCTTGAGAGTAGTATCAGAGAGCTTTTTGTTCCTATCTATACGATGGGTCTTGAAGAACGAGACTTGGGATTTGAGGATTATCGAATACTCCCCCTCTCTTCGAACTTCAGATAACCCTATAATACTCCTTCGTAAACTGCTCAATTCCTCTGTTCGGTGATCTTTTCGTCGGTCCGGAGTGTGCGCGTGTTGTACGTTGCTAGGTCCAGTCGTCGGTATTTGTTGGGGTAGCCGGATCTCGTCCGGGATTCGTAGCACCCCCTGCCATTCCATAACCTCGACCGCTACCGTAGTCGAGAGTAGGCAGGCTGCCGGGCACTAGGGGTTATGTTTTATTTGTGCTATTCATGGGGAGTGCTTTGCAGGCGGGTTGGCGATCGTAGTATGATTGTTACAAATGCACAGAGAACGCTGCTGCCCATTCTCTGGTTTGTCCCTTAGCCGCCTCTTACGACACCAACGGGAAAACATGGGATGGTGAAATTCTTTACGCCCGATACCATACGTTAAGTGATGTAGATTCCAAAAATATACACACCATTTTTTTTTATTTATAATAAATTAGGTAGGTTTAGGTAACGTAGTTAGGAGCATAAATATATCAGGATATTTACACTATCGTTTTTACAATCAATTTGTCCCGTGTTCTGTTTGACCATGGTCACCTCATTAGAAAGAGACACACTACCAACGGGAGCCCTTTCGCGCGGACCGGTTTTTGCGCCATAGTGCACAGTCTATGACGATAGCTAAGTAGTATTATATTATCTGTGACTAATGTCTCTAAAATAAATAAAACCGGTTTAGTTTATGTCCCAAACAATGGTTTTTGTTTTGCGGATGTTAAAAAAAATACGTCAATGTTAGCCTTGTGCAAATACGTTTTAACTATTTTTAATTTATCTTTACCTGCTGTGTATTGTGTATAACTTCATTTTATTTTAATATATGTTTGACATTTTTACGTCGCTACTTTGCATTTTATTCGTAATTAGCATAAACTCGTTTAGATTTAGGATGCGCAAGCGCTGCGGAAGTATTTAATTTTGGCAATAAATTAAAGTTTGTTTTGGCTTGGAGAGAGATCTATGAGACGTACCTGAAAGTGAAGTGGTCTTTCGGAAGAAATGATGATGAGGATCGAAGACGAGACGACCAAAGTCACTTTAAAGACGCAATGATTGTATAAGTAGATATATATATATATATATCGGATTTAGTTAGGAACGGTTGTTGTAGAGATCAGTGTTGGCCGAGTGGTAACGGCCGCGACTTACAAGTTGCAGGTCATGGCTGTCAGGCAGGCGCTTTACTTTGTGTAAATTATTTCATCACCACTGCTCTCAATACGGTGAAGTAAAACATCGTGAGGAAACCGGCAAATCCTAGAAACAAAAATCGAAGACATGTGACATCTACCAACCTGCACTGGGCTCGCGTGGTGGATTACGGCCCATTCCCTCTCACAGAGAGGAGGCCTGTGGTTGTAAATAAAAAAAAGCAGTTTTTTGACAGTTTATCTACTGAAATCCTACGGCTAGCTTTCATACAACCTAAAAAAAATTTAAATCAGGATATTTTTATGAATGATCAATGGCTCAAGTCCTTATCGAGGATTGTGTTGGAGTTGTTATTTTTATTTATTTTTTGTTTAGAAAAGAATGTTGCCCCACATTAAGAATTTCATTTTCTTTTGTGGGTGCGTTTACAAACATATAAACTCACATACACAACACCCAGAGCCGGAACAACTATAAGTAGGTCATACAAATATTTGTTCCGAGCGGGAATCGAACCCGCGACACGCAGCGCAGCAAACAATCTCTCAACCACTGCGCCAACCTTGCGCCCAAATTTGTTATTGTTATACAACTTCGAATCAGATCAAAATGCTTCCTGAGCTACCTTGACTGGTTCAAGGCAAGAATGGAAAAGAATGTCCAAATTTTCTGGTAGTCACCATTGTGGCTTGGAGGAGTTGCAGTGGTTTGGTAAAGTTTGGCGGGATTGCACAGAGGATTGCACTATGCATACTATGCTGATGAAAATAAAATCCACTTCTCCCACCAGCTGGTCCGGTACTGCACCTTCAGAGAGCAACACAAGCAGCTGTACGAGGGCGTTGACCTGTGGGGGCTGGTGAAGGTCAAAGACGTGTACGAAGGAACCATGCTCGACAGACCTGATACCGGGAGGCTTTCGGTGTTCAGATTTGGTAAGACGTTCGGTTTATTTTAGCACCGGTATTTTACCATTTCATGTAGATCGTATAAGTAAGCATAAGATTTTATACTAGATCATGTTCATGTGATGCTCATAACGTCGCAACAAAAAATTAAAACTAGATAATTCTTGAAACTTCACGTGGGTAGTAGTTGCGGTGTTCTGCTCTACAGACCCACGTTTTTAAGTCTATTTACATTTTAATAAATACTTCACAAAACATCCTTCATATCTTTTGATATTTTGTCAACTCATGTCATTTTTTATGTATTATTTGTTACTTTTAACACCTGAAAAGCATATTTTTAGTTATCTCTGATTGATTTAATATATTTAACTTAATATAAATTGCCAATTTGTAAAATCTTGTAATGTTTTATACTCTGACATTTTCATCTGGATTGACATCTGTCTGTCCAATTTATTTTTCTTAAGCCATAGACATAACATACCATGGACTAGGCATTCTATAAGCTCGTTGTACATTATTTTCAAAACAAGGGCAGCGGTAGACCTTCTGTAAACCGTTTTTTATTCGTTCTGGTCATATTATTGATATTTTGAATTTGAAATTCGGAAGACATGACACAGAACGAGGAAAAAACGGGCGTCAGTTTTTTTAGTTTGGTTTTGGTTGCGAAATTGGAAACACATATTTTAGCCTTGAATAACAAAGTATATTCGTATTCACAAAGTATTAATAAATTTATAATGAATTCAGTCTGTGAATGAGTATTAATCATCCCTGAAGACTTTACAAATGGCAATTCATATATTTATATTTTTCATAAAAATGTTACTACGTATTCTATCATCGTCTAGAGCTTGCTTAGTACATAACAAAAATATATAACAATATAATTTAATATGCATTCGTTTACTAATTAAATAACAAAAGAAATTAGATACATATAAGTGTAGGTAAACGTAAAGAGAACTACTATTACTATTGTTACTATTGCTACTATTGAAAATCCCATAGAAAACTCATCGTTTTATCACTAAAAAGAATGAAATACAAAATAAATAATTAAAAACACGCCTGCCTTGTCAAAAAGTGAATTTAAAAATTTACCCATAAAATTTAAAACAAATAAATGGTTTGTGTTGAAAAAAAATTCTTTTCATTGCAGTCGGGAGACGGTTCGTTCCTTGGAATAGCTATTTACAGGTGCCCCGATTTCGCTTAAAAGATTCCATTTCAAAACTAATTATGTCACTTTTTGACAAGACCTGCTACAATCCCTTTAGGTATTTATTTCAACCTATGTGAATGGGTAAAGGTATCCGTAGCCTTCAAAACACCGGGATATTGCCTTCTCCGGTCAATCTTCAGTAAAGAGGAAGGTGCACTTATCTCATACTGATCAGACTACTCCAAATTGCCTGTCGGGCTGAAATAAATACGATATCCGAAACCGTCCATAGCGTAGTTACTACGAGTAGTACAAGAGTCAAGAGTGATCCTCATAGTAACGGGCCGTGTAGCACTTGATACGCTATCGTTCAAACTGACCCTTTTTATTGTTTTGGGATCAGATTCAGATATGTTACACAGTGAATAATTTACTTATCTGTTCCTTTTAAAGTATTTCTGGACCTTTACTGAAAATAATACTTTCCTGTTATTTATTTAAATTTAATGTACAATGATGTTACATAGGCGGACTTAATGCAGCAAAGCATTCTCTACCAGTCAACCTTTGTGTTGAAAAGGAAACAACAGTGGTACAAAATAAAAATAAATATGAATAATAATAAAGTCGGTTATTAATAAACTATGAAATGGCTTATTTTTTACTGTATTATCGTTTCTGTCAAAATCTCCATCTATGTAATAGGGTTGTTTCCTGGGCTGAAAAATGATAATTCTATTTAGTCCGTCAGAGAGATTATCAATTAATATTGGAATATTGGAATAAATAATAAAAGACCCCATCATAAAATCATCATGACGTCATGAAATTCAGGAGTGTACATGGACTTGAAACAAAATGGCGATTATCGCATTATTACACTTTTATTTAACAAAGGTAAATTAAAAAACTTGCGCACTTAATCTAAAAAAAATATTCAAGCTTTTTATTTATTTATTGATTAACACACCCTTTATGTCACAAATATCAGTGCAGCCCTGGCTCTTGTACTAGGAGGTCCTGTATCACAAGAGCCAGAGCTCTTCAAAAACAGGGCATATTATACAAAAGGAGCGCGATAGACAGAAAATATAAAAATACAATATTATGGCAGTTATAGCATTCAAACATTATAAAATATACCAATTAAGATTAAAACGGGAAATTGAAATTCTAAAAATTAAAACATAGATAAAAATAAAAAAGGTAAACTTTAAATAAACTATAACTTGACTTTGTTGTCCAGTAGAACACAATTTAAATCTTTTGCATAACATACCAAAGTGCAAAAAATTAACCAGATTGTAAGTTATCGGATAATTGTGTAAACTAACATATACTAGAACTTAAACCCCCGTAGAAATCGTCTAATGCGATCTCACTCTGACGCATCTATGGAGTTATTGGATACTTCCTCATCTTCGAATTTAAGTATTAAGGGCATGATGGACTTATCTATTCATGTCAAGAGTGACGAAGTGCTGCATTTGCAAAATTGGATAAAAACCCTAAGGGAGCAATTATTAAGTGCACATGCGGAGATTGAAACTTTAAATTTAGAGAATATCACACTGAAAAAACAATTACAGAAAGAAAGACAGAAAAATGAGCAACTTATGGATATTAGCCAAGGCGTGAAAGATTCATAAAAAAAAAAGATTCATAAATCATATAGCAACGCAAAAAGAAATAATTATTCGACAAGAAAACTAAATCTAATCTTGGAATTTCACACTCCTAAATCTTCTACTCAAGTAAATTCATCTATTGAATCCCGAAAATATGATAACAATTCAAAACCCGATGTTGACCATTCTCAAAATAAAGGTGAAAACGAAAACAGCTTTAATTTGGTGCACAATATTAGCAGCTATAAAACGGGTTCACAAAATATTGTGGATCACTCAAATACCTCAGATAGCTAAAATTTCGATCAACAATGCAACAATATTAAAACAACCTCGAACCGTGTCAACCCAGGAAAAACGAATGAAACATATTGTAAAACAGGCAAAATATTAATATGTCAAAGGTCTAGTTCAGATGTTAATCAAAAGTAATAACTAATATGTAAGGATTTTAATATACAATCGGTCACAAAACCAAATGCAACAACTAAGTATGTGTTATCTGATTGTTGCAACATGGCAAAATCCTTGTCGAAAACCGCTAGTATTATTATAATGACAGATAGTAATGACTAACGGAAACGGAAATTATGTCTGAAATGTCAAAAGTATTAAATTTCCTAAAAAATTGCAATGTATTTATAGTCAATGTACTTTATAATCGGATTCTTAACGAACGAAATTGAATGACCAGTTATATCTTCTTACCCAAAATTACAAAAATTGTACATTTATAGAAGCAGGAACAGAGGATGTTTTGCAACCAATAAACTATCAAATCAATGTTAAACATTATAACAATAAATTCTTTTCCTTTAACAATCATACAAATAAGGGGACGGCCGTTAAGAAGGGTACACATGATAGACAAAAAGTCTATACTTCAAATAAAAAAGGAAGAACCAAAAAGGGGTACAATACCCTTCTATTTTGAGAATCAACTAATAAATTCTAAAAAGGTTCACAACTCATCTTGTCTAAATAATAACCTGGAATCATTGAGGGGTACAATCCCCTTTTATTTTCCAATTCTCCAAAAAACTTCACAAATGGATCCAATAAACATGACACTCAATAAGAAGATTCTTTTTCGTTCCTAAACATTCTTTTGCAATAGTTCAAGTTCACCAAAACATTGCCGGTGCCCTAAATAAAATTCAGGAAATTGAGATAGTGTTAGATGAGTTGCAAGAATTAAAGTAAAATGTTGCAGTAGTATGTCTCAGTGATCATTTCATTAAAAAGGGTGATGAAAAATACTTAAATATAAATAATTTCAATCTTGGGGCCGTTTACTCACGCCAAGAACAAAAACGCGGAGGCACATGTATATTGTGTCTAACAGGGTTATGTTAGTGCTGAACTGAGTTTTCTAAAGGATCTTGCAGTGGAGAAACATTTTGAAATATGCTGTGTAGAAATTGAACAAATCAATTAATTGTGGTTTGTATAAATAGAACACCAAATTCTGATGTAAATATATTTTTCAAAATTTCATTAAAACATTACATAAACTACAATATAAAAAATACAAAATACTAAAATGTGGTGATTTTAATATAGATTTATTAATAACTGATAAAAACAGTACTAAATTTAAAGAATTATTACTTAATTATGGAATGCATTATTTTATACATGAGCCGACTAGGCTTAAGAACTGTATAGACAATATAATTGGCAATGTAACAAATGCAATACGTGAAACATACAATTGTTTCTTGTCTGATCATACTACAGCTCAAATCGTTACAATTGACCAACAAATTAACAATAAAACTGATTTCTTTCTTGTAAAGATTTAAATAAAGGTAATGTTGCTAGGTTCATTGAATGCATAAGTTGCTTAAGTTTTAGTGAAATTTATGATATTTTAGATGCTAATGCAGCCTTTGATGGATTTCATGATCTTTTAACATTGATCTATAATCTTTGCTTTCCATGTATAAACATTAAAAGAAAATACAACATGAATAAACAAAAATGGATAGCAAAAGGAATTAAACAAAGCTGTAAAACTAAGAGGTCATTACGACACCAATATTATTTGAATAGAAATAATGAAAATAGGAATCAATTTAAGACATATTCTAAATTGCTAAGAAGTTGTATGAATAACTTGCAATCTTTATGTAACCATAAGTATATTACTGATTTGCGAAACAAAAACAAAGCTACATGGAATATTGTAAAGTGCAATGCGGGCACCGAGCCGTCTAAGGATTGTATCAGTAAAATCGAAGACAATTGTATAACACTTACCTCCGGATCTGACATCGCTAATAAATTCAATGGTCACTTCATTGACATTGCCATCAATCATTCCTCTTATTTTAATAATGATAATATTGACATGCAAAACATAGAAATTCATGATAATAGTATATTTTTAGAACCTACAAATGCTTCTGAATTGAAACTATCAAGTAATTAAGAAATTCATTAAGAAATTCTAAATCGGTAGGCTATGATAATATCACAACCGAACTTCTTAAAAGTATTTCAAAATATATATCTTCGCCTTTAGCATATATTATTAATCTATCCTTGGAACAGGGCTGTTTTCCTGACAGATTGAAACTTTCTTTAATTAAGCCATTACATAAAATGGGCTCCAAATCTAATGTTGACAAGTATAGACCTATAGCACTAACTCCCGTACTTTCAAAAGTATTTGAAGGAGTAATGTACAGGCGGTTATTAAGGTTCCTAGATAAATATAATATTCTAGTTAGTCAACAATATGGATTTAGACAAAATAAGTCCACTACCTTGGCAATTTATACTTTAGTAAAACAAATCATGAACAATATTAATAAAAAATCCCTTCCTGTGCACTATTTTTAGATTTAAGCAAGGCGTTTGACCTCTTTGATCATGTTAGGCTATTGGATAAAATGGAAAGATATGGAATAAGGGGTCCGGCTTTAAAATGGTTTCAGTCGTATTTACGTGACAGGAAACAGATAACAAGAATAGCAAAGTTCAACCATACGACAAATAGTATGGATAATTTCGAATCCGAACCAAGATTTAATCATTTCAGTGTCCCTCAGGAAAGCATTCTGGGGCCGTTATTGTTCCTTCTCTATATAAACGACTTACCTAAATCAATAGAACACCAATGTGTTCTGTTTGCTGATGACACCACAATTTTTATTAAATGTAAAGATCAACAAAACTATGACGGTTAAATTAATGAAACATAGAATAATATTATAAAATGGTTAGATATTAACAAACTAAAGTTAAATATTGCTAAAACGAACGTACTCCACCTTAAAACATGGAAAAGTAAACCTATCCATCTTCATGTTGCGTGTAATAATATTAGCGTAAAGCAGGTACATAACACAAAGTTTCTAGGGGTAACACTTGACAAGCACTTAACATGGTAGAATCATGTCGAGATACTCTGCAAGAAAATCAACCAATTTGTTTTTGCGCTAAGAAAGGTCAAAAATGTAACGTCGAGAGAAACATCCATAATGGTGTATCATGCCTATGCCATCATGAGAAACTCCTCAGAAATAGATCGAATTTTCATTGCTCAATAAAAAATGTATCCGCGCAATTTTTAATATGGAATGTTCTGATTCGTGTAGGCCTTTATTTAAGTCACATAACCTTTTGACTGTACCCTGCATATATATCTTTGAAATTGCCAAGTTTCTGAGATCTAATCTTGCATTATTTGAACGAAGGGATAATACAAATAAGAGGAAAGCTGCACATTTGGATTTCGAGATACCTGTTCCTAAGTTGCAACTCTTCCGAAAGAGTTGTATCTACATGGCTCCCCTTATTTATAATGCTTTGCCGAAGTTAATTACGATTACCCTTCAAAAAAATTTGTTCGGCACTACGTTAGTGGTTGTAGCTGGAATGTTTTTAATCAATTCACGATTTTTTTGTAAAATGACCTTGTAATTTTTTTCTCTTGATCTGGCATCAAAGTACAGGCTTAAGTAATTATTTAAGTTAAGTGATAGTATGTTAAATGTATTGTTTTATTTAATGATATGGTAAAAATAGAAGTGTGTAGTATATTGAAATAATGTTTAAATTTTAAAATAATGTAATGTTATTGAAATTTTATGTAAGAATTTCATTTAATTGGAATTTGATTTTGCATGCCGTTAAAAAGGTGAGACATGTAGCACTATGCAATTTTATGAAATGAACACCTCTGTAAACACCATGTTTCTAGCAAATAAATATTCTATTATATTCTATTCTATTCTATTGCATAAATTAGAATTATTAGCATTTAATACATTACAATTATTAACATTGCCTAGATATGAATAGTTAACATTTTTTATAAGTCGAATGAAACATTGCATTTTAATTTAACAGGGCTGAGTGTGCCACTCACTCGAGTGTATGTGAGCGGTGTGGGTGTGTAGTGTGTAGAGTATAATGTTAGTGATTGGCAATTCAAGTTACTCTTGCAAATAGGTTTTATATTTCCTCATAACTCAAACCGTCCAGCCACTGTGTAACCCTTTTCTTGAATTGGAAGTTGGTTAGCTGTTACCTTTACCTATTTTGTTTTATAGTCTTGGTGCAAGATAGAAATTGTGCCTGTCAGTGAAGACGCTCATTCAACTGGGCACCCATCCCTCTGCCCGGACGAGATTGGCAACCCAGGAACGACGTATCGGTGGTAACGGCGCAGACATTCGAATATAAAGATCTTCCGAACGCTAAGAACTTTGGCGTTTTCGTAAACTATAGTGGTGGGCGTCCTGAATCCTAGAGATAAAAGAACCTTCAGGACAGCACGCTGCACCTGTTCCACCTCAATCGTGCCACCCAAGCGTAGAAAGCGTAACCCAGGATACAGTGACAGAGGGCTTTATAAGTTTGCATCAGAAGTTTAGAGCTGGCAACAAGTCTCAGGGTTTTAAAAATATGAATCAGCTTGCGAACTCTTTTGGCTGTGACCCCCGTTTTTTATTTTTTATTGTAAGAGCATGCTTTGTATATGCACCTCAAAGTTGGTCCCATTTCAATTTTTTAAATAATATCCACTCTTAAAGTAGAAAAAGGGTTTATTTTGCTTTATAGTTAGTTTTTTTTTTTTTGTTAAATAGGATTTTTCTGTTTAATAATCTCTTATCCCTGACTGCCTGTTCTGTATCCGGTCAAAGTTTTATTGGGTTTTATATCCGGAATTTCTCATTAGCAGCCCGGGCCCTGTACTATGTTCCTCCCCTTTTGAATGAGACTTATAGGTGCACCTTTGCATAACCTTTCGGGAAATGGAGCATGTTTTATGTTATGTTTTAATCTCTTATTTTCTAGGCCATTGGGATCCGAGCGAGTTTCCAGTAGAAGACTTACTACGAGCTGGTACGGCTATAGTGGAGATAGGCGTCCGACAGCCCAAGCTCCAGATCCTGGCCGCTACCGCCATCGTGGACCTGGAGGGGCTCTCGCTGCGCCATGTGGCTGCTTTGACCCCCACTGTTGCGTACCAAATCGTCTGTCTTCTGGGGGTGGGTGAAATTCATTTATTTTTATCTAGCTTCTGCCAGCTCGCCTGCATGGATATCGGGTTTGGAGTGTACGTAACGGGGCACAGAGAAAACAAAAATTGCCAAAAAAATATATTTCTCGATACTATCGTATATAACTTCTAAATATAAGGCAAAAAACATTTTGGTGTTTTTTGTCTCCGACCAGCCGCTTATCGTTAAAATGATGTTGAAGAAATCCTTTAACAAAAGTGTTTGAGATGTAGATTTTTTTTGAAAATTTTTGTTTTGTCTTTCGAAGAAAAAACGGCGTAAAGGGAGAGCAACCCCCGCCCGCTGTATGTGTACCTATCTTTCCGCAGCGCCAGAGATGATGCAAAAATGCTGTATATCGTTTTTGTGGCGAATAAACACTTTTTCTTTCTTTCTTTCTATGCAGAAGCAACGACCTCCAAGGTCAAGCGACCTTGCCCTCAAAATTACTTGTCCTTGAATATTAGGTCACTTGACCTTGAGTTCAAGGTCATTAACCATGATTATGGACCTGTTACTGCACCTGAGAATCGTGGATCTTGGCTTTTGGAGTTTTGACCTTGACCTCAAGGTCAATGTACCTGAGATCATGGGCAATACTTTTCAGTTGTCCCGTGGTGTTCCCCCACCCTACTACTCCCACACCTCACTGGGTCCCGAAACCTTGATTAGGCGATGGTTATGGTGAAGATTAAGTATTTTTTTCATAGTGCCCCATTTCGTAATCTCGTGACCGAAATCGGAAATTACCGAAAGAGAACTTATTTCCAGGATAAAAAGAATCATATCTCCTTCTCTAAGATACAATCTGTCTCAATACCATAAATCATCAATATTTTTACGTATTGTAGGCTCGCGCTTGACCACCATCTCACCTGTTGGTAAGCGATGATGTGGTCGACGGTGAGACACGCTTTCCTAGAAATAACCTATTCACTCTTGACTAAAAGACTCCTAGAATGTAGCTGTCGGGAAACACAGACTCCGGCAGGGAATTGGTTGAGTGGTTGGCGTGGTATTGACCTTGTCAGGGCTGCGGGAATCCGCTGGATGCGAAACGCACTTGGAGGAAGCCTATGTACAGCAGTAAAGTCCTTCAGCTGAAATAACGATGATGATGTTGATGAATCTGCATTAGCCATCAAGTGATTGCATATTGCCACCTCTATAACATTTTCCTGTTGCCAAGATCAAAATGTTCATTTACTCAGTCATGTGTTTCTTTGAAAACTTATACATAAAAATAGCGTTATTTTACGTCATATTCATCACTGTATGCGTCATATTCTAAGGAACGACGATCTCTCGTGAAAACGCTCAGTGATTGTCTCCATGAGATGAGCACAAAAACTAGTGAAAGTGTCACTTAGTAATTTAGAAGTTTGAAAATAAAGACGGTGTTACTTGCATTTTTAATATATACAATGACGTTTATAAAGTAGTAGGTTTTAATGGGTTTCGTTCGTTCAATGAAAAAACAGAATCCTTCTTGGATCAATCGTGTGTCTGTCCGTCACAGCCAATTTGCTCCGAATCTTCTGTAGTTTCTTTTTTATTAAATCTGAACTTCTATGTCCCAAATACGGACATATAACGTAAATAACTAAATTTTGTGTATGGGTTAATTTTTTAACAACCTGCTAAAAACAAAAATTAACAACAAAAAACTTTTGTTTCTAGATAGCAATGCCAGTTCGCGTCAAGGGCGTCCACATCATAAACTACTCCTGGATCCTCAACACCTTCTTCTACATCTTCAAGAAGTTCATACCCCAGGAAGCGTGGCAGTTCATCCACTTCCACGGCAACGACCTCAAGTCCCTGCAGAAGCATTTGGACCTGGAGGTCCTACCACCCAGGTATGGAGGCACTTGCATGTTAAGTGCGTCATGCGGAGTCTGGCTGAAGAAGATCAAGAAGTACAGGGACGAACAGTTTGATAAGGAAATGAAGAACCTGGGTTATGTTATAAAAGAGTGATTTGGTTTTCAGCTCGTGGATTCTTATTCAACATGTACTATACTACTAACATGGATGATTCTTGAAAGTCATCGTTTAAATGATCAATCTGCCGGATAGTCTTAGCGTAGCGTAGCTTCCAGTCTGACAGGATGCAGAATACGTAAATATATACAAAAAAAAATATGTAAATATATAAATATGTGGATACTTCCACAACACAGTAGCTGTATAACAAGATATTCATTTGCAAGACTGATGTCATATTTCCTGGCTTCCGACTGCCCTGAACGTCTGTTAAAGATGTACAGAAGACATTTCTGGACCGAGGCATGGAGGAGTCTCGGTATATATACCGACCATTCGACTGTTGTTACAACGGATGGTCATGGTCGTATCTACGGACCAAGCTCATCAAGCGTTGCTCAACCTCGAAGATTGACCCGTGAAACCACGAGCTGATGCCATTGTTAAAATTAGAGTGCTCGAAAATCGTCTCATTGCTTTACCATGAAAGCGAGAGCTGTAAAAAAGCTAAAGCTGGATCATGTGACGTATGTGATGCATTTAGTGATTTTTAGTGTCATAAAGGTGTCAATTATTTATAAGATAGTAATTTTATTGATATTTTTTTTAGAAATTTAGATGAAACTTTTAGAACCACACAAAAATGTTTGGATGGTATTTAAAAGTACTTCAATTTATTCCTATTTCATTTACCTAATTTTGCCTGTGTTCCACCAAATATACTGAATGTGCACCAAAATATGTTCATTAAAATATGTCATAACGAGCATCTATTTAACAACTGTTGCAAATTTGTAAAAATAGTAATACACCTAATTTTAAAAACAAGCATTTATTTTTTTAGTTTTACTTCAGATAATGCACTGCAAAATGTATAGTACTTTGGCAACATAGTCGACGGAGCCCCGCTGCGCGGGGCTCCTATTTCCGTCCGCAGGCTCTAAAGTAACCTGATTCCGTCCGTGTCGGGGTGCCCTAAGCTCCTGAGCAGGAATATTTGGTGCACGATCAGTATTTTTCGGGGAAGAATAAAATAGTTATTGTTACAATAGAATATTTGCAGCGCACTACAATAAAAAAGTGTTATATCTTGGTGTTAATTTGGAATTTGTTTGATGTAACATATTTTGTTGGCCGAGTAGTTTAATTATAGTAAAACAATTAAACGGGTTTAAGATCAATATTTTAGAAATGCATACATAGATGTACCTTTAGATTTTTGGTGAACACAAAAATATTATCCAAAATGTTTGGGCCCAGTCAATATGTAAATGAAATATAGTTAAATAAGATAATGTAATGAACGTTAAGAAAACTAGTTAGCACCTACAGTCCGTCAAATCTAAGAAGTACCGTTTGACAGCTATAAAAATACGTTGTATAAACTTAAGTTGATGCTTACGAATGATACTCGTTGTTATAGTGTATAGGCAGCATAGTAATTAATTAGGATTATGAATTTGATTATTCGTAAACTTTCATACAAAGTTATCACGGCAAGTTAAATGAGAAACGTCATCGGACTTCTTAGATTTGACGGACTGTATGTAGTTTGATAATAAAGCGACTTGTCTTAATTATGTGCCTTTAAACATGAATTATAAAATGTGCCTTAAAACAATTAGCTAAAGGTTTTAATTTATAAAACGTTGAGTCAAATACTTAAAAGTAGCTAGATTTTATAAGATCTTTTGTGATACTTCAGAAACTGTAATTTTATAATTAAATATTTTTTTTAAATATTGTGGATTTCAAAATGTTGTATTTTTTTTTGTTATCAAACCTTTTCAGACAAGCATCTTAATTACTTACTTGCTTGTTCGTAATGTAACTGGACAATGAATATGGAAGAGCCTTGGGTAAAACCCCTCACACACAAAAAAGGGACATCCGACCGTTTTTATCTCATTGTTTAGTTAAATGTGAAGCTTGTGTTTTTCCTCTTTGGACAAAACCCTTAAATTAATTAAACAGGGATAGGTAAACGAATTACGTTTCGTTTAGAGTTTAGACGTATTCTTGAGTGAAGAATGCGAAGTAGGACGCCTACCTATAGACGCGACGATCTATAACGATGCGCTGTGTGTAGTCCAGCATGTAGTAAATATGTTTCGGCATCAAATCGATGATAATAGTTCAAGCAAGATGTATCATAATTGCTATGCTTTGCAGGCAAATGAATGATCGCAGTAATATATCAAACCTAAGTACATACCTAACTAGACAAGAGATCACTTCTTTTCAAGAGTAACCATGATCTTACTGTTTTATAAAGTACATAGTCGTCTATTAACGCAGAGCAGATGGAGTAAACTTGACGCATCCTAAACACAGTGACAGAGAGGAGCACCTTCACAGGTTATGCTCCACCTGCTTTGCTGCCCGGCGGCATGAACAACCACCTGCACTTTCCACGACTGAAACGAAGGCAACGACGGGGCTATCCAGGCTACAAACTGGTCGGACAAACTTTAAGTCAAATCGTTCCGAAAAGAAGTAAAATGCTGAGCAGGCTCGACACACTCGTAAATCCAAATATATCGCAACGTTGTTTGGCATCTGTGTTGAGGAGCTCTAACTCCAACCGAACCATTACTCAGATGTTTTATGTTCTACAATAATGGCCCACCTGATATTTTAGAACATCATAAAATTTCTCGGCTTCGTCTCGAAAGTAATGAATGAAAATATATTGTTAGAACCATGAATTTTGAAGTAGATACTAGGTAAGATTGACATTAATATCGAATGCACCTGGGTACCAAATAGTTTTTGGAAAGTGAATCATCATATAGGACTACCTTACTTTTGACATATAGCATAAATTGTCACGCCTGTTGTCTCTCAGGGTTATGCAGAAGTCTATAGTTTAGATATCTAAATATCGCCTTTTGCATGTTTAAATTCCAAGTAAAAAGAGGGTGAGTCCAGAACTCCAGACTACGGGCTGTACTGAGAAATTCCTGATAGATAATTAGGAATCAAAACGAGTTCTGTAACTCTCGTTGTTTTTTTTTATCTTCTATAGGCTTGCGCTTCACCACTATCTCACCTGATGGTAAGCGATGATGTGGTCGACGGTGAAGCACGCTTGTCTAGATAAAACCTATTCACTCTTGACTTAAAGACCCCTAGATTGTAGCTATCGGAGAACACATACTCCGGCAGGGAATTCCACTCCTTAGCTGTACGCATAATGAAAGTGTCCCCAAAAACTTTTGTGCGTATGGGTGAGATATCCACCTTGTACCGATGTCGCATCGCCGTACGTCTGGTAGTCCGATGATGGAACGGGCTGGGCAGAATCAGATTATGCAATTCCATCGCACTCTCCCCGAAATGAAATGCTGATGGCAACTAGGCGACGATGTTCAAGTCTCTGAAGCTTTGACTTGACTAGTGCCTCATTACCGATGAGTCTCTTGGCCTGCTTTTCGATTGACTCTAGTGCATCAAGCTGGTATTTGGCAGATCCGTCTCAGAGATGAGAACAGTATTCCATGTATGATCGAACTTGCGCTTGATACAATTTGAGCAGCTGTTCCGGCATGAAGTACCTTCTCACCTTCGCAAGGATCCCCAACTTTTTGGCAGCCAGCTGAGCCTTTGCCTCAATGTAAGGGCCAAAATTGAGAGTCGATAGCAACGCAACACCAAGAAGCTCAAGATGGTCCGTTATTGGCAAGGTTACATCACGGAAAGTTGGAGCCGGGTGAAATTAGCTCGTTTTAGCGGAAAAGAAACACGCCTGGGTTTTAGCAGCATTATACCTGACCAAATTGGCATCGCCCCATTCGGAGACCGCCTCCAAGGACAGGTTCAAACGCTCCACCATGGCCTCAAGGAGAGACCGGATCTGCGGCCCGGTAGCCCGTGCGTTGGACAAGTATCTCTCAGCAACAGTGCTGTCGTCTGCATACCCAAAGGTTTTAGCAGATCGTTAATGTGCAACAGGAATTATGTTGCTGAGAGTAACGACCCCTGAAAGACCCCGGCATTAATATCCAATTGGTCCGACGAGCAGCCATCGATAACCGCTCGAATGGACCGATCTCTCAGGAAGTCTGCAATCCAATCACACAGATCACCGGGTAGACCGAATGAAGGGAGCTTACCAATAAGGCTTTCGTGCCATACCCTATCGAAAGCCTTCGAGATGTCGAGGGAGACTCCCGTGTCTCTCGATGGCCTCACTCCATATGTGAATGTCATACGCTAGAAGATCCCCAGTAGACCGATTTCGGCGGAAGCCGTATTGGCGGTCGCTAAGGATATTGTTAGTTTCTAGGTATGCCAGGAGCTTTGTGTTAAGTACACGATCCATACTCTTACAGAGTATGGACGTTACAGAGATGGGTCGGTAGTTCGCCGGATCAGCTCGACTGCCCTTCTTGGGCACGGGCACTTGCTTCCAAGCATTCGGCACTTTTTCAGTCTCATATGAAAGGCGGAATAGGCGTGGCAAAATCGGAGATAGTTCAGGCGCACAGGTTCTAGGAACTATTGCTGGTATTCTGTGAAGGCCACTAGCCTTGTTCACGTCGTGATTGCGCAGCACCCTACGGACGTCCTTTTGATATACATATGCGAATGTCCGACATACTCGTCTCGCATCCAACGGGACAAGGACGGGACCGCGAATCCCCAGGATTCAGACGCGAGGATTCCGCAAAAAGAGAGGCAAATAAATTTGTCTTCTCCTCAGCGGAGTGAGCCAACGACCCTTCGGGTTTCAGTATTGGTGGTAGTGAGGGACGGCAGAAGTTAGACTCGACCGATTTAGCCAGGGACCAAAAGTCATGATGTCATCGCTGCTAACTCTATGCTCTCTCCCAGACCAATTGCTATGCCACTCCCAGGTTCGTAAAGTGCCTGGGTGATCATGGCACCAAGGACTGCTCCCGTCCCAAAGACCGCTCAGAATGTCCCAGCTGCGGGCGTTGTAGCCAAGTTGGGCACCCGGCCACATACCGGGGTTGCCCAAAAGCCCCCAAATTGGCGCAAAAAGCGACCAAGCGTCTCACCGCACGCCAACAGCGCAAAGCCCCCACCACCTCGAGGCTCCCCTCCTCACAAGTCCCTCCAAAACTCGCCCTCAGAGGACATATCCGTGGAGTAAACTGAACAACCAAAGTGTGGCAACTCAATCTTACCCCCAGACCATTCCAGCGCTGATGGCCCACCCCACCGTAGCGCCAATTATTATCCCTGACCCAGTGGCTCCTGCTGCACCCATGCCCGCTCAAAGCCGCAAGGTGGCTCCCACCACCGCCGCCGCCAATTTCCCGCCCCATGTCGCCTTCACCGGGTGTTCGATTCTTATTATCGAATTGAGGGTAGTTGGTAAATCATCACTAAACTCGCCCTCGACCTACGTCGCGGTTCTATATATCCGTGGCGTGCAGTACGAATTAGAGGCCTGAGCTGGATGAACGTTTCTTCCTCTCTTGTTGTGATCGTGTCTTAAGCTAAACGTTTTAGCATCTTTAGTGTTTGTGGACTCACTGCCGTTTGGTGTGCGATCTTCAAGGCCTTTGAACCCAGAGTACGTCTAGACTGCCTATCTGTGATGTGCCGTGCACGCCGCAGGTCTTCTGCTGACCCGGGAGTTGAGACGAGGTAGGTAGTGTTCAATTGCTTCTTGGAGATAGTAGGAACGAACGATTTCCACCCACAAATACTTAACATACACATTCTTAGGTTCATAAGCCGCCAGCAAATATTTTTTTAAAATAGGTTGGTAAAAACCGAACAACCAGAATGGTCCTTCGTAGCTGAATGGTATATGAACCCTAGCCGTGTTAGATAATTTTCTACCTAACTCGTAGTTAGTGTGATTACAGACGTTCTGTCCATTTGTCCCTTTTGATTCTGACCGTGTCAGTGTCATATTAATTCTATTATAGTTTCATCTTTACACTTCATACACATATATATTTATAGATCGTACAGAATATTTGGTGTGTTGGTAATTAATTTGCAAAAACATTCGTATAAGTATTCCGTGTTCGTTCGTTTTACTTTGACCACGCCATCTGCGTCGTAGATAAAACAAAATGGCGCGACCGGTTACCCGAAGTAAAGAAATGAAAGAAGTGGCTGAAGCGTGCCAAAGTAATGAATTAACAGTGTTAATTAATAAAAAACAACGAATTGTTGAGCGGAAATGGCAAAATGCCTATGATCTGTCAAAGGAAATTTCGGATCCCGCATCGAAAGAATTATTTATGATGCACGTGGCTGATACCTTGATAATTTACGTACTTCTTTTGAAAGTCTTATCGTTGAAATTCTTGAAAGGGAACTTGAATATGAGCCTAAGTCATTCCTTCGTAATCATGAATTGAAAAGTTTTGATGATTTAAATTTCCGAGTTAAGTTATGTGCATCGAAATGTGAACCTTCTCGCTATCGTAATAAGGTTGAAGATACTTCGAGCTCTGTACAGTCTAGACCAAGACTTGGTCATGGTATACGAAACGGGGCACTATGAAAAAAGAGACAGAAAAATTTCACCCAAAAACAACGCCTAATCAAGCCTTCGGGATCCGGTGGGATGTGGGGAAACACCGGGGGACGACCTTAAGGTCAATGACCTTGATCCCTAGGTCAAGGTCAAATTAAAAAAGACGCAGACACGTGGTACGCTCGAGATCAGTGAACGTAGCGCCAAGGTCTGTGACCTTGACGCCAAGGTCAGTGACCTTGACCCCAAGATCAATGTCAAATTTAAAAAAGACGCAGATACGTATTACGCTCGAGGTCAGTGACCTTGACCTCAAGGTCAGATTCATAAAAACACCCCTTTTAACCTAACCTGTCCAAGTCGGAGAGCCCCAAGTCTCGAGCTCACTTCGCTCGCTCTTGGACTAAGTTGCTTACAGGGCAAAGTCGGAGCCCCGCTTCGCGGGGCTTAATGGTCACAAAAAAATAACCACTAAGGGGAAGGCGGGGTCTGTTCGCTCGCTTTGCTCGCTCACTGGAACCCGCCATCCCCTTCTAACCTAACCTGTCCAAGTCGGAGTGCCCCAAGTCTCGAGCTCGCTTCGCTCGCTCTTGGACTAAGTTGCTTAAAGGGCAAAGTCGGAGCCCCGTTTCGCGGGGCTTAATGGCAAAATTAAATTGTTTATTATCAAAATTACTTGGAATTTAGTGTTTCTACTCTTCAATACAATTGAAGAAACACGTGTTCAAGGATTTTTTTAATTTCATCCCCTAAAGGGGTAAAAAAGGATGTGAAAGTTTGTAAGAAAAATAAATCGTTTATTATCAAAATTATTTGAAATTTAGTATTTCTGCTCTTCAATAAAATTAAAGAAACACGTGTTTAAGGATTTTTTGAATTTCATCCCTTAAAGGTATAAAAAGGGGTGTTAAAGTTTACAAAAAAATTGTTTGTCATAAAAATTACATGAAACTAATTATTTCTGCACTTCAATATAATTAAAGAAACTCATGTATAAGGTTTTTTGAATTTCAACCCCTAACGATGTGTTTGTTGAATTCTACGTTGCCTGTTACAGAGTCAGTACTAGCACCCTGGCCATTTTAGCACCAGACAGAAAAACCACCAATGTGGTATACAAAAACATTATCCAAAAGCAGAACCAAAGTATTACATTTATTAAAAACAATACAGCCAATGAACATCGGGGGATAACTTTTGCGCCAAACTGTCTTAATTTTCTATCGTGTCGGTAGTAGGATCCAGAAATTGCAAGCAAAGTGGTCTTTCACTATTTGTACCTTCCCGTGGAAATCGATTTCACAAGACCTCCAGAATGAAAGTCCAATGCTCTAGCTATTAGAACACGACGGCAGTTCAGTTTATGCTTTTATATTAATTTACATGTAATTTATGTAATTCAATAAAATAATGAAGTCGAGCAAATTTTGTAGTCTACGCGAACAATGACGCGGGCGGAAAGCTATGTTTGGATATTAATTTGCAATATCCCGCCAGAACTGCAAAAAACGAAACAGCCAAAATTGTGTAGTCCACGCAGGCGAAGCTGCGGGCAGAAAGCTAGTAATGTATATAGTTGATGATATTTTTCTTTTTATGTAAATCAATAAAACACTCGTTATACAGATTCATTGACTGGCCCTGGGTTCCGAGATTTTACAATTTTTATGCCTTACAGCGCTCCACTAAAAAAGTCCGCCGCGGGTATACATCTAACTATCATAGTCAAGTCACAACAAATGCACGCAAAGCATGCTTTATGTGCATTTTCCTTTTAAAAGGCTTTTGTATACGGATTTGTTGAGAAAAGCAATTAATTGACATTTTAACATCACGAAGAGACTACTACTTTTTTACCAGACTACGGCAAAACCAAAAGGAGGGTTTAGGATTATTTTTGATTTTAGCAGACCAGCAGTGGAAAAAATGTTTTTCTGACTTCTCCACTGTTATTTTCTGGTTTATTTCGCAGCACGGTCAGACAGTTGAATCGTTTCTCTCTCTTTTCTTGTGAGCGCTGATGATTCTGGCTTATGAAGATATGCAGTTGCTATGAATAGTGTGGCGCGGTTGTCCCTAAAATTTTACTTATCAATTCGGCAAAAGGACTCGTAAAGTACCCTTAAAAGCCGGTGGAGCCAAATAAAGTCGTAAACTCCAAGTGGCTACCTAGAAAACATTTGAGAAGGATCACAATGGTACATAATACATTATTTGCGAAGGATCCATGTAACTTTTCGGGACGGACTTTTTATTTTATTTATATTTGCTGACCCAGGTCAAGATGGCTAGGGCAGTTTTCTGTATTGACATCGTGTAAAGGAGAATAGTTCATTGTGAGCTTGTCAGATGTATCGTGTCATTATCGGACATTCAAGTTGTCGACATTTCCAATAAGAAATCGTTTGGGTCGGTAGTCCGTCGTCTCAGGTGATGGAATCATACTTATATTTTGTCATCACGTTTATTTCTTCTCTTCGGACACAGACAGTTACTGAAGTATTTGTTTCCCTCTTGATCACTTGCGCTTTGAATTAATGACATAATCGCGAGTATATCGATTTTTAATTTGTTGAATTTAATGGACGAACTTTACTCAAGAAATATCTAAAATGACGCGCTTAGCGGCAGTGTAGGTATGGCTAATTGGCTATTTTATTTTTTTACTTTCCCTCATTGAATACGAAACACTCAGACATACCTATCGCAGTGCTTTTCAATTAGGACGCAATTAAAATACCTAGATTAGCATGGCCTGTTTAACTAACTTATTAAAAAGGAATGACCTAACATTGTTAACGCTATGAGCTTGTAAAAATGCAGACTTTAACAAATTTAAATGGCCTTTAGCCATGTAATGTAAAAGTAAAGTAAACAAATACGTAAATAAAATGGTTCGCAATCGCCCAGTGACGGATTCAGGCTAAAAATAAAAACCCGGTTTATTGATATAAGCCAAATATCATCTCTATATGATTGATCCCCATTGTTCTACCGACACTCAATCCCCATACGTCATACCAGGAATTATGGGACGCACAACCCGACCTGCCATCTTGTTATCTACAGGTAATAATGGTATGAGGATATATTGATTAATCACCGGTTGTATATTATGGTACCAAAGGGGCAGGAGTGTGGCGGCGATTGATTGTTGCGAAAGCCTAAATATAGAAGGTTGTCTGAACATGAAGGATTGTGTTTTGGAAAATGTAGGTTATTTTTAATTTAATCAATTTGTTAGTGCGCACGACGCCCTAAAATCACTGGGTGCAAGTAGTGGGTGAGGCGATCTGACACCGCGCCAGTCATAGAATCAAGCAGAATATTGAGTTAATAGACGGAGACTAACTTCTTTTATTTAAATTGCCTTTGTTTACATACTTAGAGCCATTGATCAACTGTAATAAGATTTAGGCCAGTCTAGGTTTTCAGATTATAATATTTTTATTGTGAGATCTTTCTTTTTAACCGACTTCACAAAAAGGAGGAGGTTATCAATTCGACTGTATTTTTTTTATGTTTGATATCTCAGAACTTTTTATTGGGTGAACCGATTTCAATGATTCTTTTTTTATTTGAAAGCTGGTGCCATGTAGTCCCATTTAATTTTCATCAAAATCTGATGAAGAACTTCGGAGAAATACATCAGAACTATTCAATAAATGACGGTAAATCACTCGGAATAGATGCAATCGCATTTCTGTTTATTGTTTACACCATTTCATAACATAACATCACACTGATGGTTTAAGGGGTACGCAGGTGTGAACAGTTCACCCTGGTATACTCTCATTGCACCGGTTTCGTTTAAGTTTCAGTTAGTGGGTTCATCTACTCTGGCTTCACTTTGGGCACTATACGCGTAGATACCTAGCCTATAGAACTGTTACATTATGTACCACAACTAAAAAGTGAAAAATAAAAAACTTTTTTACAAAAATTACAACCGACTTCCAAACAAAAACACTACAAAGTGAAAAATAACTTCAATTTCGGAAGTCGGTGTCAAAAAACGAAGAAACGTAAACGGGAACACCGACTTCCGAAATTGAAGTTATTTTTCACTTTGTAGTGTTATTGTTTGGAAGTCGGTTGTAATTTTTGTAAAAAAGTTTTTTTTTTAAACTATTTTACAAAAAAGTACTACCGACTTCCAAATAAAAACACTACAAAGTGAAAAATTCTTTTAACAAGTCGGCGTACATAAAGAAAAAATGGTACCTACCACCGACTTCCAAATAGAAAGTTATTTTTCACTTTGTAGTGTTGTTATTTGGAAGTCGGTAGTACTTTTTTCTTTTCTTTTTTTTCTTTATTCTTATTTTATCTCAATTGCTTACTCTTCGTTATTGATGCTAGCAGCGTAATTCCATATGTTAAAATTACGTGCTAAAACTAAATTTCTAGGATTAATGACTAAAACTATTATATTCTATAAAGCAAATTAAAACAAACCTAACGACTAAAATACAAAATGAAAAATAAAAAAGTAATAACTAATTAAAAAACTACAAAATAAACTAACGAACAAACAAACTACCTAACTAATAAAACAACAAATAACAATATAAAGCAGCGAAAAGCAATCCGAAACTCCGCGAATCACGAGAAATATCGAGAATTCCGAATAATTCAAACAAATTTTACCATCGGTATATTGATTGAAACTTTACCGTAACGAGAGCCGACGCAGCGGTCTCCATCGACTAAAGATTCATGCGAATTTCAAACTTCATAATACTTTTTTATGGTTCTATCATATGACATCAAAAGAAACAATTTTTACCCATGAATTTTTTTTTGAGCTCGGGTCATGGGGCACCCCGACTTGGACAGGTTAGGTTAGAAGGAACCCCGCCATCACCTTCTAACCTAACCTGTCCAAGTCGGAGTGCCCCAAGTCTCGAGCTCGCTTCGCTCGCTCTTGGACTAAGTTGCTTAAAGGGCAAAGTCGGAGCCCCGTTTCGCGGGGCTTAATGGTCATAAAATAAATAACCACGAAGGGGATGGCGGGGTTCCTTCTAACCTAACCTGTCCAAGTCGGGGTGCCCCATGACCCGAGCTCAAAAAAAAATTCATGGGTAAAAATTGTTTCTTTTGATGTCATATGATAGAACCATAAAAAAGTATTATGAAGTTTGAAATTCGCATGAATCTTTAGTCGATGGAGACCGCTGCGTCGGCTCTCGTTACGGTAAAGTTTCAATCAATATACCGATGGTAAAATTTGTTTGAATTATTCGGAATTCTCGATATTTCTCGTGATTCGCGGAGTTTCGGATTGCTTTTCGCTGCTTTATATTGTTATTTGTTGTTTTATTAGTTAGGTAGTTTGTTTGTTCGTTAGTTTATTTTGTAGTTTTTTAATTAGTTATTACTTTTTTATTTTTCATTTTGTATTTTAGTCGTTAGGTTTGTTTTAATTTGCTTTATAGAATATAATAGTTTTAGTCATTAATCCTAGAAATTTAGTTTTAGCACGTAATTTTAACATATGGAATTACGCTGCTAGCATCAATAACGAAGAGTAAGCAATTGAGATAAAATAAGAATAAAGAAAAAAAAGAAAAGAAAAAAGTACTACCGACTTCCAAATAACAACACTACAAAGTGAAAAATAACTTTCTATTTGGAAGTCGGTGGTAGGTACCATTTTTTCTTTATGTACGCCGACTTGTTAAAAGAATTTTTCACTTTGTAGTGTTTTTATTTGGAAGTCGGTAGTACTTTTTTGTAAAATAGTTTAAAAAAAAAACTTTTTTACAAAAATTACAACCGACTTCCAAACAATAACACTACAAAGTGAAAAATAACTTCAATTTCGGAAGTCGGTGTTCCCGTTTACGTTTCTTCGTTTTTTGACACCGACTTCCGAAATTGAAGTTATTTTTCACTTTGTAGTGTTTTTGTTTGGAAGTCGGTTGTAATTTTTGTAAAAAAGTTTTTTATTTTTCACTTTTTAGTTGTGGTACATAATGTAACAGTTCTATAGGCTAGGTATCTACGCGTATAGTGCCCAAAGTGAAGCCAGAGTAGATGAACCCACTAACTGAAACTTAAACGAAACCGGTGCAATGAGAGTATACCAGGGTGAACTGTTCACACCTGCGTACCCCTTAAACCATCAGTGTGATGTTATGTTATGAAATGGTGTAAACAATAAACAGAAATGCGATTGCATCTATTCCGAGTGATTTACCGTCATTTATTGAATAGTTCTGATGTATTTCTCCGAAGTTCTTCATCAGATTTTGATGAAAATTAAATGGGACTACATGGCACCAGCTTTCAAATAAAAAAAGAATCATTGAAATCGGTTCACCCAATAAAAAGTTCTGAGATATCAAACATAAAAAAAATACAGTCGAATTGATAACCTCCTCCTTTTTGTGAAGTCGGTTAAAAAGAAAGATCTCACAATAAAAATATTATAATCTGAAAACCTAGACTGGCCTAAATCTTATTACAGTTGATCAATGGCTCTAAGTATGTAAACAAAGGCAATTTAAATAAAAGAAGTTAGTCTCCGTCTATTAACTCAATATTCTGCTTGATTCTATGACTGGCGCGGTGTCAGATCGCCTCACCCACTACTTGCACCCAGTGATTTTAGGGCGTCGTGCGCACTAACAAATTGATTAAATTAAAAATAACCTACATTTTCCAAAACACAATCCTTCATGTTCAGACAACCTTCTATATTTAGGCTTTCGCAACAATCAATCGCCGCCACACTCCTGCCCCTTTGGTACCATAATATACAACCGGTGATTAATCAATATATCCTCATACCATTATTACCTGTAGATAACAAGATGGCAGGTCGGGTTGTGCGTCCCATAATTCCTGGTATGACGTATGGGGATTGAGTGTCGGTAGAACAATGGGGATCAATCATATAGAGATGATATTTGGCTTATATCAATAAACCGGGTTTTTATTTTTAGCCTGAATCCGTCACTGGGCGATTGCGAACCATTTTATTTACGTATTTGTTTACTTTACTTTTACATTACATGGCTAAAGGCCATTTAAATTTGTTAAAGTCTGCATTTTTACAAGCTCATAGCGTTAACAATGTTAGGTCATTCCTTTTTAATAAGTTAGTTAAACAGGCCATGCTAATCTAGGTATTTTAATTGCGTCCTAATTGAAAAGCACTGCGATAGGTATGTCTGAGTGTTTCGTATTCAATGAGGGAAAGTAAAAAAATAAAATAGCCAATTAGCCATACCTACACTGCCGCTAAGCGCGTCATTTTAGATATTTCTTGAGTAAAGTTCGTCCATTAAATTCAACAAATTAAAAATCGATATACTCGCGATTATGTCATTAATTCAAAGCGCAAGTGATCAAGAGGGAAACAAATACTTCAGTAACTGTCTGTGTCCGAAGAGAAGAAATAAACGTGATGACAAAATATAAGTATGATTCCATCACCTGAGACGACGGACTACCGACCCAAACGATTTCTTATTGGAAATGTCGACAACTTGAATGTCCGATAATGACACGATACATCTGACAAGCTCACAATGAACTATTCTCCTTTACACGATGTCAATACAGAAAACTGCCCTAGCCATCTTGACCTGGGTCAGCAAATATAAATAAAATAAAAAGTCCGTCCCGAAAAGTTGGATCCTTCGCAAATAATGTATTATGTACCATTGTGATCCTTCTCAAATGTTTTCTAGGTAGCCACTTGGAGTTTACGACTTTATTTGGCTCCACCGGCTTTTAAGGGTACTTTACGAGTCCTTTTGCCGAATTGATAAGTAAAATTTTAGGGACAACCGCGCCACACTATTCATAGCAACTGCATATCTTCATAAGCCAGAATCATCAGCGCTCACAAGAAAAGAGAGAGAAACGATTCAACTGTCTGACCGTGCTGCGAAATAAACCAGAAAATAACAGTGGAGAAGTCAGAAAAACATTTTTTCCACTGCTGGTCTGCTAAAATCAAAAATAATCCTAAACCCTCCTTTTGGTTTTGCCGTAGTCTGGTAAAAAAGTAGTAGTGTCTTCGTGATGTTAAAATGTCAATTAATTGCTTTTCTCAACAAATCCGTATACAAAAGCCTTTTAAAAGGAAAATGCACATAAAGCATGCTTTGCGTGCATTTGTTGTGACTTGACTATGATAGTTAGATGTATACCCGCGGCTGACTTTTTTAGTGGAGCGCTGTAAGGCATAAAAATTGTAAAATCTCGGAACCCAGGGCCAGTCAATGAATCTGTATAACGAGTGTTTTATTGATTTACATAAAAAGAAAAATATCATCAACTATATACATTACTAGCTTTCTGCCCGCAGCTTCGCCTGCGTGGACTACACAATTTTGGCTGTTTCGTTTTTTGCAGTTCTGGCGGGATATTGCAAATTAATATCCAAACATAGCTATCCGCCCGCGTCATTGTTCGCGTAGACTACAAAATTTGCTCGACTTCATTATTTTATTGAATTACATAAATTACATGTAAATTAATATAAAAGCATAAACTGAACTGCCGTCGTGTTCTAATAGCTAGAGCATTGGACTTTCATTCTGGAGGTCTTGTGAAATCGATTTCCACGGGAAGGTACAAATAGTGAAAGACCACTTTGCTTGCAATTTCTGGATCCTACTACCGACACGATAGAAAATTAAGACAGTTTGGCGCAAAAGTTATCCCCCGATGTTCATTGGCTGTATTGTTTTTAATAAATGTAATACTTTGGTTCTGCTTTTGGATAATGTTTTTGTATACCACATTGGTGGTTTTTCTGTCTGGTGCTAAAATGGCCAGGGTGCTAGTACTGACTCTGTAACAGGCAACGTAGAATTCAACAAACACATCGTTAGGGGTTGAAATTCAAAAAACCTTATACATGAGTTTCTTTAATTATATTGAAGTGCAGAAATAATTAGTTTCATGTAATTTTTATGACAAACAATTTTTTTGTAAACTTTAACACCCCTTTTTATACCTTTAAGGGATGAAATTCAAAAAATCCTTAAACACGTGTTTCTTTAATTTTATTGAAGAGCAGAAATACTAAATTTCAAATAATTTTGATAATAAACGATTTATTTTTCTTACAAACTTTCACATCCTTTTTTACCCCTTTAGGGGATGAAATTCAAAAAATCCTTGAACACGTGTTTCTTCAATTGTATTTAAGAGTAGAAACACTAAATTCCAAGTAATTTTGATAATAAACAATTTAATTTTCTTACAAACTTTAACACCCTTTTTTAACCCTTTGAGGGATGAAATTCAAGAAATCTTTAAACACGTGTTTCTTTAATTGTATTGAAGAGTAGAAACACTAAATTTCAAGTAATTTTGATAATAAACAATTTATTTTTCTTACAAACTTTAACACCCTTTTTTACCCCTTTAAGGGATGAAATTCAAAAAATCTTTAAACACGTGTTTCTTTAATTGTATTGAAGAGTAGAAACACTAAATTTCAAGTAATTTTGATAATAACCAATTTATTTTTCTTACAAACTTTAAAACCCTTTTTTACCCCTTTAAGGGATGAAATTAAAAAAATCCTTAGATATGTATTTTCATCTTGGATATTCATTTCAAATTAAAAATCACAGAGTTTCATACAAAGTTTCATCCCCTATATAACTCCCTTAGGGGTTGAATTTCGTAAAAAAAAATCCTTCCTTATTCCTTGTCTACATTATAAAGAGAACTTCTGTGCAAAATTTCAGCTTTCTTGGTCCAAGGGTTTGGGCTGGGCGTTGATGAGTCAGTCAGTCAGTCAGTCAGGACTTGTCTTTTTATTTACATATATAGATTACATTATTGTTCATTATTGTCGTCGTCGTCGATCTCGTTGATGTAGATTGTAGGTAAAGGATTAGTACAGCTGTCACCATTGCATTCTAAGCAAGCAGCAGTGCAGTTTAAACCACAACCCACAAGACGCTCCGCATCCTGTTTTGCATGTGCAAGTTGTGGGTCGTGGGTTTTAAATTGTTTCATCACCACTGATATCAAAACGGTGAAGGAAAACATCGTGAGGAAACATGGTATGTCTTAGAACCAAAAATGCAAAGACATGTGACATCCACCAACCCGCACTGGGCCCGCGTGGTCGATTACGGCCAAAGGTTGTCTTGAAAAGATCGCTTTTAGCGATAAGGCCGCCCATTGTGTCACCCAGTGTAATGTTTACTTCTTCTATACTTTCTGTTACTTTTATGGTGTACATAATAAAGAGTATTCTATTCTATTCTATTCTATTCATTCCCTCTCACAGAGAGGGGTGTATCTATGTATGTATCTGGCGTTCCAGAGAACAAACGCGTTGGCCGATTTTGATGTTTCTTACGTAAATCTTAACCTTGCGAGCGTCATTACCTCCATTAAAATTGGAAAATTGAAAAATGGCGGCTTTTCGGAGCCATATTGTGGGCTTACTATCTATGCCACTATTTTGAAAGTTTGTAAAACTCAATAATGTTCAGTAATTAATTTTTATCACACTCACTGCACAGTAATATAAACAATAATTGCAAATAAACAAAAATAAGATTTTTTCCCCCTCCCCTCCCCTCGTCTTTATACCTGTAGTCCCTTGAGACCCAAGATCAAGTTTGTAATAGTTCTCCTTTTTAAAATATAACCTTAAACTCATTTAAATAAAGGAAAATACCGAAAAATTAATAATTATTTATAATAATAATTAATAAATTGGGCGCACTGTTGGCGCAGTGGTTGAGCAATTGACTGCTGCGCTGCGTGTCGCGGGTTCGATTTACACACAGAACAAATATTTGTATGACCTACAGATAGTTGTTCCGGCTCTGGGTGTTGTGTATGTGAATATATATTATATGTTTGTAAACGCAACCACGATACAGGAAGAAATTTCTAGTGTGGGGCAAAGGTTTTTCAAAAATAAAAAACTAAAAAGAAAATTGTGATCGTAATTTTTTTTTAACATTTTGTTATATACTATTGAAATTTTTATAAAGATTCATTGACTGGCCCTGGATTCCGAGGTATAAATCTTACGGCGCTCCACTATTTTGTCGGTTATAATGAGTAATTTATGATTAAAGTAATACATAATTTTATGTATGATCAAAAGTTTTCTCAGCGCACGCCAAATAATGTTTGAACGTATGTGGAACACCGTGTATAAAGTCCCACAAACCTTCATAGAAAAGGGAGGATCCTTCAACCTAGTATTGTGTCTGGTCCGGGCAACTGCCCAACGGTTATTGTCGGAATGTTGTATGTATTCAAATCGCGTCGAAAACTTTGCATGCGCGATGCAGGATTTGCGTGACGTCATGTCATTAGTTCGTAAGTGGCGGCGTTGGTGCCGCTACAAATGAATTTTATAGGCATTAAAAATTGCTATTTTGGGTTACATTTTTGCAATTTTCTTAAGGATCTCTAATTTTTCTTGAATACATTATAGTTTAAGTAACTTCTTGATAATTTAGCTTCCTATTGCTGAAAAAAATGTTAAAATCGTACAGTAGTTTCGGATCCTATTCGGTACAAACAAACAAAATAATATTTCATCTAAGTATGGATTATAAATATATACATTTTAACTACTAACTATTTTTGATTGACGGCCTGTTGAACTCAACATCAAAGACATGTCAATTCGAATGTTTTATACAATCCACTTTGAAGATAGATTTCATAAAGTGTTGCAGTCAAGGGCCCTTCACATCATTTAATTTACTAATCTCAAGCTGGACTAATTACTCGAATGCAACGAAAGGCAACTAAATTAGTTTAACATAACATTAAGTGTTTTTCGCGCTTATGTTGTATATATGTATGTAATATTCTCTATTACCTCATAATATCTTTGAAACTGCTAGACGGATTAATATAATTAAGACATGACATCGTTAGATGCGTCTTGACCGCACAAGTGCTCTTAGTTATGTGACGTTAAAAAAAACAAACATGGCAAGAACATGTTCGAATCCGGGCAAGCACCAATGTGACTTTTTCAATTCATATGTACTTTCTTAGTTTATCTTGGACATCGCTGTCAACGGTGAAGGAAAACATCGTGAGGAAACCTGTACTTGTAGTGAGATTATTATAAGATCGCGCTCCATTGGTGTAATTGCTGCAAGGTGTTCCAGTGCGGGGATAAACTAGTAAATAAATAAATAATAAATGAATGGCGGATTTTGGATGCCATATTCTGGGGTCTCAATAATCTTTATCTTCCAAACCCTTCGAGTACCTAGGGTATCAAAATGAAGGGTTTTATGAAGTGGTTGTATGAAGTGGCTAGGGCAGTTTTCTGTGTTGACATAGTGTAAAGGAGAATAGTTCATTGTGAGCCTGTAAGATATTTCGTGTCATTTTCGGACATTCAAGTTGTCGACATTTCCAATAAGAAATCGTTTGGGTCGGTAGTCCGTCGTCTCAGGTGATGGAATCATACTTATATTTTGTCATCACGTTTATTTCTTCTCTTCGGGCACAGACAGTTACTGAAGTATTTGTTTCCCTCTTGATCACTTGCTCTTTAATCATATATATTTAAAAATCATCAGTTTGCTTCTTAAGCAGTCGGGTTTTTGGATTTTTATATTAACTTTTTTCACGAACAGCGAAGAGGATAGAGCTAAGGTCCACCATCATAATTTTTATTTGTTCCACAAAGTATTACGGTTTTTAAGTTATAGACACTATACTTTTCTGGGTAAAGGGTATACGATATTGCATAAGAATCGGTCGAGCAGTTAAGGTGTGAAAGCGTAACAAACAAATTTATAACGCATTTATAATATTCGATTGGATTATGTGAACGCTAAAGTTCAGGCAAAAAGGCAACCTTTTTTTTCCGTCCTTCCTTTTGGTGCTTTACGACAAAAATATATATAATGCGTGAATGTTTGGCGAATGTCGAATTGGCATGCTTGCCAATAGAGAACTCTTCTCCCTTTTGGCGTTCTATGGAAAAATACGGTTATACCAAATACCATACAATGCGTGAATTTTCGCCGAAAAAACAAAATCAAGCTTGCCAAACAGGAACTTAAGGCCCTTCTGGCATTCTACATCAGCACCACAAAGATTCTTCAAATATTATCACAGTATAGCATAATCAGCCTTTGACGTTTCCACCACTGCTCCGAGTCACTTATTATTACACTAATAACACGTAGGCTTTCGCAGAGGTCAGACACTCAGGGAACCGTAGAACCTTCTGTTTTTTTTATAACACACCCTAATAACTTGTCATATTCATAATCTGTAATAATTGAGGCACAAAATGTCCTTTCAAATTGTTTCGTCGTTATGTTGGAAATAAAAGTTTCTGCATGATGAGCTTTGGTCGTAAAGTCGAATGTAGTTCTGCCAGCGACCGCGTCCGCGTGTAAGAAATATATGTATATGTCCGCGTATAAATAAAATTATCCCACAGGATGAAATAGTACATTGTTACCCTAGGGGCGAAATTAACTTATTTAGTACCGGGACGGGGTTTGGCGCCCGAGCGTAGCGAGATAAAAACTGTGCTTTTCATTACGAATACAAAGAAAAATTATAAAATCAAGAATTAGCTAAAGAAAAAATTTGTGAATTATATTTTGCATAAATCAAAAACCTTGGTGAGATGATTATTTAAAGTTTATGGTAAAATTAGAACAATCAATTCAAATTCATTTATTGTTCAACACAGTACATAAAAATACACTTCCAGATGTCAGGTGAATGCGCAGTCAACCGTGTTCCACCAATTTAGGCATGCAAAATTATAATTACATTATTAATAAAACAATCAATCATTATATTTACTAGTTCGTTACTTCTGCAAGCGCCACTTATCGCCAATATCAACGTTACCTGAAAAGTTGATATATCTCTTTAATTGGTGTATAAAATATAATATACAATTTGCAATTTATAAGTTACAATTTGATACAAATTTCTTAAATGCGAATAACAAAAAAAGGTTTTCTTACCCTCAAAACTAGGTTTATTTCATCAGGCGCTTGGTTGAAGAAGGTTTCTACCTCTTGAGATGTGAAAACTTTGGACTTTTTCGATTTCGATCCATCAGATTGCCTTTTAAGAAACGATGTTAGTCTCTCGAAATCCTTTAGCTGTACTTTGTGTTTAGTTTTCTTTAACATAGAAAACATGCTCCGTAATGTTGAAGGTTTGTAAGTCTTTGATAATTCGTTGAAATATATTAGCAAAACGTTTTCTGATAACGATTTCAATTTTTTCTCAGCGCGCCATTTCATAAAATGGTCGTACGATTTTAGGTATCTTTGCTTTGATTTAGGTGGTAAAAGGATTGCCACTACTGCTGTAGCCACTACTCTTATAAAATCGGGCGTTAAATCCATATCTGAATCAGATAAACTCATTGTTTTAATACAAATCTCTGCTATACGGAAGTATAAACAAAACTCTACAACTCGAAAAAACAAATGAAGATCGGATTGCCGCTTGCCCGCCTATTTTGTTTCTTTTTTTCTGTGACCGGCCAGCTATTCAGCCATTATTTTTCATTTTCATCATTGTAAAAATGATACATATTTTAAAGAAATAGTTGAAAGTAAATTATAATAGTCATTTAAAAATATATATTCTTCAATTAATACTTAACTTTATGTTATTTCAATTATAAATCGAGCTGTAATTGAGTGACTGAATAGAAAGTTGGAACATGGTTCAATTGAAATGTGAAAATAGAACTAGAACTAACTTTCATAATTTGACAGCTCTCAGTTGAAAACGATCCTCCCTAGATCTGAAAAGTATTACTTTCAACCCACTCCTCAGGCAACTTCACACCCTTCTTTCCGAGTATGAGTAATGAAAAGTATTTTATTACCAAATCAAAAAGATGTGTTAGAGCGATGTTTAAACTTAAACCCACTGACAGTTGTGAACCTTACTTTAGAAATTACAAAATATTAACATTGCCTTGTCTATACATATTTTAAGCAGCTGTGTTTGTAAAGACAAATCCGAGTCGTTTTAGACGACTAGCAGATGTAGCACCACGCAATAGGCGCGATAATAGTGTGCTATGTCTGGAGCCAGCCAAGACAGCACTTAAGCGCAAAAGTGTCTACTGCATGGCACCAGTCATTTATAACAAACTGCCGAAGACATGGAAATAGCTTCCGCTTGCATTATTTAAAAAGAGACTCCGAAGTTTTTTTGTGGCGAAAGCATGTTATAATATTAAGGAGTACCTAATTGAGAAAAGTTTTTAAGCTAGTGCAGAATTATGTGTAATAATAATAATAATTTAAAATAATAATTCATTCCATACACCTTAGACACCTCTCCTCAACTGAAACTTACAAGTATTTGGGTATGTCGGAAGCGTTGGGCATCAACAGTACTAACATGAAGCAACTGCTGAAGGAGCGTTTCTTTGGCCACCTGAAAAAGGTATTGAATAGCCTTTTGTCAGGCGGAAATAAGGTGCGCGCCTTCAACAGTTGGGTCATGCCGGTTTTGATGTACTCTTTCGGCATACTCAAATGGACTCAGACCGAGCTCGACGCCCTCGACAGGAGAGTCCGGACACTGCTGACCGCAAACCGGATGCATCACCCACGATCATCGGTGATGAGACTGTACATTCCGCGGAAATGTAGGGGTCGAGGCTTTTTAAACGCCAAGACTCTTCACAACCGCGAAGTGTACAGCCTCAGAGAATACTTTTTAAAAGCTGAAGTGGGTATGCACCGGGACGTGGTCGCAGTGGACAAGGGACTCACCCCGTTGTCCATGGCTAAAGAGAACTGGCGCAAGCCTGTAATATTAACTACTGATGAACGCAAAGAGGTATGGCAAGGCAAGGAGCTACACGGGCGCTTCTATCGGGCTCTACATGGGCCTGATGTAGATTTCCCAGCGTCTGTATCCTGGCTACGTTTCGGCGACCTTTTCGGCGAAACTGAAGGTTTTGTCTGTGCAATTATGGATGAAGTTATCCTGACGAATAACTATCGGAGACATATATTGAAGGACGGGACGGTTGACATGTGTCGGCCATGCCACCGTCCGGGTGAATCCATCAGACATATTATCTCTGGTTGTTCTCGTCTGGCTAACGGCGAGTACTTACACAGGCATAACCAAGTGGCCAGGATTATTCACCAGCAACTTGCTTTGAAGTACAATCTAGTGGATTCTGAGGTACCGTATTACAAGTATGTGCCCGACCCAGTTCTCGAAAATAGCCATGTCACCTTGTACTGGGATCGGTCTATCATCACTGATAGGACTATTGTGGCCAATAAGCCGGATATAGTGGTAATAGACCGATTAGCGCGCCGCATAATGATAATCGATGTCACCATCCCGCATGACGAGAACCTCGTGAAAGCTGAGAAAGAGAAACAAATCAAGTATCTCGACTTAGCACACGAGGTTGTCGACATGTGGAATGTGGACTCGGCGATCATTGTGCCGATTGTTGTTACGGCCAACGGCCTGATGGCCAAGAGCCTCGACGACCATCTGTCGAGGCTGTCATTACACGGTTGGATCAAGGGCCTGATACAGAAGGCAGTACTCCTCGATACGGCTCGCATTGTGAGGAGGTTCCTGTCTCTAGAGTCCTAACTACCGGTAGCTTGGACCCTGCTCCCGACACCGGCGGACCACCATTATTTTTTATATTTTTAAATGTTTTTTTTTATGATTTGTTTTTATAAAGAAATATTTAAAAATGTAAATATGAAATGTGTAAAAAGTTGAATAAACGAAATAATAATTTTAAAATTGTATTTAGTTATAAGTTGTTATTTTAAATCTTTTGCATGCCTACGTGGTAAAATATGGCTGTACTATTATATGTTTTTGTCATCGTTTGGAGTTACCCATATTTGCAAAATAAAGTTATCTTTATCTTTAAGGTCATGGTCCTACTAACCGTTAGCGGTAGCCTCGCAAAGGTCTCTCATAGTGCAGATGTTTTTGCATAAGGAACAGGACAGGAGATGGGGCATCGTTTGTGGTTTGGTTCCACAGTTGCATTGTGGCTGACCTATGTCTGTCGACGTTGTTGAGTACCTACTGATCGAAAAAATAGAGACCATTTGCCCCTCTAAATCCGGTGATACGTATGTATGTGTGTTTATGAGAAACACAGATAGATCAAGGCCTGGATAATGCCATAGGATACCTACTTTTTTACCGATAGTACGTCCCGTGAGATAATTGCCGACTTTCACGCGAGCCGCTGGCAAAAGCTAGTTAACAATATGGAATAGTTTTACACAAACAAATTATAATACCCAACGACTTATTAGTTATCAGTAGATAATATAATTAAAAAAAAAAACGTTGCCCTACACTAGGATTTTCTTCCTGTATCGTGGGTGCGTTTACAAACATATAAACTCATATACACAACACCCAGAGCCGGAACAACTATCTGTAGGTCATACAAATATTTGTTCCGTGCGGGAATCGAGCCCGCGGCACGCAGCGCAGTAGTCAATCGCTCAACCACTGCGCCGCCGTACGTTCGTTTTACTTCTACAGCCTATGTACGGTGCGTCTTTTCCTTTTGTGTACAATTAGGACATAAGATACCTACTTATTCTCTCGATAGTACGTCCCAGAGATAATTATCGAAATTCCCGCGGTTTACTTAATAATACGAAATAGTTCCACACGAACTTATTTGTTAACAGAAGAGATTACATGTTTTACAGGTTATGTACTTCGTGCATCTTTACCTTTTGTGCGCGCCGCTAATCAGCGAGCTTCCCATAATAAGTAGCTGTCACCGGCAGAGAGGTAGCTTTGTTTCGCCCTAGATGAGCCGTATATTGAAATAATAGACGTATTTAAATATATATATTGGAATAATAGACGCTTTGGGAACAGACTTGGGTTAATTACAGACATTGTTAGCTTAATAGGTACCGGAGCCACTGCCATCGCCAGATGAATAACTTATTATACTTGTTGAAGTAGGGAAATAAGGTTGTTGTTGGAGGATCTCTGGCAGTATTGATGCGATTACTAAAATTCTTTCACTGATAGAAAACTACACTATAACTATTTGCTACAGTCCGGATAAATGCACGATTCTTATGATAAACCACAGGAGCGCGGGAAATAGCTATGGTGAAATAAGTAACGCCTTTGCTTTTTCGATTTGATTTGCTATTAGGTAGCCGTGATTGTAAAGAACTTTAAGTCCGTCGTGCTTGTTGTTGTAAGATCTTTCATATAATAAGTAAGTACAAAGTATTGGTAGAGATTAAACTGATTTATCGTGGAAAGAACTCAAATCGTTTGGTGTCCGATATACGATGTAGTACGTCGTGTTTCATTTTCAAGAAAAAATGTAACAATGTCAAATTCTTTATTTCAGTTAGGCCATTAAGCGGCACTTTTGACCGTCAAAAATTTAAATTTAAAAGTGATAAAAATTGATTCTACCGTTCATTCGAAAAAATAGCTTGCTATGGACAAGAACAGACAAGCAACTCCACGAACGAAAAAGAAACTCCACTCCTCCAATGGAACATTTTGAACAAAGGTTGTTCTAATGAGGCGTCATTCGTCGACAAAATGTCGATTGCGTTCATTTCAATCTGATATCTGACAGGAAGGTATTTCAATTACTCGTCAAGAGAATTGAGAGGCTTTTTATTATTCCCGAATGTCGATATGTGCCTGATTTCTTTGTTATCAGACAACCACTTTGATTTTCAAGAATAATTGAGAAAGAATCTGGATTGATTTTGTTATAGAAAGTATTATGAACGGTACATAGAAATTATGTAGGTATTTCTAAAAAATTAAAGGGTTTCTGGTGATAAATTATCAAAGCGTCTCAAGTAATGGGTACTTTAACGACCCACACTGCGATTGTGGTGCTACGTCCCAAAGTTCCCAAACACCTCTTGTCGTGCTCTCTGTTCTACAACACTTGCAAAAGACCTTTTCGAGGCCAATACTAACGCTGTCGACGTGACTAAATTCTTAAATAAAACACATTTAATTTGGAATCATCAATACGACTAAGAAAAGTGTTGCAATTGGATTGGAAACCCATCTACCCAATCATAACACATTCAATTTTGCGAAAAGTTTCGTTCCAGAAATGGTCCTATGTTTATTATTTAGACAGATTTTTCGGTTTTATTATGATCGTTACATAGAAAGTCATCATCAGCATCTTACTGCCCTTGGTCATGTTATTTGGATCTGCGCAAAACATTTTCTTCTTCCTTTCCGTCCCCTCAACAGTCATGCTATCAATGCTTCCCCTTTCTTTCATATCCCTCCTCGAGTACTCACACAGTCCATTAATCTTATCTTTGACCTCCTTCTCCCTCTTCATCCATCCACATTTATATTCATAACTCAACATATTCAACACTCAACATATTCACATAGTGATCGTCAAACAAACAATAGTGATCGTAAAATAACGTAATTATCACAACAAACATCAAATTACAACTCAAATTACTCTATAACCAATGGATAAGCTTACAGCTTAGTTTTATAGCTTCTCGCTGAGCTAGATACTCCAATTATTGCTTTAGTTAGTATTGTTATTAGTTTCTCTCAGTATCATTTAGTTTTATTAGTATGACTAGAGCAAACGTTAAGCAATTTGCTTTCATTACAGAAGGCTGGTTCGTTCTCTGGTCAAAGCATTAACATTGCTAAACGACATGGAAATACTACCACTTAGAAGATGGTAGATAATATATTGATCTTACTAATTGACAGACTTCTTGACTATTCAATAAGGCCAACCTGCTGAGATGGTATGGGTATGGAGACCATGATGCTTTTTTGATAGTTTGATAGTACGCGCGACAATATCATTATGTTTAAAAATCCATCTACTCGACAGCGTAATACAAGCAATGAATACTCTTAAATTGTGTAATTAGTTTGCGAGCAATTCACAATTAGGCTGCAGGAGTTTAAATGTGGTTCTGTTTAATAAATGATAGGACAATTAACTTTCAAAAGAGATTGTAGATACTTAGGTACGTAGGTACTATTCATAATTAACTGAGCTTGTAACGAAGTTCTAGGTGGACACAAATTAGATACCATCGATACACTAATCGTCGGTTTCAGAGATAATTTAATCTAAGTTGACCTATTCGATAAAGTAATTGGCGTGATAATGTACATTGACATACAGTACGTCGTATTAAAGCTTAGAGGTATGGTTTTACAATAGTTTAAGTTTTATGATCAGAGAAGAAGCGAGAGACACTATATATAGGTTAGGATCCTGATAAGATCAACGCAAGACTCCGTAGCGTGTTTAGCGTGGTTGCTCGGTGTGCGGTAGGCGGATAAATAAAAGTTTTTACACTGGCACGGTAGATGGAGAAAGATTTATTGTAGAATGAAGTTAAGCAACACAGTAGAAAGAATACAGCTTGAAGTACGAAGGAGTAGACGGACAGAAAAGCACAGTTGAAAGATGGTAGTTTACTATAGCGAGATGATTAGGATGAGCACGTCAGCGGAACAAGTAAGTACTAGTATCAAGGAGATCTGGCGAGTAAAAAAGTGAAGCGGCGGGCCGACGGAGCTGAATATATTGTGTGCGCGGCGCGGCGGAGGGAAGCCCCCTCCGCGCGCCGCAAACAACGGTGCGATCGGCCGGCCAGCCGTTCCGTTATCTAATACGAAACTTGGTTCGCTTGTCCGTGCGTACTTACAGATTTACAATTTCTTATTTACTGCTAACATTCACATTTACATTTACATATACACTGACAATCATTATTATTTATACAGGTATAGGTATTGTTTATTTATTTTACATATTTACATTTATTTATGCGTGTGTTTTATATATACAAATATAGTTATGCTACATCACCCCCTTCCAGAGATCGTCACTACGAGCGATAATAGTCGGGATAGTGAACCTTGCGCCCTGATCTTGTCGTCCTGATATTGTTTCCTTTGTCAGGTAATTTGGTGGTGTTTGTAGATTCTTGTTGTGTGGGTGAAGGTGTTTTTGAGTGTGTTTTTGTAATGTTTGTGGCAGTGTCCGTATTTGGGTCGTGTAATATGTATGCGGGTTTGAGCCTGTCAATAGAAACTGAGACAGTTTTACCGTTGACGAGGAGTTTGAAGACTTTGTCCCCGTGCTGTAGGACTTTGTGTGGTCCCGTGTATGCTGGTTTAAGGGAGCCAGAAGTCTCATCTCTGAGAAAAACATGACTACCTGTGCCCAAATCTTTGAAAACGAACGTTGTTCTGCTGCTGCTGCCGTGTCGGGATGCTGGTGATGGTTGCAATCTTTTTGCAAAGATTTTTAACCGTGCAACGTAGTCTGACATGTTTATTGTGTCGTCGACCTGTGGTTGAAATAATTCACCTGGTAGCCTGAGCGTTTCGCCGTAAAGGAGTTCTGCCGGTGTAGCTCCTAGGTCTTCCTTGTACGCGTTCCTTATTCCTAATAGAACTAGTGGCAAGGATTCGACCCAGTTTTCTGTGGAGTGACAGATTATAGCGGCTTTTAACTGCCTGTGGAACCTCTCTATGAGGCCGTTGCAGGCGGGGTGATATGCCGTGGTACGCTTGTGGTTAAATCCAACCATCTCCGATAAATGTTTAAAGAGTGCTGATTCGAACTGTCGGCCGCGGTCTGTTACAAGCTCGACGGGACAGCCGAAGCGGGAGATCCAGCCACTCACTAGGGCTTTTGCCACTGTCTCTGCTGTCATGTCAGATATAGGTATCACCTCAGGCCATCGTGTAAAACGATCGATGGCTGTGAGGCAATACCGATAGCCTTGAATTAGCGGTAGCGGGCCTATGAGGTCAATGTGGATATGGTTGAATCTAGCTCTTGGCAGCTTGTAGGTGCCCAATGGTGAAGAGTTATGACGGGTTACCTTGGCCCGCTGACACATTATGCAAGAACGACTCCATTCTCTGCAGTCTTTCTTTACTGCTGGCCAAACGTATCGTTCTGTCACCATTTTTGTGGTCGCGTTTGCGCCTGGGTGGCTCCAAGAGTGTACGCTGTCGAAGACTTTGCGACGAAGGTCTTTTGTGATGTATGGGCGAGGGATCTTGCCTTTTTCGTCGCAATACAGCTCGGTCCCTGATCCTGGCAGTTTTACCTTTGCAAGACGTAAGGCTGTGCTGCTGTTGAGCAGCTGTTCCAGCTCTGTATCATGCTTCTGTGACTCGGCTAACTGGTGTAGATCTACGGGCTGAGCAATCTCCTCGACCCGTGAGAGACTGTCTGCAACGACGTTGTCCTTACCTGATATATGGCGGATGTCTGTCGTGAATTGTGAGATGAAATCCAGGTGCCTGAATTGTCGTGGGGAGCAATTTTCTTTCCTTGAGTGGAAAGCGTAACAGATAGGTTTGTGATCTGTATAGATCACAAAGTTTCGTGCTTCGACCATATGTCTGAAGTACTTTATGGCTTCGTAGATCGCAAGCAGTTCCCTGTCGTAAGGCGAGTACTTCCTTTGAGCTGAACTTAGCTTGCGGGAGAAAAATGCCAGTGGCTCCCATGGTTCCCTGTACTTACACTGCTGTAATACTGCGCCTATCGCTGTATCTGAGGCGTCCGTTACTACAGCCAGTTTGGCTTCACAATCAGGATGGGCCAGCATCGCGGCTTTGCAAAGGCCTTCCTTGCTGGCGTTAAAAGCTTCCAGTTCTAGGGTTGTGAAATGCACTGGGTGGGAGCCCTTGACAGAGCCCGCCAACAGAGCATTCAATGGGGCCTGGTGTTGGGCTGCCTCGGGTATGAACCGCCTATAAAAATTTAACATACCTAGAAACCTGCGCAGTTCCCGGACTGTTGTGGGTGTGGGGTATTTCTTGATGGCTTCAACCTTCTCCTGCAGTGGGCTGGTTCCGTCAGCTGAGATCTTATAGCCTAAGAAAGTTACCTCTTTTACTCCGAATACGCACTTGGCAGTATTAATCACCATACCGTATTCCTGCAGCCGAGTGAAAAGCTGTCGCAGGTGGTGTTCGTGGGTCTTCTGGTCTTTCGAATAGACCAAAAAATCGTCGAGATATGCATAGCAGAAGTCCAGTCCCCGCAGCATTTCGTCAACGAACCGCTGAAACGTCTGTCCGGCATTACGAAGACCAAATGTCATAAATGGAAATTCGTAAAGGCCGAACGGCGTGGTAATGGCGGTCTTGGGAATATCCTCGGGGCTGACTGGTATCTGGTTGTAAGCCTTAACTAAATCGATTGTGCTGAAGATTGTGGAACCTGAAAGGCTGTGCGAGAAGTCGTGAATGTGCCTTATTGGGTAATTGTCGGGTACCGTCCTGGAATTAAGTAGCCGGTAGTCACCGCAGGGTCGCCATCCGCTGTTCTTTTTAGGAGCCAGGTGTAATGGCGATGACCATGGTGAACTTGATGGTCTGGCGGTGCCGTCTTTCAGCATTGCGTCAAACTCCTCTTTGGCTATTTTCAGTTTATCAGGGGCCAGGCGGCGTGGTGTGCATGAAACAGGTGGTCCAGGTGTAGTTTGTATGTGATGGACTGTATTGTGCGTTGATGCACGGTGTATGCCATGTGGTCGTGTGATGTCAGGAAATTCCCGCAGTATGTTATGGTATGTGGTGTCACCAATAATTACCTTGACCGAGGAAACAATATCTGACGATCGTGTAGGTGAAGCCGGGGTCGCGAGGGTAGTATGGCTGTCAATTAGCCGCTGGTTCCTGCAATCAACAATTAAATTGTAGTGAGACAGAAAATCCACGCCTATTATCGCCTTCGTAACGTCTGCTACAATAAATCGCCAAGCAAAGTCACGGCGCAACCCCAAGTTTAAATTTAAATTAATGTACCCGTATGTTTTAATAGGTGTGCCATTAGCGGCACAAAGTTGGTACTCCGTTGACTCATGTCGTCTCGATAATGCCGACCGAGGGTAGACGCAAAGGTCGCTGCCGGTATCGACCAAAAACTGTGTTTTCGATCGTCGATCGGTGACGAATAGGCGACCAGTGTTCGGACAATCGTCGGTCGCCATTATTGATTGCCCCTGGTGTTTTCCGGCGGTTTGTAATCGCAGGGTGGGTAGCATTTCCTGGCACGATCCCCGAATCGGTAATGGTACCAGCAAAGAGGGTACTTGCTGCTGTTTGACTGCGACCGTGTCCTTGAACGATGGCGCGTCCGGCTGCTGGATCGGCCGCGCGGCCGCGACATTCGTTCGATTTTCGCCGTTAAAATATCTACCTTCTTATTTAGCATGGCTATTTCCGGATCTGCGCCAGGCGTAGTTGTCCCTCCGGCGATGGCTGCTGTTGATGCTACCTGCGGCCCGACGACGTCAGCGATGCGGTCTGCCAGCTCTGCTAGCTCCTCTATGTCGGCTTTGGACTGCGAGGCGATAATGGCCTGCGTCCCGCTCGGTAGTCGGCTTGACCAGATGGTGCGCAGGAACTCCTCAGGCACGCCCGGTCCAGCGAGATTCAAAAGGTGGCGATAGAATTGTGACGGTTTCCGATCGCCAAGCTCTTCATGCATCAGCAATTGCTTGATCTTCTTCGCCCTCGACGCTGACATTCTCCTGACTAACTCTGCCTTGATTTTTTCGTACTTGTGGGTAGGTGGTGGGTCATTGATGATATCTTCTACCTCGGATGCGTATTGCGGGTCCAAGTTCGCCGTGATATAGAAGAATTTCGTTTCATCCGCCCTGATGTTCGAGAGCGCGAACTGTGCTTCCACTTGTGAAAACCAGAGTGACGGTTTTTCGGGGTAGAACGGCGGCACCCGCACGCCCACGCGAAATAGTTCTGGCCCATCTTGGCCTGCTGCAGCCACGTTGCTCGTACCTTTGTCCGTCATCTTCGTGTTCTTGATCGGGGTCACCAATTTAGCGTGGTTGCTCGGTGTGCGGTAGGCGGATAAATAAAAGTTTTTACACTGGCACGGTAGATGGAGAAAGATTTATTGTAGAATGAAGTTAAGCAACACAGTAGAAAGAATACAGCTTGAAGTACGAAGGAGTAGACGGACAGAAAAGCACAGTTGAAAGATGGTAGTTTACTATAGCGAGATGATTAGGATGAGCACGTCAGCGGAACAAGTAAGTACTAGTATCAAGGAGATCTGGCGAGTAAAAAAGTGAAGCGGCGGGCCGACGGAGCTGAATATATTGTGTGCGCGGCGCGGCGGAGGGAAGCCCCCTCCGCGCGCCGCAAACAACGGTGCGATCGGCCGGCCAGCCGTTCCGTTATCTAATACGAAACTTGGTTCGCTTGTCCGTGCGTACTTACAGATTTACAATTTCTTATTTACTGCTAACATTCACATTTACATTTACATATACACTGACAATCATTATTATTTATACAGGTATAGGTATTGTTTATTTATTTTACATATTTACATTTATTTATGCGTGTGTTTTATATATACAAATATAGTTATGCTACACGTGGAACGTCAAAATGACTAGGACGTTCGGATACACACTCTAGAATATAGATATTGTCGATGCATTCGGCATAATGCCATGAGGCTCGGCAGCTCGAAAAATGGTGTCTGCGATAATCGTAAAAGCTTAACTTTTATTTTAGAGGTATTTACCTTAGCAATACGTTCTTGCAGTTTTAGTTGTTTTATATTTTAATCTGACTTTCAGGTGTACTTCAGTAATAGTGTTTGTCTTATCCAGACAAACATGCATTGCATAGAAACCGCACAAAAACAATTAACACACATTTTTTTTTAATTTTTTGTCGCCTGTTCTAGATAAATGTAATTAATGCGATTAATTTTAATTTATTTTGCAAGTAATTTTCGCATATTAATAATTACTGTACATGTATTCTGATTGATCCGGAGGGCAGAATCTGGCCATGTCCTTTTGGAATAAACAGAATCAGATAATGAGAGTACCTTACATCAGAGGACTTGCAAATGTTCAAATAAGAGGGATTAGGGCTGGCAGAAAAAAAAATCTTCTTTCTAGCGTGTCCATAGCGAATCATATATTTATATAAAATTGTATAGTTGGATTGCATTTAGCTATCGTCATGCAATTTATAAGGGAACTTGTACAAACACACACAAGGCAAGTGTGTGTAAGTGCCCTTATAAAATTGTGGCAAGGCATGGGGCTCAAGATAAAAGGAGGGTCATCAAACCTGGGCTACCAAAAATAGTGACGATCAGAAACTGCACACCACGGAGATGCGCATGCTGCAATGGGCAGGTGGAGTCACTCTCAGGGATAAGGTTCGGAACGAGTATGCACGGGGTAATTTTAAGGTTGCCCCCATCGCCGAAAAACTAACCGAATCTAGGCTTCGATGGTACGGTCATGTAGTGCGGAGACCTGATGATCACATCGTGAAAAAGTACCTTTCCATGACGACACAAAAGAGAGGGAGAGGTATACCGCTGACATCTTGGATGACGAGTGTCCAAAAGGACATGAAGAAATGCAGCCTATCTACTGAAGATGCTTATCAGCGGAACACGTGGCGCCTCATGACCAGGAAAGCCGACCCCGAGTAACGGGAAGTGGCGAGGTGGAAGAAGAAGAATAAGAAGATCAAAACGGAAATTTAGATCAATGCTTGTAGGATATTTCACACAACCTTAAGCTTGGTGCCTTACCTGTTACCACATTACCATGCATCACCAAACTAGCACAAATCTCTACTCAGATTTATCAAGGGGATCAAGTTTACAAGCTTGCAATGAATTGTGTAAACAAAACTTACTCGTTGTGATACTTTTGGGACTCCTGAAAGCCAGAATCAACAGTGGCGACCACCAGAAAAGCGCCGAGGCAATGAAGCTCGACGAAGACCTAGATAATGAATTTAACTGTCTTGGATCCAGCAATGAAATTAATCAGAAAAGAATATAGGAATAGTAGGAAAACAAAAACAAAATTTCCATTTCCCTCCATATCAAGCAGGAAAAAGAACAAACAAGGCCACAAGGCACAAAAGGTCGTTTAAAACCGAGATAAGCCCAGTTGCCTAGCACTACGGATAAAAAATAACATTAATATTAATGGGTCCTAACAATGTGAGCTTTTATATTTGATTCCAATAGTAGGTATGGCAAAAACGCTTGAACGCACGGCAATTTGTTCTAGTTTCCACAATGTCCGTATAATAAATAACTCCGGATGCAGCCTGTACATATCCAAAATAATATTGCGTTAATTCTACCAAAGAACACACACTCGTAGTAATACTATCAAAAATTCTATATTCTAAACTGTCACAGGAGTACCTGAAAGTCTCTTTAATTTATAATAACTGTGTCACTCGACGTTCACACCGACTTAGGTTTGCCATCAGTCCACATTACTTTATATCTCTTAGATGCCTACTTCATGGTGATGCTGCACCAATCTAGCACAAGCCCCCCAGGGTTACAATCAGCACCTGGCGCCGGAAATAATCTCGTTTGTGAAGCTGTCGGTTATTTCCGGCTCATTCATCATCGTGCGGGCTGGGCATGTGATCGATCCAGCCGGACACGGCTTGATTAATGTAACGGACTGGAGCCTTTTGCAATAATATGCAGGGAATGTAATGAATTTCAGAGTAAGCAGATGTTATGTAAGCCAGAAGTCATTTAATGCGGTTTTTCTTTATCTTCTCTACAAGATCTCTCTTGACAAACTTAGGTATTAAGGCAACATGACACACCCTTATAACAAAACCTTTTTACTCTTAATGTATTTATTGAAATCTGAAACTTAACAACAATTCCAATAAAGGTATGTGCTGTATGCAATTCACAGAATAGCCTGAAATACTGTTACAGTTTCGATTTGCAATAAGCTATTAATAAATACTTCATATTAGCCATGACATGAAACACCCGTCAATAAATAAATCGTTTCAAAACATTTCAGAAGTTATAGTTTCACAACTTTTAAATAGGTATTAAAACAAAACCATTTGTAAGATTTATTGACGAATCAACAACGAATACGTACTATTAATATTGCGTATCAATAACACAATAGTGTAGCCAATCCCCTGAAAACTGAACTGTGGACAGAGCCTTATAAGCCGGACCGTAGCACCGCTACGATGCTACAGGTCGCCTCTCCAGTCAGCCACGAGCTACGGCGTAGCACGCTCGTGTAACTCGTAGCACCCGAACAAACCCGAAGATCGCACTCGGTCTTTTTATGATCATTAAAAATAACATTATTTTTCTTTATGAACACTAAAGTTTATGTGATTTATCTTTGAAAAGTAATCAGTGGTTTGATTCCAGTTTAATATATTTTTGTTCGCTATAAAACTTGAAGGTAAGAAAAAAGTAATAAAAGTTTGCTGTTTCTTTTCGGTATAAGTTTTTAGAGACGTGACTTTAATTATACATTTTCGTATTAGGTTGTGTAAACTTACTACGTTTTAATAGGCAATTTTGAAGCTGCTTTAGTTATTATTTATTATGTAATAAATACCAGCCAGATATTTTCCACTGCGGAGCAAAGGGCTATATTTTTTTTTATTGCCAATAGGATCGCGCTTGACCACTTTCTCGCCTGATGGTAAGCGATGATGTGGTCGACGGTGAAGCACGCTTGCCTAGAAGTAACCTATTCACTCTTGACTTAAAGACCCCTAGATTGTAGCTATCGGGAAACACAGACTCCGGCAGGGAATTCCACTCCTTAGCTGTACGCATAATGAAAGTGTCCCCAAAACGTTTTGTGCGTATGGGTGGGATGTCCACCATGTACCGATGACGCATCGCCGTGCGTCTGGTTGTCCGATGATGGAACGGGATGGAATATTAAAGAGAAGGCTAATCACCACTCTTACTCATGACAGGTTGACGACTTCAGACTTAAATATAAGTCTACTAGGGATAAGTCCAGTTTCCCTCGCATTGTTTTCCTATGCCAATGTCAGCGTATTACAATGTCGCATTTATTTATGCATCTGAGGTGTTTATGGCTTGTTTACTTACAAGAAAATACTAAAACTATGTATTTATTAGAAACTCTCTACCTCTCGTATAAGTTTTGGATTCTTTGATGTTCATTGAAACACTTGCTAAGTATTTGGACACTTCTCTGTCCATTGAATACACTAAGTGTAATGCTGTTCATGCTTTTAAGAAAACGTCTTGTTTGCGTCTTGTTTTGTGTCCTATTATATTATTATTTATTTATATAATAAAATGTACACCGCTAAAATAATTACAAGACAAAACATTATAAAGATCAGTGTCTTAATATCTTAGGTTTTGTTTGTTTGCATCACGATTTGGTAGAACGGTTAACCGCAAAACAGATTAGTAAGATCGACTTAGAACTAAATAAACCAAACCTTCATTTACTACAACTAAATCAAGGTTTGAACCCGCAACTTTGCGTTTGAAAAGCGGTTTATTTAAGAACATAAGTTAAAAGTTTTAACATAACATGAAGGTAGTTTTCTCTGTAGGGTTGGGCAGCGGTGAAGATGTAGGAAACCCACTTTTCTTATTTTCAGTCCCATTTATAAAGACGTGGAGCTTATTTCCAGCAACTGGGCAAAAATTAAAACTTCGGGTTACTGCTGAGAAATTCTAGAATTAGGGTTAGAGAACCAGTTATTGGCAAAATAAGAGAGTGCCTCCTCTAGCTTCGTAATGAAATGTACTAGCATACAAAAGTTATAATGAGATCGAAGGAAATATTCTAATCTTGTTTTAAGAGCTGTTTCATCCAATGAAATAGTAATTATACACTATATTCAGTAAATCATAAATAAAGCTATCTAAAATCCTAAGGCTGGCCGCATACGTGCGTTTTCCGAGTTCGATTTCCGAATACGGAATGCATTGTTTCTCCTAACCACAGGTTGCATTGCAACTTAGCTGGGAGAACAGAACCACACCCATAGATTTGTTATAACCCACTACATGTTCATATGATAGATTAAGTACCCATAAATAATGTACAAATACCTGTTTTATGAAATAAAGTTATTATTATAGTTATAGTAGTAGACTCGGAAATCCGTGAACCTTTCGCAGACGTTAGTTTTTCCTGTTTGGAATTTTCACGAACGCGCGGGCTGGCATTCGACACATACGTACGGAAAGTGTCCCGTTCGAAAAAAAAACGGACGCCTGCGGCAGTCAATGTATTTTGTTAGCGTACGATGCATTCAGGTCTCCGAATACGGAAATCGGACGAGGAAATGCGACCAGCCTAATACGGCATGGAAATTCCAACATTGTGTAATCTATTGTTTTCTTATTTTTAGCCTATAAGCTCAGAAGTGTCAATAACTGGAGGGCTGCCATCGATAGGGTGGTTTACCCTACTCCTATAATTCACTGCCTGACCTGGCGAAGGAACCATTATCGCTCAACAGTAACGCTTTTACCTACTAGACCAACAAGGCAGTTGATTACAATTTTGTCCCTTTTTCATTCTTTCAAACTTCAGGCGTGTAATATTCGCGAACGGTGCAGAAATTGTATCGTGATTTTCATATTTATTTTTGGTCGATGGGCGAAATGCAATCATGTTTGTCTGTAGAGCATGTCCTTGAGGTAATTGTGCGTCTATGGAATGTTGCATTTGTTAAAGCTGAGGTTTAACCTTCAGGTTTAATTTCATCAAATATCTACCTTATGTAGGTGTGACAATTGGAAAACACCCTAAAACTGAAATAAATTTAACTCACATTTGTAATTATCACGATTTCTTTTGAATGTTTGACCGGGTGGAAAAACTCATATCCATTTTGATTACTAAGTTTCACATAGAAAAGCTCCAAATCAACAGTTTAACGGCTCAACTAATTATTATGAATATAACAACTAAAAACTGACTTATCAAACTTTATGCCTCTAATATTCTGATAATACTCGTCAATGTAGATTAACATTTCAAATCTGGGAGCAGACCGCTCAGATCTAAAATGTTTGAGTAATAGACAGATTAAATATTAATCTTCATATCTTGCCGTAGAGAAATTTGTTTGAAGACTAAATACTTTGCTCGTTAAGATCAGCCCTAATCTCGTAGGCTATTTGATCTGTAATGTAGATTATATTATTAAGTCGTATTATAAATTTATTTTCCGTTAGAGACCGACTAAGATAACTAGATTAGATTTACTCTCTATTGTATACCATAACTAATTCACTAACTAACTCAACTCAAACTTGCAATGGACAATTGTGATTTGTTAGCTTGTTTTTTTTTTACATTAACGTGTTCAAGTCCAAGATTCTAGACGCCCCAATCGTTACCAAAAACAGGGGAATTGAGTAGTGTTAGCATGTACTTGGAACGTACTCGTACTTGCTTACTTGGACTTTCGTTTTCATTAAATACCTTCCACAAATTGTGAGTTAAAAGAGTTCGGTAACGTCTGGAGCGTCTGCGCTCTTGCTCTATGTGTCCTCAACACATGTCAAGCTGAAGAACCATATGCCAAACTCGAGAGCTGTGATTGATCGGCAGTTGATTGTTAGGTGTGGCCAAATTCCCCCCCGGTAGGTTCCCGCATTGTCGAGGCGGGGGGGCTCAGTAGCCGTGGCTTGGTCACCCACGGTGAATCGAAGAGGAACCCGAGGAGGGGCCGCTCGTCAGGGCTTTTGCCTATTAAGCCGACGACGTAGCGGCCAACTAGTAGGTTGCGGTGCCGCTTGGTAACAGGCGTCATCGCAACTGAGGCGGGCCGCGATGTTGTATGGAGCGTCCCAGGTCTTATACGATATCGCGGCTGAGGGTTGGAAGCCGCGGCGGGAGAGGAGTGCCGCTCTCCCTACCTTTCGCGGCCTGGACGGGGTCGCCACCGTCTGATGGTGGACATGGTGGGGCCGCAGGGGAGGAGGAGTGTCGGTATTGAGTTGGCCGCTCTCCCTATCCCCTGCGGCAGAAAAATGGTAGGTGGCGGGGCCATTGACCTCGACCCGTCTCAAGGGGACTAAGGGTGCCATACACGGGGGTGCTGGTTTGGTCCCTGGGGTGGTCACGGCGTACAGTGTGTTCTGGTGCGCCGGTGATGGGAGTTTCTCCCCAAAGGAGAGTCCGGTGTCGGACAGCCGCGGCGGGTTCGCGGTGAGTGCTAACGCGTACACGTGTTCCCGTCAAAAGCAGCACAGGAGGACACCGTGGCGTTTTAATGGGTTAGAGTCCCACACATCTGCGCTATCTCGCCGTGGTAGCGCAGTATGCATGAGCATTTCCACAAGACAAAAAAAAAAGGTGTGGCCAATTTTGACTTTGATTGATGAGTAGCCAGACTACGGGCCTAATTGACTGATTTGCCAAGATTTATAAGTTTATCTTGGGTATCGCTGACATCGGTGAAATAAATCATCGTGAACTAAAACTTAATATAAGTCTGAAATCTCCAACCCACCTTGAGCAAGCGTGGTGAATAAAGCTTCTGCATCACTAAAGGAGAAGAAGCCTTTGCACTGCCGTGGGACAATAACAGGCTGTATTATACCAAAACTGTATTGTAATAAGTACATAGACCATCATCATCAACATTAGCCTTTTAATGTTCCCACTAATAGGACACGGGCCTCCTCTCTGTGAGAGAGGGAACGGTAATCCACCACGCGGGCCCAGTACGAGTTGGTGAATGTCACCTGTCGGCGAATTTTTGGTTCTAGGACATGCCGGTTTCCTCACGATGTTTTCCTTCATCCTTTTGAGAGCAGTGGTGATGAAATAATGTACACAAAGTATAGCGCCTGCCTGGGTTCGAAACCACGACCTTCAATTTCCTGGGCCACCACTGCTAAAGTACATAGTTAGGTATAATTTAATGTACAATTGGTAGGAAGTATCTAAATCAGAAAAGGGTAGAAATAGAAACTTGTGAAAGACCGACAGATGGATAGACATTGATATCTTAGTAATGGGGTTCAGTTCCTTGGGAGGCAGACCCTGTAAATTACATACTGAAACAGTAGAGAGACTAGAGCATTAATTTTCGGAATCAGTTAACGAAACCAACATTGTTTGGGCCCCGTATATTTTACTCTCAATCGCATCGAATACCAACCTACTTATATTCATCTGTATTTCGATGTTTCAATGACTCGTCAACGGCTGACCGGAATTGTACGAAAATCATTAACCTAGATTATCACATATAATAACTTGGACTTTTTATTCCGGTAGGCTTACTTTTTATCCTCCTGGTTATTTTTATTTTCATGCGGAGAAGCCACTTGACTGGGAAAAACATAGATATTATTCCGACAGAAGGAAAGAAACCAAAACGTTAATACTTTCTTAGTTTATCCACTTCCTTCCTGTTTCCTGTCGACGTCCCGTTCATCTGCAACCCATCCCCGGCTATTGTATCTCATCCAATACAATCGAGAGACAATCTTTCGCGGCGTTATTTCCGTTACACTAAACGGTTGCACGTGGCTCCACAGGGGTACTTCAGTGCTTCCATTTCTGCCGATACAGAAACGCTGTTTTGTTTTTTCTTATATTGATAACAGAGGTTTTTCATAAGAAAGTATGAGAGCAAAATTGTGCCAACTTTATTGGCTCCAAATATCCAATTCTCGTTTGAATAAACTTAAATTTATGTGATCACTGACAGTCTTATGTACAGTTTAGACCTCGCTTGACATTCTTACAAGAGTTCTGTACGTTACTATAGTGAGCACTAAGCCAGAATCTTGGAAAATTCAGTGCCTAAAGGGGTAAAGGATGAAAGTTTGTATGGAAGTATGTCATGTTTTCCTGTGGAAAAGCCCGTTCCTCGGAAAATATAAGAAGCCAGTTGTATAAGAATCCGCAGACTTGACTTCATAAATATTATTGTTATCTGTCACTGAGTGGTTTTAAAAATATATTGAAATAATATTTAGATACGGTTTTACTCATTAATTTATTTTGGGATCACCGGGCTCAGTAGTTTTTGTTACTAACACCGTAAACAGTTTAACTCTTGACTTTACCGCGCTATGAGCTCCGAATTGGAGCTCCGACCGACTTCGGAACTAATCGGAAACAGGAGTTAATGTGCATATTATCACGCGAAAGATTCTAAAACTATCTACACATTGTAATCCAATCTGGTTAATCAGAAATACTAGATTTAGGTCTCTCTAAAGCGGACGTTTAGCTTTAAAGACGAACTTACCTACGGTCATGTCTACTACCTACGGGTTTGTCTGCGGTGGGGACACACTAAACAGACAGGATAGACGGATACCTACTACAAAAGGAAAGAAAAGGAAAAATTGTTTATTTGCGCCAGGCACGACGCTTACCATAAAAAGAACAAAAAATCTTAAATACAATCATTACAAAGTATGCGTCACAACTACGCAAAACGGTCATCGCTCAGCATAATGCTGGGACTCGTGTGCGAGACAGAGCCACTGCGCGCGGAAGGCTATCGGGGTCTGACTGACTTGGCCCGCTCGCAAGCATCATCCGTCTCCCATCAAGGCATACTCGCGGGCAATTCCGTCTAATATGATCCCACGCGTTAATCCAATCCTGAGGCTCAGTGATAATTGACAAAAAGTCCAAAATGAGTGGGATTGGCATGCGCTACCGACACGTGGTCAATCCTTTATATTTTGATTTTTCTCGCTGAAAGATTTTTCTTTGTCTAGACTACAGACTCCAATTTGCTGAGAAACATGAGTGACTTGTCATCGCAGAAATCCTTTCGCACTATGGCCTTCCTACACACAAAATATTAATATAATGAACAGTGTATTTGCCGCAAGAAATTAAATTAATCATGCACAATGTGCCCGGCGTTCCGTTATGAACTATGCAGAACAATAACACAACACGTTGTGTGCTATATAGGTATGTACATAATGTACTATCGATTTATTTCGAAACTTTATTGGAATGAAGCTGTATTTTCCGTTGCTAAGTCCGGCTTACTGTTGAAATATACAATTTCAGGAAACATATAACTAGTCGTTTTGGGTTCCATATCCATACTAATATTATAAATGCTAAAGTAACTCTGTCTGTTACCTTTCACGCTCAAACCACTGTAACGATTTAGTTGAAATTTGGTATAGAAATAGTTTGAGACCCTGAGAGGGACATAGGATAGTTTTTATCTCGGTAATCATCCTTATGGGGGTTGATAAGGGCATAGAAGTTTGTATGGTTAACTAATAATTTCTCAAGTAAGGCGGCCCATACACCTACAATATTACTGCGCGATATAAAAAACAGTCTATTGGAAGTACTAACCCTACGCAGGCGAAGTCGCGGGCAAGAGCTAGTGCTGAATAAATCTGCCTAGCCCTTTAGCCATCTACACTGGGGTCAGCTTCCATTGCCCTATACAACGACCACACAGCCCCTTCACAACTTATTGGGATCAGTGTCCAGTGTAACCGCATGCATCCGAATTTTTAATATGAAGGGACTGCCTATCTGACCGTCACAAGTGGTTTGATGCCTTGGTGACTTTCGAACTTCTGACTCCCCGTAACTCTCTCTCTCTCTTTATCCAACCCTCTTCCCAGTTCAGTTGGATCGGGTCTCCTTGTACTTCTGCGCCAGAGAACTCTGTATGTGTGACGTTAAAACCGCCCCTGCAACGTGGGCTGTCTGTGGCGCCTATGTTGAAAAGTTTTTGTTAACCTCCGCTGCCCCTCCCCCATCTGATGTACCTACTCTCAAAGGATTAACGAAAATAAACCTTTACCTACAATGTTTTTAGTAACAAGAATATAAACCACATAGCCCAATAAAAACACAGCTTATCCGCCGCCATGTTTCATGGTATTTCACAACAGCTACAGCATTTAATCCTAGTATTGATGCTATATGTGTGTTCGTTAGTTATAACTTATGACGTTGTACGTTGTAATGGTTTGTTGCCGGCTAAAGCTCGGCTTAGTGCGGAAAGTAAAACAGAACGTAAGCTTTACTATAGATGTGTCTAGTAAGGGACAGATTACTAAGGCACACGTATGTAAAGTCACAGAAAATAGTGTGTGACTACAATTCATAGTATTTATTGAAACTTGAATAAGAATAAAACTGCCTAAGGCCCAGTTTCCCAGCCGCTTGTTACATTTCGGATTAGCTGACAATTTGTCACAAATTATCCGACCGTCAACTGTCAGTGGGTTTCCCAACACTGAATCATCGAAAAATTACGTAATCGCTTGTTACATTGAATAATCGGCATGAATTTATTTCGGTTGGCTACCCTAGCTGTTATTTATTCACTACTATAACGTAGTTACGTTAACGCGAACCGGAAGACGATACGTTGGAAGGCCTCCCACTAGGTGGACCGATGACCTGGTTAAGGTTGCGGGAAGGCGCTGGATGCGAGACGCACGGGATCGGTCAATGTGGCGACGCCTGGGGGAGGCCTATGTCCAGCAGTGGACGTCTTTCGGCTGAAATGATGATGATGATGATAACGTAATCAGTAACTTTAAATAGTATTTTATCTTGAGCGGCTGGGTTGATGTAGCGGTCAAGTTAAGCAAACCTCACCAAGGACTTTTACCAAGGTCAGTCATGGGATGGGTAACCATCGCCACATAAATGTTGGTCACTCATCCTAAAGTCACCCCGCTAGGTTAAACAACATCTACCTAGATCACCCATCCAAAGGAAATTGATTTAAAAAAAACTGGTCACCAATCCAAATAGTGACCTTGGTATGTGTTGCTTACCCTGGCGGGGACACCCATCTAAAAACAAGCGAACCAAAAAACAATGGTCACCCATCCAAACACTGACCTTGGTTAGTGTTGCTTACCCTGGCGGGGTCACTTATCTAAAAACAATAAAACCCAAAAAAAAGTGGTGACCCATCCAAAGACTGACTTTGGAAAGTGTTGCTTACCCTGGCGGGATCAGCCATCCCGGCCGCAAGTACTAAGTACCGGGTACAGTCAACATTAATAAGTGTGAGGAATCTTCGATTCCCAGATCAGTAACAGTTTTGTATTTTATTTTTATTTATACAAAAAGACTATTTTTGGTAATAGTTGTGTCAATTTTTTATAATTTAACTAGCTTTTACCCGCGGCTTCGCTCGCAGTGAAGCCATAACTTTTTTTTTTTTAATAAAAGGTATCCTATGTTACTTCTAATACCTCCAAAAATATATGTATAAAGTTTCATGATGATCGGTTCAGTAGTTTTTGCGTGAAAGTGTAACAAACAAACTTACATTCACATTTATAATATTAGTATAGATTAATTTAAAAAGTTTGTAATAACCTTCCTTTTTTTTAAATCTTGGTAATCAACTATAATTGATCTAATTAACATATTTTTTATAACTGAACCGATATCAAAGATTTCGCCGACCCCTATTATTTTTTTATCGTTATATAAGCATTTAAAATCATAATATTAATTTTAATCTACGAATAATTGTCCAATATCCAACAATTATAAATTAGGCTCGTTGACAAGAGATTAACATTGAAAATGGTTCTCGGAAACGCAAAACTGCTGTAACATGTGGTTAATTCGAGATTTTTCTCAAATGTGACAAATTGTCAACCGCTTGTCACACTTGGTGTTGAGAAACTGAAAGTAGAATTAACCAGCGATTATTCGTCGATTATGTGTCATCCCGATAATTGAGAGCTAGGAAACCGGGTGTAATTGTCGCATTGACATATAGCTCTATTCGTTTGATGATTAAATGAATGTTTGAGACTAAATTTGTGGCAATCGACACGAAAGGAAGGATGCAAATCTATCTCTATAATTAACTAATATTTGTATAGGATAATTAACTAACTCTATAAAATGAAATTCTGCATGAAAACCCACTTGACTGGATTTTTTTCTAACAATTAAAATACATATTTACATAAAACTAACGACGCACGACAAAACTAGCACTACAAAATTTAAAGTGAACTTTTTAGTTTAGCTTTGTTTGCACACTATGTTGACCAACAAACACAGTTATGATTTATTTATTTTATCCCAGTTGGGTTTTAGAACTTGTTAACTTAGTCTTATAGCTCCCTGAGTTATTATGCTCTCCTGGTACATAAATTTCCTCAGACATTTATTGCTACAAACATTGGCCGACGTCTTATGACGACGGCTATAAGGGTCTAATGGCTGTCGAAATGGGACTTTTACTGTAATTACCCATCAAGAAGTAATAGATTTATGATCGAAAAGAGAAAACGATGCTGTTTAACCAAGAGAAATTGCTATTATCGTAGTAAGAGAAATAGATAATATCCAATATGAGAGGACCCACAGAGCACTAAGACGCCGTTAAAACTTTCAGGCACCGTTTACCAACCCGTTTAACAATTCTCACAATGGTCATTATAATTTCAGTCGAAGGACGTCCACTGCTGGACATAGGCCTCCGTCGCCACCTCGATTGGACCTGTGTGACTGGCAAACGGCGGATTCCCGCAGCCCTGACAAGGTTATCACTCCACATAGAGGGAGGTCATCTAACGCTGACTGTTCCGGTACGCGGTCGCCACTCCAGAACTTTTCGGCCCCATCAACCATACGTTCTGCGATCAATGTGCCCTGCCCACTGCCAATGAGGTTCATGATACTATGGTCATGGCAGACGTAACATTGAACACTGATATGATTTAGAATGGCGACTATAATCGCTGAAAACAGGCGTTCTGTGACTGCATCGAATTTCTTACATAGAGTATACTGCTTTACGCTTTCCTATAAAACTGTGCATCATTATTCGTGCAATATAATTCAATTTGAATTACAGTCGGCTTTGGTACAATGTAATCTTATGTGAAGTATCCTCTACCAATGTCGTATTACTCCGTCCAGATTACTTAGAGGAAAGTTAAAATAATTTGTAATAAGATGGACAGCTCTTGTTTCTAAAAGTTTATGGGCCTGGTTTTCCTTCTCACTGCTAAACAACGAACATCGTTAATCTCTAAAAGTGCTGTAGATCTATTTAAAATTATAAAATAGCGGTAGCTAACAAAACAGCTGTGATGAAATGTTAAGAACGTACCAAGTTTTGTAATGTATTTTACAAGTTGGCGTAATATAGAAGATATTTTTATTAAAAACTACATACGTACCTACTGACTGAAATCAAAATAAAATTATGCAAAGTTTGTAGACAGTACAGAAGGCATAGTAAATTTTGATACCATTTACATATTACCGAAGCATATTATCTCACTGAAACATTATAATATTCTAGGTATAATATTTTCGTCTCTCTTGCTTACAGACTTTCTTCTACGAACTAAAACATAATATTAATAACTTTATCATTTAATAATGAGAGTAAATTCTGCTGAGAAGTTATTTTGCTAGTTAATTAAGAATAATAGCAGTAGGTAAGGAAAGATCTCGTGATGTTACTTCTAAGAAAACAAGCTATGTCATCGAACACATCATCGCTTACCGTAAGGTGATAGAGGCCTAACAGGAGCCTTTACATGTGTACATAAAAAATTGTTTGATTTTCGTGTTTTATGCGCAGCCATACCGTTCATCCGATTGCGATAAAATTTTGTCAAATAAGACCCAATTTTTTGATCCGTAGTCAACTCAACCAATGGTTAAATATTTAACCAACGGTTTAAAATTTCTGTACAACGCGTTTATTGATCAATTGTTAGTCTAACAAATGGTCAAATAATTAGTCAAATTAGCTTACCAATGGTTGTAAATTTCGGTTTTAAGCAAAGTACTTAGTACAGTACAAAGTACAGTAGTAGTTGGCCAGGTGGCCAATAAAAAATAGTGACTACCTATCTAAAAACACAACAGTTTTAAACTTCGAATATCAAGATGAATAATTTCTAGTTATTTTTCCCCTTCCTCGAATCCTAACATTTAATACAAAAAGCCTCACAGAGCGCTTACTATGTCATTCTCGTTTCCACACACACTTAATAGTCTCACAAGCCACCCTTTGATATTTAAACTTGAAAAATGAAACTTGCAGAGCTGAAAAGTCGCCCGCATACCGCGAGAGGAGATAGACTTCAACATAGTATAGAACATTTAAGCTTCTAAGTGGAATGTACTTGTTTATCATAATCAACGGTACTTTATCTTATGTGGGAATGGGTTAAGACAATACATAGGAATTAGGTATATACAGGTTGAGTTTTTCAAGTGGGCGTGGATGGCCAAATCCGAAAATACGAAGAATAGCGAAAAACATTCAAAGGAGTCACGAGGCCGATTTTGATGAAATCTAAAACTACAACTTTGTTTTTAAAAAAATCAATGTCCCTAGTCACGAATCGCACCTGTTGAGTTTTGAGGAAAAAACATATACTGTATTTTTACACCATTCGATAGTGTCGCTTATAAGGATAAAAAGATTTGGGGGGTAATCAATAAAAGTCATACGGCAAACTTGAGGATAGACCTCATTTTTAGCCGACTGCAGGGTAAGGGTTATGTTTTTCGAGCGTATCTTCTATGTGTGTATTTTTGTATGTATGTTATATTCTTTTTTACCTCATATCTTTCAAACCGCTAGACAGATTTATATAATTAAGTCATCGTTAGATATGTCTTGACCGCCCAAGTGTTCTTAGATAGGTGAAGTTAAAAAAATCAAATGTGTTTCATTCTGGGCATATTGTGCTGGGCCCAATATTTTTTTTCCAAACCTATCGTGTGGGGTATCAAAGTTAAGGGTTTTAAGGGGTGATTACAAAAAAATATATACCTGTTACATGTATAAAAGTAGTTCGAAAAAAAAATATTATTAAAAAGATGTAAATAAAAAATAATAATTTAAGGGCATATGCCCGTCATCATCAGAATCGGCCATTTCTTCAATAAGTGGGAGAACCAACAAAGAATCACTCGAGTCACAATCAAAAGTTATTTAGTCGCACAAAATATCTCCTTTACAGAATTTCATTAAAATTTATCCACTAGTAATTAGAAAATCACTTAATCAATCGGTGTTAATCGTTTTTTAAACAAAATGGGACAAGATTACTCGGAACAGAAGCGATTCGTCGGATACGTGGTGCACAAACCGTTGACGTTCAAAAACAGTCCTGTCAAAACGGCTGTGTTGACCATCGCCTCGACGCTCCGCCAGACTGACAGCTGCCAAATCTCGTTCCGACGTATCTCTCAACAAGTGGCGCTAGTAATGCGCCGTCACGGCCGGACTGACTTTCGACCGTCCTCGGGCGCGTCGTATTGCAGTCCTGTAACAATCACATAATCAATCGAACGGGTGCCAGTAAATCTACCCGCTCGCCCAACCTGACAAACTATGACTAGTAGACATAACATTACTCTCGTAGTAACTGTAACTGTCTCAGAACAAAAGAAAGCGTGTGTCCTTTCGACCACTCGTGGACCGGACGGCACCTTTCTTTAAACAGTTAACAACCAATGCACTCTAAACTCGATCAGCATGTCCTATCAACCAACCCTCAGGTCTGGCCCGGACGATACCATCGTGTTGCAATCAACTTTCCACATCATATCAACCTGGACCGGACGAGTGTGTCCTTTCGACCAGCCACTCGTGCATGGCCCGGACGACACTGTCCCTTCGACCAGTGAACACTTAAGGTTGGACCGGATGAATGTGTCCCCTCAACCAGCCGCTATCAGCTGCATGGCCCGGACGACATTATCCCTTCGACCACCTTCACATTATTCGAAGACTACTCCCAACGTCCCAAAATAGTTATGTAGACTTCACGCAAATAATGCTTACAGATTACACATACCTATAAGTTACGGACTGCCTTGCTCTGCGTGAATTTGGACTTCATGATCTGAGATGTTACTAAGGGTATCAGACTCAGCTGTTAGTGTGTTTGATTCTTCGGAAAGGGTATTTGGGCTTGCAGTTAATGTATCAGAATTACGTAGTCTGTCGAGGTGACCAATATCGAGTTCAACGTTTTCCGGCGCCGTCATGGCCTCCTCCTCAATCATCAAACTAGTAGATATTTCAACTAACCCGTCATGACCTCGAGGTACTGGACGCAAGTTTTCATGCGCGTATTTAAAAGTACGATGTGAACCGGTTATGCTTTTCAACTCGTAACGATCATTGTCTAATACTGCAGTTATTACATAAGGACCCCTAAACTTGCTATCTAATTTGGTTTGGTTTCGTTCGCTGCTTTTGATAAATACGAAATCGCCTTTAAAAAACGGCTTGATAGTGGCTCGACCTTCGTTAAATCGTAAAGTATCGGACGCGGCTGCCCTTTGTATGTTATTAGACGCATCTTGCCTAACTGACTCTAGGTCAATTCGCTTTTCTTGTTCTGGATCTGGACTTGAAGACCTAATTTTCGACATACCTAGAGATTGCGAACGGATACCGAACATGAGTTCTGTTGGCGTAAATTTGGTGACTGAAGACTTAGTACTATTAAGCGCTAACTGAACATTTCCTAACTCGTCACGCCACGCTTTGTTGGGATCGTTTTCGATAATCGTTAGCAAACTTTTCAAGGTGCGTATCACGCGTTCTACTTGTCCGTTCGCCCTGCTTGAGCCCGTTGCTATAAAATGCAGCTTAATATTATATTCTGAACAAAAATTCTTAAAATCCTGGCTAATGTAACACCTGCCCTGATCGGCTATTATGCGCTTAGGTGCTCCAAAAAGGCAAACGGCATTTTTAAGGGCTCGAACTGCACTGGCTGCGTCTAATGAAGAGGTGTGCTCTAACAACACGTATTTAGTGAACGCGTCGATAATTACCGAACAATATTCCTTACGGTCACTTTTTCCACTTAGTTTCCCGGTGAAGTCTATATGAATCGTGTGCCACGGTACCGAAACTTTTGGAATGGAGTGTAGCTGCACAGGCTGAGCACCTGAGGGACCTTTTGATGCCTTGCAGACGATGCACGAATCAATAAATTTCTTAACGCACTTGGACATCTGAGGGAACCAGTATTGGTCATACAGTTTGTCCAGTGTTTTGTCACTACCCAGATGTTGTAATTCATTATGAATGTGATTGATCAAGGTCCATATTAAGGAACGAGGGACGACTGGCAGCCATGAAATAATCCTGTTTCTTACAACTTTCCTATAAAGAATGCCATCCCTTACGTCATATGTCTGACCAACTGTTTCGGGAAAATCGTTATTATTGTGCTTGTTGATCAAGTCTTGGATCTCTGCATCACGCTTTTGTTCTACAGAAAGCCAACCCTGATGCAATTCTACAAACTTTACTGTCTTGGCTGTGGGTTTTGAAGGAACTTGCGATGTGGAAGCTACGCTATTGGGGTCTGGCAAGGGATTTCTAGAGAGGTAATCCGCGTGTTCCATGCCGCGACCTTCGCGATATACGATGTCAAAATCGTAGGCTTGCAAAAACGCCCACCAACGATGAACACGCGGGGTTAGATCGGTTTTAGATTTCGATGCCTTTAATGAGTTACAATCCGTGAAAACCTTGAAACGTCGGCCGTATAAATAATGCCGAAAGTGTTCTACCGCTCGTACGACTGCCAGCGTTTCTAGTTCGTAGGAGTGGTAGCGGGACTCTACTTCAGATGTGCGTCGACTAAAATATTCTACGACATGAGGCAGGTCTTTCTTTTTCTGTATTAGGATTGCCCCATAGCCCTCGGAGCTGGCGTCGCAATGCAACTCAACGGGTAAGTCCGGGTCAAAGATCATCAGAACTGGTTCGGAGGTAAGTATCTCTATAATGGTATTACGGATGTTTTCATGTTTTTCTTCCCATTTTACAGGACCTTTCAATTTTGTTAAAGGATACAATGGGCCAGCAATTTTAGTAAATCCAGGGATGAATTTTCGGAAATACGACGCAAGACCTAAAAATTGACGTACTTGCGTCGCAGTTTTCGGCTGGGGAGAGTCTATTAAAGCCTGTATCTTGCGCGAGTTTGGTCCCACCTCTCCGCACTGGATAGAATAACCCAAGAAATCAATTTTCTTTTTCATAAACTTACATTTTTTAAAGTTTAATGAGAAACCAGCGGTAGAGAGAGCATTTAAGACTTCATCAAGACGTTTAATACCCTCGGATATGTCATCAGAATAGCATAACACGTCATCCATATAAATCAGAGGCTTATCCTTCAGCTGATGGACAGCCCTTGTGATGCAGCGTTGAAAAACCGAAGGGGCATTGCGTAACCCGAAGGGCATCGCGAGATATTCGTACTGCCCCTCGGGCGTTACAAATGCTGTCTTTTCTACTGAGTCATGGTGGATAGGAATTTGGTGAAATCCTGATGCCATATCTAAAGATGTGAAATAATGGGCACCACTGAGCTGATCTATTTGTTCCTCAATACGAGGGAGGGGGTAGTGTTCGGATCGTGTATTGGAGTTAAGCTCCCGATAATCGACACACATTCTCTCGGTGTTATCTTTCTTTTTTACCAAGAGAATTGGACTCGCGAATGGTGATGAGCTTTCCCGAATTACACCCGCATCGAGGAGCTCTTGAATCTTTTCTCTAACAATTTGCTTTTCAATTGGTGCTAGCCTATATGGGCGTCTTTGTACAGTTTTATGTTGGTCTACTAAATCAATTTGTAACTCTCCTGTGCTCACGCGCCTATGGGGAACACCCTCTACGAAGGAGCTACTATATTGGTTCAAAAGTTTAATAAGGGCGTCTCTATCATCACCTGTCAAATCCGTATCTATCTTAGTAAAGTCTGGCTGGGTAGCCATCGACTCACAAACACTAACTTGTGCCTCAAAATGAAATGTCAAGTTATCATTATTAATGTTGACGTTCACACCGTTTTCTAAGACGTTTAATACCCTCGGATATGTCATCAGAATAGCATAACACGTCATCCATATAAATCAGAGGCTTATCCTTCAGCTGATGGACAGCCCTTGTGATGCAGCGTTGAAAAACCGAAGGGGCATTGCGTAACCCGAAGGGCATCGCGAGATATTCGTACTGCCCCTCGGGCGTTACAAATGCTGTCTTTTCTACTGAGTCATGGTGGATAGGAATTTGGTGAAATCCTGATGCCATATCTAAAGATGTGAAATAATGGGCACCACTGAGCTGATCTATTTGTTCCTCAATACGAGGGAGGGGGTAGTGTTCGGATCGTGTATTGGAGTTAAGCTCCCGATAATCGACACACATTCTCTCGGTGTTATCTTTCTTTTTTACCAAGAGAATTGGACTCGCGAATGGTGATGAGCTTTCCCGAATTACACCCGCATCGAGGAGCTCTTGAATCTTTTCTCTAACAATTTGCTTTTCAATTGGTGCTAGCCTATATGGGCGTCTTTGTACAGTTTTATGTTGGTCTACTAAATCAATTTGTAACTCTCCTGTGCTCACGCGCCTATGGGGAACACCCTCTACGAAGGAGCTACTATATTGGTTCAAAAGTTTAATAAGGGCGTCTCTATCATCACCTGTCAAATCCGTATCTATCTTAGTAAAGTCTGGCTGGGTAGCCATCGACTCACAAACACTAACTTGTGCCTCAAAATGAAATGTCAAGTTATCATTATTAATGTTGACGTTCACACCGTTTTCTAAAATGTCCCTACCTATTATAACAGGGTCCATAAGACAAGAGTCTGGTACTACATGAAATGTCAAGAACTGTAAAATTTCTCCAAGATTTACCTCACTCGAAATTTGTGACGTACATTTTATTTCATCGCCGCCAATGCCCGAAAGATACACGAGATTATTGCGCACAGTACCTGGGAACTTACTAGAGAAGCTTTCTTTGATCAAAGAGCAAGACGATCCGCTATCAAATAAAAAGGAGACGGGCTCACCGGATGACGTCCTCAAGGTTCCCCTCGACAATCGTTGTTCGCAGAGATTGACCTCTTTCCTTGCAGCAGCTCCACCACCTTTCCCCTTTTCATGACAATTCGTTGCTATGTGTCCTGGATTACCGCAAGTGTAGCAAGTTACGGTCGAAGTCTTCTCGGGGACACGAGCGGCAGTTGAGGGATCTTGCTGTTTAGCCACCGCAGAAGAATCTTCTCGTCGCTTTCTACAGTCAGCTTGCCGATGTCCAGGGATTCCACACCAATGACATTTACCAGGAAATCTTGCATCCGCAATTCTAGGTCGCTTGAAATCAGTTTCTTGGATTTCAGTAACCTCCAATCTTCGCTTTAGTGAAATACTGCTTAAGATTCTAAATAGCTGAGCTTTGGTTGTGACAGCATGTGCATTTAACTCACGGCGTATCAAACCATTCTTCTGACATAAAACCGATATGACGAATCCGGTTATAACATCTTCTGGCATCTGGGTCTTAGGTATACATTCGATCATATTCCACAAGCGTAGGCCAGTTTCTGATGCGGTTTCCTTTGCTCCAATTTGAAATCGCAATACTTCATCAAAGTAGTCTTGAAATAATTTCGGTCTACAAAATCTGGCCATTAAACTTTGTTTTACAGCCTCCCATGTAAGCTCATTCAAATTTAACTTGGTCAAGCAAGAGGCTGCGCGGCCTTTTAGTGCACCGGTAAGAGCCACAAGCAAATCGACACCCTCTAGATGTTTACTCAAGACTATAAGTTCTGTAATCTTACACCAACCTTCTATATCCGCGTCGGCATCTTCCGGATTAAAATGTACGAGCTGCACTGCACTGGACTGAGCGCTAGAAATTGCCACCGGTGGTTGCGACGTTGCTAACATACGAGTAAGTAGGGCTTCCATATTACTCAACAACTTCAAGGCGCTATTTTCGTCAGGCGATCGTTTTTCCTCGGTCGGTAGCACATGGGATCCCACTTCTGATAAGGGCATATGCCCGTCATCATCAGAATCGGCCATTTCTTCAATAAGTGGGAGAACCAACAAAGAATCACTCGAGTCACAATCAAAAGTTATTTAGTCGCACAAAATATCTCCTTTACAGAATTTCATTAAAATTTATCCACTAGTAATTAGGAAATCACTTAATCAATCGGTGTTAATCGTTTTTTAAACAAAATGGGACAAGATTACTCGGAACAGAAGCGATTCGTCGGATACGTGGTGCACAAACCGTTGACGTTCAAAAACAGTCCTGTCAAAACGGCTGTGTTGACCATCGCCTCGACGCTCCGCCAGACTGACAGCTGCCAAATCTCGTTCCGACGTATCTCTCAACAAGTGGCGCTAGTAATGCGCCGTCAAATTAAAAAATCAAAAACCCGACTGCATAGGAAGCGATCTCAAAAGCTGTAAACAAGAAAAAATCATGCTGTGCAGTCCGAAGATCAGGTGGTCAGCCAGCTCGCGAATATGTATCCTCCGACTGCACAGCATGATTTTTTCTTGTTTACAGCTTTTTAGTTCGCTCCTTAAGCAGTGGTTTTTGATTTTTAAATTATTTTTTTCAACAAAAACTTTTTCAGTAGGAAATCTACGAAGATTCGTATCATGCTATTGATGTCATGAAAACATCTTTGGAGAATATTCTTGACGGAATCAAAATTATTTTAACGCTGAATGTAGTACAAAGCTTGAGTTGTCCAACCCGGACAGTTAAAAAAACAAATGGTCATCACTTCATCACTTAAGGTTTAATAGGGAGGTACTTAACGAAGTATTTTTTTTAATGATCCCTTTCCTTAAATTTGCCGTCAGATTTTGATCCTATTAACTACAGTATTGAATGGTGTAATAATACAGCACGTGTTATATTTTTTCAAAATCAACGAGTTCGATCAAAATCGACCTCGTGATTCCTTTGAGTGTTCTTCGCTATTCTTCATAGTTATTTGGGTTTGGCTATCCACCCCCGCCTTGAAAAACTGACGCAACTATGTTGAGTTCGATTTCAGTCTAACCGAATACAGCTGCATATGATTTTTTTACATGGAGCGACTACCTATCTGATCTAAACAAGCTAGTTACTGGGTACGATATACCTAGGCAAGGGGCTCTAGCTACTCAGACTGTTTGACAGACTTTCAGGCTCCGCACTCTCGTAAAGATTGTCAATGATTTACAAATAACACCCTGGACCAACTACTTTCAAGCTTTCCGAGGAGCGCGGGCTCTCCGACCTCGGCAAGTATTGCATTTGTAACCTTGAACATCGAATCGCACACCTATTATTATTAAGCGACGGGCCTCTTAATGAATAAAGGAACAAGGTATATATGCCTCGAGTGGATGGCACTAGACAAATTAAGTCTAAGTGCCTTAAGGGCTTACATCCGCTTTAGTGCCGTAAAACGGTAACTTTCTAAAGCTTAGTATCGGCTAGGTTAAAAGGTTTGAAAAAAATATATATTTATTATTGTTTCATTTACATTATTTTTTAAACATGTTTTTTTCGTAAAACAAATAGATTTGCTTTAAAAAAATAATTAGCAATACGATATATTTCGCAACTTTTGGATACTCCTCCAAAACGACTTAGATGCTTAAAAATATTTTTACACAGAAAAATTGATGGCTGGAATTTCTTCATAACTGAAATAGCATACGTAAATCAATTAATAATATTTTGCAAACAAAACTGTTCAAAAGGAACTTCAATATTGAATTTTTGGCTCCGAGCGGACGCACGGCCAGTAGTACTACGTTAACATTGGGGCGTATATATCGCCTTAAGTAATTAACTTAGCATGTCAACTTGTAGCAATCTGTACGTATTAAGGATGTTGTATTCATATTACTTGGAATGTGTTACTGTATTAATTGAATTTCGCTGCTATTAAACTTAATCTCTTTATGCTTACGTTGGTTATAAATAACTTGCTGCTCAAAAAAAAGATTGAAATGACATAAATTCTAAGAAGCGAGTTACGAGGGATGACACTAGTCTTTCTCCTGGGTAGATTTTATATATAATGATGCCAACAAGACAGCTGCAGACACCTCTACATATTTTGTTGGTAGGTCAGTGATCAGGCACAGCGAGGCTCAACGGAGATGCTTTTTCAGTCTCTCCAGGGATATTCCATAACAGGCGTTGCACAGGCGCGGTTCCGGTGTGATCTTTTCTGGCCACTGGGCTCCTTCCATGTGCTGATGGTGATTACCGGGATGGTTTTAGTGAGTTAAACATTCGCCCCAAAAGACCAGGCGCCATTTGAAGGTTTCCCCCTCGATAGTAAAAAGATACGTACACTAATAATAATAACTTAACGAACATTTTATTTAGGTCCTTTTATACAGCGAAAATAGATTCACCAAAAGCGGTAAAGTATTAAGTTTCTCTCAAACAAATGTTACACGAGAGCTATGTCGGATACAACGTATCCGACCGGATGAAAGGAATAACTACCTATTTATACTTATTAAAATTTCTCGTTAAAGAAGGCACAGTTCAGTATTTGATGCGTTCAAATGAAGCAAGTCTTAAGCCTTTTCTGTAATCTCGTTATTTCAATTGTATTTCATTTAGTGGAATTTGTACTTTCTCATTTTAATAAGTAAATATTTTCTCTTCTTTAACCTTTAAAATTCCAACCAATGCTGAGTGTAAGTGTCTTCCATTGCATACCACCATACCTGGTCCTATCCAACTCTTGCCTGCTGCTTTGATTAGGACCGCGTCTGTCAACGCTCCTATGCCCAGTTCTTGGTCTCCACTGTAATACCTACTTACCCATCTAACATCAGATTTAATTTATGTTTAACTATCTTCTTTCAGCGACTTCGCCCGCGTCTAAACTTTTACTCATCCCGAAGGACCTCCCTTAATAAAAGTATGGTCTACCTGAGTTCCAAGATAGAGCAGTGGTGGCCCAGTAGTAACGGCCGCGACTTAAAAGTTGTAGCTCGTAGTTGGATTCGAACCCAGGAAGCCACTTTACTTTGTGTAAATTATTTCATCATCACTGCTCTCAAAACGGATCAAATAGGGTCTAAGTACGACAAAGGAGTCCATATATTCTATCCTATCCTATCCGTGTTCCATGTTCAGCCGTTAAGATGAGAAAAAGTAACAGGGAGACACTGTTACTTACGCAATTATAATATTGGTACGAACAATCAGCAGAATTTAAAGAATTTTGTCCTCCCTAAAACCCATTAATAAAATTACAAGCCCCCTTCATTAGAGGTCGTTCATCACGCTTCGCATTCAGGAGCTGTTCGCGATAGCCCCCGGTGTGGGGTCTACACGGCTAATGACACCTCGTTATAGGGATCAAACGGTATTATAGGAACCCTCGGCTATTATGACAAGATTCATAATGTCTTTGATGTGGAGTTTTTGACTTTAGACGGTGATATCGGAGGTTTCGATCATTTAGGGTGACAGACTGTAAAGTTGGTTGTAGATCAACGGATAAGCTAAACCCCAAACGAATATCGCAAAATTACACACACATTGTATACTGTCGTGATTGGTTGAATGATCAATTCTTCCAACCATTCTCAACATTTTTCGTAGGGATGTTTACTGAAAATTTGTTTTATGTCCGTCAGGTAGATTAATATAAAATATTGGACACGTATTTTTCTTTTGGCACGTAAACATAAAGTGACGACGATACAATGCGTTGAAATATCGTGTGACGTCACGCCGTTTGTACACTTTACACTGACATAGTGACGTCACATCTCCTACTTCTGAACTTAGATGCGCTTTATCTTTGGCTTTTTTTATTGATTTGGTAAAGCATAAAATACGAGTCCAATATTATTTGATAATCTCACTGACGGACTAAATAGAATTATCATTTTTCAACATAGGAAACATCCCTATTTCGCAGTAATTTTCGTTCGAGGAAATATAGGATAAGTTTCTATAAGCTTAGCTCTTACATTTTTTAATGTGATTTTTATAATTACATACCTTAGTTTACACAGTTTGCTGTATGCACATAAGAATGAAAAATTATTGCTAGCTAGCAGCGTAAACTATCAAAACTATATCGGGCTTTTCAGACGTACCTACATTTAAATCGCAAGGGTAACAAATTGGAGTAATAACACGGCCACATTCAATCGCCCGTGGTAGTAACTGTAGCAGTATGTTTACGACAGCGGCCACAGTTTATTTCGTGTTTCCGTTTATTATAGCTATTACACACAGTTGCAGGCTGCAATCGTGCAGAACTGTAAGAATGCTGGTCGCATAGATTTTTGTTTTAAAGTATTTACTATATTAAAATGATTACAGACATTTTTCAAATGCCAAGCAGTCAATCAGCCCAAAGGATGAAGCTAATTTCACATTCCAAATCGTACGTAGATCTCTACGAAGAACGTGCAAGAAACTCCGTGGAACTTACTTTAAATCAGCAAATAATATCAGTGTATTGGTAACAATATTCATGTTGACATTACCGACATGGTAACTTTTTAACAGAAGAGGTTCCAGTCCTTTTTATTATCCTGCTTATGCGCCGTTTTAGGTATCGCTTTCTATGTAAAAAGAGGTTTAGACCCGGAAGCTAAATTAGAATACCAGGAAAAGTAACACGGCACAGTTTTATTTTGAGTTTCGTTCATTGAATCCGCGAAACTCTTCAACAGACGGCCACTGATTGTAAAGCTTATTTTTATCTCGCTATATTGGCATATTTTGTCTGGTAGAATGGATTTTTAGGCTTGCAAGTGCCTCTTCTGAGCATGAGGTACCGTGTGTTCTCTCTCATCTGAATTTGTGCGCGGTTTATGATAACAGGGGATGGAAACTATACTTATAATAAACAATGTGTCCGTACTTGCAGTAATAAAATTCTAAGGCCGTAAAATACAGTAAATTTTATCGATAAAAAAGCCCAAATAAGGGGTGAAAACACCCACACACACCACGCCACAATACCACCCACAGGGTCGTGGGTATTGGTACAACAAAAGTGAGGCATACGCCCAGCAGTGGGCGATGTCAGACTGTGGGTAATGTTTATGATAACGACGATGCCAATAAACTCGCCTTTCTGCCTAATTCATGGGAGCTAAGGCGTATATTAAATATATTCCCAAATGTTAATAACGGTAATTAAAATCCATAGTAATAACGGGCAATTCTTCGGACTCATAAAAAGACATGCTGAATCTACCCTGGCTGAGGAAAAATTTGTTATCCTTGAATACTTCAAAGACCAACTAAATATATGTGTTTTGCAATCGACAGTAGAACTTAACCTTGCCCCGGGTATAGTCTTAGTACACATAACTGCTTTAGTATTAGCAAGAACTGCAATAGCCCAATACTAATCAAGATAGATACTGCAATATACTTGAGAATTATGATTGACGGAAGACTGTCTTGGCACTACCAGATTGATCTAATCGCTAGTAGAATCAGGAGGTTGTTCTGGATCTTAAAATCTTTAGACACTCTGTTAGCGTTGAAAAAGTCTAAAAAAAGTCTATGTTGCTTTGGCACAATCGATCGTAATAGAAGCTGGTTAATCAATAAAATTGATACTTGGGCAACATAAATAAACTCATCATCTTATTTGCGTAAAATTGCAGCTTTCTACACCTATGACAACATCTCTCTCTTTTCTCCGATAGCTGACAGCAAGAAGATGAAAAACTTGTTTATTTGTGCGCCAAAATATATCAAATTTTTACAATCTGCATCATGTAAGGTCAAAATTAGGTACAGCCGCGCAGTCTATGCGCAGTAGTCTTTATCTATAAGTACTAACAGCAGCGCGTCATTAGGTTTTATTACTAGCTGTGCCCGCGGCATTGCTCCCGTCAACTGCCAATCCTACCTAACTTACCTAGACCTACCTACCCTATTTAGCTACCTACCAATTATTTTTCTAGGGCCATTCTACCAACCGCCATTCAGAAAATGACGTCATGCACAACGCCATCTATCGAATACGGAATTCAACTACCCTAGTATATGAATTGCGTGACAATTCACGAAAAATCTCCCAAGTAAAATACCACAATTGATTTTTTACTTCTTGAACATTTTAAATTCAATTAATTTTTGATACGAAGATATGAAGCGATTGCGATGAAACAAAAACTAAGTAATACTTCAAATTACGCACAATTTTTATGTATTAAATTTATCTACATTGGTTTCGTACATTTCACGTGATGCGTGCACAAATAAACAGGCAAACAGTTAAACAGACAAAATATCCAAAAATGCTGGAAATAGGTTATGTGGATTATCTTTTAACACCCTGGCTATTTTTTTTTGGTTATATTTTCGATGTACAAAAACGACTTTTCTACAGATATTTTTTATATGTATTGATGTCACAAATGGACCACAAAACATTCAATATTCATACAAACTCTCTAGGGGACAGTACGACACATCCTAAAAGAAACATAACCACTGTTTCCAAGTAAAAGTCACGTTCGGTTTGAGAACTGACCGCGGTAAGAACTTAACAACGAAGTTGGTAATCCAAGTCAAAGCCCTCGCCCAAAAGTTTGAGTACCGTTAGGCTTTGGGCGAATGTTTACGGGACCTTTGGTGGACGAGATTAAATAGGGTTTCAGTCGGTTGGCTGGTTGGTCTCCCACTGGTTCTAACTTGGGCATAGGTATGCATGAAGTGCGAAAGTAAATGGACTCGTGCACATCAGTTTTAACTATAGAACAGTCAAAATAATGCACCTGAAATGTCAATGTCACTCTGTCGTTCGATTCTCGCTTTGGTTCACGAGACGAACGCAGGGCGCCGCGCGGGTAGGCGGGGGTGGGGTCGTTTGACATTTCGAGTGCTTAGATGTCTTGAACGTGAAGTATTTTGTATCGCAGCTACGCTCCCAAGGATTGTTAATACAGCATCCCTAACTTCATCATCAGCCTTTTAAGGCGCATATACCCCTCAGTAGCTGATTTTAAAATGAGAATCACGTCTAAACGGCTTGTTGTAATTTTTTGGAAAAATATATGTTACATAAGACCATTTTGTAAATAATTGCATCAATGATTTTTTTTTAATTTTCTTTATATAATATAGTGTAATTAATTTGTAAAGTTATGTCTAACACGGACAAAAAAACGACAATCACATGAAAACCCCCGGGCGTATTTAATGAAATTTTCTAAGACTTTTTTTAAGTCATAGAATAATAAGGAAACTACAAAAATCTACAGATTTTTGTGTCACGCGGGTGTGAAACGGTTGCGAGTTTTGTTCCCTCAAGGTTGTTGGTGACTGTCTGCTGTGACACAGGCCTCGTCGCTGCAAGAGAGGGAATTGGCTTTAATCCACCACGCGGGCCCAGCGCGGGTTGGTGGATGTCACATCTTTGAATTTGTGATGATAGGACATTTCCTCACGATGTTTTCCTTCACCGTTTATAAAGCAGTTGTGAAGAAATAAATTACATAAGTAAAGTAGTCCCACGACGTATACGACATGTAAGTCGGGGCCGTTACCACTGGCTACCACTGCTCTCCTGGTAATTTACCAGTATTTATTTATGTGTTGTAAATTAATATTAACAACAAGTCAAATTTTCAACCAAGTTAACAGCTGCCAAGTAATTAACAATTCTAATTGAAAATTAACCGTGGTAAATAGTGCTATTTAAAAGAAAAAAATCCGGAACTAATTGATGTAACTCAAGAGAAGTTTATAAAATAAACTTTGGTTTTTTAAAAACCTCAGTTACCCTTAGAGTTTTCATAACATTGTTATGCTCCAGAATTCAAACTACCGCTGAAATACTGGAAGGTTAATGGCACATTAAGCGTACCGAAGTAATGCTTATTTACTGCCGTTCAACCGCCGCTCGTAAAACACAACTTTACGCCTTTTGAAAAATAAAATAACAAATTGTGTAGGTGTATTGTGAGGCAGGTATGCCTCTCTGGGTTCGAACTCGGTAGGGTCGGGTAGTCAGAAATCAGAATATCTGACAACAGTCTCGCCAAGGGGTTCCGTGTTACTAAGTTGTGATGCTCAGCCAGGCAGTCGCTCTATATGAAATACTGGAGCTGCTCTATATGCAGTTGCATCCGATGAGGGTGGAAGCAGACGCACACATATGATCGATAATCATCGATGGTGGATAAAAATAGATGTTTAGCGAGAAAACATCGAGAATAATATCAAATCATCGATATTAAATTCTAAAAGATAGCGTGAATTGGATGTAGGTACTTAGTAGATTTCGCCGACTTTTCGTTTCGTTCATTTCCATCCTTTCTCTAAATGTCGCCTAGCAATGTAACCGAACTAGTCTGAACGACTACAGATTTCCTTTGCGTTCCGAGATTTTTAAAAAGTCGACGGCTTCGGAAAGACTATTTTTGAAAAGCTGTTCAACATCTGTATCAACAAAGGAATATATTAAAAGGAGAACTGCTTACAAAGTTACATTTTTTGCAGAGTGTACCCAAAAAATACTGGGCTTATATTTTTCTGATTGATTTAATAAATAAAATAATAGCCTGTTTTTGGCACTTAAAACATCGATAGAATTAATATTTGTTTCGGGATATTTACCAAGTATATTTAGGTTTTGGTTGAGAGCTCGATCAATCAACCAAAACCTAAATATACATGGTAAATATTCCAAAACAAATATTAATTCTAATGATTGTGACCATGTCAGCTTAAAAACTTATATTAAAACATCGATGTTTTCGGATATCGATGTTTCCTTTCGATATTTATCGTACATCGATACTTTTTATCGGCTCGATGTCGTTATCGATGTTTTTTTTTCAATATCTATTTTACGTACGCCAAAATAGTTGGGAAACGGCTTAGGCATATTTTATTAGCGGTAAAAGGCAGAAAATGCATTCCTTTATTGGCTTTCTTTTACATAACACTGCCTGTGACTGTTTGTCTATTCATCATAACTTCTTCTAAATTCAAATAAGTGATTAAAATAAAAAAATAAAACGGTTTTCACGGTGGAGAAATAAACAGACAACCTTCACAACACCTACAGTTCTTGTTGTGAACTAGATTTCTTAAAAGGTTTTGTGTGTATTTTTCTTGGTAACGGAGTGACTTCTTTGCGAACTTTCTGACACTTGATAAACAGAAAGACAGACTCTTAATAATAAATGTGCCTCGTTTCATAACAATGTTTTGTTCGTAACAAGGAAAAGGTTAATGATGCTGCTAACAGTAAGGTGTAAACCTTTTTATAGCCGAGCAGCCTGCCAGTAAGCATGGTCACTTTATGTAGTATCTTGATATTAGCTATACTTGTGGTAGTGTCACACGGAAGTTCATATCGGACCGGAGTATTAGTGCCGAATTATTCTTGTTTTAATAGAATGGGTTGCATTTTGATTGATACAAAAACAGAAACCAAGATTAAGTGACAGCTTAGAATTGGATAAGATTGAAACCAGGTTAGCAGATAGATAAAAAAAACGGCTAAGTGCGAGTCGGACTCACGCACGAAGGGTTCAGTACCATTATCGCAAAAATCACCTGTTTTGTATGGGTATCAGGGTTCAGGAGATACAGCCTGGTGACAGACAGACAAACGCAACAGTGAAGTCTTAATAATAGGGTCCCGTTTTTACCCTTTGGGGGAACCCTAAAAACTAATTGAGCCTATAAATAGGAACGTTGCAATCTATATATCCTGGAAATGTTAAGGCAAAAAAGCCGGAAATATATTGGTTTTAAATTATTCACACCCTTTCAACGTACCAAAAGTGTAGTGACCGCGCGGTCGTAGCACAGCGAGAGCTACGCCACGCTACGCCGTAGCTCGACGCGTAGCTTTACAGCGAGCTCTTTTATTAATAGACTACGGTTTAGGATTTGATCACGTAGTTTTTTTTTACTATTTATAATGAAGTTCAGATTCATAATCACTTGCCAAGTCTATTATCATTTTACAAAAGTCCAATAAAAACGCCGACAGGAAGGCACGATGCGACATTATGGAAAGACTATGCAAACAATGTGTTTTTCATCGAAATTGTTGTACCTGTAGAGCAATTTTAGAATAGTTCCTATCAACATGCGTTGTCGCATTGTCGCGTTTCACTTGCCTGCAAGAAAATACACATTGAACCTAGAAAAAAAACCCGAGTCGTAATCATGTGCTTATAGGTGGTGAATTTCAGTTCGTGGTGAATTTCATTACTGCTGCAGTAATGTTATTTTTGTGTTTACCTATAAACATTATATTGTAACAAAAGTTTTTCAATGAAAGTTAAAATATTCCTGGTGATACCGCGATAAACAAGAGGATGACATAATAGGACATATTACATTTATATGTTCGTACACTGGCTGTCATAAAACACACGTTTACGCGTGTTTTATATGTTATGCGCCAGTTAGTTATTATGCATGGCTGAAGACTTATGAAGCGGCCTGTGATATTTCACGTCAATAGGCGATGTAGAACGAACGAAACTTACGCGTGAAGTGAATCGGTTTGTAGTCATGTCCGTATATAAGCTGCATTTTTATCGTTCTCCAGTGATCGCATGCGCTAATGTTGAGTATAAGTTCCTGGGTTCGATGCCCGGGCTGGGAGCATTGTTGTTGGATTTTTCCGTCTGGAATTTCTCAGTGGCAACCCAGAATCTGGTTTTGTGCCCAGTTGGTAATAGGCTCGCCAACTATTAGATATGTTACAAGTACTTTCCTTATTATTCAATGAATTTAAAAAAAAAATCCTTAGCTCAAAATGTAGATAGTTAAATTGTCTTTGAGATGGTGAAAATTTCATTAAAATACGCCCAGTGGTTTTGGTGAGAGTGTCGTTTATTTGTCCGTGTTAGACATAACTGTACAAATTAATTACACTATGTTATACGAGCAAAAATCAAAATTGTCTTAGATCAAATTATTAAGAAAATGTTTAAATGTAACGTTTTTTTTCCAAAAAGATACGACCATCCGTTTACACGTGATTCTTCATTTTCACTCGCATACGTCACGTATCTGCGCCTTAAGTGATGAAATGTGGGCGTAGATAGATACTTTAGGGTGAGTATAGACTAAAGCATTTACTTGTAACAGAACATCGAGCATTCGCTGTTTTTAAATTTACTCGAACCACACTTCGAACATGAAGCTCAATGTTTTGTTACAACCTAATTTTAAAAAACCAACGAGCGTTTTGTTTTTACATTTTATCAAGCAAAGGCACGAGCACAGGTGACGTGAATGAGGTAAATAATGAACGTAAGGCACAAAGAAATGTTAGAGTTAAATGCTCACGGTGAGTGAGCATTTTCAACACTTTGTCGAACATTCGCAAGAACGTTACATTATATGAAAAATCTTTAGAAAACTGAGCATTTGTCGTGATGTTCTGTGAAAGGGAGGCATAATCTGTCTAGATTAAACCCTCTCAAAATTAATAAAAAAAAATAAAACTGAAAGTTTAATTTAGAAACAAGTTAGTCAAAATGGGCACAACTTTTATTTTCCAATTCATCAACCCGTTTTACATAGGTACTTAAAAGTCAAAATTATTCAAGCGAACTTTTAAATGGTTTTCTAAGAATACAAGTTCTCATTTTTAACCGACCTCCCAAAAAGGAGGAGGTCCTCAGAACTTTTTACTAGGTGAACCGATTTTGATGATTCTTTTTTTATTTAAAAGGTGGTGCTTAAAATAACTTTGATTTCAGAAGGCGGTTCAAAAACAGGAAAACAGAAACACTGACTTCCGAAATTGAAGTTATTTTTCACTCTGTAGTGTTTTTATTTGGAAGTCGGGTGTATTTTTTTGTAAAAAGTTTTTTTTAACTCCAGTTTGTTCCAGACGTACAATATAGCAGTCGAAGCGCTCATTTATCCAAGTCAGTGCAGCTTACTGAAGCCGCTTTTTTGCTTGCCTGCTTGGCCAGATGAGAAATACGGTGGGAAAAATTAACCGAATTGAAAATAATTGATGGCATGAACAAAGTATTACTAATAGAAGAAGTTTTTGTTGTTGTTCAGTTTTATTTTTAAAACTGAAGTAGGTACTAAGATGAAAGTGATTAAAATGTCAGATATATTTAAATAATTTACTATTGTACTATAATTCATTAGGTATAATAATAATTATTCCAATCTGCTGTGAGTTAGTACCGAAAAGTGGAAACAGAACCATAAAACCGGCCAAGTGCGAGTTGGACTCGCGCATGAAGGGTTCCGCACCATTATCGCAAAAAACGGCAAAAATATCACGTTTGTTGTATGGGAGCCCCACTTACATATTTATTTTATTCTATTTTTAGTATTTGTTGTTATAGCGGCAACAGTAATACATCATCTTTGAAACTCAACTGTCTAGCTATCACGGTTCATGAGATACAGCCTGGTGACAGACAGACAGAGAGACAGACGGACCGCGGAGTCTTCGTAATTGGGTGTACGGTACGGAACCCTAAAAACAACCTCACGGGTTTGAGGTAAGACCGACATCTCGGTTTCATCAAAACAGTAATATGTAGAAATTAAAATTCACTTTTTAATCTGAGCACAATAGCTATTATACCTTGAAACTTGAAAAGTCTTCTTTAGAATGAGCAACTGCGCCTGAGCTTGGTTGAGCCTGTATTTCAGGACGCAGTTCACTTTCCAGACATAGTGGTTACGTTAACATAATAATTATATCACTTTAAAGCAAAAATAACATTATACAACAAACAGAGTCAGTGTTTAGTGAGTGATGTGTGTGGTGTGCTTGTTTTGAATGTGTTTGAGTGTTTACGCGAGTGTTGTGTGCTAGTGAAAGGTGTGTTTAAGAGTTTAACTTTATCTTAATGTTTTAAGAAGTTCTTCTGTAGTTTCGTAATCACAAGGTATTAGGAAGTTCAATAGTTTGATTTTGCATTCACGTTAACAATGACTCGACCTTCACGAAAAAAGGTAGGTAAGTATGCTTATTTAATGTATAAAACAGCTAACTTTTCTTTTCTAATATCATATTTGGTCCTTTAGTAAAATTTTGATTATTCCCGAGTATTTTCATCCCCCATCAGAGTTCCAATGAGTTAAAAGCCACACTGTATAAAGCTGAAATACGTTATTAATTAAATTATTCTCTTTAATTTACCCCTAGTATAAAATACAATTTGCGCACCAAACCGTAGCGTAATTGATTTCTTGCGGTAATGGACTACTCATTTCAATTTCGACCGTTTGCGGTGATACTAATACCACAGTAATACCCTACCTACGCCAAAATTAAGAGCTTTGTAGCTTTGTGTGTTTGTGGTTCGATTTCAAATGATTCATATGAATATATTTTATTGTACACCAACATTTGAACCATCAATACATTGCATATCAATTTCACGGAACTGGTTAACCGATTTATATTCAAATACTAAATAACGACTATATTGAGTAATTCAACTAGGTAGGTAAACATTTGTAAAAAATATAGGTTTTGAAGTTGACCAGCCCTTTTAGGGTTTTTACCCTTTTTCCTTTGCTTTACCAATTTTGAAAACAAATGTTGTTAAAATTGATATTTTAGTCATCATAAAAACTTTTTTTACAAAAAGATACTACCGACTTCCAAATAAGAAAACTACAAAGTGAAAAATAACTTTATTTTTGGAAGTCGGTGTCTTTCGTAGGTACCATTTTTTTGCGTAACGGACACCGAGTTCCAAAAATAAAGTTATTTTTCACTTGGTAGTTTTCTTATTTGGAAGTCGGTAGTATTTTTTTGTAAGAAAGTTTTTATTTTTCACTTTTTAGTTATACCTACCTAATAGGCAAGTTGTTTAGTAAGTTACCTTGACGCCAGAATAGATTAGCCAAATATCATGAAACTTGAACATAAAGGGTGAAATGAGAGATCTGCGTACCTCTCAAGAGCGTACTGGCGTGATGTTATGTTATGAAATGGTATAAACAATAAACAGACATGTGATTGCAGCAATCCCGAGAGATTTCCCGTTACTTATTGAAGAGTTCTGTTGTATATCTTCGAAGTTCTTCATCAGATCTTCACCGATTTAAAATGGGACCAATTTCGAAACATACTCTTTCATACAAAAAAGAATTTTCAAAATCGGTCCACAATATACGGAGATACCGGTGAAAATACAAAAAAAAAGAATAGAACCTCCTCCTTTTTGGTAAGTCGGTTAAAAACTGCCTAACTTCTTCATCCTATGAGTTATTTAATCCTTCCTATCTTTCTCTTTATGCACACAAGTACCAATGTGACTTTTTCAAATTCATATGTACTTTCCAAGTTTATCTTGGACATAGTTGACAACGGTGAACCAAAACATCGTGAGGAAACCTAAGCTTATAGTGAGTTTATTATAAGATTGTGCTCCATTGGTGTATTTGCTGCAAGGCGTTCCAGTGCGAGGATAAACTAATAAATAAATAAATCATCCCCTAATCATCATCAATGTCAATCAATATACATATAATAAATCTGTAGGAAAGTCGTTTTTGTACAAATATTTCCAAAAAAATAGCCAGTTTGTTAAAGAATAACCGACAGAACCCATTTCCAGCATTTTGGAATTTTGTCTGTTTAGTTGTGCAAGCATCACGTAAAATTAACGAAATTAATGTAGATAACTTTCATACTTAAAAATTGTGCGTACCTTGAAGTATAACTTAGTTTTTGTTTCATCGCAATCGGTTCATTCTATCAAAAGTTAGATAAATTTAAAGTGTTCAGAAGTAAAATATCACAACACACGCAATTCAGATACTCGGACAGTTAAAGTCTATATTCGATAGATGGCGTTGTGCATTTGACTTCATTTTCTGAATGGTGGTGTTAGGATTCTCCGCGTAAGAAAATTTGCACTAGAAAAATATTGGTACCCTACCTAGGGTAAGTAGCAAAGCAAGTTGGGTAGACAGGTAGGTAGGTAAGTAAAGTAGGAAGGTGGGAAAGAGTAAGGTAGGCAGTTGATAGGAGGCAAGCCGCGGGCAGAGCTAGTTAATAAATAAGTAGGTCCTTCCTTCGGCTTCACATGTAAAGTCAGTACGAAATCCTAAAAACAAAAGTTACATAAACTTCGGTAACACTCTTCCAATTAACAAGTTATTTTTGGATGTTTATCCCTTTTCGTTTCTGCCTATCTGGTACCTGCGTGAATACGCTAGTGTGACGTCTTTAATTTTTACGCCAAAATATCACAAAAGATGTTATTGGTATGGTACGTCAATTTGTCGTCATCCTCCGTTCAGCTTCCCCTTGTTATGTTGATCGATTCTCTGTACAAAAATAAGGGTAGAAAGAATATCAATATTACGGAGATAATTGAGTTGACTACAAAAGTAAACCAAACGACGTTGCTGTTACATAAATGCAAACCTTTGACATGCGTTACAAATGTTACAATAATCATCAATACATATAATAAATCTGTAGAAAAGTCGTTTTTGTACATCGAAAATATATCCAAAAAAATAGCCAGGGTGTTAAAAGATAACCAACAGATGAAAATGCCAATAATGGTGGAAATGTGTTCTAGGGGGTGACCATAGGCTCTTAGACTAAGGTTATTTTGAGTGTGTGTAAGGGACAGATTATATGACTTGTCACATAAGCTTGAACTGTCACTTACGCACACTCAAAGTAATCTTAATCTAAAAGCTTATGATCACCCCCCAGAACACATTTCCAACATTATTGGCATTTTCATCTGTTAGTCTGTTTGTCTCTTTAGTTATGCATACATCACGTAAAATGTATGAAACCAATGTAGATAACTTATATACATAAAAATTGTGCGTAACTTGAAGTTTTTGTTTTATCGCAGTCGGTTCACTCCATCACGCAATTCAGATACTCGGACAGTTAAACTCCATATTCGATAGATGGCGTTGTGCATTTGATGTCATTTTCTGAATGACGGTGTTAAGATTCTCCGCAAAAGAATAACCCTAGAAAAAAAATTGTTTGCGGGTAGGGTAGGCAGGAAGGTAGTTAGGAAGGTACGTAAGTAGGGTAGGTGGGTAAGTAGGGTAGGGTATTGGGCCTTAGGGTAGGCAGTTGACGGGAGCGAAGCCGCAGGCACAGTTAGTACAAAATATTTTCTTTGACTTTTGTGTTATATCTATATTCCTTCATGTTTATAATTCCCTGGTGGCCTGAACTAGCATATTGCTTACCAAACGAAACAGTAGGTACCAACTTTAAAGACACTTTAAACGCCTACAAAACAGTATAAGTATGACACAATTTTCATTCAAAATAAATCCGAAAATACGTAAAAACTAAACACATGTCGCCTGCCGTAAATCATCTCACGAAATAAATTACCCAACTTGATACAGGTAAACGTCCCGTCCATCATCTTGTCTCTTTAAGTACACCCAGGAGACCAGGCAGTGATCTACGTAGATTTACTACTTAAATGGTGGTCCAAGTACACAGTTTAATTGTTCTTTTACCTTAGAATTAATCTTTAAAATTTTACCAAAGAAGAAGGACTACCTTGATTGTCATCTGCCCTCAGCAATTTCTATAATTGTCACTGAAATACATCCACGATTGGATTACGACTAGTATACCTGGATGAAAGGTGTACACGAGTGACCTGGGACCAATAATTCTGGCCCACGGCAATTTTATTGATAAGCTTGCGCTTGACCACTATCTAACCTGATGGTACCCGATGATGTGGTCGAAGGTGAAGCACGCTTGACTAGAAGAAATCTATTCACTCTTGACTTAAAGATTCCCAGGTTGAGATTGAATTCTCTAAAAGATCAGCTGGTCTATATCACCTGCTGCTGATTGACAACTCACTTCAAGCTCACTTTTGCCAAAGTTTTAAAAAGGTGAGATTTTACAGAAAAGCACTAACACTGACAGTTACTCAATAAAAAACGTATATCTTAAATCAAAGGAATTCGTGTTCTTTTAATCATGTTCTCTCTCAGCAACGTTACGTACTTTCTGAAACATCTTTCAAAGAGCTAATAGAGTACCTCTTAAATATTTAGATTTGAGTATTGCATGATTTAGTCGTATTTTGGTTTTGAGCTGTGTTTACACTGCTACTCTAATTATTTCAAAACTACTGAACTAAATAGTTCTAATCTAGACAGAAGTCTACAGGCATAGTAAATATATATAGGTTTCTCGTTTTTTACGGACACGGCTCCGAGTGCCCTGCAGCCCGTCTACCCTCGGCTACGGTAGCGGTCCAGGCGATGGCGTAATAAGGGGTGCGAAGAATCACCGGAGTCGACCCGTCTACCCCAATAAACACCGACGACTGGACCTGGGAACATATAACACGCAAACACTCCGGACCGACGAGAAGATAGCTGAACTCGAGAAAGAATTGAGCAGGTTACGATGGAGCATTATAAGAGAGGGGGAGGACTCGATTATCCTCAAATCCGGTAACCTGCTCTATTTGCGAGAGGATGATCAGCAGTCACAGGGTTGTGTCGGCTTTATCGTCAATAAGTCCCTAGTGAACAACGTGGTGATGATCGAGAGTGTGCCGACTAATACTCAGAATATCCGCAAGATATTCGCTGAAAGTCATACATGCCTACGCCCCGACCTCGGCAGACCCCTACAACAAGGTAGAGACCATGTATGAGGATATCTCTTGAGCAATGCATGGTTTCAAAATTCACTTCACCGTTGTCATGGGAGACTTCAACGCGAAACTGGGCAAATGAGATGAGGATGAGCTGCAAGTGGGGCAATTTGGAGTTGGACGTCGAAACCACCGGGGTCACCTACTGGCCAGTTTTATGGAGAATAAGGGCCTCTATATGATGAACTCCTTCTTCAGAAAGCGTGAGCATAAGAAGTGGACCTGGCAAAGCCCCGATGGTGCAACTAAAAACGAGACTTCATCATGTCATCCAAGAAGAAAATGTTCAATGATGTCTCTGTGATCAATTCGGTGAAGACCGGGAGCGATCGCCGGTAAGAGGCACATTGAACATTAATGTTAAGCTTGAAAGGTCTCGACTGATAAAATCTACGCTCCGTCCAGCACAGATCCAGATCCAAAACCCCTAGACCTTGCAGCTTGAACTCCAGAATCGTTTCGAGTGGCTAGGGAACTACGTGGACGAATACAGCGATGGCTTCGTGGAAGCTGTCCATAAGGTCGGGTTTAAGTTTTTCAAGACCCACCGTACAGATAGGAACGAAAAACTCTCTGATCCTACTCTCAAGCTCGTGAAGGAGAGGCGTGAGATGATACTGCAGTCTTCAGACGATGCGTTGAAATACCGGCAGCTAAATAGACGGATCTCAAAGTCCTTAAAAAGCGACCTCCGCTGCTTTAATACCGAAAGTATTAAAGACGCGACTGAGTGGAATAAGGGTTCTAAAGTCTTCGCAAGAGATCTGTCTATTGGACAGAGCCAGCTCACGAAACTGAAGACCGATGATGGCAGGATTGTATCCACCAAACCGGAGCTACTGAGGGAGATCGAGAGATTTTATGGCCAGTTGCACATTTCAACAAGTAAACCCGTTGAGAATCTAGCGAATGATCCTAGAGCTAAACTTTCCTGACACTATACCGAAGCCATGCCGGATGTTTGAAATTACGATGGCTCTGAAACAGCTTAAGAACAATAAGGCACCGGGTGATGTCGGAATTACGGGCGAACTCCTGAAGGCGGGTGAAAAACCTATACTTAAGGCCCTTCAGAAGCTATTTGATTCCATCATACTCGAGGGGAAAACGCCACAGGCATGGTACAGAGGTGTGGTGGTATTCTTCTTCAAGAAGGGTGACAATGCCCTACTGAAGAACTACAGGCCCATCTCACTTCTTAGCCATGTCTACAAGCTGTTTTCAAGAGTCATCACGAATCGTCTCGCGCGCAGGTTTGACGATTTCCAGCAACCCGAACAAGCCGGATTCCGTAAAGGCTTTAGCACCGTAGACCACATACATACGCTGCAGCAGGTTCTACAGAAGACCAAAGTGTGCAACCTGCCTCTCTGTTTAACTTTTATGGACTACGAGAAAGCCTTCGACTCGATCATCTCTCCAACGGTGCCAAATTGACTACTGGTACACCGAAGTGTTGAAGTGTTAATACAAAAACGCCACTATGTCAGTTTGACTTCAGGAACAGACCTCGGAACCCATCCTTCTGCAGCGAGGTGTGAGATAGGGAGACGTCATATCTCCGAAGCTGCTTACCGCTGCACTGGAGGATGTCTTCAAGGTTCTGGACTGGTGAGGGCTAGGCATCAACGTCAATGGCGAGTACATCAATCACCTTCAGTTTGCCGATGATATAGTGGTTATGGCTGAGACCATGAAGGTCCTCAGTACAATGCACGATGACCTCAGTAGAGCTTCCGAAAGAGTGGGTCTTAGGATGAACATGGACAAAACCAAAGTGTATTGAATGCCCATGTTACACCCACTCGAAGTTGTGGGTGACTATGTCTACTTGAGACAAACGATCCAGTTGGGTAGGGCCAACTTCGAGGAAAGAGGTCAACCATCGAATCCGACTCGCTGGGCAGCGTTCGGGAAGTTGCGCGGTATCTTCTCATCCAACTTACCTCAGTGTCTCAAGACGAAATTCTATGACCAGTGTGTGTTGCCAGTGATTACATATGGCTCTGAGACGTGGTCGCTTACAACGAGCCTCATCAGACAGCTTACAGACACTCAAAGGGCAATGGCGAGGGCTATGCTCGGAGTTTCCTTGCGTGATCGAATCAGAAATGTAGAGATCCGCAAAAGAACCAGGTTAACCGAAATAGCCCGAAGAATTGCCAAACTTAAGTGGCAGTGGGCAGGGCACATTGCTCGCAGAACGGATGGCCGATGGGGCAGAAAGGTTCTGGAGTGGCGACCGCGAACCGGAAGACATTGCGTTGGAAGGCCTCCCACCAGATGGACCGATGACCGGGTGAAGGTTGCGGGAATCGGCTGGTTACGAGACGCACGGGACCGGTCAATGTGGCGGCCTATGTCCAGCAGTGAACGCCTTTCGGCTGATATGATGATGAACATTGCAATAATGTAACCCAAAGTACCCTTTTATTATGCGTATACAGCAAAAGAGTGGAATTCCCTGCCTGTATTTCCTGATAGCTACAACCTGGGAGTTTAAGTCAAAAGTGAATAGGATTCTTCTAGGCAAGCATGCTTCATCATCGACCACATTATCGCTTGCCATTAGGTGAGATAGTGGTCAAGCGCAAGCCTATAACCAAGAAAAAAAAACCTACCATAATTTTGCCTATAAAATTCATTATTTGACGTGTGCTGAGAAAACTATTGATGATATATAAAAATTATGTACTACATGATTAAAGTGCTCATTATTACCTACAAAAAAGTTTGAGAGAGAATATATCTAACTATCATAGTTAAGTCACAATAGCAGCTTTTGTGTTCTTAATTTTAATTAGATTGCCAGTAGAAACAAAGGTTGGTTACATTTCTATTGTAGCATTATTACACAGACATGAATCTAACTAGATGACGCGATTGTATGTACTTCGCGTGCCAAAAACGGAGTAAAGTTACGATCAATGATCGTAATCTGAGCTTTTCATTTAGCATTATCGGTACTGGAAATCCACCTAAATCTAAGAAAATGCCTTTTTATGCCATATTGAGCTGTAAAGAATGTATAGAAAAAGTTGGCCGAGGAAACAAATTTACTTACTAATGAAAGAAAACATTTCCAATATGTTTTCTTTCATTAGTAAGTAAATTTGTTTTTAATTTGTATGTGAAAAAGTGAGACGCTTGGTTTTCATACAGATGGAGGGACTTGCGTTATCTATTTTAATTTATGTCTGTGGTAGGGTAGGTAGGTAGGTAGCCAGTTGACAGGAGCGAAGCTGCGGGGATCAGTTAGTGTGTAAGTGTTAGTATATAAATTTTCGAGTTCTTATTTTTATTACATATTATTTTGTACCCATTCACAACGTTGTCCTATTTAACCCAAAGGTTGACTGGTAGTTAATGCCGTGTGGAATTAGGTCCGCCTATGTACCACTATTGTACATGAAGTTTAAATAAATAAAGAAACTGCATTCCTGTAACGTAAACGTTTAAACGAGGATGAGCGACATCGATCATTATGAGATACAATCAATTTTAACGACGGCTACCCAACTACTACTACTTATTCATTTGTCCACTGACTCTTGTTATTTGAAAAAAAACTTAAGCATGCCAATCCCGCCAGAGTACCATCCATGTTTTGTGTTTTCGAGGGCCACAGTTTAATTCGTTATCTCCCGGGGCCGGGGCTACCGGCCTATTGTCATTTCCGGGCAGAATGCACTCCAACCAAGCGTATTATAGAGTATCACCTTTTACCCATAGAAATTGACGGCCTCTGAAAATTCTGACATTAGTTATGACGGCCAAAACTTATGAGTAGCGAACATTGCGAGTACAAGTATTATCATCACACTTGTGTGTGTTTGTGAGTGTGTGTATGTGTGTGTGTGTGTCTGTATGTTTGTTACTCCTTCACGCTCAAACGGCTGAACGGATCTGAATGAAATTTGTCATAGAGATCTGAATAGCACATTGGATACTTTTTATGTTCCCTTGGGATAATTTTCGACATTCAGGCGGGCGAAGCCGCTGGCTGAAGTTAGTTAGTGCATAATATAACTTCTCTATTCGCGTCTTTGGATAGTAGGTACCTAAATACTTTGCGCTCGTTCTACATATTCTACCAGTGTGAACCGGGCTTTGGCAAAGAGGTACAACATTCTTTTACATGTCTCGTTGGTGAAAGATTGATGAGGCTACAAAATGTAAAAAGATATTGCGACAGGTACAAATGCGTCCTCTGAATCACAGCGAAGGGTAGAATAGAGAATTTTGTATATAAAACAGATACTCGTGATGTTTACAAGCTTTGAAAGGTAAAATATTCGGTTCCTACCGTATTTAATTGAGTTTATTTTCGTGTTTTGCTTTGGGTTTTACGCCACAAGGTCCGTTATTATTGTTATTTTTTATTAGTAAATACTTTAATATATAGTCTCCAGGATCAATCTTCGAGGTTAAGCAACGCTTGCCAGGACATTGCTTGGATGGGGACCATCTATTACATTCCGTCAGTCCTCCGAGCTTCAAAAAGCACGTTAATTAGTCCCAGTCCCAGCTCTTATTTGTAGATGTTTGACGGTCGTTACAGATGTTCAGAAGCCAGGACATCTGTCTGGTGTCAAGTCTTGCCAAGGGGTACCGTGTAACTCGTTACTGGATTGTGGAGGGCAGATAATCAGTCGCTTCATTTAAAACACTGGTACTTAGCTGTATCCGTTCAGACTGGAACCCGACCTTACGAGGAAGATTGATTGAAAATAATTAACAAGATCCTTTGATTATTTCGTATTACCAGGGAAACAGAAGAACAAGGAATCTTTCTTCATTTAAATTAAAACCATTATCAACACGAGATTCTTTTATGAATTTCACTTAACTTTGTCACATACCCAAGGCTTACAATTTCCTGTTCGTCTCCATACAAGTAAAATTGGATCTTATAAATTTAACAATAAAGTTACATTTCAAATAGCAATAACTTTACTTGGAACTGCTCACAGTAAAAATTTATTATACCTGGCAAAATTTTAATTTTGGGAAGATGACTCCGTTCCTGAGAGGAAAAAGTCAAATATACTTAACGTTCAAATAATTACTTTGTAATTCTTATGAGAAAATAATGTTTCTTAACTGTACTTTAAGTAATAAGTTTAAATTATATTTGATTGAACCAGTCTTTTTAAGGTTAAATAGAAACAAAGTTGATTATAGAGCAGTTAGGCCCAGTTTCTCAGCCGCTTTAGAATTAGCTGACAATTTGTCACAAATTATCCAACCGCCAGGTGTCAACTGTTTTTTTTTGGGTTTCTCAAAACTGCATCATCAAACAATTACATAACCGCTTGTTACATTGAATAATCGCAATCAATTTATTCACTTCATTTAATACTATAACGTCTTCATTAACTATAAATAGTATTTATTTTGAGCAGCTGGGTTAGTGAAGCTGCCAAGTTAAGCAAACCTTACCAAGTACGGTTTTTGGATGGGTGACAACTTATTTTTGGTTTGTTTATTTTTGGACGGCTGACCCCGCCAGGGTAAGCAACACTTACCAAGGTCAGTCTTGGGATGGATGACCACTTTTTTTTTGGATCGCTTGTTTTTAGATGGGTGACCCCGCCGGTGTAAGTAACAATTACCAAGGTCAATCTTGGGATGGGTGAGGACTTGGGATAATCGACCTATTGATCGATTATTCGCAGTCCAACAATTATAAATTAGGCTCGTTGACAAGAGATTAACATTGAAAAATGTGCTCAGAAACCCAAAACTGCTGTAACATGTGGTTAATTCGAGAAGTTTCTCAAATGTAACAAATTGTCAACCGCTTGTCACACTTGGTTTTGAGAAACTGAAAGTTGAATTAATCGGCGATTATTCGTCGATTACGTTAACAGCCCGATATTGAGAGCTGGGAAACCGGGTGTTAGTTATAGCTTATTTACTATAGTGTTTGAAAAACTGCGGTTGGGCTCAAATTGTTGCACATTTAATGAACTTTAAAAAGTAACGGAATTTTGTTTGTCAAAAAACGGAAAGTTTATGACTTTTAGAGCAAAAACTGTCAAAATTTTGCCGCTTTCCGCGTATTGCGCAGCGAGCACATGTTTTTCGAAAACATGTGCTCGCTGCTGCTGCTATGATTAACACTACCCGAACTGGCCCTAAAACATACTAAAAATGCAGAACTACTTACATCAAGATTTGCGATTTTACTCGTAATGTCGATTTCTACTGGGCTGACTTTTGTAAATAAAACATTTATTCCCGGTAGCACCTAAGCATGTGAATCGACATTGCAATAGAAAAATATAAAACACTAAGAGATATATTTGTCACAACTCTTGTATTGTACAGCTACTAAAAGTTCCGTTTATTTGCTGAAGTGTTATTCCGTGCTCATTATTTCTGCACTTGGCTGAGACTTCGAGTGGTCCTGACATGTTTCATCTTATTTCCGCTTTGTGCTTCAGTTACCTCGTGATAACAAACACTTTGCTACGATAGCAAACCCGGGGGAAAATAACAACGATATAAAACATGAAAACAGCACGAGCAAATGACGACGGTAATATGTCGGTCGGTATATGCGTGTTTTTGAGCGGCTGTTAATTTCCTTTCGATTAATGGATTCCCACACATTTTATCAAGCTAATTTAAGGTCTTATTAGGATATAAGATACGCTGTAGTTAGAAAGCAACAACTATACGAGGTTTTATATATATATATATATATGTCATGTATCACATGGAAATTATTTGTCATTATTTATCTTTATATTCTTAATATGTTATCTAGAGCTGTGTATACTCGGCAATGTGTAAGATGTGGTTGCCTGTAATTGGGTGTGCATTGCAGGAACATTATATTTTGTATGAATTTTTTATATTTTGTGTTTGATGATATTGTATTGTGGCACTCGTTGGTGATCCTTAAATTAAATTAAATTACAGCTTTACTTAATTTGTGCTATGCTCGTAATTTGTAGACGATAATGCGTCCGTCAGCAAGGAATACAATTAAATAATAACCAGTCACCGCACTTGACCAGCTGATTATCATTTAATTCACAAAGCTGACAAGAAGATGTCGCTTCTGCCGATCTTCTTAAGTTGAAGCCAAATTGACGAACAGCCGGAAAGTAATAAAATGGTTATCTATACTATATTCGCACACTTTTGTAACAAAGCCTATGAAAGCCTAACAAGCTCGTTCCTCATCAAGCTCGCACCAAAATATTTATAATCGCATCACCAAGTACTAGATACCCATAACAGCCGCGCAGCGCAATCCATCCGCCGAGATGGGTCCCAAGCGTCACATTCGTGTGAATTTTTTCAATAAAACTTGCTGTTCTCGAAATGGAATTCAGCTTTCGTTTGCTGAAATAATTCATACAGTTCACGAGGTATGCGGTTAGACTATAAAACATCTAAAACACCTCTGGCTTTTCACGCACGTTTTTATCGCTGCTTTTAGTGAATATTTCGATACAAAATTTTGTTCTTATTAATCCATTTTAATCGACTTTTTTGTCCTGGATCCATTAGGGAAGATTGTAGTCCTGAATTATGGTTGCTTAGGTAAGGGTGTTTATAAGGAGTAATCGAAAGCCTTACAACCATTCAAGACAAGGGGTATTGTATTATCTAGTTACTGGTTGTGGAGTAGGAGGCAGACTCCCCACATAAAATACTAGATATCAACAATTTCAGCAGCAGATTGAATCATGATGAATAGGAAGCTCTTATATAACACAGTTCACCTACGTATAAGATCTTGTCATCATATTAAATGATTTTTTAACCGACTTCCCAAAAAGGAGGAGGTTCTATGTTCGACTTCATGTTTGTTTTTTTTTTTTTTTTTTATGTATGTTCACCGATATCTCCGTCAATTGTGGACCGATTTTGAAAATTCTTTTTTTGATTTTTAGAGTATGTTTCGAAATTGGTCCCATTTTAATTTGGTGAAGATCTGATGAGGAACTTCGGAGATATACAGCAGAACTCTTCAATAAATGAAGGCAAATCTCTCGGGATTGCTGCAACCGAATGTCTTTTTATTGTTTATACCATTTCATAACATAACATCACGCCAGTACGCTCTAAAGGGGTACACAGATGTGTACAGTTCACCTTGAAACACTTTCATTTCACAGGTTATGATCAAGTTTCATGGCATTCAGTTAATCTTTTCTGGCATTACTACCTCACTAAAGCAAGTTGCTTAATAGGTACAACTAAAAAGTGAAAAATAAAAAATCTTTTTTACAAAAAAAATACTACCGACTTCCAACTAAAAACACTACAAAGTGAAAAATAACTTTCTTTTTCGAAGTCGGTGTCTTTGGTAGGTACCAATTTTTTTCGTTATGGACACCGACTTCGAAAAAGAAAGTTATTTTTCACTTTGTAGTGTTTTTAGTTGGAAGTCGGTAGTATTTTTTTTGTAAAAAAGAATTTTTATTAACCAAGTAAAGTAGTTAGACCGCTATGCTGATTAAATTTAAAACAACGTTGTTTCTCATATCCCGATTCGCCATACCTGATTGTTGTCGATGTTTATTTAGTTCCTAACGGGTACTGGCACTGTTGGCAATTTAAGCAATGGCGTCCCGATAATGGCACCATCTATACATTGGCAGAAGATTGTGCTCGTGGCAAATAGTGAGCACGTATCTTGAGTGCCCGAAGCGACACGTGCACCAGCTTAGCACAGCAGAAATAACGATGGCATGGCTCAGCGGCATGACCCGATTAAGTGTAAAGCAAACCGGCTTAGTGAAGTTATCCGGAGCTTGGTAACTTGTGACATTGAAAACAATGTGCAAAATTTAATGTTTCAAGGTTGAAAGTGCTTGGAAAGGGTATTGTGAAAGCTCCACATATGGGTATCTATTAACCTCGTACTCGTCGACTTGAAGACTCATTGGAGCATTTGTTAAAGTAACTGATTATTGTTAAGTATCTTAGAATTTTGAAGGTTTGAATGATTGATCATCTGCCACCGGAATAGCATTTTAATTGACTTTTTCTAAAGATATAAAATAGTGCCCAAGTAATATATAAATGAAGACAAACACAATGGATCAAATGTTCCGATATTTTACACTGCCGATGCCGGCCGGGCCGCTTCGAACAATACACAAACAAAAAACAAAGTTTTCAAGCGTAAAAAGGGGAACAAATTCACGTCACCTGTACCGCTTGTATAACGCAGGTGTCCTGAAATCCAACCGACTGAATTAAAGCCTGGCACTGGCTGAAAAAAGGAGGTCACAATAATGTTATGAAGAACATTGCAAACAACAAATCCTACTCAAAATTATCTGGGATTTCACGCTGCGATGAAACTTTTTAAATCGAGAAAATGAGGGAAATGGTGGCTAGAGTTAAAAAATCGTTAAAAAAGTTAAGGCATCGCTACATTTCACTGTTAGGTAGGGTAAGTGTGAACTTTAAATCTTAGATTTTGTCTGTGGATGAGTGACCGTCTTTTACATACTGAGACTAGGTATATCGGAAAGCACGGTCATTTCTAGACCTTTGAGAGTCGCTACGGATTGTCAGAAGAACAAAAAAACTTGCAAACAGCCTTAACAAGGTATATCGTGTTACCCAGCAAACGGGTTGTGGAGGTCATTAGGTAATGCTTCCGAGGAAATACCGATACTTAGCTGCGCATTAGCCGATACAGCATTTTAAAGCTTTTCCATTCGTGTGAGAGATAGACGAGTCATGTCGTTTCCAGATTAAATAAAATACCCGACAAAAACCCGACTGCTAAAAAAGCAATAAACTGAAAAGAGAAAAACAAGTAAAATTATTATAAAAAAGCGGCCAGCTCAAAATAATAAACAAGTACTTGTTTTTTCTTTTCAGTTAATTATTTAGCAGTCGGGTTTTTTGTTTTTATAATAATTTGTTTTATTTCAGATTTTTTAGTTTTATTAATGAACGAATTCTCCAAATAAGAGTGGTAAAACATTATATATTTTGCTATCAAAGATACGCTTAGGTAACAAAATAGTAACATAAAAGTGTTAAGATATATATAAATATTTGGAATGATCTGTTTAGTAGCTTTCATTTGATACCCATATTTTATACCAACGAAAAAAAAAATATATCACCCCCTTTTTGAGGGGGAGCGCCATATTTAAAATATATAGCCTATGTTACACGGGGAGCTCGTCGCTAAATAATAACAGTCGCACGGGTCGATCTTCAAGCTTAAGCAACGCTTGCCGAGCTCGGTCCGTGGATGGGTGACCATTTCAACATACTGAGATTCCTCCGTGCCTCTGAAAGCACGTTATGCCGTTGGTCCCGGCTGTCATTTGAAAATCTTTGACAGTCGTTACGGGTAGTCAGAAGCTTGAGATCTGACACCAGTCTTGGCAAGGGGTATCGTGTTACCCAGTCACTGGGTTGTGGAGGTCAGATATCACTCCAAGCAAGCCCGAGCACCTGTATGCTCAGCTGAATCACGTTAGACTGGAAACCGAACCCATGATAGGATAGGATAGGATAGATAGACCATTTTCCGCACTTATTCTCGCATTTGGTCCGTTGTGCGTGCAGGCCTCCTCTCTGTGAGAGGGAATGGGCCGTAATCCACCACGCGGTCCCAGTGCATATTGTTGGACGTGACATGTCTTCGAATTTTCGGTTCTAAGACATTCCTCACGTTTCCTCACGATGATATTTTCCTACTCCGTTTTGAGGGTACTGGTGATGAAATAATTACATAAAGCAAAGCGCCTGCCTGGGTTCGAACCCATGACCTACAACTTGTAAGTCGCGGCCGTTATCCAGTGGTAACGGTCCCCAACATAGTTGGGAAAAGGCTAGGCAGATTGATAGCCTATACCACACACAATTGAGACGAATTCAACGACACCTCATGTCCATAATCCGTTAAGCCGTTTGGGCTGTAGAGCGTGCCTTAGAAATGGACATACATACATACGCCCAAAAAACATCACCCTCCCGCAGTCCGGTAATTAGAAAAGAATACTACTAGTTTAGTGTACGCTCTCATTTCTGTTGACAACAGCTTTTTTCTGGGTTTTTAGGCGGTAAGACGGCGATAAGCGTGGGCAGGTACTCAAAATATTAAGGACATGTTTGTATAGAAATATTAGCTTGGGTGTTTTACGAAATGTCAGAAGAATACAATGGACAAGACAAATGACATTTATCTCGTTTTATTGGAATACCTTTAGTTTTCGGGATCCACTTGACACATTGTCTTGTGTTAATGATGCCACAATACATACAAAAAGACGACCTTCTAATTATATAAAATCCTAGAAAGGTATATAGTATTTTGCTGTAAAATAATTAAACTTAAAAGCTATAGAAATGTCTGCCTTCATCGTGTTAGCCCTCAGGCATACATTAGATATTTTATCTTTACAAAGAGATAAAAGATATTTTTTTATAGTAAATACCTATACAAACAAGTTTTTAAAGTGAAACGCCCAACAATATTGATTATAATTTTTGTTTAGTTTTTAATATCCATACCTATGTATTCTTGTGAGGATAAAGATATCTCAAACCTTAAAATTATTGAGCCCTTGCGGTTAAATTTTAAAAAGAGTCAGCGCGGCCCTGGCTGAAGCAAGGCGAGGCAAGCATATAACTGGGATAAGCCCAGTTGCCTAGCACCACGGATAAAAATAGAATTAATATTAATAGATCCTAACATTGTGAGCTGTTATATTTGATTCCCTTCTCCTTTGAATAATAGGTATGACAAAAAAGATTATTCAACATATTATTTCGTTCATTCTGCCAAAGAGTACAGTCACATAAGATATGATGTGAAGATTGTACATATTCGGAGTCAGATGTAGAACACTGCCATAAAGGCGAGGCAACGAGCTTTAGGGAAAATAACTAACTTTTAAAGTTACCATGACCTGTGAGAAATTGGGCAACACTGTGATTCACCTCCAGCCACGTCCTGGCCAGCCGCACGCGAACAAATGGAAATATATTTTTAAAAGAAGGAAGAAAAGTACTGGCATCAGTATTAACCATCCTGTCCTTGCTTTGCATAAGAATATCAAAGCTAAATGCTGACTTTGAAGTAATTTACTTCGTACCGCCCATATTGTGACCCTATCAGCCCAAACAGACGCCCCATAGCACATACAACCCAAGTAAATAGCCCCACAAAAAGTCATTAAAGTTAAAAAAGACCGTCCCCACGTAGATTTAGATATTCTCGTTAAGGCATAGAAAATCTTTTACTTTTTCACCGATTAATTTAATATTATTTATAAATGCGAAATTCCTCTCTAACTCTAGACCATGAAAACACACGAACTGCTTGCTGTTTACGGGAACTTTATTAAATTTAATAAAGTTCCCGTAAACAGCATACGTGCGTTTTTAGTCACGATTCACGATTTAAGATTATCTTTCAAAATGAGTTGATAAGTTTTGTGCGGAGCAAAGATCATGCGATTTCGATCGCCCCACTGAGATATTATTCGTAGGCAAGTGTTACCAAATTCTCGAGTCCAGCTCGAGTACTTGATTGAATGAGCAGAAGACCGTCGTCCACGTAACCGGTTAATGAACAGTCGCTTGGAAGCGCAATTGCGAGGAAATCATCAAAGCCTAAATTCCATAAAGGCGGACCAATAACCGAACCCTGAGGACATCCCACGGTGAGAGACTTCGACATGGAATGATGACCGAGTTTAAGTTTCGCGGAACCATTTAAAAAGCAAGAGTAAACTAGATTATATATATTTTTATAGAAGCCCCGGGTTTTCATTTTAAGAAATAGCACTGGGCAACATGCGTTATCAAAAGCCTTGTATTATATATTTTAAAATGTATTATATATTTTCCTAACAGTAAGGGCCGCGTCTACGGTAGATTTTCCCATAGTGAAACCGAATTGATTGTTATGAAATTTTGGTCCGTCCGGTAGCAAATGTGGAACGATAAAGCGCTCCAAGAGTTTGCCCAAAGATGGAAGTAATGTTTTGGACCGGTACGACTTTGGGTCATCCGGGGGTTTGTCGCCACTTTTCGGGATGATTCGTATAAATCCGCGTCGCCATATACGAGGAAATACTAATATACCGGCTGTTTTACACGCTTCTATAATCATCCGATTAGATATTTTATCTTCACCTGATGACCTCTTGACAAACTTAATAAATTCGTCAGTGGATGGAAGTTCTGACGCTGGTGATTCAGGTGATACAGCTGCCCACGCTCGGATCTGTTGATGGTAGTCGTTGTCATTAGCAAGTAAGTCATCAGGTATAAGAGTATTCAGCAAAACTTCAGTTGTTGCCTCAATACCGATGGTGTGTTTATTATTTACTTTAATGTTTTGAACAATCGCGAGTTCTGATTGATTGGCTTTAAACTCATGATATAAAGGAGACCACGGACCTTCTTTATCTAATTTTTCTATTATTTTACGCTATAAATTGACCTTAGATTTTTTCACCGATGCTCTGTAGCGGGAACTGTCATATCTAAACGTCTTTAACGCAATGGAAGGAGGGTCACCGGTGACAGACAACGAACCAACGGACAGACAGACGGACACGTGAGTGACAAGAAAAGGGGTCCGTTTTAACCCTACGGGTACGGAGCCCTAAAAACTGCTTCTGCATGTGAAGGAATTAATTTACATGGACAGAAGCACTTTTTCGTGAGTGTGGAACGTAAAATAGAAACACGCTTGTACGATACGACTAAATAACAAAAGCAAGGTTAATAGAAATGTCTATTCCTAGACAGCACGTTTCGTCGAAAACTTTGTTGATAGAAAACATTGTTTGTAGAAATCTCGCTCCATAAGAAGCACTGTTGACAGTCGGAGTGTGGCACGTAAAATAGAAACACGCTTGTATCCTGCCGCCGCCCGCAACCTGTATTATCAACTTATAGATAGTTCAACATAGCTGTACGCGCGGCGCTATGAATGGGTAAGCAAGTGTGGGTGGTTGTTTATTTGGACGTAGATTGCCGCGTCACTGCCACACAAATGCATAATGTATAATTACAAGCTCACGCACAGATAGCACCACGCGCAAAGATGAGTTGAACTATCTCTTCACTATATGCTATGCTTATATTACTTGAATTAAGTACTTGATTACTTGACTGAGTTTGAACCTTGCCACGTTATTAATATTTAATTATACGTGAATTTCTGACAAGCTACGTGAAGATATTTGCGTAATAGGATCCGTGTTAACATTATTAATGCAAGGATTTGCCAGTTTGTCTGATTGCTGAACTGTTACGTCTTGACATAATGAACATAGAGAACCTTCTTTATGCAAATAAAAGTAGGTAATCTTGGTATTGTTTAGCAATTGCTAGATTCTCAATTCATATTTTATGATTTTGAATCACCTACTTACTTTATAAAATGATGGTGAATGGTGGATGGTGGTGTAGATAAGTGCAATATTTGTTGTCTGAAGAATGGTCATCAGACAATAAATTTGGCACTTATCTACAGTTTCAGGTGAAACCGTGTGCCACAGCTCATACTAAGTAAATAATATTTAAATAAGACCATCAAATAATTCTTATATAAAAATAATTTCTTAAGTTAATTTCTTAAAAACGTCTACCCACTAGTTGTGATAAATTGTATTTAAATTTTAGAGAAAAATAGATCGTTTTCTCGAATAAGCTGGACTAAAAAAATATTTGTGGGTAGTAGGCACAATAGGACGTTTTTGACGGGAGTTCAGCAGTAATTTTAATGAAAATTTTATTAGAACTTATAAAATAAAAAGAAGTTAGTTCAGCAACTGAATATTTTGTTTAAACCCAGTTTCTGGAACCAACCATTCTCAACAGCCAATCGCTTCACTTGACTTGCGTTTAATTTGGAACGCGTCCATCATTTCTTAGAAAACTTATTTATCTGTTGACTAAGCATTGTTACTTTAATATTGCTTTCAGCTTCAACGGATAAATAACAGAAAACAATATAACCAATCAACGCAAAATCAACTTTATGTTCAACGACACAGCGAAATTGGAAGAGAAGTTTCTCAAATACCAAGACCACCTAAATCCGACCTTTTAAATAAATCAACTGTGTTTTTGAAACAAATCCCTCAATGGTTCGAAAACACATCATTAATATTAAACAGTTGTTTAGTTGAGAGCTCGACAAGAGGCTGAGTCGCAAAGCTGTGTTCAAAGGCAGCACTACTTTCTTTCAAAGTACTGTAAACGACAGATAGCTGTGTCGCTATCATATTATTTTTCTATTACAGCTAAGAATTTGGCTAAACAACTTGCTTCTATTGAGCAATGCCAAGACATGTTATTTAATTCAGCCAATGATTTGGTATCAGAAATTGATATTGATAAAAATTTAAATTAGAAATTAAGACAATAGAGACAACCTCTTGCAAAAGTTTACAAACTGAAAATAAAATCACATAAAAGTTTAAAATCAGTAAATAGTATTAACCTGGTGCATCAAAATGTTCAAGGATTTATGAACAAAGATTTAGAAGTAGAATTATTTATGAACTTTAACAGTACCTATTGATATTCTTTGTATAACAGAACATTGGCTTAAAAGCCACCAGGTATTGTTCAATTTTAAAAATCACCAGGTTGGTAGTACATTCAGCAGAGTTAATGCTATACATTGATTTTAGTAAGTAACCAGCTTAAATTTAAAGACCGTAAGGATATTGTGAGCCTATCTGTTGAGCGGACAGTCGAAATAGCTTGTATAGAATTGGAGCAGTTTATTGTATTAAGTGTATATAGACCCCCTTCAGGATTGTATGACTGCTTTGAAAAGGTAATGGATGAAGTGTTACACAAGATTTGTAACTCGAATAAATCCATTATCACTTGTGGTGATTTTAATGTCAATTTATTAGAGGACTCAGGTTCTTGTAGTAAAATATTAAGTCTGTTTCAGTCCTACAATCTTGTAAACCTATTTTTGGAGCCCACAAGAATAACCCCTACTAGTGCCACATGTTTAGATAATATTTATACTAATGTTATACCAGTCCACAAAGAAATTATAAATTGACTAGATTCTGATCACTGCGGGCAGAGGATTACTATACCTAACCAAAACAACAACGTGGCCAAAAAGGATATCACTGTTAACCCCAAAACTGCAAGTCGCTTGGCAGCGTTTAAAGTTAAACTCATTAAAAAAATACCAATTTTGTCAACTCATGCTGATCCAAATCATCTATATGATGATTTTTTTAATATGTACTGTAAACAATTTAATTCTACCTTTATTCCCAAGACTATCTCGGTTAAAGATAATGCATCATTCAGTGATTGGGCCACCATTGGTATTCATAAAAGTAGGAAACAGCTTTATGAGTTGTACAATGAAAGGACTTATGTCAACACTGCTGAATTTAATTTATATGTTAGAAATTATTCAAAATTATTTAAAAAAGTTTGTTGTTTGGCCAAGTCGCGTTATTTGAGTTCAAAGATTAAAAACAGTAGTAACGTTATTAAAACGACTTGGAATATTATTAATAGTGAAACGGGAAGATCTGGTAACCGAAATATTGACTACAGCCTGTCTATTAATGATAAAATCATAAAATCAGACTCACAAGTCGCAGTGGCCTTTTAAAATTTCTTTTCAGATATACCCATTTCAACTACTAAATCCCTTAACTCATCACCTTCTGTTGCTGAGTCTTTGCTAAAAGAAAATGTTAATGTTTGCGATTCGGAATTTCTTTTTGAACATATTACTTGTAGAGACATAATTAAAACCTTTCACACTTTAAATGTTAAAAAGACTGCAGATCTGTGGGGTCATTCTGTAGAAGTTGCTAAATCTATTATTGATATTGTCGCACCTAGTTTAGCTATTATCTTTAATAATTGTATCGACTGTGGGGAGTTTCCTGACCTTATGAAAAATAGTAAAATAATACCATTGTTTAAATCAGGTAGTACATCAGACCCTACAAATTATAGACCTATTTCAGTACTACCTACGTTTAGTAAAATATTTGAGAAATCAATTTTAGAGCAATTGCAAAGAATTTTTAATAAACATAAATTATTACATAGCAAACAGTTCGGTTTTACAAGGGGTCGTTCAACTACTGATGCCTGCATGCGTGTTGAGCTTTTAGGTCATATTTATAATGCATGGGAAGATAAGTGCGATGCCTTGGGAATTTTTTGTGATTTGTCCAAGGCATTTGATTGTGTTCTTCATGAAACGCTAATCAGGAAACTCCGCCACTACGGAATCCGGAACAGCGCTCTGGATCTTCTTACTTCATACTTAAGTAATAGGATTCAGAGCGTTGACGTTAATGGAAAAAGATCTCTCAGATCTATAGTAACGATGGGCGTCCCGCAGGGCTCGATTCTTGGTCCTTTCTTGTTTCCTATTTATATTAATGACTTGCCTTACCTCATAAAGGATAACCATGATATAGTGTTGTTTGCGGATGATACTTCACTTTTGTTTAAACTTAAACGTCAGCAGCTGGTTACTGACGATGTAAATAGCGCGATCTCAAACGTAGTTCACTGGGTCAATGTTAATAATTTACTACTTAATGAAAAAAAAAACAAATGCATTAAGTTTACCCTACCTCACGTTAGGCAGGTGAAAACTGATGTGTTGGTAAAGGGCGAAGAATTGAATCCTGAAAATAGCACAGTATTCTTAGGCTTAACTTTGGATGCTAAGCTTCAGTGGGGCCCACATATAGATAAATTGTCAAAAAAGCTAAGCTCCGCAGCATATGCTGTTAGGAAAATTCGTAATTTAACTGACATAGAGACAGCCCGTTTAGTATATTTTAGCTATTTTCATAGTGTAATGTCGTACGGTATTCTGTTGTGGGGAAATGCCGCCGACATCCAGACTATCTTTGTTTTGCAGAAAAGAGCTGTTCGATCAATTTATAAATTAAGCCCGAGACACTCTCTCAGAGAGAAATTTAAGGAGATTAATGTAATGACTGTGACTTCTCAGTATATTTATGATATGCCCATAAAAATATAAAATTGTTTAAAAAATACAGTGATATCCATAACATAAATACTAGGAACAAACACAAATTTGTAGTACCTGCAATAAGGCTCACGAAAATAGGTGGGTCTTTTAGATGTCAATGTGTGCGCTTTTATAATAAGCTTCCAAGCCACGTACAAGATCTAAGTCTTAATAAATTCAAAACATTCATTAAACGTAAGTTGTGCCAGAAAGCGTTTTATACAATTAAAGATTACGTTGAGGATAAACAGGCTTGGGATTGAGCTGCTCCAATTAATTTTGTTTTTTTTTATATTTTGCACCATGAATTTTGTTTTTTTTTTCTTTTTTTGTTTTCTTGCAATGACAAGAATATTTACTTTTTAAAGTATTATATTATTTTTTTTTTTTTTTTTTTTTTTTTTATTGTTGTGAATGTGAAGACTATGTGGATCATACTTTTTGTTTGTTTTAATCATGGTCTGTCAGTTTGAGTAGTTTGTGCGGCCTACCCGAATGTCCTTTCTTTGGTATTGTTCGTCGAATCGTTGAGCTCCTTAATTTCTGAGTTGAACTGCACGGTTATTGACAGATGCGTGCACTGACTGGACAGGTCCACTCAATCTGGCTGGTTCTTGCCTCAAAAAACCATTTCAGACTTCAGTCTACATGGTCTTCACATGATCTAAACAAGATTTTGTCTGGACTTTAAAAGAGACTGTGACCTCTGAGTTTGTTTCGGCCTTTCTTCTCAGAGTAGTCAGATAGGAAACGCCGACTTCATCTAGTTTTAAAAATATGATCGACATGTAAAAGTGTTTGTACAAACCTACTTACAGAAATAAATCATTTATCATTTAAAAGCAGCTATGGTAATATGGCCTCAGGGCCACAAGCGCCTCCATGGCACGTGGAGACGCGCCACTCATCCGTTTAAAATTCATTCTCCTTACGTCCTCGAAGAAACACGTCTTTTAAAACTTGGCGCCCTAATAATTTCATATTTTAATCACAATAATATTACAAAGGCGATAGTTTGTGAGTGTGTGTGTGGGTGTGTTTGTATGTTTGTTTCTTCTTCAAACAGCTGGACGAATCTGGTGAAATTTGGCACAGAGATAGATTATTGTCTGAAAAAGCACTAAGGATACTTTCTATCACGGGAATATGTTCACTCGGGATAATTTTCGACTTTCACGCGAGCGAAGCCGCTGGCTGAGGCTAGTTCAATTAGATGTTGGCTTTTTCTTTACAATGGTCAAGCGACATCTTTGGTTCCGGTATATTATTTATCGATATCGATATTTATTGAGATCACAGAGGTTGATTGTTTCATGGTAAATATAAAATATGGCTGTGTGAATTAAATATTTTCATATTTCATTCATACCTAAGTATCCATATAATTATCAATAAGATACACAATTAAGGTGAAATACTGATAAAAGTAATAAGTTTTGGATATTGAGGAAGAAAAAGAGTTAGTTTGCGCCAAGTATAACACATACCACAAAAAAAATAATATATATAGCAAATAGAACAAGGAAATACTATAAAATTATTCATGTAATCGTCTAAATCCATATGAACCGGCATCGTCACTTGAATGCTCAGTAAAAATAATGTTTAATTTTTAACTACCTACACAAATAAATATTGTTTTACACAACATCACGATCCCAATCAGTCAATATCTTCTTATTGTTCTTTTAACGACACTCGCCCAGCCTTTAGGAGTGGCAAAAGCAGACGCATTTTTTATTAGTTGTAGCATTTTCTTTGTGGTGAAAAGATATCTTGTTTCAAGCGGCGTATCCTTTAACTTGTGGCCAAATGAGCTCGAATGCATTGTGTTGACAGTATGGGGGAATTCTTAAGTCGATAAGCCCATATTCTGCTGCTATTTTGTCGATCACGTATGCTTCTTTGTTTTAATGTTTTAGTAGCTCTTCCTTTAGTAGGGACTCGCCCACAGCCACGGAGCCAGTTTAAGATTTCATTTCTTCCGTTGGCATTTTATTTATTTGACGAGAGTGATAGGGCGTTACCAATAAATATTATCGACAGCTGTTCGAGTGATGATTGTTGTTGTTGTGTTGTGTCTATGTCGAATAAATGTTTTCTATTCTTGTTGACGCCGTTAGGTTGATTATGAGTTGTAGATATTTTCGGGATATTTAATAAATAAAATTACGCGACTGTTTGCTAGCTCTGTATTGAGGCAACTGACATCATGACATGCAAAACGATCGGACATACCGCCCACCAAAAGGACCCTGTGTCCTTTTACAAATCCTGCTACTGTTACTTCTGTTTACAATAAATGGTTCAATAATTAACTCATTGATTAACACATCTTAAAACTAATCAAACAATATAACAATCTTACTAGTGGACTGTATGTAACTTAATATACATGCAATAGTAAACAGGTACAGCAACAGACTAAACAGGTAAGTTAACAAACTTCGTTTTCTATTTTAATAGCATAGGTAGGTACAACTTATTGATTCTTTAGGTAGTAAAATTAACTTAGATAAAGGCCTTTTTAATTCACTTTGTCCTTTACACTGCACTGTAACCACTCTAACTAAATTGTCTTTTCCAGGATGCAGAGTTTTTATTTTTCCCATGAGCCATCTCGTAGGTGGCAGGTTTTCCTCTTTGATGACCACAATATCTCCCACGGTAGGTGATTGGGTAGCTGATTGCCACTTCGTCCGTTGTTGCAGAGTGTTCAGGTATTCTGAATGCCATCTTCGCCAGAAATCTTGTGTCATTCGCTGCACTAACTGCCATCTAGTCAGCAGATTGATGTTGGATTTTTCATAATCATCATCAGGAATGCTGAGTAATGGCTCACCTATCAAAAAATGACCAGGTGTGAGTGGTGACATTGTCTCAGCAGTGTTATCTAACTGGCATAATGGACGGGAGTTGAGGCAAGCTTCTATTTGTGTTAGCAATGTCGCCATCTCTTCATAGGTAAGTTTTGCGTCTTTGCTGACTCTTGCTAGATGCCTCTTTGCAGCTTGAATGCCGGCTTCCCAGAGACCGCCACAGTTTGGCATTCGCGGCGGAATAAAATGCCACGTAGTTCCATCGGTTGCCAAATGTTCAGCAATTTCTTTAGCAATGCTTCGTTCACCTACCTTGAAAATATCTTTAAGCTCTTTTGCAGCCCCAACGAAATTGGTGCCGTTGTCACTAAACAGATGAGTACATCGACCTCGACGTGCGACAAATCGCCGAAATGCAGCCAGGAATGCTTGAGAAGTTAAGTCTGTTACGGCTTCTAAGTGTATGGCACGGGTCGCCATACACACAAATAGACAGATGTAACCTTTAGTAGCATGGTGCCCTCTTCCTTTTGATGCTCTTAACATTATCGGACCTGCATAGTCGACTCCACTGTTTAAAAAGGCCCGCTGTGGACTCACCCTGACAGCTGGTAATTCACCCATTAACTGGTGGTTTATCTTGCCTTTATTGATAATGCAAACATTACAAGTCCTAATGCATTTTCTTACTGCTGATTTTAAGTTAATTATCCAATAATGACTCCTTAGGTATGTCATCATCACTTGTATACCACCATGTAAGTTTGTTTGTGTGCTTCGTTAATCAACAATGTAGTGATGTGTTGATTACTCGGTATTATTATTGGATGTTTGGTTGTCACTGGTAAATTAGCGTTTTGTAAACGACCTCCTACTCTCAGCAGATTGTTTTTATCTAAAAATGGTGTCAAGCTAATTAGTGAACTTGATTTTCTTACTTTGCCATTTTTCTTAATGTTATCTATTTCTCTCTCATATACTGTCTGCTGATAGTATTTTATGCAATTTTGTAAAATAAAATTCATTTCACCAGTAGTCAAATACTTCTCTTTGTTTTTATTGCTTAGTAATCTATGGCAATAAGCGAGTACTCTTTTCATTCTAGTCAGGTTCGAAAATCTTGCCCAAATTGGTTTTTCTTCATTTTCAGTTGTAAAAGTACATATTGATTTTAACTCCAAATCTGTCTCTGTATTTTCTGATCTTCTCAAATGAACCTTCCCTTTTGACAGCCACTCTGGCCCCTTCCACCACATCTTCTCTTTCTTCAGATCTGCTAGGAACATTCCTCTAGATGCAATGTCAGCGGGATTTTCTTGTGATGCAACGTGGTACCATTGGGTCTTGTTTGTATTGTCTTTGATTTCCACTACTCGATTTGCTATGAAGGTCTTCCATTTCTGAGGTTCGCCTTGAAGCCACGCCAGCACAATAGTTGAATCTGTCCAGCAGAACGTTTGATTGAAAGGAATTCTCATGGCTACTGTTACTTGTTTTAGAAGCCTTGACAACAATAGAGCTCCACACAGATCAAGACGAGGAAGCGATATTGTTTTTAATGGAGCAACTTTGGTTCTCGATGCAATTAAATTTGTAGATATGGTACCATCCTGTTGTTCCACTCTGCAGTATACAACGCCTGCATAGGCTCGAGTTGAGGCATCGCTAAATCCGTGCAGTTGTATTGCTTTTCTATTGCTGCTGTAAGAGTTTAACCATCGGTCTAGAGAAATCTGGTTGACATTCTCGAAATCCTCTCTTATCTTCAACCAATCTGAGGTTAATTGTTCAGATAATGGTTGATCCCATTGTGTGCCAACTAACCATAGTTTTTGTATAAGCATCTTAGCGAGCACAATGCTTGGCGATATCCATCCTAATGGATCGTAGAGTTTTTGAACATCTGACAAAACATTTCTTTTTGTAATAGTAGATGGAAGTGCAGGGAGACTGATTTTGTATAGAAATTGATCAGTACCAAGATTCCATGCGATACCCAACGCTTTCACAGTACCATCAAGGTTTATATCAATTTGGTTGCTTGAAGAAATGTTGCTTGGATCCATCGACTTCATCAACTCGATATTATTTGATGACCACTTCTTCAACTCAAACCCTCCCTTACTTAACATAGCCTTTAGTTGATTACTAGCTTCTATGGCTTCTTTAACAGTGTCAAAACCCGACATTACGTCATCGACGTAAAAATCTGACAAAGTAATGTCAGCAGCTACTGGATAGTTATCTCTTTCTTCAAGTGCGAGTTGGATCAAGGTCTTCACTGCTAGATAAGGTGCTGAAGCAGTCCCGAAGGTCACGGTAAGTAATCTATAATATTTAATTTCTTCATTGCTATCATTTCTCCACAGAATTCTTTGAAAATCAGCATCTTCCTTGTGTATCATGATCATCCTGTACATCTTTTGTATGTCTGCAGCGAAACAGATGGCGTGCATTCTCCAGCGCATGATTATACAACGCAAGTCTTCTTGGAGAACTGGACCAGGTAAGAGTTCATCATTTAATGATATGCCATTTGTTCCCTTACAGGATGCGTCGAAAACAATGCGGGTTTTCGTGGTTTCCTTTTCTTCACGCAGGACTGGATGATGAGGCAAGTAAACAGATTTTTTTGTATATATTTCTTTTTCAGGTACTTCTTCTATGTGACTTAAATGTTTGTAGTCTTCTATAACCTTTTCATATTCTTCTTTTAACTTAGGCTGTTTTTTAAACCTTCTCTCTAATTGTATCAATCTTGTTTTAGCTATGTCTCGTGTATTTCCTTCTGTTGATTGTATACAATTTGTTTTAAACGGTAGTTTAACTATGAATCTTCCTTGTTCATTCCTTGAGTATGTTTTGTGATAAATTTCTTCACATATTTGTTCTTCCTTTGTATTCGTTCGCCTTGTAGTTGTGTCTATTTCCCAGAGCGACTTTAACATGTTATCGACATCTACTTGGTGATGCATGACAAGAAATGAATGTTCCTTTTGTGTTGTATTTACTTCTCCAAATAAAATCCAACCTAGGGTTGTTTTCTGAGCACATGGAGACCCTGGTGGACCTTTGATTAAATCTTGTTCGACTATTCGTGCATACTCCTTGACACCAATTAGCATATCTATCGGGCCTGGGTTGTTGTACTCTGGATCTGCAAGATCGAGACCCGCTAGGTGCTGCCAGTTGTGAACAATCATTGTGTGATGTGGTATTCTCGTGGTCAGTTGCTTGGACATGACGTAAGCTTCGACGTGCATGTTGAATTCTGGTTTCCTTCTTGATAATATGTTTAGTTGAACCACGTGTTTAATTGGTGCTTGCATAGAACCCACACCTGTTACAGTACCATCAATTGATTTTCTTTGTAGCTTCAATAACTGAGTTGCCTTTTCACTTATGAAGCTCGCTTGTGAGCCTTGATCTACAAGAACCCTTAACAGTGTCGCTTGTCCATTTTTTCCCTTTGCTTTGACTAGTGCAGTTGCTAATAATGCTTTTCCAGAAGCTCCGATACCAACATGAAGAGTTGTTATAGCCTCCTTGTTGGCTTCTTGTTGAGATGTCGTTGGTTGTATTGGTTCCGTTTCTGCGCTATCCTTCGACTTCTCTGCTTTGTGAAGCAAGGAATGGTGACGTCTTCTACATACCCGACAAGTAACTGGTACTTTGCATTTGTAAACTGAATGACCCGGAAGCAGGCAGTTGAAGCAAAGTTGTTTTTCTTTCACATAATTGTTACGTTGTGTAAGGTCCATTTTAATAAATTCTTTGCAATGACATAAAGTATGCTTTTCACTACAAAGCGCACAGGTTTTATCTTTGACAACATTTGCGGCATGGTAAGATCGCTCTTTGACTGTACGATCTTTACTTGTTACGGGTTGTATCATTTCCAGTGTTCTAAATTTTGATTCCAAAAAGCTTTTCATCTCTTCCCAAGATGGCACTTCTTCAGACTTTTCCTTATAAGCAAAAGTTTCCCACTCTTTATGTGACTCCTGGTCCAACTTCTGAATCACCAGAAATATAATTAAAGGATCCCAGGAATCGGTGTTAATTTTCAAGTTGTTTAGGTTATTTATGCACTCTGTCGTAGTATCCAATAAAGTTTTTATACTGTTAGCTGTTTGTGTTGTGATTTTCTTTTGATTAAAAAGCCTTTTCAAAACAGAGAACACAATAACACGTTTGTTGCCGTATCTGCCTTTTAGTAATTGCCATGCTTGATCGTAATTGCTGTCCGTAACTTGAATGTGCCGTAATATTACTTCTGCTTCGCCGGTAACACTAGACTTCAGGTAATGCAGTTTTTGAACGTCGCTGATTGAGGGATTTTTGTGCACAAGTGATGTAAACATGTCTTGGTATGTAGGCCACTCCTCGTATTGTCCCGAAAAGGTTGGTAATTGAATGCGAGGCAGTTTTACGGCCGAACATTGGTCTTGGCTACTAAATACTGAAGAGTTTGCAGTTTCCATTGCTGTATGTTGATTTTTGCTCAACATGTCTGTCAAGTCTGCTTGTAGACAGAGGTACAGGTCTTCAATGACAAAGTAGTCTTCATTGAGAAAGTAAGGTATTTCTCCACGCTTCTCTCTCGAAGTACACTGTGTTAACATCTCATGAGCTTGTTTAAAAGAACTCCAATACTCTTCAATGCACTTCACTCTAGCCCTTATGTAACCGTCTGTAAGTCTCACTTTAGGGCATTTTTTTAAGTTCGTTTGTGTTTTTTGTATTAAGTTTGCAACATCTTCTAAAGTATTCAGATACTTTTGTTGTTCCGAAGTTAACGTAACCATTGTAGCTGTCTATTTATGTAATAAGTATCACGTGTGTTATGAATTGCTAACCACACTATCCACACTGTTTAAAAAATATCTATTATAACTTAAACTTCCAAGAATCGGCGCAGTTTTTGTAGTAAACAAGTCGTCTTATCTCTGGAATGCGGCTGCCTATTGTTCTCAGCTCGCTCGGACTCCAATTCACTAATGACCCACAGGTGTGCAGGTTCGAACGATGCGGCTCGATTTGCGACCATATGTTGACGCCGTTAGGTTGATTATGAGTTGTAGATATTTTCGGGATATTTAATAAATAAAATTACGCGACTGTTTGCTAGCTCTGTATTGAGGCAACTGACATCATGAATTCATGACATGCAAAACGATCGGACAATTCTATTCTATTTTGATGTAAGCATTTATTTGGACCACTTCTCATACAACTCCGCATTCATCTCCTCATGATATTCTCCTGTTTTTTTTGAGATTAGTAAGCTAAGAGAGTGTCTAGCACAAATCCTCTTTCTGTTCCCACATGGAAAATGATGAGGCGTTTACTCATTTGAACTGTAATAAAATATCCATGTGTTAAATCGATTAAAATTTGTTCATAAATCAAGACATCATCATATCAGCTGAAAGATGTCCACAGCTGGACATAGGCCTCCCCCAAGCATCGCCACATTGAATAAATAAATCAAGTCGATTGCTAAAAATCGAGTTTTTGATGGACGTGATAATATCTTGTGCCTCATTATATCTACCAATATATGACGTACACATACGTTGTTACATGAACGTGTTAAGCAGGCATCAAAATGTTTCCAAGCAATATGAACTCAAATGAGCACATGCCTACCGGCGTTCCATTTGCATTTCAGTATGCCAATTTCATTCAGTTTAGTACTCAAATGCAAATGAGACATCGGCATCCTGAAATTAGGCAGGTGCGAGTTGAATAGTTTATTGAGGGCCGCTTACCAGTCACCCATAGACCGCGGCTATTCAGGTTGTTATATTATCTCCTGGTATATTTTCGTGATTTGTTTGTTTGTGGCAATAAAACAATGTACATACTACAACAAAACAACCAAAATTAAAAAAAAATGAAAATCCAAATGAAACAACCAAATTGAAAAAAAGCTGTCATTGATTTTCAACGCCTTTCAAACAAAGTAAGTGAACTTAGTTGAACCGTGTAATATGGCCCTTAAGCACATAATATTATTGTGCCTTAAGTAAGAGTTGTAACTATAAAGCGTAGGTAATGAAAACAATACCAGCCAGCCAGTGCTTTTATCCTAGTACTCAATAACCAACCCTGCGGGTAAATTCAAGTCGTTTGTATTCGTAGCTTCAAGATATTGCCTTATTGTTCTGTTTGCTTAGTAACTATGAGACTATTGTTAACTTAAAATGTTTTCTTTGGCTAGCGGCATGACGTATTTGCTTTGTTGGCTTTTGGTCCCTTTTCTTTCAGTTGCAAGAAACTGTTGCCAGACCACGGCAAACGGGGCAAACATATAAAATATGGAAGTGGTATGTTAGGTGTTACCGAGAATTAAATTAATAATTTAATTACCATTTTGAATTAATTAACCGAATCTCGAAACCAATTTATGTCAACAGAGTTTTACCTTCTAATAACAGTGTTATATTTTTATTTCAGTGTTCTATTTTTATTTACTTACAAATAAAATACCTCTCTTATTTAATATTCGTAATTAGTTTCCGAACTTGGAGGAATGCCCGCGTTCTCGCAACTACTCGTACTGCGATGCTGAAGTGCCTTCCAATTCCAAAGTTAGAAAGTACAAGGGTTTGTATACTAACTAAGGTCGGTTGCCTGTCCTACATTACTGAACTGAATTAATAGCTGCATGTAACTACGACCTAACCACTAATGAATCAGCAGAATGAAGAATGAATGCCTCTGCACAGAGGGAAGGAACGGAGTCTGTTTGAGACTTTTATTCCCGACTGTGAATGACGAGTGAATGAAAACACCGCTACCCAGAAAACATGAACCCAAAGAGCTCTCATAATTTTCGAGGAACAATGAACAATTATTTTGCAGGCAATTCCGTTGTTTTGTAAAACCCAAAGTAATAAATTAATGATGTTTTGTTTTCGGTTCATTATTTATTTATTCAACATTTTCAAGTTGTTACTTGCTGTAAAATTTAATAGACTATTAAAAAAAACAATACCTATGCTTGGGGAACAGGATTAACATACAGTCGCTATGATTCCTTTAGTAAATTCCCATGTGATTATTTCAATTAGTCGTATAGCTGTCTATTAAACAATTTTTGTAGGCATCATGCCTACTTATTATTTTGGATATGTGTTTCTTTTTTTATATACCTTTAGTTGGTTCTAGTACCTAATTACTTAGTAAGATATGTATTAATGTGAAAGGTATTGAATGTTCTCGGTCTGAAAGCCTTAAGTGTATTGTTGAAATGACAGTAAATGAAGTTTCAGCGGGTTAAGGGCGGTACCCCCCGATATCTGGTTACAGAGCTTCTAAGTGCTATTAGTTGGTTAAGTGCAGCGGAGAGCGTAATGTCAACGTAAACCAATAATAGCATCGGATTTCAAAGGCAACTTAATAATAGCACGTCTATAATAAATAAGCCTGCCTGGCTTTTAGCTGACAGGCTGGACAGTACTCACTCCGTAGCAGAGTACTAGGTTACCAGAATGTAGTAGGAAGTTGCTTAGTTCTTTTTGTGGTTAATTAGAATGGAGGCGTAAGTTGCACAGGTGAAAATATAACAGCACAATTCAAGAATGGCTTTTTGTTTCTAACTCAAAAACTGTTGTTTAGCCAGTTGAATGGACCACAAATACACTTGTTGCCAAGGTATGAGCCTGCCACAATTATTAATATTTTCATACACACAAGGCGTTTAAAAATGTTTATATGGAAATGGCATGACATGAACCCTGAAATCATAACAGTTCATCTAACAGGCATTCACAAAAAATGGCCAGAAGCAAAACAAACCGAAAAAAGTATGTACGGTAATTAAAAACTCAGTAAACAATCGGTCGTATCGCTATCGCTGCAGGCCAAAACCGTTTTAATTGTTTTTTTTTTTAAGGTAAACAAACAAACGGGTAGCACAGCTCGCATATCAAGTAATTGAACCGGATTTAGAAATCAAACAACAGCTGCCAGCCAGATAATATCAAATGCCTGTTTTCCCTTTGTACTGGAGTACCAGGATACCAGGAATGGTAGGAATGGCTGAATTCTGTTACTGAGTAACAGTGAAATGAGTGAGTTGCAGGCGGTTGATTACATGACAACAACATTCACACAGATTACTAGGTATTAGTTACAATATGTGCTCTGCACAGAGAAACTTATATTTACGGAAAGTGCTCTGCCTGAGATCACCAAGGCTTTTAACTTGACATATAAACTCTTTTGCAAAAAACACTTAAGATTTTTTTCTCTACTTCAATGAAGATGAACAAGAAATAAGTTTTATTAATTTGACGATGTACATACACACGCTGTAAATGATTCAAGCTGTGGTTTTTTGACGATGTACATACCAGCACCATTATTTTTTCATTGTTTACTATAAAATGTTTCGTATGTAATGCTGTTGGTGTACCCTGTAATAAATAAATGAAGCACATGTCAAAGCTATCCAAGTAGCTACTCACCTACTGGTTGGACAAAATTTGAGAAAATGACACGGAAAGATGAAGAAGAAGTGACAAAGGCTGCAAGCCTGATACGTCGTCCAATCAGAATTCAATAAAAAGACTGCCCGCAAGTGAGAGAAAACGACCGCTTTGTCTCTCCCACACTTTTCAGCCCGTATCTATTCGGTATGTAGCTGTAAAGAGAAAGCTTCATCCATTCTCCATGTCTATAAATAAACCACACGCCTCAAAAAATGGAGCAAGGTTTAACGCACGCTCTGATAGTGGAATCTCAAGGGTGGTGTGCAGCGGGCCATTGTCAAGGTTGGATCATGTGAGGCTGTCAGTTTTTCCCACAGACAGTCGTAAAAGTTGAAACAGCTAGACGTTTTAGGTACACACTCGTTTTTTATTCAGATGTGGCGAAATTGGTCAGGAATATCTTTTTTGTTTATTTGCTATGCATCTAAATAAATTGTTTGAAGAGGTAAAATTGTTCATTTGTTTAAATGAGTTATCTTTAGAATTTCTGATCTAATATAGGTAGAAAATGTTTTTCACACAAGCTAAAAGTTTTATAAAAACTGTAAAGCGACTACGGTTTTTTTTAGCCTATGTTACTCAGGCTATAATAACGATCCGATCGATTGACACCTTATTCATCAAAATCGGAGGAATAGTTTAGACGCTACGGAGGAACATACGTAAATATAAACATACATACATAGACTGCTAAAATCATAACCCTTCCTTTTCGTTTCGCCGTAGTCAGATAAAAAAATTTACCGATTTCTAAAAAACACTAAAAAGTGCAAAAATAACTTTCGTTTCGGCAGTCGGCGTCTTTGGTACCATTTATTTGTATCGTTTTTCAACACCGACTGCCGAAACGAAAGTTATTTTTGCTTAAGAAGTCAGTTTATATTTTGGAAAAGGTGATGTTATTGTTACTCTGATTACAATTTAGAATACCTGTATATTAGTAAGATATATATTAATATACAGATATCCTTAATTGTAATCTCACTAACCATAACATCACTTACATGAAATAAATTTAACTACGCTCTGATAACTTTATAAATAGCCGATTGGTACGCCTTCACTATCTATTACTTTTTTCTATTATAGCGCTCACCATCTTTTCGCCACAAAATTTTGCGAACGTCCTTGTCTGACTTAAAACATTTTTCATCGCTAAATATAACTATATTATTGCACCAATTCAAATCTAAATATTTGCGAAGCGTACCCAGTTTTGACTGTGAATATCTGTCAGTAAAGTTTTCTTGTCTGGCCTACGACATTTTACACCAGCAGCACGCAAGTGGTTCCGTACAGTTTGTAATCTTACACTATATTGTGGTGTTCTGCTGTGTAAACCCACATGTTTTAGTCTATTTACGATAATACTATACAAACCACACCTTTCATCTTTTGTAATTGTATCAACTCATGTGATTCACTCTTGATTTTTTAATTGGGGATTTGAATAATTATTACTTCTTTTTTTTTACTTTGAAATTTAGAAGATATGACAGAACGAGGAAAACACGGGCGTCAGCTTTTTGAATCAGATTCGGGCAGGAAACGGCGAAAGTCGGTTGACTACTGATTACTATAATACCAAGTGTATTTTCTATTCTAAAAACTCTTAAATCTGTGATTTGCTAGCTTGTGAAAGAGTGATATAAATCTATAAAAACTATAAATAAATCGCATTTGGTCTCATAAATGTACTTATACTGCTTAAAATAATTGATGTGCCAGTTCGGTACGTGTTGCAAAAGCTGCATCAACCAATTCTACAGAGACGCGCGTGGCCACAACACGCCCGCCAGCAGCACGCGCAGATTTTTGAACCTGCCTACTCGGCCGTCTGCCTGAGACGCAGCTTGACTACCACCTTATCTGGCTACCTGCCTGTTTTGCCTGCTTGTCCTTCGAGGTACCTATTCACCACCTGCCTACCTCGAGCATACCGTGACTTTTGAAGAGTTCCTGCTGCCTGCCTAGCTGTCGACCACAAGCAACCAACGACGTGTGAAGCCAGCCCTTAGAATTTCTATTCTAAATAACCTTTTTCTAAGTTTATTTTTAATAACTCTTTTAATTTATTAACGTGGCTTACCTTAAGCTCGTTTGAGTTTAACGTAACGTTACAATGTTTAGTTGCCGTGGAACGATTAGTGAGGAAGGGCTCAGCTATATGCCTAGCAACTATATCACGGTGTCGCGCATTGGCATCTGTGTATACAAATCCAGTCTTTGGTTCCGGCAGGCGAGGATCAATGCTTCCCGAATCTGCATACCGAGGACCCACAATTGCACAGTTCTTCTCTGTGAACAATAATAAAATATTGTTATAAAAATCAACAATCAATAACATGTGTATTATTTAAACATATTAAACTTCTAAACATAATAATAACATTTTGTTTCTCACCAATATCATTAAACGCTTCGCAATTCGTTATCTTTGAAACGTTTTGCTCATGCAAAAGAATTATCTCAGCTCTTTAAAAGTGTAGTGAAGTGATTCATAATGATTCACAAATAAAAGCACTTCTCAAACACGCAGGGTATAATGTCTAAAAACGTAACGAAAGCCCGATAGTCTATAGCATTCTGACGATGAACTTAAACTACTAACCTAAATGTAATTTGTAATTTTTAGAGGGTAGACAATTAATATATTCCTACTCAAATATAAAGAAGAATTGCTAATAGTTTAGCAATGAATTGCAGAAACAAATGTAAAATATTTAATTAAAACACACAAACATTAGCCGTCGGGAGTCGGATTCGATCTTACGGCGCCAGGGCGTAAGGTCGAAATATTATATATCACACGCTCGACTGATGCGCCACGGAGACGATTGTTACATTAGCAAAATTTATGCTTCATATTCCCCGCAACATCAAATTGACAAAAAATTGCAAGTGTGTGCGTGGACAACGGATTATTGTGAAGCAAACACGAATAAATAGGCGAAGTAATACACCCGTTGATTCTACGCACACGAAACATTTATGTTGGTGTGCCCTGCAAACCTATATGATTTGCTTTGTGTATATGATATTACTTAATTTCAACTTGATACCTCCAGGCGTTCGAGAGAAAAGGGTCTTGACAGACACGGGCAGATAGACAGACAACGAAGTGATCCTATAAGGGATCTTTTTATTCCATTTGAGAAACCTACCCTAAAAAGGTGTAACACCTGATATTTTAAAGATTTATCAGAGCTGAAATAAAACGGTACCTTAATAGAACTTTGCTTAATAAAGTATTGTGTCGTACCTCATCTAATTATTGAACTTGTCAAGTCAAATCAAGTGGTGCGAAGTGGTTGCCTAGCGACAATTTGAAACATGAGTGCGATTCAATGAGTGCTCTTAATTAAACTGATCGACGATTTTGACTAGTTTGTCAAAGACATGTTCATTTGATACCGTGTGTTTGTATTAGAAACATGATCAATACGGCATTATCTCTATTTGGTTGGAGGCTCAAGATACAGTACTTATTCATTCTATCAGCGATGGTGATAGTCGAAAATTCAAAATGTAATGAATGATCATTAGGGTTCCGTAACTCAAAAGGAAATAAACCGGAACCCTTAAAGGATCACTTTGTTGTCTGTTTGTCTATCAAGACCAACGACGATGTTATATTCTCTTTGATCAAGACCCTTTATGTCGGGGACGAGTGGGGGTATCGAGAAATTAATATGGTATACTCAAGTTTGCAACCCCTTGCAGCTATGAAAAAAATCAAACTTCTAGATCAACGCTATCAAGAGATACAGCTTTCAATGACACATCTACAGGAAACTGCCCGTTGACCTAGAATCATGAAATTTGGCAAGAAGCAGTGTCTTATAGCACAAATTAATGAAAAAAATCCGAAAACTGTACATTTTTACCTACATCAAAAAAAGATTATTAACTTATTTGCAGTTGGTAAACTGACCGCGACTTATGTCGCTGTATGGGGACTACAGTTTTCCAACGGCATAGTTCTGTTTATGTTTTCGTTAGAGCAATGTTCGGTGCCCTCATAGTTTATGAACTTCATTAATGTTATTTAATTATAATGGTCGTCTCAGTGCGCGACATTATATCGATCGCTATTGAGACGCCTTCGTTGATACTTGTCTAGAGCCTCTGTACCCGAAAATTTGAAGTTAATATGTGACAACTATCTACCGTGGTAGATTACAGCCCACTCCCTCGCACATACAGGTGGCCTCGGTCTCTGCTGTGGGAATAATATTTTTTATAGACTCGCAAACGGACAACACTAGCAAGAAGTCCATAATATTAATAGCTTCCTCTTACGACTAAAACCAATACAAACTTGCACAGGTTAAAATGCATAGACCATAGAATCTATTAGGCAAGCTGTTACTAATAATACTTGTGGCTGAACAATATGATGCGCTGAGCACAAGTTTCGACTATCATAGAAAAGTATTACACTATGATATATCTCAAAAAATCAATGTGTGGGGACATTGATCAGTCCCGTGCGTCTCACATCCAGCCATCAATATGGCGACGCTTTTGGGAGGCCTCAAAGTCAAAATCAAAGTCAAAAATATTTATTCAACTAGTCCAAAAAGCGGCACTTTTGAACGTCAAGGTCAAAGAATTAAAATTTATAAGTTATAAAAATTGATTCTACCGTGCATTCGGAAAAGAAGCACGCACAAGAAACTCGATATGTCCACGGTGGACGTCTTTCGGCTGATATAATGATGACGAATACGGGGGGTATTCGTATAGCTATAGTAAGAAATGTAACGTGTTGCAAATTTCTATGAGTATGGTAACAATAACATTCACTGACTCGCTTAGTTGTACGCAGTATTGTAGCCACAGATGCGACTCGGTGCTCTGCGTTCAATTTGAAGTGGCACGTTATTGGTACAGAGTATCTTCATTTTATCATTCTGCGCACGTTATGGGAATCAATTGACGGAAACTTATGGTACGCATAAGCATTGGGTTGCGATCAAACATTTTGCGAATAGCGTGTGTGTACACATCATCAAAATGCTGTTTTCATGTACATAGGTTTTGTGGAAGTCAAGTCAAAACAGTCCATTTTAGACGCATCTTATCCTTATAAAGAATTCTTCAGGCTAAAAACTAAACCAAAGCTCCTCCACAACACATTAAAAATTAGCCAACTAATTAATGTTGAAATTTCAAGTCTTCCCATTAAAGTTTCTTGGCCATTAAGCCTAAAGATGTACTAAATCTTTTACGCTTTTGGAACTCCCAGTAATAAGTCTGTTTTTTTTGCCCACAGATGGCTTTGGAGAACCGGACCCGTGTACAACAGAATGACCTTCTTCTCCATGAAGCTGTAATCAAGAACGAACCAGCGGCTGTGCGTGAAGCGCTGGAGCGACCCACCGATGTCAACTGCAGAAACAATGTGAGTCCCTGTTCTCATGAAGCATGTTAGCCTAGAACTTTGAACTTCTTAACCAAAAACCTTTTTACTACTTTTATTTAAGATAACTTATACCATTTCCCTCTAAAAAGCTTATTTTATTCACTGAAAACAGTGAATAAAAAGCACTTTTAATCACTGTCTTGGTGTTTGAATTTAGAACACACCAATATATATTTGACATCCATCTCAATGCTATACAACCTACTTAACCTACTTGCGCATAAAATACTCGATACAAACTTTTTGTGCAAAGAATATTTGACTTTCAAACTCCTTCGTCGATTTAATTTTGTGTTTGTTTATGTTTAGGATTTTAATAATGCTTTTGATTTTGGTCTAGGATGTTTAGTAAATACTTATTTGGATTGTAATTCTAATTGCATTGATGTTTAATTAATTATAAATATGTAACGTAACGGCGGTGGTCACTGGCCCCTAAAACACAGGTGCTGTTACCTAGCTCAGCTTAAATTTACAAAAAACTGTGAAACCCTGAGGTCTCTCATTTTTTGTAATTTTTTAAGGTAATAAACCATTTATTTATTATTATTCCTTGTGCTTTTTGCTTAAATCTTTCTTTTTCTCGTAGTCATGGTATAAAATATAGTATGAACTCATATACTATACTACTTTTATTTAAGATAATTATACCATTCCCCCTCTAAAAAGATTAATTTAATCACTGAAAACAGTGAATAAAAAGCACTTTTAATCACTGTTTGGTGTTAGAACATACCAATATATATTTTACCTCCATCTCAATGCTATACGGTTGTATTTGCGCATAAAATGCTCGATACAAACTCCTTGTGCAAAGAATACTCGACTTTCAAAATCCTTCATCGATTTAATTTTGAGTTTGTTTATGTTTAGGATTTTAATAATGATTTTGATTTTAGTCTAGGATGTTCAGTGAACACTTTTTTGGATTGTTATTCTAATATTAATTGCATTGGTGTTTAATTAATTAAAATTATGTAACGTAACGGAGGTGTGTTTATTAATAAGTGCTAGTTAATAGAGTTGACTATTATAATTTCCAAACATTTACTATTCAATAGAAACTCTTACACACTCACCATTAGGTAGGCAGATACAGGTACTGGTTAGGTATGACATATTCTGAACTAAGTTACGCCAAACGGGGGTGCCTGACGCCTTAACAAATATGTTTCGGTATTGGTATGGCCACCAAACCAACCAAGTTAGATGGGCCAATAGCATATCTGATGAGTACAGATTGGAATGCGGGTTGAGAGAGGGTGGATTGACCTCGCCAGCGCCGCAACCTGTACGTAAACCAGCTGATTGGCGGCCTCAATAGCACACAGGTTGGCTGTTCTATTGACGGTCTCTGTGTCAAGCTTTTCCTTTTACGAATCCGGAAGCAAAAGGCTTTAATTTTCCGTCGCAAGTTTGCATATCCAAGACGACTTAATCCTGTAGACTCATACATACTTCCTACACAAACTGAATGTTTCTGGCTTTCTGCTTTTACTCGTAATCCTTTGTGTTTGTGCTGACGACGTTGTGTGACGTTGAATAAAACGGGCTTATATAACGGGCCAAAACAAGATCCAATTTTGACATGTAGTGATTGAGATTGGAAACAACAGAATGCCGTGATACTCGAAATTACCGGCTTCATTCCATGTTTTTCATGAAAACAAGTTAATAGCTTTCACGCTTCGCTGAAGCCCGTAATTGTCCGTGGCTGAACATGAGCTTGTCCTATATCGGTAGGTAGATACTGCGAGTGATCCCCGAGGAGCATTACTAATAACGCTATCAACTTCTGAAGCCGGAGATTGCAGTGTAACATTATTATTAGAAATCAGATGATGTTCTGTCGCTACAGGAAACCTCACGGGGATTGTGTATGAGGTAGATGGTATTCTAGCTTGTTAAACTTTTTTTTTTTTTTTACCTAATATATTACCTAAAATATTATTAAAATTGCGTGTGCTGCGAAAACAATGAATGATAGAATAAAATAATATACTATGACTTTGCAGAACACATCATTATTTACAAAAAGTGTCGCGACAGCATAATGCACCCCTAGATAAAAACCCCACTAACTCAAAAAGTACGAGTTTTGAGTTAGTGGCCTTATCGAATTCCTGACTCGAAGACCTATGCATCAATATAACTCGCGTAACGATACCTTCAACCATTGTTAAAAGATGACGATAAACGCTGCTTTACTTAAATGACCTTGCCCCGACAGGCGCGAGTACTAGTCCGCCATTTTTAGTTGTCTTCGGATTGGCGTAAGTGACACACGTTTGAATAGTGGCAGATTTTGAGTTGCTGGAGTTTACACGAAATTTATTGAGTAAGTTTCTTATTTATTTTGAGTTGATTGAGTTTTGCTGAAATTTCATTGTAAAAAGTAATAGTTAATTTTGATTTACGGGGGTTTTGATGATTTTATGTTGCAATATTTTTTTAAATATTTCGAGTTCCTCAGGTTTACATGAAAGTAAAAGTAAATTTCGATTTACCGTAGTTTTGTTGAATCTAACTTTAACTTTGTTTATTTTTGCCTGTTCAATGAAATTTGTAATTTTTAAAGAGAAAATAGGTTGTTTATGAAAGGTTCAATTTTTTTATTTTATTTGTTATACAGTAACTAAACACAGTACGTGCTTTTGAGGGTTTTTTGAGTTGGTTGACTTTACTTGATTCATTATTGAATTTGAATATTATTTATTTTTAGGATGATGACGGGGCGAGGAAAACTCATGGTACAAATGATTAACGAAGAAAAAGAGGATCCTGAGCAACCAGCAGCAACAGATGATTCAAGACCTATTACATCTCCTGGTATAGTAACGCTCAATAGTATTAACGAGCCTGAGTTGCCAGCTGAAGGAAGGTTAGCTCCATCACCGAGCATTTTAGAATCTTCTTTGAGTCTTAATGAGCCTACAAACGCTGAGGAACGACGACGAGCTCCTAAACGTCAGTATGCTACCTCGCCAGTTCATAGCGGCGATGAAAGCGATTTCGACGATTCCGATGCAGATCCGCACTATCAAGACCCTATTCCCAAAAGAAAAATAATTTTCTCTCCCTTGCGTAACTCGCCTATTTCACAAATGCCACGAACTCGCTCCATTTCGTCTTCGTCTAGCAGTTCGAGTTCATCAGGCTCGAGTAGTAGCTCGAGCAGTAGCTCTAGCAGCAGCAGTAGTAACTCAACGAATGAACATGACGATACTGGCCCTAATTGCGAGATTCAACGCAACGAAAATAACAATGCCGATAATAACTACGAGGATCACAATCTGGGTCAAAATATTAATCCAAGTGATGAGACTCTAGCGCAAGAAGTGCCAAAACAATGTAAAAAGAAACTAAGGCAACCGGAGACATGGAAGGTCAATATAAACAAAACCCTCAAAAATTCAGGCAAATCTTACAAGTCGAGGGGTAAACTAAAAAAAGAAATTCCTGCTCGCAAAATTCGACCACCTTGCGGAGAAAAGTGTCGTTTGAAATGTAGTACCAAGATCACCTTAACAACTCGTCAAAAATGGTTTGAAGCATTTTGGAAACTCGGTGACCTTCAGCGACAGAGGGAGTACATTGTACGACATACCCATGAAATAAAGCCCAAATACCGATACTCAAGTACGGAAAACTTCCGGGCTCTAAATACGGCCTTCTATTTTGAAGAAAATAACTCGCGCATTCGTGTTTGCAAGACCTTTTTTAAGGCCACGCTTGATTTAGGTGATCAAGTAATTAAAACAGCGTTAACCAAAAAGACGGAAGCTGGGTTTATAGAGGGAGAGTACAGAGGAAAACATAAAAATCATCCTACGATAGATCCTGTAGTTAAAGAAAGCATTGTTCAATTTATCAACTCAATTCCACGGGTTGAATCGCACTATCTTCGAGCTCAGACTACTCGGGAATACATTCAAAGCGAAAGGTCATTAGCAGATATTTACCGGGACTATAAAAGCTTACGCCAAGCTAATGACTTGCCATTTGCTTCCGAATCAACATTTCAACGCATATTCAACTATCAATTCAACATTGGCTTTTTTAGCCCAAAAAAAGACTTGTGCGATTTGTGTGAGAGCTACAAAAATGCGGATGATGAAAAAAAATTGACATTGCAGCAAGCCTACGAACAGCATCTATTTGAGAAAGACCTAGCGCGAAGTGGGAAAGAAAGGGATAAGAAAGAATCAGATGCTATAGTAGTCGTTTATGATCTCCAGGCAGTAATGCCTATTCCTAAAGGGCAAGTGTCTCTTTTCTTTTACAAGTCCAGAATAAATTGTTTTAATTTTACCATAAGTGATTTGTATGCAAAGAATGTGGACTGTTTTTTCTGGGATGAAACTGAAGGAAAGCGTGGTTCAGTAGAAATCGGAAGCTGTGTTTTAGCTTTCATCGAAATGCTGCTCAATAATCATCCCACTGGAGACATAGATCTAATATTTTACTCAGACAACTGTTGCGGGCAACAAAAAAACAAGTACTTATTGTCTGCTTATGCCTATGCTGTGTTCAATATGAGAGTGAAGTCTATCACTCATAAGTTTTTAATTAGAGGCCATTCGCAAAACGAAGGGGATAATGTCCATAGTGTCATTGAGAAGCAGGTAAAAAGGCACATAAAATCAGGCCCTATTTATACACCACAACAATATACAACATTGATCAGGTCTGCCAAAAAATCTGGACCAGCATACAAAGTGCATGAAATGACACATGACCGCTTTTATGACTTAAAAGTGTTGCAAGAAGCTTGGGGTACAAATTTTAATACCGATGAAAGTAACAACCAAGTTAAGTGGCATGATATAAAACTCCTCAAAGTAGAAAAAGAAAGTCCAATGGCCTTTTTCTATAAAACTTCCTTTGCAGAGACTGAATTTAAAAAATGCTGGGTGAACAAGAGAAAGACTAGACGCACAGTAGAGTCAACACCTGGTAATACAATAAATTTGAGTTTGAGTAGAGCATACACAGAAAAAATTCGTTTGTCTGAAGCAAAAAAGAAAGATATTAAAGAACTTGTAGACAAAGATGTGATTCCGAAGCCTTACTATGATAGTTTTTACAAAAATGTTTTGTAATGACGTTGCCATTACAATTTTTATAGTAGAAGTAGGTAGACTAGTTTAAGAATTCTGTGCCATTAACAAATTTAATTGATTAGAGAGTACTGATTAAGAATAATAGACCAATAAATAAACTGTGATTTGCAATTTTAAGACTGTGGTAGGTACTATTACTTAAGTAAGTAAAACTAAGATGAAAATAGAGACTGCCTGAGAATTTTATAAAGACTGGTTGATTTTATAGTTTTTGGCTTTTATTAATGTTTGTTCAGAGGCTGTACTTATTTTAAGATTGTTCTGATAGTGCGTAAAGAGATAAGAATACTCAAATTTATATTTTTTTATGGGAGATAAGAGTTTTTTTTAAAGGTATTATTGCTGTGATTATTTAAAAACGCATAATTATTCATTATTGTACGTGTACGATCTCAATTTCATGAAAATGTCTAGTATTTAAGTAATAACTGTTATAAAAAGGACTTACCTAATATTTTATAACACTAATTATTGTATTTAGTTTTCTTTGTTATTCATTTAGTACTTAAATAAATAACTTTCTATTTGAGGACACATTTTATTTATTTCAACTATTTTAGATCTATAAAAACTAAAGCTTGCGTTCCTAAGATTAGCACGTTGCAATCACCCGTTCATAGCATAAGTAACTCAAAACCCCCGACAAAAAGTTATCTTATTTTTGGGGTGAAAAGTAACGTAACTCAATTTTATTTCAGATAAAGTAAAGTAACTTGACTTAGTACACAAAAAATTTGCTTACTCCCGCTGCAAAACTAGAGTAACTCAAAAATCCCGTTATTTTCCACGTTTTTAACTGATAAAATACAAATAAGCTAATTAAACAGCTTCAGAAAACGTTACCTTTACGAATCTCTCATTAGATCTTTGATATCTTTCTTATATACCCTAAAAACAGTTTTTCGTCATTTCTGAAAAATGAGGTTTTTTGAGTTGCCGGAGTCTTCATCTAGGGGTGCGTATAGTTATGCCACAATAAGTGTTCTTATATTTTAAAACTAGTACTTCGCCCGCGACTTCGTTCGCGTGAAATCGTTTATCCTATAAATGATTCTTATGTGCAGTTAGTGAAACCGACTAAAAATAAGCTATTTAATCAATAAACAATGGGGGTATCGTGGATATACAGGGTTTATTGATTTAGGACGATTCGTTATTTGACTTAAATAATAATAAATTTTAGGTTACCGCCACAGAGTTAAATCCTCCCCTAAAACTTAATAACCCCATTTTGCCCCGTTGAAGGTAGAATTTTGAACAACCCAATTATGTTATTCACTCTTTTCTTCTCTTTTTTATTTTTCGTAGTTCATTCTTAGTAAGATTTCTCAAAAAACTTTAACACCCCTTAACCCTATCTCGGGGGTAGTTTTAAAAACGTTTTATATTAATTTTAATTATTTACTTTATCCCCAAGGAATTCGATTTTTTATACAAACAAATTTTACCCCTTTTCACCCTCTTTCCAGGTCTTTCAGGTTGAATTTCCGAATATTCCTGCTTGGTGCTCCCCTAGAACTCTACGTCAAAAACGAAAACCTGTCCAGGAAGATTCCTAGCTTAACCCTAAGCTTTTCGAAAAACTTATAATGACAACCTTTATTGCTTACTTAGTTTGATGTTTATGTCAACTTTCAAATTTATTAACCCAAGAAATAAGATTCTCCAAAAATACTTTTATACCCCCTTAAATCGTCTTTTGGGGACTGTTTTAAGAGACTAATGATAACAAACAATTAAATCATAACTTAATTGTTTATTGAAGTTGGTATTTATCTCAAGTTTCATGTTTATTAACCCAAGAAATAAGATTTTTCAAAAAAAAAAATAACAAACCCTAAACAATATTTTGGGGGTAGTTTCAAAAAACTAATAATGAACCCCTGAATTGTTTATTGAGGTTGGTATTTATGTCAAGTTTCAAGTTTAGTGACCCAATACATCAGATTCTTACATATAAACTTCAACACCCCCTAAATCATCATTTGGGGGTAGTTTCGAAAATCTAATAATGACAACCTTTATCATTTACTTAGATTGCTATTTGTGCGAAGTACCAAAAATTTTGGCCATAGGAATTAGATTTTTCATACAAACTTCCAACCCTTTTTTTACCCCCTTAGGGCTGGAATTTCCAAAAATCCTTTCTTATCGGATGCCTACGTCATAAAAGAACACACCCTCTTAGTTTCAGGTCTCTACGATCAGCGGTTTAGGCTGTGCGTTGATCCGTCAGTCAGTCATTCAGGACAAAGCGTTTTATATGTATAGATTTTATTTTAAATGCCGTCGCTATCAAAGGCTCTTTATTTGTATCTTTACCAAAATAAATTACTTCATATTCAAGACTGCTTCAATACCTTAATAATTTGTGCATTTGTTGGATTTTGGAAATTCTACCTCTAAAGGGGTAAAAAAAGTGTTGGAAGTTTGTATGAATTTTTTATAGTTTGTAAATAGGACACATGTAATTTTTGATTTACGCTCTTGGTTGATAAAAAGTTTTTTTTGGATTTTGGAAATCCTAACCCTAAGGGGATAAAATAGGGGTTGAAACTTTATGTGAAATTTCTTCGGTTTGGAAGGTAAAACATCTGATTTTTTTGTTTTACGCTCTTGGTTAATAAAACAACAATGAGTTTTTTTTTTCGGAGGTTCTACCCCTAAGGTAGTAAAAGTCGGTTGAAAGTTTGTGTGAAACTTCTACGCTTTAAAGTATGACACATGAATATAAAGAATTACGCTTTTGGGTGATAAAAAGAATTCATGTATTTATTGGTTTTTGGCAATTCTACCACTAAGGAGGTGAAAAGGTGGAAATTTGTTGGGCTTATACATTTGAAACTTGGCATAAATACTAACCTAAGTAAATAGTAAAGATATTCATAACTAGTTTTTCAAAACTACTCCTAAAAGACGATTTAGGGGTTGTTAAAGATTTTTGATGAATTTTACTGTACAGGGCTTCCTTTTATAATGTAGATTTAAGGGGGTAAAACTAAAATGTCATCTATAAGATAAAACACGGATCACGCGAACAAAGTCGCGGGCGAAGTGCTAGTATATTATACACTGTACATATAGAATACTACGAAATAGTCTAATTTTCTTAGTAAATCTTTAAATCCAAGTATTGCTTACTCTATTAATTTATTCTTATTAACAGTACGGGAGAGCACCGATACACTGGGCTGCAAGCAGAGGCAATGTGGAGATAATAAACTTACTCATCGAGTCCAAATGCGACATAGAAGCAGCCGATAAGGTAATTTTTCCACATACAGTTTGTATGACACCACATTCCCTGTGGTGTTAAGCAAGTTGTTATTTTGTTTGGCATTTAATTTACATCTTATCTATAATTCGTACGTCGCATTCAAAACATGTAATATTGTTAAAATTATGTGAGTTTCTTTTTTTTTGTTTTTTTATTCTCTACTCGTCGACTTCTATTCTTAGGTTTTTTTACGTACCAGGCTACCAGAGCTAGCGGAATGTAACTTGAATAATTGTTTTAGTTCGGCATGCGACCGTTGTTGATGGCGGCGTGGCATGGGCACCTCGAAGCCGTGAAAACTCTCGTCGGAGCGGGGGCTTGCCTTGCTGCTACTAACAAAGTATGCTCTCCTTGTACTATTCGGTTCTATTGGTTACTGCATTTGCATACCGCATTCATTTATTTGTTAAAAAGATTTAGTGAGCATATTTTCTAAATAAAATTAAATTTCTTAGTTTATTTTACTATTATACACTCTCATAAAACTCCTCCAACATGATACACAGAATTGTAACTTATTAAATGAGCTTTCATTTTAGTTATCAAATAATTATTTTATCAACAAGCTCCTATCCTGTAACCGTATTAATAACCTATTATTAAAATAAATGAACCTTTGAAAGTTGTAGACAGGCGCCATATTATACCAAGGCATCAAAGGCTACAATAATTATTTTATACCTTGAGTTCACGGTACTCACGGCAACTCCAAACAAGAAATATCACCTTATTGAAGGAGATCCGAGACAAATTATGATATCAAGTTATTTAATTAAAATCTCCGGCACAAAGGAGTTATTAATTTTAGTGGTTAAAACCTCCTCTAAAGTTAATGAAAGATTGTCATTAACTTTAGTGGTGGCCAGCAATATTGTAACTAAAGTAAAGTAAGGGTACTGGTTCAGATTCAAAGCAATCTGTTTTTCTACATAATTAAAATCCTTATATAAATAAAACACAAACCGATGTGTTCCAAACCGGTGTCATTAGAAAGGCTCTAATGCGAACAGGTTTTAGACCACTTAAACAAACAATAAATAAATAAAGAATCAAAATTTACTTTTTTTCCAAAAAATAAACATAATGGTTCCTTTTTTAGCGTAGGAGCACACGCTGGGTACTCGTATAAAAAACAAATGTATCGAGATGATAATATCTTTTCCTTTTCGACGAAATCGAAAAATCTCCACGAAACTACTAGGATATTATAAAATGTAAGAAGACTGTAAGATTATTAGTATTTCGCCGAAATCGCGTGTAAATCTGAATATTTTTTTTGGTAGGAAATGAAGTTCTTTGAGTGAGTTTTCAGAAATTATACAAATCAAAATTCCGTAATATTTTCAAGGACTTTAAGATTTTCAAATATTGGAAAATGATAACAATGAATCCATGTAGGTTCTCGTAGCAGCAGGTATACTACTATTTTGTAACGAATAATTAGGTGAACATAAGCAAAAGCAAGTTTGTTTACAGAAACAAAATGATCTGCTTCAATGCGCCTGTTCCCGGGGTTCATTGGACGTGGCAGAGTATGCCGTATCTCTGGGGGCTAAGGTCCAGAGTTCGGACGCAGCTGGCGACGCTCCCCTCGCTTTGGCATCCAGAGCCGGACATTCCACATTAGTGGAGTTATTGCTGCAGAAGGGGGCTTATATCGATGCTGTCAATAAGGTTAGTTTACGGTTAAGTCACAGTTTTAAGGTTAGGTCACAGATGTACTACGGATTAATCAAAAATTCAAAATTATACGACACAGACACGGTATCTTGACAGAAAATAAAACTCATGTCTAATCTTATCAAACGTTCAAACCTATTTATTTATTTCATTGCTTGCTGTTATAACAGTTTGCACCAAAGCGTACAGCAAGCTTTCTGCAAAGTAAAAGCCTCCAAACTCATGTCAAGTTAAGGTCTGATAAATGCTTATCGCAGCAGTTGACGTGCTTGGATTTGAAAAGTCAGCTTGTGTTTATTTAAGTTTCAGAAACTGAGTGTCAATTAATGCAATCATTGCCTGTTGGTTTATTCTATTATTTATTATCATCAATAGGCTCGCGCTTGACCACTATCTCACCTGATGGTAAGCGATGATGTGGTCGACGGTGAAGCCCGCTTGCCTAGAAGTAACCTATTCACTCTTGACTTAAAGACTCCTAGGTTGTAGCTATCGGGATTGTATTCTGAAGCCATATATTTATATTTACTCCCGGCCCATATTCAACCAATCAGCTTTCATTTACCTTCTATCATAAGTCATAGCGAGAATTCCACCATAAAAGATTTCTCGCAGCTGCGGCTTCGTCATATTCAACATTTATTCAACGAAATACAAACGTTTTTAGGTAAATGTTTATTACTGGTAAGGAATATTAATATCATATAACAGTTAAATACTTTGACCTAATTAGCTTTAACCAGAGCCCCAGAGGCAATGAAGAGGTTTTGACGTTTCGAATTCGTTTTGTTTATCCAATCAAGTTTGAATACAAAAGGTAAATGAATCTTATTTGTAATGAAAAACAATCTTATTTTGGATAATTTTGTTCCAAACGAATAAATTAACAAGTCATTCGCAGACCTTTTGGTGTTTTCTTATTTGACGACAAAAAATAATCTAACGCTAATAAGCTCTATAATTGAGTTTAAGAATAAAATTATTTAAGTAATTTTGTTTTAGTTACTTTTACTTAACTCAATGCCAACAGTAGGTTCAAGTCATCGACCACATAGCCTCAAGTCTTATTTGAAAACTTTATTGTTGATCTTCGTCGTCCTTGATTCCTAGTCTAATTGGTTTTGGCTAGTTTTGACGATTGAATCAAGCGATAGTTTAGTGCAAGATCTTGTTTTATAGATTTCCCCATCACTTCAGCAGGCAACCTACAGTCTTTATTGCATTATTATCATTTGTAAAAACTACATAGGTAGTAAGGCTAACTAATTACACAAGTGCTTTTTTTACCGTAGGCACTAAACTGTCTAAGTTAATGTAGGTACTTATTTCAGGGCTTGAGTAGGAAAGTACCTACCAGCTGATTTAATAATAATAATAATTTATTTATTTCAGACATCAAAAAGGTCCATACTGACAAAATAAAATACTTAAAGGGTGTTAGTAACAAAATAAAAACTTATAACCTATGTTAGTCCTTAAATACTAGGACGTTAGTGAAAATTTATCTTATGACCTACGTTAGTACTTATATACTATGGTATTAGTAACAATGTGGCTTATAATCTATGTTAGTACTTATACACTACGACAGACAGTGTTGTTTTGATATATCCCATTATAGGACTCTCATCAGGCCTGTCAGCTATCACCCTCAGGAGGCTGTTGCTACTGCCACGCAATCTGGCGAGCAGAGACGCACATTTCTTCCGTACGACAGCTGAGAAGCTGTCGACTCGGGTTTCTGCGAACATCTCTGACTCACTGCAAATGGTCAGCAAATAATAATATAACATCGAGCCTGTAGAATTCCTCGAAGTCAGAGATGCACGTATAGCACATTCACATTTCGCCAGATATATTTAAATTCCATGTACTAGTGGGCGAAGCCTGCCTTCAATCGGGCATAAATCCAGTTGCTGCTAAGAAATACCAGATCTAACAATCAATAAGAACAATCCATTGCCTCCTGCTTCTACAAACACTCAGTTGTATAATCTCCGTGAGTTGATTGAAACAGAAGGAATTAAAAACAAATCCAATCTACAAGAGTAGATAGAGAGTACCAGGTTAGCATAAAGCTTAACAGTGCATCATTCAGATGAATTCCGCTTTACCACCGGGCGGGCAAAGATTACCGGGAGTCGGGAATTAACATTCTTCGGTCGAGCACAAGGTACGCAGAATTAAATTATAAGGCCATTACAGATTCCGACTAAGAACATAAATTCACATAATTGAAGTTCCCTAACTCAAAGCTTGGGTAATCGTCTGTTATTCATTGCCAATTTGGGATAGATAGAAATTAATATAGTTCATAGAGGCGACCTACACTGTTCTGTTCAATTCTTTGTTTTAAAACGAAAACATTTCATTTCAGTACAGAATAGTAACAAAATTTTCGCGAAAAATTTGCCGCCATTCGCCTTACTCCTGTTTCCCAATTCATCTCGTCCAATTAGGTACATAGCAGTGTTCAATCAAAAATATCAAACACCGGACGGTTCCGTACGTGTATAGATTTAATTAGACGAGAAGCGCACCCGGTAAATGTTTTGGCTTATTTTTTGTTTTTGTTTGACCCTGTTATTATTTGGAACACATTCGGCTGACATGTAAAACTTTGAGAGGCCTAAAAATAAGTTCGGGATTATATTGCTTTTATAAGATTGTTGATTCTTACCCAACTATAAAGATTGCCAACAAGGTCTACCGAAAACCGAAAAGGGATTTATTTTAGTTTAGGCTTACGATAAAACCTGTCAAATAGGTAATGGTGAAGAGTTAAGATAAACATTGGTTTAGATTATACCTAGTTCGGCAGTTGGTATTTAAAAAAAAAATCCTTGAAAAATGTTTTGTTAAGATCATTAAATTAATGTTACTTAGTTTGAATGATTTTTGAGGATAGGATTTCAAACCAAAACCAAAATGCATTGATACAGAAAATTGACTGGTGGTGGTAGATTTTGGATCAATCTAAAAAAAATGCTTTCAGATATTTATTTATTTATTATATGCTTTATTGTACACCTTAAAATACAATTATAAGAAGAAACTTAAAATTAGTACATATACAATGGGCGGCCTAGATATATTCTTCCTTTACCATAACTTCCAGTTTAAACTTTCAAGTGGCATCCCAAAGCCCAATCTGTATATAAACAAGAGATCAAAAATCAATGTGTCCGTCCTAAATTAGGGTTGTGAGCATCCCCACCTTGCACACAACGGTATATGCATATGCGTGCGTGTCCAACCTTTTCTCAACTATATCGGAGTTCTTAACGGATGCATGAAGTTAAACTATTTATCTGACCACCACAGGCCAGTTAAATGGGTAACACGATTTCCATTCCAATTCTTGGATTGCAAGATACATCCCAAGAGCAACATTGCTGCAGAACACTGTACTAGGATAAAATAAAGATGAAGGAGAGAAAATATAATTTAATCTAATATTTTTTGCAGCCAACGAGAATCTAATCCATACTTTAAAGTCAGAATAAAATGAACTTGGATAAAATATATTTATACTAGCTTCTGCCAGCGGCTTCACCGGCGTGAATGTCGAAAATTATCCCAAGGGTACATATTCCTGTGATAAAACGTATTCAATGTGCTATTCCTGACTATAATCTATCTCAGTGCCAAATTTCATCCAGATCCCTCAAGCCGTTTGAGCTTGTGAAAAAACACACACACGAACAAACATACAAACACACACACAGTCACAAACTTTCGCCTTTACAATATTAGTGTGATTTATTACAGCAGCGAAATTCCCCGCGAGGCAAATTAGACAGCAAATTGAATCATAGCAGCATCTAGTCCAGGCTTGATTTGCGGTAACACAATAAAATGTAAGACCTATAATGGACTTCAAGATATCCGGGTTTTTATCTAAATGACCTTTTAATTGTACGATATCGAAAAGGTTTTTTTTATTAATTGTAGTTGTTTGAATTTATTTGAAATTGATTGAATCAATAAAACTACTAATGTCGAGGTTCAATCATTCTGTTGTTTTAAATATTCTCCTTGATCGTTATGTAGTCCTGGTACCTACTTGATGAATGAAAATAACATGCGTGAGAATGTTACCTTTGACGCTTCTTCGTGTCGCTCGCTGGCATGTCAGAACTTAAGGCGATATTATACGCCCCAATGTTAACGCAGTACCGTGTGCCCGCTCGGAGCCAAAATATCAATATTGAACATCATTTTGATCAATTTTGTTTGTAAAATATTATTTGATTTACTTATGAAGAAATTCCAGCCATCAATCATTGTGTAAAAATATTTTTAAACATCCAAGTCGTTTTGGAGGGGTATCCAAAAGTTGCGAAAAATATCGTGTTGCTAATTATTTTTTAAAAACAAAACTATTTGTTATACGAAAAAACCATGTTTAAAAAATAATGTACATGAAATAATAATAAATATTTTTTTTTTCAAACCTTTTAACCTAGCCGTTACAAAGGAGTATGCTTTAGAAAGTTACCGTGTTACGGCACTAAAGCGCATGTAGGGCCTTAAACGTAACTCCAACCTCGCAAGGCGAACAGCAATAAGGTGTGGATGTGGAGCCGAGTCACAATAAAACATGATCCACCTTCTATCCTGCCCTCAGTACCCCAAAAACACTTACATCACAACAATAACTTCCATTCGATTTTATTATCTCACATAAATTAATTTTAGTTTAACGGTGGACTAATTGATCAATAGAATATTGCAAATTAGATATGTACCTAATTACAATTATTAAGTACCTAGGTAATATAAAACACAAAACAATGTAAATGAGGCATTTCATATGTCCCAAGCAAAGCTTGCAACTTGCAATGCAAACACGGGAAAATTCTAAACCTACCTTTTTCGTTCGTACTGCAATCTAACATCAAAAAAGAACTTTTATTTAGTTTCTTTTTGTTGGGACGTCAAAAGCGTTGCAGTTTTCGTTTTACCTTTTTCGTGAAATATTTTGCCAGTTTATAATAAAACATAGGGCTTCGGCAGAAATGGAGCTATCATTTTAATAAAAGTACCTATTTCTGAAAACCATGTTTTCCTCTTCAGAATAATTAACACCTATAAGGTGTCAAAACCAATTAAACATTAATATAATAAACGGTGTAAAAAATCTTCCTAGGCTTTATACACTAAATTCTGTCACCAAATCAGAGTCCTCACGCTTGTTCAACTAGTCAAATCGATGCTTCCGTTTGAGTGGACTAGATAATTACATCCAGAGCTGATCCGTTTAGCGCTTATCTCATTACCAGCCCGATTACAGTCCATGTATGCGTCCTATTGCTAATCTCTATGCAGTGATGCACGCCTAGTAATTTACGATTCATCGGAATTATTCGGTTTTGTGAAAGGCCATTAGCGATACAACTCATCCATCAGTGTTTACAGTATCATTTTAATAGGAATACAAGTTGGTGTTGCCATAGGATCCAAAAATCCCATAAGTACAAAATAATCGATAGATCGATAAGATTTTTTTAAATTTATCATTAAAATCTTCAAAAATATAAATGATAATAATTATTTAAGGGTATACTGTGATTTATAACGTATCGTTTGCTCCAAAGAAAATGAACGGTGAAGAAAATGATCACTGCTTATTTCAATTACACATATCAACATTTTTTTGCAAAGGCAACAATTAGAAATAAATTTTTACTCAAGTTCAGTTTAGTCGTTTTTATATTTGATATTTTCAATAAAATGTTGCTGAATTGCACAGGCTAATGAATATGTGGAAGACGTGGGAAAAATATTAACATATTTTTTTAGGGGAAACAATACTATGTGCAACTCTGGGCCTAAAATTGGCATTCCCCTTTGCCTAGCCTTTTCTCAAGGCTTCCAACCTAACCAGATTCAGCATGGAGCGACTGCCTATCTGACCTTCACAACCCAGAATCTGGGTAACCCGATACCGCGTTAAGAAGACTGGAGCTTCTGACCAAATGTTAGCCGGATCAAACGACTTACCCCGAGTTTCTCATCTTTAAATTATCGCAGAATTAATGTGACAAATTGTCAAGCACGCGTTATCTGCTATGATTGGCTGTTGAAAATTCATTCACCAATCACAGCAGATAACACGTGCTTGACAATTTGTCACTTTAATTCTGCGATAATTTTGAGCTGGGAAACTGAGGGTTAACCGTATTCATTTTTGTTGTAATTAAATAAAGCATATAAAAAAATGAAGTTTATACGTGGATACCACTCCTCTCATTTGTCGCACTCATCTGTCGTCATTAGCGGACACAATAGTAAAACAATGGCTTCACAAAACCGGGGAATACAGGCGTATTTGATGTCATGAAAAGTTACAAGAACATTTTGTTTCATACTTATTATCGTATTTCTGGTATTTAAAAGTAACGTTTGTTCCTGTTAGACGAGCTTGTGGCTAAATAACAAAAACCATACGGGTCGATCTTCAAGGTCTAGCAACGCTTGCCGAGGTCGGTCCGTAGATGAGTCTTTACAAAGCGAGTTTGTTCTGTGCCTCGGCAAGCACGTTAAGCTGTTGGTTCCGGCTGTCATTTGAAGATCTTTGACAGTCGTTACGTTAGTCAGAAGCCTGAGATCTGAAACCAGTCTAGCCAAGGGGTATCGTGTTACCCAGTAACTTGGTTGTGGAGGTCAGATAGGCAGTCACTCCATGTAAAATACTGGTACAGCTGAATCCGGTTAGACTGGAAGCTGACCCCGACAGTTGGGAAAAAGATAGGGAGATTGATTGATTGTTTTTGCAAATTATTTGAATAAGGATGTTTCCTGAGTACACAATGATAATTCTATTTAGTCCATCAGGGAGATGATCAAATATTATTGGACACGTATTTTTTGCTTTACCAAATCAATAAAAATTTACAAAGCTAAAGCTCATCGAAGTTTAGGAGTAGGGGCTTGTGACGTCACTAAGGCAGTATAAAGTGTACTAGCATCGTGACGTTTCACGATATTTCAACGCATTATATCGTCGTCACTTTATGTCTACGTGTCAAAAGAAAAAATACGTGTCCAACATTTTTTTAATCTACCTGACGGATAAAAAACTAATTTTCAGTAAACTACCCTATTCTGCGCAGCTGTACCTACTCTACAGGCTTTGCAGCATATTTTCTCTATTGTAGCAGCCAGCACTGAGAACAGTGAGAACTACGCCGAGAAATATGGTATAATATTAATAATACTACCAAATACCGATCATTTCTTATTCTGGGAACTGGTAGACGAGTACCATACCAGAAAAGTATTTTCAGTAAATATTTCTCAGATGCAGCTATAAAGTCCGGTTTATGAATTGATTGTTTGGGGTTAAGAACATGTCAAAGCCGACTTTAATTCCAAATTTGGAAGGTTTTAAGACTTGAGTAGAGTTTGACGAATTCAATAAATTCGAGAAAGAAACTCAATTTCGAATTCCTTATTCAGACATCGGGAGTAATAGAGCAAGGTCCCAGACTTAACGCGTTTTGTGTAGAAACTTCACAATAACGTCTGGGGTCTGGGATCTTGGACCATAAATCTGTGCAACCACTTTTTCTATAAGGTTATTTCGATAGGTTCCGTTGTAAATCCTGCATAATGTTGCCAATATAAGTGAAGTGCCAATAAAACTTGTCAGCTGCCGGAAGACGTAAATGTCAAAATCATTGCTCGTTTGCAACTCCATAGCGGCGACTTGTGTTTATTTTTACCCGACTGCCGAAGGAGGTTAATGTGTTTATCAGTATATGTATGTATGTTTGTTCCTATGTAGCGTTCTAGAGACCATACGCGTGTTATAGTGTTTGTCGGTAGTGCATATGTGTAAGTGTGTGCGCGTAGCATGTAAGCTAGTTTTTTAAGTAGACTCTCCTACCTTGTTCATTCGACAACATGTACTAAAAGTTATTATATTTTTATATCATCTAAAAAGTTGTTTCTTTAAGAAAGCTCGCCGATTGCCCAATAACCATAACTCGCGTTGGTCGATTTTGCTGATTCTTATGTCAATCGATTCGTCTAACCCTGCGAATATCACAGGCTACATTAAAATTAGAAAATAAAAATGCCGGATTTTGGGCGCCATATTGTGGGGCACCAAATTTTTTTTTCTACCTTACCCTTCGTGTGGGGTATCAAAATAAAGGGTTTTAAGGGGTGATTTCAAAAATATAGAACACTTATATGTTTAAATGTACCTAATTAAAAAAAAACTAGAAAGTTATAAATAAAAAAAATGTTAAAAATATCAATGATTTTCTTCTTGTTTATGTCTTTTTAGTTCGCTTTTTAAGCAGTCGGGTTTTTTTTTATTTTTTTTATTAACTTTTTGCGGTTTTTTTTTGATGATGAACTAAATGAACAAAAATGTAAAACTATAATGTATGTTGTATTATTTGACTCCCAGTTAATTATGCTCATTAATACCTAAATTACAATAAGGTGTTAAGTGATATTTAACATTACCGTACAGTACAGTACCTACTGATGAAATATAACAATCTTAAATAACTCTAAAATGCTTAGTTTTTTGTGAATCATTTCTTTTACTACTTAATTATTTGAAAAATTCGTGATTATAATAGGGGCAACCTATTATAATCACGAATTTTATATGTGTGCACAGTGGGCCTAAGTTACTATGGCGACTTGGCATGCGCCTTTATTTAAAATGATTTTGTCCAAGAAAATATTGTGGAACGGTCTGAAAAATACGAACGACAAGCCCATATATTCGAAGCAAAACAGCTAAAAAAACTCTTATTGATACAGTATCCTTTAATCACCGCGTGGCGGCCATTGTGGAATGAAAAGAAAATACAAAACCACTGAACTGTTATCCGCTCTCAATGAACGTTTTGTTGCGAACTGAATAGATTGCCAACCTGAGCTGTTTATTAATAAAGATGGCCTCGATATTGACCGTATTTACCCGACAGAAGCGGAAATATTGGAAAATATATTTTGAGCATTGTATTTTATAAAAGCCTGAAAATTGGGCCTTTTTATGTATATTTTGAAGAAGCTACTAATCAAAGGTGCTTCAAGTCTTCTATAGAGGTGGGTGCCGACTAAAAGTTTTAGTTTAGAACTATAAAAGGCAGAAATAGGGCACTTTATTTACATAGATAAAAGTATATATAGTGTATAAAATACTGAATTAACTATGACTACAAATATATATACACTTGCAACAAAAACTACTAGCTAACTAATCATAAAAATATACTATTTTAAAACACAGCGTCGAAAACGCCTCCACATCGTTGTCCACTGGTAATGTGCCCAAAAGGCCAAAATTGAACCAACCGATCACACTCAAACAAACAACACAACTACCTCAAATTGTTGTGTCACACGAAGTGTCAACAAGGCGTGTGAAAAGATCTTTAAACAAAACGTGAGTACTCAGACCCCACGGACCAAGAATTTCAACCCCAAACGGCTCGAAAATATAACTACCGATGAGATTATTATATTTCCGCCACTTGAAGTTCTCTGCAGCCGCAGCGGCAGCGCCAACACAGCACGACGAGCTAGGAAGATGGGATGGTGCAAGAGTATCGACACAAGTAGCGTCCCAAGACTCGTCCATGGAACCAAAGACATCCCGCCCGGTATTTTGCCATCATCGCGTGCTAGGCCATAGGGATCTAATATGGCCGGAACGCTAACGGTGACGAGAGCACTTTGGATGATGTCGTTTATGTTTCCGTGCCGCGCTATGCCCCCACTTCGGCAGCATGACAGACCGTGGTGACCGAAGCTGTTGATAACTTAGCTACAGTGGCAACGATGAGGAGAACAACAGGGAGCGCCAAGACGTAGGGAAGCAGTGAGGCGGAAGGTATTGTCGTCAAACATGGTTCCTATGTTAGAAGACGGTAGACTGTGAATGAATCCCTGCTCCCATGCACTCACCCTCAGCCAGCAGGCGCGCACGCTCGGCAGGAGTGGCAGAAGTGGCAATTTGGTGCTCTTGAACTGCTCTGCAGAGTGGCCTCTGGGATGACGGCCAAAATTAAAATTAAAATCAATAAAAAATATATAATTAAAAGATTTTACTATATTTATACTTGCCATGGATGAAAATTATTTTGTTGTCGCGTGTAGGGCTCCACCGCGATCTTTAAGCGTTCAGAAACAAACTCCTCCTCTCCGCCTCTACTCTCTAGTCTAGTATAGGACAACCGCCTTCTTCTTTTGCTCCTCTTGAGATGATTTCTTAATTCCCGTTCCCGAAGCTGCGATCTTTGATGTAATCAAATCTGCTGTTAATAAACTGGTTAATCATTGGAAATATTTTTTTCCAATTAAAAATAACTTTTTTAAACAAGCTTTTTTACTTACCATGCAATGTCATCAAGACGAAAGGTTTATGCAAAATTTCATCTTAAGCAGTTGAGGATAAATGCTTTAAAATTCAGTTGCAAGATTTGATCCGAACATGCATACATTGCAAGTTAATAATAATTAAAAACTTGTATAACCATCATCATACATACATAACACAGCGTCATCTGTTAAAAATAAATTTATCTTAGAATTAAATTAGCCTTAACTAATCCAACCTTGATTAAGACTAATTAAAATCCAATATACCAGGCAAACATATTAAGGCAGCATTAGAGAAAAATCAAAGCGCGAACACAAACAACGGCGCCGAAAATCAACACGAAATCGGCACCGCGCCGAAACAGACAGAACTCCAATAAGCCATGTCACCCGAGTACCAGCAATTACGCTCGGCTGTCCACCCACTCGACGTTTTGATGCACTATAGAAAGCCACTCGACAGGACAAACAAATACACATAGCACCATGGCACATATGACGCGAACATGATATTTTATCTTGCGTGTTAACAATTTTTGAATATGAATCGATTTAAACATGAAAATGTAATTATGATAAGTAATCTTGGTCAAATGAATCATTAAAATAATGTGACATATTGTGACGATAGTCTCACGTGCGATAAGTACTGTGAAGGGGTAACTCAGGGAAACTAATAATAAGCAGAAATTACTTTTAACTTATATTGACTCAACAACGTGCCTGCCCTCGGGCGGTTTTTACAGAAGTCCCAGCTAAACAAAAACTACACGCGTTCGATATATTTCAAATATTCTGTATTCGATTTCCTTCCAAACTTATAAGTCGCCAGTATTAGGTGTCAGCGGCCGAACAGGTTGCTTGTCCTATGTGGAAAGCCTCTACATGAGCTACGCCCCTACGAATAGATGCGCAGAATCATGTGAAGCGCAGCTATTCTCAACTTTGGAAGGAAAATCACTCTTACCTAACACCTTTACCTAACGGAGGAATTAATCTAAGGTCCTTCCCTTACAAGGGGAAGGCTCAAGTCATGGCAAACGAATTACCGGATTCTCCGATATTTACTCTAACTTCAGCTAATAAGTGCACATGCATTAACAAGTCAACGCCGTCATGCTTGAACCTCCTTGCACAAAACCTCCGAAAAAGTAACAAGGCGGCCTCTTATACCTAACAGAAATGATGTGATAACTCACATCCACCCGGATGGGGTTTAATTATGTGAAATTCAAACGTGATACAATATTTCATCCTCAAGCATTTATCAGGCCAGAGAAGGAAAGGCTGGATCGCATCGAATCGTCTAAACCTATCATTGAACTTTATCCAGAGCTTATCACACTTATCGTATTTAATATTATCAATAAGTTATTAACTGGACCAATGCCATAAACAGTCATCAACTGGACCAATGATGCCAAATCAACATCCTTTGCGAAGGCTATGCCCCGTATGCAAAGTCGGTTTCAGTTATGACCAATACCTCTCCCACTCTTGAAATGCTTATATCATCAATGCTCTGGATTAAGCTCAGCCTAGCTGAATAAAAAAAACAAATATTGCTTCGATGCGTAGTCAGCATTGCCAGCCTTTTCTTCCCCCGGCAGCTTACATCAGCTCATGGAATTGGAAAATAATTTGTTTTAATCACATCGATACTAATTGCAGCAAAAATCATCGATAAATATATTTTCTGCTTGCCCATCCCTACTAACTATGACATGTCAAATCTGAAAACTGTCTATCATATATATATTTTTTAACATACCTACTTAGACATTGACGTTTCATAAACTTGCCTACCAGTATCTACATTACCTTTAACTAGCCTACTCTAACATTAAACGGTTTTAGCCTATTTATATGTACAATATCCCTAAATCTCCTATTATTTAACTTTCTAATTACATAATTAACATCAGATAATCGCCTAACTATTTGGTAGGGACCTTTATATAACCTACATAGTTTCAAACTCCTATTTATGGTCCGTCTGGGCGTGTAGAGCATTACCAACTGATTCGGCGTAAACCTTCTGAACTTAGCTTTTCTATCATATCGCATTTTCTGTTTAACCTGTGCCCTTTTTATATTGGCTATGGCACATCGTGTCAGATTATTTCCTAGTTCATGACGTCCCACATAATCAATCATGTCATTATTTCCGTTATTTACTATCATGTCTGTCTGAAATAATGGTTCCCTAGCGTACAGCAACATATGGGGTGAAATTCTAGTGCTGGCCTGTTTGCTTGAATTATAAGCGAAACATACCAGGGGGACATAACTACACCAATTTCGCTGATCGGTGGAGACGTACATGGACAACATCTGACACATCGTTCGATTAAATCGTTCAACTAACCCATTTGTTGCTGGGTGGAACGCAGTGGTGAAGCGTGACTTGGCTCCGAAATACCTTACCGTTTCCTTTACCAAGTGGGACGTGAAAACTGACCCCCTATCCGATACTATTTCCTTAACTCCTCCAAAACGACAGAAAATCTCCTCTATCAAGAACTCACTGATCCTCTGCGCGGTCACCTTAGGCACTGCTCTGCACATTGCATACTTCGATGCATACTCTAAACTCACAATAATATACCTATTACCTCTCAGCGACTTTCTGAATGGACCTAAAACATCTATCCCAATCTTCTCCATCAAATGATTCACCACAACAGGTTGCAACTGTGCCACCTGGTTATCCTTCTTCCGCTCCTGGCACAGCATACAGCTTCTTACATATTTATCTATTACTTTCTCAGCATCCTTAATAAAGTACCTCACTCTGAACTTAGCCAAAGTTTTCGCCAGACCTAAATGACCGCCTGACCATGGATCATCATGAAGTTCCCTCAACACCTCCTGCAATAAGCTTTTAGGAATGACCACCACCATTCTATCATCATTTAAAATTCTGATCTTCTTACACAAAATGCCGTCTACCACACTAAACCCTTTCACCACATTACACCCACTCATTGCTATCCTATCCAACAAATACCTACAATACTCATCTCCAAGCTGCTCATCTTTAACTCTAACTATCTCTATCCTATACAGCTGCATGCCATCGTCGGGGCCCTCTTCAGACTTCTTCTGGTCCTCATCTACTTGACCTAAAGGATTCCTACTCAAGAAATCTGCTATGACGTTGTCTCTTCCTGCACAATGAACAATGTCGAAGTCATACGCCTGGATGCACAGCGACCACCTAGCCAATCTTCCATTCATGTCCTTTCTACCTCTCAACCAGCACAACGCCTTATGATCAGTGACAACCTGGAACTTTAAACCCCACAGGAAATGTTTGAAATAATTCAACGCCCAGACTAAAGCAAGACACTCCTTCTCTGTTGTGGAATATTTCTTCTCTCCCTCACTCAGCTTCCTAGATGCATATGCTATAGGGAACATCACATCACTACCTTGCTTGAGACAGCAGCCAAGAGCCTCACCACTCGCGTCCACATGTAACCTAGTGGTTAATAACTTACTACTAGAATAAAAATGCAAGATCGGGGGTGATTCCATAATTTTTATTATCTTCTGGAAGGCTTCTTCTTCATTCCTTCCCCAAATAAACTTGATGTTTTTTTTCAACAATTTTGTTAAAGGTAGAACTATTTCAGCAAAGTTACTAATAAATTTTCTATAGTAGGAAAACAAACCTAACACAGATTTAACCTGTTTTGCACTGGTTGGAGTCTTTAGTGTCTTTAATGACTGTAATTTCTTATTATCGGGTTTAACTCCTTCCCCGGAGATTTCATGTCCCAAAACTGAAATTTTGTTATAACCAAAACTGCATTTGCTCGGTTTCAGCGTAAGGTTTGCTTCCTTCAATCTACTCATGACTTCTTCTAACGATTCTAAAAACTCTGGGAAACTATTACCCCAAACTAGGATATTATCTACATAACAAATAGCCTTTTTATATTTAATGCCAGCTAATACCTTGTCCATTATCCTTTGGAAAACAGCTTGACTCGTTTTGAGCCCAAAAGGTAAAACATTGAATTCATACAACCCCGACGCAGTAATGAATGCTGTTTTATGTTTATCTTTTTCGCATAAACGATGCTGCCAGTAGCCTGAATTTAAGTCTAAGTCCGCAAAGTATCGCGCCCCTGATAAGTAAATCATCAGATCTTCTATGATTGGTAACGGGTAACTATCGGTAATGACCTTTTTATTAAGTTTCCGATAATCAACACAGAACCTCCAGGACTGATCTGGCTTTTGTACTAGCACCACGGGTGAGGCGTATGCACTCCTTGACTCCCGGATGACACCATTCTTTAGCATCTCATCTATTTGCGTGTTTATTATGTCAAGTTGTTTCGGAGATACTCTATAGGGTGGATGATGGACTGGTATTTCATCTACAGTTTTAATAGTGATTTCTTCTACACTACAGCTGCCTAGCTCTGATGTTGAAAATGCGAAATTCTCTCCATAAGATGAAAGAAGTTTCGTAAGTGACTCTATTTCGCCCAGACTCAAGTTCGGGTTTATATCAAGCTCCCTTTTTACATTACATTCTTTAGGTACAGTTGATATAAAGTCCTCATCAATACTATTCGCTAATCTCGAAAAATATACATAGTCATTCTTAGATACGGTATGTACACTTTTTTCTTCTAAAGATTCTTGGCCGTTTACGACGTTATTATTATTTTTTGTTTTGTCATGACAGCTCCAACAAACCAGAGGTTGTGAAAATGACGTAACGTTTTGTTCAGAGTATTTACAAAACTTAGCAGAAAATTTTCCTTTAAAAAATACACATTTCTTATTAAAGTCAATCATGGCCCCGTTTTTATATAAAAAGTCTTGGCCTAATATTAGATTTTGGTTAATGCCTTTCATCACAAAAAAGTCATTCGTTAAAACACACGAATCCACGATGAAGTTGATTCTTGTTTTGCCCATAATCGTTAGAAAAGAACCCGAAATGGATTTCACAAAATGTGTCGCGTCAGCACTGGTTTGCTTCAAACCTAGCAGCACAACTAATTCTTCGGCGATGCAAGAGATGGAAGCACCTGTATCAACTAATGCGTCATACGACCGGTTACCTATACTAATTTTAATAAATGGAGTTTGATCACCGTGTTTATTGTTTTCAATCGGGAATTGCTCTTTCATGGACACAGCCCGCAACTCCTCATCCATCTTTATTGACTGTGTCCTGGTTCGTTTGGGTGATCGGTTGGTAGTGGGCTTCTATATCTAGGGGCAATACGAAAGCGGTTAGTTCTGTTCTCGAAGCGCTGCCTTGGGCGAAAATCGTACCTCGGCGTGTGAAAGGATTCGCTATCGCCTTCCCGATGCGGAGTCGCGCTGGAAGTGGTTGGACCAGGGCTTGCTGGTCTCCTAGAGATAGGGGTTTGGTTGTTAGAAGACGGCGTTTCGAAACGCACGCGCGGAGGCTGCACCGGCAAATTCATCCGTTCGCTTTGCACACCACCAAATATCTCTTTCATTTGTACTAGTGTGTCATGCAGCTCTGTCCTGGAGCTGTATAGTTTCGTACCTAATTTATATTTGTAGTAGTTATTTACTCCTTTTAAAAACATTTTAATGAAAATTTTTTCATCGGTTATGCCTGCTTGCTGAGCGTACTCCGACAGTCTAAAGAAAAAGGCATCTACTTCCTCTTGTTTGTCTTGTCGTGCGTTGTAAAATTTTTCGACAAAATCTATCCCCACCGAAAATTCCTTTTTGAGGCCATCGCAAATTTCTTTGAATGAAAGACCGTCTTTATAGATGAATTTAAAATAAGCGAGTGCCGGGCCGTCCAGGTACGCTCCCAAAATGAGCCCTAAGTCCTGTTCTTGCCATTTATTTATAGCGGCGATAACTTTGAACTGCAAGAGGAAATCCTCGAAACTGGACTTTGTTCCGGTCCCGGTAAAATTTGGCTGTGCCATTTTTAATTAAAATAGACCACTTATCTTTATTTTCTCTGCGTTTGCTCGTCGGCTGGGGTTCTCGCCGACAGGACTTTCGTTCCTCGTAACGACGCGACGTACACTCGTTGATAGGGCTTCGCGCACTGTTCTCGCCGTGCACACGCGAAAATATGTTTTTTCGTATTTCTCTTAGACTTTTATTTATTTACCCGGATTTTCATTACCCGGCGCCTCCACCAATATGTGAAGGGGTAACTCAGGGAAACTAATAATAAGCAGAAATTACTTTTAACTTATATTGACTCAACAACGTGCCTGCCCTCGGGCGGTTTTTACAGAAGTCCCAGCTAAACAAAAACTACACGCGTTCGATATATTTCAAATATTCTGTATTCGATTTCCTTCCAAACTTATAAGTCGCCAGTATTAGGTGTCAGCGGCCGAACAGGTTGCTTGTCCTATGTGGAAAGCCTCTACAGTACCTACCTATGCAAAACAAAATGCCAAAGTTATGATAAAAAGGTAAACACGTAGGTAAAAACCCTGGTTCCTTTTTAATATCCTGTCAATTTTAAAGAGGTTCCTGTCATTAGAACATCCACGTCTATTATAGAATTATCCCATCCAGTACATTTTTACCTTCCATTTAAAATATACGTTAATATTATTCGTCAAACTGTAATCAGATAATTTCATAATGCCAATCCAAATATATGTCATTCTTTCATTATAAATAATTGAATCGAGTTTTTCTCAAAAGATCAAATGGAAAAACGAAGATTATTGAATTACTTGCCCATTTCAAACATATTTTAATTAAAAGATAGTAGATACCAGCTGTGCAATTTGAAATAAACATACTTTTGTCTATTACCAATTTGCCTAGTGACATTTGAGCTAAATAGTTAGATAATAATTTATCATTCTTCATCAGCCACTTCTTTTACGTCGGGATCTTATCCGAACTAACAACTAGGTAAAATTAACTTAAAAATTTTGTAAATACATGTTGAATTGAATCCCTATTAGTTTGCAAAACAATGCATAATTTTGCGAGCAAAGTTCACAAACTTAAACTTTTTACTCTGAAAACTCCTCATTATTGTAGTGAAATAACTGACTTTAATTAGAAATTACAGTGTCACTAAATAACTACGGACAGGATTATGGTAGTTCAGTGAAAATACGGTTGCATTTCTACGTATTCCGTTAGTTAATTCCAGTTGACTTCTCAAATCTAAATATCTCTCGCTGGAAGTCTAGAAAATAGAACTTGATACGACAAAAATGAAGAGGATTTCATGTTTTATTGAAGCGTCGTAGTGTTGCTTTTTCATTCTTATTTAGTTAATTCTTAGGTCTATGAAAAAGCCCATGAATTATTTCATTAATATCCTGAAAATTCATGATATGTTTTCTTTCACACAGGTGGGTCGCACGGCTCTACATGTGGCCTGCGAAGGTGGTCACTCCTCAACTGCTGCATTCCTAATAACCAAAGGCGCTTCGAAGGAGGCACGAGACAACTCAGGACGGACTCCACTGCACCTTACGGCAGTTCATCGACACACTGAACTAGTGAGAGTCCTCCTTGACGCCGAATGTCACGTGGACGCTGTAGACAACGTGAGTTCATGCTGCCTTAGTACTTCGATCCTAATTTTTTGCGTGTTCGTGTGGACAAAAAAACACACGAGACATTTTAGTGACGACGTACCTACTTGTACTCATAATTTACATAACCTGTAAGTTTAATGAAGTCATTACGATCCGTTCTGAAATAATAAGCGAACCGAAAGCCCTTGAAGGATTTGTTTTATGCTTGTCTGTATTATGAACCTGTCATATACAATTAATGGGGAGAAAAAATTATAAAACCTAAACTCAGGTGAATATACCTACTGAGGATTCCAAAATGGAAAAACGACACTGATAATGACAGATTGTTTGTTTTCCCCATTACAATAACTTTTGTACAAAAGTTTGGAACCTTGAAAACAAAACCCAAATCACTCCAATTTGTCGTTCACACAAAGCTCGCAATTATAGAAAGACATGAATAAAAGAAAACTTTATGAATAAAACATTGTGAGCTGATAACCTGCTTGTCGGCAGCGCGAAAAACTAAAATAACAGGCTATGTTTTGTGTAATTTGCTAGACAATTGGCCCTTGAAATATTGACCATTATTTGTGTATAAATAAAGTGTAGGTTTTACTGTCAACTGATTTTCAGAACGATGTGACTGCATTGCAAATGGCGTGTGCTCAAGGTTGTCGTGGAATTGTGGAACATCTGCTTGAATTTGGCGCCAATGTCCATATGCAAAACAATGTGAGTCGATGTTATTGTTGAAGTTATTTTTTTTGCAGCAAAGTTATACATCGTTTTGCGCTTTTTTCGTTTTTTTTGGTTTTGCAAGAGGGACGAGAAAATGTACCAGGCAATCATGAGCCTCTGAAGTTCGGATTTAAATAAGTTAGGACTGGAAAAAGTGTTGCGGAAGGAAAAATTCGAATATAGCTAAAATCCATTTGGACTAAAAATAAACAAAATTAATTTGCGAGAAAAACATTGATCTACCAAAATCTCACAAAATCTAATTTACTTTCTATCAAAACAGGTGGGATCCTCAGCACTGCATGCAGCTTGCGCAGCAGATGCTACTGATATCGTGGAACTACTGCTGGCGCATGGAGCAGACCCTGCGCTTACTGATCAGGTAATAAAAGACTCTACTTTCCTTCATTAAAACATTCATTCAGAATTTAGAAGAAAATTCCTACAAAAATTATAAAAATGAGTTTTTCTCAGGGGACACCCGGGTTTGAACCGGGGACCTCTCGATCTGCAGTCGAATGCTCTACCACTGAGCTATATCCCCACGTAATAGCACACTCAAAACAAAGGATTCCACTGTGTTATCTCGTCAAGCTTATGATGTCACACAAATTAACATAAATTCTAGAAATGCTGATAAAGCCATAATGTACGCCCACTGATAACGGTAATTTATCGCTCTTCTAACAATGATGACTCAATAACTACACTGCCCACATATCGACCGTGATTTTATTCGCATTGCGAGCGTGGAATTTGCACGGGCGAACTGCTAATGTCGCGTCGACTGTAAAATTTAAGATATTAACCGAGATGCTACAAATTAGGTTGTTTATTCAAATTTAATGCCGTGTTTGGCGTCAGACAGATCGTTATTTGAAATTCTGTAGTCAAATTAAAACAGATATAATTAAATCTTGAAATTGTATGTCCCATCTCTATTCGAGACATTTTGTGTGACATAATTACGTTGTCATTGTCATGTCAAATTCTTCTTTTAAAAAAAAAAAATCTTACCCAGAATAAATTAATTTTAAGGCACTTTCGATTGCTTTCGATATATATATATATTTATATTTGACTGGTCGATTTACCAGGCAAATAGAAATTGAAACGTATCGCATTTAATATATTCGATCGCAAACGATCACGCGGCGGCGGCGATGGAATTTGCATGGGTACGTAAACATTCAGAACGATTTCATTCATTATTGATGGCATTCGTTTGGAATAATGAAGTTGTATAATTTCTTTTTTGGGACATATTTTGATTTTCATTCAGCTTTTGGGTCCACGTAACTAGCGCCTGATTCTAAATCACACGATTAACATTAGTCGAATAATATCCTTATTTAGCGATAAGGCGTTTTTATTTGCCTGATTTAATGAATAAATAATTAGAAACCTGGACTTACAGTGAGTTTATCATAATATGCTCCATTGGTGTAATTGAGGAGCTCGTGGCTAAATAATAACAGCCGCACGGGTCGATCTTCAAGGTTAAGCAACGCTTGACGAGGTCGGTCCGTGGATGGGTGACCATTTTCAACATACCGAGTTTCCTCCGTGCCTCGGAAAGCACGTTAAGCCGTTGGTCCCGGCTGTCATTTGAAGATCTTTGATAGTCGTTACTGGTAGTCAGAAGCCTGAGATCTGACACCAGTCTTGCCAAGGGGTACCGTGTTACCCAGTTACTGGGTTGTGGAGGTCAGATAGGCAGTCGCTCCACGTAAAACACTAGTGCTCAGCTGAATCCGGTAAGACTGGAAGCCGACCCCAATAAAGTTGGGAAAAGGCTAGGCAGATTGATTGGTGTAATTGCTGCAAGGCGTTCCAGTGCGAGGATAAACTAATAAATGAAATCAATATTATAGACAGAATATACTTCATTTTCATTGAACACCAAAATAGTTACTAAATAACCCATTAACATATAAAAAAAATATTCATACAATGGTATAAATATCTATGTTACATACCAACATACTTTCGAAACGATCTGATATAATACGATCGAAACGATCTGATATAAAATACTTCAAAAATTAAACAACATTTATGAATATAGGTAGGTAATCAACATTGGAATTATTTCAGCTTTTAACTTTCAAACATCTTAATTTTGGAGAATTGTAAGTATTTAGCATAGGCATTTTAATTAGTTACTAACAAAATTAAGATTATTTGTTAGTGTTAAGTATTACCTAGGCATTTCATCGGTATGTATGCCCGTCGCTTTGCATAACTAAATAATGAACGTCTATTGCCCATACCAGAGCAAAAACTTATGATATGGGATTATTTTAATTATTTACCTACATAATGCCTATAGCCAAGAGTACCTAACAAACCAGCTTATTAACATTTGAGTTTACTATTCAGGGTAGCATAAACCATAAACTACAGCAAATGTCGGGCGTTCGGGACTCGTGTACAGAATCAGGCAGGAGGCTCAGGTTCACTGAATTATTGAAGCGCCTCGACCTCCGCACCGGGTCTGCTCTCTTGGTACATTCACATCTATTGCATAATATAAATTGCAAACTGTACGCCGTGTATGCTGTAATACTTGTCTGAAAGACAAACATTATGACAATTTAACTTTGTGTTTGGTCTTTATTCAACTTATTACCAAAACACTAATTTCCTATTCATTGATCAAAGATTTCTTAGGTTCAATGTTAGTTTATTTTTAAACAATAAGAATACCTAAATAAATAATATTCTCTCCATAGGTAAATATATCCTCCCATTTACTTCATTTGTATGTTTGTTTGTAACACTATTTAAATAACACGAGGAAACAAGAATTGGTTTCTCCATGAGTTAGTTTCATAACTTATACCCGTTTTTTTACTAACTATATCGAAACGTTTAGTATTTCTATCATTTAAATTACGACAGTGAACAAATAACTCTATTATTTTTCCAAGACAAATTTTTCTCATGTTCACTTAGTCGTGCCTACATATCGCTGCTACTGAGTATTTGCCCTCGAATCGTGCTTCTCATCTAGTTAGTAGAGTGATATTGCCTCTCTTAAATAAATAAATACTTTCTTATTTGAGCATAAGCAGTACCTATAGAGAAATAACAAGGACGGTATATTGTCACATGTCAAATAATATATAACACTTGCTAACGCCGGTTAGGTCCCGAAAAAGTTGAAAGCCTACAAACAAATAAAAATTGTTGCGAAATCCTTAAGTTACGCTCTTTCATTTGATGCCCTAACGGTATAAAACTATGAAATACATTCTCATTACAGTTTTCCAATAACAGTTTTTTTTTTTCCATTCAATTTGTATTTTAAACCAAATATGTGAGTAGACAATAAAGTTTATCTGCACTTATTTCAAGTTTCAACGTATAACATGGAGAAAAACGTCTGTGACCACGGAAATAAATCTAAATAGATAACGCAAGTCCCTCCATCTGTATTAAAACCAAGCGTGCCAATTTTTCACAAACAATTTAAAAAACAAATTTACTTACCAATGAAAGAAAACATTTCCAATGCCTCGGCCAACTTTTTCTATGCATTCTTTACAGCTCAATATGGCACTAAAAGGCATTTTTCTAGATTTCCGGTGCCGATAATGCTAAATGAAAAGTTCAGATTACGATCATTTGTCGTATCTTTAGTCCGTTTTGTGGCACGCGAAGTACATAGGTACAATCGCGTCATCTAGTTAGATTTATGTCTGTGTCTATGACAAAAACATAGACGGACAAATGAGATAATCCAAATATACTTTTGAAGTAATTGTTTGGGATAAACCACGACAGATGAGTGTCCTATCCACTAACCTTATTAATTTTAGCAGGCAATAAGTTTGACATTTGATATCATATGGGGATATAGCTCAGTGGTAGAGCATTCGACTGCAGATCGAGAGGTCCCCGGTTCAAACCCGGGTGTCCCCTGAGAACAATTATTTTTGTTGTTGTCTGCACAAAAGCATATTTCTATTGCTTTCAGTAGATATAGGCCCAGATTTGGAAAGCCTGTATAATTCGTGAAGTAATTTACAATTTTTATTCTCGTTTAGACGTTTGTCACATGCCTTGCAATCTAAACAACATTGTTATAAGTTAGGTTATTTTTGCATCCAAATATAAAACAATAATCACTTTTGAACTTTATTCTATGGAACTCGACCATAAATTAATGGAAGCTGTATTTTCTTGTGAACAAAATTGTATAATTATTCAAATTGTGCTATAATCATTTTTGATTCTTCATATTATTTCAATTGTTTTGTTGAGTTTTGAATCATAAAATAATAAAATAACTTGCCGAGAGGGTCGAGTTGATAAAGAGCTCTTGTGTTTCTTGCTACCCTGGTACAACATAAAATTTAACATCATGATTGTTAATTTTAACAATTTATTATGCTAACAGGCCCAGGCAAATAACTGTTGGAGGCCAATCTGCGAAATAAATCCTAGTTAAGCAATTTCATCGGAATTGTGTTCATTCTGGTAATAGTGATGTTGCCTAAAAAGTCCATAAAAATCACACCACAGCAAAAAAAATTATGCCGTCAAAGGGCTCTAAGACCAGTTTTTTGCCTAATTTTCGTAAAATTTTGATTTACAGCAATTTGTACTCAAAACAAGTTTATTCCTTGATCAATTGCGCACAAGAAAGTCCTACCTACATAAGATTCACAGGTGCCGAGATAATATGAGCCAAAATACATTTATTTGTTTGTTTAATGTACTAAATCTGTGCGTATTTTAGGCTAATTAAATTATGTTTTATGCCCAAGAGAGCCGTTTCACTTTCAAATTTACGTTTTCTGGTATGTTTTCATGTTTTTACAGCAATATTATCAATTTTGGGTACAGTAAATGTATCCCATAACAGTTTTTTTCACTGACAATTCTAAAGGAATTAAACATTTTCGAACTCAAAGAAATATGATAATTAGTTCTACATAACTAGGTTTTTTTTCGCAGCAAATGTCCTTATTACCTGGGCTAGGAACAGACCAGCCTGAAATAAATTGTTATTATTTGATTTAAGTAATCCATCCGCTACTATTTACAGTTGTTGTGTTCGTCCGTTTGTCTCATGGGAAATTACCGACAGATAACAGAATAGGTATGGTTCCAATTATACCATTTGATAATAATTTAACTTTACCACTGACATTCTAACCTCCGTTTGCAATATTTCAATTATAAATTGATACTGATTAAATGGGATTGAATTAATTATTTCACCTGACTATTAAGCCCGTTATTAAACTAATGGCGCAGAATATATAGAATTGGAACAAATGATCTTTAGTGAACAATCCCGTAATAACCTTGAAATCTCAGATAATTCAAACAATGATACTCGTAATTATTACCTACATTTTCGGGGAAATGATCCGTACCTACCTAAATGAATGCGAAATAACAATCATGAATTATATTATAAACAAGAATACAATATAACAGCATATCAAAACATTCCATGCCACTGATTGTTCACAAAATATCCCAATAGGTATTTGAGTAGCCTCACTTCCCTTTTTGTTATTAATTTATTATTATGAAATAATGCTTGATTTCACGTCATTTTTTATCTGCCTTTCAAAAAGGTCAAATACATGAATCACAGAGACCTCGCTCGAGCCTAGCAAGTAGAGCATTTTTATTAAATCTAGGGTCTAGCCCTTGGGAATCACAAAAATAGTTAGGAATCAGTAGAATGCTTTCATTTATCCACAAATGTCAAAAAATAATGAGAGCCAAAGATTTGTTTTTCTATTTTTGTTATATAATTTACCACAAATAGGCCCAGATTGTTGAATGAAGTACAGCTTAGCAAAAAAGTCGTGAAAATAGTTTGGCGCCACTATTGTGCATGTTGTCTATACAGTACCTACGAAACTAGGTTTTGATACTCAGTTTTTAGAGTTCCGTACCCAAAGGTTAAAAATGGGACCCTATTACTAAGATTCCACTGTCCGTCTGTCTGTCTGTCATCAGGCTGTATCTCATGAACCGTCATAGCTAGACAGTAGAAATTTTCAAAGATGGTGTATTTCTGTAGCCGCCATAACAAAAAATACTAAAAACAAAATAAAATAAAATTTCAGTGGGGCCATTTTCAAACAACTAACGTGATTTTTTTGCCTTTTTTTTGCTTTTATGGTACGGAACCCTTCGTGCGCGAGTCCGACTCGCACTTGGCTGTTTTTTCATAATTAATGTTTGTGTTGGCAGATTTTAAGAAGTACCTACTGTACCTACTTACATTGGTCGCTCTCCCTACGCCCTGTGGTATCTCCCCGAGGTAGCGCAGTATGCATGAGCATTTTTCCAGGCACAAAAAAAACAATATCGCCACAATAACACAAATAAATAAAAATAAACACGAGCAATAGTTACCGATTACAAGAAATGATACAACACGTACCTGACACGACGAGGCAGAAGGAGTGTCAGGTACCTACGTGTTGACACAAAAAAAGTGACCTAAAATATTGACCTGACGCGGAACTAAAATATTGTTGTGTAAATGTTTTTTTTTATTTTCAAAATCTTTTTACAGTATTACAATCATACATTTTGCCAAACTGTAAAATAGTTTGTCGGCAGTTTCTCTCGTCTCACACTATATTACAAATTATGTACTTAAACAACAACTTAAATAATTATGCTAATTATGTAAACTAAATTAAACTATTGATAGAAATTCCATCGAGATCAGACATAATGTGATCGACTGTTGATAATAATAAATAATGAACTAATTTAACCAATCACAGCAGCTAACGAACAATGAGAATAAGAATCGGTTCTGAATTGAATATGTCTCAATCAACTCATGATTGAGACATATTCAACTTTAATTTTGTTATTTTGAAATCGGATAGTAAGTCGCTATAATTTTTGTTCTGAAACAAAAATTGACCCTCAGTATTTCTCGGGCTCAAGGTAATTTAATAACGTTTTACCTTACGCGTTCTCCCATTGAATGAAGGACTTCAGCAGGATTCCTTGTTAAAGTCAGGAACTAAATTAAGGAATTCATTCCGAGAACTATGAACACTCGTAGTCACTTATTGCTGGAATTTGCTTTGAGAACTCTGGAACTTACTCTAATAGTAAGGTAGAACGAGGTACTTCCGTTATTAATATTCTAGTGGATCCTGTTCAGTTCAATGTTTTCAGACTCAATCCTAATCATTATCTATTTGTGGTGAAGAGAGGAGTTTTTTGTGCTAATTCCTAAACTAACTAGATTATAAACAGGAAAAATAAATACAGAATTTGACTCAGCTTAAGTATAAACAATCATTTACAGAGCGTTTACATCCTATTTAACATCTACTTATACAACAAATTAACACACCAAAATAACGTTAATGTTACTCATATCATGACTAAGTTAGCTGATACTCGAACAAGTCGTTTGTTTAGGACCTCATTACCCATTCAATATGAAAGTTTGTCAGACGGAGTTGAGCCAAACACCACGGAAGAGGTTGGTACACCTTCAGGTACCAGGTAAACAAAAACGTGAAGCGATACATGTGGATTATGTGAAACAAAATCGAAAAAAAAGGTTTTTTAGTAGTTTTTGGCAAGCAATCTCCTGTTGATACGAGGTTTTAGATATATAGTGTTGAAACGATTTAAACCTTAAATAATAGTATTAACAAAATTACTAGTTTCGGGACCCCTTGACCTTTTTCTCTGTCAAAGTACGGCACTATTCTTGTATTAATCCATCCATCTTTTCTCAAAGGAAAATATACATGAAGCTAACTCAACATAACATCACGCTGCCACAAATGTTTAGATAGAGATAAATCTATTATTATAATACACCCACGTTTCTTAGTACGTTTCTACAGTTAGGTATGTATAGGTCCTAAGCACTGCCAGTAGAAAGCGAACCTAATAAAACTTTGCCCAACTTGGCTATCACTCATCATCGGGCATGCTCAGTAATACAGGCGCTTCGACCACTAGACCAACCAGGCAGTAACTGAACATATCACCATTAAAAATGGCTACAAACAATCTCAATACCTCTGTTATTTTCAGTGGTCACAATCACCTGTGAGCGTAGCGGGTGGGGCTGCCGAGTCTCCTCCCGAAGGCTTCCGACGAGCTGCGAGGGGATCCTTCTCTGCTATCCTAGACCTGCTCACTGCTACTGCCAACTTGGAGATTCCTCATCAGGTATGTTTCATTTAAATTACCCTTGTGGCCATAGGTAGGTCTAACAAAGTATCAGGAAAACAACTGCAAATCTCGACCACTTTATCAACGGTCTCGGACAGTCTCGTTTTTTAACACGCTTTTATTAGCTTGTTTGAAACAAATGGCAACAAAAGGCATTTCGCCGAATTTGGCTAAATAAAAATACCTTTTTAACAAAAATGAACCGACGAAATAGGGAACTGAAAAGCAAAAAATAAACTTTCATTCTAGCATTTTGAGTTGGCGCCAAACCAAAAAACATGCAAATTAATTATATAAACCGTAGCTTTGTTGATCTTCGTTGATGGTTTGTTTGGCGCCGCCTCAAAATGCTGGACAAAAAGTTGTTTTTCTGCTTTTCAGTTCCTTATTTTGTCGGTTTAATTTTTTCTTAGAAAGTTTTTTTTCGCTTTTGACTTTAATTAATTTCAATAGCATCCGTTCACTATTGAAAATCAGTGAAAAAATTATCAATAAATAAATGGTTTTATTTTAAAAATTTAAATGGGACCAACTTTGAGGTTTACTCTTTCCAATAAAAAATAAATTTTTGAAATCGGATCACTCTGTAAAATGTTATGCGTAGTCATACATAAAAATGCCTATTGTCGAATTGAGAACCTCCTCCTATTTTTCGTCGGTTATAAAACATGTTAACGGAAGGGTGTGATCAAATTTTTAAAACTGCTTCTGCACATGAACAACTTTCTTCAAGTCCTATTCAAAAAAATAATGTACCTACCTATCTCCCATAGGTTCTTATAAATTTTGTTCAGGTGATAAATTCAATTTTGTAAAAATTGTCCTTTCCGCTACACCTTGTGCATCAGTAAACTACCTACTAATCAAACATTCTAAGATCTAACATTTCTTTTACTGAAAACATTGCTTTATAAAAGATTTTCTCATATTTTTCTAATCCATTCTTGTAGTATCTAACAACAACAGCTTGGATTGTTAATCTAGTTAAGTAATGCGTTCCCTCAACAATATAGATATTTCTTGTAAAGAAATCATTAATCTTTCAATAGGTAAAAATACACAACAAATAACAAAATAGGTACACCCAGATAAATCTGCAAAACATTAATTTTTTCACAACATTATAGTATTGGGTAGATTTATTGGGTAGATATTATTATTAAATACAAATATATACCAGGAAGGCATCACTAAGAAGTAGCGTAGCAGCCATCAAAGAATGAAGCACTGATGCAAATAGACAGATTTGCCGAGTACCTACAATAAAAGCTAATGGCGAAACTTTTGATATTTTTCCAATCCCAGTTTCCCGGGGCAGAGAGCGCGGACTTAAGTAGGTCGATAGATGTCTATATAAATATTTTAGTATCATATAAAAATATATTCCTTTTATTTCGGATCCAAAAGTAAGTTACAAGGAAAACATACAAAAGAGTGATTCTCAAATATTCTATGTTTGTATAACGTAGGTAATTTTTCATTTTCGAACCAACTTCTCCATAACACAATAAGTTTTTTATTGAAATAATTTTGTTCTTACTTCACTTTATAAAGCTTTCAAAAGTTTTCGAGTCAAATCACATAGAAAACTTTAAACTTTTCTCTGGAACAAATCAATGTTTTTTTTTTCGAATAATAGGTTATGTACATTTTACCCACCTTTGAAATTATTCTTTATCATAATTTTGAATTTGGGCCAACCAGAAAAACAACTTAAGCAGGTACCTAAACATCACTCGCAAATACCATTACAATTTATTATCCACAATAAATATTTATTCCAGTTCTACGATGTATTTTTAATATTTTTTAATACTTTAGTAACCTTTCCAATATTCTACGAAGAGTATCTGAATCGTATTCAAACGGATTAATTCATAATCCTTTTGAACTACGACGAATCTGAGTTTTTCCGAGAAATTTTCAGTAAAACGATTTTTTATGAAAATTCCGACAGGCCACTGTACAAAAGGTGAAACTGAATAATATTTTTTGTGGTAGATTCATTTCCTTTCAGGTACTGTCTACTTCCTACCTAAAGCCACATTTATTTTTTATTTACTTATTACATAACCACGTTTGATAATACCTAGATACATAAGTATATTTTTAAAGCCAGTCTGTCGTCAGTTGACAAAGATAGACTAGAGGGCCGCTACTAAACTAAAATTGATAGTTCCTTCCTAAAACATAAAGAATTGAAGCAAATACTCGTAAATTGCCCACATTAGAGGGTTGAGTACCTACCACCAATCGGGTTCCTACTAGAGATAGTACTGATTGACACGATTTATCTAGTCAACACTTTATGGCTGTTTTTGTGTGATACAAATCTTGAAATAGGTACCAACAAAGGATGTATAAACCACTACAAAGTGCAATTATTAAAAATAATGACAACGGTTGATGAAAAGTCAAAGTATAAGGGATTGATTGGACTTGCTGGCACTTTTAACACGTAATGGCGAAAAAGATAACATATTACTCTTTTGTTTTAGATCCTAAATAGTATATTATGCAACTAGTGAATAAAGGACGGTTTTAAAGCGAGGGCCATAGATGAATCACGAACAAGAGAAGGTTTCTAACAACTGAATCACGACCGTAGGGAGTGATTCATGTAGATTGAATCACGAGCATAGCGAGTGATTCAAGTGTTAGAATCCTGAGCGTCGTGAGTGATTCATGGCCCTCGATATAAATCCGTTTTATTCAAGAGTTGCATACTATATTTTATACCATGACTACGAGAAAAAGAAGGATTTAAGCCAATAGCACAAGGAATAATAATAAATAAATAAAAGGTTTATTACCTTAAAAATTTACAAAAAATGAGAAACCTCAGGGATTCACACTTTTTGTAAATTGAAGCTGAGCTAGGTAACAGCACCTGTGTTTCAGGGGCCGGTGACCACCTCCGTACATACGTTACATAATTATTATAATTAATGAAATACCAATGCAATTAATATTAATTTCTTAATGTCAATTAACACATTTAATAGAATTACAATCCAAATAAGTATTCACTAAACATTTTAGACCAAAATCAAAATCTTTATCAAAATCCTAAATATAAACAAACTCAAAAATAAATCGACGAAGGAGTTTGAAATTCGAATATTCTTTGCACAAGAATTTTGTATCGAGTAATTTATGCGCAAATAGGTTGTATTGCATTGAGATGGAGGTCAAATATATATTGGTGTGTTCTAAATTCAAACACCAAAACAGTGATTAAAAGTGCTTTTTATTCACTGTTTTCAGTGAATAAAATAGTCTTTTTAGAGGAGGAATGGTATAATAGTATATTATGCAACTAGTGAATAAAGGACGGTTTTAAAGCGAGGGCCATAGATGAATCACGAATAAGTGAAGGATTCTAACAACTGAATCACGACCGCAGGGAGTGATTCATGATGATTGAATCACGAGCATAGCGAGTGATTCAAGTGTTAGAATCCTGAACGACGAGAGTGATTCATGGCCCTCGATATAAATCCGTTTTATTCAAGAGTTGCATACTATATTTTATACCATGACTTCGAGAAAAAGAAGGATTTAAGCCAAAAGCACAAGGAATAATCATAATTAAATAAATGGTTTATTACCTTCAAAATTTACAGAAAATGAGAAACCTTAGGGCCTCACATTTTTTGTAAATTGAAGCTGAGCCTTTGAGTTTGAGTTACCTAAACAGCACCTGTGTTTCAGAGGCCAGTGACCATCTCCGTTATAAGTTACATAATTATAATTAATTAAACACCAATGCAATTAACATTAAAATTACAATGCAAATAAGTATTCACAAAACATCCTAGACCAAAATAAAATCATTATCAAAATCCTAAATATAAACAAACTCAAAATTAAATCGACGAAGGAGTTTGAAATTCGAATATTCTTTGTTTACACAAGAAGTTTATATCGAGTATTTTATGCGCAAGTAGGTTGTATTGCATTGAGATTGAGGTCAAATATATGTATATTGGTGTGTTCTAAATTCAAACACCAAAACAGTGATTAAAAGTGCTTTTTATTCACTGTTTTCAGTGAATAAAATAAAATAATTCTTTTTAGAGGGGGAATGGTATAAAAAATATTGTTATTTTTTTTTTATAATAGGATTCACAGGTTACTGGCCACAACGATCGAAAAAATCTGAATGAAACCGTTAAATATTTTAAAGAAATGAAAAAAAGACTTAATGGCTTCTTAATTTTTTCTACAAATTACGGAGAGAGTAACCTTGCATGTTAGGTCTATTATATATTTACGAGTATATAGCAACTTTTTTAATATTTGCAACCTTTTGGTACTTTTTGACAATCTACATCGTTGATAGAATGTCACTATGACCGGCTGGAGACTCTAGATAAAGTGCCATTCTATCGGCAATGGTGTGATTGTCGAATGGAGGCTACCGCGATTGAATTTTCCGCTAGGGGCGCTGGTGTAGAGTGAGGTCTTCAAAATGCCAAGTTTTTTGGCTTTTAGCGTGAGTTTATTTACATTTTTATTATTGTTGTGTATATTTTCCAAATATGGCAGATTAAGATAGGTACGGTGCTTACAACCACTACTTTAATAGAATTTTGATCCTCTTGTTTTTCGAAAAATGGGGCGGCGCAAAACTGCAGCATACTGTATTTTATATTTAGTCGCACTTTGACAGCATTAGAAATGAATTTGAATTCAAACTTTGCTTCCGTGCGCGTTATAACAACGTTTTTATCATCTTTTATGGACCTTAGTCAACAGTGGCGCCAACTGGTGAGCAATAAAACGTTAGTCCCCATTACATGGGATTAATCACGTGGCCTTTCGGTAGCGCTTGGCATTCTCTTACATTTTTCGAATCGCTATGGCGACGCTTTCGTTAATGTCAACCTATCTAGAGCCCAAGGTTCCCAATTATCTACCTACAATCCTACACCTATACCAAGACCACAAGTAATAAAAAGAACGTGACCAATTCTTAACTTTTCGAACCTAGTTAGCAGAATTTGCACTGAAATCGTCCTTTAAACCACTATCAGTTAGTAAAATGAGATAACAAAGTTAGAACATTTCCAAGCGGTTCCATTAAAACATTTTGCACATCCTGCGTGGCGTACAAACTATTTTAAATGGAAAATGTCATCACCTAACCTTTCAACGTTCAACGTAGGCTGTACAATTTAATAACAGTTTACTGACAAACGATTTTACATAGAACGAAGTTTAATCCTCAAAACTGAAGTAGGTAAAAAAAAAAAAAGTTTTAAATTCAACCTGCAAACTTGCGGTTATAGACCAAAATAAGTATGATTCACTAAAGTTTATTTCTAGCTAAGCCACTCCTTACCTTTCTGCTGTAAAGTCGAGTTTCTGAAAAGTTTATCTAGAGCTTTTGGCTCTCTCCGTATGCTTTTATGATAATAATGGTGTTTTCCTTCATAACACTGATACACTACGGCAGTGCAAATGGGAAACTGTAATACGAAATAATTCATAGCGGGAAAACGAGGCTAAAGGGGCCGAAAAAAGAGGTCACATGAATCTCTTAAAACAGGATCATGTTGAGAGCATCTCTTGGGTTCAATCTACTAAACAAACTATTTTATTGGCCTTACGTCTGAACGACGTCTGAACTTTTATACTTATTGGGTGTCTCAAAACCTAACTTTTGTAGATGTATAAAAAATTAACTAATATATTTATACATACACGTTAAATTACAAAATCAGTAACTGAACACAAAGGGAAAATTATTTTTTGAAAATAACATTATTCAAATCTCCTTCGCGGCTCTGGTACCTACTCTTCAAAGCGATTTCTAATATTCATGAAAACACGCCTCAGAAGTTGCATTGCAGCCTAGACTTCATACAGGCCTCCTAATTACGTATCTGTTTTAACAGCACAAAGCACATTCCTTCTCTCTCATTTTGGTAACTCAACAATATTCATTGCGTATTTACGCTGTCGAGTAGACGGATTTTTGAACATTTTAATTTTATTTATTTTATTTATTTACACATTTAATGTGAAGCAATAAATGCAAAGGAAACAATCCGTAAAGAGTAGCTATTTGAACATACATAATTGGGCTGCTGGTTTGATTCCTGGCTAGGAATATTGATTTTTCAAAAATCCAAGAAGCAGTTTTAGTTTTCAACAAAATCGACCCCGTGACTTCTTTGAGTTATTTTCGCTATATCTCATAGTTTCGGATTTGGCCATCCACGACTACTTGAAAAACTCATCCATATAGGTAGGTACCTTCATACCTAGCTTCAGTAGGTTTAATAGCGGTGAACGGAAACCGGGAAAATAGGAAGTATTTAATCAAATGTCGCGTGTCTTTCTCGCTAAACTTACCTTTAGTGTGTGGCCTGCTTTCCAGATCATGGTCTGGATTAGGACGTAGGATACTTTTTATTGTATTACGTTCCTGTTGGATCATTTTGACATTCATGCGGGCGAAGTTGCTGGCAAAAATATATAATTATATTAAACAGATTCCTCTTGAAACCTAACTACATAAAAAGCAATCATAAAGCTTCATCATCATCATCAGCCTGTTAATGTTCCCACTGCTGGAACACAGGCCTCCTCTCTTTGAGAGGATCATAAAACTTGTTGTGTCTGTGTGTTGTGGGATATTTCGAAAACATTTCCGTAACATAAAGCTGCGTGAGGTTAAATAGCCCAGCCCTGGGAAGTGAAAAACTTAGTTGATAATCAAAATAACCATTGGATATTAATAAGTAAACAACCTCAGGCGACACCGGAATTATTTCCTCAGAAATATCTTGTTTTCTTATCTGAAACTACCGTCAGTTGGGCCTTTCTTCGAATAACCTCGTCGTAATAAATATATGATGTAGTTTTTTTATTGAAATATATTCGTGCGCGGCTTCCAGATATTTTCTGAGGGTAGGTATCTAGCAATATATTGCGTTGTTATTGAAATGTTTCGAGAGTTCATTCAGCGCGGAGGAAAATGGAGATCTGTTTTTATTTTCAATCCACCAACGTTACACGCCATTGGTAAAAGGTTGAGGTACGGAATTTTAAATCAACGTTATAAGTACCCACCTAAATACTTATTTATAAAACGTTAGGTGGGTTTTATTAATGTTCCATAGTGGAATTTCGTTATAATAACCTACCACATTGGTTAAATACAAATATGTAGATACATCTTCATCTTAGAGAAAGCTGCATTTGGTAAAAGCCGAAAACTTCTATCCAACAAAGTACTTAAGTAAATACGAGTACAACATACATTGGTCTACTCAAAAAACTGTTAAAGCATTTCAGGATTAGGTTTATTTACCTAATCCTGAAACTTGGTGAAGAAGAGCTGCAGATTTCAACTTTGCAAGTAGCAAGCAAATCTACAGTCCGTCAAATCTAAGAAGTACCGTTTGACAGCTATAAAAATACGTTGTATAAACTTAAGTTGATGCTTACGAATGATACTCGTTGTTATAGTGTATAGGCAGCATAGTAATTAATTAGGATTATGAATTTGATTATTCGTAAACTTTCACACAAAGTTATCACGGCAAGTTAAATGAGAAACGTCATCGGACTTCTTAGATTTGACGGACTGTAAGCGGAAAATAAGAAATAACGCGCGGGCACAAGAAATCCAAGATGCAGTCTTAGTTTTCAACAAAATCGACACCGTAACTTCTTTGAATTAAAAAAATAAATTAATAAGTTAAAATTAAATAAATTTAATTGAAATGTTTAATATCCTCAAAAATGTTTAGCTACGCCAAAACATACCTAAGAAGGATCTTACATCATTATCCCAAGGGAACAGAGGTACTCTCGGGATGAAAACAGTACCCTACATAAACCCTTCTCCAAGGTCTAATCTATAAAATTGTTTTAGCGGTTTAGGTGTCAAAGCGCAACAAATAGACAGATCTTAATCAGCGGCTTCGCCCGCGTGAAAAGTGTTTTCTCATCCCAAGGGAACATTATAACGGGATAAAAAGCCTGTGTGCTATTCCAGACTATAATCTATCTCTATGCCAAATTTTCTCTAGATCCCTTCAGTCGTTCTGACGTGATTGAATAACAAATATACATCCAAACTTTCGTATTTATATCTAACTAATATTAGTTGATTCGATTAGACATACGAATCAACGGATGCTTTAAAATTATTAAGATTGTAGTAGGTAGCTTATTATCTAACGACCTTTCAGTTTTCCTTGAATGATGTTGGAGTTCCAAACAATTTGAAAAATTATAAAATATTTTTTCGCCGGCTCGATAGATCACTCATTTGAGCAAATAGGAAGCTTATCACACCATTTTCCCAAAAACACCCGCAGAGTGAGCATTTACCTTCTTCTACTTGTGAATGTTACTGAAAGCTGAAAATTACGTAAATACACTGTATTGAGTGAGGAGCTCGTGGCTAAATAATTACAGCCGCACGGGTCGATCATCAAGGTTAAGCAACGCTTGACAAGGTCGGTCCGTGGATGGGTGACCATTTCAACATACCGAGTTTCCTCCGTGCCTCGGAAATCACGTTAAGCCGTTGGTCCCGGATGTCATTTAAAAGATCTTTGACAGTCGTTACGGGTAGTCAGAAGCTTGAGATCTGACACCAGTCTTGCCAAGGGGTACCGTGTTACCCAGTTACTGGGTTGTGGAGGTCAGATAGGCAGTCGCTCCATGTAAAACACTGGTACTCAGCTGAATCCGGTAATACTGGAAACCGACCTCAATATAGTTGTGAAAAAGGCTAGGCAGATGATGACACTGTATTGAACGATTAGGTACCCAAGTACTTCTACTTAGCTACTGAGGTAAATCAAGAAGACTGTTCATTTTCATAGAGGTGTTTTCCTTCCCCCTTCGCATGGCAAACTACAAGAGCTTAAGCCGATAATTTCCGGATTTCCCACTATCCGTATTCTCACAATGTTTCGAGTAGCTATTAGCCAGAATTTAAATTCGAAAACTTCGCTTGTCTATCGGTGAACTGACGCCAGTTTCCTGTCATGGTATCAATTTCCCGTTCTCAGCCTGTGTCGCTCATCGACCGGTATTGTTCCACATTGTTAGGTAGGCTTTTCGAGGGTAGGCTGTTCACTGTTTTTGTGAACATCCTTGACAGGGTTTTTCAATTTGTTTTTAGGCAGGAAGTTTATACACTTGTACTGTACTTGTATACGTGAGATATTGTATGTTTCGTTGTGTTAGAAACTTTTTCATTTTTATTGATGACATTTTCAGTAATGGAAAGTTTGCCTCGAATTTTATCAACGAGCCTGTTACCTTATTTTACCTATCAAAAGGCGTTGATTAAACTGAAGCAGTATAACAAAAGCGAAACCAATACGTAGGTTAATATTTAAATTAGTCCAGTAGAATCAATTAATTGAAACCTCTCAACGTTCAGTTGTACTCGATTCAAACAATGAAATGGCAAGCCTTTAAAATAGCCTGCAATCACCTAGGACCAAGGTCGTCAGTTTTAATTAAAGCTACCGCGGCCGGCTTCCCTCTTGAAAAATGCTTGCTTAGCCCTCCTCCTTCCCTTTCATAACATTATGAGGTATACGTGTATCTCCGTAAATTCCAAGGATGTCGGCAGTGGGATCCCGTGTAAAATTTAATTTGGGTTGGAGCGAGGGCTGTTACTTTTAAAACTTTTGTAGGTACTACCTACGATACATAGACGATAGTAACGTATTAGATCGAACGGCAAAGTTTGCAGGGGCAAGAGGTCCGAGTCTGCTGAAACTATGTGAAACCTTGTTTACCGTTCTCGTTTGAAATGTACCTATCTAATTCGTTTACCCCTAAAAGGCCTTTTTACTAGTCGAATTCCAATTTCCCAAGTTTTCCTTACTAACATTTTACTTAAGTAGGTATTTCCAAAGACCTACCTAGAAAACTTCGTGGATTTAGGTGAGCGGTCATATCGTTCGGAGAGCATTCAACTCATAATTTCTTCCTGCCTATTCTTTTGTCCTACCTGACTTAAAACTGGTAAAAAAATACAAATTTTATAAAAAAATTATTCGATTTGCCCGCATTTAAGTATCCACGTTAGAGTAAGACATACTGAGTTATAGTGAATTAGCCACTGTTACCCAATATCCACTACATAAATAAATGGCATACGTAAATGAAACATCACGCCCTAAAGCCCAAGCGGTCCAGCAGAAAATACTTTGTCACTTGTTATGTAAACTGTCACAAAGTATTAAGCTAACATCTAATATTTGTCAACCCTAATCATACCCTCTTCGGTCACCGCCAACATTTGCGTCGGTAGATATTCATGCTAATACCATCAATGGCCAGCGACGGCGTCGAGGACAATTTCATTTTCTTCGGGTCACTTGATCTGAGAAATTCTCAAGTAGGTTGGAATATATTGAACTGAAGGCAGTGATTGCCTATTTATAGATAAAGGGATGCCTTTGTAATAAGCCGTCTTGATTGTAGTCGATATCTCTTCGCTTTAAATAATGGAGGGCTATTTTTATTGTGATCTAGTTTAAAAAATAAGAGTGAAACTGGCCATAAACTAGAAAAGTAATTGATTTTCCATATCATGAGTAGCTACCTAACTACCAGATTCGTTGCGGATGGCACGCCAGGCTTGCCAGATATTTTACAGTGTGCCGTATGACCATAACTGAATATTTCGTTTCTGAATAGTTTGTGAATTTGAAATTTTTAGGGGTTGTTAGCCATTTTACTTATGCAACCCATAATACTAAAAGCATTTTTTTAAAGTGTAGGTTTTAAATACTCTCTAATAAGTGACAAATAGTACCTACTCATCGCATGAAGTTGTTTAAAAGTTTCTGGACCGTCTCCTGTTAAAAAAGTATATAAGTAGGTAATGCGTTTTTCTAATGGTTGAATTTTGCTTAAAATTTAATGGTCAAACTGCCGTCTAACCTATCATGTTGCCGAATGGGCCTTGTGCACTTGTGGTATGATAAAAGATTTATTTTTCTTGAAACAATTCGAAGATTCGAACGCGTGCATAAATATAAATTATTATTAAAATAACCCAATATTTAAACTAAAATTTATATGTAAAATAAATTTAAAATAAAATTTATATATAAATCGACAAGTTCGTAAGTTTGATATTTATAAACGTTATTACTCGGTGAAATTTCTGAAAAACCACGATTTTGCAGAGTGATTTACCCCGAGTTTCCCAGCTCTAAATTATCGCAGAATTATTGTGACAAACTGTCAAGCACGCGTTACCTGCTGTGATTGGCAGTTGAAAATTCATTAAACCAATCACAGCAGATAACGCGTGCTTGACAATTTGTCACATTAATTCTGCGATAATTTTGAGCTGGGAAACTCAGGGTTAGCTATACCTACTTATTAAAAAAAAAAGAATTGTGAAGTACAAGTTTGTAAAATCTGCATAAAAAAGTCTGTTAAAGGAAATTACGTAAAAACACACGTAGTTAGCCAGTTAAAACAGCGTATTCTTCCGTTCACAGCTGATATTTGATGTCGTTAATTTAACTTAATCAGGTCTAAAAAACTCATTAGGTATGTCATCAACTTCTATGGCGCATGACAGGCGTGCCACGAAATATTTGTTCGCCACATCTAAGTTTTCGAAAACGGAAGACGCAACGAATCGGTTAACTTTTAATTTTATCATCAAACTACCTGCCCTACCTAGTGTAAGTAATTTCGTGAATAAACAAGGAACACGGGAGATGATCAACTCTTTAAACAGGCATGTTAGGAACTAAAGAAGAAACTAGAAAAACTAGATTCACTGCAATGATATTGTGTCAAGAGTGTGCGCAGATACGGCCCTGCTAGTCGGCTATACCTACACAGAAGTAAAATTCACCAGCCATATTATCATACCTGGACTGGACCCAAATATAATTGTCTTCACGTGCGCAACTCATTGCTGTTGCGTTTATTTCAGGAGCAGGCAGACGGCTCGTCGACACCGCGCGATGACAAGTCCAGGGGCCACTCTCCTGCCCCGAGTGAAGGTAGGTAATGTGTTACTCCACATATTGCATTTCAATAAACTAATATAAGCGCTTTTCTTCGTCGGTTGTTTTAGGCCTGATTGATGATTGAGATTATCTACAGTTGTGATTTCAGTTCAGAATTTCTTCATACCAACTTACATAGGTAAGTGTCATGACAAGGCCTTCTGCAGCACTGTATAACATCATTGAAGAATATGCTGTAGACTGACATTATACTTCCAGTGACTACTAGAAGGACGACTCAAAAAACTGGAGCAAAGCTATTTATTGTGGCCCCCTGAAAATACAAAAAAAAACTGTTTTGAATAATCTGTTCGCAGTCCAGAAGACTGACGCTAAAACTAGACGAAGTTGTATCTACTTAAGGAATTAATCGTAGATAAATGAAGAAAGTAGTGAGGAGTTCATAGCTAAATAAAATAACAACCGCACAGGGTCGACCTTCGAAGCTAAGCAACGCTTGCCGGGCGCTGGCCATAGATGCACCACGCACCCATTCGGTTCTACGACAGCGACGACACCGCCAAAATCTTTACCGTGCCGCCGCAGTCTCCGATTTATTTTAGCATTATCTTGAAGATACAGATTATTCATCGCACTCCAAAGAGGACTTCACGATTGCGATATCACCTTAAAACTACCAGTGTGCTTATGCCGAGTTTTTTAACGTACTCACTCGTAACCTCTTATGTCAAAATGGATACAAAAAAGAGGTGTCCCCTTCCCGTCACTAGACGGAACTTATCTAGTTTCAATACAAAAACGATGTTTAGGTTAACGCGATTGAGCGTGAGTAAAAACTCGCACTAAGGCCTCTGTTTGACGGAGAAAAACGTATTCAATGTGCGCCCGGCCTTAGGCTTTCATCTAAAGATCTTTGGCAGACGTAACGGGTAGGTACCAGTTAATCGTGGCAATCTAAGGAGTCCAATATCTCATAAATTTTTATTTGTATTTTGAACCAATTCACTACCCGCGTTAGAGCACACTGGCCCGCCAACTGGCCAGCGTGCAAGTTCGTCGCGCGTTTTTTTTGTGGGTGCACGGTGGCTGAATCTATGAGATTACGACCTCGAAGTGACGGTCCAGTTTACTGGCCACTTCGTATGAGCCGTCCTTTAAAGGGTAACAACGTATTTTTGTAGCTGTCAAATCAGACTTCTTAGATTGTCACAGGTTCCCACTACCCATAGTCTAAAGGTCATAAAACCTGGCACTAGTCGAACAGTCTTGCCAAAGGGTACACTATAGAACACTGTACAGTACAGTATTGAAAGTAAAGTAAACAGTAAAGTAGTACAGTACAGTGGTTGAAAGAACCCCTGTCAGTTGGTTATGACAACGTAAGTTGTTGTGAAGGTCAAATAGGCAATCGCTCTATGTAAAATACTGGTTATTTATACTGGAAGCGGACAAGTCAAGGAAGATTGATTTATTGATAAGAATCTATGGTTATGTTCCAGACGTGGAGCACGGCAGTGAGAGGTGATGGTCGGCCAGCACGCTGCTGGACCGGCTGGCGCAGCGGGGCTTCGCAGCAGACACGCGGCTAGCACTACCTCCCACAGGTAGAGCCTCCGATTACATAACTACTGCTGTACACCTGTAATTTCCAACTTGTAACTATTGTGCATCGGTGCACATATTATCTATTTCTGCTACATATACAGACAAAAACTCACGTCTATATCTCTGGTGCTGGCCAAACTACAGAAAACTCTTGATCATGTTCTTCCACTCTTCATCTTAACGGTACTGATATACGGTATGGATTGACCAAGTACTTTCCTATCATTCTTGGTAGAAGCAAAATATCCAGACGAACCTAATCGGTCCTGTGCGTTTCGCATCCATCAGGCTCCCCCGCAGCTTTAACCAGAAGGAAACTCCGAACATAGCTCTCTCCATTGCCCTTTGGGTGACATTAAGCCTTCTGAGGAGGCCCTTTGTGAGCGACCACGGCTCTGCCCCGCAAGTTATCGCTGGCAACATACACTGGTCATAGACTTTCGTCGTGAGACACTGTGGTAAGTTGGACGATAAGATAGCGCGCAACTTCCCGAACGCTGCGCAGCCTAATCGGATTGGACGGTTGATCTCTTTCTCGAACTTGGATCAACCTAATTGGACTGTTTGTCTCAGGAAGACATAATCTTTTACACTTCGAATGCAGAGTCCCCCTTGATAAGAGTGGGTGCAACATGGGCATTCAACATCACCTTGGCTTTGTCCATGTTCATTTTTAAACTCTCTCTTTCGGAATCTCTTCTGAGGTCATCAAGCAATGTACTGAGGTCGTCCATGATCTCAGCCATGACCACTACCTATATCGTCGGCAATCCGGAGGTGAGTGATGTACTCGCTATTGATTCCTAGCCCTTTTCCAGTCCAGAACCTTAAAGACATCCTCCAGTGCAGCGGTAAATAATAGGTAGGGGAAAAAGTTTCTTCGCATTTTTTAAGAAAATTCAAAACATTTTTTAATATAGTTTATTTACATTTAACTAAAGTATGTAGGTACCATTTTGTTCAATAACTTTTTGCCATCTTGTAGGTAGGGACATGATCCCATTGCTATAGAAATTTTGGGACTTCTGATCAAAATACCGCGACAAGTGGTTTTGGCAGTCCTCTCGTAATGTTAACCTGACACTGCCTAAAGAATTCTGAAGAGACCAAAACAGGTGGAAATCTGAATGTGCAAGGTCAGGACTATACGGCGAATGCATTAACACCTGCCAGCCAAACTCTTAATTTTTGCTGAGTGGCTAAAGATGTGTGAGGTCTAGCGTATCATGATGAAAAACCACACCCCTTCTGTTGATTAATTCCGGCCGCTTTCTCTCAACTTCTTGCTATAATCTCATCAGTTGTTCGCAGTAGAGTTTAGAATCGATGGTCCTGCCTGGTGGTAACAGCTCATAATGAATAATGCTCTTCCAATCCCACCACACACACAGCATCACCTTGTTGCGAGTTAACCCGGGTTTCACCAGTCTGTGAAGCCTGACCGGCCTTTGACCACGACCTTTTTCGCACGTTCTTGTCGTACGTGATCCACTTTTCATCACCAGTTATCAACTTCTTCAAAAATGGTTCGGTTTCATTACGTCGTAATAAAGAATCATAAATGAGTACACGGTTCATTAGGTTTCTTTCAGTGAGCTCGTGAGGTACCCAAATATCGAGCTTTTTGTGTACCCAGTTTTTTTCAAATGCACCAAAACTGTTTTGTGATCAATTCCCAGTTCTTCAGCTACGTCGTAACTACTGATATGCCGATCTTGCTCCACTTTTTCAAAAATGGCATCCATTTTATCCGTAATAGGGCGACCAGAGCGACGTGCATCTTTGATATCAAAAATTCCGAATTGAAAACGCTTAAACCAAATTTGTGCTACTCTCACAGACACTGCACTAGGTCCATAAACATCGCAATTTTTTTTTTGCGGCTTGCGTTGCATTTTTACCTTTTTTGTAGTAAAATTTTAAAATGTATTGAATTTCTTCATTAGATTCACTCATCTTGACAGTACCTACGAAAAACAAATGAAAAACACACATTTTCCTAATTTGAATTTGGAATTATGTTCTTTAAAATTTAAACTTTTAATGATACCAAAACCAGCCAGATACAAATAGTAGCCAAAGAGATTTTATTACAAGTTCATACATACTATAATGCGAAAAGACTTTTTCCCCAACCTAATAGTTTCGGAGATATGACGTCTCCCTGTCTCACACCTCGCTGCAGAAGGGTAGGTTCAGATCTGACCCTGAAGTCGGACAGGCATGGTGGCGTTTTAATACAAACACTTGGAACACCCCTTTGTAGTTACCGGTAGTCGATTTGGCACCGTTGCAAAGACAGCCAAATCGTACAGCCCAAGTCTCGATTGAATCGAAGGCTTTCTCGTAGTCCAAAAACGCTAAGCAGAGGCAGAGTATACTCTTCGGTCTTCTGTATAACCACAGACATAAATCTAAATAGATAACGTAAGTTCCTCCATCTGTATGAAAACCAAGCGTGCCACTCTTTGTCACAAACAATTTAAAAACAAATTTACTTACCAATGAAAGAAAACATTTCCAATGCCTCGGCCAACTTTTTCTATTCATTCTTTAAAGCCCGACATGGCATAAAAAGGATTTTTTCTAGATTTCATACAATCGCGTCATCTAGTTACATTTATGTCTGTGTGTATAACCTGCCGCAGCATGTATGTGGTCTACGGTGCTAAAGCCTTTTCGGAAACTCAATCCGTCTTATTAATAAACGTGGACTAAGGTAAGATTAACTTTATTCCAAGGATTAGGTTGGTACTAACAAATTTCCGTATTAATAAACACGGAATAAGGAGGAATTATACTAATCTGACACTAGTCTCGGACTAAAAGTTAAACCATGGTGCAAGCTAGTTTAAGGTCGGAATAAGAGTAGTGTAACTATGGCAACCACAATTTTTTTCCTTCGCCCTACTCGGGCAGGCTAAGGTCTTGGACCATACCGCCTCGTCTTCAGTGCATAATATCCTTCTTGAATTCTTTAGTATGCATTAGAATGCGGATGTAACAGATTCTAATGTTTTTTTGGAGTATTTGGCAGCAAATTGTATCGAGTCAGCCTTCCCGGTAAACTTAGCAGAGGTAGTCAATACTACAATAAAATTCTCCGCTCCACTATCCCGAGATTGCTTCTGTCAATGATTTCACATATTGTCCAGTTGGGTAGACAGTTGAGACACAAAACTACACCAATTTTATATCACAATATCCACTAGGAATCAATTTGCAAATAATATTAACAACCGCTGAACTACGCTCGAAAAAATCCCGCCAAAAACTCTCGCAACCACAATTATTACATAGACTCTGATTTTTTATACCGGATATTAAATATTTATATGCATCCAGTGACATTGTTGTTGTTTGAATTGAATACAGTAAAAGAGTGTAGTTAAACTCTTTTTAACTGATTTGATTAAGGTTTTAAGATTATTGTAATCTGAAGTTAAAGGTTCGAATGAACACGAAAATAAATTGCATTTGTTAGCTGTTTTTCTTCACGAAATTTTCGTATTTTCAAGATTTCTATTTCTATTAAGGCACATTTTAATTGTTCTTTGTGAAATTCTTCTAGATGGCAGATACGTCTCTTATCAGTATGTTAAAATGTACTCTGTGGTCTCTTAAGTTCATCCAATTTTATCTCTCTCGATAGACTTATCATGGCGCTCACATAGTTATGGTCCTGAAATGACAACCACCTTAATAAATAGATATTTGTTAAGATAGGCCTTGATAACATGTCATCATATTATATGTGTTCATCATTATAAGTAATTTTTAAATTTAAAGCTATTAAGATAATTTAAAATACTCTATATATCTCTTTATATCCTTCGCCTTCACTGTCAAATCTCTAAGGCAGATGTCATCTTTAGTTTTTTTTCTATATAATGTCTTCAACTTGCTTATTTTCATTCACTAGTTCATTCTTTTTACTTTTAAATTCAACTGGGTTGCCAGAGTTTACGCGTAAGTCTAAGACTAAGAAATGAATAGTTAGTCCGAGGTTATTCCATGTTTATTAATAACATTGCTAGATCTATGTTAATCCTTAGTTACTCCGGGATTAGCTAGTCCAAGAGTAACTTCGGAGTAAGCTGGGAATACGCCATTTTTATTAATAAGACGGAATAGGTTTTAGCACCGTAGACCACATACAACTGCCCATAGAAACTCTCGATCTCTCTCAGAAACTCCGGTTTGGCGGATACAATCCTGCCAAAGTCGGTCTTCCGTTTCACTCTGCCCAATAGCCAGATATCTTGCAAACACTTTGATTCCCTTATTCCGCTCAATCGTATCTTTAATACGCTCTGTATTAAATTGGCGGAGGTTCAAGGACTTTGAGATCCGTCTATTGAGCTGTCTGAAAACTGCAGGATATAGGACTCTCGATCATCACTACGTTGGTCACAAGGGACTTGTGGACAGCGTTGCCAATCTGTGGGGAATTCCCCAAACTGCGGCGGTTTGCAGTCCGTTTGGGTAAATGGTGGGGAGTGCAATTATGTGGGAAAAACGCGGGGAATAATAAAAGTAGTACTAGAAGTACTTACATGTATATATTTAATTCAAGCTTATCTGAACTTATCCGGCAAGAAGGTTTGAGAGTTTATTTTATGGCAAAATTCATGACCATCAAAAGCTAAAAATAAGCCTATTGCTCGTTCTACCATTCTCTAACGCATCTGTCGAAAGAAAATTTTGCGTCCTAATGAATTTGAAAACGGAGCATCGTAATCGCCTACACACTGGACACTGTAGTAGCGCTTATGGCGAATAGAGATGGTATTAAGAAGAAAGGAGGGAGCTTAAAATTTGATCCTTCAAATGATAAATCAACCAAAAAAAATTGGCGTAATGAGAGTAGCAAAAAGTAGAGTACCTAACTTAAGTAACTTCTTTTGAGTATTTATAAATATAACAAAAAATATTTTAACAAATGTTTGATTTATATGAACATGAAGAAGAAGAAAGAAAAGATGTGTAAATTTTATGGTGTACAATAAAGTAGATTCTATTCTATTACTTTTATATATTTGATAAAAATTTTGGGGCAGATGTGGGTAATATTGATTTTATTTTCCCCAAAATTGAAGATTTTCAATGAGGTTTTGGGTAATCCAGACCATGGACATCGGCAACACTGCTTGTGGACGATAAACCCGGCACCACCCAAGTGCACGGAGAACGCTGCTGCCCATTCTCTGGTATGTCCATTAGTCGCCTCTTACGATACCCACGAGAAGAGGGATGGTGAAATTTTTTACGTCCGGCACCAAACCAAACCTAATTCTTTATTTGGAGAATATTTCTCTAATTTTAGTCCAATGGACGCGAAAGTCTGAAACAAGTGGTAGTCACTATTCGAAAGTGCCTCACACATCTAGTAATTAAAGTACTCAGTTCCTAAACCCCCTTGTTCTCAATTCCAGGCTGCGCTCGCTACCGCGAGCTGTGCTACCGCGCTGCGCACGCGCACGTGCCGGCGGACGCGGCGCCGCGACCCTGCGACTGCGCCAACTGCTCGGCGCGGCGCCACTCCGCCAACGCGCCATGAGATGCGGCCCCCGCCCCCGCCCCCGCGGCGGCCACCACAGCCGCTCTCACACGCCCCATACCCGCGCTATCGAGCGAATTCTCTCGGCGGAACTGACTGGCTCAAAGTTATGGACAATTTTTTAGATGTCATTTAACCCCTTTAGATGCTATTTCAATATTTTATTGATCAAGTGTTTCCAATATCGGTGTTTATGTTATAAAATAGATAAGGACTGTTCTTCATCTTTTGATGTCATAAATGAATGTACGTGCTTTTATCTTTTCTTGATGTAGTAAAGAATAAGTTACCTACCTTAGGACCATAGGCCTCAGACAGCGTACCACCTGATCCGTAGGGGTCTCCCAAATCATCACTAGATGCGATGCTCGTGGCCACAGCTGTTTCAAGCCTAGGAGGCTTATTTTCGTCAAGTTTTAGGATTTTGGTCTAAATGATGTTTATTCTTGGTAATTTATATGTATGGTACCTAATGTATTCCACAAAAAAAATGGTGTTCTCAAAATGTAATAGTAAATGTGTGTAACCCTTGCAATTTTCTCAGAGGAAACTAGTTGCAACCAAAATGGCCTATCTCAAAACATTGCAATGTGACATACTTACTCGTAATTGTGCACAACAGTTTTGTATTTATGTAACAGCTATGCTACTAGTTTCTAATGTATGATTAGTTGAATTCGGGGCCTTTCTCTACGAAGGAACAATTTAGTCAATTCCAAACGTAAGTAGTTAGCACCATCTGATGTAAATATTCGCTTCTGTCCTAGTGCCTTACCCGATCCGCTTATCAATTTAAATCAGGAATTATCCGAAATATTTTGGCACCTTATAGAATTCATGCAATGTAGATTATATTCAAACATTTGAAAGTATGCACATCCAAAATCGCTTTTGTAATTAAGGAAAGAGACGCATCGCAAGCGCTAATATTAAACTCAAAGGTTAATATAATTATTGTGTAAAGATTTGTCTGTCCATTGGAGATAAGATTAAAATAACCCTAGTGTAAGCTTTATAATAAAATAATGTGGAAATTAAATTTACACAATTTATTTAGACGATTCTCTACATAAGAATTTCCGTAACACTAATTTACTTTATAGAACACCTTTATTATAAAATCTAAGCCAAAATATTAACTTATGTGTAGGTGGCTATAATTATCTCTATGGTCCAGAGTATTGAACTGCTAAACTATATTTATTATAAAATTCATGTGTGCTAAAAGTATCATGACCTCTTAATTTTAGAGCCTAATATTAATATTAGATTTAATAACTAGACGTAATTTCTAAATTAATCATGAGACCTATTGTAAAACTTGTCCATCGGTGTAACTTTAAACGATTTATAATAATTATAATAATGTACATTATCTTCTATTTTATATTACATCGCTAAAATTAATAGTATTAATTTTAATTACATACATTTTTAACTTCTGATCTATTTTCGATTGTACTTACCCGATGTCATTAAATTTTAATCGTACATTATTTAAATATTATTAACAAGGCCTACCTAATCGAGTTATAAAATGTATTTAAAATGATTCAAAAATAAAAGTATGATTATTATCAAAATCGTACTGCCTATCAATTTATATACCTGTATCGTGATACGAAAAAATTACAGCTAACCCGTTACAGCAGAAGGGTACCTAGACAGTCTTGACAGTAAATTTAAATAAAACTTAAAGTAATTAGTATTTTTATTAGAGTTGAACAAAAATACACGTTTTAAGAGGGAACAGTATCAACAAAAACTGTTTAAGTGGCCGAACGGCGCGGCTCTCATCAAAAATAACGCAATTTCATTACATTTGACACGCACTACAAGGGAGATGTTTTCCAATTTAATCATAAATGCTTCTTATCAACAATAATACCTATTAAGGTATGAACATGATTTCTTTGAAGTCACAAATAATTTTATAACCATTTTGCATGGTTAGCTATTCTATCTATCATCTAAAAGTAAATATTAGAAAAATACGTCAATTTATTATCGTTTGTAACAAAGAGAAAACCTCTTTTGGACATTGCCCGCGGTGGTATAGTTTCCTAATCATGCCTTAAAGTAGTGCACCTGAGGATTTCCATATTACATTAAGAGACGAGGTACATTTTGGTGCAATCGTCAATTAAATATTAACTATTTTAAATTGGTGGTAGAAACTTCAATAAACCACTAACTAATCATTAACTTTATTATAAAAGATTATATTAATGCCCAGAAACTTACACAAAATGATTGAGCAAGATTTTTTTATGACAAGAAGAGTTACCTACTGGCAGGTTTATTAAGAGGGGACAGATACAATACTTGTATAATTCATTACCTTATCATAGGGGTTTCTAGCCAAACAGTGTTAGCCTGAGATATGCTTAAAAGTTCATGTTTTGAGAACTATTGCTATGTAAAACAAAAATGCTCTTAACTCTGAGAATGATATTACAACTGAGAATTTGAAGTTTAAAAAAGCCCACTGGATTGACGCGTCCAATCCGTCCACACTACACAAATATATCCAAAAGAAAAAAACTAATCTACTAACTTTATAACTCGGAAAACGCTCTAAAAGGGACGCCTCTTATTAAATTCTTATCATCTAGTTATCGTCAAGTTGATGACGTAGGACATACTTCATATCACGCTAGTCGAATAGGGTGCATGTCAATATTACAAGTCAAAAGTAAATTTTATCAAAAACTAAATCGATCAAGTAACAGGCGTTCCCGTTAGACTTTTTCCAATAAAAACAATTCACAAACTCAATGATTGCGTTCGTAGAAAAAGACATAATAATAATATTTTACAAGTAAATATACGACAATGTTTGTTAATAAACGGAGTCTCGCACAAGGTGGTTTGTTAGCCTAATTTGTATATTACATAAACTTATAAACTTTATAGCACAAAGCTGCGTGCGACTTAGTTATTATTTATGTCCAAAGTGTATAAATCGAGTTAAAATTAAATCAGTCCGCACTATCTTAACGACATCTAGTGACGGTCTAGGACAGGTGCGCTTACAAATAAATTGCAATAATCTATGAGAAAAAAAACATTCTAAACCTATTATAATAAGATATACTATAGTATCGGAATGCAAGTAAAAAAAAAACCCTCGTAGACTAACAAACATTGACAAGTGTAACGCATGTTACCAGGCTCTTTGAGTTGCGAGAAGTATGCGCAACTCATTCATTAACGTCGATATGGATGGTAGGAAGATGCGGATGCGGTGCCGCCCGATGTCGAGCCGTGATAGCTGCGCTTCGATGACCTCTGGTAACCGTCGCCGGACCCGCCGGTGTATTCATAATCATCACCTGGATATAAAAAACTGCTGTTAGTATTATAACCTACATTATAAAAATATTATTAGCAACATTTAAAAGCCATTCTAGCATAACATAACGCCTGTATTCCCCGAGAGATTAGGCAGAGATTATAATTAAACCTTTTTTTTAATATTTCGACACTAAAAAAGCCATTCTACTGTTGACCAAATTAATTTTATTAAAATATTAATTTAAAAAATAAATAAAATGGAACTTACCGCACCACGCACCTCTATCCACACACCAGGGGTTTGAGTATGATAATCATTTAACTTAGGTTTAGGACAAAAAGGTGTTTTGTGATCAACTTCGTCATGGAAATTTTTAAGATACTTTAGTGTAAAATTACCCCCAAAAAGGATTAAAATGATCACAGAGAAAAACCCTTTTATCCTATGACCTATTATAATACCTAATTCTACAGTAAATTCAATGCCTCCAAATATCAATTCTAATTCTTTTATGTCAATTCAACAAATAATATTTAATGAATCCCTTAATAACGTCTACACGTATTTAACGGAGTACTAGGGCTACATAGCTAGTGGAGGATGTCCACGGGAAAGGAAAATGAAAACCTGAGGCAGACGCAGATACGTCCGAGACATTGCAAAAAGACGGCTGTGGCGACACCATGCCTCCGCAATACATCATGGGAACCTGTTGAATACTCTGTTACATTGCTTGTATAAAAAACTTAAGTCTTAGATGGAAAATATATGGGAATATTGTGAATACAAGTCTAAGAAGTCGCCCTTAGGAATAAATAACCAAGCTTTCGTCACACGGCATTTGGCTGATATATTTTTGCATACGGCGACGACACAGCCCTATTAAAATCTTACTAATATTTATAAATGCGAAAGTTTGAATGTGAGAATGTATATTTGTAACTCAATCACGCCAGAACGGATGTACGGATCTAGATTAAATTTGGCACAGAGATTATAGTCTGGAACAGCATACTTTTTATCCCGGTATAATGTTCGCTTGGGAAAAGAAAACACTTTTCACGAGGGCGAAGACGCTGGCGGAGGCTAGTTATAAAATATAAAAATGTTAATAGTTTACGCTTATAAATGAACATGGACGAACGAGGACTACTTGAATTAAATTAACTTTTAATAATATTTAAAATGATAGTCTGTGCAACGCGCCATCTAGCGTAACTAAGTAGATTTTTTTGTGAATAACAGAGCAAAGAAAGCACTCTGTATCACTTCGTTTATTGATTTTTATCCAAGGCGTCCCGTTATGTAGTATATCTGCGAAGTGCCGTATGAACTTTATTAAATTTTGTGGGACTAATCATGGATACATGTCTCTGGGCCGTTTAGAAAGTTTATATGAGAAGGCTGCATTTAGCAGTGGGCTATTGTAGATAAGATATTGAGGACCTGTGGTGATTCTACGACGTCGGCCATCTGTGGGACGTTCATATACTTGGGACTGCCTGCATGACTGTCCACGCCACCGCCGTCTGCCATAAATAGCTGTTCAGGTTATTTTGTTCGAAAGCGAATTCTAAATATCCAACAGTATTCTGTATATTTTCAATACCATAGCTTAGCTTAATATGCTGTATGTTCAGTTTCAAATTTTTGCCAACTTAGATTTTATTATATTTGCGAGGGGAGTTTAAGAGTATTTACTTTTCAAATTATAATGTCTAAACGTTGCATTTAGTATATTCTAACATTTTTTTTAGCAAGGCCGTGTCATTGCATTGTAAATATTTTCCTTTTAAAACTATTTCGACACTAGAAATAAGATAGAATATAATATGTAGATAATATAGGCAATAAGGATAGATAAAGATATGAAGCAGGTGCAATCATACGTTACCAGGAGTGTAGTGTTATGTGCAGAGTGTGTAAACTTAATATAAATGTATAACTTGTCAATATAATGACAATATAATTAATGGAAACGGCAATTTCTATAGTTGTAATGTGTTCTCATGTTAGTAGTTATTGCCGTTCGTGTAAGACTATTATAAATGCTCTACTGATCGTTTGTCGACTGTTATGCCATAATATAAAAACCAAAATTATGATATCTGCTCCAATTCTGCCTGCAGGGTAGTTACTACGGGGTAGGGGTGTGAGTGAACATTAAAAATGCCATTATATTTTGAAATTTTTGATTTCTTTTAATTATCTACGTTTTATAATGTCCTTAAAGTAGATATATATATATTCATCATAAGATATTATATTATGTATTTTTTTTTATATTTAATATTGGTTTTAATTACTTAATCCATTAAGATAGAAGAAGCTTAATAATTAGGAAACTACGACAAAAGTGTTTATTTATTTCCATTACATTATAAACTACATGCTTATGTTACCAGTTAAATCTAACACTAAATATATATACCCAAAATACCTAATATGAATAATGCATAATTTCTACTCCGAAAGACCTCAGTGTTATGTGTGATAGCACTTATTACATCAATAAATCATCGCGTACAAGCTTCTCGTCTTACTTTAGTGTTTCGGTTAAAATTAATAATTAAAACCGTAATTAACTAATTATCATTAGGTAATCGTAAAAAAGAAACAATAAGGACGCACTTGTAAAATCTATCATAATTTTCTTTTTTATACGAACATAAAGTAACACCTCGGGGCGCGTGCGACAGCGGCGGTCGCCGGTCGCCGGGCGCCGGGCGCCGGACGCCGCCGCCCGCGCCCTTCGACTTTGTCAGCGCGTTACGGCTAACTATAGTAGATTACACATTACAAGATTACAACAAATCTAGATAATAGTCTTACAATTGTAACATGCTTATTTTGTGGCTAGGTCGCGGTCGCCGCTTCCGATTAATTACATAGGAAATTAATACAAGTGTGTATAAATACAGCGCCGCCCCGTAGTGGGCCGGTGTAAATTAAACTTATATAGGTATGTTTGTAAGTAAACATTACTTTAAATATTGTACATCAGTCGATAGTTCACCTAACAATTTTGTTTCTAATCGATCGAGAATCTATAGAAAATGTACTTTAATTTACTATTAAAAAAATATTAAAAAATAATCAACATCAATTTTTTTAATTAAAACAGAAATAAATAACAACTTGCTCTAGGGTTTATAATAATTAATGTTACAATTAACTGTAAAGCCCGTGAAATTTATTTTACTCGGGATCAATAATTACATTTATATTAACTTCTAGTATAAATATGAGGTTTTATATTTAATAATACCTGCATTATTTTTAAAATAAGTTTCGAAAAAACTACAGTTAAGACGGACGCTGGTGTCGTCCCTGATATACATTATTTTAAATGCAAATGAATTAATTTTATAAGACGAGTAAACAGTGAACTTAAAATGAGTCGACTGCTAATCTAACGTTTAACACTAGGGGTCTTGTATATTATAATTAGTCAATTACGATCATAAATTTATTAATGAATAGAATACCGGCGGCGGCCGCGGCCGGCGGGACGCGCGCCCGCTCGCGCGCCGCGCCTGCGCACGACGCGTCACTTTACTTTATCATTATACCAAAATACACTTTTACACAAAACATTGTATTTTTATATACTACTGAATAAACATACACATATAAAAACCGCGTACACTATAATATAAAGTAATACAAACAAGAGTCGAAAGGTTAACTACGCAACAGTTCTACAGTTAAGCCATGATTAAAATATTATTTCGTAAACATTATTTAAGATACAGCTGCATATCTCGTGTCGATATTACAGAGTGTAATATTAAAATGCAAAGAATGCACGTGTGTCACTCACGGTAGCGGTAGTACAGCAGACAGTGAAGTGTGTACCTACGTGTACACTACGTGTACAATACGTGTGCAATACGTGTACAGTACATGTACAATACGTTTACAGTACATGTACAATACGTGTACAGTACGTGTGCAATACGTGTACAGAGTGAGTGCGCCGCAGTAGAGACGCGGCGCGCAGGCGGCTAGCGCGCATGAGCACCACATTTGACAGACGAGCCTCTAACGAGTCTTATCGTTTAGTTTTGTATTTTGCTAACTATTTTTAATTAATAAATTCATCCAATATTTTATGCTCTTCTCCTATATAATAATAATTAAAACCCATATAAAGTCTCAATTGATTTTCTTTCAATAATTAATTTGCACTAAGTTTAATGTTGAGTAAATCTAAAATTTCTAATACATATTTTACTTTATTTAAATAAATTATATTCTTTATTTTACGAAGATTGCCCCAATGGTTCATTACAAACTAAGTTCTTAAATTGTTCCAAACGTTTGTGAGTGCGGGGACTAGCCCGTGTCTAACACCTTAGTGCTAACCTTTATCACTGAACATAACATAATTATAAATCATCTCTATCTTCATTTAACTTTTGTAAGGCATCGTTTCCTAATATTAAAACTGATGTGAACAATTTCGTTCGAATCATCGGTGGATGTACATTAAACCTACAGTAAGTATTAAAACGTAATCGAAACAATGGAACTTAATGGTATTATGCGAACTGAACATGTGCGGGGGAAGCCGGCTCGAGCCAGCGGACTGTGGCAGGTTAGTGCGAACAAATGCAACTAGTAAAAGCGATACGAGACAGTGAAACGAACGAACCACTACCTATTTTGAGTACGATAAAATTAACCAGGAATGAATCGAGACAAAATAACCTAACTAACATAGGAACGAAGAGTAACGAAGCGGTACAAAGCGGCACATCTACACGTAACCTAATGGGCAGGCAGGCACCGACCTCGATTAGTTTATATTATTTCATTACATTGTTATAAGGTACGAGTTTCACTTCCTACATACTGATGAGTGTCAGTCGAGTCTGTATGTTATATATTTAAGAGCTATAAGAAATGTATGCGCGTTAACTATGAACATCACAATGTAAAAGGCTTCTTTACTATGTTTTACCGTTAAATTTGGGACATCGCACCCCTCGCCCCCGACCGCTAGTCACTTATAAAATTTGCTTACACCTCACAATATTCCTCAATAGATAAATTATACTTTACTTATGGAGCGATCTTAAATAACCCTATTCTAAACGATCAAATTATGCATTCAATGTAGTAACAATTCGTCTATTTAAAACATTTATTAACAAATCTTATCGAGCGCGGCGCGGCGCGGTTCTATTAGTTAAACTTAAAGGAACGACTCCCGTCTAGGTGGCGGGCGTCGGGCAGTCTATCAGTAGGGCCGTAAACTCTAAGATAATTACAACAAACCATGGTCGGACGCGGCGCGAGCCGGACGGCTGCCGAGCTGCCCCGCGATTAATTACTTAGCTTATCACTAAAATTTTAATCAGTCATCGGTCAAGCGATTGAGCGATATCGTACAGTAAAGGACTAACATTAAATTTAATCTAACAATGTTATTTTAAATTATAACTCACTTTGTAACGGGGCGGGGCGGCCGCGCGGCTTGCGACCGCGTCGGGTACATTATGATACGACTAACATAGCGGCCGTAGCGGCCGGCGAAAGCTCTATACAGTTTTAAAAATATTTGGCAATCACATAAATTAAAACTTTAAAACTATGTGACGAGAGAATCGATTAAAATTATGCTTTACACACAAGTAAGTATATATATGTACAAATGTATGGAGGGCGCGAGGGATGCGGGTGCGGCGAGCGAGTCGCGGACACGTACCGAACTATATCCTAAATGCTTGAGCTTCATTACTTAACACATACGACAATATCGTTTGCTTGTTAATAATTTGGCAGGTAAATTTAATTGATTAAAGTATAAATTCCATATAATAATAGTATATCAACTTAAAATTGCGATAAAAAACTAAAATGCATATAAGAAAACAAATTAAATTACGAATATTTATACAGAATTGTTCCCTTTTTCAAAAACGGGAATATTTAAAAATATTAAAATCACGTTCAGTCACTATATTTTGTTTAATATTAACACATAATTATCTCATTACATGCCTACGGTATTCCTATCTCTAAATTGTGTTAAAATAACCAAAATTCTAACATTAAACATACATACCGATATATATACCAAATATTTATACAAGTTATTAGCTTAAGTTAAGTTCTTTTAGGTCATTTCCCTAAATTGGCCTTGTTTAACAGTGTCTGTCAAATGTGCGTCACGCGAGCCAGTCGCGGCGAGCGGGCGACGGCGAGCCTCGCCTCTACGCGGCGGCGGCGGCGGCCGTGCGAGTGCAGTGATACACGTACGACGTTATTAAAAGAAATCACTTTGAAATCCGACAAAAAATATTAAACATTCGAAATGTGTGAAGTAAAAATAAATCTTCCACAAAAAACCCACATCCAAATAGAATATTAAAAGCAAAGTTAATTAAAAAATTGTGTACACTTGTACACGCATATGACAGCGTCGTTTAGCTTTAGAAGAGGGGGTCGCGAAAACTTCTGGGCGAGTCAAGTGATGCGAGCTGTGCCGCGTGTGGACGTGGCGGTGCTCCATCGACTGTTTAATATTGAATCCTTCCTTCATAGTAGCGTTCAGAGACGGCCGAGTGCCAAAAGTTGCGAGAAAGTGTAGGAGTACCTTATTAAAATTAGTTGACAAAAGACTTTAACACCTAATAGTTTTGAATGTTATTGTTAAACTATTTAATATTTTTACTTATTAAAATTATCGCTTACTTACGCGTGTGGGTTTGTGTTAATGTAGTCGTCGGTGACTTTAAATATATGGCCTATAAAAAAGGCTGTAGATATTCGTATGCAATTAATTTAAATTTATCCATTAAACTTTAGTCAGTTACTATAAATATTAATTTGTTGCATTGTATTCATAATCTATTTTTTTCACGTTTTATGTAGTTTTGTTCGTGAAATCAAAAACACACAAAACTAAAATCTATCACCTAATGGGAAGTTTAACAGAGGTATATGAAATCTTCGCGGCAATCATTCGGGAGTATAAATTATTAAAACGGTTATATACTACCTATCCCTATTCCCTTTAGTCGTTATAAGTTATATCGACAAGTTAGAATCGATAGATGGAGTCGATCGAATGCAACCGTTGAAGGGGTGACAACCGTTCGAGCACGCACTCGTGTGGATCAAACGTCAAGCGGAATGGCTACTCTACTATGAACACACGATCTGTGTCAAGCGTCAAGGTACTAATGCTACTGGTACAAGTGCGTACTAGAAGGTGGGTCAACGCCTGCGTGTGCGCCTATCGCAGCGTAACAAACTACAGAACTCACTCTACCTACCTCTACGTACCTTTAGTTAGAAAAGAATTGTGTATATAAACGTGTGAGCGATACGGCTGTAGTTAACCACACTGCGGTCGTGTATGTCTCATACTCGGTCGTGTGTCGTGTGAGTGTGAGGTGTGAGTGTGGAGGTGTGGAGGTGTGCGAGGCGGTAGTGTGGCGCGAGGGTGGAGCCTACGCGGCAGGCCACTCCTTGTTAAACTCGTTGGCGTTGAAGTGTTTGGGCGCGTGGTGCGGGTGGTGCACACCTGGCGGCTGCGCGGCGGCCGCGGCGCCGTGGTACTCGGCCGCGCTGTACCGCGACGCGCCGTACGACGAGCCCTACCAGTGACCATCCGCACACGTTAGCGCTAGCGCCGGACGCCGGACGCCGGACGCCGGTCGCCGGACGCATCCAGCTGAAGCCGAGCGTGTACCGCTACTGCGCATCGTCTACGTGCTCTACTCGGTATAAAAATATAGCTCTCTCGAGTCTAAACTGAGCCGAGCTTCAGCTACGATGCGTCCTTGAACCGTCATGGAGCATAAAAGAGAGGACTCCCTGAGATTTGTTTATACTGATTTTTATATTTATTTAAAGAAAAGAATTGGGCCGCATTTGCAAATGCTCCATGACATTATTTGATTAACATAATTTTGTAATTAATGTACTCTGGTTACATTTAACAGAATAGACGAATTCTCATCTCTGAACACTTAAAGTACAGCTCTTAATATTATTTTTATCGATAAAATTAACTATTAATGAACCTGTAACAATATGAGAAAATCCAAATTTTACTAATTTGTACTTTAAATGCCAATTTACAAGTGTTGAGATGAAACAAGGCGATTGAATCATCTCGCACGGCTACAAAATGCAATATTATATATGAATATCGAACGGAACTAAGGATAAGCTTATAATCTAGTGCGGTGCGATGCCTTTATGATGAGCGCGCGTTATCGTCGCAACAACCGACCGTCCATAGTGAGAAATCCCCAGTGTTTCGCGACTTTCCCTCATCCGATACCCGCCCTTATCTCTAATTGTCTTTCTGGAGGAGCCACTCTTGTGGGCCCTGATCGACCAACTGGAAAAGAAGAACAAGACAATAAAGTCCCACTCGCCACAATTCAACGGGATCTTTAGCAGGTTTATGTAAGTAGCTCAGCGCGTGAAGATGGACCGGGCGAAAGCGTGTGACTATCCCCAAGGGCGAGATGAAAGTTTAGGCGAAGAGGACGGGAGGGGAGAGGCGGGAAGGAACCGTGGAGGTCGGTGATGAGAGACCTTCAGCGAAACTCGATAACAACACTAATCTTCTTGATTTTTCACTATGGATAGCGGTGCGTCTGTCAACTATGGCCACGAGAGGCGGCCGCGAACAGCGCCGCGTCTACTCTCAATATGTACCGCAGCATAGCTCGTAAAATCAAAAAGACATCGCACTCTCGCCACTGAAAACATGCAGATAAGTGGGCTTCGTCGTCGCCGCGTATGACATTATCGTGATATAAACAAGCATTGAACACAGCACACGGATGCAGGGGTGGCAAACTAATGGCTCTCTACTAACAATTCATGCTGCGTCTAGCCGCGATTCCTTTGTTCGCGTTCATGGAGCAATGTTTTCGCTGAATATCACTCGCTCACCAGTACGCTCGGTCATGTCCATTCATTCTCAAATCGCAAACAACTCTATTGCAAGTACAACCAAATTGAACTATGCAGAAGTATGGAGAGTTTCTTATGCATTCAATCAACACGCGTACAAACACTCTCTAGTGACATTGGGTATAATAATGTCGGATGGTCATTCATGCTGTCGGGCACACCGTTACCACGCCATACTAATACGAAGGTAGATGCAGGATACAAATCAAAGAGTAAAAGCGTAGGAGAAAGGAGTGTGGGAAGGAAGGATGCAAGCCCCGAGATGATGAGCAAATTATACTAATTTACGATGGTCAACTTGGCTGTACTTTTGTGTAACTACCGTCCATAGCTGTTAAAAAGTTATGGACGACGAAAATCAACACAAAACCGTACCTTGGATTTGGTAAAGATTAAATAATGGGCACTTGATGAAAAAATTAACAGATAAGGTTGGCATCCAAGGTATAGTTAAAACATTGTTTGCGATTTCGATATTGGATGATGGAATGCAAAAGGTAGGCAAACAGAAAACGAAGTCATCCAATATCTCGTTCCACAGTGTACGACAGACGCCGAGGCCACAGTCACGCGAGTGCGGCGTCGTCGCTCGCCGTTACATCTCAATCGAACGTATTGTTAACTATTTCACGCGACCCACTGACACAGCTACCATTATTTGTTATTGTAATGTCATTGTATTTTGATGAACAGCTTGTTTTTACGGGAAATTGTCCAAACAGAAAGTTTTACGTACTAGTATTCATATATTCTGAATACGATAAAATCTATTGTTATTTTAAATTTGACCAAACGAGAACTATTGAACGCAAAGTAGGCATCGATTATGATATGATTTTGGTTACATACCAAACAGGAAATTAAAAGAAAGCGCTTTTTGGGAAAAATCAATATGCTTAACGAATGTATGAAACGAATATCATGAGCTAAATAAGCAGGAACAAGGATCGATCCCGCATAAACAAGCCTAGTTTACTTTACAATATAAACCAAACAACTACACGGCTACTGTGTCAATGTGGGTACGGCAAATATTCCATGTGGCGAAAGCATGAACTGAGATGGAAAAACACATTTTTATATTGGTATTTTGACTGCACTCAGTAAACAAGTCATACATAGCAAATACTTCTACTGATTATCTTGTCAAATAGCTAGTGATACAAGTCTAAAAGAATGTATAAAAATGTATTTCTTTACCTCAAAATGTCCACCGAAAATTGTGTCGTGTTTATAGCGATTATTACCATACCATCACCGTAACTATATCCTAAAATGCTTTAATGATTCATGCTAGGTATAACGCAAAAGGCACGAAAAACGATGGAAGATGTGTTTATAAAAACAAACTATGCCAGAAGAAAGAATTCGTATTTATCCTGGCTTAGCAGATCAGTCGCTGTACGGTCGGTCAATGACCGAGCCTCGCCGAGTGATCGACTATTATTGTTGTGTGGCGACTCTTGAATTATAGACACACCTTTTATCATGTCATAATATATATGGGAAAGCCGAATCAGAACTGAAATATTTGGAATAATATTAACATTGCCTCTGTAAGTACCACTTGGATCTCATATTTCATAACAAACAGTACACAGTCGGTTGTCAAGATATACATTTTGGACATACATTAGCATAATTGCTTCCATAAACCAGTATATATCGGCTGTGATTCGGAACATGTCAAATTAAAATTTTCTCAAAATAACAAAACTAGAATGGGCTGAGTAAATGAGATACTGACTTCTAGATTATATGATCAAGAATTTTAAGACATTATAATATAAAATCGTTGAAAATATATTCGCGCGAAGTCTCTTAGTAACATTGAGAATGAAACTGGTCAAAACGCCACAATTGGCGGATATCTAAAATAAATATCTGATTGGTATTCGAAGTTGACCGGTTTTAACGGTGCTTTCGCCAGTATCGCAAGTACGTAAGCAGATAATTTTGTTTAACAATATTTGATGATCTAGACGAGAGCCGAGCGTGTTCGATGGTTAATCACAGAGGGGATGATAGTTTAGAATGGGACATGGTCGGGTGACGCCATCGAGGCACGCTCGCTCTTATAATAGTAGCTCGGTGTAGCATGTAGCATGTAGTATGTAGCATGTAGTACAGACGGTGTCTACTCGGCATGTTGGGTGAGGTATTGCTGGGCATGTACCTGGTCCTGCTGGTAGGCGGGCGGGTACTGCTGGTACGTGGAGTAGTCCGCCGAGGACGACTTGCTGAGCGCGGCGGAGGACAGCGCGCCCGTGAGCGCCGGCCCGCCCGCGCCGCCGCCGCCGCCGCCGCCGCGCCCGTACATCTCGCCGCCCTCCGACAGCGGCACGTACGAGCCTGGGGGAAACACTACATTAACCACACGCACTAACTCAACGACATAACACTAAGGCCCGCTTGCGCCACCCTGGGTTAGCTTACTAACTCCGCCAATTATTTATTATTTAATCTCCTGTAAGCAACTAACTGTGTCAACTCTTTGGCGCAAGAGAGCTTAAACAAACTGGGAACAACATAACTGGCGAAATATTGGTGTACTACAAGTGCACCTATGCCTAACGCTTCGGGGAATACTGACGTGATATTTTATTAATACTAAACAGTCATGTGTTAATACACAATTCAGATTTGAAACACTATTAGCCTAAGAGCCACCCATCAATTACAGACTTTATCGGCCGATAGTTCGGTGGGGCTTTTAATCAGTATGAGAAAGTATACAAGAGCATTCATTTAAACGATTCGGTAATGAATGTAATTTACAATCCGCCCTATCAACCGAAAAAAAATCGGTGGTTTGTTGGAGTTCTAAAAGTTCACAAACCAATGATCAGTAAGATAACTTTCAGTAAAAAGTTGGGTCCTCACACCAAAATCTCATTGTTCATATTTAAATCTACAAATCCTTATCCCAATTAAGTTAAGGAAAACTGCCAGTGTAAGTACATACAGCTAAGTACCAGTATGTTACTTGGAACAAGCAAGTGTCTACCTGGCCTCACAATCCGCCATTTATTATAAATACAATGCAGTTTGATACTGCAATTTTACAGCAAAATATCATACTCATCATTGCTCACATAATTATATTGAACATCCGTTGAATGATACCGCAAGCACTACTACAACAACAAGCGTACGTCATCATCAATGATTCCTAGATAACTGCAATCATCAGAGATAAGTATCTTGAACAAGGATGTCGGCAATCAACCCTACCACATAAGCCTGTAGTATCTAGTTAAGACCGACTCTATCACTCTTGGCAGTGGCAGTTCCAAGTGACATGTAGCAAACCTTGTAGACTCTCTTGTCCATAGGAACAAGGAGTATAAGCTAATTTGCATGGTTTTGTCCCACAAACATCTGAACGTACCAGGAGTTAAGTTACTGAAGGCACTGCCTGGATGTGGATTTGCATACTAGCATAGCTTACTAATCGAATAGAAATCAAAACCTAACAAAACTTGATGAGTAGCAGTATTCAAATCATATCTTTATGTTATTTCTGGTATAAAAACCTTACCCAAAACTTCAATAGCGCGTTTTCCACAAGCTAAAATAAAATAGAAACTCCATACTCCTGCACTTTACAAGACGGCTGTGGCCACCAACCTACTGGCCCCAAAATATTTAAAGAGTTTTCCATCGACTCGAAAATAAGGAGCTCCACAACGTCAGCAACACCATCGTAATTCTTCGTCATATACGTTTAATATTTTGGTTTTCACGTTTTTTTTGGTCGAGTTACTTACGCCTTCTAGCCTTTATATATCGTGGAGTAGTTTGCGCCTGCTAGTCGTGAGTCGAATAAGTTGCATCTGCTAGCCTTTAGTGCGTCGAATAAGTTGCGCCTCTATTACATACTGGGTCGAGTCAGTTGCGCCTGCTAGCCTATTATGTAGTGCGTCGAGTAAGTTGCCCCTGCTAGCCTATTATGAAGTGCGTGGAGTAAGTTGCGCCTGCTAGCCTATTATGTAGTGCGTCGAGTAAGTTGCCCCTGCTAGCCTATTATGTAGTGCGTGGAGTAAGTTGCGCCTGCTAGCCCATTATGTAGTGCGTCGAGTAAGTTGCGCCTGCTAGCCTATTATATCGTGCATCGAGTCAGTTGTGCCTGCTAGCCCATTATGTAGTGCGTGGAGTAAGTTGCGCCTGCTAGCCTATTATGTAGTGCGTCAAGTAAGTTGCCCCTGCTAGCCTATTATGTAGTGCGTGGAGTAAGTTGCTCCTGCTAGCCCATTATGTAGTGCGTCGAGTAAGTTGCGCCTGCTAGCCTATTATATCGTGCATCGAGTCAGTTGCCCCTGCTAGCCTGTTATGTAGTGCGTGGAGTAAGTTGCGCCTGCTAGCCTATTATGTAGTGCGTCAAGTAAGTTGCCCCTGCTAGCCTATTATGTAGTGCGTGGAGTAAGTTGCGCCTGCTAGCCCATTATGTAGTGCGTCGAGTAAGTCGCGCCTGCTAGCCTATTATATCGTGCATCGAGTCAGTTGCCCCTGCTAGCCTATTATGTAGTGCGTGGAGTAAGTTGCGCCTGCTAGCCCATTATGTAGTGCGTCGAGTAAGTTGCGCCTGCTAGCCCATTATGTAGTGCGTCGAGTCAGTTGCGCCTGCTAGCCTATTATATAGTGCGTCGAGTCAGTTGCGCTTGGTGGCCTTTTATATAGTACGTCGAGTAAATTGCGCCTGCTAGCCTATAGTACGTCGAATAAGTTGCACCTGCTAGTCTATAGTATGAATAAGTTGCGCCTGCTAGTCTATTGTGCATCGAGTAAATTCCGCCTGGTAGCCTATAGTAGGTCATGTAACCAGCATGGTTTCAACTAGTTCCATTACTCACCGGAGCCGGTAGAGTTGGAGTTCTGCGGCATGTTCCAGTTGGTCCAGCTCCCGCCGGCCGACGCGCCCGCCGGCGCAGAGCTGTAGTTAGCTGTACACACCAATAACATCACATTAATCACCAGGACGCGCACTAAATGCGGAGGTGTAAACTCGGGCCTATTTAGTGGACTGCGATAGGCTCAATCGACAAGTTTTAATATGTGTTCTTAGTAAACATGTCGATGTGACAACTAGTTTAGTTACGTTACGTTGTCGTCTTTATTATCATGAATGTGTTTGCAATGAAGACTTCCAGTTGCATGTTTGCAACAGCCTTTATATTGTCTTCTTGTAATTAAAATTATTTAAGCTGGTTTTAAAAGGTAAACTGTCGCAAACCTTGTAGACTCTCTTGTCCATAGGAACAAGGAGTATATGCTAATTTGCGTGTTAATGTACCACAAACATCTGAACGTACCAGCAGTAATGTCACTGAAGGCACTGCCTGGATGTGGATAGTCTATGACCGTGTTTCTATTTCGCGTGTATATCAATATTCGGGGGACTTGTCGCCTATCCTCCACTAAGCATGATTACTTGTTTACAACAAATTTATTATGTTAGAGGTGTGTACTGACCATAACTTCCGTAGCTCTGCGCAGGCGGTTGCGTGAACTTGTACAAACTTATAGCTAAAATGCATACGCTATAAATAAGTAATGAGCAGCCAATCGCAGTCCACTACTGGACATGGTATGTCTGCTGCCCGTAGATAGCTACTAAATACTATTTGTAATACTAATTCTAATTAATGTTTTAAAGTAGCAGTTGTCTTACACCGGCCTAGCATACACATCAGTCACAATCACAAGAAGTGAATGCTAAATAAGTCAAAATCTTGCTAAGCCTGAAGGTTATGTAATGGTGCATTGTCGAGATGTCACTATGGTGTATGCTAAGCCAGCTTATGAATAACACTCTTAAGACTACTTGTCGGCTCGTCCCGCAGACCGCAGCGTCGTGAAGGCTCGTCGTTATCTGTATTGTTACACAGTGGGTACATACCGTAGCTGCCGTAGCCCTGCGCGGGCGGCTGCGTGTGCTGCGTGTAGTTGTTAGTGGCCGGCCAGGCGGGCGCGTGCGGCGGCGCCTGCGGGGCGGGTGGAGCGCCCCAGCCCTGGTAGTTGCCCGGGCCAGCTCCCGCACCAGCTGCGCCGTAGCCAGCGTACGACGTCTGACCTGGAGAAGTGCCCCAGCCTTGGTACCTGGATACAGAACAAAGCACTCTATTAGTTGCATTTTTTTTTCATGTTAATGCAGTCAATTGTCTTGTTCCTTCTAATAATCGAGCAAGATCTTTATGAAATTATGAAAGACATGATTATAAAGGGATAAGTAAACTGACCAATTCTTTGTTCACAAAAAAGACGCAAAGGTAAAATAATCGCCATAAACCATCTGGCTCAATATACTGGATGAGGGTTACATTCAAAGCAAGTGAATACAATATGGATTCCTAAACAAATTCAACATGAAGAAAGAACCTATCACAAAAAAAAACAAGAAAAAAACACGAGGGGAGCCATCGTTAAAAACAAAAAAAAGGTCAGGTTCGGAAACCAGTTCTCACCCCTGCATAATGTTAGGCCCGGCCATCGGCATGTTGATCGGCGGGCCGCCCATCTGGCCGTTGTGGCCCTGGATCATGTTGATGGGCGCGGCGGCGGGCGGACCCCACTGGCCGGCCTGCGGCTGGTCGCCCGGGGCGCTAAGTGCGCCGCCGCCCATGCCGCTGGCACCCGAGCCCAGCTTGCCGGAACCATCGCGAGGCTCCGCACGCTTAATCTCCACCTGCTTACGTGTTTTGGGTTAAAGAAAATCTAGTTGTCAACTTACCATTTCGTTTGATCTTAAAGACTATGAAGGCTTAGTTAAAATTCAGGGGTAGTATAATAGAAAGGATCTCAGTCGCGATTGATTTTAAGAGAATCATTTGATCCAGAAATTTTTCAGCGATAATCTTAGCACTACGTAGTAACACATTTATTAAAACTATTTTTCTTCCGCTAACCGAAACAAGCCCATTGCAATTATGAATTGTGAAATTGTTTCACGTATTTGTGTCGCAATCAACTAGAATTTTCGCAATAAACGAAGTGACTTGCATTGAAGCAATCATTTTTCTATTTATTCTCATAAATCGCGGTGTAATTTAAAATGCACACGTAAAAGTTATATGTTTCTTAAATTCCAGAAGTCGTTCACCCGGAAAAGATAAAAAACATGCGTCACACATGTCGCATGCTTATTAGAATATGATGACACATATGAGAACACGATTTGTTGCTATGTCAATATAATTAACCTATTCTATACATTCTATACAAGAGTTATATAAATAATATATTGACTACACTGTATTGAAACCTATAAGGAAAATATAGTGCTAAGTTTTATCTGAGTTATTTGTTTTTAAAAGTTAAGTAGTGATAATAATTGCACAAGTATTTCAATAATTTTACTGTTTTATTCATTTACTCAGTGAAGCTGTGATAGTTTATTTCGCAAAATATTTGGCAAACAACTGGTGTTTTCAAATCACCTACAAAAATAGTTACATTACCTGTTTGCCGTTCAGGTTGATGAAGTGCTCCTGCGTAACCCTCTCAACGGAGATCTCGTCCTCGAACGACAGGAAACCGAAGCCTAGAACAATCGGATTTGTTTTTATATTGTGAAAAGTAGAAGAAAGCTTCAAACATCAAGACATTAGCAAATCAGACATGTTCTTGCAAAATTGTGTAAATATTTTATAGCACACTGACATCAAAAGAAGGTTAACCCTAAGATAATATTATTGCAAATAGTGTTATTTGTTTATGTATGGAATGCTCTCTTTTGTCAACATTCTCGTAATACGCTCTGCCTCTTGGTCCTTCCTTTCCTAATTTTATGAAGCAATTTTCTCGTAATGAAGCGGACTAATAAAAAGATGTGTTCGACGCATTTGTGCCTACAACCCTCGGATCACAACAACCGGTCGCAAAAATTACACAAGTCGTAAATTGTTTGATAAAGTCGCCCCGAAGGGTGACACCTTTCACTGAGCTCTCGATCGAGGTCGTATCATTTCGATTGCGTTAACCCTAGCTCGTGTTACTGCTTGGAAAGCGAAACGCTTTTTCTTTAGCAAAACCATTCGCAACTTGTGAACTTTTTTTTGCAACAGTTAAGCCGGTGTAATTTTCTCAGATTTCTAAGTTCTCTTTCAATAGGGTGACGAATTAACCCCCTTATTACATCATTATGTAATCTTACTTGGAATATTATGTATCATTGAGTTCTTGTTACTTGAGTATAGTACCTCACCTAATCCTTTATCTTTGGAAGTATTCCTATCAGATACAATGTTTATAAAACGTTTGTTACAAGTGACCTGTCGCAAACCTTGTAGACTCTGTTGCTCATGGGAACAAAGAGTATATGCTAATTTGCGTGTCAATGTCCCACGAACGCTTGAACGCACCGACAGTAGTAATCACTAACAGCGCTGCCTGGATGTGGATAATATAAGCTAAAATTTTATATAAATATTATAATGAAACTCGTTGCTCTGTAAGCATGAGAATAAAATGTGAATATTGCCGAAAAACTCATTAAAAAAGTAAACAAATATTCAATAGGCTATCCTTAAGCAAGACCTGTTTTTCAGTTTGTTAAATTAATTACTCTTCGTTTGTTAATTATCTTTTAACCACAACAAAAAACAGTAACTAATATAGAATGTAAAATGGAAATAGTTCCATATAAAACTTTCTCTTATAAAGCGACCCTCGAAGCTTTGCAATGTCATTATCATTTGGTCCTCTAATAGTGTGAAGTTATGACTCGAACATGAATAAAATTAACTGATTTGCATAATGTTGTTTACCGGCGTTATGCACGCAAGTCCTCTCACCTCGACAGCAAGCTGCGATGAAGAAGTAATACATGAAACTCTTCCGTCGTAACACTTACATATCTAGGCGTTTATAAAACTGTTGACTGTGACACACTTACCCCTAGACTTCTTCTTCTCCTGGTCGTACATGATGACCACTTCCATGACCTTGCCATAGCGCCCGAAAAACACCCGCAGGTCAGTCTCGGTAACATTGGACGGAAGCCCACCAAGGAACACCTTGGGGTAGCCGCCTCCGCGCTTCGGCTTCTGCAGCGTGCGCGGGTTGCACGGCTTCGGGTCGATGGTCCTATCAAACAATTTGAAATTTTGAGGTTAGTAAGATGGCTGCCAGCGACAGCCATTTTAAGGCGTGGATTTTATTGTTTATCGTTTTAAGATTCAAAAACTAGCAGGAAAATCATTCGATTAAAAGCTGTTTTTAGAAGACTAGGAATAAGTCCGTAAATTGTGTTTTCGTACGGTTGGTTAAAAATAATATCTAAGTCAACTTCGAATACACTATTCACAGCTCGGTTACCTGACCAAAATTCAACTAACAAAGAACATTGAATCGGAATAAGATTTCTATTTGTATAAATTAATAGTATATGTAAAGTGAAGAGATTCTTTGTTTTCGTTTTCAAAAGAAAAACAAGTTGAGATATTTACAAATTTCCAGGTGTAATTTTGAGAATTATTTGTCATAAATTAAAGAACTTGTAAATGTTGACATGCCTTAAATTTGTAATATTAATGTTTATCCGTTTGATTTGTAGTGAAACACGACATTCGTGTACTTAATAGTAACGTTATTTATTACTTTAGCTTATTGCCTACTCCCGTTGGAACATTTCAATGGTTTTAATATTAAAAATACATCCAATTCGCAAATAAGGATTTAGGTACTCTATTTAAACTTTCGATAATAATTCTTAGCACATAAATATTGAGGTCAGCACAACTTTTTATCAGCAGTCGCGGGAAAAAAAACAGACATTATGAAGGAAACAGGCACCTTTAAACTGACGAAATACGGAATAATATGCAAACCCTCTCTAGTAATCTAAGATCTCAATAAATCACACAATTCCACAAAAAAATCCACATCGACAAATATGGGTGCTTTCGAAACGCGAGATGAATTTCTTGTTTCATGTCTTGTTTTTACCCAAAATGTATTCTATCAAATAGGTTTCTAGAATATTTTGTACTCTATTCTTCATCGCATTTTAAATAACTCAGTAGGTACTTTTATTTCAATCTTTCTCTGGCAAGAAATAGCGACTACAACTCATTCATTCTTTGCATTTTCCCAGCCTATTGTCAGTTCACTATAACACAGAGGAACAGACACAATAGTACTCCGGCTTTCTTACATCTAGAAGTACAACTCTTCTGGGTTTAAAGCAAAACCTTTCTGACCCACGCATCCCTAAGGGACTAACTAAAGGTTTTTGTAAAATTACTATACAATAATTTTTGCTAAGAATGCCGTTCTATTTGCAGAGCAAAATCCTCTAGTTATTATTTTACGACGGCCAGTGACTGGAATACATAATAATTTCCTTTAGCCAGGGATCACATGGCTTTGTTTAGAAGTAAATCCAGGAAAAGAGTACCGCCAAGTTAGCGGGTGTGGCCGCGTACGCCTTGACACGTGTTTGCAGGGGTGACCTAGCATGAAACTTATGCCGCTATAAAATACTAAATCGATTATTACATAAGCAGTTTTATCGCAATTAATAAAAACTATGGTGCAACGACTGAGATTCCTATAGTTACTAATGACCCCGTTTTCAAATAAAAGTCAATGTCATCGACTGTTGAATGTATAATAAGGAATTAATTGTAATGATAAATGACTTACAACTATTAGAAAAATTCCATAGAATGTCACGGTAGCATAAAATAATAATGTAATGTCGTCTTGCGATCATGTGGCAAAATAAATGAACATTCCACATGATTTTATTTGAAGTATTGCTGCGAATGTGTCCTCGGAATTCAGATCAAAGAGCGTGTTACTGCACGTTTAAGTGTGAGTGTTTATGTTTTATGTGTGTGTGTGTGTTGCATTGATATCAAGCGGTATCGCGACTACTGTATAGGCGATAGGTACCGCATCTTTCTAGTGCCAATTGAACTCTATCCGTCTTCATCTGTTGTGCAGCTGGTGCTAGACTCATTTGTATTCAGTTTAAGTTTTGAGTATTATTAATATCCATGGATCGGTGCTAAGTGCAATGAAATATAGTTGTAATATGCAACAGAATCTTATAAATTATTATAATTTTTGTAATGTATTGAATAATTTTAAGTTTGTTACCCTGTGCTGAACAATAACGTGTTCGTATTTGATCAGATGTGAAATCTTTTATTATCAACCAAACAAAAGATGGTATAATGATACATTCTTAAAGGACGTCAAACTTCTCTTTTCGATAATATTAGTAAACAAATACAATATTTCTGCAGAAATTAGTTACTTGACTAGCCTTACTTGACTTTACGTAGTTACTTTATCTAAGCTTTTACGCGATAATTTTGTCAACCCAATAGTGGCAAAATCCTTTTTAACAAAAGAATTAACCGACGAAATAACGAACTGAAAAGCATAAAGTAAAAAATCTTTTGTCTAGCATTTTGAGTAGGCATCAAACAATCATGCAAATTAATTACAGTGTAGAATGATTATAGCTAGGTTGATCTTCGTTACTGGTCATTTGTTTGGCGCCGCCTCAAAATGCTAGACAAAAAGGCATTTTTATTGTTTCCTATCCGGATCGTGAAATGTTAGAAATGATTTTTTTTTAATTTACTTAATTTCAACAGAATCGATTCACAATTGAAAATCCAGTGGGCAAATTATCGTCAATTTAATTTTTCTACCTTTATGGTTGGATATTATTTTTCAAATATAAATGGGACCAACTTTGTTTAAACTCTTTTCAATAAAACAAGATTTTTTGAAACCGGACCACTCTATAAAATTTTTTTTTTTTCATACATAAAAAAAAATACATGTCGAATTGAGAACCTTCTCTTTTTTTTTAGTCGGTGAAAAATTCTATAACAACACTTCCGATTCAAAGACCAGTAGTTAGTTTTGGGACTAAAATAACACCCGTTCAATACCGAAGTTACCATTGCCGTTGACACCGTCAGATATATTTTTAAACTAAGCTATCGAAAGTCAAGAACCTACAAGCCTCAAGTAATGAGCAAGTGTTTCTTCATTTAAAATCTGGAGCCCGTATCTACCCCCCGCTGGCAATAACTCTACTTTGTATTATGCAAACCATGCCGTGATTTATTCATCCATTCTCCCCTTGCGATTTTCATACACCGGTCCCGACATTGTTGGGCACTAACTAAACAAAAACTATAGTTTACTTGTATATGGAAGAGAACAAGCTCCAATATCAGCTGTCGGCTCTAAAGATTAATTTGAGAATAAACTTATCTGTCATCTCTAAATGACATAAATCTTTTTTTTCTTTTGTAGGAGAAAGCCATTTAATTACTATGTCGGTACACAAGCACAACAGACTCGGCGCCATTACGTCTCCGTATCGTTGTAAACTGACGAAGCATGCACTTATAATCATAGTGTTAATAAGTGCAAAGAACCTTGTCGCAAACCTTGTAGACTCTCTTGTCTATAGAAACAAGGAGTATATGCTAATTTGCGTGTTAATGTACCACAAACATCTGAACGTACCAGCAGTAATGTCACTGAAGGCACTGCCTGGATGTGGATAGGACCAGCAGCCTATATTCCGCTAGAGCTGGTCATAAAGGCGCCGTTCTATTATCGTTTGGGTATCACGTCAATACGCGGGCGAATTCCACCCGCCTTTCGCCTGAGTTTCAGTTTTTATGTCCCGAAATGTTTTGCCTTTTAGTTGGAAAATATTTTATAATATAGAATGGCGTGTTCTGTAAGGATTCGCAAAGGAATTTTCATTAAACTATTAAAAATAGTTTCAACAGAATACATTTTATGCAAGAGTAGCGTAACATTAAAATTATACACGTAACTTTTTTATATAAAGGTTTATGAATAATGCAATTTTTTTTGCCGTCAGTCAGTAATTTAAATTTCCAAATCCACGTTTTTGTTTTTCCGTTGTTTTACTGAGAAATCACTACATAACTTATTTGGTTTTTCTAAATATAATATTGTATTCTCACATATTGTGTACATATTTCTTAATAAACATTGGACCTTGGAGGTCTAAAAATAGAAAAATTACAATAAAGAACCATAACCCGCCATTACGTGCAGAAGCGACTAGCATCAACTACAATTAATTATGTGACAATAGTACAATAGTCATGCGACATTTTATTAGTGGGCGATTGAGTGTGCTGCAAAATGAACTTACTTTATGAGGAAACTAATCTCTAAACAATTTTAATTACTGCGATGGCACGTAATGCCAACAGCATAAAAATCTCTTTAATCGACAAGATTTTGATTTCAAAGAAACAATGATAATGTATACCTACTTCAGTCATAAAATTAGCAACTAAAACGTTCCGTTATTATACGAATGGGTACCTCATATTGTGGTATAGCTACTAATAAATGTTGAATATATGGGTGAAGTCCATAGTCCAAAGTGCTTGACGATCCATTAAACCAAGGAGGCTAAATGGTGATATTTTCTAAATAATTTCCCTAATGGCGCTTATGCACGAGGCGAAACGACCTCATAAAGCTATGTCAATTAACTTTGACCGCCAAAATTTCCGAAACTCGCAATTTTTATCTGTTCCATTTTCGAGTACAATTTATACATGAAAATTCATGTAGAATTCCGTGGGCGGTATCTATTTCTGGGTTATATTGATCTAACCTTTCAGCCATAGCCTAATCAGAGCCGAAATAAAAATTAAAAATGTATAGGTTGACAGGTGAACCAAACGTCTGTTTGAGTAAGGCCATACATACAGTTTATTTCTGTTTCAAGAATTGGGTCACAATTATTTGTGGATGCAACATTGTGTCTTTTTAGAAAGATTTCTGGTTTATATTACGGTGATAGATGATTTTATCATGAGAATCTGCCAAGTCACGACATGATTTACTATGGAACATCAGGCTCGGGGTCAATACAAGATATTTTGATATATTCCAATACCGTTTTAATCATTTTCCCTACCCAAATATATTTAAGTGTAGAAATATTCTAGAGGAAATATTACTTGTGAAATTTGATTATCTAAAAAAAAGAAATTTTTGCTATGCCGCCGTTGCCAGGTACCTAACACAGATAACAATCTATGGAAAAGTAGAAACAATGTAACAAAAACTTGCCGTGGCAAATTGATGCTATTCACTAGAGTAACGGTATCTTCTTATGACTAGTAATACCAATAGGCTTAACCTAATCTCCGAACAAGACCATTGAAGCTAGATATTTTTAACCCTAGTGTTTTTATTGGCAAATGATTGTAACATTGACTTTTGACGAGTGAATGTAGGGAAGATTTACAAAGAAATTCTTAGAAATGACATCATCACAATTCACGGCTTAAATTACGAACCGCTAAGTGTACCTTTCACTTACTCCAAATATCGCTGTCTCGTGCTGGTTTTGGTTGCATCCATTTTGGTCTACAACACACAACAAAAACTGTCGGGAGGCGTAAAAAAAACTTGCGCGTCCCGAGTTTTTGTTCATGTCCCTGCGTTTTTTTGTTTTTCCTTACCTGCCATCAAGTTGATGGGGCCCATTTTGCAGCACCACGTTGACGAGTGCCGGCTCCGCGAAGGTCACGAAGCCGAAGCCTCTGGAGCGGCCCGACTCGCTGTTCTTCATCACCACACAGTCGATCACATCGCCGTAACGCGAAAAGTAACGCTGCAGATTCTCTTGAGACGTCTCCCATGACAGACCACCCACGAACAGTTTTCTGGGTCAAAAGGATTTAAATACAGATATTTTATAGCACTTTGGAAATTCTTATGCAGATTTAATCTAGGTTGGCTTGTCCACTACTGCCTACCACCCTAGATAGAATGACGTTGCGATCTTTAACGCATAAAATTAATGTCAATGTCAAGTTTATTGAAATCAACTCATGACGTGTCAACATGTGGCAGTTTTTGATCACTCGACTTTTCGATATTCATAACTTACGTGTTACCGATCGCTGAAGGCCACTTTGTCTAGGGCAGTTGATAGGTCAAGGCATATCCTACATCCCTGCTTTCCCGATACCTAACATCAATTTAAGCCAGAAAAGCGCTTGAAACAGCGAGAAAATATTAACATGGAAGCTCGAAATAAACTAAAGCGTAGTGAGAGTGACTTTAATAATGAATTTTAATGACGCTCAAGTCCTTGACAACCGGCGTTCGGACCGCCAATGAAACTGTTACCGAAACATTCGGGTTCGGGCTGTTAAAGCATTTAGAATTATGAATGACTTATTAAAATGTCCCTTTGTTTACTTTTGAATATTACTTAAGTCCTGACTTAAAAGTTGGGTAACGAAATTGTTATTTCAAGGAAAGATTTGATTTCAATTTCTTTTTATGCATTTATATTGGAAACCGTTGAATCTGTAACTAAACTCAGTACAATAAAAAAACATTAATTGATGACGTAAATTCCCAAAGTTCCTTTATCTACAGGTCAGCAGTTGTCATAGTACAACCTGTGACACCATAAACAATTGATTTTATTATCAAGTGTTTTGAATGAGGTAAACAACGGGGTTAACAGTATATAGGTTTAACCCAAAGTTGTTTGCGAGTTGCTTACTTGCAATGTAGGTAATAAGAGAAAAATGTATCCAGGACATATCCATACTAAATTATATTATAAAGTAAAAAATCTATACTAGGACTGTTAATTTTATGGCAGGGAACTTACCTGTCTTCCATACTTGGGCATTTTACTACAAGCCCCTTAGGCAACAGTAACATTTTGACCTTTCAAAATGAATATTTGCATCTATGCATATTAACAAATTGAATTTTATTATTATATATATTATATCACAAGATCACTAACAGTAAATGACCTAAAAACAAACTTGTAGCTAATATCTACATTCAATTATAATAGCAATTTCATTTGTGATAAGGACGGCTTTAATACTTCAAGTCTACAATTTGTTGTTTTGACAATTTGAATGGCAAACTATTCATTATGAATGTATATTTATGTGGGACAGATACTGTGTTAGGAAAGTTCACTGGGGTAACATATTTAGATTAAACTGTTTTCAAGGTTCTTTGGAAATACAAGTGTTACTGTTCAAGTATCGCACTAAGCCAAGCAGTGTTTTAATTACTATGCATTTATAACCTTTTAACACCTGGAATATAATGTAAATAATAGTAATTTGGGCTGAATTGTATCATAACAGCATAATTAACTTCAAACAATGCTAAAATTGATTACTGCAATTGCTGAATGTTTGCAAAAAATCCATTATTTTTACAAAAAAAAAAAGACCACTTGATGCTTTGTAAGAAACATGTGCTTAGGCTGATATGTTTCAGTTATCTTGATTTTAAGTCAAAATTTTATCAACTCAAGTATTACTCATAAGCCAACATGTGGCCCTTTCTATAGATAACTAGCAAAATAAGTCATAGACCACAGAAATTAAACTGCAAAATACCATGGAAGTTGTAATCAGCAGTTTTATCTAATCAATGCCATTCTACATTGTCAGACAGTAGTCATATTGAATGTTTTACTTGAACTATTCTCTTAACAATCATAGAGAAATAATTTAGTGCTTACAAAGCACATTTACTAGGATTGGTGAAAGTATCCATTCACTTCTCTTGGGTCATAGTTATACTTATAATGGTTCCTGGTATATCTTTGCTTACTTTATTTTTAATTACACAATTTACAATTTTATGCTATTCAATTTGCATTATAGATTACTTGTAAAAATGCAAGTAAAATAAGCAGGGAAATGAAGATGCTGGCAATGTGTAGTTGAAAGTTAATGATTAGCATTTATTATTATTTACTCACAACTTTTTTACTAGTAATATGCCAAAAAAGACATCTTTTCCTGGATGAACAAGGATGTGATGCTTTAACAACAAGTATCCTTTAGTTAATTAAGCATCCATTAGCCGTTCACAGTATTGTTTAACAATTATAACATCTAGAACGAACGCCAAATGCGTGTTGCCGCGAAAAATAACACGCATCCCAGCCAGCATCGAGGAAAACTGTTTATGAACAAAATTTGACGACGCAAGTAACCATATGCAAATGAATCAGCACGTTTCGCGTCTTGTCGGTAAATGAGTTCGCGCTACGCGGCACTTCGAACATTGATCTAATAACCTCATTAAAAACTCGCTACTCAAAATCTCCATATTTTCCATAAAATGTGACGCTCGCCATACCCTAGCGCAAAATCACCGATAAGAGAAAGCAACGATTAGTCACAGAAAGGTTAATTTTACATATTGCGACGTTTCCACATCAACAGCTTTCGATATTGAAGTACAGTTATATAAACTAATTCCACGTAAATTTTGGCAATGAAATGCAACAACAATCACAGAAAATATGGCATGGGAAAGTAATAGCTGCCATGATCGAACCACGCAAGTCGCACGGCGAGGCTTGGGGTCGGTGCCCGCTAGCCGGTATAAAGTAAAAGGCTAATTGAAATATTGCAGCTCGCATCTATGTCATTTCACGTTTATTATCACAAAATAACGTTATCTTAACAAAATTCATACTTTCAAGGAACAAAGTTGAGTACGTAACGCTACCTCACAAGCCCTGCTGGCTATCCGTGAAATGCGACACACCAAGCGAACATGCCAGTTTGACCTATTATAGTTGGCACGTCGTGGACAGCCTTAAACCACACCAAAAATATGTGAAAACAAACTCACCCCTTCTCATCATCGTCCATGTCTGGATTCATACGCATAACTTATTACTAATTAAAATTATTGGTTGGCACCGGTAAAGACAACCAAACCACACAAGCACAGACCCACACGAATGATTATGGCCGACCAACCACTTCCGCTTTCTCAAAAAAAAGTCATGGAAAGGGGAAGTGGTCGATACAACGCTTGGTCAATTACTATTTTGTAAAATAAATCAATAACGCCAGTTATTTTTTAGTTAACACTTTTTATAAATTGAAAAGTATTAAACCTATCTAAACAAATAGATTAATTATTGTAAAACTAAGAAATTTAATTTAAGAGTATGTAAAAGTAGTACTATATCGCGAAAAGGTAAGCTTGCCGCCAGGTGGCAGCACCACAAAAATTGTTGCCATATAAAATAAATACCAAAAACTTTATGGAATTTAGCCAGAAATATTTCAAGATAAAATAAAATAAATACAATAGTTTAAAAGTTGCATTAGTAGTTGTTAATATTAAATCGATTTCGTATACATGATTTATGAACATCCTTTTAAACACTGTTGTGATCGAGCAAGACTTTTTGCTCCAAAAGTAACGCCGTCTGGGTTTCAAATTCTGGAAACTTGGCTGCGTTGGAGGAAAGCAATGGTCTCGCTCCCTTCAAACATTAATAGTCGTCAATACTTTTGGGAAGCAAATCATAAAGTTTTCATCTTCTTTTAGCCTGTCGATGACAACTACAATATATAAATTACTTAGCCTCCAGGTTCGCCCAAAATTCCTATGGTCTTCGCACGTACAATAGGTACAGGCAAAGAGTGAATTAATGGTACAGGTAAAAGGGCATACGGCGCACTCCATGCGGAGCATGGTCTTTGGAAAGATGCTGCACAAGCACTGAAATTAGAACCATACGAGAACCCCCACTAGTGTAAGTTATCTTTGCTGTGGCTAACCCAAGTTTGGAGTCTATTAAAAGTTTTCCAGGTCAGCCACGGCAACGTGATTACAGGCGGAAGGCTCTCCGATGGCTCAATGAAATAGTCAAGAGGTATGAGTCAGTGGCGTAGCGTGGAAAGGGGGGAGCAGTGGGGGTTATTACCCCGGCCGGTGCGATTCAGCGAACCGCAGATAGTGGAGCCAGGAATGAGGAGACGGCGAACGAAGTTAGGTGACAGAGTCAGGTCATGGTCATCAGACAACTGTCATCAGGACTATGTAGTATAAAGAATAATAACCAAGCAGTTATATATTTTCTTTACGCCACTGGGCATGGCCAGAGATAGCGGACTGCGAGGGAAGGCAAGAGCCAGTCAACAAGCCAAGCGGCATAAAAGCCTTACCATATTCTGGTCAGTTGCTCTGTATTTTTTAGATACAAGCCTGCCGGTAACCATTTATAACTGTATTCATGGTAAAAAGAAAATCTAAGCTATCCGTGATACTAAAATTTTCTAGTTTGCTTGATTATTTCAAAATGTTTATGCATATGTAGAAAAAAAAAGATTATTGTACTTACGTATGAATGATGAAAAATAAATCTGATAATCATCCGAGGCGGCTGCTAAAATTCTCGCAACCTTGATACTCTGGGTTTAAAAGCTTTCATGATTTATGCATATGAAGTGTATTCTTTATCGAAGTATGTAACTTTCTAGTCTTGGTGTTTTTCGAGATTATACCTGTGAATATACTATCAGCTATATTGGCAATTGAGCATGAATAGTTTAAAAAGAGTTAGCTTAGAAAAAAAATACGTTTCCCAGTAGGTAAAATTCATCATCATCATTTCAGCCGAAAGACATCCACTGCTGGACATAGGCCTCCACCAGGCGTCGCCACATTGACCGAAGCCGTGCGCCTCGCATCCAGCGCCTTCCCGCAATCTTAACCAGGTCATAGGTCCACCTAGTGTAAGGCCTTCCAAAGTTTCGTCTTCCAGTTCGCGGTTGCCATTCCAGAACTTTTCGGCCCCATCGGCCATCCGTTCTGCGAGCAATGTGCCCTGCCCACAGCCACTTAAGGTTGGCAATTCTCCGGGATATGTTGGTAACTTTGGTTCTCCTGCGGATATCCTCATTCCTGACGTGATCACGCAAGGAAATTCCGAGCAAAGCCCTCTCCTTTGCCCTTTGGGTGACTTTAAGCTTTCTGATAAGGCCCATTGTGAGCGACCACGTCTCGGTCCCATAGGTGATCACTGGCAACACACACTGGCCATAGACTTTTATCTTGAGACACTGCGGTAAATTAGACGAGAAGATACCACGCAACTTCCCGAACGCCACCCAGCCGAGTCGGGTTCGACGGTTGACCTCTTTCTCGAAGTTGGGCCTACCCAACTAGACCGCTTGTCCCAGGTAGACATAATCGTCTACAACTTCGAGTATAGAGTCTCCGATCTTGATAGGAGTGGGTGCTACATGGGCATTCACCATGACCTTGGTTTTGTCCATGTTCATTTTAAGACCCACTCTTGCGGAAGCTCTACTGATATCATCGAGCATTTTACTGAGGCTCTCCATGGTCTCAGCCATGACCACTATGGCGTCGGCAAACCGAGGGTGAGAGATTTACTCGCCATTAACGTTGATGCCTAGGCCCCTCCAGTCCAGGCCCTTGAATACATCCTCCAGCGCAACAGTTTCGGAGAAATGACGTCACCCAGTCTCACGCCACGCTGAAGAAGGATTGGTTTCGTGGTCTGATCCTGCAGACGGACTGACATGGTGGCGTTTTTGTACAAACACTTCAACACCTCAATGTACCGGTAGTCGATCTGGCACCGTTGGAGAGACTGCAGTACAGCCCAAGTCTCGATCGAATCGAAGGCTTTCTCGTAGTCCACGAACGCTAAACAGAGAGGCAGGTTATACTCTTCGGTCTTCTGTATAACCTGCCGCAGCATATGTATGTGGTCTACGGTGCTAAAACCTTTTCGGAATCCGGCTTGTTCGGAAGGCTGGAAATTTTCAAACCTTCGCGCGAGACGATTCGTGATGACTCTTGAAAACAGCTTGTAGACATGGCTAAGAAGTGAGATGGGCCTATAGTTCTTCAGCCGGGCATTGTCGCGCTTCTTGAAGAAGAGTACCACCACACCCGTGCACCATGCCTGTGGCGTTTTGCACTCGAGTATGACGGAATCAAACAGCTTCTGAAGGGCCTTAAGGACCGGTTTTCCACCCGCCTTCAGGAGTTCAGCCGTGATTCCGTCATCACCCGGCGTCTTGTTGTTTTTAAGCTGATTCAGAGATATCCTAATCTCGCACAGGCTGACGTACTCATCAAAAGGTAGTTAATAAGGACTTACTTATATTAATTAGCCCCGTCTATTCGGATGGCATTGTACTACTGCAATTTTGTGCAACTTCATTATAGGACTTACTTGGGTAAGTAATTAAAATAATATATCTCCTATTATGTCAAAGTCAAAGTCAACTATGTTTATTTCAACAAGGCCATCAAGCGGCACTTTTGAACGTTAATTAAAATTTACATGTAATAAAATTCATTTTACCGTGCATTTGGCAAAGTAGCTTGTTATGGAGAAGAACGCACAAGAAACTCCATACTTACTCTTTTAAAAATAATAAGAGGTTTACAATATTTACATAAGTACATACATTAATAAATTTGTATATGTGAGGACGATGCATCTAGATCTTGGGTCGTTTGCTAGACTCGCAACGGGCTTGCTGATCGATGTGTACAACTGCCCATAGAATGTCTCGATCTCTATCAGAAGCTCCGGTTGGCTCTTGGCAGATACGATCCTGCCATCGTCAGTCTTCAGTTTCGTGAGCTGGCTCTGCCCAATAGCCAGAGCTCTTGTAAAAACCTTGGAGCCTTTATTTCGCTCAATCGCGTCTTTAATACGCTCGGTAGTAAAGCGGTGGAGGTCTCTTTTCAAGGATTATAGATCTGTTTATTGAGCTGCCGGTATTTGCACGCCTCATCTGAAGACTGCAGGATCATCTCACGCCTCTCCTTCATAAGCTTGAGGGTAGGATCAGAGAGCGTTTTGTTTCTATCTATACGACGAGTCTTAAAAAACTTAGACCCAACCGTATGGACAGCTTCCACGAACCCGTCACTATATTCGTCCACGGAGCTACCTTGGCACTTGAAACGATTCTGGAGTTCGAGCTGAAAGCTCTCGGGGTTTTGGACCTGGTTCTGTGCTCGACGGAGCGTGCACTTCATCAGTCGAGACCTTTCAAGCTTAATATTAATGTTCAATGTGCCTCTTACCATGCGGTGATCGCTCCCGGTTTTTACCGAATTGATCACAAAGATATCATTGAACATTTGCTTCTGGTTGACATGATGAAGTCGATCTCAATTTTTGTTGTACCATCGGGGCTCTGCCAGGTCCACTTCCTGTGTTCATGCTTTTTGAAGAAGGAGTTCATCATATAGAGGACCTCCTTCTCCATAAAACTAGCCAGTAGGTGACCCCGGTGGTTCCGACGTCCAACGCCAAATTGCCCCACTTGCAGCTCATCCTCGTCTCGTTTGCCCAGTTTCGCGTTGACGTCCCCCATGACAACGGTGAAGTGAGTTTTGAAACCATGCATGGCTCTGGTGATATCCTCATACATGGTCTCTACCTCGTCGTCGGGGTGTGCCGAGGTTGGGGCGTAGACCTGTACGACCTTCAGCGAATATCTTGAGGATATTCTGAGTATAAGGTACGCCGCCCTGGTCGAGACACCCTCGATCTTCACCACGTTGTTCACAAGGGACTTGTGGACGATTAACCCGACACCACCCTGGAACTGCCGGTCACCCTCTCGGAAATAGAGCAGGTTACCGGATTTGAGGATTATCCTCTCCGCCTCTTCGGACTTCAGATAACCCTATAATACTCCATCGCAACCTGCTCAATTCCTCTTCGAGTTCTGTGATCTTCTCGTTGGTCCGAAGTGTGCGCGTGTTGTACGTTGCCAGGTCTAGTCGTCGGTGATTGTTGGGGTAGCCGGATCTCGTCCGGAGATTTTTAGCACCCCTTGCCATGCCGTAATCTCGACCGCTATCTTATCGACTAAGGTAGGCAAGCTGCCGGGCACTGGGGGTCATTTTTTATTTGTGCTATTCATGGGGGGGGTTTTGCCATAATTGCCATGCTTGGCAGGCGGGTTGGCGTTTGCAGTATGGTTGTTACAGAAGCACAGAGAACGCTGCTGCCAATTCTCTGGTTTGTCCCTTATGACACTTACGGGAAGACATGGGATGGTGAAATTCTTTACGTCCGGCACCATACGGTAAAATTGCTATAAACATATTTTGACTATAATGCTACTTTTCTTGACTAATGATAAAGTTAAGAGGAGGCAGCAAATTTCCGGTACGCCCCGGGTGATCCACGGGCCACGCTACGCCACTAGTTTGAACTTCTCTCGCCAAAAGTCCCATCATTCAGAGGTGGTATTGCCATTTTTTTGTTGATAGACCAGGGCCAGGCGGGTGACCATAAGCTCTTATATTACGGTTATTTTGAGTGTGTGTAAGGGACAAATGTATATGCCCTGAATACATATGTCCCTTACGCAGACTCAAAATAACCTTACTCTAAGAGGTTATGGTCACCCCTCTGGACTTAATTCCCAAAGTTGTTGCGTGTGTGGTAATTTATAAAAACAAAAGATGCTTAATTTATTGATTTTTATTCAACTGCACTTTTAAAATTCCCTATGAATAACTGGTGTCGTCGCCACGGTGACAGGGATATCTTCTTGTAATGTAAAGTGGAAGGGAAAAATTACTTGAATCTGTAACAAAAAAAAACATTTGTTAAAATTATTTCTTTTAGCTTAGAAAATTAAATGGTTAAGGCAACGTGCCTGGTGGACAGCTTGCTTCTTGCCTTGGGTTAAGGCGTTACCTAGCAACTGGGTTGTGGAAATCAGTTAAGCAGTCGCTCCTTGACTGACTTCCTGAATATTGGTAGATATTTAGCTGCATCTGATAAGACTGGAGGCCGAAACCAAAGTGGCTGAGAAAAAGCCTTGGCAGATCGATAGTCTGATGACGTTAATTAAATTATCCAGTAAAATTCCTTTTTTTTATTTGCAGTTTTATTTTTAGGGTTGCGTACACAAAGAGTCCAAAAGTGACCCTACTGCTGTCACTCACGTGTCCGTCTGTCTGTCAGTCTGTCCGTCTGTCCGTCGTCTGTCACATGGGTTTTACGTCCAAACGGTTGGAGCCTGGAGCTACACTCTTCAAATTTTCACATTTGCATCTTTTTGACCCAAAACCAAGCAAATTGTCATTTTTTTCTCGTCTCCCATACCTGCAACTTATAGGGGGATGTGACAAAAAAATTTACTTACCCCATCTAGTGAGGTATCATTGTTTAGAACTCGTTGAGTAGATAAATAGGGACTGTATTTTTTGTTTTAATAATATTGGAAAACAAAGGAATGAGAAGCCACCAAAATCAGCTATTTTTTACAGAATTTTGTACCGAAGAATTTTTTACTTGGCATTAACCCATGAAATTGAAACTTGGTGATAATGTTTATTATTACGTATATCTTTTTTACTAACAAATTCCAATATTTTGATAAATCAGTTTTTTCTTTGAAGTTCCTTTATTTTTCCTACTACAACCAAATTCATTTTGCGGTTTGGTACAAACCCTAAATGTGCGAGGTCCGACACGCACTTGGCCGGTTTTATATAAATCGATGCTTTAAATCCTTGCTGAAGTACCTACTTACCCTAAAAATATATGAAATGTCCACCATCGGGTCTATTAGATTTAAGCTAGAAGGTATCAATTGAGGAATCTCCATGTTAAAGAAACAAATCTCGGCTATGTTCAGCGAAAATTTCTTGTACTCCGTTTTGCACATCTTTTTCTCATCATCTGCCCATCCTGACTGTACACTGTATCTTAGTTTCTGAAAAGAAAGTACCTAACTAGTCAACCGGTACCGAAGAGGTTCATAATAAAAGCACAAGTAGCGTATAGTAGATTGGTACTTTCTATGTTCATATATATACTTTATTCATTTATTATGCATAGCATATAAATAGCATATATTCCTAAGCTAGGTTTTATGACTTTTGGATACTCTACCTGTAGTAATATAACGTTGATTTTTCGTATTTTCACTTGCTTCTCGTTAATAATTGTTATTTCGAAGGGAATGGTCTGTTTCGGTGCGAACGCCTTGTACGTTTTAATACAAATTGTGAACTTGCCCGAATTCCGAAAGGTTTTCCGAAATTCGTTGAAAGAAGGCATCTGAAAATGTTTTTTTATTATTTGAAAAATATCTTTCTAACTTTTAACATTTCAACTGGATATCATAAAAGTTAGAAAGAGCCACCCACCAATAATTCTTCAATGTGATTTAAATTGATGTTTCCTAAAACATTGAATGATGCTATTTTCTTGAGTTTGTATGCGGGTTTACTCTTTATTTTTACGGTATAAATAACTTTGGCAATGGAACTTTCAAAGGACGAAGGCAAATCTGCTGGTAACGCGAAGTGGAACGGGTATTGGTGAATACCAGCTGGTAATGTGCTGCCTGTAAAATATATATAAGTTATACTTTAATGAATGAAGAACGATAGATAGTCAGATAATTTGAGGACGAATAAGTAATAAGAAGACCTTGGGTAGCTATTCAATCATGAGTTTTTACGAAGGGTGTGTTCGTGACCCTTTAAGTATGATACTATTGCAGGATCAGATTCGATATTAATTTTCTAAAGAAACGGCAAGATTATTTTCCTATTGTATAACTTACCATTGGAGTCATCTCTGAATATGTCGGTCATTAATAAGCTATAAATTTTCTTCTTCTCCGAATAGATTTTTATGTACGGCATCGTCGCCATGGACCTGGTCCACGAAGCTTTGCAAATTCCCGTAACTTTGAGATCAATGCCTTAAACAACCAAAACCAATGTAATACCCGTATTACCTGTTATGTACAACAATTCAAAACTAAAGTTTTAACCAAAAGTCAAAAGTTTCCGACCGTTATCGTATCATATTTTGAAATTAAAGCTTCAATAAAATTAAATATTGAAAAAATACTTTGGAATTTCTGGTCATTCTTCAGTTCCAATATAACAGTCCCAGTCACAATATCACCGGCATAAAAACTTCCAGTGGAATCACTATTAAAATTTATAGTACATGCCATAGCAAATCTAAATAAATATTATTCAATAAGTATTATAATTCACTACAACAACAAAATAATTTACTAGGCCGTCTACGTAAAACATAATTATTTTGCTATCGGCGACTTGATAACCTCGATATGCGGCAGATAACAATGATGACAGAAGATAATAACTCCCGAATCAGCGAAGATTAAGTAGCCGCAGAAATTGATTTGTTGTCGAAGTTGTGTGGCATTTTCATAAGAATGGGGTCGATTAGTTAAGTGATACTTAAAGTAGCATTTATATTAGAACATCGACTTATAAAAAATTATAGCTGTTTTATCTAAAATATTTATCAGAATATAGTTCAAGTAAGTGTTCTAATCATTCTAGTCTAGTATCTAGGTGACGATATGACAATGGTTGTTCTTTAATAATAAATAAAGCCTATACTTCAGAATAATCTCATGCCTATAATACAGATACGGCAGTATATACAAATAGGTACGGAAGAAGATATGCTGCGCTACCGACCCCAAATAAATTGAACTAGGAACAGGAAAACCACTCCCTAACGAAATCCTCGCCTAAAGATTTATGTTTGTTATACTTTTAAAATGCGGCAATGCTATAAAAAAAAAATACATTTGTACTTAAATTTTGGAGTAAAATATTTTAGACTTTAGCTAAAAAGTGAAGGCACCCGAAAGTTTGGAGACTTTCTTATGTTTTTCATTTCTTTTAATCCCGACCACCATAGATTGTAAAAATAAGTAATCGATTATTTTTGCTGTGGCTTGACGTTTCCGAACGAAAACCAATGCATGACAGTGACAGCCAAATGACATTTTGCTTTATTGAAAATCGGAATTTCGTTCGTGGAGATTTTTCCGATCGGTTCTTCGGCATGATTCGCAATATAACTGTTCGATCGCTTTGTTTAGTTGTGCACTGCATATTTTCGTAAACGAATATTAGAGACAAGTGCGTTTTTCAGCAGTTCATTTCGTTTTATGCGTCGTAAGTAAATGTGATAGGTTATGTTATGCCCTTTGCTTTTTCAGGGTGAAAAGTGAGTATGTTTGATTTATTTGGTTATACCTAACTCTGATAATTCTCTGTATATTTGTGTATTTTAGGATTTTTGGTATTACGCAACATACAGGGCTTTAGTCTATATCAAGTGTTACATATTAGTAAGACGTTTTAGGACTGTCTTAGGCTCTTAGCAAACAATTTGATTACACGAATCATGTTTCGGTTTTTCTACAAAGTCGCGAGTGTTGACCTCATTACAGACAGAACGTATAAGTTCAAGTGATAGGTATGTTTGGATATTATCATACATGCAACTAACATGAAGTCAAACTTGCAAATCAGCCTTTTTATTGAACTTGTTTATTATTTAAACATTAAATACTTAGTAACAAGTATATATATTGTATAGAACTTCTTGGTTGCAGATAACAGATAATAAACGAAAAGTATGCTTTTTGCTGCAATCTAAGTTACATCTAAATCCACTGATTCTCATGCAGTACTAAATTATTATAACCAACTGTAATGTTATCATCAGCTAGGAAATGTCATCATATGAGTCTTATTTTAAACAATACAATGAAACCAAAGCATCTTTAGTCTGCAATGACGAGGTTTAAGGGATTATTGCCAGACATCCCATCACATTTACAATCTATTAGCAGTTTAACATTTCTTAATTCTCCAATAATTGTAATTTTTGGCTTGTCTTAATGCTACAGTCTTCAAAATGATATTTTTTTGTACTGGTTTCATTTTAAAATTAGGTAGCTCTTTATATCTGGCCTAATGACAGAAAATGTTGTCTTGGAAGCAATCTTTTATTTGATTCAGATGTCAACATTGACTTACAGAAACAAACAATGCTCCATTAGTTGTCTGTTTTATGAGCCCTACATTAACTCAAGCCCGTGTTTAGAGCTACAAGTTACAAGATATAGATATACAAATCCTATGAGTCTAAACTGGGCAAGGTACATTGTTTTAGTAAGGAGTTCTGGTGCCTACCTTTTGGTTTCATCATCAAATCAGTTTGGTGGTATCATTTTAATTACAATAATTTATTTAAATTACCTTCAACATAGTAGTTAAGGGACTATGATGAAGCAATGCATAAGCAAGCTTTATTTAGAAATCACAATATTTTATAGCCACCAGTGAAACACTTATAATTAAGTAATTCCGGTGGTGATCTGTGGTCTTTTTCATCAGTCCGTCAGTTTCATAGTAATTTATTAAAGCAAATAAATCCAAAATCGCTATTTGTATGCTTGTAATTTTTGAGGAGTTTTTCATGGATCCCATTATAAGAACAGAATTTTGATTAAAATGGGATCAGTCTGGAAGTATATCCTTTGAATCAAAAATAACAATTTTACAAATCAGTTATGCTATGGTGGCTTTTTTGAAGTGCTACTATAGTTTACTATGCCTGTGTTCAGCACACATACTCTGTTTACTAATCAACTGTTTTGACAACAGATTCTGTAAAATGAACATTTTACAGAATGTGTTGTCAAAATAAAAGTTCAATGAACTATTTTGTAAATCTTCTTAGTGTGTTGATGGCAAATATAGTTCTTAATTTTAATGTTCGGCCCAGTATTCAGCTATGGATTCCAAACCATTCCCTGAGCATTCATAAGGTTTTGTAAATAATCATTATGTATAGTTTATTGTAGGTACACAAATGAAAACAATTCATAAGCTCTCAATGTAGTCCCTGAAATCCTTTGTTTTGACATAAGGGTTCTTTCAGTTTAGACTGCTGTGGCACCGCAGCATTTCGACACCTAAATTACTAAACCAAACGTCTAAATTGTAAAACCCCTAAGACTCTTCACTTTAAAACTTTTTGTGTTTTCCTACCTTGGAATGGTTATCGGTGTTCACAAGTACCACATGCAAATATATAACATTATGTACTACCTTTTGCTTTTCACTATCCAAATCGTATTAGCATTTTCTTTTTAATAAAGACAATCTGTTTTCAAGGTAATCACCACAGCCATGGACCCGAACATTTATGCTCTGGTCCTAGACACCTTGAACCGTGCCACCAGCCAGGACACGGAGGTGTTGAAGCCGGCTGAAAAGAAACTGCAAGAATGGGAGGTGGAACCCGGCTTCTATTCTGTTCTCTTGGTAAGTTCTTTTTCAGCTGAACTGTGGCAATGTCCAAAAGCTCAACCTTTATTGGAACTGGCTATCAGTTCAAATACAGCTGTCAACACATGCACAACGGACCCAATGGGAGTCTTAAGTGCAGTAAAGGGTTCATGTCCAATCCAACAGCTGTGAACAACCTAAGCAGACATTGATCAACTCCTGCTTCTCTTCATCGGATAATGCTGTCTCTCTGTCTCTGTGTGTGATAGTGCTATCATGATAGGGCTGGCAAAATACAAAAACACTCAGTCCATTATTCAAACAACCGAGGGGCTCGCTTTATTTGACTTCAAAGCTTTGCACGGTCACCACACCCTTATACCGAACTGTTTATCTAGCCAACAAACGATACTCAAGCTTCTCTGATTCACACAACGGCGAAGCCTAAGCGATAGTCTTTGCGTCGTTTCAGTCTACAAGTAAATTAATATGCCTGTTGCATCCCACTGCAGGGCAATAAAAAAAAAATGGACCCCATCAACCTTTAATTTTTCTCTTCTATTGTAATATCTGCTCAATCTTTTAGGTAGGAGTCTTATCCATAGAGCCATCTCTTTTTAAACGATTATAAGGAATCTTTCCACTCACAGAACGTCCTATCAAACCATTCGATAGACGGCAACGTCCGGTGGCTGGCGGTGATGTGCTTCAAGAACGGCGTGGACCGTTACTGGAGGAAGAATGCTCCCAACGCCATCAGCGAGGAAGAGAAGATCAAGTTGAGGCAGGGGCTTCTCAACACCAGCATCTTGAGTGAGCCTGTCGCTCAGATCGCTACGCAGCTCGCTGTCTTGATCTCCAAGATTGCTAGGCTAGTATTAGCTCTAAGAATAACACACTTAACATCGGGCGAGATAGTGGTCAAACGCGAGCCTGAAATAAATCTGTGCCTCCTGTGATAAGTGATACAAGTCAAAAAACGTCATTTTACAGGACAGCAAAAACAAGATTTTAAAAAATCTAGTTCGTTAATTAAGTGGGCTAGGTAAAATATCAGTGCACTCTTTTGTAGAACAAAACATTTTCTTTCTCTATATAATTTAGATTTTTTGATAGATATTTAATTTTGGAAGTAATTCATGAAAAACCTGCGACTTGTAACTTTTACTTAGTTTTTATGTGCTAAAATTAAGTTATTAATGATACTTGTATAATTATATTACGTTGCACCAAGCTTGCACCAATAAATTGTCTTAGTGTAAACTGATATACATCAAGTTAAAACGTCTAATAACTCATTAGAATAATGATTCTAGCAAAATGTGCTAAAACAAAAGATGAAGATATAACCCTTAAGATTTATTTTTTTTACTTATCAGTCACCTCTTTACATATTTTAGTTGAACTGTATCAATTTACTAAAATCCTAGTCTTTCAGAAGATATGTTAAATGATGTAAGTCAAGATGTACCCCTCAAAAAAAAGATAGTGATATGTGTAAATAAATACAAGTTTTAGAAAAATAAAAATCAACGTTTATTAACCTAAAAATACAGTCGTTAAGGCACATTTTTATCAAAATTCTTATACAACTAAATGGAGATCAAATCATCACAATCTGACAATACGATTGTAACTAGGTATTCTCAAAAGGAACATATCATAAACAAAAGTTTGAAACTTAAAACTAAGTAATGGCACAGATCAGTTTTGATGAGCTATCACAGCAAGCAATTGACCTACTCAGTGTAATACAAAGTATCACAATAAAGTTTTAATCTATAAAAATAACAAAAAAAAAAAACAAAACTTTAAACTTTCTTTAGAGGTAGATAATCTAAAAACCTTTTAAATGTCCACCTTAAAACTAAGTAATGGCACAGATCAGTTTTGATGAGCTATCACAGCAAGCAATTGACCTACTCAGTGTAATACAAAGTATCACAATAAAGTTTTAATCTATAAAAATAACAAAAAAAAAAACAAAACTTTAAACTTTCTTTAGAGGTAGATAATCTAAAAACCTTTTAAATGTCCACCTGTAGGTAGACTAACATTGTAAAGAAAAAAAATAGTCTTTCCATCTATTAATTAAGGGGCCTTTTACAGTCCAGGCAATAACGTAATTTTATAACACATTGTCAACACTTGAAATATAGCTGTTTAGCTAAATCGTGCATTTGTAACAAAAACGGCCGTTTATGTTTTGAATGCACGATTTAGCTAAACAGCTATATTTCAAGTGTTGATAAGGTGTTATACAATTACGTTATTGCCTTTTCCACAGTAATAATAGAACATATTTTGTATTTTTGATTCTATTTACGAGTTATGACATTTTTTCGATTGGCGGCGCTAGTGGACTGTAAGAGGCCTCTTAAATGAATGTGAAACTATTCATCATCGGAATCATTATCATTATCTGGTGGACTGTCTTTGACATCACTTTTGCAGCTCATACCTCTGTAAAACTCATGGGTACTCTCATGAATAAAACATAATAAACTTAATAGATCCTTCTTCTTCTCAGTTGAAATAGGAAGTTTGGAGTGGTAAGCTTTCGGTACCGTATTAATCGTGATCATATCATAACTTTTTCCACGTTTAGAACAATCCATGGTCATGTACTCAACATCACTGAACGCTTTTTTGTAAAAAAAACGAGACATGCTTTCTTTGGTAAAAAGAACAGATCTAACGTTCGACCACAAAAACTTTTCATTGGCTGTATCCGTTTTCCGAAAGGTAAAACATTGCTTTGCAAAAATGTTGAAATCATAAAACATTTCTACGTCCCGCGCACCTCCGATTACCCCCTCGAACCCCCGCCACCTGCACTTGTATCACTTAGCACATTTATTATTTTGTACCATGTTTTTACAATTGGTTGGAATTTTAGATACAACTACATTTATATCTGTTTACACATAAAAACAGATTTGTGTAGAATGATTTAAGTCAAGTTGTATCACTTTTCACAAAAAAAGAGCATACCTTACATTCAGATTTGTAGATACATGTCGATTTGTATCCTAGAGGCATATCGAAAAAATTAGTTTAAAGGGATATTACTCTAGTCACATCAAAATTCACGATAAATGAACTGAAAAATAAAATGTGAAGTTAAATACAATAGCATTTAAATCACGAAGCACGAAAAATTGTGTGTTAAGTGACCGGTTTTGGGGTTACATCTTGACAAATATCGATTGTAACGAATTTTTTGCCAAAATCCCTATAGTTGTATCACTTTGCACAAAATTATCTTCGAAACTATAGCAGATAGAAGAACGTGAGTTAGACCAAAAAACACGTATTTTTTTTTTGATAATGCTCATGTGAAAATCACAAAAAGGGTACAACTCGAGTTATATCACTTATCACAGGAGGCACAGAAATACAAAAAAAAAGAAAATATCTGTTCGTAAGGCGCTTGTCCCACCGCCGGTGACGAAGCTGTTAGCTTTGGTCGATTTTCTCGCTGAAGAAATGAACAAAAGATACAGGATCCCGTGTCAATAAAAGAGACACATACCTATAGAAATAGTTGATCGCTGGCTGTTCACACTGCCGGCGAGTACACTCTCACCACAAGTTTATCGCAGCGACAAGAGCTATCATAGTTATACTCGCTCAGCGATGCACGCTTACTCGCTTGGCGGTCAGAACTCACTCCAAGAGACCAACCAGCGATCATTTCTACCTACAGTGCGGTTGCCTCGAGTGAGTGGTGCGAGTAATCGCCCGTCCCACAATAATACTCGCTAATAGCCGAGCGACAAAACCATCGGCAACTCGTTTTTGTTTCTGGTTTACTCGCTACTCGCTGAATGTCGGCTGTGGGACAAAGCCTTAACTTTAGTTTCTGAAAGCCTGATAAAATTTGGCTGACAAATCTTACTGCTGCCGTTGTGAACGTGATTGATTGTTTTGGTGGTTGTAAAAGGACTTAAATGATACATTGAAGACAGTCAGTTTTTTAAACGGCTTGTTCTCTATAGGTACTGGTCATGTTTTGCTCATTAGGCACAATTTTGTACTATACATTGTCACAATAGAGAACAAAAATCTCTAATCTGAGTATACATGCTTATGACAGCTTCAAGAAATGTGAAGAACAGTAAACCAGTCAAAAGTATTACAACTGACTGCTTCATACCAAAACATATCTTCTATAGCTCTTCATTTTCTGACTACCAGGTTGGATTGCCCAACAAACTGGCCAGACCTCGTGCCTGAGTTGATGGGTGCACTGAAAGCACCTCAACCTCTGGTACAGCACAGGTCTCTCCTCATATTCCACCATGTCGTCAAAGCATTGGCTTCCAAGAGACTTATTGGTGATCGACGCACATTCCAGGTTAGTGTCTTTAGGATTCTTTATTGATTTGTGCTCTTGAAATAAGAGCTTCATAGATTATTGCAATCCATTGCTAAAGAAAAGCCTCAATTATTTTATTTTATTTATTTTATTATTCTTAGGAAAACTAAAAATACGTTAAAATTCGCAGAAACAACATGCAAAATACGACCAATTAAAATTTTGCACCATAACATAGTTTATCTACAAATAGGTTGCTCACATAAATTGATATATCCTCAGGAAAAGCTATGTATTTATAAGCTATGTTTGTTAATTTATTTATTAAAATCTCCCTTTCAACTATCATTACAGGTATACCTAATGCGATAGCGCGGTCTTAAAAATAACTTATTTAATGTAAAATAACGAAAAATTAAAAAAACATAATCTAATAGTACTTTATAATAACATCTAATAATAATAACTTATAAACTAAGTTCCCTAAATATAAAATGTGAGAAATGTGTAAATGTGAAATGTGTCAATATGATCTTCTCAAAAGATCATATTGACACTGCAAAATATGTCGCTAATGTGTGTGACTGAATAGTCATCAAGCTTTTAAATATAAAGGGAACATTAAAAACATACATGCATGCTCTGAAAAATAGGTGCTTCGGACTATAACCATAAACAATAAAAAACATGAATGCTATTAACTGTTATGAATACCAATCCACTATCCACAGGAGTTAACCAACACAGTATACTCCTTCATCCTAACCCTCTGGCACGAGAATACTGAAGTATTCCTCCGTCACATACAAGAGGGGGCAGCCACGGAACTGATCACTGAACATCTGGAGAAGGCACTCCTCTGCCTTAGGATACTGAGGAAACTGACCGTGTTCGGGTTCAAGAAGGCACATGAGAGCCAGGACGCCATGGCGTTCTTGAATGTCGTGTTTGACCGGGCTAAGACGAGTTTGGAATGTAGTGAGTATAAATCTTTGTTACTGTAAAGCTACAAAATCATCAGTTTAGCTCGCTTGTAGTTGTAAAGAAAACCCCTTCATCATTTATTACAGTATTTTAAAATAAGAACTGCAGAAGTCTGTTTATAAGACAGGCGACATTTGTTTACGGAATAGAAATAAAAATGGACTAGCCATAGTCGGACTTTATCCCAAAAGAGGATCATATACGGTCATACCGAAATAAATGGGCACTATCGTCTTATAGAATAGAATAGAAGAGGGACTCCCTTTTCCGCATTTAGACTCCCATTTGGTCCGTTGTGCGTGGGGTATCCGGCTAAAGTAGCCAGCCTAGCTCCGTAAAAAGCACATAAGAGGGAGCTTCCTGGGGGCTTCACAGGCTTCGCAGAGCGACCTCACCGATTCGAGGATTTCTTCAAGTTGGGAAGCCACGGCCTCGCAGTCTAGGATGACGTGGCCTGCTGATTCCTCGGCGTTAAAACAGCCCCTGCAAAGTGGGCTGTCTGTGGCGCCTGTGTTAAAATGATGCTTGTTAAGAGGGCTATGACCAGTAATTGTCCCTATAATTTCTCTATATTTACAGCTAAACATGATAAATAAATATGTTCCGTCCCGTTATCATGATAAATAAATAGCCCCCGTCACACTATCACTGACTCCCTTTTCTTTCATATCACTCTCTCTTAACTATCTTTTTATAATTTTACCAAAATACCCAAAAATTCTTACAGGAAAACTACTGAAAGGCAGAGGCATATACCCATTGGAGCTCTGTGAAAAATTCATCATCCATTTAACCAAAGTAGCTCTTGGGGTGTTATGTGCCCAGCCATTCTCCTATGTGCCCCTAATCAGGCCTTCCTTGGAGTTCGCCCTATACTACTGCTTCACTGAGCAGGGTATGGCACTGATATATGAGAGGTTCACGATACAGTGCCTGAATATTGTGAAGGGGATCCTTCAGTGCGTGGAGTATAAGCCACCGAAGGCAATGGATCAGGTGAAGGAGCCATGTAAGTATGAAATCTACTTAAGTTACTTTGCTGTTTTATTAAAAGTTACAGTAATTATAAATCTAAACACCAACAAAAGATTATTTGTGTGTTGTATTCTTCTAAATCGCAGCTGCTTGAAATTGTTACGAGAAAAATTTCAGGGTGCTGTAAGAGATTCCTTCATTTCACAAACATCTCAAGACAATCTCCCTGTTCGTTAACTCTGTCATGTACCTTTTATAGTAACCATCCATTCCATCCAAGTAAAGAAATCAATATTAAGTAAAGATGCAGGTATTAGATGCTAACGTTTTCTGCCATAGGTATTGGGACCTTGTGTCTCACTACTTCTTACGAAGTGCTGATGCCCTAGAACCGAAGTGACCTAACTAATAATTCTTCAAGCTCAACAAGTGAAGAATGAGATGTAGAAGCAAACACTCACTATTTCTTACTAAATCCTAATACTATGGTATTGGGCGAGCCAGAGAGTTTAGCTAATCTTCTTGTATTTCTTATAGTGACTATTCAAGCTCACCAATTCAAGATGGAGGTCCTCGTCCCGGAAACTCTCTGCCACATGTGCCGGCATCTAGTCTCTCACTACTTCCTGCTGAGTGCTGATGACCTGGCACTGTGGGACGCTGAACCGGAGAGCTTTGCTACTGACGAAGCTGGCGAATCTTGGAAGTATAGCTTGAGGGTGAATATTTTGGCAGTGTTATAGAAATTGATTTGATAAAAGTCATATTTATCTCCTCTAAAAGCCATCTTCAGCTTTCTTACTGTGAACTAGTTTTTGCGAGCGAATTTGCCCACGTTATTGGCTATTTATTTACTGTTTTTCTGGATTAGTAAACTTGACCCTTTATTGGTCTAATTGTATTCAAAGTTAAATCCAAATCCATTCGGCTGTTGAGACGCAATTTTAAAACGCAAAAATGCCCTTTTATTTACCGAAACTTAAAAAAGTTAGCACTGGTAAATCAAAACAGAAATCTGTTCACTTTTCTAAAGAGCTATTTCTAGGCATTTAAAAAAATATGTTATCTTTCCTCGCAGCCCTGCACAGAAGCGTTATTCATGGAACTGTTCCAATTCCGGAATGTATTAGCTCCGGAACTGGTACGATTACTGGCCACCCTGCAAACGCAACAGATATCACCTGACGACCTGCCTGGCATTCTGAAGAAGGATGCTGTTTATAACGCCGTCGGATTGGCTGCCTTTGATTTGTATGACGATGTAAGTATGTCGTGATCATCATATTTGTTTTCATAATCAATCTTGTGTTTGCCATGATATTGTTGAGAGTTTGATGGAAATCGGTTCAGCCGTTCAAAAGTTATGCGCATTTTACCCTCTGAATCGGGCATTTTCACAAGATACCGTGTTATAATTACTTCTTTCGATGGATTGTCGGTCGAAGCGTGTCTACTAAAAAATAATTTATGTACTTTAAAAAGCAAGGGTTAATAAAAGCCTCGAGGGTCTTCTGAATTTGTTATCTAATTTATTATCAGGTTGACTTCGACGAATGGTTCACGAATGTGCTGAGCCAAGAATTGAAAATCAAAGACAACAATTACAGAATAATCCGAAGAAGAGTTTGTCAACTTATTGGTAAGCAATGACATTCAAAATTCTAAAATCTTAATCTTTATTTCGCGACATTTTCTAATTTTTCTGACCATGACAGGTCAATGGTGCGGTGTTCGTGCATCCCAGTCTCTCCGACCAGCAATGTATGCGTCATTGCTGGAACCTCTCAGTAGAGTAGACGAGGACGCGGCTGTCAAGTTAGCCGCGGCTGAAGCCTTGAGGAGCACTATCGATGACTTCAACTTTGACGTAGAACAGTTTGCGCCGTACGCTCCGCATGCGATCGCTGCGCTCTATGAACTCCTGGTATGTGGCTGGTTGCTTTTTTGTCTTATTTGAATATATTGTGATGCGTGTTGATAAAATTGCTGCAGTGAAGTGAAGTTAGCAAGTTAAAATAGTACATTTCGTGTCGAGCATAAAAAGTCGAGATTTTAACACGAGCGATGTAGCCAATTTCGACGTAAGCCAAAGGCGGATGTCGAAAGCTGCATGCGAGTGTTAAAATCTCGACTTTTTATGCGCGACACGAACGATTCTTTTTCCACTACCTGATGAGCTTACTTAATTAAATGCAAATAAGTTCCAACAACAATTTATTAGAAACGTTCAGACTAAAAACCACAGACAGACAATCAACGCGCGCTTTTTCGAGTGGTAACATGTTCAGTATCATTCTGCCGGATGGGGCGGTGGATCTAAATGTTCATATTTCGAAACGAATTTCTTAGGCAATGTTATACATAATAGACAAGGTAGTGGAAAAAATATCTGTTGTGTCAATACAAGAAGGTTTACTTACTTAAATAGTAGGATCAACCGTACCTCAGTATTGAACTACGAAGACCATCATCAATGCTACGAATAGGTGCTGTCACTGTCAACTTGCTACAAAGGACGAGCTGACTGTACTGGATTTTCAACTCCGACGTAAAACAGTTCGCGATTGTAACCCTATTGCAATCCGGTACCTTTTATGAGCTTCTAGTAGTTTGATGATATTCAACAAGCACTGCTTTTATTTACAACAGGTTTTCCTGTTGAAACCTCCAGCAGTAGATACAAGTTCAAATCGCATTTTCACAAACATTTTCTCCCAGGTGGAATCCGAAGAATGCGATACAAAGATGCACGTGCTCCACGTAGTATCGTACGTGATGGAGCGCTGCGGCGCACGAGTGGCGCGCGGCGGCGGCGCGGGCGCACTGTTCTCGTACCTGCCGCAGCTGTGGGCGCACGCGGCGCAGGCGCAGCATAACATGCTGAGGGCGGCAGCCTTGGCGGCGCTTGTGCATCTGCTCAAGGTACTAAATAACTATGTGAACTGCTTCTTTTTCTTATCGTGTCCTGGTAAATTTTAATCAAACTGTTTGGGCCCGTAAGTAGTCATGCTTATTGCAACATTGGAGGCGTTGTTCAGTTGTGCTGTTTTGTAAAATACTCACCCTGAAAACTTAAGTGAAATGGACATGAAATTAGCTATCAATTCATTCAATCACATGTTGATTGAATGTTGAAATTGAATAACGGTTCACTTCAAACTCACACCAGTAGCCGTTATAGTACAAAATAAAATTTTGAAACTGCAGCAATAAGTTTAGGTAGTATAATTCGCCAGAATGTTCGAGGATGAAAAGCTGACGTTGGCTGAAGGAAGCTGTATGTGACCAAAAAAATCTAACTGATTTTTTATTTGCAGGCCCTAGGCGAATGTCCACCAAACATCCGGCCCTGGATCTTAAGCGTGGTTAACGAATCTACCAAACTTAATGAACCTGCGCACGTGTACCTGCTAGAAGACGCGCTAGAATTGTGGCTCGCCGTGCTGGAGACCTCACAGGTGGCTGATCCGGCCACCTTGCAGCTGGCGGAGAATCTCTACCCGATACTAGGTAAGCAGCAAAAAATGAAAAGATCTGTCCTTAAGCATAGTTAACCAGGCTCACAAAACTCGCTAGAAGACGCGTTAGAACTGTGGCTCGCCATGCTCGAGACCTCGCAGGCTGCCGACACAGCCACCTTGTAGCTGGCGAAGAATCTATACCCGATACTAGGTAAGCAGCAGGAATGCAAAGGTCTGTCCTTAAGCATAGTTAACCAGGCTCTCAGAATCTGCTAGAAGACGCGCTAGTACTGTGAAGCGTCACTTTATAGACGCCTCAGTAGCCTTTCACAAAAGCCTGTAGAGCATTTAGAGCCTCTGAAGGTTTCCTACCAGTAATCGTCCTCAGGGAAAATCGTCACTGGTCCTGGCAGGACTGAGTTTCGATCTTCGACCTTTCATTTGCGCGCGGTTCCTGCTATTTCGTGACGGCAAAATGCCCCGTTATCCGAAACATTACAAATGCCATTATCTAAACTACCATCTCTTTTCCAGAACAATCCTCGGAACACCTCCGGATAGTAGTCTACATAATGCAAGCGTACACCCTCCTCTGTCCTGAGGAGTTCCTCTCAGGACCTGGAGGCAAGTGCATGGCTCTACTCGAGGATATGCTGAGTGACATGAGAACTGAGGGAGTCATCATAGTTTTGAAGATGGCAGAGATCTGCATCAGTGTGACCTTCCCTGAGAGAAACGCCTTCTTGGGAGTTAAAGTCATCTGGCCGATTCTTATTAGGGTTATACAGTAAGTTTTAATATTGTGTAGTGCTATTTCACCAAATTTAGAGATTAGGTTTAAGGTTGACCTAGTCGACCATTCTTCCATACAAACTTAGTCTGGCGATAACTTCACGGTGATTTGACGGTGTACGTAAAAACGTGTACGTTCAAAATAAAAAAATATATCAATTTGTCTCATCATTATCTAGCCCTGTATGGAAACAAAAAAGTAAAAAGAAATGTATTTGAAAGTTATGAGCGTCGAAAGTTCCATATTTCAACACTAATTTTAACAAGTTTTTGGGCGCAAATAAATATCATAAGAAGAAGGAAAATTGCAAAACAATCACCATACAAGGATAGATTAATAGTTTAACAATGCAAATAATTTTATTTTGAACAGATACATTTAGACGTTTTTCATGATATCCATATTCCCAAAGGTCTGTTTATACAATTTTGCGCGCTCGTTTTCGCCCTAAATAATCATAAATTTCGCTACAGTTCGACGTGTGTACCGGTATGTTTGTGTATTTGTCTGTGGCATCATAGCTCCTAAGCGGATAAAACGATTTTTATATCGTTTATTTTTTGTTTGAAATGTGACTAACGAGTTTTTTTAGCTATGTTTGATGAAAATTGCTTCAGCCATTCAAAATTTTTGGGTGTTTTACTGTTTGAATCCGGGTGTTTTCGCAAGATTTCGTATCATAATTACGTGTTCAATAGATTATCGATTGAAGCCCACGTATTGAAGTCCACATAGACCACAAGATAAATTATATAGCATGAAATAATAATAAATCTTTTTAACAAAAAAAATACTACCGAATTCCAACTAAAAACACTACAAAGTGAAAAATAACTTTCTTTTTCGAAGTCGGTGTCTTTGGTAGGTACCAATTTTTTTCGTTATGGACTTCGAAAAAGAAAGTTATTTTTCACTTTGTAGTGTTTTTAGTTGGAAGTCGGTAGTATTTTTTTTGTTAAAAAGATTTTTTATTTTTCACTTTTTAGTTGTACCTATTAAGCAACTTGCCTTTAGTGAGGTAGTAATGCCAGAATAAATTAACTGAATGCCATGAATCTTGATCATAACCTGTGAAATGAAAGTGTTTCAAGGTGAACTGTACACATCTGTGTTCCCCTTTAGAGCGTACTGGCGTGATGTTATGTTATGAAATGGTATAAACAATAAACAGACATGCGGTTGCAGCAATCCCGAGAAATTTGCCGTCATTTATTGAAGAGTTCTGCTGTATATCTCCGAAGTTCCTCATCAGATCTTCACCAAATTAAAATGGGACCAATTTCGAAACATACTCTAAAAATAAAAAAAAGAATTTTCAAAATCGGTCCACAATTGACGGAGATATCGGTGAACATACACATAAAAAAAAAACAAACATGAAGTCGAACATAGAACCTCCTCCTTTTTGGGAAGTCGGTTAAAAAGATGCCGCGGATTATAGTTTTTTAAATTTCACTTGTGTTTGGACGAATCTCGTACGTATTTTAGTTAAGACAAACACAGTTTACGGAGTGGTAAAGCCACCTGGAAAGCTTAATTATTGTTTAGTTAAATCTTATTTTTCGCCTACAGCTGCCTCCTCGAAGGCGACGATCTCCCGATGGTCCTATCAGTGCAACTCTGCCTGGTCTCCCGAGTGATCCTGCTATCCACAGAGCTGTTCTACAAGGCCATACAGGAGGCCTCCAATGGCCTGGCGGAGTACGATTCAGATCCCGCCAAGCTACTGACACGGTTCCTGCATGTTTGGACTGAGAAGATGAATTTAGTTACGCAGGTTGAGAGGTGGAAGGTTGTTGGTAAGTACTTCTTTAATATAATTTATGTAAACACAGTAAAATACAGAAAGAAACGACAATACAGCCATCAATTACAAAGACCATGGTAAGGTTCTTTTAAACTCATGACATGTTCAGAATATTTACGAGTTTGTTAAATGCCGGATTGGTCTCTCTTAATTAAATTGTATTAGATAAGAAAACGCGAACAAGAAAAGTTGAAACCGTTTGTCCTAGTATGGTCATCTGATGAGGAGGGATGAACTGCATGTTACTAAAAGAGTTATGAATATAAATGTGGATGGATGGAAAGGAAGAGGAATGCCAAAGCAAAAAAAGATGGATGGACTGTGTGAGGAGTGACATGAAAGAAAAGGGAGTCAGTGATGGTGTGACGGGGGACAGGACGGTATGGAAGAAGAAAACGTGTTGCGCCGACCTCAAGTAACATGAGAGAAGGGCAGGAAGATGATGAGAAGACAAGAAGACTCGTATTTGTTTGATGAAAATGATTGCGTGACCATTTGACTAATAAATAAAGACTAAAAAAATTATTGAATTTGGTCAAATGACAGACATATCTATTTTAAGCAAACGAGTCTCGATTTCATAAATATTTTCTTGTCATTTCGTCTTACGACACACATACTCGTACCAATGTCTGATGCAAAAGCATCGTTAGTAACTGAACTTTTCAAGCAAAACTAATTATTACAGGTCTTGGTTTAGCAGCTCTGCTAACGACACAGAACGCAACAGTATTGCAGCGGTTCCCTGCGATACTCCTCAATCTAGCAGAAGTGCTAAATGATGTTATGAAGGGCGAAGACAACGGCGTTTATATTGAGTAAGTTTGTTCTAATTATCTCATCTTTCCTCATTACTATCTACGCGGTCAGGGATTTGACGAATGATTTAGGATATGTTATTAGTTTTACAAAAAGCCTATTCATGATTTTGTTTGAAGAGATTGAGAGATACAATTTTGAAAGTGCAAAACGCAAATATAAACTCACGTCATTATTCATGGGTAAGCAAAATATGGTCATCTAACACAGGAAATAGCCAAGTGTTATACATCCAAATGTGGGGCATAAAGAAGTGGGCATTACGGTGAAAAGGACAGGTTATGCCAGGTTGATGAAAGAGCAGTGGTGGCCCAGTGGTAACGGCCGCGACTTTTAAGTTGTAGGTCGTGGTTTCGAAATCAGGCAGGCGCTTTACTTTGTGTAAATTATTTCATCACCACTGCTCTCAAAACGGTGAAGGAAAACATCGTGACGAAATCGGCATTTCTTAGAAGCAAAAGTCGAAAACATGTGCCTTCCACCAAAATGCACTGGGCCCGCGTGGTGGATTACGACCCAATCCCTCTCATAGAGAGGAGGCCTGCACGCACAACGGAACAAATGCGAGTCTAAGTGCGGCAAAACTTTGGAATTCCATCTGCTAAGATTCTTACGCATAACAAAAGTATTATACGGCACAGAGTGCAACGCTTTGCAAGTTTCCTTTGAAAAGGGTGTTTCCTCCGGGTACGGTTATTGTGTCTGGTGGCCAACTGCCCTATGGTGCTGTCGGGCAGTTGACTTTGACCAGTCTAACCTTGATTTGAGTAGGGACGCTATTTTCCGCACTTAGTCTCTAATTCTGTTCGTTGTACGTGGGGGATCCTGGAAAACATTGCCAGCCAAGCTCCACCCAAAAGCACAGAAGCTTCCTGGGGGCTTCACAGGCTTCGCGGGGCGACTTCACTGTTCCGAAGATTTGTGCACGTTGAGAAGTCCCGGCCTTGCATTCCAGGATGACTAGGGCGGCTGATTCCTCGCCATAAAGCAGCCTCTGCAGTGTAAGTTGTCTGTGGCGCCTATGTTAAAGAGATATTTGTTCGCTTTCATTCCGTCCTTCGACACAATCCTTCCAACGCTTCGTGGGTCTTTTCTGATGCGGAGTCTAGTTGGATATGATTTTAACAGTTCTGGTGTCACTCATTCTTTCTAGAACACCTGCCCATCTTAGCCTTTGTGACTTACAGAACCTGACATTCGTTTCCCCTTAGAGTCTAGTTTTCTAGTTCGTGGCTAATCCATATACGATACGTGCCGTCGTCTTCTCGCACTGTTCCCAAGACTTTCCCTAGTACTTTCCTCTCAAACAATGCCAGTTTTCAACATCATTGTCATCAGACGGAAATGTCCACTGCTGAATACAGGCCTCCCCCAAGTGTCGCCAAATCAATCAGACCTGTGCGTCTCGCGTCCAGTGGATCTTCTTTAGGGATTTGGTTTCAGCCCGTAGTGAAGATTCTTGTGCGTGAGCAAACGCTGCGGATGGCCGCAACCTTAATCAGGTTATCGGACTACTAGAGGGAGGCCTTCCAACTCTGCGTCTTCCGGTGCGCGTTTACCATAGCAGTCTTTTCAGCCCCATCGACCATACGTTCTACGAGATATGTGCCCTGCCCACTACCACTTCAGTTAGGCAATTCTTCGGGCATTGTCGGTAACCCTATATCTCCGGATATCTGAATTTCTGATTCGATCACACAAGGCATCTCCGTCCTTTGGGTGACTTTAAACATTATGATGAGGCTCATTGTGAGCGACCCCGCCCGACCTTGCGGTTGCTTAAGCTATCACTGGAAAACTGATCATGAACTTTCGTCTTGAGAGTCTATGGTATCGCTACCCAGCCGAGTTCTGAAGAAGAATCTGCCTAAATATATTGATTTCAATTCGTCTTTTTGAGTCACCGTCCAAGTTCCACATGTATATGTCACGAATGATAAAATATTGACATTGTGTGTTTATTATAAGACCTACTGTAATTTACCAAAAATCACACGAATAAATAATTTGAATTTGTTTTAGAAATAGTGAGCTTGGACTTCGAGGTTAAATGTTTACTAGTTACAAGGCCTTACAAGCGTTTTATTCGTCTGTGTAACCTGATGTCTTGTATTGCAGCGGCCTGCTAGCTCCGCCCGGGTCGCGGCCCGCGTCCCCGCTGGAGGGCCGCGGCGGCGCGGCGCGCTGGGGCGAGGCGGGCGGCGCGGGCGACTCGCCGCACGAGCGCCGGCGCCGCAGCCTGGTGGCCACTCACCCGGCGCACACTATTGATCTTAGAGCTGTGACTCATCATCAGGTAACTTAATACATCGTATTCGGAAACCGTCACGGCAGTGCGGTAAACACATCATGTGTGTTCGCCGCCGTCGTGGTATCGCCCGCAGAGTTACGCCGCGTTGACTCGATTAGAGTCTGCTCGGACGCAACTCGTGTTGTGCTTGTGGCAACCCATAGTCCGAGCGAATTCAGACGACGGCATCCGGTCCGTGCGGACTCGGAAAATAAGAACGCGATCCGAGTCCTCTCGGTCAGGCTTAGACGATGGCTAAGGGCGCCGGAGTAGCGATGGAGCCAGTGTTGACAGCCGTTCTATAACTAATAATAAAATATCGTCAAATGTAACTATTGCCAATAATAAAAACACTTATAAAACAATCAAGTTCAACAAGTTACTTTTTACTAAGGACTGATTATTCAATTATCAGATTACTTTTGCTTATGCATGAATATGGTGGTTTAACATATTTTCTTAACATAAGCTATCAAGCCTAGACCGGACACTCGTGTAGACCGGACGCTCTCAATCAAATTGGAAGTATATAGAGTTGTTAATACTCTTTTAACGTAATGTAATTTATTTTATAAATGGGAGGAAAGCTGCTGTTTTTACAGCTCTACATATTTCACACGGAAATCAAAACAAAACAACAATAAAGTACTAAGTTCTGAATTCAAATTATTATACACGATATATTTAGTAATTGATGCACATTTGGACATGGAAATTAGCCTTCGTTTGTTTTCGGCAATGCGATGATTGCCAAGGGACATTAAGAAAACAGTTGTACTGTGTATATGTATAACCATCAAAATCAAATTTCAGCTGGAAACCCTGAAGAACCAGGTGGGAGCAGAAACCTTCGAGCGTCTAGTACAGTCAACAGACCAGGAGACGCTGCAACAGATAAGAGAATACATACCGTTCTAAATGTAACATAGGCTTATCTAATATTGTATTGTATAGTATAATACAGTTCGCGTCATGTAAGCTATGCACTTAGAGAATAAATAACTAAAGTATAGAGTGCTAGCAATGCACCGGACGCCCAGTGTGCAGCATAGGTCGGTGAGGTGTAGCCACGGAGTACTTTTTATATTTATGATTTATGACGATGGCAATAATTTTGATGTCCAACCTAATATTATACACATACAGAAGTCTCTGCGGATCTTTGTGTCTCTGAAGTTGGCTCTGCGAACCATTGCGCAAGAAACAGTTTGTCATCGAGTATAGTGCATAAAGTGAGCGATATAGGACGATGCGACAAACGCAAGCGAGTGAAAGAGGCAGTTAAACAATGCTATGTCTTCAACATTAACACAAAAATAGCACCTGCGCAGGGTCTTGAAGCCAACGTCAGATACACAAAGATCCGCTGTGAATACTATTCTCGTTTTCCACTATTAAGATTGTCACCCCTGCTGGCAGCGCTAGCGGCCGGCGCGGAGCAATGATCTAACCCGTACCTATTGGGTATTTTGAGTGTGCGTAAGGGACAGATGTATACAAGTCATATATATATCGTCGTGATGACCCAGTGGCTAAAAGCATACAAACGTACTCAAAATAACCTTACTAAAAGAGCTTATGGTCACCCCCCTGGTCGCACTTGCATACTAGTACTCTATACTTTAGTTATTTATTCTCTTAAGCTACAAATGATGCCGATTTCAAGGGTCTTACTCCGTCGTGTCAAAATTATCATGGTATCCACTGTGAGAGAGAGACGGAGTTATACAGGATGAATAGCACTATCCCTTTTTCACAGCGGATTCATTATGACGTTGACTTGGCGTAGAACAGCCGAAGAGCGGCGAACTTACGCGACGTGAACTTGTATTGGTGGTGTTAGAATGAGTGATGAAGTTCTTTCAAGTTTAGAAGGGATTCTAGCCGAGCATTTAGCACTTACTACAGCTTATAGAGCGCTCAGCAATAAAGTTGGTCAATTCCGGAAAGTAACAGCGAATTCAAGAGCTTGTTCCAGAGTCGATTCATTGAAATGATGTCCTTTAGGTGGCAGAACTGAGACATCAGGTCCTGAAACATGGAAAAACCCTCATGTTTTCTGACATTAGTTAAATTGACGCCAACTTCATGTTGTATTTCAGTCAACCAAGCGCTTAATTATAACGTAAGTTTCTGTTTTTTTTATTTTTGGTAATCCCGCTTGACTAGAAGTAACCTATTCACCTTTGACTTACAGCCCAGGTTGTAACTGTGTTTAATATGATGAGTTACTCCTAATTTCGACGAAGTCGTCATTCTAAAATATCAGTACATATTCATAATTATTGTAACTAATACTATGCTTTTCTATCCCATCGTGTCATAAACATTGCCTCGTAAGAGCTACTGTTTATGTTTGTACATTTTGTAACACTTATGTTAAATTATTTAGAGTCGGATTTCGCTTGTAATATGTCATCGAATATTGTCATTTTTATGTCGAGTAATTTGGCTTTTAATTGTGTTCTTAGATTTGTTGTACTTTTCCTAGACATTTGACTGTCACCTTTCGCTCGCATACAGTATGTATAAACGTGGGGCAAAATTATAATCCGGTCATGATTATTTGCATAGTTATTCTCGGTTTTTGGAGGCCCGAAAAGTAAGTATCTTATTTAAAAAATCGGCTGGTAAATCTCATGATTGCTGCTGTGATTGCAGATCAACTTTTCAAATATTTGAATATAAGGTTTCAGAAATCGAGGCTTCGAATAAATATGCATTTGATCTTAATAATACTATTCGACGTAAAGCTACGTGGCTGTAAAAACTGCACGCTCTTCAAACTAACATACTCACGAAAATATACTTTATTTCAAAAGATATACAATCATATTTGCTATAACTGGAATCATTATTATATTCATTCATTAATATTCGCAGCTTCCAATAAGCCTTATCATAATAAATATTTGATCATGAATATGTGTATATGTGATATAATTACTATTTCCTATACTATTATATAGCTTTAATATAGGAAATGTCAATATGGTATTCAGTGTTATCTCGTTCTTTGTTTTAAAATATACAATTCGTTTTTTTTTAAGTTTCAATCTTAGGTCAATATAAAAAAACAGCTGGAATAATAGTACTAAATTTAATTTCTATGGCCTGAGTAAGTTATTATTTCGCCCACTGTCCCACTGCTGGACAAATGCCTGGCTCTGATTTTCCAGATCTTTTTTTTATATTAAGGAATTGGTCAAGCGTTTGGACGGAATTAGTTTTCTTTCATTCTTTTAATAGTATGGTACCAGGATAACAGAATATGAGGTAACACTGGAATACTACTAACTAGAACCATAGATTATATTGCACACACTATTAACTTACGTCTAGATATTAGTCTTTTTTTATCAATTCTTTATTCTGTGAGATGGGAGGACGTTTGAACGTCTAAACATCTGCAAATCAATCACTATTCTGGTTTCATAGTTTTGAAACCGAAAAATTAATTATCGATATCCAAATTTACTTATATCGATAACACGATGATGAAAAAAAAAACGAATACAATTTGCAAGAGATTGTTACCTATTAAAAAAAATACAATATAAGTGCTATAGTTCTGAAAATGTAAAAAAAAAAAAACTAAAGTTGAGTGGCCACGAGCATTTAAAAAAAAATCAAATAAAGTGGAATTAAAAATAAAACCTCTTTTCATAAAGGCCTTTAAAATAAATAAAAATACCTAAATTAATATTACGAAAACTAAGCGATATAAATATTTAATCTAAAGTTAATAACAATAGAAATTGATTTGCTAAGCTTAAGAAAGTGTGTGTATACGAAATTGTTTAATATTAGGAGAAGGATTCGTATTACATAATGGATTCTTGAGAAACTTACTGTTTTGGAATTATTGTCTATACTGGGCCAGGTATATGAGGCCCTGTTTCTGGATAATAAAAAACTATGGCTAAATTAATGTGCTGTTATATTGGTTGAATTAATTTTCAACAACCAATCGCATCACTTGACTTGCTTTTGAAAGGGTGATTTTGGATGATAAGGATGAAAAATATTACAATGAGTATAAAAGTCTCTATTCCTTGATTTATCGAGGTCTTGAATCACATTCCTTTTCTTAATATACACCCTAATTTCCTTAATTATTTTACAAAACCTAGAAAAATATCAATGTATAATACGGATCCATAGGGCATGGTTACATTATTTGTAAAATCAAACTTATATCATTTTCAGTGACAAGTTTTTGGTGAATATTGTATGTATGTGTGTAGCATATAATGTAACCCAGTTCTAATAAATGTAAAGTATGTATGTACTATGTACGAACACGACTTGATTCCATGTGTGTGATTGTAACATATAAATATATAATAATAATATACTGATGCATATTTTTTTAACGCTCGTATCATATTTGTAATCTTAGCTTGTACGATGTACGGGGTAACCTGTATACCTAGTGGTTTTATTGCACTAAAATTGTATGTATGTAATATTGTATTTATGTATTGAGGAGATTTTAAACGTGTTGGTCTATGGATGAGGGGTTTACATGAAATGTAAAAAAAAAAAAACTGATTTGGTATTTTTTGTTTCGTGGGTGTAGTCTTTTGCGCTTACGTCGATATATTAATAAATTGGGTTGCTACGCTATTTGAGTTTGCACATCGTATTGCGTTAATAAAATAATAGTAATTATATGAAGTTTTTATTCTATAGACCAAACACGTTAAAAACTAACTCCGTCTTCCTTAGCTTGTCTTTAGCAAACCAATGAAAATAATTTTGTTTAATAGAACTAAATAATAAGTAGATATAACTGTAAAGCCATCTATCCTTCTTATACAAATTAGTTTTGCTCTTATTGTAACAGATATAGAGTTTATAATTGACAGACGGATGAAGCTAGCCTGAATATTCGAAGTAACATGTTGTTAATATTATCCTAACTTTAACTCCTATTGAAGTATGTGTTCCTGGTACATTTTATTAGTGTTAGGTTAATAATAAAAATGATATGGCAGCATTATTTAATATTATTACATGATGAAATTCTTATTCTTGAAAGGACTTTTTGTTAATTTTTTTTAAAGTGATTATTTATCAAAAATTGCAGTATAATGTGTCATTTTGATGTTTGGAAAAAATTTTTGAGCATCAGTTCTCTTTTCATTATTTTTTTTAGTTACTAGGAATAGGAACACATACATACTGTTAGTTGGAACAAATCTATTCAAAATGACCTCCTTCTTCTTAGTGTTGGCCTTCCAGGTCGTCTAGACGAATACGACTGTGTACTAACTGGTACTAGTCTAGTAAACGATTGACGCGACTATCCTATTGTTAGATCTAACGCAAATTATAGACGAAATAAATTGTTTTACAATGTGATTTTGGCGTATTATTCTACCCACTTACCTTAAAATTGAGCAAAGGCAAGATAGGAAGAGAGGACTTAAACGGTGCCTGGATTTTTGGGGAAAAGAAAAGGTACCTCAACCTCTCCAAAACCACCTCGGTGGTCACCGTCAGCACCTAGAACCCCGTGACCTCTTATGAGAACACTCCGAAACCTCCTTTGTGCAACACCTAACAGGGAATCTCAAAATACCTATGGAAAAGTTTCTCATTCGCTGCTGCAGTATTCCTGAACAAAACATACCTACATGTGAACCAGGATATTCTTGAAGCACGCTTGCCGAGACTGCTGAACTAATATTTATTTTTTTTTTCATTGGAGGGAGGACTGTTTCTGTCTCTTTTCTTCCATAGTGGATCGATATCAACCTGTGGACACAGACAGTTTTAGAAATTCGTAATATTAAGTAACAAGAAAAACAGTCACGTTTACCAAGTAGTTTACCAAGTCTCATGTCCTTGGCGACCCTTGAACCTAGGGCTTTGCAGATCAATTAGTTTTTAATTAAGAACTCGGCGTGCGGTGGATGCGAGACACAAAGGACCGATCAGTATGGCGACGCTTGGGGGAGGCCTATGTCCAGCAGTGGACGTCTTTCGACTGAAATGATGATGTTTGTTTCTCTTTCACTTAATACCTTGTGAACGGATTTCGATGAAACTTTGCATTACTTAATGTCACCTATACAGAATAACACATTAGCAAAATTCAAAATAAATAAAACTTTCTACAAAAAAAATACTACCGACTTCCGAATAAAAAACTAGAAAGTGAATAATAACTTTATTTTTGGAAGTCGGTGTCTTTCATAGATATCAATTTATTGCGTTATGGACACTGACTTCAAAAAATAAAGATGTTTTTCACTTTGTAGTTTTTTATTCGGCAGTCGGTAGTATTTTTTTGTAAAAAGCTTTTTTTTTTTGAATTTTGCTAATTTGTTATTCTGTCTCTGGTGAACATAAATAAAAAAAATAAAAAAAGACGTACATAATGTCGAACATAGAACCTCCTCCTTTTTGGGAGGTCGGTTAATAATTATATTGTGAAATTTGGCCAAAATGGGGGTGAATTACTAAGCCCCTCTCTCACAGGCCCGTGTCCCAGCAGTGGGGACATTAATAGACTGATAATGATGTACTAAGTCAACGCGGACGAAGCCGTGGGCGGCAGCTAGATCAATATAAAATGTACTAAAATATCCCAATATAAAAAATATTATTGCCAAGGTTTAGCACAAAGTTACTTCAGAGTAAAGCCCGCGTAACACTTTGCTAAAGTCACGGCCAGTGTTCAACTAGGTACTAAACTGAATGCAAACTCATTAATTTAAATGTAATCCATTTAAAGTTTCTCGATAACAAGGAGTGGCGTTAACAGCTATAATTTAATAATTCTAATGGCTATTATCATCATAACGATACCGTCTGAAGTTTGGTAGGTACTTCGTATTTTGTTTGATTCTTTGCCGCCCTAAAGTTGGCATTTCGCAACAGCGCAAGGCATGGATCGGTGCTGTTTTTGTATGAGAAGCAGCCATTGTAGCCAACTTCAGGGCGGCCAAGAAGTTTGGCAAGAACTACCTACTATATCTTAAGTTTGGCGGTTACTATCACTTTGTAGGTATTTTGCAATAATAGTAATAAGAGAGAATAAAAATGATTATAGTTAGGTAAGTACCTTTTCCAAATAAGGTTATATCGTAATAGAAACAAATGTTATGATCTGGGTGCGTTTATTAGTTCGCAACTTTCACAGTTGCTCAGCTTTTACCAGTCGTTTCGTCCGTGTTAAAGCCGATAATTATCCCACGGGAAACTAAAAATATCTGATGAGATATCTTAATCCAGGCCTTGCCAGGTCTTGTCCCCATATGCCAAATTACATTCGAATCCGTTCAGCATTTATCCAAATGTCACATTTAGGTACAGTTAAGGGTCAAAAGTGCAGTCACTCTACCAAAACAGCAGCGGATTTTTTTTTAGGCATAATCATTTCAAATTTTCACGGTATAATCTATCTACTTAAATTTCTATACAAAATATTAAATCAGTTGTAGATAATTTAAATTCTTCAAAAACCTAGCCATTTGAGTTTTGGAAGAGTAAGACTGCACTTTTGACCCTTGATTGTACTAACGTTAAAAAGTTGGTATGATAGTGCGGCGCCGGCGCTACAACTTTCTAGTTATGTGGAAAAACGCATCAACGACTTCACTTCTCTGTAATTGTTTGTTTATTTATTTACTTACGTTTCCATAGAAACAGATATATTAGCATACGGTAGGTAGGTGCTATAGGTACTTAATTATGATTTGCAAGAGTCCTTTACCACTAAAATACTATGACTAGTCCTAGTCTATGAAAACTTGGCAGCAGTGAATAATATTCTACTGCCAATTTATTGCCGACAGAAATAACTAATTGGTGAAATCAAGTGGGGTCACAGCGTTTGTGTCAAAAGACGTGCTTAAAAAATACAGATTGTTAAGCATCTTTGATAATAAGCTATAACTAGCTGTGCCCGCGGCTTCGCTCCCGTCAACTGCCTACCCTACTTACCTACCTATCTACCTTAGATATAATTTCTCTAGGGAGAAGAATATCGACTTCCTACAAAAAAGTAAAGACGGTTTTGCTGCGCGCCATCTAATAGCACTCCAGAATACCACACTGGAACGAAAACATAAAAAACATCTATCCATAGCTGGGACTCGAAATTCTGCAACCTTGGGCGAAGTAGGCCACCGCGTTTATCATTAGTGTATCCAGACGGGCAGTAGGGACGGCAAATTTACAAACCACATTGCACACACGTCAACGTCGTCATTGACATTAGTAGTATGATTAGATACCTAAAACCTTATATAACGTTTTTTTTTGTCTCTTGCATTAGGTCCCGAATTATTATTTTCACTCTAGCCACAGCTGAAATAGCTCTTGAAGGTAAGTCGTTGATTCATCGACGTTGTAGAGTTGACACCCCCTGCCTAAAGTTCTCGCCAAACTTCTTGGCTTGGCCGCCCTGAAGTTGGCTACAATGACTGCGCAGTAAAAAATCTCATAGGTACAATAAAAAACTTTTTTACAAAAAAATACTACCGGCTTCCAAATAAGAAAACTACAAAGTGAAAAATAACTTTATTTTTGGAAGTCGGTGTCTTCCGTAGGTACCACTTTCTTTGAGTTATGGACACGAAGAAGAAGAAGTCGGTAGTATTTTTTTGTAAAAAAGTTTTTTATTTTTCACTTTTGTAGTTGTATCTACCTAATAGGCAAGTTGTTTAGTAAGTTACCTTAATGCCAGAATAAATAACCTGAATATCATAAAACTTGAACATAATCGGTGAAATGAGAGATCTGCGTACCCCTTAAGAGCATACTGGAATGATGATACGAAATGGAGGAATCAATAAACAGACATGCGATTGCAGCAATCCCGAGAGATTTGGCGTTATCTATTGAAGATTTCTGTCGTTTATCTTCGGAGTTCTTCATCAGATCTTCACCAAATTAAAATGGGACCAATTTCGAAATATACTCTTTCAAACAAAAAAAGAATTTTCAAAATCGGTCCATAATTGACGGAGATATCGGTGAAAAAACACAAAAAAAAAAACAAACACGAAGTCGGACATAGATCCTCCTCCTTTTTGGTAAGTCGGTTAAAAACAGCAACGTTCCGTGCAATGCGAATCGGAAACGGAAAGTCAACTTTGAGACGGCCCAGAATTATCGCAATGACTACATACCTACGCTACGCAGTTCAACTGTCCGAGTATCTGAATTGCGTGTGTGTAATATTTTATTTCTTGAACACTTTAAATTCATCTATCTTTTGATAGAGTTAACCACCTTTTTGTTAGTTTTGTTAGAGTTGCGATGAAACAAAAACTAAGTAATACTTCAAGTTACGCTTGATTTTATATACAGTTATGTAAAGTTGTCTACATTGGTTTCGTACATTTTACGTGATGCATGCACAAATAAACAGACAAAAATTCCAAAAATGCTGGCAATGGGTTCTGTTGATCCTTAACACTCTGACAATTTTTTTTGTAAATGTTTTCAGCGTACAAAATCTTTTCAAATCAAAGCCTGCGGTGCTAATCAAATAAATCTTTGATTTGACAAAACTGAAAGTAATGTGCCTACCTACGTACCATACGAATTTATCTTTGGATTTGCAAATGCGAGACAATTCAAAAGTCTATATCTAAGTCATGATAGAAATGACACGTGTGTCTTAAAATAAAAAGAAAACTTAACCTTAACCCTTCAAACCATCTTGAACCAAAATACCCTAACTCCAAGATTTGTTGCGTTTTATAGTTCTCTAGAATCTTGAGAAAAATCTTCTCGCAGCAAACTAGCTTAGTTTATACGCTTGGCGGGGTCTGAAGCCCCGTCGAGTGGTACCCGCCTAATGGGGATGCATTTTAAAGGCAGAACCTACATGGAGGTTGGCAGCGGGCCACGAATCACAAGTTGTGGAAATCAGGACTTGGCGAGAATTGATTCTGGGTTAGGTTGATTAAAGTAGATAGTGTAGGTTGGCTGGGTTTTATTGAGTTCTTTGAGGGAGTTTGGTGTTTCATAGAAAACTGTGTAAGCCATAGGCTGCATCGATGTTCGTCGGCACTTCTCTAGGTAGTTACACGATGTACCTGAGTTTTGAAAACCATGTTTGGATGTCCCGGTCATTAGGGAGCTACTGATAGGAAGTAGAAGAGAAATCTGCATTCAGCCTGAGGTTAATTGTTACTTTAAAGGTCAGACCGCACTAGGCGTAACTACGCGTCAGCGGAGCGACGCGACGCGACACGACCAAATATACTTTGAAATTGTATGAGATATAACGCACTACGCGGCAGCGGAACTACGCGACGCGACACTGCGCGTAGACCAACTTAGCAAGTTTGACGCGCCGTGTCGCGTCGCGTAGTTCCGCTGCCGCTAATGCGGTATAGCAAACGGTGCGACACTGCAAGCAACTGCAAATCTTACGTGTTTGGGGCGTGAAAAGTTTTTACCCGACTGACGGAGGGTAGTGTTTTTCGAGCGTATATATGTATGTATATCCATTTCTATAGCACGCTCTTAAACCCAAATGGCTTGACGGAATATGACATATGAGGTATCATTGGATTCGTCTCATGTCAGTGTGGGAGTGACATAGGCTATATATTTTTTTAAATCACCTTCCCCTCCAAAAAAAGGGGATGGTACAAATTCTTTCTTCGTTTTCATGACAATATGGGTATCAAATGAAAGCTACTAAATAGACCATTCCAAAAAAATATACATAGTTAATACACTCTCAAGTTAATATTTTGGCACAAATTTATGAGAAACGTAACTTTGATAGCAAAATAAATAATCTTTTAAATAATAACTTTTTTTGAGAACTCTTTCATTAATAAAACTAAAAAGTCTGAAATAAAACAAATTATTTTAAAGACAAAAACCCAACTCTTTGTTTTCATTTTTTTTTTGAAAATGTCATTAAACGTGGAACAATTAATTATACTTGTTAGTCAATATCAAGAAATATATGACCTCCAGAATGAGCATAACATTACATGTTATCAGAAAAACAATGGAAGGAAATTGCCGAGCAATTGGGAGTTAAGGGTAAATTAATTTCGTACTTGTCTGTGTACAAGTATTTTTTTTCAACTCATTCATAACATAGGTCCAAGTAAGCGCAAAAAAAAACAAATAAAGCAATAAGCATAAACAAAAAAAAATAACTCCGTGCGAGACTGAAAAGGCTCCAATATCAGCATTTATCAGTTTTGTTGCTATCTCTAATCTATACATATAAATCTAAAAGAAAAATATATCTTATAAATATGTTGTGTAAATTACAATAGGTAACGTTTCGTTAAGACTGCATGTTGTAATTCTTTCTGTCTGTAAGTTGAAAAACAATTTCTGTAATCTCGTAAGTAGTTTTAAGTGGAATATGGTTTCCCAAGTTAAAACAATTTCATTTTCATGTCTATGTCTTGTCTGTCTATGTGCGAAAGGCTGTTAACAAGTTTTCTAGAGCAACTTAGGTACTTACCTAATTATTACTTTTGTAGCTTTTTAAAACTGACTTATTAAACGAACTACCTATATACACATTCACACATACTTAGACACACAGACATACAAAACGTCTAGTTATAATCACTTTATTTGATTTTGTTATTTGTCCTGCAGTCCTGCATTGCAAGATTGCAAGTCACAAAAACACATTTCTTTTCCTTCTTTTTTATAATGTCACTGATGTATTGATTTGTTTTACTACCTTCTGAAATATTGGCCTGTGTTAGTAGGTATGAGTACAAGATAGCAATTATGCCAACTAGAAAAAAATCTCTGGCTGTTAGAAGCATTTCTCGCCACTTTACCGAGAAACCTTTATTCGACAGTTAGCAGCTAGGTAGTTTAACCGTCCCCATATTATGTTCACGTCTAGAGCAATCAAAACCTCGTTGGCATATCACGTGAGCGAGTGTAACCTTAGCTGGTGTTATCACGAGCTGGGTGTTAATCACTGCTACTTATCTGGGACAAAATAACGACTCTGTTCTTGCTAAGGGTGGTAGTCAGGAATAGGTAGGTTAATTTTTTTATAACTAAAAGTTAAAGAGTTTTGTGTCCCTTAATGAAATGAATGATGCTATAATAAAGTGGTTCTTTCTGATAAGATTCTAAGTCTATCTTCTAACAGAGGTCTCATAAGATTTACTTGTACAGTCAAGGGTCATAAGTGCAGTTATACTCTCCCAAAACTCAAATGGCTAGTTTTTGTAGAAGAAGTTAAATTATCCGCAACTGATTTAATATTTTGTATAGAAATTAAAGTATAGATTATTACTACTAACCGCGAAAAGTTGAAATTCTGCTGCTTACAAAAAAAATACCTTTTCTGTTTTGGGAGAGTGTGACTGCACTTTTGACCCTTATAGTACAATGCACAACGATATTAATATTATAAATGCGAAGGTAATTAAGTGTCTGTCTTTCTGTACCTTTACCGCTATACCGATTTAGATGAAATTTAGTATCTATTGAGATAGTTTGAGACCCTGGGAAGGTCTTACGTTGATAGTTGCCCGGAAATCATCCTTAGGGGGTAGAAAGGAGGGTGGAGTTTGTATAGTGAACCAATATTTTCTTAAGTAGGTAGGTATCTACTTATGTTACGTAGACGAAGTCGCGGCCAAAAACTAGTGATCTAATAAAACTTCGGCTAAAGATAGTTCTCCTTATATTCCTGTCGATAGCAATCAGTTTAAGAAACTTGTGCTCAGAAACTTGTGCTCAACTTGTGTTTAGGTTAGAACTTTTCATCCTACCGACGGGGTATTCATGTCGTTTCTGTCTTCTTTATTACATGTGTTACTCTAACATGAAATTCACCACCAAAAACTCACATAGCTTTACACCACGAGTTTTATCACGACTCTGATCCGGTCAGCATAGACCCGATGAATAATAACAACATATTTATCAGAACCGCTCGCATTTATCACCAAATGATATTTATTTCAAGGGTTCGTTACGCGCCGGCTAATTGCCGCGTCCCCGGACCGGCTTCCGTCCATAAATTATTATGTGGCGCAAGTAGTGGGGGATTAGCGTATGGTGGATTGACTTTTGATCATAAGCTACTTGTCCCTTATGGTCTCCTAGTCTTGTTATGAAACAGGTGGATCGCAAAACCAATGATCTGGGAAGGATGACGCGGATTCGACTGATGACGTGCGAGCTTTCGTTCCGTTATGTTTTCCTTTGTAATTTTTTTTTAAAATTTTGTATGGGTTTGTTCTTGATTCTAGTCTAGGTCAGAGGTCACAGAGACAAAGTTGACGATGGAGTGAGCTTACCCAGAAGCAGCCTGTTCACTCTAAATTTGAAGAGATAAGGGTTGAATACGTTTGGAACACAGACGCAGGCAGTAAGTTCTACTTATTCGCTGTGCGCATTATGAAGGATATCTGGAAGTGCTTGGTGCGCATTAGTGGCATGGCAAACAGGTAAGGATTGTAACTTGCAATGCGTCTAGATGTCCGATGGTAGAAGGGGGCCGGTGGGATGAGGTCGTGGAGTTCCTAAGCACACTCACCGAAGCTTTGCTTTTGATTTTTTTCCCACCATTGGCAGAAACAATCTACTGGATGCAGAAGGAAATTATGGATTTGGATATTTTACACCTTAATGAAGGTTATGCCCTTAGCTCGCTTACTTAAATCGGTCACCAAAATTCAAGAATCTTTTGATTAGGGCCAGGTCTGAATGCATTTTCTAAAATGAAATGCCTTTTTTCGGCGTTAAACGAAGACTATTCTTCAAATATTTCTATCAGGGATTAAGAGCACATTTAAAACCGCGGTTTCCTAAAAACCCGATGTAACCACATCTTATGGCATGCGCCCCCGCGACAGCTCCAGGCTCTCGTGTTGCCGACGCCATTAGTTTTGTTTCTTGCAGACTACTCCCGGATAACCGGGACTTTCTCAAGAATAAATTAGTTAATGAACCGGAGGAATATTACTCTACTGGTTGCGCAGTGGTTATTTGATAAAGGTGTTGTTATTTATGCTCTGTTGGACCCATGTTATACTTATATTACAGCCGCCAGCCTTGAGTAACTCAATCATTTTGGCGTACAGGGCGTCTGTAATCGGCGAGATTAACCTTCAGCCATGTTCTGTTATCCTGGTACTTTGTTTCGCTGTTAACCTGCGGAATACCTTGAATATGCTTACATATTTTAATGAAAATTTGGGTTAAATATTTTTCAAACGTTTAGCATAAATTAAAAATCTAGAGTTTAACAGGATCTATAAATTACCTATCACTTGTTACGTAAGTAATACTCTAACAGCACTTGTTACGTAAGTAATACTCCCATACTTACGTAACAAGTGCTGTTTATCAGCAAATTCTTTAGTCGATGGTGCGCACCTTGCTCTATGAACTAAACGAAAGGATTGCTGGCATTTATCATAATAATTAGATAAGTATGCATTCATGAAACTCTAGCTAAGTTTTTCAGAATCTTCTACAATCTTCTTCTTCAAATCGACAGTTAAATTGAAACAGACCCAAGTTTTATGTATAATCTCAATTGATTGTTTAAATTAATTTTCCCGTCGTCGATCCAACTCTTTTGTGGCCTCGACCGTAACTCGTAAACTTGCGTTTGTTCGAATGAATACAAGTCGACAAATTATTTGTATTCACCAACTACGATATTTTGTTTAGTAATATCACAAAAGCCCGCACAGAAAGATTAAGACATAGTTTCCTATAAAAATAAACTTAACTAACTAAACTTCGTTCTCGTGCAAGTTAAGTTTTTAAAAGACGTAATTCAGTCTTTTAAATGTTTAAGGAGCAGTCTACTGTTAAGAATAAATTAAACTTTTAATAGGACTGAAGAGGTTTCGCTTGCAATACTGATGTAAAAGAGTAGATAATTATTAAAATGAGTATTTATATTTAACTTTCTAGATTAATTTTTGATTCGCTCGTTGACGAGACCGTTTTACCTTTGGTTATGGGTAAGATACGGTTTTGTCGTCTCCGTTTTCCGGTTGAATGTTTCCATCTGTCATCATTAGCTATTAGGAGTACCTATTATCATTCTTTGTTTTTATTTATCCCTTGTCAACTCACTGTAGGGCAAGTCAACTTTCTCCCTTTTTCATCATTCGTTTCTGTAGTGTAACTTAACACTCTTTTTTTATGTATTCATTTTTTCTATCCATCTCATACACACACAAATGCTTTTCAGAAAACCACCTCGAAAGCTAACCCATTTTATAACTAAAAACGATCCAACAAAAAAGACTGGCCGTATCTCAAGAACTGCAATCAGACCATCTCTTTATGTAAAACAACGGAAAAAATAATTAAAAAGGCGTATAGAGCAGCCGAAAGCCTCCTCTAAGTAATTACATTGCCCCTTCCTTGACGCTAAGATTTCACGGAGGAGTGATTTAAAAATAAAAAGCCCCCAAGTTGCCTCTTCCAGGTCTACTTAGTTATCAACAAAATTGTCTTGTCTAGTGTAATAAGCGTTTTGTTTGTGTAAAAATAAACAGCTTTGAGCCTCGGGGTGGACGGTGGACGTCATAAGGAAGTTGTGCTGTGTAGTGGAATTAGCGGGAATGAGATCGCTCGAGCATTATTATATTGATAATTAGCTAAATGGTAGGCAATGTGGCAAGATCGACAGTAACACTGAGCCTGGTTTTATTCATGCCAGAAAATGCTGAGTTGGTAACCCTTTTGGTAAGGGCAAGCTCAGTTCAATTTATTTATCGTGTTCTTTTCTGTCTCGTATTGGACATAAATGAAACCCTCGGATAGTTTAATACTTGTATTTCGACACAAAAAAGGTTTTTCACACTAATGTTAGTGGAGCGATCAACGTTGTGAAAGTTGTGCAAAAATGAATAACACACAATTTTTATTGTAAAACACTAAGAAAAAAAGTAAACACCTGACATTTTACTGCGTCTCATATGAACTACGCTTGTTGCTATGAAAGTAGCACTAGGCGCCAACATTTTCCATTTAGTATTTTTTAACTTATTGTTTTTGTGTTAAGTCCGTATCGAATGCATATTTTCTATTTGTATTTTATTTTTCTTTCTAACAAGACAGCATTATCCAGATGCTCAATTTCTCACCGTGTTTATTAATAATGTGAGACAAATTGCCTTTCAAGTTACATTTCGACCTCTTATTATCGTCCTTTGATAATAATTATTCCTTTGTCATTTTCTTCGTTCTTTAACTTGACATCAACAGGTGAAAAATGGCAAATAAAATAGTCTTTATTATTTTTCTCATCAATTTTATGAAGAAACACTATCTAAGGATCATTTTAAGGCTTAAAGTAATTAAAACCTGCATAACTAATTAAAATAATAACGTAATCGCTGCTTCCTTCTCTCAGTTATTTCCATAACTTATATTTGCGTTTCTTCTTTGCTTCAAAACTTCTGTTAGGAAGTTATCTCGGTAAGATGGTTGTCCTTTAAGTATGTAATCAGATTTCATGTTTACCGCATCTTAATTGTGTGGTCCTTGGTTTCTTTTGTATAAGGAAAGGATTTCATTGTGCCATGCCGTTTTGGCTGGTTATTTGTTTAGACTTCATGCTCAAAGCACGACGGACCTATGGATCTAATCTTAGTCTTTTTTCAGGACTATACAATGGCGATTATGATTTATCAAGATTAGGGTCTGTATTTTCAAGACGTTTTTCTTCATTGTAAGTTACTGGTGTTGTCGTAGAGTTACTGAGATGTTATCGCGATACTATTCTGGTGGGGTAGTGAGACATTTGGAATACTTGTGACTGCCTTGTTTAATGTAGAAACTGCTATTTCTTCCATTAGCCATTGGACGACTCAACCTGCAAACGTTGAATTGCATTTCATCATATTTTTGTTGTTAACAATGCCGCCCTACTAAATAAAACTCAATCCAGAACATAATAACAAAATACTCGCACATGGTTTTCCAGTTCTCTTATCAGTAAGCTGTCAGCGCCAACAAAACACGGGAATAAGGGCGGCCATAAAGGAACGTTCCTATTAAGTATTGACGCTATGCGTCATGCGTCACGCGGCAGGTGGCTCCCGATCAGGGCTGCCATATCAAAAGATTTGTACTAAGATTCCAGCTTAGACGTGGAACACTAAGAGTGGTTACGCACTGCAACCGATCCGAATCCGAGAAATTTCGGTCCGAAGTAGCCGTAGTACCTCTTGTAGGGGAGGTTAAGGACTGTATCAGAACTCCATCCGTCTGAAATCAGTATCTTTCCAGTACGGATGGGACTCGGATCTCGGATTCGGATAAAGATCGGAAGCAGTGCGTAAACACCCTAAACTCTAGATAAATGTCATTTCATCAGAAATAGCGCTAGCCAAAAAGTCAGTAATGTATGAGATTGACAAAATGACACGTGATCTATTCTTTACATTTTGACATTTCAACAACCGCTATTGCTGATACAATGGCATTTGTCTATGAAATTGACTAACCTGTAAATAGAGACAAAGCGAATGAGCAGCTAATATCTGTATCTTTTCTTTATTTGTAGTAACCAGTAGTGACGAAGGTGAAATTGATAGCCTTTCACGCAGACCAATCAGAATTCTAGAAAAAGGCAAAAATTCAAGGCACGAAAAAGGCACCATCGCTTATTCTCTGTTACACTTTTAATTAAGTATCAAATTTGTTTTTTTTCTATATTTTTGTGAATTTTGTTTGCGACAAAATTTCATGGCATTTTGCCTGGAAGCTTCAATTTTACATCTGCCAACCCTAGTTCCAATTAAATAGGAGTAACAAATCAGGGGTTGTGACGCGTTCCTTCTGTGTCGCCCTTCATTTGTGTGAAGAACTGTCAAATATCGTTGTAGACACGTAGGGTTAAGGCGGTGTCTACGAATGTCTCCGATAAATATCTATCCATTAAGTAAAGATTTAACGGAGACATTTGTTTTGAGCTCGTTTTATTAAATGGTAACTTGGTGTACTTATTCTTCTATAGGTAGTTCTTGTACTTATTTCATAAAATTTGTTTGGTTGGCTCAATGACTGCTTACCCAAACGAGTTGGTTACAGAAAATAACTCATTAAAAGTGTAGGCTGCAATGTAGTAGATGTAACTCGAAAAAACTTTCACAAAAAAGCAAGAAGTTTTAATAATTTTAGAATTCACTGTTTCTTTTACTATTAATCTGAAGCCGACATATGTAGCTTTAAAAAAAATAACATAGCATAATCAGTGTATAATTTTCCCACAGCTGGGAAATAGATAGAGAAGATACTAAGAGTTCTTAGACACAGAAGTAGATACTAAATTCTCTAATTACTTATTATTTTTAGATATAGACAACATTTAACACATTCTCCAACGTTATTTCGCTTACAAAAAGTCTTAGATAAACTAATCGACTCATACTCCCAAATCCGCAATCCAAACTCCTCAAATGCACAAAAATATTTCCAAACTACGAATCTGAATTTTAAATTTATCTGAGTGACTTCCTCTTAACGCGCGATTCCTATGGGGGGAATTGGTGGGCACAATCTAACGTGTCACTGGGGGCGCTGTCTCACACCAGCGTGTATTGACGGGTATGTGTAGGTACGTAGGTGTACTGCTTTGAATTTGTTGGGGTTTCTTGAGGCTGGAGGTTAATAGAAACTTTTATTTGATAAAGCGCTGTGTAATGTAGACAATTAAGGTAACGAAGCTTGATCTGGGAGAGCCTCTACAAGGACTTATCGGTGACAAAACAATTTATTTATTTTATTTATTTGGCTCACCAACAATTGAATATACTGATACAAAGATATGAGATAAATACAATATACTTATAGACTAGTGTACCAATTTCTAAGGTAAGCACATCATGCATTACTTTTTTCCGAATTGATATTGGCTTAAAATTAGACGAATTCTCACCGAACATGATTATGTTTTCGACCAAACTCCACATTTAAACTTACGTATTAATAATTGAATACCTACTACCTTATCACAACATCAACATCATGGGGGAATCGGTGGGTACAATGTAACCTGTCACTGAGGGCGCTGTCTCAGTGTATGTAGTTAGGAGTGCTGCTTTGAATTTCTTGGTATTTCTTAAGACTGGGGTAAGATATAAATATGTATTGACAATTAACCCACGTGCTTGACTACTGCTTGATTTCAGAGAGATTCTTTTTGTGATAGAATATTCTGGAAGACTTGTTCAATAGGTTGCACTTACAATTTGATTTGTTTCATAAAACCTTTTATTTACCTAGGTACTTGCATGCATATCTGCATGTAGCTGCCAGGGCTTTCCCAAGTTTTTTAAGGACTTAACACAAAATGTTGACTGCCCCGGAAATATAAGGTTCGTTTCAAAAAAGTCTATCAAGTAATTAATTTTATAAACAACTACTTACGAGTCAAAAGCAAAAATCTCATAATACTCTCAATAATGCCCAGCAATAGCCACAATTCAAGAAGTAATGAGTGGTGGTGTCGTTTATTACCTCTACGCCACTGCTCCGCGGAACCGATGAGCTTAAGTTTGTACTTTGTGGTAACAGGGATACTAGTTAATGGCAGTGACCTATTAATTATCTTTAAATTCTTATAAAAATGTCTTGTCTGAAAAAAAAACACGAAATAACTGGATTACGAGCTGTGAACAGGGACAAATAATAAATAAATGATAAACATTCAGAGTTGGTGGTCAAATTTCACTTAAAGAAAAGGCACCGAAAGTGAATGACATATATCCAACATAAACAAAGCCACAGGTCCAATCAAGATTATTCAGTCTTGCAATAAATGAGCCCATAAGGAGAACAAACTTCAATTTCTTTAGCAGATTCTGGTCAGTCCATCATCAACACATAAAAAAGTGTCTGTGATTTCATCAGTATCTACATACGAAGCCAGAAGTCAGGGTTCAAAAGAATAAGGGTATAAATTAATAATCCCTAAGTTCCCTTCAAATTATGATATAGGAAATACCCTAGAAATACCGAAACTTTCGGCAATATGGTTATATTGTACTCTTCCAGCAGCTTTACTCAATGTGTTGTTGATTAACGAAAGCGAACAAAGTTAGATCAATAGTCGTAGCTATATGTGCTAGCAAGTTGTCATCAACTAGGCGGTGTTCAGGTAAACTTATAATTGCCACTGTTTGGGACGTTTCGTGGGTCATCGGGGAGGCACCTACGAACTGTTGTGATAGGGAAATGAAGCGTTCGTTTGAAAATTTGAAAAGGATTTAGTTTTGGCTCGGGATTTGATGTATTTACATAAATGCAATTGTAAATGTCGGCTGATGTTTAAAAGCACTCGTGTGTTTGTCTAGAACTAGGTTTTTCTCAAAGCTAAATTCCAAAGCCTTACCTATCCTACTGGTATCATGCAATTTCCGGGGTAATAATACTAATAATAGATTATGCACCAAGGGAATAAAGCAGTGTCTTACGTCACGGACGGCATACTGAACCCTGTGCGTAACGAGGGATTCTAGAGTTAGAGAGTCCTGAGTGAAGCGAAGGGTTCAAACTGCCCAAGATGAAGACAGGCTTTATCCCAGAGGAGCATACTCTACTTTTCACACTTTCTGCGAGACAATAAAAACCCGGGCTTCATTAATTAAGTAGGTATTTATTTTGTAATTATTATAAATCAAAAGTAAATATTGATGTTGGGCACATTAGTCCAGTTATGGAAGGATAGAGTTACTTTTTTGTTCGGTTCATTTATGGAAATTGTAGTGGAGTTTATTTCAGTACTCAAAGATGTACAAAATTTGTCAAAACAGGACACTCGAGTCCTGTTTTCTTTTTTTTTGAGTTCTGCTTAAGGTGGCCAGTTCGATTTTTGAACAAACCTCTTTACAATGCCATAAGCTTTACACGAATTTGACATTCCAAATTCAAATCACTTTACTCGCTTGGGAGTTTCATACAAATTTACCTCCCTTAAAGATAGTTCAAGTGATCTTTGAGCGCGGCTCTATGTGTGAGTAAGTATGAGTGGGTGGTTGTTTGTACTGCCGCGTCACTGTCACACAAATGTAAGGTCTGTATTTTCAAGCGTACGCACAGAGCATCCACACATGGCGCCGCGCGCAAAGATGACTTGAACTATCTATAGTGTACTAGCCTATTGGTCCTCGGTTTGTGATTGCATATTTGAAATGACATGACCGAATATGTCAAAAGATTTGATCAGAATTGCATCAGTTGGACAAACTTGAAATCAAAGCTCAAAACTTTGAAATTACAAATGCTTGAATTCCGGGGAATGTAGAGTAAGTTAAGTAGTAACTTCTACTGCCGATCTTAGGAGATATACTTTTGGGTTTGTTTGTATTAAGTCATCTCTAGAAGTTCAAATCCGATTACAAAAATTCTTCCACTGGTAGAAAATAACACTATGGCTGAATAACTACTTTTTTACACCACCTGCTAGACAATGTCCAATTAAATATCATGCAATTTCAGTGTAAAGTAAAGCATGACTTCATAGTTTAGTTAAGTTTCGACTGGCTGGTGTCCGCAGCTCCACGACCAAGCGCGTATTTTGCGTACGGGTGGAATTCGATTTCTTCATTCGATCCATCCCAGCTCCTCGAGGAAGGCCAGCAGCGCCTTGGTTTTGCCGACTATCTCCTGCAGGGTACCTGGGTCACCGAAGTATTTGGCCTCGTAACTAGCGTTTACAGGGCAGCTTAGGAACAGTGTGCTGCTTTCTCATCTTCCACCATGCATGCCAAAGTTACCGTGTCCGGTTGTTACGGCCTTGACTGCACGCAACTGTGACTGAGTAAGGTCGTTTGTTAAAAACTGCGGTCTGGCGTAGGGCCTTTTTTATGAAACGGCCGTCGATAGAGGGTAGTACCTCCTTGGCCTGCCTACACTCGTTATGGTGGCTAGTACACTAAGGGCCCTAACAAATGGCGTGACACAATTTTAATTGCGTCGATAGGCGATATCGTAAAAGTATTTTCTAATAGAATTGCTTCGCAATGCGTCCATGTAAACGCACTTGCAATTTCGCTTAGTAAAAATCACTGGGTGTGAAATAAATTGAATCGCCTCCAGCCACCAGGAAGATCACTAACTACTACCCTTCATCAAGAAAAACTAACATCCCTCAAGCAGAATAAACATGACTTTCCAAGGCACCTACATCAATGTTGACGTGATACGGAACACAATAACCTCACGTGTTAAGAGCCAGTTTTCTCCGTGATCCCAACTTATCTGCCCATTGCTGATTCGCGTCACGACGGACGATTTATCCGTTTATATCGATATGGGGACTGACCCCCCATGGGAAAATATGTTTGGAGGCCAGTGAGGTATGGGACAGGGTATATTGGTAAGAGTTTGTGTTACAGATTTAATTGTCATTGTGTAATCAATGTGTAACAGATTCCTGATAATTAATTTTTGACATGTAAACGATCATCGCATTGGAAAATAAAACGTTGCGTTGGATGGTGAACCGATGACCGTAAAGACTGGGGGAATCCGCTAGATGCGAGACGTACAGAACCGGTCAATATGGTCATTTGGGAGAAGTCTCTTTCCAGCAGTGATAACTTTTCGGTAGAAATCATGATGATGCAAAACCAAATCTTGAGCCGGTTGCTGGCCAAAAACTATGCTAAGTAAGTTTAAGTTTAACCCGCATAGCTGAGGTGTTTTTTAAACTTGTGTCAAAATCAAAATTTCTTTATTCAATTAGGCCATTAAGCGGCACTTTTGTAGTAAAACAAAAAAAAAATTAGAAGTAATAATAATTGATTCTACCGTCCATTCGGAAATGTAGCTTGTAATGGAGAAGAACGAAAAAAGAAACTAGAAACACTTGCTCTTTAAAAAAAAGTGTTTTACAAGTATTTGGTCTCATTATTCTTGTTAGAAAACTGCACGTAAAAGCGTCTGGAGTAAAACATACAATCAAAAATACAATAAATAGGTAATTAAAAACAGGCCGAGGCAGCTAAGTTATGACTAAACCCAACTGATGGCGCCCGTTCACGAACATGACACATGGATCGGCACCACTCAGTTCAACCATCATGAAGGAAACCGAATGATCCAACACATGTGCCACCATCAGAGAGATATTAGAGGGAGCACGACACACTATCAACTGCCAGGAGACACTGAAGTCAACGAACAACACATAGGTACAGTAAATGGTAGATTTACAGTTGGTACATAGTACTCAAATACGTGCTGTGCAGTTATATAATACTAAAATAAATTGAGTATAAACTCCACAAATATATTCATACAGTCTTCAGCAGGTCCAACAATACTTAGAACTTTTCTGTTTATCACTTGTTTTTGTGTCCTAGTGGCTGTGGAGCAGGACTAGCGTTAAGCCAAGCATTTTTATCAGCGATGTAATCCCCCAACTTATAATATGCTTGCCTGCATAGTGTGCATTTTATACAAGTTTTGAAATTCGCCTCATTCAGTTCTAGAATGTGGGGAGGTATTTTATTGTAGCATTTTATATAGAACTCCACAAAAGATGCCGCTACTTTAGCCATGTGTGTATAGACGCAAACTAAACTGTTTAAGGTACGACGTAAATTACTTCAGAGTCAGCGTTTAGCTTTGATATTCTTATGCAAATCATACAGGACGATTAGTACTGAGGCCTTACCAGTACTTGCTGGCGTAGGTACATCTGGTCGACCTTGAAGTGCAGCGACGTGCTGCAATGTACTATTCTGCACGAGAGACCATGGAGGCGGACTTTTTAACGCGGAGTGACCGTGATAAAATCTCTAGATTATTTAAACCACATATTGACGTCTGGGAGGAACTTTTATCCGAATGGCAATGTAGGTGGGATAATTCCATCAAGGGCCGACACTTCTACCAATTCTTTCCATCTGTTCGCGTGCGGCTGGCCAGGACGTGGCTGGAGGTGGATGACTGTGTTGCCCAATTTCTCACAGGGCATGGTAACTTTAAAACTAAATTATTTTTCTTCAAGCTTGTTGCCTTGCCTTTATGTCAGTGTTCCACATCTGACTGCGAATATGTACAATCTGCACTTCATATCTTATAGGAGTGTATTCTTTGGTAGAATGAATGAATAATGCATCAGGAATTGTTTACTATGTGGACTTTGTGGAAACTAGAACAAATTTCCGTGCGTTCAAGCATTTTTGCCATACCTATTATTGATCAACTATTACAGCTCACAATGTTAGGAGCCATTAATATTAATGCTAATTTTTATCCGTGATGCTGGGCAACTGGCCTTATCCCAGTTGTAAACAACCTTTTGTGCCTATTGACCTTGCTTGTTCTTTCTCCTGCTTGATAGGGAGGGATGTGGAAATTTGTATTTTATCCTATTCCTCCATTATTCTTTTCTGATTAATTTCGTTGCGGGATCCAAGACAGTTAAATTCATTCTCCAGGACTTCGTCGCTTCATTGTCTCGGCGCTTTTCTGGTGGTTGCCACTGTTTATTCTGGCTTTCTAGGAGTTGCAGTTGTTTGGAAATAGTGCGGTGGGATAGTCCCTACAAAAATTGTTTTTAGCTTATTTGAAAATGAGACTCTTGGCTAAACGGCTAGTCGTACATTTTTGGAAAAATATGTTACATTAGATAATTAAAAAAAAAAATTGATCTATGAACATTTTGAGTGTTATTCCTATATAGGAATAACACGGACAAAAAACGACAATCGAACCAAAACCGCCGCGCGTATTTTAATGAAATTTCCACCATCTCAAAGACAATTTAATCATCTACATTTTGATCTAAAGCTTTTTTTAAGTCATAGAATAATAAGAAAAGTAAGTACAAAAAACGGCTGAATATAGAAACGCGTGGGTGTGTAACGAGTGAGCGTTTTGTTTCACCAAAGTTGTTGGCGACTGTTGTCGTCTTAAGTATAATAAGTTAGTTAGCTTAGTTTTTAATTTGCAGTTGGATTAAGGCTAAAATCTTCAAAATCCTTTTTTTCTAACACGCCAATATTCAGGTGATATCCCTTAAAATCAACCGCAAGCTGCCTTCACAACAGCTCCTTCAAAAAAAGTTGCAACATAGTTGATCTTTAGCAGAGAAAGCTGGACACAAGCCAAAAACCCAATCAAATTAGTGAAAAATGAAACGAAATAAAACATTAACACGATTACGCTCGCAATGAAAATAATTTTCAATGCGCGGAACGATTGCCTTTCAAAGTGAACAAAGTTGATTGGTTAGTTATCGGAAAAATGTTGGAAGAGACGGACCAATGATTTCACGTAAATACGTCAACGGCCTGCAGTTTTCCAATAAGGTTAATGTATAAACGGCCTAAAGCTATTCGGGAACCAATCAGCCGTAAGGGTTGCTTGTCAAATACCGGACGTAGCTTACTATGCGGTTTTTTTTATTTCGTAGTCTAAACTGACCGCTGCCAATGACCGTATTTTTTTAGTGTTGCAAGCGCGGAGCATAGTGTTGTAGGTAATAAGTGATACCTCGAATCGATGTGACATAACTCCTAATTTTTAGTAATTGGTGTAAATAAATATTTTATGAATATGAACGTAATATATTTGAATATTAACACACATAGTACATAAACTTTTATTGTAATAAATAAAAAATCAACAATAAAATAAATGCGATCGGTAGAATGAAGTCTGAAACAAATTAGAAGAAATTAAATAAGGGCCGCTAGTTTTCTAACCAATGTAATTTTTTTGTTGTGAAATAGTTCCATTTTCGATCTACTTTTATTTTCGATCAACTTTCGATCACTCAGGATACGACACTATTTTTATGTAACGATAAAGTGGCAAGCCCCCTAATGTCAGTTTAGTCTACGAAATTAAAAATCAGAGATTAGAACAATACACTGATCGAATCCACTGCACTCAATTTTGTTGAATTAGAAATTATATAATAGATGGAGTACGCTTTTCTATACGTAAATTATTCATCAACACAGTTCTCAAAATATGGAGATAAAATAGTAAGGAAACCACCATGTACTAGTAGTACTAAACATTCGAAGACACCAACCCGCACAGAACCGTCTGCGAGTAGAGTGTGTTGTTGTTGAAGGCATCTAAGTTTATGCTAATTGCAATATATGAAATATTATGTCAGTTTACTAGCATTCTAACTGTGTTTTCCATGCTGGTCAAGAGTTTTTTGAATCAACGTTGTCACTCGACTATTTCGCTAGTGTAATGTAAGATCAATATCCATATGCGCTACAACCCCTTAGATATTTGCATCACATAATTTATTAACCCTCAAGCACGTTCCCGCCGTGTCACGTTATCACGGCGTCATTGCGTGACGGCGGCGGCGTCACGTCGTCAGCTCGGATGACCGGGGCTTTAACGACCCAAACTTACAGTGAGCTCCAAACATTTATTATTTAAACACAATCGCGACCTAGCCCCTACTAACAGATTGAAGGCAGTTTCCTATTGTGTCCGAAGTAAAATGTCGTTGCTGAATGTAACGTCCTACAACACAATATACGGTTCCTTAATGTCAACTGCCCGTTTCTTGAATCGGAACTTCAGAAGTTATCGGAGGTCGGCGCAAAGTGAGCGAAGTTCGAGCGTGTTTTTCGCGCTTCATTCTAAATGTTCTACGTCACATGCGTAATGCTTTCCTGTCATTTGGTTAGTATTTAGAATTACTTAGAAGTAACGCGAAAAATAAAACCACCCAAAACAAATGATTTCTCATGACTCATTGTTGAATTAAGTACACAAGTTTCTGGAAGCACAATTATCGCAAAATTAATGTGACAAATTGTCAAGCACTTTACAATTTATCACATTCATTTTGCTTCCAGAAACTCGGCGTGCCTAAATCTACTAAAACCTCTGCCGCCCTAGTACTTACGTACCTACGTGATACCAACTTTCCATTCTTCTACTAACCTGGTAAGCCGAGAAACTACCACGTACAACATTAATACAAGTTCTCAAGTAAAATCTATGGCTCTCTTCATTGTAGCCGACGATAAAACTGTCTGGAAGTGCAACCTCTGATGTTTTTGTTTCAAAATGTCGGTTCAAATCGAAGGTTTAGACGGCTAAGTTGCTAAGTCGCTGCCAAGACTTGCGATCGAGATGTATTCTTGGATTTGCTAGCTAGATTTTAGACGAATGTTTATATTAACAAACTCAGTACTTTGGTATGATGAATAAGAAGAAAAGAAGTAGAAAAGAAAAAGAAGAAGTAAGTGTATTAGTAAGTGAAGTAGTTTTTTTGATGATAATGGTTAACTGTAAATGTGTTGGTTTACAAAACTGTAAGAGTTACGCTAATGGTATTAATGAATTAGTTAATCTTCATCATCATAATCATAATCACTTTAGCTGAAAGATTGCTGGACATTTGCCTCACCCGAGCGTCCCCACAATGTCCGGTAAAAGGTTTATCTTAAAAGGAAATAATATTTGGCCACCCATGCACCATATGGAAGATTGGAAGTGCTTTTTTCCGTCCAAGGACATCATCTTTACGTCATGCTTATTAAAATAATAACAAGAGAAATAATCATTTTAAGATAATTGAGCGCTTGATTTGAGCCGAAACCATATTATTGTCTTCTCTATCCAAGCTTCAAACCAAAAAAGTCTTCTCATATTGTACAACTTTATAATTGGTGTAGTTATAGGAAGTTAGAGTATAGTATCATTAATTACCACGCCATGGTGTTGACGGGTTGTCGTGAAACAAGCACCATAGTAGGATCACATTCCATGGACCAAATTTCACAAACAAAAGGGACACCAAACTTTGTTGTCATTAATTAAGAGTTATACTAAAATAGTTAAACCGTTTACGGAGGTATTTTTCATGTCCTCGTTTGTTATAATTTCAGGGGCGTAGCTACCGCCGTATCTGCCGTATCAATTATACAGGGCCCCCGGGCCACGGGCAGAAACTTTAAAAAAACTATAGTCATCATCAGCTATACCTAAATGATTTAATATAGGTATTAGTTTGGCGAAAAAAAGGCAAGCAGAGTCTATATTTTAATTTGAATTGTTTGTAAAAATTTTGGAAAAAGTGAGATAGATAATTACGAGGAATTTTTTTTTTTTAATTTTATGCAATTTTTTTTTCTTTTGTGAGAAATCTTTACCGTTCATAAGGGCCCCCATCCAAATTTTTATACAGGGCCCCGCCAAGGCATGCTACGCCACTGTATAATTTTAAGATTTTGTTGCTAAGCAGGTGTTTTTTTTTTGTAAAAACTAGTTTTTTTGGATATTGAAACTTAAAAAGAAATACTTTGAAAAGTAGATCATTTGATGACAGTTAAAACTATAAAAAAATGTTTACTTCAATTACATAAAGGTTTAACCATACGTGATTTGGGGATTACCTTTTAAGTTTCCCCTAGTCGACGACACGAACTATTTTGTGCGCGGGGTTAAAATGCATGCTATCACATCCGACAACACGTGCGGAAGAGATAAATGCTGCGATGAGCAGTAAAAAGCTAGTTCGTGTACGAATTAGCACTTTTGCAAGTTTGTAGCAAAATGGATGACGATTTAGGGCGAGAAAGAGTGCGCGGAATTTTATAAACAGACCTTTGGGAGTCTAGATATCATGAAAAAATGACTAAATGTATATTTTCAAAATAAAATTATTTGCATTCTTGAACTACTAATCTATCCCTGTATGGTCGCCGTTTTGCAATTTTCCTTTTTCTTATGGTGTTTATTGCCGCCCAAAGATGCGTTAAAATTAGTGTTGAAAAATGGCACTTTCGACGCTCATAACTTCCAAATTTTTTTTTTTACTTTTGTGTTTCCATTCAGGTAGCCCTGTGATAATGATGACAAAAATTGATATAATTTTTTATTTTGAACGTACATCGTCAAACAGTGGAGTAATCCCTAGACTACGTTTGTATGGAAGAATTATCGACTAGTGTAACCTTAAGCAAGAAGATGCAAGCATCTATCTTTCTTTTATTTTATTATTCTGTTGTGATAACAGAAGAATAAAAGAAAAGAAAATTCAAAGTAAAAAAAAAAACCAGCCAAGTGCGAGATAAACTCGCGCACGAAGGATTCCGTATCATTATCGCAAAAAACGGCAAAGAAATCACATTTGTTGTATGGGAGCCCCACTTAAATAATTATTTTATTCTGTTTTTAGTATTAATTGTTATAGCGGCAACAGAAGTGCATCTGTGAAAATATCAACTGTCTAGCTATCACGGTTCATGAGATACAGCCTGGTGACAGACAGACAGACGGATCGTGGAGTCTTAGTAATAGGGTCCCGTTTTTACCCTTTAGGTACGAAACCCTAAAATGGAGCGCGCTAGTGCAATTTATGCCAGTGAGTTTTGAGTGTGTGTGAGCGAGAGTGTGTGTGGTTCTATTTAAACACTTACAGGTAGGTCCTTTGAAAAGTTGTTAACACTAGACATAGGACCTACTTTGAAGTTTGAAGAGTTTTCTTATAAAAACACAAGTACACAAACAGGTGTAGACCTGTAGGGACCCAAATCTAACAAAATTATCCACAATGAAAAGGGTTATTGTACATTCGCCACAAAGTAAATTCGTCACATTTTGTAAACTTCATACATTGAAAGTGTATTCGTCACATGCATAAAAAATATGTGTAAATTCGTCACAAGTCTGCATAGGCACATATTTTTTGCATAAAGTACTGGTAGAAAACAAAGTTATTGATTTTTAGCGCTCAAAATGAAAATGATTTCTAAATTTTTGTTTTCTCCTCCGCTCCTGCACATGCTATCACGCGCTCGCTCGCTCGTTGTATCTATCTCTTTCTAGCCGTACCGGTCAATGCATCAGTCCAGTCATCCAGTGGCTCACTTGACCTTGGCGATGCGCGTGTGGTGTTCTTTAATAATATTAAAGTTTTATATGGGTGTTCTTTTGCAAATGTGATCTGCTTAATATAGTAGTTACCATAGAGTTATAGCACATAATATATTAGATCGACGGTAGTTAGTTAGATTGGTGCATCTCTGAAAAAAATGGATCATAATCAGCCGGGCACAAGCTCGGTTGGACATGTTGTAAGTATATTATTATTTAATGCAGTATTGTTTTTAAAAATAGTATATATTATTATGGTTAAAATTTCCTTTATTGGTCGTTTCTTTGGAAGTTTTTTTTTTTTTGGAGATAGTACTCATAAATAGAAAACTTTTTACAATTTTTTAAGTTGCGTAGATTCCTGCTTTACGAGATATAATATTATAAAGTTCCCATACAAATTGGAGACTAGCACGCCATTTGCAAGATTTTAGGTTAGATAAACTGTCATGGTAGACGTCAAAGTTGAAATTTCACGTTCCGTTGATGGTAGAGGTGTATTTATTCAATTTTATGTCTTATTTTTTACTAAAATATAATTTTATTTTCATACTTCATCAATAATAACATTCCTCGTGTTCTATTCTCACTATATGAATAAACGAAAAATACCCAAAACTACGATAGTGAGCGTGCTAATGAGAAGATAGATTACAGTTTACTCAGATTAGACAGATGATCATATTTCCAAGGATGATGTTGCCATATTTTGAAATATAATCGATTATTTGCATCGATTTTTGGTCTTGATCAATTTAATTTTTATATAACTTATTTATTTCGCACTTAAATTAAAACAAGAATATAATAATTATGATCTTTTCAGATCACATTTACGAAATCTAAAAGAGGACGGCGAATGCTTGTGAGACATGGTTACATGTACAATTTGCATCGAGAAAATAAATCTGGAAGTGTATGGAGATGTTCTAATCGTTCGTGCAACGCAACTATCAAAATTTCGGAGAATATTGACATCAGAATTTTGCATGAAGCGGCCCACAAGTTTCAACCAAATATAGAAAAAACTGAAGTTATAAAGATAGTAAATCTTTGTAAAGAAGCAGCAGCGAACACAAGTACACCTATGCCTAAGTGTATGAAGAAGCTTTTCAACCAACCAAGGATGCGGGTTATGAGATATTAAATGCTATACCGAAATTTTCGAACATTTCGCGAACACTATGCAATGTGAGGAATCGTGAACTAAACGTGCCCAAAACACATTTTTCAAGATGCGAAGATGTTATTATTCCACAAAAATATAAACATTCTTTTTTATTATTTGATGATGACAGTGAGCCTGAAAATAGAATAATAGCTTTCTGCACTGAGACAGCTCGTGAAACCATAACAAATATACAAACATTCTTTTTGGATGGCACATTTTGAAGCTGCTGTAAACCATTTTATCAGCTGTATTGTATACATGGAGACGTGAATAGCGATGATAATAATTCGAACATAGTCCCACTCATCTACGTTCTTATGCCTAATAAGCAGGAACGGTCTTATGGACGACTTTTTACATCACTGATGCAAAATTTACCTACTTGGACACCGCTTACAATGATTGTTGACTTTGAAATTGCTGTGATAAATGTCATAAAAAAAATATTTCCTGATGTTAAACTACTTGGATGTAATTTCCACTTCAAACAAGCACTGGCCAAAAAAGCTCATGCCTTACAATTGAATGACATTGAAGAGAAGAGACACTTAGCCATGTGTGCTGCATGGGCTCATATAGAGAAACAGGACATTGAAGACGCTTGGTTGCACATTATGGAAAATGCTCCACAGAACGATGCTGTCACAAAATTCAACGACTATTTTGTAGCCCAGTGGTTAGAAAACACTAGTATAGAGTTTATTTGGAATGTACATGGGGCTCGCCATAGGACAATAAATCTAGCAGAAGCATGGCATAAACGTTTGAACAATAAAATGGGTAAAAGGAAACCTAAAATGCTTCAGTTTCTTGATACTCTTAAAAATGAGGCTGATCATATAAATTGGAAATTGCAGCATTTTAAATTTAATATACCACTAAAGTTGAGAACACGTCGATCTATTGCATATGACAAAGAATTGAAAACTATTTTGGACAATTATGATAACATGTCCCTGGCTGAAGTTCTAAAAAAACTTTCTTTTATGCAGAATTTTAAAGAATTGTAATATACGTAAATTACCAAAAAAAATGTGATTAATACTGTGATATAATTATCTTTCTATTATTTTTGTTATAATTGTAATGTTGCAGGCAAATCAGCCGATTGCAATAGATAAATATGTATAGTTGTAAGTAAAACTGTGATTTTTTATGTAGATGCGAATTACCAAAAAGAAACTGATTATTACTGTGATTTAATTGTCTTTTTTAGTATTTTACAAATAATTGTAATGTTGTAAGCAAATCAGCCACTTGCAATACATGTTTATTTAGGATTAGGCGTGTCACACAGGTCACGCTGTCCTTGACAACGCGGGCTTAAAAACGCACAAAACCAGACAATATTACCGTATATCTTAGTTGTAAGCAGAAGAGTGATTTTTATGTGAATTTCTGTGATTATGAAAAATAAAGAAATAACATTTTATTCTTTATTGTTTGATTTTTCTGCTGTCTGTACGGAAATAAATAATATGGCGGATTTCCTTTCATAAAAATAGAGTTGTGACGAGTTTACACATACTTTTTATCGTGGCGAATTTACTTTGTGACGAATGTACAACAACCCAATGAAAACATGACATCGCGATATGACGATGTATTTTATTTCAACAATACGGTACTTCTGAAATGCCAGCAAAAAAAAACAACAAATTGAAGCTATTTGCACATTCACAAGCGTCAGTAGGTCTCTATGAAGAAGAATGTGCAAGAAACTCCACGGACACTCGTTTCCATCAATAAGTTTTAATTACAAGTATTTGGTTACTTCATTCTTGTTGGAAAATTACGTAAATGTGAGAACAATTTAAAAAGACGTGCACGTAACTGTTTTAAAACTACCCTCAAAACGTACTAGTTACGACATCTCTTGTTAATACAATTAGTACCAACGTAACGGGATCTAGACCCTGGCGTATTGTCTTACAAGCCTGGCTCATTGATAACATCATTACACCCCTACGATAGAGGGTCAAACGCTGTAATTAGATAAGCTTTGTTTAAGGTAACTATTGATAGGTAACTGGCCTTTTCCCACCTGTGGGTTTCCTAGGCAGGGACTAATTGTGTTTAATCTAAGTTCCTCAGACTAACGCTAAGGCCCAAATGTTTCTCTAACTATCTGTAGTTAACTCAACCAATGGTTTAATATGCTAACCTGTGATTGGCAAAAAAATTCTAAATCTATGGATTGGCGTGCTTATTTATCATTGGTTGACTACGGAAATAAAAACTGGGCCTAAGTGGCTAAATGATTCGTTTAATTATCGAAATTATTATTTACCCAGGCAAAAATTTTTTTTTGGTAATCAGTGAAGTATTGACCGGATTACGTTTTTTTTTCTCCATAGAAAGCTAAGTGCCATAGACTACATTTTATCCCGAAAAAAGATACGGTTTCTCTGATAGGCCTTAGGATTAAGATGTTGAAAAAGATTTTTTTATATGCTATCTTTTTCAGCGTCTTTGCTTCAGGTAAGTTACTTCAAGTGACTAGAAACGCAATATCTGAGAGTGAGTACATATAGTCATGCCCAATTCCCATTGGGCTGGGCCTCAACTACATGTCTGAATGTATCAAACACATAACACTAATGAAAACTATTCACTTCTACTTCAGATAAGGGCACAATTATGTAGTAAAAGAAAGCTTATTATAGTGTCAAAAGGATCAGCTGATAAGCTTTTGCTTAAGGCGTATATTTGCCCCAATGTTAACGCAGTAATGGCTGTGCGCCCGCTCAGAGCCAGAATATCAATATTGAACCTCCTTTTTAACCCCCGACGGAAAAAGTGATGTTATAAGTTTGACGTGTGTTGCTGTGTATCTGTGTGTCTGTCTGTGGCATCATAGCTCCTAAACGGGTGAACCAATTTTGATTTAGCTTTTTTTGTTTGAAAAGTAACTTTGTCAAGAGTGTTCTTAGCTATGTTTGATTGAAATCGGTTTAACCGTTCAAAAGTTATTCACATTTTACTCTTTGAATCTGGGTTTTTCCTTTCATGTCATATTTACGTGTTTCGATAGATTGGCGATTGAGGCGTGTCTAATATTAGATATATTATATATAGTTTAAAAAGCATAAAATAAAAATTAAATTTAAATTAAAAACACCACGATTTTCCTTTAAAAAGCAAGAAATAAGCCTCGTACTCGCGTCGGGTTACCGCTAAGTAAATAAAATAAACTGCTGTAATTGTTGGCATATGACGGACAGGCTTGTTTAAAAAACATTCTTTGGTTTACATTTATGCTAATTTAGTTATGGCGAAATTCTATTTTTTCTGTGTAAAAATATTTTTAAACATCCAAGACGTTTTGAAGGATTATCCAAAAGTTGCGAAAAATATCGTGTTGGTATTTTTTTTTAAAGCGAATTTATTAGTTACATGATAAAACCTTTTTTCGCAAATAATGTACATGCATCAATAATCATACTAATATTATAAATGTGAATGTAAGTTTGTTTGTTACGCTTTCACGCAAAAACTACTAAACCGATCATCATGAAACTTTGTACATATATTCTTGGAGGTATGAGAAGTAACATAGGATACTATTTATAATTTTTATTTTTTTTGTGGTTTCACTGCGAACAAAGCCGCGGGTAAAAGCTAGTGAATATATTTTTTCCTAACCTTCTAACCTAGCCGTTACTAAGGAATATGTTGTAGAAAGTAACCATTTTACAGCACTAAAGTGGTGGAAGGCCCTTAAGCAAACGCTTCAAAACATTTATGAAAATCCTCGTTCAGCAGACTCTAAATGTTCCTTCTACGTAATACTCTCATAAATATCAACTTTTTAAATTTAGCAAAGTCCAAATGTTTTTCTTAGGAACCGGCAGACAAAGTTTAAACGGCCGGCTAAACCTAGATTTTATTTTCATCTGTAATGCGTTTTTTGTAAACTAAAACTATTACATTTTACTATCGGATTGGAATATTGGAAGCGAGCCAGCGCTGTACGGAATCATTTTTCTAAGATTGTTCAAGTTATTCGTAATATTATTTCTCTAGTGATGTAGTGGGGATAGTATTATTTTGTTAGTTTTGATCAAGATAAATACTTAATTATTATATTTACTCCACTGAGCTCTAAATATTCTAAATACAAAATAGCTATATAAGTGATGGTTAGGCATATAATCATTATTGTAGTAATTTCAGTCAAAATTTGTCTACAAGGTAATGGAAATAAGCAACCTCAAGCGTCGTCATATTGACCTGTCCTGACTCCTGTGCTTCTCCCACCAGGGCATCAGAACTCATATGGAATACATTTTCAGAAAAAAGTTTTTTTACTTTACGTTTTTGACATTTACCAATTTCCCTTTTTATTTATTACAAAGACATTCCTTCTACACGCCACATATTACTTCAGCCACTATATCTTGCAAAGAATCGTAAAACTGATCGCATATTCAGTGTTCAATAAAAGTGATGGCGCTATGACGTCAAAGTATCAATATTACTGAAATGGGAATTTTTAAAATATTACACTGTATCGAATAAAGACGAGTCTGTGGGGTAATAAAGTGTCGCGGCGACATTTTTAGAATTTATGTGCACTTGGTGACGTCAGTTTAGACCTTACATGTCAAATGTCAAATTTTGAATAGTTTTTGTGAATACCGTAGAACTTACCGCGTAGCAGCCTCGGGAAAAGATTTCGAATTAAGGCGCTGATACCCCTCAGTAGCTGATTTTAAAATGAAAATCACGTCTAAACGGCTGTATATGTTACATTAGACCATTTTTTTTTTAATAATTTGGTCTAGGAACATTATATGTTTAATTCGTATAACAAAGGAGAATTAATTTGTAATGGTATGTCTAACACGGACAATAAAACGACAATCGCACCAAAACTGCCGATCATATTTTAATGAAATTTTCACCACTCAAAGACAATGTCATTATCAACATTTTGATCCAAGTTTTTTTTTAAGTCTTAGAATAATAAAGAAAGTACAAAAAACCACTGAATTTTGGATCACGCGGGTGTGAATCGAGTGGACGATTTTGTGCCCTCAAGGTCGTTGGCGACTGTCGTCGTCTTAATGGATTATCTGGCAAATTCATAAAGGATTAAATATTGTGTAGTGCTAAATTATACTTAACTTCAAGTTATGCCATGTTTCACCTTTCTGATTGATAGACTGCTAAAGCCATATCCAACTAAAGAATCGCGACAGCGATCGCCATCGCTTATACACGTTGTCTAGTCTCTTTCAAATGCAAAAAGTTTTGGATATCGTATCGTTTGAAATGTTTCGAGTTTTGAGTGTGGGTTGCTTACCCAAACATTCAGCCCCTTCAAAAAGTATGGGATTAATAAAATAAGCCCTTATATTATTAGACGAAGATCATGATATCAAAAGCATTCCGCCACCATTCAACACAAAATACACTGTATCTATACCTTACGAACTCAAGTCGACGCTTGCAAAGGCCCAAATGAAAAGATCTCCTTTAAAAAACGCGACTACAAAGAAAAGTGACACAATCCCAAATAGGTCTAAAAGCGTCAGGGAGAAGGCAATGGAGTAATTACATTTGACACAAAACTTTACTTGCAATTGCTGAAGAACGGAAGTGCCGGCGCTCGTTTGCCGTTTCCTTCCGTTATGGGGCGCTCACTAGCGTCCGAAAAAAGTATCGATACTTTTGCAGCGAGTAAGTTTTGGTACTCGATAGCGTCTCTGTGAAGTCAGTTGAAGAAAGACGTTTTGGTTTCGCAAAAACGCAACTGTTTATTATTTTGTTTCAGATTTTTCTAATTTGATTATAAGTCTACGTCGCCTTTTTCGTCGGTGTCGAATACCAGTATTTTATATGCAGCTACTGACCTTCACAAATCAATTACTAGGTACACGATATCATTTGATAGGACTGATTCAGACCTGATTCCGTAACCACTGTTAACGATGAAATATCGATACTTTTGAGCCGATTCTATATCCCTACTACTAACTGAAATGTTCTATAATAACGAACAGGAAATATATAGTAGGGCTGTGTGTGATAGAAGGAATTTTATGTGCGCCTGGTACGCCTACAGTTTTTGTTTATGTATGTATTCCTAACGGCTCCTGTCGTCCTGGTACCTCGGATTAGATAACATTTTATTGGTTGTTTTATGTTGTGTGTACAGGGATAATTTGAGGGTAGGGTTTTTGTGGTCCTCGTAGACTATTTTGAGTAGGGATGGGTTCTGAGGGTCGATGGTTTGGGGTACTAAGGCCTTTTCCTTACAGTTATACAAATAGTTAAGTGGACTAAGTACCATTTTTAACTCGTTCCTACTTTCTTATATATTACACCTTTTTATGTATACGCATATATCCATTGATTTTAGACTAATGATAAAGAATAAGTTGAGTATTTTTTACTATGGAGAATCTGAATGAAAAATCAATTGATCAGTATTTAAACTGAACAACTAAATCGCAGTAAAATGGTTTTCCATATTATTATTTTACTCTTTGTGGTTTTTCTTTTTCCACTACCTTGTCAATTATGTAACACATTGCCTAAGAAATTAGTTTCGAAATATGAACATTTAGACAAGATTATAAAATAAAAATTAAAAAAAAAACAAATTTACTTAATAACAGTTAAGAAATGAGTTTTGTATGGAGTTTTGATATCATTATGTAACTACAACGTAATTATTTTCTCTGAATAAGACTATTGTTGGTAGACGCATTCTGACGCTACGCTCGCGCTTTTTCCACCGCTCCATTCGGCAGAATGATACTGAACTTGTTACCTCTCGAAAAAGCGCGCGTTGATTGTGTGTAGGTATATAGTCTGTGGTTTTTTAATCTGAACGAAAAACTAAAATGTTTCTAATAAATTGTTGTTGGAACTTATTTGCATTTAATTAACTAAGCTCATGAGGTAGTGGAAAAAGAATCGTTCGTGTCTCGCATAAGAAGGCTTTATTTTAACACTCGCATGTGAACCATTGAATTTTTCTAAAACACATGCAAACTAGAAAGTATGACAGGCCTTACTTTGTTTGAGAAGCCCTCGACGCATTTCAAAAGAGAATTTCATTCATATCTGCATTCTCATGCATCCCCAGTCAACTTGTTGAGCAAAATATTTTTCAATATGAAACGAGTGTTACGCATTACCCGGATTGAATTCCAATTGAAAACGATTCGGAATATGTCAGACAATCCAGCAATAAATATGCTTATTGTATATGCACTCATATTTTTAATATTCGTATTTTCTAGAGTGCATTTTGAGTGGTTTGTCTGGATATGGTAAAGCCTGGATTTTGTGCAACCGCTACGGGGCATAAAAAATTCTTAAGTATTTCACATGGCGTGCATGTTCTTCTACTATTGGCAATAATATCGATGAGTCACTTTTTTAGGAATAGATTGTGTCTAACGTATTTTTATAGTCTCACATATTCTTGTAATAAGTACATCCCAATTTTCCAGAATGATGTGTGTGAAATTGGTGTGATTTAGTATCACACCAATTTCAGACACACATATATATACTATTAGAGACACTCTATAATTTATGATCAAACAACGAGGATTTCGTGCGTGCCTATCCAAAAATCGCCTAAAACAAACGACACTTCAAAAATTACATTCACCTCTAAATTACCCGGGTAAATTCCTTTCAAGAGTGCTTAGGGGCGGCTAGATTTCTAAGACACAGGGCGGTATTCAGGCATTCAGTGTAAATCTTGTGAGCGCGGGAATGCGGGCCTGTGTCGGCGCCATGACAGTTTCGCAATTAGGCGTCCCGCAAAATGGCGGCGTGCGAAATTATCGCGTGTTGTACCTAATGCTACGTGCAGACTTTGGGAAGGATTTCAACCAATATTGCGATGTAATTTCGAGAAATATTGGTTTTCCACTATATTGGTTAATTTACATGGAATTAATTTAGTGAAGTGGATGGTGTTGGTTTGGCTTTGACTTAATTTATTCGTGGTAGTTTTAATAAAATATGCTAGTCATGATATGAGAATAATATAAAACGAAAATTAAGAGTTGTAAAAACTTTTTCACAAAAATATAAACCGACTTCAAAAGCAAAACACTAAAAAGGGTAAAATAAATTTTGTTTTGGCCGTTGGTGTCTTTGGTACTTCTTGTTTTTATCATTTTTCGACACTGACTTCCGAAACGAAAGTTATTTTGCCCTTTTTAGTGTTTTGCTTTTGAAGACGGTTTATTTTTTTGTGAAAATCTTTTTATTTCTCTCTTTTTAGTTTTAGAACACCATTACAAAAATGAGCAAGTTCTATAGTAAGGTACTTACCTTAAGAATTGACGAAATAGCCATGATAATTCAATTTAAACATTCGTGCTGTTTTTCGATAAGGAGTTCGGTTGTATGCTCCATATCTTGAAAACTGCTAAACCGATAATGATTAAACTTACACTATTCTCTAAGTTGAGAGATATTCAAGCCAACACAAAAAGAATGATCACGATCTGCTAAATAGTTTCGGAGAAATGCGTGGACAAAAATACATACAAAAAAACATACATTCACTTATGAAATATGGCCCAGGTGTTTAGAAGCTCACATGACTATCATATGTGAAGTATTGTGCAGTTCCAACAATACATACATATCGAATTGATTACCTCCTTTTTTAAGTCGGTAAAAAGCTATTCTTTGTCATTACATGACTTCTTCTCCCTTCAACTTTCTCGATTAAGAAAGTTGAAGGGAGAGAAGAAACTTCAGACGTATGACACAAACATGGCCCAACATTGGCCAACGTGTAGCCTCGCCACATCTACAGTGACTTGTAACTTAGTTTCACTGAAGTATCAACCGACTGATTAAGTGACTTGCATTAGCAGTGCGGCTGATTTTGTCAAAGCAAATCGCCTTGCAAATATTTACTTACTTTGTAAACTAAGTTTAAGTTAAATTGTAATTGTTAAGTTTAGGCAGCTTTTCAATATCGAGAGAGTTTTGTTCTGTAGAAATCTGTTATGTAAGACAACGATTAGATTTATATAAAGGTAGCATTTTCCGACGAAAAAATCTTGAGAAAAGTGGAAGATTCTATTACACGATGATAAACTTTCGAGTTCGGGTCCAGACTCAATCTCAACCGTTTTTTAACCCCCAAAATCCTAAAAGCGAAAAAATGTAAATTACATTTGCTTGGTTCACAAGAGGTTCGCAATAGGCGTAAATTGCTCCTTATTCGTTCCGAGTCGATCCCGTTTCGTGGCTAATGGCATCAGAGTGTAGGTAAATACTGGGTAAATATATACCGCGGGCTTTTACCGTATTTGAATAAGATCTGCCGCGCTCCGATCGACGTGTCGCGAATAGTTTTTGGTAGGCTCTTTGTTTTGATGGTATCCTGGTACTTATGGATTTAGACTACTTATACAACTATTTCCGATTCGTCACCGTTCAAAAATAAAATGTTATTGAAATTCTATGGTAGGCATAGAATATATCCTGTGATAGACTGAATCATATAGGAACGTTATCTGTAATTGCTAAATGTTTGTTGACTTTCTTCATTTGTTTGACCTCTTTTCTTAGAAGCTAGTCGGATAGTTAAAGGGAGAAATTGTCATCGAAGATTCTGTCAGATCAATTAGCCCCATTCATTGACCAAACCAATTCCAATTAAACCAATGAATGGTTGAGGTAAATAACTGTTTAGAAACGGTTACACTATTGGGTTGGTTTCACCGTGTCTCTTTGACGATTCACGAGACCGCAGCGATGGCCGGCCGACGTCGCGTCGCCCCGTCGATGATACGTGTTGCGGTTTCACGGCTGTAACGGACTTAACTGGAGTTTGCGTGTGCTGTGCCAGAAGTTTTGGGGGACGAATTTCATTAAACGGTAGCTATTAAGTTCTATAAAATGTCGAATGTGACCTAGCAAAACTTAAAAAAAATACGTTTTAGTCCGTCAGGTAGATTCATAATAGTTATTTGTTATACAATAGTGCAAAGTTGCTATTTTACTGCGTACTCAATTTTGATGACCGAGCAACCGAAGGAATCCAAAATTGAATCACGAGCGCAACGGGTGATTAAAAAATTAGAATCTTGAGCGATAGCGAGGCAATCAAAAGAGCACGAGGTGAAAAATCTTTACACCTGAGTGCAACACGTAACTTTTCATCCCACCTAAACGAGGAAATGACTAAATGCAAAAAAAAAACTTTTACAATTACAATATACTTTTATTTCAATTTAGGTATTAACTACTACATTGTGATAGGTAAGTATTACAGAATAATTTTTAAATTATAACAAATAATACTTAGGTATAATTAAGAAAAATTGAAAGTAACGTTGCTACAATAACTTAAGTTGAGTGTTATATTTTTGTTAGGTACTGTAATGTTGGTGTTAGTGACTTGTGTACTGTTTTTCGGTAAACTATCTGTCATACTTAATAGTTATTGAAAAACTTTTTCATTGAAAAAGTCGATTGATTGGAGTGTTAGGCGGGCGTAAGGCTTGATATTTCTCAACAATTGATACGTATTCGTTGCGAATGATGAAGTTGCGGTCTCTTTTGAACCGACTTCGCAAAAAGGAGGAGGTTATCAATTCGGCTGTATTTTTTTTTTTTAAGTTTGTTTCCTCAGAACTTTTTATTGGCTGAACCGATTTTGATGATTCTTTTTTATTTGAAAGCTGGTGCTTGTCATGTGGTCCCATTTATTTTTCATCAAGATCTGATGAAGAACTTCGGAGAAATACATCAGAACTCTTCAATAAATGACGGCAAATCACTCGGGATAGATGCAATCGCATGTCTGTTTATTGTTTTCACCATTTCATAACATAACATTACACCGGTACGCTCTAAAGGGGTACATAGATGTGAACAGTTCACACTGGTATACTCTCATTGCACCGGTTATGTTTAAGTTTTATGTTATTGGGTTAATCTATTCTGGCTTCACTTTGGGCACTATACGCGTATAGAACTGGTCCATTATGCACCACAACTAAAAAGTGAAAATAAGTCAAGTCATCTGAATGTTTCTTAATGTTTTTGACATTAAGTTGTATTAGTTCATTAGTTCGACATGCTCCGTTTATACCAAAAATAAGAACAACCTGTAACGTAAGGAGTATTGTAGTAGATAAATGAATAAAATTGATATGCATGCATAATTATGCCTATTAATATCTACTAAGTACCTATTAGATTATGTTAAGTAGTTGATTAATATACTTAGTAGATACTGAATGTGCAACTGACTTACTTTTGCCGCAAAATATACGGAATCAGGTGTTTCGTTAAGAAACTTTTCAATTTCAGATGCTGTGATAACCTTAGATTTTTTTGGTTGCTGACCAGATGAGGCTCTTTTTAAAAATGCCACTAATTTAGCATAGGTATCGAAATGTATGTCTTTTTTCATCTTTATTGTTACTTTTAGCATTGAATAGGTTCTCCATAGAGTGCTTGATTTCTTGGTCTCGGATAATTGAATAAAATATGCCAGCTAAACGTTTTCTGAGAAAGTTTTGGCTCCTTCAGCTAGTCGCCACGTGAAAAACATATCGTACTGTTTCAAATACTTCTCGCGTGATTGTTGAGGGAGAAAGCTCATTTGCGCATTATTAACATTTTCAGTCAATTCTGTTGGCGTCAAATAAACTTCCTCGTCGCCAGAATCACTCATTTTAGGTTTTTCACTTGTTTTTAAGTTTAAACAATATGACGTGAAAAGAAAATGGCGCGCGCATAGCAAATTAAAAAAGGGTCACCAGGTAGGTTCCGAGACTTGAGTTTTTAACAAATTAAAAAAGGCTGTATGATAAATTCGGCACCATGGAGGTAGAAGTAAATAGGTTTAATGATGTTTTAAATTCACAAACTTAGTGCACACGATGTTTTAAATTCAATTAACTTTATCCTCTAGCGGATAGCTATAGCGAAGCGCAAAAATACTCTTTCCGAGAAGGGGGGTGAAAAAAATATTGGACACGTATTTTTTATTTTGCCACGTAAACAAAAAAAATACGACGCTACAGTGCGTTAAAATATTGTGTGACGTCACGGTGAGCTACACTTTTATACTGACAAAGTGTCGTCACAAGCCACTCCAGAACTTTGATGCGCTTTATTTTGTCACTATTCCAATATTATTTGATAATCTCACTGAATTATCATTTTTCTATCCAGGAAACATCTCTTTTAAAAGAAACTGACTTTTCCCGTGGCTTCGCACCATATTTATTACATACCTACATCATAGCTGAGATAATTTGTCATACGTGTTTGCAGACCGCATTTTTGTGAACTTAGAAAAAATACTTTACTAACTTAGGTTTTGGTTTGCTTCAAAGAAGCGGCCCAATTGTTCAATAAAAATTATATGCTTCTAAAAAAGCTTGAGAACAATGTTTGCTTGCACATGCTTGCACTGCATGTAACAATTTGGCAATAACAAAATTATGACTATTCGACTCGGCAACTTGAGATTAAAACAAAATAGAGGCTTCTTTATAACTGCACAACGAATATAAACGACGTTGTGCATGGTTTTAATTGTAATTGAATTCATAAAGTTTACCAAACTGTACTAAAGTGCGTACTGTGTACACAAATTTCTAGTGTTTCCGGCACATTTTGTAGACAAGCGGTTTTAATGCAAATCAACGTGAGTGTGGTGACTATGTTGTAAGACCGCGTAGGATGAAGATGTGTTTTTTCGAGCTAATTGTTTTTTCAGTTGTAGTGTTTTAGACTAGGCAAATTCTAAATCATCATCATCATATTAGCCGAAAGACCACTGCTGGACATAGGCCTCCCCCAAGCGTCGCAACATTGACCGGTCCCGTGCGTCCCGCATCCAGATGCCAGATCCGGATCCCCGCAACATTCACCAGGTCATTGGTCCACCTGGTGGGAGGCCTTCCAACGAAACGCCTGCCGGTTCGTGGTCGCCACTCTAGAACTTTTCTGCCCCATCGGCCATCCGTTCTGCGAGCAATGTGCCTTGCCCACTGCCACCTAAGTTTGGCAATTTTTCGGGCAATGTCAGTAACCCTGGTTCAAACTTTAAATGCGTTTTCATAATATAACTCTCATGGTTCATTAAATTATATTATCGTGATTATTTCGGACTTTTCCATGGTTATTGCATGGCATCTTCAACATCATTATAGACCGGAATCACGTACTGCTGTTTCTTGTGCCATACTTCCTGGCTCTCAGCCAGGTTTTACCCACGATTTTGACAATATTGTCAGCAACGCGATTTTTCAATCTTAATTATACATACATGTATGTAGGTACTCACGACTTTTTTTATGGGGCTAGTTTAAAAGTACAAAACACTTACATAAAAATATTACTTGAATCTTAATCGCTTCTAAAGAGCTTTTATTAAAATAACTTTCACAATAAAATACAAATATCAATAAACACGTGCATAGTTTATCTTCAATAGTTTCCATAGTGTGGCAAACCTATTTCGCTGGATTTGTTGCATTCAAAACACAGTTCTGCGGCGTTGTACTACTAAGGTAGTTGCCGTTTGAGCTAAACTTGCTGCCGTAAAGTGAAGCTTGCTCTAAAACATAAGATAAAGCGGGATTTAATATTTAATTTGAAAAATATTGAGATGTAGGGTGTTAGACCGCCTAATTGTACTTATCCCGTACAGTATAGTTACTAAACCCAGCACGCGTGTGGTACGCGATAAAATAATTCGGCATGCCAAATTAGAGTGCAGTGGTGGCCTAGTGATATCGGCCGCGACTTATAAGTTCTAGGTCGTGGGTTCAAATGCAGTCAAACGCTTTACTTTGTGTAAATTATTTCACCATCACTGCTCTCAAAACGGTGAAGGAAAACATCGTGAGGAAACCGACATGTTCTAGAACCAAAAATTCGAATACATGTGACATCCACCAACCCGCATTGGGCACGCGTGGTGGATAACGGCCCATTCCCTCTCACAGAAAGTAGGTCTGTGTACCAGTAGTGGAAACATTAAAAAGGCTGATGATAATTATGCCAAATTACCAATATATGAGTCCAGTTCAGCTGGCATACTGTAGGAAGTAACAAGTTATGAGCCTGCTGTCTAGACAGACATTTAGCATCTAATTGTATCAATAAAGATTCGTCATCCCTGTACTAGACTATGCGGGTCATGAAGAAGAAATACCTACTCCTTCATAACCAGATACCGTTTAAAAGTAGTCATATTTAATTTACACAAAGTTCTTTGTGTAATATAGGACACCAATAGCTTCGCCAGCGGTTTCACCCGCGTGATAGTCGGAATGTATCCTACGGAAACCTACTACCGGGATAAAAAATTGTTTTTTGTGAAAAAAATGTTTGTGTACTATTCCAGACTATAATCTAACTCTGTGCCAAATTTCATCCAGATCCGTTCAGCCGTTCTGACGTGATTGAGTAACAAACATACATCCACACACACGTCCATCCTTACTTTCACTTTTATAATATTAGGTCCTTACCTATGAAATTGGCGTTTTGTCGTACTGGCCACTTTGATCCCAAATATTTCTTCTTTGGTTTGGAATTCCAATTTTAAATTTATACAGCTATTCACTCATGCTTTTGTGTTTGGAAAACCGTAATTCATTAGTTTTTCCCTATTTTGGTTTTTTATTTGCGCCAGTCAGTTTACAAAATGGAAAACTTGAAATATCGCGTTTTTATGAGTACGAGTTCCATAGTGGCACCAGTGCTGCAAAAACGGCTCGAAGGTTTGATGATGTGTATGGTGACGGTATCGCAAAAGAAAACACAGTGCGTTTTTGGTTCCAACGTTTTCGTTCCGGAAATTTCGGCTTGCAGAACAAGCCCCGTGGACGGCCGGAGACCAAAGTTGGTAATGAAGAATTTAAGGCTATTGTGGAAGCGAATTCATCGCAAACCACGTCCGAGTTAGCTGCAGGCTGCGGTGTTAGTGATAAAACTGTTTTAATCCACTTGAAGCAAATTGGGAAGGAGAGAAAGCATGAAAGGTGGAAACCTTATGAATTGAGTGCAGCAAACCGACAAACGCGCGTCGACTGCTGCGTTACATTACTCAACCGGCACAATAATGAAGGGATTTTAAATTGAATTTACCTGTGATGAAAAGTGGATCCTGTACAATAATCGGAAATGCTCATCACAATGGCTGAACCTTGGCGAACCAGCAAAATCCTGCCCCAAGCGAAAATTGACTCAAAAAAAATTGCTTGTGAGCGTTTGGTGGACTAGTGCCGGTGTCGTTCACTACAGCTTTTTTAAATCTGGCCAGACGATTACGGCGGATGTCTATTTTCATCAACTGCAAACTATGATGGAAAAGCTAGCTGCTAAATAATGTTAATCATTACTAATCATGCTCTTTGCTAGTACTAATCATTTTAGGACATTGTTTGTAGAATTTTGAAGAGTCATGCTACATACTACCACACGAATTGTCCTGGTTTACACACACCCGTTTTTCTATTCGCCTGGTATTTCTTTACTCGAGAAAGAGAGACTGCATGGCCCGCTATCAGCTCCTACCTTTACGCCCTGTGACACATTTGTCAGGTGGCACAGTGTGTATGTTGTGGCACTCGACTGGTAATGAGGTTCACATCGCACGCTATTGATATTTGTTACGTTTCTATTGAACCACGAAGGCAAATGGAGGCTTGGTTGCTACAGGCAAAGGCTTTTTTGATTTCTTTTGTTTATATAATATTTTTTTTAGGTTTTTACGCCTTATTGTCGCGCCTACGTTGGCCCCCCATATCTAAGAACTAATTCTCTAATTTGGAAATATTGTAAAACTAAACCATTTTTTAAATGAGTAACCGTGAAGTTTCTTGCCGGTTCTTCTCCATCGGAAACGACCAACCCGAACCGTGCTCTTTTTGTCGACGTTTTATAAATGCCCATGTGTAAAATAAAAATAAAAAATGATTTTGATGGATCCAAAATGGAATCAGGTTCAGGAGCGGGCATATACGCAAAAGGTTACAAATGTAGCAAAAGCGTAGGGAAGATGGCAACTGTATTCCAAGCAGAAACATATGCCATAATAACCTGTGCTCAAGAGAATATCGATAGAGCAACCAAAACAATGGCATCCTACAAAGTGGACTCCGGATTTATTCTGGATGCTATCCAGACCCTAGACAGGCTTGGGAAGCAAAACAGGGTTAGACTGATGATGATGAGAGTTTTAAACGAGATTGGGGAGAAGTAGGTTATCTAGGGGACCACAATAGATCCCAATGAGTCGAAGTGTCCGAGTTATTTATCGGCCCTTCCACAAGATAAGATAAGATCCAGAACTAGAACAGATAGACGGCATTTTCAGGATTGAGGAGCGTGTGGTCTGATATACCACGTAGTATAGTTTCTACGCACCTAAAAATTGATTAAGACACGACCTCTTCAACCATCCTGACATCCTGGTACCTATGTCAGCAACTTTGACTTTGGCTTTAACCGCCATATTTGGTTAAATACTTGCAAGTAGTTGCGGGGATAAGGCCCCTCTTTGAGGAGTGGCTTGAGAGGCGCCACGGCGTCCTCACCTTCTGCCTGACGCAGGTCCTCACCGGACACGGCTGTTTCGAGAGGTTCCTGTACAGGATAAGGCGGGAGGAAACGCCCGGGTGTCACCATTGTGTGGATCGCCCGGAGGACACGATAGAGCATACGGTGGAGGTCTGCCCCGCTTGGTCCGAGCACCGCCGTGTCCTCATGGAGGCGATCAGCGGTGGCGATCTCTCGCGTCCGGCCTTGGTTCAGGCCATGGTACGGAGCGAGAGGGCATGGGAAGCTGTCACCTCCTTCAGCGAAGCAGTAATGCTCGCAAAGGAGGAGGCAGAACGCGTGAGGGAGACGCAACGGAGACGCCCTCACGCCCCTAGCTACCGCAGGAGACGCCCCGGGCGTCGGGAGTCGCAAGCCGATTCCCGGCCACCGTAGGCGCGGGCTTGCGGAAGGCGAGTAATGGATAGCTCTCCGTCCGATAAGGACCAGGCCCGAGTCGACGGCGCGTAGTGTTCCACGCGCGCCTCAAAGAGATGTAAGCAAAACTGACGGGGTCCGCTAGGGCCGATGCCTGTCTGGGCCGCGGATAAATTTGAAAGAGAGTTACCGCGGCCCAGGCACAAGCAACTGAAGAAACACGGGTGGGTAGGTATAGATTGCAGAATCTATTGCATCAATTGAGTATCAGAAACGGCGATTTTCTCATGTCAATGTTGTGAAGCCCTGGGTACCATGGAAACTGGATTGCATAGTTCATGCCTATATAAGTGTCTTAAAATAATTCTAATTCAAATACCTATAATAATTTATACTTCCATTTTGAAACTCTAATACCACTTTTATGTACCTAAACATCTTGAACATCGAAAGATGCTTTTATTTGCTTTATGAGAAGAAATTTCTACCTGCCTAGTCCTCATACTTTCCTAGTACAATATTGTATCGTACAGTTACAAAACTACGCAACATTACCGTGCACACCGCATGCGCCAACCAGCATTAGTATTCCTTCCCCATTCGACGTAGATAAATATCCAATAACAGCGTATAACTGTCCTATTACACTTGTTATTGTACTAACATTATGTCCTCTCAAATTCCAATAAAAAACACATTGTATTGTTATATTAACTTCGGCCTGTACCTAGTTGTCTTCAAAATAATGTCGGTTCCGATAAATTTTCATTTTTACTACCAAATTGTGAAAAAAAGCACACACGCTTCACAAAATGTCAAATTGTAAATGAAGACTGCTAGTTTTATTTTTATTTATTTTTTCACTTTGTACCTTTATTTTTAATTTATATTTGACATAACAATTTGTACCCACGCAAGCAGGCGAAGACTTTGGGCCCATACAGTTGACACTAGTTTAGGGGTTAGGGGGTTTATGTTCTACGTAAAACTTTTATGTCAATAAATTTTACTTTAAATTCTTCTATATGCATATACCTCAATGATTCGCTGACAATCTGAACTATGTCAGCTTAGATACTCTTTTAGTACTCCGAAACAAATCCCTCTTGACTGCTGAAATAAAGGTAGATAGAAACTTTAAAAAGAAACTGAAAAAATCTCATCAAGCCTCAATATGTAAAACGAGAAGGAATGCCAGCATCCCCAGAATTTCATTAGAAAACGGAGTCACTAATTACTTCGGCGCTTCCAATCGAGACGCGCTCGGGAAAGGGCCAATTCATCGGATTCTAATTAGAAAAACTTATTCTGATCTGCTACGAAAGTTTTGGCATCATTGTTTTAGTCGCATTCATTCTCACTGTTTTATTTCTCACCATTATCACCCTTATTTCATTACCTATAAGGAACTTTCAGGTAAGAAGGTTTTATTGGCTGCCATTTAAAATGAGCTGAGATAAAGGCAAAGTTAGTAAGTTTAAGGCTTACTGCGCTTCTAGTGGTGGTTTCAGTTGGTTTATTGTTTTAATTAATCAACAATGAGTGTTCAATAAATACTATGTTCTTGTTAACCTTCGTCTTGGTTACCTTGTGTTTGTCTTCGACCCTGAACTCGTTGTGACTCAGGTGTAAGTAAAGACACATCATTTTAAACTCATCACCTCAAAAGTAGGCCACTCACCTGTCTTATGTTGCCCTGGTATGTATTGCTGATATCTATAGACACCGCTCGCCTTGGCTGCTTGCTGGTTTAAAAATGAATATCCTAAGGTCGTTTTCTCACGACGCGACACACGACACCACAAAATGTGGTCACGATTCAGAGCTCCGTATTTTTGTACGAACCGTTTGTTCATTGCACGACACCGCACCACACGCGATACGATTTTTGGTTGCGCGATTGGGAATAGTGCGGTGGGGGTATTTAAGGTGGGCAATGCTCTTGTTTTATGGGGCCCTGGTAAGTATTGCTGTTAGATGGGTCTATATAGGCTGCGGTGGCTGCTTGTTTTTTTAACAATCAATAAAAATATGATATAAGTATTTTGGAATAAAAACACAAAAAAAAACTTCTATTATTTAACACAACAAATTGCTTGTTTATAAATTTCGATTCTTTAAAACAACAGATTGCTTGTTTATCAATTTCGATGAATTTGGCGATTATTTGAAGCTCAAATATACCACCATTTGAGAGAAATGGTTTCCCTACTATGATAAGCACGTATTTAAAAAAACAACACAGTACATAATATATATACCTTCTATTTTTTCTAGTCAAATGTACGTGTTCCTTGAATACGCGATGAGGCAGGATGAGGGTTATAAAGCTAGTTACTCATGCAATGCTCTAAACAAGCTGGCTTTGAGGCAGATCAACTGTGCTTGCTTACTTGTGAGCGAGCCTTAGATCTTGTAAGAAAGGTAGATGTGGTATTGAAATGTAACTAAGATTATGTAACTAAGATTGTATTGTGATTAGTGCATTACATACTGTAGAAAATGGGATGTTTGTTCCCTATTCAGGCGTGAAGTGAAGTCGGGCAGAAAAGTGTAGGTGCAATAAAAAAAGGGTCTTCTGGAAGCCTTTAAGAATTGTCATGCTCCAAGACGGTTGTAGCCTCTTCTGCCATGTGCTGCATCAGGCTGTTGTAATTTACCCTTGATCCAATAACGCTCTTTTTTCTTTTTTTTTGATCAAATATATTAAACTTTATGTAAAAATGAAAGTCGTGTTAGTTACACCATTTATAACTCGATAATGGCTGGATCGATTTTTAAGATCTTTGATATGTTGGATTTATCTGGTCTTCGTCCAGAATAGGATTATAAGTAATAAACATCGAAAAAATTAACAATTTAAAATACATTTTGCGAACACAGGGCCATGAGTGCCATCTCTGATACATGATAGAAACAAACCCCACACAAAAAAGAACATGGCGTTGTGTGCTGGTTCCGGTAATGCCAGTAGATGGCGTTGTCATTTATTCTGAAATTCAAAACAAAGTCGTATTATTTAAATTATTTTTCCTTAAAATTGTTTGAGGTGATACGAAGCTTGAGGGGACAACTTGTAAAATAGCTTTATTCAGTCCATACATACATTTCATTTCAAAGCAAAAGTCAAATGTATTTATTTCAACTAGGCCATTAAGCAGCACTTTTGAACGTTAACAATTGAAATTTACAAGTAATAAAATCTACCGCGCATTCGGAAAAGTAGCTTGCTATGGAGAAGAACGCACAAGAAACGCCATACTTACTCTTCAAAAAAAATAGGTGTTATGGGATATTAAAGTACATACATTAATAAATTCATATACGTGAGGACGGTGAACCTAGCACTACTATACTACATCATACTAATATTATAAATGTGAATGTAAGTTTGTTTGTTACGCTTTCACGTAAAAACTACTGAACCGATCATCATGAAACTTTGTACATATATTCTTGGAGGTATTAGATGTAACACAGGATACATTTTTTTTAATGTCTTCACTGCGAGCGAAGCCGCGGGTAAAAGCTAGTATAGGTTTAAGTATTACAAGCGCTAACAGGAAAATTCCTTCACTTGATAAATAGGAACATGGTTCTCACATACTTAGAAATATTGCAAACATAGGTAAATTACCTTTTTTTTTTCCGCTTATGGCGGGAACGCTGTCCGTCTCCGGACCCTCCTCTGGGGTTTACCCCCCATCACCGGCGCACCAGAACACACTGTACGCCGTGACCACCTCAGGGACCAAACCAGCACATGGGCGCCAGACGACCCCGTGTATGGCACCCTTGGTCCCCCTGTGACGGGTCAGGACAGTGGCCCCGCCACCTACCACTTTTCGGCCGCAGGAGATAGGGAGAGCGGCCAACGCTATACCGACACTCCTCCTCCCCTGCGGCCCCACCGCATCCGCCATCAGACGGTGGCGACCCCGCGCAGGCCGCGGTGGGTAGGGCAAACGGCGCTCCGTAATACCGGCACTCCTCTCCCGCCGCGGCCTCCAACCCTCAGCCACGATGCCTACTGTACCACATCGCGGCCCGCCTCAGTTGCGATGGCGCCCATACGCCACCGCAGCCTACTTATTGGCCGCTACGTCGTCGGCTTGTCGGCAAAAGCCCTGACGAGCGAACCCCTCCTCGGGTTCCTCTTCGCTTCACCGTGGTTGTCCAAGCCACGGTTACTGAGCCCCCCCGCCTCGACAATGCTGGAACCCACCGGGGGGATAGGTAAATTACCTAATTCAACAACAACGGAACAGTGTGCGAGTCATATTTTTTTAAACAAAAAGTGTAGAAAGAATATAAGAATAAAGCGTTACTATAATAATGAATATAATACAAATAAACCAGTTTGATTTTGTCTACACTAAAGATTGCCCTATGGAGCAGGACCAGCATGTTCCCAAGCATTCTTATCTTAAATATAATCATCTATTTGTAATATGCTTGTTTACAAAGTGTGCTTTTACTAATGTTTTAAATTTTCTTTCATTTAGTTTAAATATCTCACAAGGTGTTTTGTTATATAATTTAACAGAGTACCCCATGAAAGATGTGTTTCATTAAAGTGATTTTGACTTAGTAAAATAAAAACAAATAACAAAATCGATTTTCATGTGTCTAATTTGCTATTAATTGGATAATATTACATAATTTAAATATTGGATGAAATTTGAAAATTAAATCTAGAAGTATCAAATTAAAATTGAATATTAAATCCTGCATCTTTACATTAAATTGAGTTTTGAATAAAATTGATTAATTAATTAGATATTTTTCATTGGTTATTAAATTACATGTCGAAATTGATTATTAAATTTATTATTATGATTGGATATTAAATTAGTTATTAAAAGTGCTTATTGAATTAAAAGACATATTTACGTCTCATGGACCCCCTGCCTCCTCCAAATATCTCTAAACTGCCCTTATACTGTTAAGTAAAACTTGAATCATACGGTTTACTCTCAATTATTCTAACGAAAATTATCGCAAAATTTAATGTGACGAATTTACTGTATTAATTCAACGGGGCCTACCATGAACTCATAATATAGCAGGTCAATTTTAGACGGAAAATTACCAGTCATGCTAATTTGTACCACGAGCGCACCAAGTAGCAGGCCAGCCAGCGATCACGTGATCTAAACCGGTGAGTGACCACGTCACAGCATTTCAGCAGGCTGACCTGCAACTTATCCACACCATCAAGTATTTTTTGACATTTATACATTCAACAATTGAACTGCCCTGCTGTCATAATTTGCAGCCTTGTAAAACTAACTTTTATTGACCAGTTTTAATTAAATTTATAAAAAAACGTAAGTTATTATAAAAATGACATAAAATTGTTTGCGGACGGTATTTCAAAGTATGGTAAAACATAGAAAACCCTCTCTAAGCTCTGTGTACCGTTTATTTTAAATGTTTGATGAAGACGAAATTTTTGAGTTTCTCGAGTTAAACAAAACGCAAAAGTAGCTAGCGCTTAGAAGTATTTTACGAAACTATAATAAACTATTTGACATGCTTTTGTTAAACGCTATAGGCTCACTAAAGAGCTTGCATTTGAGCTCTATGATGAGCTAAGAGCTTTCATGCCACGCCCTACGAAATCCACAGATCATCTAGATTAGTAGGTACTAATTTATAGGTACTTCTATTTATTTGTGTATTCATCATAATATTATACTTGCTGCTGTGCGTACCTACTTGATTTCAGGTTTTAATAGCATTATCGTTTTTCGCGAACTGTTCTTATCAAAGACCAATGGGTGATATCGCTGCACATTCTGTTGCACAGCAAACAATATCAACTGCAATCGCACATGTAGCCCGATATCTCTGTGAGTATTCAAAAACTCCCCAATTCCAATTGTTCGTAAGAAAATCGTCTTAAGCGATAGTCACAAAAGTCAAACTTTATTCATTGCACTTGCCTACCACTCACTGACACGGCCACTAAACAAATGCCTACTTTCAGTTAAGGCTAATCTTTAAATTTTACAAAAACTAATCCACTTGTAATATATTTCAAAATTACCTCGTAAATTATACTTTTTATTTGTTGACGTAGTGCGTTCGAAATTAAATGTGATGTGTCTAATTTGTGAAAAAAAAAACAAGTTTTTTAAGTACATAGACCGCTTTCATAAAAAATGACAAATTTCTTTTTTGCCACGGAACAATGTTTCTTTCATCACTCTTTTTAATTTAAACTGTTATTATAAAAACATATTTCATTTTTATAAAAACCGTAAAACCACTAAAGTATTTTGGAACGTCTGTTGTTAATAATTTTATTTAATCTGTGCTGCCAGCTTACTGACCAGAGACTATTTAGCAGGTCAAAAGTTGACATGATGCAGGTCAGCGGGAAATGCTCATGGTACAAACACAAAATCTGTCAGGTAAAAATGCTAAGTTGGACAACCCTACACTTGGCAAGTATTTTATAAGTTTGTGGTAGGCCCCATTCGCCCGGCAAATGGTCACATTAGTTTTACGATTATTTTCGTTCTTCAACTAGGAGTTAATTTCGTAAAGTTACTACTCACATAGTTTGCTGTTTTGTTTATTATTGAGCCAGAAAACTCAGAATAAAAACGTTTACATTTTCCACTTTTTAGTTGTGTAGCACATGAGCAAGTTTTATATCTATAGTAAGATACCTATAATGCCCAAATTTATGCCAGAATGGATTACCCGAACAACTTTTATTTATTTATTTTATTTATTTAAAAAAAAACATTGCCCCACACTAGGAATTTTCTTCCTGTATCGTGGGTGCGTTTACAAACATATAATCTCACATACACAACACCCATAACATATAAAGTCACATACATAACATAAAACTTGAACATAACCGGTGAATTGAGAGTGCACCAGGGTGAACTGTACACATCAGCGAACTCCTTTAGAGCGTACCGGCGTGATGTTATTTTATGAAATGGTATAAACAATAAACAAACAAGCGATTGCAGCAATCCCGAGAGATCTGCCGTCATTAATTGAAGAGTTCTGTTGTATATCGCCGAAGTTCTTCAACAGATCTTCACCAAATGGGACTAATTCAGGAACAGACTCTTTCAAAAATAAATAACTATTTTCAAAATCGGTCCTCAATTGACGGAGAAGTCGGTGAACTTACAAAACGAAAAAACAAACATACAGTCGAACATAGAACCTCCTCCTTTTTGGAAAGTCGGGTAAGATGGCGACCATTAATTATTTTAAACTAGCTTCTGCCCCCGGCTTCGCCCGAATGAATAGTGTTTTATCATCCCAAGGGAATATTATACCGGGTTAAAAACTATTTTATGTTCTTCCCAGGGTCTAAAAATATCTCCAGTTCTCCATACAAAATTTCATCTAAACTGGTTCATCCAAATAATTGTGAAAAGGTGAAAAACAAACAAACAGAGTTACTTTCGCACTTATTATAGAATAGAGTACAATAGAATACTCTTTATTATGTTCACCATAAAAGTTACAGAAAGTATAAAAGAAGTAAACATTTAAATAATTAAAACATTTAATTATAGGTATTAGTAAAGTAGGATTAAACACCACATCTACAATTCCATTGTTCTTCATTTCATACATCGTGAAAAGCAAGCAGAACACGTACGGGCCGTTTGTTTTCATACACGGACCACTTTTGGGCCGCGTCCGAATTGTCGGCTGACAATGTGGCCGTCCTCACGAATAAACCACGGCCGGTTTCCGAGATATATTGGATTAATACGTATTTGTGGTTGGTAGGTATTCTGCTTATTTTTTGGGCACTCGTTGCCAAAAGATGACAGCGATGATTTGCTTCGTCATCAAAAAAACTACTTAAATTTTTATATTCACATAATTGTGTTTGCAGCGACAACGAGCAAGTTTTTGCCAAGATGACTTAAAAGCATTCTTACTCTGCAGGAGTAGAGTATTCAAAATTTAAACGGATAGGTATAGAAAATAAATGGACGAACTGGTATTATGTCACTGGGTTCAGTTAGCGGATATTGTTTGAGGCCCCAAAGATAATGCGCTCGGTAACGAAACTATAGCGCGATTCAGAAACGACCGTGAATCGTACAACGCCATCTATCGAGTCACGTCGAAACTGTTGAAACATATATGTGAGATCGATAGGTATAAACTAATAATAGTCATAGTTCCTACTAAAATATACGCATTAAAATATTTTTATGACTAAGTCTAACCCGTCACTTTTAGAATACAACAAACAAGAAAACATTTTTGTTTCCAGCATTTGATATTCGTACAACGTAACAATCATGACTTAATATATCAACATTTGCAAACTGAAATGCTTGTATATCATACAAATTCAATACAAGACGAATTCATTACTCTTGTTGTACGGAATCACACTGTCCACACATGTCCCCAATCAAACAAGTTGCAAGGCACTTTCATTCTTTTTTTAGCAAAAACAACAAAAATGTAGCCAATGGAGAAGTTTCTAAGTTGGTCGCAGTCAAAAAGGCATCGGCTCCAAGTTAGGAGGCGGAAGGAGAAAAACGGGAATCTATATTTGATGAGACAAGTCTGTAAGTTATTCATATCGGTACCGATTGAGGAATAATTCTCGTGGGTCGGTTACCGTACAATGTGCCATAGCGTACATCGCCTTATTTTATTGGAGCTCGTTTTTATGTGGTGCGGTGTGGAAAAAAGGGAGTTTTTTACGGTTCTGCATATATTTGATTTCGGATGGTACTCGTATCTCATATACCAAGTCAGAAAAAGTGATAGATCTGTGGTCCTTTAATCAAAATGGCTATTAAAGTTATAGTAACTCTTGCAGATGTATTTAATATAGAAAACTCTTTATTATATCTAAGACAGAAAATAACAACAAGTTTTTGAAAAACAGGCGGTACGATGATTCGTCTCATTATACTTAGCGATCTCTGGCAGACAAACTGGGGATGTACAATATAGATCAAAAGTAATTGATTATCTCTTTACAATCATAACCCTTCCTTTTGGCTTTCTCTTAGTCCTGGTTCCAAATTATCTGATTCAGCCTATACCTTAAAAAAGAGCAATAAAAAACAGTGGTCTATTAAAAATGTCATTAAACATTTATTAGGCTAAGTACCAAGACAGGATGAAAAAATAAATAAAGCTGACTCATGTGATTTCTTACTTTGTTGAAGCAAAAAAGTCAGCTATGTCTGCACAGCAGTAGAACGGCACTTATGCGCAAAAGTGTTTTTTGCATGGCTCCAATCGTTTATGATAAGCTACCCAAAAGTTGGAGGGACCTTAATAATGTGCAACTGAAGAAACAATTAAAGTCGTTTCTAAGTAACAGGGCTTACTATAGTATTAAAGAATTTCTGACAGAATCTTTCAATTTGACATAGAATGTTATTACTATTTTGACATTAATTGTTTTTGATTAATTTTTTTGGAAGGTTTTGAAATACATTATTTTAAGTTTAGTTTTCTACAACTGTTTTAATTACTTGATATTTTTGACATTGTTATTATTTATATTATACTGTTGACATTTGAAGCGCGCTCGATGTCTACAACATAGATTTGACATTTGCTTAATATTTTTGATGTTGTTTATTTTTCTTTTACTGTTAACATTTTGAATTATATTTACATAGATTTGACGTTTTTTTTTATATTTAAGACATTGTTACTATATCATTTCTTGTTTTTTTTTTCATTTGCCATGTGGAATTATTTTATTTTTAAATTCATTAGAGTAATTAATTATAATCATTCAATTTAATTTTTTTTTTTTTTCGAAATATTTGCACGCCATAGTATGGCAAACATGGCTGAACCTTTCTATTTTTTTTGTCATCCTGCATGCAAATATAATTATTTGTTGTATGTATACACACGTTTGGGCAAATAAATATATCTTATCTTATCTTCTCTTAACAAAAAAAACAGCAAAGCAAAACAAATAAAAAGTAAATCCACTTATAAAAAGTAAATCCACTAATAAAAAAGGCGGCCAAGTGCGAGTTGTGGTGTTCTGCTGTGCAGACCCACGTCATTAGTCTATTTACATTTTAATAAATACTATACAATCTCACCTTCATATCTTCTGATATTTTATCGACTCATGTCTCATTTTTATATATTCTGTGTTACTGTTAGCACCTGAAAAGCATATTTTTAGTTATCTCTGATTGTTTTAATATCCCATAACTTATTTATATCGCTAATTTGTAAAATCTAAGAATATTTTATACTCTGACATTTTCATGTAATCTGACGTCTGCCTGTCTATTTTATTTTCTTAAGCCATAGACATAACGTACCATGGACTAGACCTTCCTTAAGCTAGTTGTACATTATTATAAGGGCAGCGTAGACTGTCCCCTCTGTAATCCGTTTTTATTCGTTCTGGTCATATACCTAATTGATATTTTGAATTTAAAATTTGAAGAAATGAGAGAACGAGGAAAAACGGGCGTCAGCTTTTTTTAACATCAGATTCGGGCTGAAAACGACGAAAGTCGGTTGACTACTGAGTACTATAATACCAAGTGTATTTTCTATTCTGAAAACTCTTAAAACTGTGAATTGCCAGCTTGTGAAAGAGTGATACAAATCTATAAACAAATCGCATTTGGTCTCATAAATGTACTTTAACTGTTTAAAATAATCGATGTGCCAGTTCGGTAAGTATTGCAAGAGCTGCATCAGCAAAGTCTACAGAGACGCGCGTAGCCACAACGCGCCAGCCAGCAACACGCGCAGATTCTGAATCCACCTACTTGACCGTCGGCCTGAGATGCCACAACCCAGCTTGACTACTACCTTATCTGGCCACCTGCCTACCTCGAGCATACCGCGACTTTTGAAGAGTTCCTGTCCATCCTGCTGCCTGCCTAGCTGTCGACCACAAGCAACCAACGAAGTGTGAAGCCAGCCCTTAGAATTTATATTCTAAATATCCTTTTTCTAAGTTTATTTTGAATAACTCTTTTATTTTGATAACGTGACTTACGTTTAGCTCATCTGAGCTAAACGTAACGTTACAGAGTCAGACTTGCGCACCAAGGGTTCCGTCGAATTATCGCAAAAAAAAAAATCGTTTGTTGTATGGGAGCCCCACTTAAATATTTATTTTATTCTGTTTTTAGTATTTGTTTTTATAGCGGCAACAGCAATACATCATCTGTGAAACTTTCAACTGTCTAGCTATCACGGTTCATGAGATACAGCCTGGTTACAGACGGAAAGACAGACAGACATACAGACTTAGTAATAGGGTCTCGTTTTTACCCTTTGGTTACGGAACTCTAAAAAGTAAACTAATAATAAGTAAGTTTTGTTTAGTATGCTCGATGCTCGATGTCTACAACAAAATTAAAAAATCTTTATTCGCATCTGCTAGCTGTCAAAGAGATGTTCAGTTAGTTTGGATACCTAGTCATTGTGGCATCAAGGTAAACGAATGTGTTGATGTATAGGCTAAAGATGCGTGTTCATCTGCAACGGCTGATCTCTCACATATTACTCACCTGAGTTATGACTTGTTGTCCCTTCCCAAATTGAATCTCCAGAGTTCATGGCAGGAGCATTGGATATTCCAATGCTCCTGCCATGAACTCTAGCAGAAAGAAAGGCAATTTTTCCATGCTGTCCAACCGGTCATAAATCCAAAACGATGGTTCCTTGGTTTCAGAAAGGTTTCCAAAACTGCTTTTTCTGTCCTTTGTAGAATCCGACTAGGTTTTGGCTGCACCCCCGTCTTTCTCCATAAAATCCGTGTAAGCGACTCCTCGCTCTTCGAGTGCGGATTAGGCGAGGGTACCTTGGATCACATTTTTTTTAATGTTCAAACAACATCCCCACACTTGATTTGTACCGCCGTCTTCCTAAATTTAAGATCCCACTCCCAATAAATTCCCGCTCTCTTCTGACTTATGCTTCCCCAGCCACAAGGAGTTTTGTGGCGCTGATGATTTTCATCCGTCACAACAATATAAAATTATGAGTCTTACAAAACTTTAAATTACCTTCGGTTTGTATGTGGCGTACAACGTATCTTTAATGTGTTAACAATTAAATTACTATTTATGTATATATAATTTTTGTTTTTTTCAGTCCCGTACTAACCCAAAAAGTGTCAACTGTATTAAATTTAAGAATTTCGTTTGTATCTACAGTTCCTGTTTTTATTTATTTTTTAAACATTCGAGCTCTTCCTTTTAACTTTAGACATTGGCAGAATAGTCGACATCGGCTTTTTTTGCCATAAAAATATAGGATAGAATAGACAGTGCGTTCGAGTATTTTTTTTTTTGCAAAGTACCCTCTAATATTTTTTTTAAATAACTCATTACGCTTATGCAAAACTACATAAAATATGCAACGTATCATAAAAAATTAATAGTTTTTAAAGCTTTGTTTCTCGATTATATGTTTGTTAATGTTTAAGAAATAAATTATATATAAACCGTAAGTAACACTAGCAAGGTATGTCAAATTTTGATTTGAATGATTGCTATTGATCATTCTTACAGTGGAAAGGCATAATAAACAGTCTTAGGTGTCATAACTTGAGACTGAGCAATTAATTGCGCCATAAATATGTTAAGTAATAATCGTTAACCAATCATTAAGAAGAAATCAATTATTGTGCTACAAATTGGTTTTAAAATCTGTTTGATTGGAGAAACACAGACAGGGGCCACGTAACGTGTTTTGTTCACATATTATCTGTCATGACTATACATACCAATGAAGGAGCAAACTAATGAAAATAATAATAATAATGTTCTGTTGATGATAATCTCAAGTTAATATTTTAATAAACTCCGCCGAAGTAGAAAAAATAAAAAATATTGTATATTGTTGTTGCAATACGAAGCCACAGGGGTGAGAGTGGTGTGATACCACAGCTACTTGTTTAACAAGTAGCTGTGGTATCACACCACTCTGTATTATTTTTTCCATTGTATTTTTTTTACTAAAGCTATAAGTTTTCCAGCTTCCGCTGCGGTGACTGTAGTTAATTTTCATTTATTCGATAAAATCTAGAAAAGGTTTTTTAAATTTAATGCCGATTGAGGTTAGAAAAGTAGTGTAAATGAAGCTCTAATCATATTTGTTATGTTTCTGGACAGTTCATATTTGCATAACATAGAAAGGATCATGAGCCAAGACTGTATGAATTTTAAAGATCGACATCCAAGAGTTTGGGATGAAAGCATGTAGCGGAATTACTGTTGGTACATTATAAAATAAATACACTTATAAAAAGATGACAAGAATCTACCATTGTCGTTCATATTTATTACTTAAATATCATTTTAAAGTAAATAAATATTACTTAAACCAGAGGTGTCAGTATTTTTTTATATATTTGTTTTTGTTTTTTTTTAACCATCTGGAATAATATACCTAACTTTCAAATGGAGAAAGACATTTTCAATAAAAAAGTTAATTAAAAAAATCAAATAACCGGACTGCTTAGAAAGCGAACTAAAAAGACTTAAACAAGAAGAAACATCAACACACAAGACGATACATGTTCGCGAGCTGGCTGACCAAAACCAAATGTATCCGACTTGTTTAAGTCTTTTTAGTTCACTTTCTAAGCAGTCGGGTTTTTTGACATTTTTAATGAACTTTTTTATTTTTAACTTTTTAGTTAATGTTTTTTTTAATTAGGTACATTTCAATATATAAGTGTTATATATTTTTTAAATCACCATGATTCCTGAGATTACACTACACGTCTAAAAAATATTTACAAAATTTAGGCTCTCTTTATAAAATAAGTTAAGATAATGTTTGCACGCCATAGTTATTTTTAATTCCGCCCTCTCATTGCCCTTTGGGTAACTGTAAGCTTTCTGATGAGGCCCATTGTGAGCGATCACGTCTCAGAGCCATATGCCATCACTGGCAACATACACTGGTCAAAGACTTTCGTCTTGAGACACTGTGATAAGTTGAACGAGAAGATACCGCGCAACTTCCCGAACGCTGCCCGGCCGTGCCGGATTCGACGGTTGACCTCTCTCTCGAAGTTGCCCCAACCCAACTTGATCGTTTGTCCAAGGTAGACAGTCACTCACAACTTCGAGTATAGAGTCGACCTTGATAGGAGTGGGTGTAACATGGGCACTCAAAATCACCTTGGTTTTGTTCATGTTCACCCTCCAAAATCGATAAATTTATTGCCTCTAAAGACAGGCTGTGTCGTTTAAAATATTACTTAGTCATACGTGAATCGCTTTTTGAGAAGGACATTCATATATCTACCTACATGTAATTTTTGTGCAATTTTTTTAAATAGGTTATCAATCATTTCTGACAGAAATTTAATTATGAAAAAAAAATGAGAACAAAAAAGAAATGTTGATAATGAATGATTACATATAATTAATGGGCTGAATACGAGAAAATAACAGATTCATCTAATTGACTCTGGTTTTTAAGATAACGACTAATATGCATATTTAAAATTTGAATGAAAAAAGAGTATAAAAAATGCTATCGCATCTGGGCACGTTCCCGGTTGTCAGCGACATGGAGAAGTACTTCGACGCCTAGGTGTACCTTCCTTTTGTATATATCTAAGTAGTTAGGTTTAATATAGTTTACTTTTTAATTTTGTACATATTTTGTTAATTGGAAATAAATAAGACACAGCTACCACAAATTGTAACATAAAAATACAGGTAATAAAAGAAAAATAATTGTTAACCTGTGTTATAATAAGACTAATTTAATATTTTTAATGATTGGAACTAACTAAACTAACTGTTTTCATGTCGCAAAGTAAAATGTATCGGGACTGTTCTACAAAAAAAAACTTTCTTATCCGTATACCTAAATTATTAGCAAATAAATGATTTCTGATTTTGATTAAGTATACATAATATTCACAAAATGCTTACAGCAGTTACGGGTAAGTTTTTGCCAAAATGGTTCATGAGAATTCTTAGCGCTCATGCCCACGAGATGGTTTTTCGCCGGAGCTAAGCCCGGCGTCAAACCGGGTCTACGTCCGGTCGTCAGTAATGTATATGACACTATGAAGCCATACACATGACGCCGGCGCTAGCGCCGCCGGCTCACCGCGCAACCGGGCACGGTGCTCGCCGGGTCTACGCCCGGTGCGTAGTAAAGTATGGCAGTGTATGAGCGCATGTACACGAGACCGGACCTACGCCCGGCGCGTGCCGACTACCTACGCAAAAAGCAATAGTATGGAGATCAACCAAGAATTATTAACATTTTGGTAAATATTTATTTTTTCATTCGAAAGTACTTCTCAAATTTCTCGTCATGTTTCATTAGATGCTTCTGAATGACCGTATGAAATATACCATAATCTTCTCTTTCTGTTAACATGGGATGTATGTGGCACTACTAAGTTGGACGCAATGACATCCACGACTCAATGTAGTAAAGTTACAAGAAATGTTCATCAGAATAAATTATGCATAATAGGTGATAATAATGTGAATAATATATTAGAAATTGCAGAAAACACCTTTCCAAAGTGTAAAATCTGTCACTATTGTATGCCAAAAGCGGGTATCGTAGAACTCCTTGTAACAGTGGACAAAAAACTAGTAAATTACACTCTTAATGACCATTGTTTGATTTTCCTTGGTGAAAAAGACTTCTTAGTCTCTAAAAATTATGTTAATTTACTTTCAAGTGTATCATAATAATTCTTTTTTTTTGTAATTTTAATTATGTAATGTTCGACACGATGTAAATTGTTTGAGAATAAATAAATGAAAATGAAATGAAATGTACCCAATAACGACTTTGTATTTTTGTCGTCTTTTTTTAGCTTTCTATACATGTACCACGCAATAATACATTTTCTCTTTTAAACACTCAACTTTTTGTACATCCACAATTCACAGAATAAAAAGAGCGAATGTAAGCTGCACCTCCATGAAGCCGGGTCGTGTTCAAACCGTCGTGTGTGCAAACTCAGACGGTTTCTACCTGGCGCCGGCAAAAAACCAGGCAGGAAACCTTACTCTGCCGAAGCAGAGTATTCAAAATTTTTTGATTGTTAGATCAAAATATGACTCGCTCTATTTTAGTGTCTAATTCACTGGGAGTTGGTCACGGGGATCTGTTAGAAGTGTTTTTTTTACATTTTCTCACAGTTCAATCAAAGTGATTGGTTACTGTTTAACCGGACTATCCTGTGGATACTAAACTAAGCCTCCAGCCAGGCACTGTTAGCAGTGTTTAGATTACCGAGACTATATACTGCGCGCGGTAACGAAACGATAACGCAATTCAGAAACAAGCCTCAATTGTACAACGCCATCTGTTGAGTCACGTGATAACTGTTGACACCTATTTTTATGATCGATATTCTGATGATGTTGTATTATTTTACAATTAAATTAAATATTTTAATATAAACTTTAATTAATAGTTGTTTAATTAAAAAATTGTGTCCACATTTACACAATATATATTTATTTTTATTTTGAAGTCTTAATAAAACATTCTACTGACATATTGTGCTCAATAATTAAAAAACTAGAATGTGGTTTATTAAAATTTCTAGAACTTCTTATTATTCATACCAATACTAAGAATGAGAAAGTTATGGGTTTGGGTGATTTTTATTCTTTTTCGGAAATAAACTTCTGAACGGATTCTGATAAAACTTTACAATATTATAGCAGAAAAATCAGTTATAAAGTTACTAGTTTCTACCAGCGGCTTCGCCCACGTGGAAAGTGTTTTCTTATCCCAAGGGAACATTCCCTATGAGCTATTTCAAACTATAATCTATTTCTGTGCCAAATATCACCCCAATCCGTTCAGCCGTTCTGGCGTAATTGATTAACAAACATACATCCACACACACATCCGTCCATCCAAACTTTAACATTTATAATATTAGTTAAGATTGGGAGAAGTATTACTTTTAGGCGGGCGGTGGTGCCGGCTAGTCTAGTACATATACTATTAAGGCGTTGATACCCCTGAGTAACTCATTTTAATATGAGAATCACGTCTAAACGGCTAATCGTAATTTTTTGGAAAAATATATTACATTAAACCATTGTTTTAATAATTTGATTATAGAAAATTTTGAGTTTTATTCGTATAACATAGTGTAGGTAATTAACTTGTAAAGTTACGTCTAACACGGACAAAAAAACGAAAATCACAGCAAAACCGCCGGGCGTATTTTAATTAAATTGACACCATCTAAAAGACTAAGTATCTACATTTGATCTAAAGCTCTTTTTAAAGTCATAAAATAATAAGGAAAGTGGAAAAATCTACTGTATTTCGGGTCGCACGGGTGTCAAATGAAAGCGCGTTTTGTTCCCTCAAGGTCGTTGGCGACTGTCGTCATCTTAAGGGCCTACATCCGCTTTAGTGCCGTAAAGCGGTAACTTTCTAAAGCATACTCCTTAGTAACGGGAAGGTCAAAAGATCAAAAAAAAAAAAGTTTTATGTACATTATTTTTTAAACACGGTTTTTTCGTATAACACATAGTTTTCCTTTAAAAAAATAATTTGCAATACGATATTTTTCGCATTTTTTGGATACTCCTCCGAAATGAATTGGATATTTAAAACTTTTTTACCCAGAAAAATTGATGGCTGGAATTTCTTCCTGACATAGCTTATGTAAATCATTAATATTTTGCAAACAGAACTGTTCAAAAGGAGGTTCAATATTGATATTTTGGCATTGAGCGGGCGCACGGACAGTACTGCGTTTACATTGGGGCGTATATATCGCCTTAAGTTATAGGCAACCATTAAGTCCCTGTACCATTATGATTCACAGTGATCCAGAACATTTGCAAATTAAGATAAATAAATTCAACAAATTCAACTTATATATATCTCAGTAAAAATGACAATGACGAATAAAATCGATTAATTTATTGCCTCTAAAGACATGTTGAGTCGTTAAAAGTATTTCTCAGTCATATGCAAACCGCTTCTTGAGAAGGACATACGTACATCTACCCACATGTAATTTTTGTGGAAAAATTTAACTCAAGTGTCATTCATTTGTGGGAAAAATGTGTGCCTTAAGGTGTAAATCTGTGCTTATAATATTAAATTTGATCGGTAAGGCTAATTAGATAGTGTTAATGAGCTATCAGTGTTTTAAATAATTTAATTTACGTAATCATTTCAGTGTTATCGATTCATGTTTCAACTGGGCAACAGAATGAGACGATCATTTCTCAGGTAAATAATATTTTAATAATAATAATCTAAGCGTTTATTCAGATACAATTTGAAACATCTATTATCTTTTATTTAATGCTATCCTGGTCCATTTTTACCATGAAGTTGCTTTTATATAAATATTTTGATACATAAGTAATTTTGTTAATTATAGGAGCTTGTTGCTAAGTTATAACAGCCGCGCGGGTCGATCTTCAAAGTTAAGTAACGCATGCCGAGGCCGATCCGTGGATGGGTGACTTTCCAATACGTACCGAGTACCATCTGTCCTCGGTAAGCACGTTATGCCATTGGTCCCGGCTGTCATTTGGAGATCTTTGTCAGTTAGCTATAAAATCTGACACTGGTCTTCACCATTAAGGAGTATTGGTGAAGAGAGTATTGGTACAGTCAAGTAGAAGGTCGTGGTGAGGAGATTAGATAGGTAGTCGCTCCATGTAAATAAAATACTGGTACTCACTGGTACTCGCCGGCTCCAACAAATTTGGGAAAGGGGCGGTCTATTGTTTTTTTTTTTCTAATTAATACAGATGAAGGTTAGACAATTTTCATATTGATCTATTTGCGTATTAGTTTATAAGATGGTAACAAACGGTTTAGAGCTTCGCTGCATGTAGTCCCTGCCTACACAACAAGTTATTGTAACAAATATAAAAACATTAGAAAATAAAATATAGAGTTTAGCCTTTTGTTAAGATTAAATTATAGTGATTCTGTGGCGCTCAAAAATAGTAGAAAGATCAAAAATTATCCAGTCTGTTTTTTTTCTCCGGTATCGGAGTCAATTAAGCCGTCTCTGGGAACCCCATAGACCTCTGAGGCTCTGACCTTACTATTTCAGACTTACATTAAGTATATAAGTCCAGGTTTCCTCACGATGTTTTCCTTCACCGTTGCCTGCGATGTCCAAGATAAACTTAGAATTTGAAAAAGTGACATCGGTTCTTGTCCGGTTTTGAACCCACGACCTCAATCATGAGAGGCGAGGTCTTAGTCCACTGGGCCACCACAAATTAATACTTTTACAACTGGACCTGGCCTGAAATAATTATGAAAAACTAACATAAGTTTCTACAAAACCTTCCTATTCCAGCCTCTTGGAAATTTACCAGCGCCACCATTTTCGCTGCAGCCTGCAGCTTACGAACCAGTCCCAATAGATCCTAATAATCCTTGCGCGCCGTACCATCCACCTGTTCCGGACTTCAGGGCTCCTGGTAGAAGGGTTAGCGAAGTCAGTAAGTATACTTCTTTGTTTTATGATTTGCAGCTTCGAAGCCGCCTCATAGCTTAGCGTGGTTGGCGTATAAACCACAGGATTATATCACGAAGAAGAACAGTGTACATCTTGCATGTGTGTACCACCTTGCATGAAAACTAACAAAACAGGACACGATATAGATAGTATATCTTCTGAAAACCTTAATATACATATATAAACTCACGGCTTCTTCTCATTGGGGAAGCAGAAATACAGAATGCCACCAGCTGCGATGACTTCCTTTGCTCCGTTTACGGTCACACTCGTACGCCAGTTATGAGTAGGTATTACGTAACGCTCTTTCTGAATAAATGGAGTAATGGTTACTAAAATAACAGAAAGGCCAATTCAGAGTTTGTTGAGCCAATCATGGTGATTATGATAACACTAGTAGTGTTTTGGACATAAATGATGTTGGAGTTTTTAGTGGGAATTAAGAATTTATTAACGTAAATAACATCATTCCCAGATTTGAATCTAGTTTTTTTATAATAATAAAGCTTTATGATCAGATAAAACTTAGCAACAATATCTTTTGTAAATTCAGTGACCACAGTAAAATGGACGAAAACAGTCTTCTTACCCCACCGCTTTTAGACTCGCAATGAAGTGTATTTTGCACTCGTGCGAAATAATGCGGCAGGCTGCTCCAACCACAATATAGGATAGCCTTCGCGAAAATCGAGAAAAGCGTACGAAAAAAAAACCGGGAGTAATTTCTAACAATAATTTGTAATTAAATATTATTTATTTATTTATTTAAACTTCATGTACAATAGTGGTACATAGGCGGACTTAATGCCACAAGGTATTTTTTTTTTGGGTAAATGTGTTGAAAAACGTCGTTTGATACTCCATAAACCATTCGTCTCGGGCTTTTACTCCGCCTCAGCTGCAATGACAATGTCAATGTCTTGCTTCAAAATGTACTATCCAACAATAGCAATAACCTGTTTTTAAATTAACCATTTTGCGTTTTTTTCTGCTCACAATTTCTGCGAATTATTCGGTCTCTCAATTAAAATTACAATCTAAATTAATATAAACCATGTCCTATCCGTAACATATTTTTAATACCATTATATATTGTATATTCTATATCGAACTGATATCCGCAACTCCATGTCCAAGCGCGTATTTTTACAGTATTATATGGTTTTTGGAAAAATAAATTCTTGCTACTAAATAAAATTTAAAATAGGTACCATGTTAAAAACCAATTTTTAAACCTCGACGTAAAAAGAGGGGTGTTATAAGTTTGACGTGTGTATTTATGTCTCTGTCAGTGGCATCATAGCTCCTGAACGTATGAACCGATTTTGATTTTTTGTTTGAAAGGTGACTATTGAGACTATTGGGTGGTTATTGAGAGGTATATTTAGCTATGTTTGATGAAAATCGGTTTAGCCGTTCAAAAGTTATGGGCGTTTACCTGTTTGAATCGGTGTATTTTCGCAATATATCGTGTCATAATTACGTGTTTAATAGATTGCTTATCGAAGCGCGTCTACTACTAGATAAATTCTGTAGCATGTAATAAAAATATGTCGGGCGTTTTCTAAGTTTTTTAATTTTACTTGTAATTGTTTCAGAATGCTACGAGTACATCTGGCAATTCAAACTTCGAGATGATGTATCAAAAAGGCTCGAAAAGTGTAGGTTAACAAATAATATTACAATTCGTTTTTAGTAAATGTTTTTTTTTTTAGTTTCAGCAGATTGCAACACAAAACAATATAAATTAATACATAACATACCTTTAGACAACGCGTATAAAACGGAGAGAATGTGTTTTGTATGATTTCTAATCAATGGCTATAGCAGTCTCCTTATATAATAATCAGTTTAATCAGTACCTGGGCGACCGAGATCTGCACGGGTGAAAATAGAGAAAATATTTTTTTTCGAGAAAACGAATTTTTCCATATATTGGATCTAGCTAGATCGATTTATCGCACCCGAAAACCCCTATACATTGCAAATTTTATTGAAATCTTTAGAGCTTTTGTCGAGAACGCGATTAAAAATATATATATCCATATATACAAATATTGCTCATTTAATAGTATATAAAATACTTGACCGAGTCTTGCTCGGGTGAAAATACGGAGAAAATTAATTTTCCCAGATATGAGACCTAGCTAGATCGATTTCTCGTACCCGAAATCGTTAGAGGTGTTTTCGAGAACGTGATTACAAATTTATATACTAATATTGCTCTTTTAAAGTATAGGATTATTTTTATTTTTTATCTTTTCAGGTCGTAAAAATATGCCCGTGCCCGCCATCGTGGGAGGACATGCAACTAACCGAGGAGAGTTCCCAAATATGGTGAGAGAGGGTTACATTTTCATTTTTTAACCAACTTCCCAAAAAGGAGGAGGTTTCTCAATTCGATCGTATATATATATATATATATTTTTATGTGTATTTACGGATAACCTTGTCTTTTATGAACCGATTTTGACGATTCTTTTTTTTTGGAATGGGGATATCCCAAGGGTGGCACCATGATAAGAAAACCACGATCTGATAATGGCTCAAATATTATAGGCATACATAAAGCGGTTTTGGTACTTTTATCAACAATGCAATCATTAACATTCAGAAAGTGTCATTTGGTGAAAGGGAACTGATGAAGAAGAACAGATTGCCACGAAAACTCCTTGATACTAAGTATGTCACGGGTGTAAGATATATCAAATAGCTAACCGACTTTGATGAAGCCAATACTTATAAAAAAATGGGACTGATGAAAATCGTAACATCGAACTGATCTGATGATGAAGCTGGAAGGTAGGCATTGGAACTCCGAATTAAAACAATCGATCCTAGTCGTGTTTGGACTTATTGGAATCGTCATGAGATTTACTTTGATGATGATTTTCATTGTATTTGGAGGTACCAAAACTAAAAAGAGATAAATTAAAAAAACTTTTTAACAAAAAAATCAAACCGACTTCCAAAACAAAACATCAAAAAGCGAAAAATATCTTTCTTTTCCAAAGTTGGTGTCGAAAAACTGAAAACGGTAGGTACTAAAGACACCGACTTCGGAAAAGAAAGTTATTTTTCGTCATAGATTTAGAATTTTTTTGATACTATATCTATGTTTTTCGTTTTGTAGTGTTTTGTTTTGGAAGTGAATTTGTCTAATCTCACCTTACATTGATAAAGCATTTCCTGAGGCTCTAAACAAGACGTGTCAGCGATGACGATGGTCGAAATACCAAATTGTAAGGGATTAATCACGTAACATTTGACATTCCCTTGCTGAAGTAAACTTATACCCGAAATATTTACTTCCTAGTATAGCCTCTCTACCAGGGTACCATAACTCGGGAAGGTATTGTTGGGAAATGAAATAGTATAATGCACACGACATTCTACTTCGTAATATCTATCTATATTGCATCTACCAGGGCGCCATAGGCTGGAAGCTGGTTATCGGCACATGGAAGTTCATGTGTGGCAGTAGTCTCATCAGTTCCAAGTTCGTGCTGACAGCTGCCCATTGCTCCAGTGCGTCGGACAGGGACACTACCATTGCTGATACAGTTCCCAAAATCGTTAGATTGGGCACTCTGAATATTGAGGATGAGGTACGTATAAGACAAAGTTTCTTAAAGATGTATGACGATGATGTAAGTAAAATGATTTTTACTCAATAAGAAGGTATTTATAGACCCTACCTGCCTGTCCCGTTGCAGAAGATTAGAGAAAAGCAATTAGAGCTAGGGACTCCAAACGAGTTGGCTAGATACGAGCATAGAGTTTTCCCCTCGCTATGAAACGTCACTGTGCTAGTTTCTTCGTTGATAGTTTTAATGCGACGACAAACTAGTGCAGAGACAGTTCTTGCCAACAGCGGGCTTAAATATCCATTTTGAATACGTACTGTACGCGAGATAAAAGTCAAAAGGCGGTTGTGTCCTCGTCGGTGATGGGAAAGGGACTCAAGAGCATGGTCTATTTCATAGACCTATTTCCAACAGAAGACGTTTACCTACCATAACAATTCCGTCATCACAATTCAAACGACTGATAGGATTCATTATTTGATAGCTAGTCATTTGTAAGGGCTTATCTGAACACTTCAGTTTTATAGTACCTACAATTGCTGAAATAAAATTTATCACAGCTCCAACGGAGCGAATAAACTGGCACCATTTATAGATTCATAAAAAGTTGAGTTTGGGAGACCAGACTGCATTTTTAATAAAATCTTACACTACACGAATTCATCACGCGTCGAGCAATTTGCCGGAGTGAAACACAAAATTACTGATCTATCACCGTTTATGTATGTATTTATTATCTGTTTGTCTTTCCTTATTTTTGCACATGCCATGTTCTATCTCTGCACCACCGAAATTTAATTTGGTAAAAATGTATAAGGAATTATGTGCGTCTTTTGTTTAGTGTTTATTTAAAGTTTTAATCTATCTTCTATATCTATTAATAAAAATCTCTTCAGAACGGCTGCACACATTAGGATAATTATTTTTTTTTGTTTTTTTCGCTATAATACAGGGGTGTTTAAGAAAGAGATGAGAGGGTCAATTAGTAAATACTATTTAAACACTTAACAGAAAAACTTATTTTATTATTCCAGCAAAAAAGCGGCCTCAAGCCTTACGACGTGAACATCATCAGAGTGATCGTCCACCCTGACTATAAGTCTCCGAAGCGGTACTTCGACATAGCACTGATGGAGTTGGAGTTTGACTTGCTATTCTCAAAAACAATACAGCCTGCCTGTCTGTGGACCAAGCATAATGTGGCCATTTATAGCGAACGCGCTCAGGTTACTGGCTGGGGCGTTGATGAGTCTGGTAAGGAGAAAATGATATTTTTGCCCATATAATCGTCGCTGTCATTAAAAAAGGACGGTAGTTTTTTTTGTTTTTTTAAATATCTTTGTCAAATTATTCTATGTCAATGTCAATCATACGAATTTTTGACTTTTTAGGTTCTTAGGTCTTAATATGTCAATTTGAAGTTTACCAATAGATCGAGATGGACAGAAACCTTTCAGTGAATATATTTTTTTATCAAAAGTACCTTTATAACTAAAATTTTTAAGTCAATAAGTCGTAAAGGCCTTCAAAATGTCGTATCTTGTAGTAATGGAAAAAAATTATACCTGAAAACAGTCTGTTTACATACGACTTTTTGAAATGATAGCGACGAATATTTCTTTTTAACCAAAAATACGAGCTTTTTAGGAGCCTTTAGACTAGCGAATTTCTTTCAGCGAAAGCGATTCACAAAAAGACAAAAATGTATGCGATTGACAACTTGACATTTCCATAAATCTTTATTTTATTTGCAATCGCTATCCCGACGCTTACGTTCTTGTTTAGGCACTTGTCCCACCACCGACGATCAGCGAGTAGCGAGTAAAGCTAGAAACTAAAAACGAGCAACGAGTAGCGAGTGTGTAGTTCCAATAGTTTTGTCGCTCGGCTATAAGCGAGTGTTCTTGTGCGACGGGCGATAACTCGCACCACACGCTCAGGGCGGCCGCACTGTAGGTAGAAATGGTTGGTCTCTCTGCGAAAGTTTGTTTTATTAATTATAGGCTATTTTATTATAGGCTCGCGCTTGACCACTATCTCACCTGATGGTAAGCGATGATGTGGTCGACGGTAGAGCACGATTGCCTAGAAGTAACCTATTCACTCTTGTAGATTAGATTGTAGCTATCGGGAAAAACAGACTCCGGCAGAATACCACTCCTTAGCTTAGGCTTAATAAAAGTATTTTCAAAACGTTTAGTGCGTATGGTGGTGGGAGGTCCACCATGTACCGATGGCGCATCGCCGTACTTCTGGTAGTCCGATCATGAAACGGGCTGGGCAGAATTAGAACATGTAATTCCATCGTACACTCCTCGAAATGTAACCGACAAAAATACGACAAGCTGGCAACTCGGCGACGATGTTCAAGGCTCTGGATCTTTGACTTAACCTGGGCCTCATCGCCGATGAGCCTCTTAGCCCGCTTTTCGATCGATTCTAGTGCATCAAGCTGGTATTTGGCAGATCCGTCCCAGAGATGCGAACAGTACTCCATGCATGATCGAACTTGCGCTTGATACAATCTGAGCAGCTGTTCTGGCGTGAAGTACCTTCCTTTTCGGATATCACTGCACATGCTGAGATAGGAGCCTTTTTGGTCTCGCTCGGGGTTCAATTTTTATGTTTGTTTAATTTTTTGCTTATTTCTCGTATCTTCTGTGCGAGTCACAAATAAAAAATTTCTTTCTTTTATGCAAAATGTAACAATATATATATTGGTGGTATACTATACATAGGTGCATCTCTGCTTAACCCCTCAGGGATTACAGGCTTAATGTTATGTGTTATGTTTTTACTTATACTATGCATTGATTTTCTAGAAAATTCTGTGCGATTGCCTTGTAGTGACCTAATTACACCTTTTTCCCTTACAGGAAAAACATCCTCTGATCTCCTAACAGCAGAAGTTGATATCATAAACTCTAACACATGCGATGTCCTGCTCCGAACATCCTGCAACAGGAACTGGTGTGGACTGAACGATAGTCAGCTCTGTGCTGGCAAGTTGAGGGGAGGAGTGGATGCTTGTCAGGTACTCTGGTGTTTTTTGTTATTTTTTTTCCATTATTACGTACCAGGAGCAAATGAAACTTAGGAGCTCGAGGTTACTTCCACGTTGAAAGGTTCGTTGGTACACCAATCATTGTGTCAAGATTCTTAAACAAAATTTTAGTTTAGACTGCAACTTTAATGTAACTTGTACTATGTAATGCTTTTGCTTTTGAATGCGTAACCTGAACACTTTAGAGAGATAGGTAGAATATTCTTTATTGTACAATAACATTTTAATTACTGTTTTCCAGTATTGCTAAGTTTGAGGGTAAAATGCTGGTCTTATTGCTTACAGCGATTTCAAGCAGACTACCTTTATTCATTTATATTTAGATTGATCATGAGAGTGTATGTTATGGTCGATTCAGAAAAAATAGCTCACAATTTAATAGTTTTTTTTTCTTCTTTCTCTAGGGTGATTCTGGCGGACCTCTTCAAGTGAAGATTCCTCTACCAATCAAGACGCAAGGCAACATGAACTATGTCATCGGCATTACCTCATTTGGAATAGGCTGCGCCTTGGCAGGATTACCAGGAGTGTATACGAGAGTATCTAGTTATGTTGACTGGATTGAGAGCCATGTATGGCCGGGACAATCCTAATTGTAACATTTATTATAATTTAAAAAGACTTATGTTTTAAATTGTGCTGTCTTTAGTATTTCTTTTATATCTTTTGACTTATTTTTATAGAATTAATAGAATCATGTGATTAAATTAATTACATTAATACTCGTAACATAATAATTTTCATGTGATGTAATCAATCATAACTAACATGTATAATATCAAAACTATGATGTTTTTATACTTTTTTATATTATTTGACATTTTGTTTCTGTTTATATACCAGAATTTATAAGATTTCTCTTTTTCCGCCGTTAAAAATGATGGTACTTTTCATTTGACGTAATAATGTTTTCAACTTTTCTGTGTTTATTCTCTTCTTTTGATTTTTATTTGATCGAAATACTATTAATACTGGAATAATTATATCACTAATAGACTTTTTTATCCAAATTTGATTTTGTCTCTATTAAATAATGATGACTTCTAAAGTTTTTAATTGATTCAAACATTAAGATAGTTTTACTGTTAGATTGACTTACTAATTGCAATTCAATTAATTTATTTCTATCTATTGACTGTAATGGTCGTTTACATGTTTATTTTTATTGAATAAATCTATGTTTACTTAAAATGAAATATTTTTGTGTGATTATTATGTCCTACGTCATAGGTAAGTCTTCTAAAATTAATTCACTACTGGTGTGTTCTTTAGTTATTTACTGAATCATTTAATTTGTGCTTTCCAGTGTCTATAACTGGACTACCGCAAATCGATAAGGATATTGAGGTAAATCATTCGTACTTTTATTACAATCGAAGCCTATTATGGCTATGGATAAAAAGAATATGTATTTCGTGTCATTCAACCAACCTACGAGTAATATGCTGAATTTATTTCTCATTTTTTATCTTCTAATTGCACTATTGTTTTACAGCCTCCTCCTGAAAAAAACATAGCAAACCCTTCTATTCAATCTTTACTATCACAGGAAAAAACAATTAAAACTCGACCTCCGTTCAAGCCAGATAGTTCGCAGCTCAGGTTATCAGGAACAACTCCCATGCTAAGAGTTTCTCCTCCTGTTCGACAAACTGAATCTCCTGCAACGACTAAAGTCACGGTTACTGCATCTACTGTATCACCTACACCGCCCGCGATAGATCCGGAAACTAAGACTTCTACACCAGCTAATTCCCTGGTTACATCACCTACAATATCCCCAACGACGAGACCGACTATCAATTCAAAAACTCCTACACCAGCTGATTCCCTGGTCACTTCAACTAAAATACCATATTGGACATCAAAGCCTACAGCACCACCTTCTAAGTCATCTGGACCCTTAATTCTAATACCTAAGCCAACCACTCCTCGACCGAACGCTACAACACTTTTGCAAAAACCTTATGATCCTTGTGCACCGTTCAAAAGACCGCCTACGCCAGACTTCAGGGCGCCTGGTAGACGGATCAGCGAAGTTAGTAAGTAACAAGACGATGTTTCTTTCTTTTCGTTACGGATTATAATGAAAAATATTTTGTATAGATTTTTAAGTTTTGACCGTTACAAAAACAGGCAATTATGTACATTTTATTGTACGAGTCATTTCATATCCAGTTACCAAGTCTTTTGATGCATAATGTTCAAATTATGTTTTAGAATGCTTCGATTACATTTGGTATCTAAGAGTTCGTCATGATGAAGCGGAACACCAAACTGAGTGTAAGTTTCTACTTTAAATACACTTTGATCTTAATTACACAAACTATGAAATTGTTTTCAAATTCTCTGTTAAGAAGAGAGTCCGTTAGTTTTAAGAGGTTCTATATTTAAGTATGTTTTTTTAACCGACTGCGCGACGCAAAGTAGGGTAATGTGCTTATCAGTTTATGTATGTATGTTTGTTCCTATGTGGCGTTCCGATTGTGACGATTCTTACGTCAATCGATTCGTCTTAGGCTCTAGACAGACGGACTGCATTTCAACTGCACTCCGACTGCAAATTTGCAGTTTGAATGCAGTTCCAACGACTCCACACTGACTCAGTTGGCAGCAAGCTCGCTGCAGTTCAATTGCAGTTGGTCTCTGCAGTCAGCGTGCAGTACTTGGAACTGCACGGTAACTGCACACCAACTGCAATCGGACTGCACGGTTGATTTAAAGTTTTATTGCAGTCGTACTAACTGATACCATCGAACTGATCTGATGATGAAGTTGGAAGGTAGGGACCAGAAATCCACCGAATACATTCCTAACAATGTATCCTATTATAGTCATGTTTAGGCTTATTGGAATCGTCACGAGATGTAATCTGGCTATAAATGATTTTCATGGTAATATGAGATGCCAAAACTAAAAAGAAAAATCGAATAAAAAAATAAATTTGGAAGTCGGTTAAAAGTCTTGCAATAAACTATTGCTTTTAGGTGACAATTGGAGACTAAGAGGAGGAATGACTAATTATATCATTGGCGGTCACTATACGTTCGCAGGCGATTACCCTAATATGGTGAGGATATGCCGATTTCGAATTTATCCTCTAAAATTGAACAGCGAGAAATACTAGAAAAATGTTCTTTACGTTCTTTCAAATTACCAGGGTGCCATAGGATGGAAAGAGGTTGTCGGAACGTGGAGGTTCATGTGTGGGTGTACGTTGATCAGCACCAAATTCGTTCTCACGGCTGCCCACTGCTCTAGTGCTTCAGACCGTGATACCACCCTTGCCGATGTTATACCTAAGATAGTGAGATTGGGAGATAAGAATATTCAGGACGTGGTATGTATGAGACAAAGTTTCTTAACCCTTGAGTTCCCGAAACGTGTATCCAATGGCAACAATGGCTTTTCTATTGTTTCAGTAATTACGGGCATTCAACCGGTTAAACAAGCGTCAAGACTGCAAATTGCTTTTTAAAATCTGGTATCTAATTGGCAGAATTTGTTTAAATGTTTTCAGGTAAATGGCAATAACGATGCGACCATCATCAGGATAATAAATCATCCCAAGTACAAATCACCAAAGAAGTACTTTGATATAGCACTTATGGAACTTGGCCAAAAGCAGAAGTTTGATAGGAACATACAACCTGCATGTTTATGGACTAAGGATAGCATCACCAGGTATGGTGAGCACGCACAGGTCACTGGATGGGGCGTTGTGGAGTCAGGTCAGTATTTCTTTCTTTGTTTAAGCATTGTCAATGACAGCAACAGCCTTCTTAGGATCTCTTCTCATCATGTTTGTCTTAGTACATACAACTGATACATCTTGGGAATGAATTATCCTTTATCTGTTTTACAGGCAGTTTGAAAATGTCTCCAGAGCTCATGGCAGCAACTGTAGACATAATAGATTTCCATAAATGCAACAGACTGCTTCGCTTGTCATGCAACAGGAACTGGTGTGGTCTGCAGCCAGATCAGCTGTGTGCCGGCAAGGAGGGCGGAGGAGTTGATGCTTGTCAGGTAAGTTAGATGCTGCTACGTGTTCGAGTACATCGCTTAGTCATCATGTTAGCCTAGAACTGTTAATGTTAGTTGTTGTTGCAGCATTTTTGGTCAGGATATTTGCAGGAAAAAATCTTGGATCCACTTTTTTGTACAATTCCATATCTATGTTAGGAATCCTCGTGCAAGCTAAAAAAACAGATTCCACAGTCTAAATAGACATTGACCACTATGAATGTTCATTTGTTTTGGCGATTATAGAGTCCTCACTCTGTATCATGTGTTGCTATGCCACTTTAAGTGTTTATATACACATTTTGGGCCAAAAACTTTCGCGGTTGTACACAGAACATCTTCACCATAGTTTCATCACAATCATTCCAATGGTTTAGGAACAAATATTCATTTTTATTTATGTGTAGATTTAGATCAGTTTTTTGGGCTTGCTTGCTATGCTTTCCTTCATAGTTTTTTTAATGTGTTTCTGTTTTCAGGGTGATTCTGGAGGACCTCTCCAGGTAAAGATCCCACTTCCAGTCAGGAGTCAAGGAACCATGCACTATGTCCTGGGCGTGACTTCGTTTGGCATCGGGTGTGCCCTGCCTGGATTACCAGGAGTGTATACTAAGGTTTCCAGCTTCATCGATTGGATCGAGAGCGTCGTTTGGCCTGATCAGAATGGAACAGCTCCTGTGACCGATGTAAGACCTGTCTTGGAGAGAAACAAACGATCATTTAGATCTCAAATAGAATTAGAAGACAGTTTGTATAGCTAAAGATATTATTTAAGAGATGAGACTAACAAAATGCTGTGTAATGTATTTTTTTACTCTGTTAGTCTTGAAACAGGTCCTGTATTTCATAAAATCTACAAAAGGAACACAAGCTGATCACTTATTAAGGTATAAACTAATATTATAAACAAAAATTATGAAAATATGTAATCTCTGGAAGTACTGATTCGATTAAGTACGAAAATACTGTCACATAGGTTGAAGTTGGTCACATGAAGCCAACTAAAAAGACTTTAACAAGAAGAAAATATAATCGCGAGCTGACTGACCAAAACCATAATGTATCCTCCGACAGCACAGCATGATTTTCTTTTTGACTTTTTGATTTTGTTAACGATTTTAATTATTTACAACTTTTTAGTTATAATTTTTTTTCGAATTATATCTAAACATATAAATGTTATGTATTTTTGTAATAACCTTTTAAAACCCTTCATTTTGATATCCCAAACATTGGGATTGAAAAAAAAAAAACAATTTTTTTTCTCCTCCACAATATGGCGCCCAAAACTCGCCATTTTTCTGTTTTCAAATTTTAATGGAGCCAGTGACATACGCGAGATAAAGTCGAATCGATTAATGTAAGAATCATCAAAATGGCTCTACGCAATTGGTCTTTAGAACGCCACATAGGAACAAACAGACATACATACAATAATTCATATATTCTGTAATGTTTTTATGGAGATGGAATAAAACCAAGCGTTCCACCACACTGCTATATTTGAAATGACGGTGAGGTCCAAGTTCTTAGCCTACCTACTTATACTATTATATTATTTAAACATTATTATGTATTCGTAGAACTTCTACAGTACACATACATAGACTGTTAAAAACATTACCCTCCTTTGTGTCGCGCAGTCGGGTAAAAATGCAGTTACTGTGAGAATTTACAAAAATGTAACATCTCACACACCATTGTATCTGTAACATATGTTTACAAATAAAGAATCTGAATCTGATAGTCCACGACAGCAAAGCCGCGGCGGAAAGGTAGCGAATTGAAAACCTGTGTTGTCACACTATAAGACAAAGCCTCCCTTCCTCCCTCCCTTTCTACTTTAAATACTATCTGAAGGAACCAAAAACGACGAGGTTTCAAATTCCTGGAAACTGAAATAAATGCATTAGACGATAGCCATTGATCACCTCATGTCGTACTCTGTTTAACAGCACCTGCACTCTGAAAGACCTTTATGCTTATCCTTAAGCTGTTGACGTGGCTGTGACGTGGCTGAATTGTGGTCCAAACATATAGTTCGGTATTATCGATACGATTTTAGTTTATGGATTAGCAAATATATCTCTCATGGGGTTCTTAGTTAAATTCTATAACAAAATACTTTGTGACATATTAAAACTATATGTAAGTAAATTTAAAACCTTTGTTAATACGAGTACCTAGCACACTGTAAACAAGCACATTACAAATGAGATTATATTCAAGATAAGAATGCTTGGGAACATGCTGGTTCTGCTCCATAGGGCAATCTTTAGTGTAAAAAAAATCAAACCGGTTAATTTATATTCATAATATATTATATGAAATGTAATTTTTTGTTTAAAGAAATTCATTCGTACACTGTTCCGTTGTTGTTGAATTAGGTAATTTATCTATGTTTGCAATATTTGTAAGTATGTGAGAACCATGTTCCTATTTATCAAATGAATGAATTTACCTGTTAGTGCTTGTAATACTTTATACCTATACGTAATATAGTAGTATTAGTCTGGGTACATCGTCCTCACGTATATGAATTAATGTAAGTATGTAAATATTGTAAAACACTTTTTTTAAGAGTAAATGTGGTGTTTCATGTCCGTTCTTCTCCATAACAAGCTACTTTGCCGAATGGACCGCAGAATCCATTAAGCTGCACTTTTAAATTTTTGACGTTGCAAAAGTGCAGCTTAATGGCCTAATTGAATAAAGAATTTGACTTTGACTTTGATTGGTCAAAAAAACAAAGATTTACATTAAAAAGAGCGTTAAGCTACATCATCCTCTTTCATCTAACTTACTTTAGCTTGTCTGTAATAGCCAGCGTGGGACGCATTTCTTTTAAAAGACGAAAAAAAGAAACGACAAGTAAGTTAAGCGTTATTTCAAGTGTTCCCGGTAATTTGTCAGTGCCGGTATAGTCCCGGGAAAATACCGGGATAGTGCCGGGACACTGGTGCAATATTCAGCGGAAATCTTTCAACGGGTACCGATAGACGGCTACAAATCGTTGTTTGTTTTGGTGATCTGTATCGAGGAGCTGCAAAACGAATTGCAATAAATAAGGTAGTAATTGCTTTTGTATTATTTCTGCAATTGAAGTCGATCTATAGTTCTATTTGTTTGTCTCATTCGATTTCTGTTCTAGTAATGGCTCAGACCATCAAGTATCTTCAGTTGTCAATTTTATTTCGTTTTTGTGGAGTTAAGATTCTTGATATCAATGCTTGATGAATCAATCGTTTCGTTATTAATGAGGGAAAACAATAAGGCCCGATTTCCGAATTGTGTATTTGGAGTTAATAACGTGTCAAACTCTACTTTAATGCCAAAATTTTGAAAAAAAATCTAGCTAAAATAGTAGACTTTGAAAAATGCTCAATTTCAAATTCTTATCAGAAATCGGGTGTTAGAAAATCAAAATCAATATTGTTAGAAAATTAATATTGTAATTTTTTGGCAGAATTTCTTGGTATAAAGTTCAGTGTCTGTTTTAATTATTCGCAAATTGATTCCTAGTGAATATTGTGATGTAAAATTGGTGTATTTCCGTGTCTCAAGTGTTTATGCAACTGGAAAAAAATCGGAATCATTAAAACAGCTGAGAATTTTATTGTAGTAATGACTATTTCAGCAAAGATTGGCTAGAAGACCAACCCGATATATTTGCTGCCAAACATTCCAAAAAATATTGGAATGAAAAGTTTTTGTGCAAAGGGACTACATAAAAAAAAAAACTAAAGGACACGTGACACTGGCTAAATGCACAAACTGTGGGAAGGCAAAAAAAAAGAAAACTGTCCAAAATGTCACGTGGTAAATCCTAAACATTTTGGTCTTTTGGCAATCACTATCGCTAGTAGATTGTCTCTTTGTTCAGAGTATTAAAGTATCGGTGCGCAAAACAAAGAAACATTCTACAAAGACAACTGCAATTTTGAATCAAAAACTCCGCCACGCCAGAACTAAATATAATTAAACTTTAAATTCTTAACCCCACCGCAGCTGTCTGCGATTGCATTACATCTGTTCTCTACTGCAGGTTTAATAAAATCCCGTTCTCGCACGCTGCGTGCTGCGGACAGCATCTTGATTTAAGTCCCACTTGGATAAAGAAAACGTACTGGTTTATAGCGGCACTAAAGGTTTGTTTAGTCCTTTACTGTCGATGGTAAAGTGCGGACGAATAAACTGTTTTATTTAAAATCTGCTGCCTTTATTCTGCAATTATTTTATGCCGCAGTTTATTGAACAATTATTTTAAATTGAAGGGTTATTTGTTTAACATTGTTTTGATTGAAGTTTGTGATAAACTTGCCTAACCTAAGATATATTGGCTATGATATTTTCCCACTGCTAAAAAAAATTGATGTACAAAAGGTAAATTTTATTGTCGTGTTAAATATAACGTATAAATTCAAATCGCAATACATATCAGCGACAATCCATGTCAAAAACTTATCAATATGTATACTTATAAATTAAGAGTGGTTTTTCACCGATTGCAACATTTATTGTAATTAAGTACCCACCCTCTATTCTCGATTTTTTTGAGAACTGAGACAAGACTCGAGAACTGTGTTTCAACAAAATTCTTGTTATATAATGTTTGATTAACTTTATTTTATTTTGTAAAGGAAATGTTTGAAGTGAACTCTTGTCTCCAACATAACCAAAAATATAATTTATAATAAACGAATAGGAATTTATATTATTAATAAATAACGAAAATTGATGATAAAATAAAAACGTTAATGCTTCTAAACATAAACGAGATAGATAATTAAACTCCTGCGAAACATTATACCTATCAAAATTACAATGGAAAAAAGTCGAGAGTTTGCTCTATCACCGGCAATTACACGTGGCAAATGCTGCTAAAAGAAGAATTCAATATACCTACCTATACTGAACTGAACTGAATAAATTCAATTGAACATAAAACACCCAAAATACCAGGGCAACACCAAACAAGAAGAGATAAATTAAAAATAGCGTTGAAGAAAGGAACGGGTATTAGTGACCCTATTATGGATATGTCAGGGTCACGAAAGCGTCCCGGAAATTTGGGACACACAGTAGACATGGGAAAGATGGGGACGAATGATTGTCGCCCTATATTATGATATTAATGGAATTGGGGAAATAATAGGCGAAAATCTTGCTTAATTCGCTGTATAATTGACTCAATTGTCCTTCAATAGTAATGATATTTTTAGGTTTATCCACGCCATTATAAGCCATTATTTTTACTTTCTACTGTAAAATTGCTATTTTTGTTCTATGTGATGTATCTTGGCTTTAATCATGACCACAGTTTTTTTGTACGCTGCTTTCTTTTAAGCATGTATTGACAAAAGCATTTACTACAGTTGAAAATGTCTATAAATCACACGCACACACATTAACACAAAACGCTGAGACATGCTATGCTAATATTTCAGCATCAAGTCAAAACGCCAACCTTTTTCTTACACCTCAAGACATATTGATGGAAAACAGCAAAAAAAGTTCAACATGGCGACAGTTTCCTTTTACAAATTAACGACTTCTCCGCCATTATGATGTCACCTGACATGCCTGTCCAATCAGAGGATCCCAATGAAAAATGGCTGCCAACATTAATACGGAAAGTTTTCTTGATAAATGGACGCGTAATAAGAAAGGAATTGGATATGAATTCGTAAAAATGTAATGGTTGAAGAGAAAATTGATTTTTTATATTCAATTTTATTGGCATTAGAGAGTTCAAACTCCATTTTGTCAAGGGCCCCAACGGTTTCTAACTAATATGTATTCGAGGGCCGTCAGTTGCAAAGTCTAAGCTATTAGACATTTTAGTTCGAATTTTGTTGGAAGTTTTAGCCGTGGGCCGTGATTTAGTTCACGTTACCTCTCGTCTGCTGGGGCTGATCGCTAGTTTATATGGAAATTAGAGGACTTTAAGGGGTTAAGATAAATATGAGTTGAAGTTTCTAGCATAGTTTGTAAAAATAATTTATAGCCTCTAGGAGAATTTAGCTAGGACGCGTAATTTTTTTACGCTTACCTTTTTTGAGCTTTACATGTTGTATGCCAAAGCCTTTTCAGTTTTAACCAGTTGCAAAATATCTGTTATTATCCATCAAAAGTACTGGTATACTTATGCCAACTATATCTCAAACCAAGCACATTTAATCCCTGATAAAACATTTTCAAAAACGTAACCCTTCTTTGACACAACGTATTAGATTTCACGACAAAAAGATAGTTCCTATCGAACACATCGCACGTATATCGACTAAAATAATCTTGTTCCTCTTCCAAAGGCCCTTTGAACAAAACAGTCACTACTCTAAGTGCATTTTATTCGTCAGATCCTTTGAGAAAGTCCTGAAATGGCGACCATTTTGTTAGAACTCTCTAAACAGGGTTTATAAGACTGTCGGTCATATTTTGTGTAGATGGGTGGAGGATCTTATTATCCTGGATGGGTGCTAGTACACAGTCGTTCGCGAGAATTGGTTAAAATTCAATTATTCGTGCCATTATTCGCGTGCTCAAAGTTTGGAGTAGGGCCGGACCACTTAGGACGTTTCGTTCATGTCGAGTGCCTTGCTCTGATTCGGTTTAATCTAACTTTAATACAGGCTTTTATACTATAAGTTGTACAACAGAAGGACGGAAGGTTAAGTGTCTATGTATAGGATAGAAAGTACTACAAATGTGTCCCTCAGGTCCAAGGGCTTTTTCTCAAGTGGCCTTCCGTCTTTACTTCCAGAATCTTCTACATCGTTACAGAATAGATCGCACATAATATTTCTTTCAAGTCCCATGGCAACGTTATATTTAATTTTCCCTATATTCTCGCTATACTCTGGAATGTCTGTCACATGCGTGGTTTCTTTTTGTCATTTACAATTTTCCTCTTGGAAGACATATTGTAAGGCTCTGAGGTGTTATGAACTCCTGGTATTTCATACGTACAATTATGTAGGCATTGGCTTAAAGGATATTGCGATAAGTAATTTAATAATACAGCTAAATTGTTTTTTTTTAGTAGTAGTAATGTAATAATAGAATATAAATAAGAAAGAAACAAGCAACAGATGATTCTCACGTAGGGGTGTCCACTTTGAAAAAACATCGATGTTTTTTTCGATTCGATAAATCGGAACTGTACAACGATGTCTTTCGATGTATCGGATGAAAAAATTACATTACAAAGCTGTATGTAGTCATGTGAAAAGTGATACATCTCAAAACAGGTGTTCTTTTCAGAGTGAACATTTTTGTTTATGAAGGTTATGAAGAGAGCTAAATCTTAAATTATTTTATTAAAGTTTAGATTTTAATCTTTCATAAAATAATAGATCTAACTCCTTTCATATTCATAATCTGTAAGTACATACAAAAACATTCACCTTGAAAAGATGACCTGTTTTTAGATGTACATAATATCATCATATCATTCATATGTACATAATGTCCTGTGAAAAGTAGTATGTACATCTTGTATATGTACATATGTTCAAACTTGTGTTTTTGTGGAATTGACTGGATTGATTGACTTATCGATTCGATGTTTTATGAAAAAACATCGATACATCGAGTATCGATAGCTTTACAAAACATCGAATCGATTCGATATATCGCATTGTAAATATTGATGTTTTCGATGCACCGATGTTTATCGAATATGCCTAATCTTACACATATAAGAGCTGTCAAATGCGTAAAACTACTTAATTATCTGAGCCCCTAACTCAATAGCCCTAGTCATAATTATATGATAATAATATTTACTTATTACGTAAACGCTGGCTTTATAAACAGCCCGCCAACTAGGCGGCTTGAGTGCCGAACTTACACAAAAGACTTGAAGTTTTGACTCAAATACCAACTTGGGATCTTAGCGTCGGAAGCAGCGGATCTGTACTCTTGTCGCGAATAGCGTCTGGAGTCGGTTTTAATAGAATGTTCGGAATAGGTAAATAAACTTGATAAAATAGAGATATTTTTGTAAAGAACTTAGCTCTTGTTTTGTTATTTTTCCTAGTACAATCGAAGTTGTTTATACACAAACACTTGGTCAAACGTAAATATTAGTTCGGAAATCTACTGTAGAACCTACAGTACACCATGGAGCAATCACACATCAAATGGCGCGTGTTATTGGGTCATTCGGTTCCCTTCAAAATGGTTGAGCTGAGTGGGGTTGATGCACGCGTCATGCTCGTGAACGGGTGCCGTCAGATGAGACTGGTCATCTCTTAGCTGCCAGTGGTTTAATTCAGTTCCTATCTTTGAATTTTTTTTTTTATTGTTATCTACATTGTGCTCACATAATAGAAGCAACAAGAAATATGTAACCAAACATTATATGTAACACATATGATTTAAAAGAGTGTCCATGGAGTTTCTTGCACGTTCTTCTCCATAGAGATCTACTCCTTGGAACGTGCAATTTAGCTTCACTTCTTTGTTTGACTGACCGACATTTTGACAATTCAAAAGTGCCTGTAATTGGTCTACTTGAAATAAACGTTTTTGATTTTGATTTTGAATCAAGAGGGTGACTAAAGAATCGGTATAACTTCCTTAAGTCGCCTAAAAGAATAAACGATAACAGCCCTGGTGAAGCACGCAGGAAACTGTGACTCCTCAGTACCCCCACCAACTTACTATATCGATCCTGCAGAAAAGCTCCCAGTGGGGCACAAACTGCCAAGGCCAATCTAGAAAGCCTTAAATAGGCTGCGAAGCCAAGTGGGCTACTGTAGACATAACCTGTTCAGTAGTCAGATGGGGGTACTCCGATCAGCCAAAATATGACTGTGGAACCACACCACAAACGATGCCCCATTTGTTGTCCTGCTCTCTGAGCAAAAACACCTGCACCATGAAAGACCTGTTTGAGCTAGGGCTGTCGACGTGGTTGAGTTCTGGTCGAAGCACAACATCAAAATTAAAAACTGTAAATAGAATCATCGACGCGATGGAGAAGAAGAAGATCGAGAATCTGAAGATTGAAAAAAACATTGAATTATTTTTAAGCCCATTTTTTAGGGAACCGGACTCTGTGTTTCCCGATAGCTACAATCTAGGTGTCTTTAAGTCAAGAGTGAATAGGTTACTTCTAGGCAAGCGTGCTTCACCGTCGACCACATCATCGCTTACCATAAGGTGAGATAGTGGTCAAGCGTGAGCCTATTGACAAAAAAAAAATACGTGGTTATTCAAATTAAAGTCACGTTTATATAGTCTTCATTTGTGTCGTCGCAGCATTTTCTTTTTGCCTTATATTTTTCTCAAAACAACGATATTATCTACTGATATAATCCAAATTCTTCTGCAACAATCCCCGGAGTAGGTAGTTACTCGTACCCTTAAAACACGTACCTACGAACTTACAAGGCGGCCATGACAGATCAAGACGCACAATCACGTAATCATAATTCGTCTTGGGATACAGGCCTGCACCCCTCTTCATAGATTATGAAAATCTTATAGAATTGATAATAATATTATAGGGCTTCCTTGAGTGCTTTAATACCCTATTATTATTATTTATTTATAAATATAGAGCAGTGGTGGCACAGTGGTAACGGTCCCGACTTACGTGTCACAGGTTATGAGTTCGATCCCAGGCAGGCGCTTTACTTTGTGTAAATTATTTATAACCACTTTTCTAAAAACGGTGAAGGAAAACGTCGTGGGGAAACCGGCATGTCATAGAACCAAAAATTCGAAGACATGTGACATCCACTAACCCGCACTGGACCTGCGTGGTGGAGAAAGGCCTATTCCCTCTCTAACAGAGAGGAGGCCTGTATCCCAGCAGTGGGAACATTATAAGGATGATGATGATAATGAGAAAGTACTTTACGTGGAAACAGCTGCTCAACTTGTATCTAGCGCAAGGAGCAATGCATCGAGTACTGTTTTTATCTCTGGGACGGATCTGTCAAATACCAGCTTGATTCACTAGAGTCGATCGAAAACCGTGCCAAGAGGCTCATTGGCGATGAAGCACTGGTCAAGACAAAGCTCCAGAGCCTTGAACATCGTCACCGAGTTGCCAACTTCTCGGTTTTTTATCGGTTACATTTCGGCGAGTGTTCGATGGAATTGCATGACCTAATTACACCTAGCCTGTTTCATCATTGGACTACCAGACTTACGGCGATGCGCCATCGGTACAAGGTGGACATCCCACCCATACGCACAAAACGTTTTGAGAACACTTTTATTATGCGTACAGCTAAGGAGTGAAATTCCCTGTCGGAGTCTGTGTTTCCCGACAGCAACAATCTTCTTTGGGTCTTTAAGTCAAGAGTGAATAGGTTTTTTTCTATGCAAGCGTGATTCACCGTCGACCACATCATCGCTTACCATCAGTTGAGATAGAGATCAAGCGCGAGCCAAGTATATAAAAAAAAAATTCGAATATCATAAATCCATAATTTTGTTAGTACATACAAATACTTATAAACTATGTAAGTCACTTAAAATCTGATAAACATACACAACATAAAAATACCCTGAATAAATAAAAACAGATTTCCACATTAATATAAAATGAAATAAAAATTCACATTGAAATTTCAAAATCTAATCATATTAATATCTAAAAAGAATCATTCTTATATGCATTTAGGTGCAACTATGTCTAAGCAAAAAAACCCTGTGATAGCAAAAAAATAATCATCTTAGGAAAGGAACCACAGAGGGCTATCAATCGTCGATCGATCGATCTTGATTGACGATGATCGACGTCGCGTCGGTCGATTGAGGGCTTTGGATTTGGAATAAGAGGAACTGTTAACTGATTCATTCTACCATCGTTCCATGTTATCGATTGACGATCGACGAATAGATTTGGTAATATCCTTATAAAAGTTCCGCTATCAATCTAAGGTTGCAACCTATAAAAAGGAATTTCAATCAGTATTATTAAGGGTTGATGATGATTTGCTCAGATAACACTTTTACTATTATAAATAAACCGTAATCCAGCTATCGTGCACCAATCACCATCGTGGCAGCTGGATACCGATCAATTGAATCGAAGTCGACTGTTTTTTAACCCACGACGGAAAAAGAGGGGTGTTATAAGTTTGAAGTTTGTACCTGTGTGTTTGTGTATTTGTGTATCTATCTATGGCATAGCTCCAAAACTGATGAACTTAATTTAAATTTAATTTAGTTTTTTTTCTTTGAAAGGTGACATTATCGGGCGTGTTCTTAACTATGATGAAAATCAGTTCAGCCGTTCAAAAGTTATGAGCGTTTTACTGTTTAAATCAGGGTAGATTGTTGATCGAAACGTGTCTACAACTAGATAAATCATGTAGTTTAAAAAGTGTGAAATAAAAACAAAATGTTGGCGCTTTCGGAAATGTTTAATTTATACTTTTTATTTGAGGTCGATCGATGATTTCATGTAACGAGGTGTTCGACAACGTTTGACCTCAAGTGTGTGTTGAGCAAGAGTCTCGCTTCTAGCCAATCTTGCTCTATGCCCTCTTTTACGATTAACCTCGTCTCATAATTATTTTCCGAGGGTGTCGCACCACTGAATTATCAATGTTCCCTGCGTTACTCGTCTTATGTGGCCTTTAATATAGACTTGTAAGGGAATGATTGAACTTGTCGATGTGTTATCATGATGCGTGAGTGAGTAAAGGTTTGGTACCTACTGATTTGTTATTAACATTTGATTTTTTACTTTTATTTTAGCTTCTGCCAGCGGCTTCGCCAGCGTGAAAGTCGAAAATTATCCCGAGGGAACATATGCCCGGGATAAAAAAGTATCCTATGTGCTATGCCAGGCTATAATATATCTCTGTGTCAAATTTAATCCAGATCCGTCCAGCCATTCTAGCGTATTTAGTAACAAACACACACATCTATCCAAACTTTTGTATTAAAGTATTAGTAAGATGATGGCGGCTGGCGGGGAGGCCAGATGTGGACGTTGAGGTACACTATTGTATGTGTGATCTTCAAAATGTGTCGGTTTGATTTATTTATGCATTAAGCTATATGTTTCAATATTAAAATGAGCGAAGACTAATTTTATCCTAATGCTAAACAGATTTAATAAATCAACCCTGGATTTTATCTCTAAAGAAACCAAAAGACATACCATGACACATACCAGCATCTCCATCATACATTACAAATATTAAGTCGTCACTTAATAAAAGCCCTCTGTTTCTTGCAAGTCAGTTACTTCTATAGAATTACGTTGTTATATTCCTCGGAGAGGCTCAAATAGCCTCATTTTGTTGCGAGAGGGAATTAACGAGCTGCCGCCGAGAAAAAAAAGAAATATGACGTCACTTGACGCCTAGCGATAATCAGTCTGTGCTTTATTGCCCAGTTTGAAGGATTCCTTAGATATTGTTTTTGTTATTACATTTTTTTTCTGTAAAATATTTTCGGCCAGCAATATTTTTAAGGTCAGACTTTTTGTCAGATTAGTGCAATTTTAGCAAGCCGTAAATTGCGCTGAATAACTATGGAGAGTTAACTTCGGTGTGCGTTATTAAAATTTTGTGCGGCCTTAATAACATTGAGTTATAAATGGCTGAGATTTGTTTTGCCGCTTCATTCTGTGTTAGGGTTAAAATAATTCTAATTAGGATCTAATTGAATAAATAATATATATTAGAGAAGATTGCCACTTTAAATGTTCTCGGAGCGACTATTTATTATGTCTAACTAGCTAGACGTTCAATACGTTAAGTTAGTAAATTCTATTCCGGAAATTCTTACCTGTAAATATTATGTATTTATTTTCAGAATTTTCTTTCCACTAATTGGTGAAAGCTAAACATTACAACTTTTAGTGACCAGGAATACATAACATCACTAGAGACGTCTATTTAGTGTATTTAGTGATAGGGATCATGTTAGGGACGTATTTAGTGATAGGGATCATGTTAAAGACGTATCTAGTGATAGGGATCATGTTAGGGACGTATCTAGTGATGTTATGTATTCCTGGTCACTAAAAAATTTAATAAACTTCTTAAACCCACACCCGATTCTAATAACACCTGAAATATAATCATTGCGAGTGTCCCCCAAACTCAAGTGAGACGTATATTTTTCTAAAACTTCTACTTAATTACGTCTCAGAACTTTATGTTAAGAACTTTGACGATAATTTCCAAAAGTTCCTTAGATTTTGGGTACTTTACTTTATAAATTGTGCTGCAGTCTCTCTTAAATTGTTTTCGTATAATTCAAAACGTTGAGATAATTATATTAAAATTAAACTTTACTGTATAAAAGTTTAGAAATTGTTTTGTTTACATTGCCTACGTCAGAATGGACGAAAACCTGGTGTTTTTGGTTCATCTTTTGTCTTCAACTTTTTGTCTCCAATAAGATCTTTCGGCCAAATGACTCTTTTCTCGAGGGCGTCGTTAGTCCACTTAAGAGATTTATCAAAGGGATTGTAACAATATTAACAAATATAAGTACACTTATGTAATATTTCTTGTGTATGTAAAAAGTTGTCGAAGTGATTTATGCAACTCATCATCGTTCAAGTTCCATTAATTGAGTTTAGAACCCTTTGTGCCATGTAATGTATTCTTAGTCAGTGCGAATCTTATTGGTCTATTGATCTAAACACTTTTTCTTTCAAATCCTGTTTTCTTATTTTTTATCAGTTAGTCTGAGCTTGGACGTCTCACTTCAATGGCCAAGTGAAAGAGGAAGGTTGTCTATCGATGGATCGACCGTGTGCTGTGGGCGGTCCCACAGCACACGGTCGATCACCCTTGCTCAAGTGCACGAGGATATCAGCCAGCAGTGAGATGTGGCGAATGATCGTGAGGCGAATCACAACTGTCTCTACAGATGTTACTACGTGATGATCATGATTGCCCTGCCAAGAGCGTCACGACAAAGAAATAGAAGAGGTTGCATTCACAACGACCTTTTTTTCTCAAGATCTCAAGACCTCCCAAGTAAATGGCAATAAACTTCTATTAAAATATTAATCGAATTTACCATACACCTGCGTCCTTCAGAGTCGCAATAAAGAGAAAAACTTGCCACCATTACGGATATTGATAATGTCTATAACGGCGACATAATGGCAGGTTTTGTTCGAGCCCAATGTTCTATGCGTGACTGCCTCCATGTTCATAATTTTGTCATCTGAATTACTTGAGTGGCTATTATGATGGATACTCTGTATAAAAAATCGAATATTCTTTGACGTTTTTCTTGTACTGGTAAGTCGGCTTCATTTTCTCAGGATATTATAAAATTCAAACAATGATGAAAATATTACCCAACAAGAAGAGCTGGTATCATGACATATGAAATTATCTTCACTGGTATAAAATCTCTGTTTAGGTATGCACAAAACTACCTCGTCTTTTGCCTTATTGTACTTTGTGGTCACAAGTGCCACTGCAGATTACGAGGTTCTGGGTTCGATTCCCTAGTTGAGCAAATTGTAATGAGAGTTTTCAATACCTTCGAAACATAGATTTATAGATCATCTTTGCTTGCACCCTTCGGAGATTAATTAAAGGCGCGATCTTTTATTATGTTATGAAAATAAAACATCCTGCTCGGGCAAACGATTAAAAATATATAAAATGGCAGTCTGTAAAATTTACCGTTTGTGGGCTTTGTAAAATCTAGTTTCACTCTACAAAAACCCCTTTAAACTAGATACTAGGAGCGCATAAAACGAAAGGTACTTCATCCAACCACCCAGTATCACCGCTAAGCCCCTCCCTCGAATGCCAGTACAGTCGACAAGCGAAATTAACAGCAGCCGGACATGGCTGTCGACCCATGTCAGGGCGCGCAATCCAAACGATATTGCGCTCACCTATTTATTTATACCGCATACTTACTGTAGCTGCGTGCGATTCGCTTTTGTTGTCGCTTGTTACCTTGTGAACGGTCAGATGCTTTGTAAATGGAATGTTGGTAATTTCTTTGAGTTGCGTAGGCTGAGGCCTCAGAAGGTTAAGGCCTTATTAGTGTGTTGCGTTGCGTTGCGTCGTTGCAGCGTTAACGCTACGGTGTTTTACATCTATACCTTAATGACATGTCACATTATGCGTTGCGTCGTCGCACGCGTTGTTTCAACGGATCGACGGACGAGAGACGAAGCGGCGGAAGGGTGATATACAGATAGTTTTTATTCGATACATTGTATGCGAATCTGAAATCCACAGACGCTGCGCTGCGACGACGCAACGCAACGCACTAATGAGGCCTTAGTCTAAAAAAATGCTTTGAATCTTTACAGGAAATTGTAGATTGAAAAAAAGGTTTCGCCATTTAACTGGGGACGGCGCTACATATTAATTATTTATTTATAAAACTTTATGCACAAGTACAAAGGCGGAATTAATGCCTTAGGCATTTTCTACCAGTCGACCTTAGGGTGGTGCAAAGGTAAAATATGGCAGGTGCAAATTAATGAAAAAAAATAGATTAAAGAAATATAAATACAATAATTTAATATATATAAATATATACTTAATAAAAATATGTCATTGAGAAACCGAATCCAACAAATTAACTCTGTGATGATTCTGCAAACTTCTTGCGAATGTGTTCGCGTGCCTTCAATTTGAAAGACAACCGACTGGTTGCCATCCTGATGTTTTGAGGAAGCGCATTCCAAAGGGAAATCGCCTGGACAAAGAAGGAGGAATGGATAAACCCATAGCGGTGAGAGGGACATTGTAGAAGACGATTATTGGCGGAGCGAAGATTTTACTGTGGGCAGAAAAAAGGAATTGGACATGAGAAGTCAGATTAAAAGGAGAAGTGGGTTTATCAATAAAAGAAAACTGAATAGTCAAGGCCCTCAGCACTCTACGTTGACGAATCGGTAACCATTTCAAATGTGATCATACTTACGGAGGTTGAAGACAAATCGAATGCAGTTATTTAGAAGGCGGTCAAGTTTATTGAGTAGATCTGCATTCAGGTTACAGTAGCACACATCGCCATAATCAATTATGAGAAAGATTAGGGACTGTACAAGCATGGCCTTTATGTGAGCTGGGAGAAGTTTCTTCAGTCGATAAAGCGAGCGCAACGTTCCGTTGACCTTTAATTGGGTATGTTTTCATCTTCAATACTTTCTGTATTAGCCATTATCATCTCATAAACATCCTATTTTTAATATAAATCATATATATCATAAACAACTATTCTACCCTTATTGCTGCTTTGTCTTGTATTCGATTTCTAATGTGTTAGTTAGAGATACGTCCCTTTGTAGAAGCTATATTTATATTTTTAATCATATGAGCTAAAAATTTCTTTGCTAGGCGAGATCTTCGACAGCTTTCTACACGTTGTGTTTGAAGTGGGTGGATATTTATTATCGGTAATATTTACAGATAGAATAACTTATCGCCTATGCGTAAAGATCATACCATCACTTTTGGGTAGATTTTTCGCAATTTGTATAAAATTTTTCGGTATACTGTTCTTTCCATGTACCTTCAAATTCTACCCCAAAAAAGGGTTTGTTACTGAATTGAATGCTTTGAGAGCAGCAATAATACACCCTGAAATTTAATTGGTTGTTTTCCCGCGGCAGAACGACTTGCCTTAAGGAGTACTTTCGAAGTATAGAGTTAAAGTAAATAAATAACGATGTTTCTGTTTTAAAATAATTAAAAAAATATTCATCAACTCGAAAAAGTGAGTAACAATAGTAACTCTGGACGTAACTTGTAGGTACTAGGTACTACTCGTGTCACCACCTACAAAGAAAACCGATGCACAAAATAATGTCAAACCAAAATAAACTCTCGCACGTGGTGATACGGCATAAAAGTTTGCACGCAAAACAAACGAGCGAGCCACAAGCCGACAAAGCAAAGACCGATTTATTAAATGTTTAAAGTAAAATAAGCTCTCGCGTGTAATTATACGGCATAATATATCCCGCGCGTAACATGATCAAACGGAGCCGCCTTCGAACCTAATCCTTTCGACGGTGACCTAGCACCCGGGTCAACGGCCTGCTGTCGTTCGGCCGTAGATATCGGGAGGACTATTAGTTCGTGATCGCTTTCGAGTTTAGTTTTTCACAATGTTAAATATGCCAGTTTTTGTTTCTAATATTTTATATAACTACGAAACGATTGTATTACATAGACAAAACCATTTCGCTGCGGGAAAACAACCATTTAAATTTCACGGTGTATAGGACAAGCTCGCAATCAATATCCACATTCGATGCTTACTGCGAGCATGAGTATGTCCGATACAAGCAAACTAATGCGTTATTGCTGCGACTGGGTTTGGAGATACCAGGCTAGCAGCTAGGTATTGTATTATAGCTGTATGTTTGTAAAGATTGTGTAGTAGGAAATTTTAATTTCGATCTGGATAGGGAGGAAGAACCTGTAAAAACATGCACAACCACCAGCGCATTCCACTAATTAAAACGAAGCTAATTATAGGGCTGTCTAGGTTGTTTCTAATCGGACAAAATTTGAGACAAATCAACACGACTAGAATCATCACTGATAAAAAACTGAATTGAACAAAAAAATATTTGCAGCTTATTCTTATGTATATGATTTGTACTGTAACCAGTAGAAGATTATGGTAGCTTTATTGTTTAGTGACTTGACTCAATCCCATTTATTCCTGCCAAATCGTCATTTCAGAATGATATAAGGATTTCTCTATAGCCTTCGAAGTTTAAATGCCAATTCTAGATTAGGGAAAAGTCATACAATTTCTATACCTTAACAATTTCAAAAATAAAAGCCAAGCTTCTAATAATCTTACCGCTACAGAAGCTATAACACAAGAAATACATATGAATCACATAGATTAATCTTTACACATATAACTTACATCTTGCCATATCTACGGACCAATGGAAACCAGTTTACGCGGACCTCGCATCGTTCTTAATCTTAACAAATTTTCAAGCAATGCGAGAATGATGGAGTAATTAAGGGTTCTAAGTTGATTGGTCGGCCCGTAGCCGCAGTTTTCTCGATTAGGTCCTAATGGTGTGGAAAGAAAGATTAAAGTTTGTGACGGGGCTCTTGGATAGCAAAATTCTTGGGACATGTGTAGGTCTGTCTGTGAGAGATGGGCTTATTTGTTTTAGATATATAAATTGGTTTAATCTTAGGGGTTATCATGATTGTGCTAACTTGTATTTACTGTTGAATATGATAGCCGGGATTTTGACATTTCAGCATCTATACAGTCATCATCATCATCCTTCACCGTCTTTAAAAATATCGGTACAGTGTGTAACGAAAAACTTTGATCATACATATTTTAAATACAGATTCTGTCCATGTAAATGGACAACTTTTTTCTACTCGGTCAGCAAGACAACTTTGCATGGAAAACTCATTTATTTTTGGGGTTTTGCCTTTTTCTTCCTTGGAGAAATTTGATCATTTAAAATAAGATCACAACCTTCCATCTTCTTAAAATCTTCTTTGACTTTGATAATCAATTATTTGTATGACTTCAAAGAAAGACTGTTGAAGTGTCTGATAAATGAATAAGACGAATGTCTGGTCACATAATTTTGCGTTACTATAAAGTCATTTATCGCTAGGTTTGCAAAGCCTGTGCGGGATTATGCGATTTTCATAAATTATTATATTTGGGTACTTTTTGCTAACAATAGCTAAAGTATTCTTTAGTCAACTAAGGACTTTGTAAGTCAATTTTATTTGCTATCTCGATAGATTCATCATATTTTGAAAACGATTTTTATTCTGACCGCTACCACATACAAGCCGTGCACCCTGATTGAGTTAGTTCAAAGAATAAATAAAATAAAATCATTTATTTGCGAAATATGGGTAGGTTTCAGGGTGACATTTTTATAAAAGTTCTTTAGACCATATCCTACCATGGCAGGTGTGCAAAATATTACAATAAAATGTATAAAATATTACATTATTAATTAACAATTGCATCATCTATATAAACATTACATAATTCTATTATTGAACTTACCATTAAATTATTTTCTCATTTAAATAATTATTAACAGAAAAATATATATAAAATACGCTTTTTGAATTAAATACTTTTTAATTGGTTTTTAAATAAATTGAAATTATTAGATTCTTTTATATACTTAGGCAGTTTACTATATCTTCTAGGGCCCATACAAAAAGCACTCTTACCAAACATAGCCGTTCTATGGCTTATTGAACTGAGTGTACCAGCTTATTGTACCTTTTAAAGTTTCATATTTATTTAGGTTATTTCTTATGTCCAATGCTAGTTAATTTTTTTTTATTGTCAATAGGCTCGCGCTTGACCACTATCTCACCTGATGGTAAGCGATGATGTGGTCGACGGTGAAGCAAACTTGACTAGAAGTAACCAAAACTTAAACAACACTTAACTTAACACTTTTGATTTAAATTCCCCTAGATTGTAGCTATCGGGAAACACAGACTCCGGCAGGGAATTCCACTCCTTAGCTGTACGCATAATAAAATTGTCCTCAGAACGTTTTCTGCGTATGGTTCGGATGTCCACCATGTACCGATGACGCATCGCCGTGCGTCTGGTTGTCCGATGATGGAATGGGCTGGGCGGAATTAAATCATGCAATTCCATCGCACACTCCCCGAAACGTAACCGATAAAAAACCGACAAGCTGGCAACTCGGCGACGATGTTCAAGGCTCTGGAGCTTTGATTTGACCAGTGCCTCATTGCCGATAAGTCTCTTGACCCGCTTTTCGATCGACTCTAGGGCATCAACTGGTATTTGGCAAAACCGTCCCAGAGGTGAGAACAGTACTCCATGCACGATCGAACTTGCGCTTGATACAAGTTGAGCAGCTGTTCCGGCGTGAAGTACTTTCTCACCTTCGCAAGGATCCCCAAGTTTTTGGAAGCCAGCTGAGCCTTTGCCTCAATGTAAGGCCCAAAATTGAGAGTCGATGTCAACGTAACGCCAAGAAGATCAAGATGGTCCGTTATTGGCACGGTTACATCAAGGATAGATGTACAATGACGAGAAAGTCAATATTTTTAAATTAGTAAAGTGCGGTTTACAAGTTTCAGTTGATTTTAATGTACAAATCGCTCGGATACACTTCTTTTGAACTTTATCATTTCACTTTGACATTTCACATTCACTTTGTCATTTTCCCAGAACACTATACCATATCTAGGTGTCGAATTATCATATGCATGATAAGCGGTCAGAAGAGCACTTTGATTTACAACTTTTCGTAGCATATAAATGGCATTTGAATAACGAATTAGTTTTACAACACATACTTGTTCAATATGTGTCTTCCATGTCATGTCTGAATCTATGTGTAGTCCTAGAAATTTTGTAGTGTTGATTTTGAGCATTTTTATTTGTTCGTAATTTATATTTAAAATGCTTTGATTTGAATTTCTGTTTTTAAATGTCATTATATATGTCTTAGTTAAATTTATTTTAAGATCATTATCAGTTAATCAGTTAACAATGGATTATAGCGTACAGTTTATTTCATGTTCATGTGTCTTACGGTCTTCAGATACAAATATTCCAGTACAACAGCACACTGAACCATGGGGGGTTTGATTGATTAAGGGAGATCTTTAATATATATACAGTCCGTCAAATCTAAGAAGTACCGTTTGACAGCTATAAAAATACGTTGTATAAACTTAAGTTGATGCTTACGAATGATACTCGTTGTTATAGTGTATAGGCAGCATAGTAATTAATTAGGATTATGAATTTGATTATTCGTAAACTTTCATACAAAGTTATCACGGCAAGTTAAATGAGAAACGTCATCGGACTTCTTAGATTTGACGGACTGTAGTAAATAGCAAAGGGCCCAGAATGCTTCCTTGTGGTACGCCTTAACAGACTCTTATTGGTGTTGACAAATGTTTCTTCTCTACTTTTGTGATATGCGAAATGCTAGATATTTCAGTTTGTTGTTCTCTGTCACTTAAGTATGATTTTATGAGATGTCTAGCAATTCCTCGTATTCCGTACGTTTCCAATTTATTCAGCAACACATCATGATTGATGTAGTCGAAGTCTTTTGTTATATCTATATAAAGTGCTGTGACCTCTTTTTGTTTATCTATACCTTTTAGTACCATTTAAAAAAAGTGTATAATGCATTGTTAATGGATTTATTTTTCTTGAAACCCATTTGTTCTTCCGAAAGAATATTGTGTTTTTGGAAGTAATTATATAGATTGCTATTAATAACTTTTTCAAAAACTTTCAATGAGACAGGTATTAGCGATGTAGGTCTTTAACTATTCATATTTTCTCCATCCTCTTTTTTAAAATATTGGTATGATTATAGTCAATTTTAATTTTGATGGAAAGACCCCTTCTTCGATACATTTATTTATGGGTATAATTTAGACGGTCACCAAAAATATTTTTAAGACTCTAAGCTTAGGCACCAAAAAAAATAAACAACTCCAAAAAAAATCAATTGACTTTATTAAAAGGGCCCTAAAGTATATAATATTATGATCCAAAATAAATAAAATAACATCAGAAAAATCGCAAACCTCGCACAAATATTATTTTTGGTTCCTAAAATGGATCAACGGTCACCAAATTCTATCCAACTCAAAGATTAATATTACTACCAAAAATCTTACTCCAAAATAGTAAGTCGTCATCCATTGGCGAGAAGAGATTAGTCCAAGAGCGAGCGAAGCGAGCTCGGGAGCTTAGGGCACCCCGACACGGACAGGTTAGGTTCGAACGAGATGACGGGAGCTGAAGTGAGCGAGCAAAGCGAGCGAACTCGGCTCCCGTCATCTCGTTCGTGTTAGGTTACTTTAGACCCTGCGGACGGAAATAGGAGCCCCGCGCAGCGGGGCTCCGTCGACTATGTTGCCAGAGTACTAATCGTACTTGAACCTTGAACCTCAATATATTTAGCGAATTCCATATAACGATAAATAAGCGACGTACGTCTGGGAACCCCAGTATATTAATTGATATTTGGGAAATATTCTAGCGATCGTTAGCTTTTTTAGCCTAACAAAAATGACCAAATTAGAAGTCATGGTATTACATAATTGGTAACATCTAAGTAGTGACAATATATAATATTTGGTCTAAAGTGTATTTTAAAGGCGTCCATATATTTTTTTGGCAGTCAATAATACGAAAAAATGGATTTATTTCATAATATTTTAGGAAACGTTATTTGGTGACCATTTATCCATTTTGGTAACCGTTTAGAATTTTTTTGGTAGTAAAATAGGTACTTTTTTGGGCGGTGTTTAAACACAAGCCTTTATTTATTATATGAGTGTTGGTGCTACTAATTCTGCCACTACCTTAAACATATTAATAGTAATTCCATCATTTTCTGTGCTATTGCTGTTTTTTAGGGTTTTTATTTGAACGATATTTTAGGAGTATTCGGGCTCATAAAGAGTGAATTTGGCTATAGATCAGTATACAGTATAGTTGTTTTATTTTCACATTCAACCCTACTAGTATACACATTAGTGCAATAGTCCAAACCTTTAAGTGCTGAGTGCTAGTTTGAGTGTTCGGTACTAAACAATTTGAATTATTATTATTCTTTATTGTACACAAAACAAACATTAACCAATACAGTAGGACAGCTTATGTACAAAGAAAATTATTGTATTTAATTGTATAATGCTGATTATTGTCAATGGATTGGTTCTTTGGTATTTCAGTCGTGAAAAAATGATTAAACTCATTAGCTATAGCAGTTGTATCTGTGATTGTTACATCTTTTATTTTTATTTTGTCAATTTTCTTTATCTCGTGAAATGTTCACACAAATGTTTTACAATTATTAATAATCATCCATGTAGCTTTAGCTTTATTAACTGACGTTTTAATGTAGGTAGTAATTGTTTTGAGATTGTTAACTTAAATTAATTATTGTTTTTAATCTTCTAGTGTTTATTTGGTATGAATCTTTATGTTGTAGATTTGCTGATATTCTGTATTGCCATAGTAATTGTCGTTTACGATTAGAACAGACTCTTATACCTTTTCGTATCTATTTTGGTCGCAGTTTTCTTTTTTGTGTTTAGGGATTTTAACTTTAATTTAAGGAAAACAGAGGTCAAAGAATAATTTTAAAAAATCATGAAATTTGCTAAGCGCATCATCTGCTGTTTCAGCATTGTAAACATCACAAAAGGTGACATTTTGGATACATTTAACGAGCTTATCCGTATTAGACGAGGTTTTAGTCTCGTTCATATTTGTAAAAATGTGTGAAGTTACAACTTTCTTTTACTGGGCATTCCAGTAGTTGAGCAGTGTGATCTGACAGTGCTAGTTCTAATATTACGTACCTGGAGCCTTTATTATTACAAATGAAGTTGTCAATATATGTTTTACTACTTAAACGAGTTTAAAGCTAGCCAGTAAGTGCTCAAATTCTATAACATTTTTTTTTCAATTTTAGCTTATTTATATTAAAATCACCGTATACCTTCTTATTTTTAAACAAGTTTTGTTAATTATTTCGTTAAGTTTAGAAAAAAATATATTAACCTTTTCTTGTTTATTGGTCTGTATATGTTAACAATAATCACATTATGTTCTACAAGTTTAATGGCACTGCATTCCACAATATTTGTCATAGTATGTTCCTTAATATCACAAATTATTGCCTTTTAATTATTGTGCACCAATATGCATGCTCCTCTATTTCTAATGTGCCTAACGTAAGAAATTAGCGAGTAATTGAGAATTTTAAGCGAATAGGTATCCTCGTTTACCATATTATGTTCAGTGATATAAAGAACGTCTACATGTTTATTATTGCGGTCTAACTCGTCTAAGTACTGTGAAAATTCATCAGATTTACTGATAAGGCCATTGATGTTCTGATGCAAGATATTAATTTGATTACTGACGAAAACTTTTTTTTTAGTTTTGGTGACACCGATGAATTACGACATACAGCGTACCCTGTTTATACTTTTCACCATTTCGTTTTCCCCTTGTTCATGTATGCAAATGTTTGCGGTATTCTGGATATTACTGTAGCCTAGGCGCCTCCACGCCACAGTGACATGCGTGAATGTAGTTGAATTAGTGGATCCGTAAGTAGTTCTGATATGTATTTTTTATGATAGGTGTAGGTGGATTTTAATTTTGAATCAGACCTATTTTTGCTAACGTTCTTGTGTAGCGTATATACACTTTTATTAAAACTACTTATCACTCATTGAAGCTATTTTGCGTTATTTCACTGCAGGTATAGGTGATTGTGTCCACTAAACCTATTTATTACAAATATGAGTTTGTTTATTGCTACTTAAAAACTGTTACATGATCACTTGAGTCACTGAGTAGTTTTGCTTTTTTTTAATCACTATAACTATATCATTGTTGCTACTAACATGTGGAACACTTTATTATAGCGTTAAATTGTTTTTGTTGCTCTTTTACGGGATATTCTTCTCGATTTTTATCTTTAACTTTTTTTGAATTAATTAAATACACAAGAGCTTTGTTGATCGTTCGCGAGCGAGACAGTGACTCTCCTCAATAGCGCACGGTACGCTTTCCTTGCTTCATAATATATGTTCGACAAGATATAAAATTTAAAATACCCCCGAGGCTTATTAATTAACCCATGCTTTTTTCAACTACATAATTTATCTAGTAATATCCACGTTTAGATCAAAAATCCATCGAAACACGTAATTATAACACGATATCTTGGGTATTTTCCCGATTTAAAGAGCATGCGCATAACTTTTGAACGGCTGAACCGATTTTCATCAAACATAACTTAAGACTACTCCTCCACCACACACGAAAATAACTAAATTAAAATCGGCTCATCCATTTTGAATGCCACAGACACACAGATACACATTTCAAATTTATAACACCCCTCTTTTTCCGTCGGAGATTAAAATCCGTGTACCAGACAGGGTAAAACACGCAATAAATACTATTGAGTTATCAAAATGAAAGGGAAGGCATGGGCTTCGTGGTGTCAAAACAACAAACACCCTAATTGGGTGCAGATTTCACCAACAAAGTTTTATTTAACCAAAATGAAAACATTCTTGCACTCCAAATAACAAACTGTCACGCCAACTTTCTCGTAGCTACCAGGAGATAATAACCACATGAGTCATAATTGCCCCGAAGGTATTCATCTGCTAAACAATGTGAGCCAGCTAAGAATCCCATTATGAACGTCGCCGCGTCGGTCGTGCTGGCGGCCGCAGAACTTTCGTATGCAAAGGCTTTTAGCCGATGCTGTATAATGTCTACGAAATATGAGGATGTACCTTCAGAGGTAGTACATACGGGATAGTTGCTTGGTAAATAAATTCCGAATGCGACTGCTGTTTGCGAACTCGGAACTAGCGACAACTTTCGTATCGACGGGTGGCAAACTCGTAGAAAATTACCTATAACAGATCGGATAAACACAGATATTGACTGATTAACCATGTTTATGTTGAAGGGTATTTAAACATAAACACAAACAGGACAGAGATTAAACGTGTTTTTATTTTGACGTGCAAGATAGCACGTTTATTAAAGACAACCATATTACGAGTATCATCATTCTAGGATTACATTTAGGTAATCGCAATCAGCACACGCCATTACTCCTGTTGACCCCTTAATCGCATTTAATGACACTCATTACATTTGTGTGTCCAGAGGTCTTATAATACGACCCTTGTTTGTGCTAACAAATAATTCCACCCGTGTGTCAGCACAACGAGGCAATATGTCTTGATAAGTGCAGAGAGCAAAGTTTGGGTCGCGCGGTTGCACATCTTTTATGAGAGTTTCGCCCTACCACCTCAAATTCTCTGTCGCCCTGGTCATGTCGCGCGGTGATGTTTATTTACTTCGTAGTTTTGTAAGTGCCTTTCCAGTTTTAGCGTCGACATTGACACGAAATGAGTTTACTGGAGCTTACAATATTACTTGCGCTGCACTTTGAAAGTTTCACGTCATCAAGCCAAATATTTTTGTGTACTCGACGATCCAATTTTTTTCTTTGCATACTAAGTAAGAGTAACCCACTCTTATAGCCGATTGAAAAAACATAATGATCCTTGTGCATCAGTAATTTTGTGCCAAAAACATCTTGATCTGTCTTGCACATGTTTATTATTGGCCCCTAATCTTGTAATTTTATATAAGTCTAATCCATCGCACCAACGATACAGAATAAATTCCTAGTGTGGGGCAATGTTTTTAAGAAGAAGAATACACCTTAAATCGATTTATTTTATGGAGTGGCGTATAGTTATTGATATGAATTCATGTTTTTCATAACTGCAGCGGCATATTCAAAAGCATGCAACTAGTTGTTTGAAAGATCACGTTTGTGAATAAATGCCGCGTTTGTAACAGTAAGCGGTCGCAGACAAAGGCCGTGTGACAACAGTTGATGACGCTTTTAATGACAATTGCACAAAGTAGTCAACGATTACCGGTTGTTGATTGCCTGTTATTGTTCTTTTATGTGGGATTCAATAAAGGATCACATATACAAATATACATAAAATCACGCCGTTTTCCCATCGAGATAGGCAGAGACTAGAACGTTATCTGCTACGAATCTAAGGTACTCCTTTTGCTTCATGAACTTTCATAGGGGTCATACAAACACGCTGGTTGTAAATACTACACACCTGGCTGATGAACGTCGCCAATAGGGTCTGTGGATAAATAATCATCTTTAGTCAATAATAGCTTCTGTCAGCGGCTTCGCCCGCGTGAAGTTTTTTATCATCCCAAGGGAATATTATACTGGGATAAAAAGTAGCCTATATAATCTATCTGCGAGCCAAATTTCATCCAGATCCGTTGAGCCGTTCTGGCGTGATTGAGTAACAAACATATATCCACACAGACATCCGTCCAAACTTTCACATTTATAATATTATTCTCTTTACTCATTTATCTTTTTATTCTCTACGTTTTTAAATATTTTATAAAATAAAATACATTTCTTTTTTTATAAAATATAAAAAAAAATGAGGCCCATCGGTATCGGGAACAGGGTCCAAGCTACCGGCGGTCAGGCCAACAGAGAGAGTAACCTCCTAACAATGCGAGCCATGTCAGCAGTACTGCTTTCTGGATCAGGACCTTGACCCAGCTGCCTAACGAGAGCCTCCTAAGGTGTTGGTCGAGGCTCGTGGCTATTAAGCCATTGGCCGACACGACTAACGGTACAATGATCGCTGTGACCACATCCCACATGTCGACAACCTCGCGAGCCAAGTCAAGATACTTGATTTGCTTATCTTTCTCGGCAAAAAGTAAGATTAGTCATGGTGATCAGAAAAAAAAAATAGGTTTTTTTTTATTTGTTGTAAGCTCGCGTTTGAACACTATCTCACCTGATAGTAAGCGATGATGTGGTAGACTGTGGTGTTATGTGGTTCGGTTATTTTAGGAGATCTATCTCCTTGTGACCATTCGAAATGATGCAAATATCGTACCGTGAAAATGTAGGTGAATAGAACATGAAGTAGGCTGACTTATAATGACAGTTTAAGCTCACTCCAACAGTTTTCACGGAGCAGCCGTGCTGCTCTTTGAAAAAACTTTGGAAATCCATAAAATAATGTTGTTACAGCCTGAAGGAAGCTTAATTTTGGCAGTAGTTAGACATGAATGGCTTGGTGTGATGTATAAGACGACCACAGTAACAAAAAGAGCATTCTTAGTCTTTGAAACACGTTTCCAAACACAATCTCAATATTAAATCTTTCTTGCATTTGGTAACCAAATACCCCGAAATACTGAAAACTGAAAATCAAGCCGAGAGCAAATGTTTGTCGTTAAATAAATAAAGCCAAGCACACACATACGTTTGCGTGTGTGCCTATGTACGTGAATCGTGGGTGTGTACCTCGCATTAGCTGGACAAACAATGATTGTGTCTTGTCTACGCTGTCACTTGAGCAAATATTACCATTTGTACGTATTAGGGAATAAAAATCAGGATATAGTCAACACTTTTTGTTTTTGAATGTAGGTCGAGGAGTTAGGGATTGGTAGAAGGATATATTGCCAGCCTGTAACTGTACTAAAGGCCTCTTCTCTTACAGAGAAGACACGAGTATTAAGGGCCTTCCACCGCTTTAGTGCAGTAAAACGGTTAATTTCTAAAGCATACTCCTTATAGGTTATAAGGTTTAAAAAATATATACATATTTATTATTAATTCATGTAAATTATTTGTAAAACATAGCTTTTTCGGGTAACTAATGATATTTATTTTTTCGCTACTTTTGGATGCCCATCCAAAGAGACTTGGATATTTAAAAATATTTTAACACAGAAAAATTGATCGCTAGAATTTCTTCATAACTGAAAAAGCATAATATTATGTAAATCAAAGAATATTCTGCATACAAAACTGTCCAAAAGGAGGTTAAATATTGATATTCTGGCTCCGAGCGGGCGCACGGCCAGTACTGCGTTAACATTGGGGAAAAAATACGCCTTAATCACCACGTTTTCTCAAGATGAGTTGGCGATTTCAGACTGACGATTATAAAGTCAGTAAGTATAAGTCCTTATATGTTTTCTTTTACCAATGTAAGCAATGTCCGTGATAAACTTAATACATAAATCAATTGAAAAAGTCACGTTTTACTGCCCAGATATTATTTTCGTTTTCTGTAAACAGTAAATTCAGAATTATTAACGTGAGAAAGTAGGCCTTTCGATAGATACGACACAAATTGTGATGTCATTTTATAGGAGCAGGCAGATAAGGGAAGACCTGTAAAATGTTCCGCTAAAGCTACCATTGATAGTTCCAAACTCTATCGCTTCTTGTTCTTCTTTGTCGTATCGAAGATTCCACAATTATTTATTTATTATATGCTTTATTGTACACCACAAAAATATGTACAGGACAAACATTCTCAAAACAAGTGTACAATGGGCGGTCTTATCGCACAGGGCAATCTCTTACAGACAACCTTTGGATGGACTGTACGATAGGAGAAGAATTTAGGGCTGTCGGTGTACAAAATTACATACTTAAATAATATAACTTAGACATCATAACCTACAATACATATATACAATATTATATAATATACTAATACATATCAAATATATAACAGAGAAAGGAGAAGAATAAAAATTACAGTGACAAGTAATGCTCTTTTACCATTTTCTTAAACGTTGGCAGTGTTTGAGCGCGTCTTATTTCAATTGCTAATACATTCCACAACTGAGCCGCTTGAATCGTGAAATTTTATTTTATTTTATTTTCTCTTTATTATTCCATTTATTTATTTTATGTACATACTTTTATATTTTTAAATATTATTCTATAAAAAAAAAATTAAAAATACAAAAATAGTAGCCCACCGGTATCGGGAACAGGGTCCAAGCTACCGGTGGTCAGGGCTCCTGAGAGAGGAATCTCCTGACTATGCGCGCCGTGTCCAAGAGTACCGCTTTCTGGATCAAGCCCTTGATCCAGCTGCCCAACGAGAGCCTCCTCAGATGTTCGTCGAGGCTCTTGGCTATTATGCCATTGGCCGTCACGACTATCGGCACAATGACACATGTCGACAACCTCGCGAGCCAGATCAAGATACTTGTTTTTCTTATCTCTCTCAGCCTTCACGAGATTCTCATCATGGGGGACCGCTATATCAACAATCATTGCGCGACGCTCTAGTCGGTCTATCACCACTATGTCAGGCTTATTGGCAACAATAGTCCTGTCAGTGATGATAGACCGATCCCAATACAATGTGACACTGCCATTTTCGAGAACTGGGTCGGGCACATACTTATAGTAAGGCACTTCCGATTCCACAAGACTGTATTTAAGAACGAGTTGCTGATGGATAATCCTGGCTACAAGGTTGTGTCTATGCAAATAGTCTCCGTTAGCTAGACTAGAACAACCGGAGATAATGTGACGGATTGATTCTCCCGGCCGGCGACATGCCCGACAGTTGTCAACCGTGCCGTCCTTCACAATGTATTTCCGGTAGTTGTTCGTCATCATAACTTCGTCCATAATCGCAAAGACAAAACCTTCGGTTTCCCCGAAAAGGTCACCAAATCGCAGCCAGGCCACGGACGCTAAAAGATCTACATCGGGCCCATGTAGGACCCGGTAGAAGCGTCCGTGAAGCTCCTTGTTCTGCCATACCTCCCTGCGGTCATTAGTATCTAATACTATAGGTTTGCGCCAGTTCTCGTTAGCCAAGGAGAGTGCGGTAAGGCCCTTGTCCACCGCTACCACATCTCGATGCATACCCACGTCGGCGGCCTGGAAGTATTCCCTAAGACTGCATACCTCGCGGTTGTGCAGGGTCTTAGCATTTAAAAAGCCACGACCGCCGCACTTCCGCGGGATATACAGTCTCATAACCGATGAACGTGGGTGATGCATGCGATTTGCGGTAAGCAATGTGCGGACTCTCCTATCCAGGGCGTCAAGTTCTGTCTGAGTCCATTTGAGTATGCCGAAAGAATACATCAAGACCGGCATGACCCAGCCGTTGAAGGCGCGCACCTTGTTCCCGCCTGATAAAAGACTATTTAGTACTTTTTTCAGGCGGCTAAAGAAGCGCTCCTTCAACGACTGTTTCACGTCAGTAGCATTGATGCCTAATGCTTCCGACATACCCACATACCCAAATACTTGTAAGTTTCGGTTGAGGAAAGGGATCGAAGGTGTATGGAATCCGAGAGTTGTATTCCCACGGATTCCATAATCTCCCCTCGCTTTACATGCATGACTGCACATTTGTCCACACCAAATTCCATCCTGATGGCGTCACTGAAGGTTTCTGTTACCTTCAGTAGCCTCATCAGTTGCAAGTTGTTGGGGGCAAAGAGCTTCAGATCATCCATGTAAAGGAGGTGTGATATGACCTGACCACCTCTCCTCAACCGATAGCCCAGGCCTGAACCCTCCAGTAGTGTACTGAGAGGGTTCAGGGCTAAACAAAACCACAGAGGACTCAGACTGTCGCCCTGAAAAATGCCGCGCTCGATCCTTATAGGTTCGCTGTTTTCCTGAATCTGTCGACATCCTGGATAGTGAAGGACCGTCCTCCATTGCCCCATACATGACGTCAGGAAGGTGCGCAGAGTTGCATCAATTTTATACAACTCCAGGACCCTCATGAGCCATATATGTGGCACTGAGTCATAGGCCTTCTTGTAATCTATCGAACATGCCGCCAGATTCTTGTGGGAACGGCGAACCTGTTGGCTAATGGCAATGTCGATGAGGAGCAGCTCCTTAGTACCGCGGGACCCGTTCCTACATCCATTCTGAGAAGTAGACAAGATGGCGTTATTGTCAATATGTTGATTAATTTTCGCTCTCAGAATGGATGTAAGAACTTTATAGACCGTCGGTAAACACGTTATCGGTCTATAATTTTTAGGATCCGCAGTACTACCCGATTTATAGAGCAGGTGGGTTATTCCTGTCGTTAGGAACTGGGGCAGCAACCCTGACTCCAAGGCGGACTGGAACTGAGATGCCAAACGAGCGTGCGATCTTTCGAACCATTTAATCCAAAAGTTTTGCAGTCCGTCTGGCCCTGGAGATTTCCAGTTGGGCAACGGACGGACTGCACGAGCTACATCTTGGGGGCTGATGGTAATTGCCCCCATTTGTGGTATCGGATCGCACGCTTGCTCGACCGCCCGAGTCCAGTCACCCTCGGTGTGACTGACAGGCACCGACCAGATATCGCGCCAGAACGAACATCTCTTTATTTATTATTAGGGACTTTTACACAGACGTGTATGTCAGTCCCATCATACCTTATAAGGAGATTTCTTAACTAAAGCGTAACCTAGAGAACATAAATACTTTGTATGCAGATTACTGAATTAGGATCAGAAAGTATATGATGGAATACACCTACATCATACCTATTTAAATCTTTAAATAACGCTGCTCTGTCAGACTGAAATCTGGAACATTCCGTCAATAAGTGTACTGTATCTTCCGGCGTTGCACAAACATCACAGTTTGGTGAAGAGGTTTTTTTCATTAAAAATCCAAACTTATTGAGCGGCATGTGTCCAGATCGCAGTCTGTGCGCGATCACAACCAGCCGCCTACTTAACCCAGTGTTGCAAAACCATGGTACATGAGGAGGCTCCGATACCATAGATTTATACCATATCCCTTTAGTCCTAGATCTTTCATTAAAATACTCTCTCCAAAGTTCATAACATTTGTTTTTGTATTTAGGTAGAAGTTCCGTATAATTGGTTCCCATTTGTATTTCTATTCCTTCATCTATTCCCAATTTTGCCAAACGGTCAGCCTCCTCATTACCATGTAAGCCTATATGCGATGGAACCCATTGCAATCTCAGATCAAACCCACTAGTGACTAGATTTTGTATCTTAGAAAGAATACCATATGCTATCGATGTACCTCTGCAACCAGAGGCGCATCGAGCTATATGTTGTAAAGCGCTTTTACTGTCTACACAAATCACAGCTTTTCTTTTGTCATTATTATGAATGTATACAAGCGCTTCTAAGATTGCAAAAAGCTCCAAGGACATTACTGACACAGGATTCATTATTTTATAACAACTATTTTCCGGTTTTAGAGGATCATAGTAAGCCGCACCATTTCCCGAGCGCTCTTAGACCCATCAGTGTATATAACAGAATACTCTTCATATTTTTCTCTTAGTTCTTTTATCGTTTCTGTTTTTATTAAATTATGCTCGTAGGCTTTTTTCGGTTTTCTTAAAGCATCTAAATTAACTTTAATTATATGAAGAGTATTAATGTTAGTGACCCATGTATCTAAGGTAAACATTTCCAATATGGGTGATGAGTTTACACTTTCTTCCCGGACTTCTGCAAAAACACTAATCAGCAACGGAAGTTTCTTATTTGACCAATACCTGCTGTCTCTCAGAGCGCTCAGTTCTGACATTAGCTTGGTTGTGATATTATCCGACAAAGACCGCGACTTTAAACTATATTTGACAGCTAACCACCTTCTTCTTATATGCAGTGGAGGAACACAGAGCTCGCATTCCATAACATGAATGGGAGTGCTTCTTATAAAACCCCCCACTACTCTTAATGCTTGATTTTGTACTTTAACTAACTTGTAGATATTTGTATCTGAACTATTATCATACAAGAAACAGCCGTCTACTCCTAATTAAAGCTATATATAGCCTACGTAAGTGAATCAGATGTACACCCCAGGCAGAACCTGTAAGAATTTTAAGAATATTGATAAGTTTCTGAACCCTTTCGACAACCTCATTGATGTGCTTACCCCAGCGCAATGTCTTGTTCAGCCAAACCCCCAAGTATTTGTAGGTAAATACTAACTCAAGTTCACAATCATTTAAAACTAGCTGCATTTGTTGTCGCCTATATCCCCTACTGAAAATACAATACTTAGATTTACTAATAGATAATTCTAATCCTAATTCATCTAGTAGCACCACAAAAACTTTTAATGCGTTTTGAATTTTAGCCTGAGCCTCTAAAACATTATTATAAGTTGTATATAGCACAAAGTCGTCGGCGTACTGACAAATAAACACATCAGTGATTTCCCGACAAAATCTATAAGTAGCTATATTAAACAGTAATGGCGACAAAGGGTCACCTTGAGCTAAGCCCTTTCCTGTAAATCTGATCATATCAGTTCTCCCTGCGGGTTCATCAGCAACTTTAAGATAACGTTGACTCAAGAAGTTCCATAAGTATTTGCATATACTTTTACCGACATCAAAGCTATCTAGAATGCACAGTAACTTTTCTATTAATACATTATTGTACGCACTTTTTATGTCTAAAAAGCATGCTACTGTCGAAGAATTATTTGAGAAACCTATCTGAATTTGGGTCACCAAACGCGTTAAACAATCCAGACTAGACTGCCCCCGTCTAAAACCCGTTGCATACGGAGAAAGAATCTGTTTCCTTTCAAAGTACCATTCTAATCTTTTTGCCAACATAGCGTGGAAAATTTTACATGTACAAGATATCAATGATATAGGCCTTGGTTTATTATTACTATGTGGACCCTGTCCCGCTTTTGGAATGGCTATGACTCTGATGTCACGCCATTGGTATGGAGGATTACTGGTTTTTAATATAATATTATAAATTTTGAGTAGGTACAGCTTTCCAATAGATGGTAGATGTGAAATCATAGAGTATGTAATTTTATCTTCTCCGGGAGCCGTATCCTTCTTTTTTAAACAGAGTATCATTTCTTGATATGTAAAATCTGATTCTAATAATATATTTTCGGACGTAAAGAATGGCCTAGAGGGTACGACATAGTCAGGTGCCAAATCACACAGCATTTCTTTCCTTAGTTCCTGCGAGCAATGAGCCCTGGCTCTCTTGTAACCTTTCACCCATCTCAAACGGTTCCACATGTCAGATGCTGATACCTTATGGTCAATGCTATCACAAAATTGTCGATAATCGGTTGATTTAGCCGTTTGGATAGCCTGCTTTGCTTGTCGTAATTTTTCTTCAAGTACTGAGAGATTGGCAGGGGTAGGATTTCTAATAAAATTACTTAGGGCTAATCTACGTTCACTAACTAACCTAGAGATTAACGGAGTCCAATATCCTTTCGGTCTAAAATTGCTGTTCGGATTACTACACACTATAATAAAAGGAATATTAGCATTAGCTGCGTTATTTATTTGCTCAATAAAGTTATCATACAAGTCCTGGACATCGTTGTCGTCAGAAGGTAACGATAATCTATTAAGTAAAAAATCTTTGTAACCTTGCCAGTCAGCTAACTTGTAGTTTCGCTTTTTATTTATGTATACCTCTTCGTTACATTTGACTTTAATTTTGACAAATAAGTGGTCACTTCCCAGACTTTCATTAGTAACGTGCCAGTCCACATGAATCGCAACATCCAACGATACAAATGTAACATCAGAAGATGAGCTTTGTAAAACACCATTTACTAATTTAAGTCTAGTGGGTTGTCCATTATTAAGAGAAGTAAAACCAAACTCTAACGCCGCTTCAAAAATTTGTTTACCCCTGCTATCATTTCTGTACGACCAGTTTGCGTGATGGGCATTGAAGTCTCCAGCTATCAAACAATTTTTGGGAAACTTAGAGAAAATAGTATCCCAGTCTGATTGGGTAGTATGTACCGAGCTAGGACAATAAATTAAAATGATACATCGAATGCAGCTGTAATTATTAAGTTTTATGCCTATTACCTCGATGCCTGAATTATTTATCCTTATTTGTACTTCCTCCACACTTAATGAATAATGTGTTATTATAGCTATTCCACCATACGAATCTTCTCTATCGCGTCTAAAAATATTATATTGATTAAAATTAAGACATACCTGTTCTCCTAACCATGTTTCGCTAATCAATGCTATATGTACCTTTTCTTGCAACAATAAACATTTTACCTCCTCAGCTTTCGGTTTCAAGCTCTGTGCATTCCACTGCATTATGTTTAAGTTGATATCTTTACGTAAACAAGCCATATAAGGTGGTCATAATTGTGCTAATAACATCAGTCTTCTTAACTAACTTCCAAATATACTGTAAACATTCTTCAAATATAAAACTAAATACTAATTTAACTTTAACACTAAAATTACAGTCAGATTTAGCAATTTCTTTCAATCTCTGTAACAATTTTTTTAAATCCATTTTATGTTTTACAGGCTCTTCTTTACTTCTACTGTTTTCCGGTTGTATTGGTAATACTTCTTCATAGTCCTGTGTTATATTACAACGCTGCTTTGTTTTTTTCTTATTTTTATTTGGTTTCTGTAATGGCTCCCCCAAAATGATAGATTCTGTTGATTCATCCATGCTTTGTTCTCCTGTTTCCTCGATATCTACCACTGGTGTGACAATTTCCATGTCATGCATATTTTTTGTGTCTCTGTAACTAATACATCTCTATACGATCTCTTCTCATACCTTGTCACATCTCTGTTACATGTACTTTCCTCAACATGTTGATATCCAGATTGATCAGTTTGTTGTTTTCTATATATGGATAAAGCCTTCCTATATGTGTAGTTGTTCTCACACATCATGTTTCTTAGGCATTTCTCTTTTATAAAAACCGGACATGATTTATCTAGAGCCATATGTGAGCCTTTACAATTAATGCACTTGAAATTGGTAGTCTCGCAATTGCTATGATTCTGTCCACATTTTGGACAACGTATCATTTTTCTTGGACATGCCTTTAATATGTGTCCAAAGCGCCATCATCCGGAGCATTGTGTGACAGGGAACTTATAGGGTTCTACGTTAAATTTACACCCATACATATTGACATAAGCGGGTAATGTTGAGCTTTTAAAGCATATACGTACTGCTTCGCTGTCCACCCACTCTCTTGACATATTGAGTCGCTTTAGTCTTCTTACCGTGACAATCTCGTATTCGCATTCTATACTTTGCAGAATTTCTTCTTCCTTTATATCTAGATCTATTTGTCTCACAACGGCATAGGATAGACTTACTTCATCCACAAATTGACACCTATAGCCTAGGCTATGTAATTTTTGACACTTAATAAGGTTCTCCGCGTTTATTCTGTCTTCAAATTCCAGTATCGCTTTATACGCATTTTTATATTGAATTTTAATAATATTTGTTATATTTTCGGCTCTTAACAATTTTGCCAAACCAAATTGTTTCGGTAATATAGATTATTTCCCCGTAATGCTCACAGTGTTACTCAAGGCTTGTAAGATTTTCTCATCACTTCTACCATCAGATTTACTTGTTAATCTTTTTGCTACTTTTTTCTTTCGAACTGTTATGAATCCATCCTCTTCTTCTACGATTTTCTCACTATCTTGTCTTTTTGTCTTTTCTGGGCCCCTCTGGTACTCTCTTCCATTGCATTTACAATAACTGGCTGTCCACTCTCGTTCAGTATTACTTCTTCCATGCACTCATTTCCACTCAACTCATTATTACTAATAGCCGGCTTATCAGCCATTATTATCAGTCATCATTTGGATAATTATAAAAAGCGGGTAGTTGCAACAGTTAACAACGAAATAGCGAACTGTTTACAATGCGTGCGCTCGTCTCAGCGTCTCGCGCGGCACTCGAATCGTGAAATTTAAAATTATTTAAGTTTGTTCAGTATTCAGGCAAGTCAACAGCATTTTCATTTGCCTCACATAGATCCTTCGGGGTCCCCATCTACCCAGACCGGCGTCGGCTAACTAAGTTTTGCCTGCAGCGACCGTCATGGCTTCGGAGTCGGTTTAGAGATTTCCAAGTGACCCATGGAAATTGGTGGGGTGCAGGGAGCTTTTCTACAGACTCAACATAGTCAGTCGGAGGGGGAAGTTTGATGAGCCACAGTTCTCATCGTTGCCTCACTAGACCTGCTGTCATTTATTGGTTTGGTTAACCTCAGATCGCTGGATTTTAAGCTGTTTAAGTGACTGATTAGTTATTTTTTAATAAGATTCGGATAAATTATGCTAAGCAATCGCTAAACAGTGTTGTTCAATGTGACCTTTGGACATTGACTCGGTATTCAGCCCAGCTGTCGCGTGGCCCAGTTTATTTTTTATTCGTTTGCATCTTTAATGCATAGGATACAGATATATTTGTACACTAGCTTCTTCCCGCGGCTTCACCCGCGTAAAAAGTGTTTTATCATCCCAAAGGAATACAAACTATCCTATGTCCTTTCCAGGGAATACAAACTATCTCCATGCCAAATTTCATCTAAATTGGTTCAGTAGATCAGGAGATTACCCTCTACAACCTCACAAACTTTTCCTCTTTACAATATTAGTAGGTAAATTATACTAGATTCTGCCAGCGGCTTCGCCCGCGAGAGAAGTCTTTACTTATCCCAAAGGAACATTTTACTGGGATGAAAAGTAGCCTATGTGCTATTCCAGACTATAATCTATCCCTGTGCCAAATTTTATCCAGATTCGTTCAGCTGTTCTGGCGTGATTGAGCAACAAACATACATCCACACACACATCCATCCAAACTTTCACATTTATAATATTAGTAAGATTAGTGTGTATTAAGACAAACACAATATTTTACAGCTTATATACTATATAAGCTGTAAAATATTGTTAATAAATCAGATTTGAATTTATATTCTTGACTCATTACCCCTCACTGTGGCCAAGACACCTGTAGCCGTCTCTGATCAGTGTCTTTTTTTTTTTTTTTCAGTCTGATATCATCCAATGACTTTTCCCGCTCTGGGTGAAGCGGGAAAGCATGTCAGACTTTTACTGACTAAAACCCACCCGTGTTCCTTCAGTTGCTTGTGCCAGGGCCGCGGTAACTCTCTTTCAAAATTATCCGCGACCCAGACCGGCGTCGGCCCTAGCGGGCCCTGTCACTTTTGCGGACATCTCATTGAGGCGCGTGTGGAACACTACGCGCTGTAAACTCGGGCCTGGTCCTTATCGGACGGCAAGCTACCCATTACTTGCCGTCCGCAAGCCCGCGCCTACGGTGGCCGGGAATCGGCTTGCGACTCCCGACGCCCAGGACGTCTGCTTTGCGTCTCGAGCTTTACTGCTTCGCAGAAGGAAGAGACTGGCAGGGTGTTGAAGGCATTGGCGATGTTAAGAGGCACCGCCAATACGACCCCACCCAGTGCCACTGCGTCACCCGTCGTGAGGGCTCGCACGCGCATGATGGCGTCCACCGTTGAGCGTCCCCTGCGGAAACCAAACTGGCTCTCCGCCAGATCCGGCCCCACCCACACCAGCTGCCCGACGAGGCGATCTGCAATAACTCTTTCAAAGAGGTTACCCACCTCATCGAGCAGCACGATGGGCCGGTATGCGGACGGATAGTCCGCGTCCTGGGGCGGTATTTTTGGCATTCAGCCTGCGTGCCGCCACACTCAGCTCTACCTCGGTCACCTCCGAAGCATCGTCGTCGTCTGCGGTGTGGTCCGTATTGGGCACCGCAGGAGGCGGAACCATGTGCGGAGGAGTATGACCCTCTCGCTAAGGGAACAGAGTGCTCACTACGCCCTCTATGAGCTGCGGCCAGAGACTCTGCTTCAGCGGGGGAGCCCATGGGCGGAGTTTATTCCGGACCTTTGAAAGGTGTACCAGGGGCCGAAACCAACTAATTATTTTTATTCGTCTGTTGCCTTAGGTTGCATGGTGCAGACATCCTGAACATATCTATATATTTATTTATCACATGCTAGATATATGGTAGGTTAGGGCTGTAGGGCTTATAGGTCTTAGGGTCGTGGGGTCTGTTAGGCTGTAAGGTCGTAGTAGGTCCTATAACTTATCATATATTTTCATGTACAGTCACACCCTTAACTTTACTGCGGCCTTACGTTACGTATGTTAGGGTGGGCGTACAAGTGTCAAGATTTTTATAAATAAGGGTTATTATGTAAAACTGAGAATCCACAAAGAACGAATTCTTATTAATTTTCCCTTTGATTTGCAACAGAAAACCACAAATAAAATATTTAGAACAAATAAATCAGTTCCACTTATAGGATAATTTCGTATTACAATAGCAATAGTTTCTTATAAAGGGAACACCGTTTTTATTAATTTAACCCGTATAATTAATGGTCCCCTAGGAATATAATCATTGTGAGACCACAGAGGAAAATGAACGGAAATATGTTTCTTAACGATTTCCTGGTACTAGGGTAGCATAAAGGGTAAGAGTTTTTTTTTTCTCTGAACGATATCGTTTTGAAAATCTTTAATTAGTGTTATGAAGGAAAGTTTTTTTTATATTGAAGAGGGTTGAGCTTAGTTTATGGTAATGGTTGATAATTTAAATGGCTGGTTGACCAGTATTTTCGTAATGCAAGTGATCAAAATGGGATTGTCAAATAGTCAAAATACAAGAGATTATAGGTGACATTTCGGTCGCGCATGTCAATCCCATAAATATTGGCTATTGACAAACGCCATCGCTCGATCGATCGCATTTATATCTGAATTAAGTATTTGGAGTTGAGAACATGTCAAGCCATACTTTAATGACACAGTTAGACAGGTTTTAAGTAGAGTTTAACAAATACTCAACTTCAAATTCCTTGTCAAGAGTCTGACCTCTATGTTTTAAATCATTACGTCCAATTTACAGTGAACATTAAATTGACAGTTATTATTAATTGAATGTTTCATTGGTTACTGCGACAAGTGGAGTTCTTTTAAAACTTTAAATGGACTTACAATGAGAACCTAAAGTACGCGCAGCAGGAACAGAATGAAAAGTATAAATTGCTGTTGACAAGAGTAACCGATATTAAGGAGCCATATAATGAGGTAGAGAAGTCCTTAAAATATATATCCGCAAATTATGAGGAAATAAAAGCTCAACTTCACAGAATGGAGACTGATAATAAGGAAAAGATTGCCTACATACAGAATTTGGAAGAAAAAATTAAAAAATTTTACGTTATTAGCAAGTCATCTTGCATAGAGATAAGGAATGTTCCAGAAAAATCTTATCTGACTATAGACCAACATCAATCCTACCCGCCATGTCAAAATTTTTGGAAAAGATTATTAATATAAGACTGACAAACTAACTGGAGAAGCATCACTTACTCACCGAGAAACGGTTTGGCTTTAGGAAGGGTAGATCTACTGAAGGAACAGTGCATGCCTTAACTAATTACATATCTACCAATCTAGATATGGGAAGGAAATGCCTGTCTATGTTTCTTGACTTAAGCAAAGCTTTTGACACTATCTTGGTGCCTATATTGATAAATAAACTAGAGACACTGGGAATCAGAGGAACGCAATTGAGTCTCTTTCGGAGTTATTTTGCAGAGCGTAAACAGTGCGTGCGAGTGGGTGAACACACGACCAGTGACCATGCCGTCGATTATGGTGTACCACAGGGTAGTATTCTGGGGCCGACTCTATTTCTCGTTTACCTTAACGACCTCACTAACACCCAACCAGCCCGAGGTGAACTGATCTCCTATGCAGATGACACTGCTCTCCTTTTCTCCGCCGATACTTGTAATGAGGTATTCGATGCAGCCCAGGAGGGATTTAATTTTATGAAGGAATACAAAACTAAATATTTAGCTTTTATTAGTCGCTGCCTTAGTGAGGCCATTATATACCGTCGCATTACATCACATGAATGCCTGGGGTAGACTGCTCGTGCGGATCCCTAGAGCGCGTTAATGAAATCAGGTACCTGGGTATCATTATTGATTGCAACCTTAGCTTCAGGGAACATATTAAAAAGCTAAGTGCTCGAGTACGGAAACTTATTTATGTCTTCAGAAAACTCAGACTATAGTTTCTTACTGCATCTCGTCTTGAGGTAAAGGGGGTATTAACATAAAGTTTTGGGTACGGAACCCTAAAAACTGGGCCTTATAGGTGGCCAGCAACTCAAAATCTAGCCTGTATTCGCCAGAGGGTTGGCCTTTTAGCCGGTTATTTTTAGTCTCATGTATAGCAACCGGGTAAAAGTCGTATTTGAATTTCTCAGAAATTCAAATAAGACTTGGAAAACCCAATAACACTTAGGTTCAGCTGATCAAGAAATGATTAAACAGTATTTCAATTGGAGTGAGATTAAAACTGGCTAGTGAAATTATTTTCAAGTGGTAAAAATCCATGTGGTGTATTAAGGCCCATCCCAGGGAACATTCTAGGGCTGATGATAATGATGATGATAAAAATCCTGAAAAGATAAAAATATGTAGGCTCTCAATATTCACACTTTTTTCGTGTCAAAGAACTTAGGAAAAAGCAAAACCTTTTTCAGTCAAGTCAGTTCACAACAAAGTTAGTACCGTTCCCCTTTTCATGTAAAGTAGAAAATATGTAAACTATTTACATCTTGAAGCGTTATTTAAAGGTACTAGCTCCCGTTCTGTAATCTCCATTGGATTAGCACATGAAAGGAGAATCGCTTCGTTTTCCATCAATCTAGATTTTATTAAGATTCCCAGTTATAAACTTTTTGTACTTACAATGGAATTTTTGAAATGCAAATTATGCTTTGAGATCAAAATTGGAGTTAGAGAAGTTTTTTTTATTTTTCAGCAATTTACAGATTCAGGTGTATTAGGGCGGTTACACTCTACATCCGATCCGAGTCCGTGATTAAGTTCTATCCGAATTGAAAATGTTATGCATTATGACGGATAGAGTTCGGATGTATTGCGTAGGCCTTACAAGAAGTACTACGGCTACTTCGGAACCGAAACTTCTCGGATTCGGATCGGATGCAGGGCACAAACGCACTACACGTCCGTGTCCATGATTTGAATTCCGAGTTCAAAATGTGCTGAATTTGACAGATTATGACGGTTAGATTTTGGATCACAGACATATATCCAAATAGATAACGCAAGTTCCTCCATTTGTATGAAAAGCAAGCGTGCCACTTTTTCACAAACAATTAAACAACAAATTTGCTTACCAATGAAAGAAAACATTTCCAATGCTTTGGACAACTTTTTCTTTACATTCTATATAGCTCAATATTGCAAAAAAGGAATTTTTCTAGATTTCGGTGGATTTCCTTTGCCGACAATGCTAAATGAAAAACTCAGATTACGATTATTTGTCGTAACTTTAGTCCGTTTTTTGGTACGCGAAGTACATACAATCGCGTCATCTAAATATATTTATGTCTCTGGTTTGGATGTAGTGCGTAAGCTTTCCTACAAGAAGTACTACGGTTACTTTCGAAGTGAAAGTTAACGGACACGGATAGGCTGTAGTGCGTAACCGTCCTCTCTTAGTACGATGATTTTCTTCTCTTTTTTGTCGTGTTTAAGAACTAGGGTACACTCTACAGTTTTGATACATTTCAGTAATTTCTATTGAGGGCCAGGTCTAGCACTTTCTTCTGCCTTGTATGACTGGAAAGTAAATTTCTTCTTTATTTGATTTCTATAGCAGAATTCCTAAAGTAAATCGTAGGTAATCAAATTGTTTAGATGTGTAACTCTCAAAGAGTTAATGAAAATCATAGAATTGGTTACCTATTTCATTTTAATCATCGTTTTTATTTTTGCTTAACTTATGCATACTTAATTTATTCATAAATTTGCATAATAGTCGTTTTAAATTGAATAGTCAAATAAGTGCGTATTAAACATCTACAAGCAATAAACGCCAGTGCGTAATGTCAGTATGTGACGTTATTGCGTTATTATGTGATTTACGAGCGTTTGTCAGATTAAAGTTAACGTTAACGCGCGCGTAAAGTCGCGTTCATGCATGTACAGTTACATTTGAATAGCTTTTTATGTTAATAGTTTTTGTTCATAGTTTGTATACTGAATTTAGAATATTAAACACTAATAAAAATATTCGGATCAAAAGGAAATAATTGAAGTAACATAAAATTTCAACATAACGATTCGAAATTTAGCTTTTGATTACAATTAATTCGAGCTTTTCAATGAAATCAAATTACATATTATTAAATACAGGAGGATTCCCCTAGTAACAATACCATCAAGTAAAAAGAGAATTCCCTTCAAAAATAATGTATTTATTCGCTACAAAAATAAAGCCAGCAATAAAGGGACCGACACGTCGCCGGACAACCGCACTCTTCCATTTGGTCGGCAAATTGCGGTTTTACGTGACCTACGACAAACTGAACGCGTGATGTACGCGCATTCGCGTAGTGAATGGGGGGTTTTATAACCGTAAATATGTACTGGCTAGCCAGTGATGTATGTGGACGGGGAAACTGAATTTATGTACAAGGCATACAGAGGCCTAAAGTGCTGGCTTCTGGAAAATTGATGCTTCCTGTATTTTCGTGTTTTTAATAGTTTACAAGACATTGGTTTTAGGGCGAATAGGCCACGATATTCTGTAGAAAAACTGATTTTGTTTCCCGAGATCTTGCTTGTTCTTGTCACAAAAGTCGTTTAATAATATCATGGCTGTCTTAGACATCATTTTCCTGCTTTGTCCCCTAATACTTGGGGTCAGCTCAACACATTTTTTTCTCTAATTTTCACCTGTCAACTTGCCTGGCTTCCCTTTGAGAGGGGGCCCAAAGACAAGAGACGATAGTGAAGAGTATACCTGTACTTTGTAGGTAATATTTAACCCAGCTATCTTTATAATACAACCGAAAATGCGAAAAAACTAAGCAATCGACTCCTTGCTTGGTTTTTACGGCCTTTTCTATCCCAGGCCACCAGCAAAACTTTCAGCTCCAAAGGTACTCATTTTCGTAGTTTTCCTTATACGCGCTGATCAAAATATTCTTCATCATTTTAGAGAAAGGCGAAAACTTTGCATCGTGGAAACGAATCGACAACTCCAAGTCCATATAAGCTTCGAAACAGACTGACCACTACTTAAAATTCATACCACACCGACCAGTATACAAATTGCAATAAACTTATACCCAACAAAAATATTTTCGCACGTACTTGAAATAAAGTCCACGTCCAGTCCAGTGGCAAATAGCAACGTTCGCAGTTGACACTCCGAACAAGTTCCAACTTGTCGAGACCATGCTATCAAGTATTTAATAAGTTTCCCTGAAAGAATAGTCAACAGGTGCCCTCCGGGAGCGCGCAACTAGAAAATATTAACAATAGTTGCGACTACTACTTTGTTGTTCTGGGCGCCTAGTACATTGCATTTTGAATAGTTCTTGGTGCTGGTTGCTAGAATTATTTTATCTAGGTGGACAGGTTAGACTAGACATGGTGAATATCGCAATTACATGGAAATTACGTGCAACTTCAAAATGCCACTCATCCATCTAATAGCATGACTGATGGTGTGTAAGTTAAAAACTATATACTTACAATGCAGCTGTTGTGGTTTATCTTGAAACTCTGAATGAGCTCTAGTTGATCTTTTTTGCACATTTTCGTTGAATATATTCCTATCAAGTGTTGAAGGATGATTTGATCTAGGATAGCGAGATGCATAGAATGTGTCAAAACTTGTTCAAGCATTGGATTTTTACTTCAAAACCAAAATTGCTGTTGGTTGTGAAACTAACTGCCCTTGATTTGTCACATTTGTGGAGACAACGTGGCATGTGACATAATTCTGAGAATAAGCAAACTGAGTTGAAAGTGGGGCGGCTATATTGGGAGTAAAACCGATGACCTTTGGTATAGACGTGTTCTTAAGTAGCGATCACGAATGGGTAAACTCAATGTCGGACCCCCTAAGGCTAAGTAAAGCGACGATCTTTGCAGGGTGGCTCGTTACATTTAGATAAGAGCCGATGGGAGAGGCCTATGTCCAGCAGTGGACTGCTAAAGAATGATGATGTACGATAACGTCATGAAACAAAGAGATTAAATAGTTTTAACTATGATGCTCAAGTTATCCAATACAGTTCTGAATCTTCAAATACTAATCCCCAGAACAATATCAAAGTAGACCTATACGTCAGAACAGTCGTAAGTCGCAGACGTACCTACCCACGCAAGTTTATACGAGAGATTTTAGTGCCAGCGTATATAATAAAGCCTTGAACACATTCAAAAAGTTTCTTCGTAGCACTTACCTTAACTTTGAACGCATGATACGCGTTAAGTACTAAGTAACTCATTGGCTTGTATGTATGGATGGCTGTCACACCGGAGAGAATGTTGGAAGTGAGTGACAATGAAGTTTGATAATATTTTTGTTTTGATACAGACTTTTTGGGTTTTGGTTGTGCCGTGTCGAGTCCCTTTGATGGACAAGGAAATATTTAAGAAATATATTGGCAAATATTAATTCGTCATTATTACAGCCAAAAGCCGTCACTGCTGGACAAATACCACCTTCAAGCATTGCCACATCGACCAGTCTTGTTCTTTTTGCATCCAGCATACTCTCGTGTGGGTTCTCCAGGTCATGGATCTGTCGGAGAATTGGTGACGGAGGCTCAGGCCTTCCAAATAATTCCATGCAATACCTTAGACCAGGGTTTCCCAATCTTTTTTATACTGTGATCTTTTTCTTACATAGTGTATTTTTTGCGACGCCCTTTTACATTAACACCTTAACTTGCGAGACAATGAGACACAATAGAAAATGTATTGTTTTGAGTCATCTGGCAGTTAAGGTGTTAATAACTAACTGTGTTTTTCTTGTTGCATGAAAAAATATCGCTAATTACGAACAAATGAGCTCGCTTTTCTGTGCATAACTTTTGAAATCGGAAATCTCCTAATATTTTCTCAATAGATTTGTAATCTGTACTACGACTTTATTACTGAAATTACAGAATAGCCAGTTAGCATATGTAGAACGTCGCCCGTGAGAGAGCACCACGGCGCCCAGAGGCGTCGCGGCGCACAGTTTGGGAACCCCTGCCTTAGACAGTTAATATTCCGTCACTCCTAAAAGCTCAGTCAACGATTGAAATGGAAACAAGTCATGAATGCAGTGTGTTATCGTAAGCTTTCAGCAAGACTTAGCTTATGACTGGTTTAGGTACGAGTATTATAAAATAGATATTCTCTTCTTGAACATACCAGAACAAAAGAAGAACGAGCCTGTTACAGTACTTCAGCAACCGATTTTTCGCTTAGAAGAAGAATGTAAATGTGTCTATGACTGCCTCGTTAGTATAATGGTTGCAAGGGCTGCTATTGCTGGAGATAAGATCCTGGGTTACATTTCTAGGTCAGGCAAAGTGTTATTAAGCCTGAGCTCTAGTTTTGTGTCCTGTTTTTTACCCCTGTTCGTCGATTCTAAAGACGTCATAGGCCTCCCGCAATCGTCATAGGTCTCGCATCCATCGGACATTTCGGTTTTGGAGGCTGGGGGGTTTTCCGGAATCGGCACGCTTGGCAGGCGGGTTAGCGATGGCAGTTTGTTGTTAAAGTGCTCAGAGAATGCTTCTGCCCATTCTCCATAGTCGCATTTTACGACATCCACGGGGTGATACAGAATCGTGAAATTCTTAACGTCCGCAACCATACGGAGCCCTCTATTAAATGGAACTTAAAGATACACATCTCTGTTTCCCGTTAGGGGCTACAGACGTGATATTATGCTTTGGCGGGATCCAATGTTTATGCCAAACAGATTTCCAAATGTTAAATCTATCAATACACCATCGACGTTACAATCCGGTGTAACTTCACCTCGCATTTACCCAACCCGTACAGTGCGCGAGCCGTGACGTCGCATACATTAGCGCCCCGACGCCAACGCCAGTTTTGCGCAACGCGGATTAAATATTAACCCCGCTTAACTTTAATAAGCCGACGAACAACATGGATACCGTTTGATAATTCGCCCCAGTTATAATTATGTGCTTTTTTGGAATTGCAGATGTTTGTTTGTTTTATTGCTTCGCGATCTAGACATCCGAACTTTCCGTGATGAACTTCCGGGAGTCCTCGTACTTATAGATTGAGGGTTAGCTTTTGGAAATCCGTGTATGTATGTACCTATAGGATATAAGGTCCCTGTTCATTTTGGGATCATTATTAAAAAAGTCAAGTCATATTCTAAACGAGAGATAACAAGCAGATGAAAAGCAATGGTTTCTTATCTGATAATAATATACCGGGAACCATTTATACAATACAAAAGTCATTAGAAACCAATCCTTACAAAAAGCCATGTATTGTTCACTTAAAGTGCAGTACAAGATTGAAACATGATTAAATTCAACATTGAACCAAGAGTTGTCAAAACTACCTACACGTATAGAATATGTTAAAAATATGAAATATGCAAGCATTTTATCTTACGAAATCATGTGCAAGTACTTTTCAGAGAGATCAATTTGGAATCAAAGTAGTAGTCCTCTACCATTCCAGCCGTATGATACCCTGGTACTTTTCAAAACTACTTTAGTGATTCTAAGCGTGGTCATTGGCCATCGGAACGGACACAGTCCATTCCGTTTTCTGTAATCCATTTTAAAGTTTATCCATTTTTAAACGGAACTTTTAACGTGAGCTTTTGTGTGTGTTACTAGGTACCACTTTTTCATAGGGACTGATTTAAGTTTGAGGAACATGACTGCTGAAGTGTGTTTGGTTTCGATGAATTCGTTGAGTGTGTTCTCCCTCTAGCTATATCCCCAAAGGACCGTACATTTTCCAGGATAAAAAATAGCTTATAACACTCAGTGGTAATGTACTCGGTCAAGTTTACCTTTTACATACATAAACTCAATTTAACCTCTTTAAAACATTGGTTTAGTTAAGTTTTATATAAGTAACAATTTTATTTTTTAGTTTTTCACTTAGCGTTTGTTGGTATAAGGATACTTGTCTTTATTTCGATTAGACTGTGAAGGTTTTCTATAAAACAATTATAAAATTGTTTCTTTGACACTCACTGTCTTTCAGTGGGTACCTTATAACCCGCGACGGAAGAAGAGGGGTGTTATAAGTCTTAAATGTGTTTGTGTATTTGTGTATCTGTCTGTGGCATCATAGCTCTTAAACCGATAAACCGATTTTGATTTCGTTTTCTTTTTGTTTGAATAGTGACTTTATCAAAAGTGTTCTTAGCTATGTTTGATCAAAATCGGTTCAGCCGATCTAAAGTTATGATCGTTTTACTGATAGAATCAGGGTGTTATTGCAAGATATCTTGTCATAATTACGTGTTCAATAGACTGTCGATCGAAGCGTGTCTACTACAAGATAAATTATGTAACATGAAATAAAAATGTGTCGGGGAATCGCAATGAAGAAAATGATGTGTTCATCAATATTATTTTCCAGGTTAAAAAAAACCTCACGTAGCAATGTGTAATTTATAAAACCCGCGACCCACGACTATAGTTCCCCCCTTCCCCCCCTGTTCACTTGCAATCACACAAAACGTCAACACACGTCTTTTTACGTCCCGCTACAATAAAGGACTTTCCTCTTGTTATTGTGTTTTGGAGTTGACAGCCAATCAATGGTTCGCCAACGAAATATGGGTGAGTCGAGATGAAAAAAATACTTTGTTTTATTGCTGTGGTGAGGCCACAATAAATATATGTAAACAGTAGCACAACTGCGCACAACAAACTCAGGTACGTTACTTACATAACTATTATACTAAACTTTATACTTCAAAAGAAAATAACTGGGATATTTACAAAAAAAAAATTAAACAGCACAATATTATAAACACATCGTAGTGTGTTTAAACACAAGGGTGACAGAAGAAGTGACAGAAGACGGCATCGGACTTAACCGCAATTTGTTAAGCTTTGCAGATTTTCTCGCTGGGCTTGGTTGGCTTGCGGCAGTTTCAGCGGTTGGAAATCTTTACAAAAAGTTCAGTTTCTTGTTATCAAGCCAGAGCACCCCACCTGGGGCGGCAGATTGTGGTTTAAACAGCGTTAACGTTTGTCGTAAATTCATAAGTTCCACGACGACGGCGACGACGACGACGGCGGTGGCGCCTTTCACATTACCTCGTGATATTTTGGTCACGCATGCCATTCAACATATTTTAGTTTTCGACAATCGTTATCGTTAAAATATAGAATGTCACTTTGTCTACCAGCTCTGCTATGGAGTTTCATATGACGGAGACAATTTATCTTTATAATATATCCTTTTTCGTCCATTGTCCATGCGAGCTCATTTTAAAACCTTCCCAGTCAATTGAAAATGATTATTCTTCAGGAAAATTGTTTACTTCGTCTACTGTTTCCTAGGATACTGTGGCATTTTTGACGTATCCGCTTGCAGCGATCAGCAAATGTGAATAAAAAAGTAACTAAGGGTAGCGTGGTTTGTATATTATTATGATTGTGAACCGCGCAGTTTGTCATGAGTTCCGAACTTGGGTCAAAGCTGGGATAAGGGTTATCAGTGAGGAAAAGAACTTATATGAACTATGAATAAGAATTTGCAGGTCTAAAAAATTTTCAACAAATGATCAGAATCATCTGACTGCGAATATGTACAATCTGCACATCATATCTTATGGGACTCTATTTTTTTGGCAGAATGAACGCAATATTATATTGGATTATGTACAGGCTGCTTCCGGAGTTACTTATTATACGGATCTTTTGGAAACTAGAACAAATTTCTGTGCGTTCAAACGTTTTTGCTATACCAATTATTGAAATCAAATATAAAAGCTCACATTGTTAGGACCCATTAATACTAATGTTTTTTTTTCCATGGTGCTAGGCAACTGGGTTTATCCCAGTTGTAAACAACCTTTTGTGCCTTTTGGCCTTGTTTGTTCTGCCTCCTGCTTGATATGGAGGGAAGTGGAAATTATGTTTTGGTTTTCCTACTGCTCTTATTTTCTTTTCTGATTAATTTCGTTGCAGGATCCAAGACGGTTAAAGTCATTCGCCGGGACTTCGTCGAGTTTCATTGCCTTGGCGCTCTTCTGGTGGTCACCACTGTTGATTCTGGATTTCAGAAGTTCCAGTGGTTTGGGAATAGTGGGAAGGGGGAGCCCAAAAAAAAATATGATACAAAATCTTATCTTATTAATATTATAAATGCGAAAGTTTGAATGGTTGAATGTAGCATGTTTGTTACTCAATTACGCCAGAAAGTCTGAACGAATCTGGATGAAATTTGGCACTGAGATAAATTATAGTCGTATAGGTTACTTTCATCCCGGTATAATGTTCCCTTGGGATAGAAAACACTTTTCACGCGGGTGAAGCCGCTCGAGGAAGCTAGTAACAACTAAAGGTTTGGGGATGATTGGTAATGTTCTTTAGTGTGTGATTGTGTTTTAAAATAAAGACAATGCAATAGGTACGCTACTGGGCACGTTAAATTAATAAGTTAACGTGACTAGTTGTGTAATTAATTGAGAAAGCTGAGACATTTAACTAGTTCCTACTTGCTAGGTAAACACTGCCTACATGGAACTTAAACTAAACTGGCGAAATACTGGTGTTTTGCTGCTATTATATTCGGGGATTATGTTCTTTAACATATTTTACGTAGTCTACTGCCACTACTTTCTCCAAGAAAGCAATCACAAAAAAAGCCGAATGAAAATACCCCGTGACATAGACCTAGTCCCTTAATTAACATGTGAACAGCCTAAAAACACATTCAGCCAAAATTATTAGCAGTTACGTACCAGAATCCCATAAACCTGACGCACCAAATTAAAAAATATCACCGATAAAGGCGCAGCGTTCCAATAACGTTACAATTGTAACATGGCATTTTAAAACCCTAATCGGAACTTAGAAGCCATTTATTACTTTTACTTTAATCGAAGAGGACTCTTTTACGGACCTCGTTACACAAGCTTTATTACTCAAGGTGGCACATAAAAGAGTCAGGCCATGTGAAATTAAACGTTAACTGGTAAAGCGTAAAGTTCAGAATGTGTTTATGGTGTTCAAGTTAGTAAATTCGACGTTTATTATGTAAGACATCTTGATTAGATCGTCACTAGATTGTTATTTTGTTAGATATTTAATTAATTGTCGTGTGAAGGTGAAAGGGCTTTAAAGTGACCCCTATTTTCATAAAGGGTTTGTTTCTGAAATGCAGTGTTAAACTTTATTGAGGCTCCCTTTATTGTAAGGGTAAGTAATATGAACAAAAGACATAAGCCAAGACGTCGAAGGTTTTCAGTATACGCAGTATTTATCTCTAAAATAAGAAAAAAATGTAATTAATATTCATGGCATACTGACAAGTAACCAAAAACGTTAGCCCCTGATTTCTTAATGAAAAACTGGGCATTTTTTAACTAATTAGATACGCCAACCCTTATCTAAAGATTGTGCTAGGTTCATTATCATGCTCCCCGGTGGTTTCTCGCATTGTCGAGGCGGGAGGCTCAGTAGCCGCGCCTTGTTCACCCACGGTGAAGTGAAGAGGAACCCGAGGAGGGGCCGCTCGTCAGAGCTTTTGCCGATTAAGTCGACGACGTGTCGACGCTTGGGCAACATCGCAACTGAGGCGGCCCGCGACGTCGTATGTTAGACATCGCGACTGAGGGTTGGAGGCCGCGGCGGGAGAGGAGTATTGCGTTGCGCCGCTCTCCCTACCTTCTACGGTCTTGTCAGGTTCGCTACCGTCTGATAACGGATGCGGTGTGGCCGCAGGGTAGAAGGAGTGTCGGTATAGCGTTAGCCGCTCTCCCTACCTCCTGCGGACGAAAAGTGGTTGGTGGCGGGGCCAGTGACTGACGACGGGTCAGTCACTGGCCCCGCCACATACCACAGAAGGACCAAGGGAGCCATACACGGGGTCAACTGGCACCCATTTGCTGGATTGGCTCCATGGGGTGGTCACGACATACAATTTTTTTTGGTGCACAGGTGATGGGGGTTACTCCCCAAAGGAAGGTCCAGTGACGGACAGCCGTGATTGGTTCTCGGATGAATGCAAAAAGGGGGGAGAGTGACCGTGTGCCTGCCATAAGCGGCACAGGAGGACACCGTGGAGTTTTAGTAGGTTAGAGTGGGTTAGTTGGAGCGCACTATGCATGAGCATTTATCCACGCAAAAAAAGAAAAATGTTTTTTTTTTCTTTTTCTTGGAAAATCGTTGCCCCACACTAGGAATTTCTTCCTGTATCGTGGGTGCGCTTACAAACATATACACTCACATACACAACACCCAGAGCCGGAACAACTATCTGTAGGCCATACAAATATTTGTTCCGTGCGGGAATCGAACCCGCGACACGCAGCGCAGCAGTCAATTGCTCAACCACTGCGCCAACCGTGCGCCCAAACAACATTTATCAACATCATCATTACAGCTGAAAAACATAGGCATTCCCCAAGCATCCCCACATCGACCGGTATTGTGTTGCTGAGGTTGAAACCTTCTTGGTCTCACACAGGGTTTTTTCTTAAAAAAAAACTGGCTGTACTTGCACTGGGCCTGCGTGGTGGGTGACGACCCATTCCCTCTAACAGAGAGGAGGCCTGTGTTCCACCAGTGGGAACATTAAAACGTGATGATGGTGATGGTGATGACCTCTGGTGAGCGTTACAAATAAATATATGCTTTTTCTTATTCAGTGAACTGCCGCGGCCCAGGTTACATATATACCAGGTTATCTTCTGTACTTTGTGAGATGGCAAGGTTATTTATTCAGAAACCGGATATAAATAAATCATAAGTGTTTGTATTAAGAGGCAAGATTTGTCAAATATAATCAACAAACCAGGCCAAGAAACAAAAAAAAAATGGTCCACCTTATTTAGGTCAATAATCTTGGGGCAAAAACCCACAGCGAGTGATCCTTTAATAATATCTTAACTGAACTTAATCTAAGTTCCCAACTTTGATCAATTTCTCGTCTATGAGAAGACGTAATGAGAAAAATGCGTATTTGACAGACCGTGTTATGAATACTTCTGTTTTAGCATTAGGGAGACTAATCAGTTTGTTTAAAAAAGAGTTAAAAATAAAATAATCCAAAGGCAAAAAACCCGACTGCTCTTAAGTGATATTCGCGAGCTGGCTGACCAAAACCAGATATATCCTCCACCTGCACAGCATGATTTTCTTCTTTTTTACGTCTTTTTAGTTCACTTCATAAACAGTCGGGTTCCTTTTTAGTTCACTTCATAAACAGTCGGGTTCCTTTTTACTTAACTTTTTTATTTATATCTTTTTATTTAACATTATTTTTTTCGAATTAAGAACATTTAAACATATAAGTGTTTTATATTTTTTAAATCACCTCTTAAAACCCTATATTTTGATATCTCACACGATGGACAAGGAAACAAAAAAAAATTGGATCCCACAATATGGTGCCCAAAATTAGCCATTTTTCTATTTTCCAATTTTTATGTAGTCAGTGACATTCGCAAGGTTAAGACAAATCGATTGGCGTAAGAGTCATGAAACTCGGCCTACGCGTTTGGTCTCTAGAACCCCACATAAGAACATACGTACATACATAGACTGAGAAACACATTACCCTCCTTCGGCAGTCGGGTAAAATGAAACAGTTTTTGAAAAAGTAAAAAAGGTTTTATTGTTTTCTTGGATTGTTAACGCAGATTCGACTGTGTTCATGAGGATATAATGACTAAAGCTTAATCTCTAGACTAAAACGTCAAACAATTAGTTAAAGGCCTTCCACCGCTTTAGTGTCGTAAAATGGTTACTTTCTAAAGCATGCTCCTTAGGTTAAAAAGTAAAAAAAAATGATTCATGTATTTATTTGTGAAACTTAGTTTTTTTGTGTAACTAATAGATTGCTTAAAAAAAAATTAATAGCGACACTATATTTTGTTGCTACTTTTGGATACTCCTCCAAAACGACTTGGATGTTTAAAAATATTTTTACGCAGAAATAATGGTGGCCAGAATTTCTTTCTAACTGAAATAGCATATGTAAATCAATGCATATTTTGAAAACACAACTGTCCAAAGTTTTAATATTTATATTCTGGCTCCGAGCGGGTGCACGGCCAGTATTGGGTTAACATTGAGGAATATGTACGCCTTAATGATGGCAATGGAAATGCTAGAGAGAGATGCTAGAGATTGTGATCTTTCTGCGTTTGATTTTAAGTTTACACTAGTCGATAATTTTTCTATACAAACGTAGTCTGGCGATTACTCCACTGTTTGACGACGTACGTCCAAAATAAAACATGATATCAATTTGTCTCATCATTATCTAGCCCTGTATGGAAACAAAAAAGTAAAATATTTGAAAGTTTTGAGCATCTTTGGGCGGAAATAAATACCATAAGATGAATGAAGATTGCAAAACGGCCTCCATACAGGGATAGATTAGTAATTCAACAATGCAAATAATTTTATTTTGGAAATATACATTTTGTCGTTTTTTGATGATATCTGACTCTCAAAGGTCTGTTTATAAATTTTAGCGCGCTCGTTTTCGTCCGCAATCATCATCCATTTCGATGCAAATTTGCGAAAGTGCTAATTCGTACGCAAACTAGCTTCTTACTGCTCATCACAGCATCTATCTCTTTCGCACGTGTTGTCGGATGAGATAGCATGCATTTTAACCTCGCGCACAAAATAGTTCGTGCCGTCGACTAGGGGAACCTTAAGCGTTGCTTTTTATAAAGCAGACATTATGGACTTCTTCTGTAGTGTCTTCAAAAGTTATTATTATACGTTGCTTGGGTAGTCTAGGGCTCGAAGCTACACAGGATTGCAATTATCATATTTACATGATCCTCCCAAAAATATGAAAAACACCCTTCTGAAATGCTTTCGCCCCCGGACACTTAAAAAATGGCGGTGGACCCTTCTTACATGAATAAACATATAAGGCAAAAAGAAATTTCGGCTCAAAGTTAGCGGGTACCATGTGTAATAGCAATGTTTATGTGGCCCGGCTTCGCTCGCCCCTGTAATTTATGAGTCGCCATAAAAGCGAGTTTTAGGTCGCCTTACTTGCCATGATTTGCATTTTTTTCTTTAGAACACGTGTTGATGGTCGTATTTGCATATCAGAAAACTTTTTTATGTAATTTTCTGTTTTTGCGTTAGCATAATATTAACATGTCGGATGGCTGCATGGTGGCTTTTTCTTGTTTATTTGTGAGGGCTTTTTATTTGCTTATGAAGTTTCTAAATAAATTTTAGTCGTGTCTGCTTTCAGTTTTGGGGTTTTCGTGGGTGAACGGAGTTCCTACAGTATATTTCCTTCATCAAATCTTTTAAAGTGTCTTTGGGGCCTATCGCAAACTATGACCATTACAATAACCAGGAAAACAAAAATACCCATACTATAAAAATATCACTAGTTCTTTTGAGAACCCTTTTCAGTTACTTCAGTTTAACAATCACACAATCATATTTCTGCATAACCAGTTAGTGAGATATCAATGAGGGAATTGTGAGGGAACTGTGAGGTTCTCAAGTCACGTCTTAGTACATAACTCTATTGGTACGTGTTCCACGTCACCATTCAAAGTGTATATGTAGACCAATCATGGAAATATAGACCATTCATAGTAAGTGCTGGGCTAAATTGGATATGGAATAAACTAGCAAGTGAGCGATTACACAAGATAACTATTTATTTATGTGTAATGCTACAATCAAATGTCACTTATAGGGACAACATAAGCTTTGCCTGGGATGACCTACCGAAAGAACTGGCCTGAACTCAATGATATCTAAACTTCTTTCTTCTTTAAGCTACATAATTTATCTAGTAATAACAATCAACAGTAAAAAATCTATTGAACACGTAATTATGACTTGATACGAGTATCTTGCGAAAATACCCCGATTCAAACAGTAAAACGCCCATAACTTTTGAATGACTAAATCGATTTCCATCAAACATAGCTAAGAAGACTCCCGTTAATGTCACCTTAAAAACAAATAAAACTAAATCAAAATCGGTTCATCCGTTTTGGAGCTATGATGCCACAGACAGATACACAAATACACATATACATAAACACGCAGGTAAACACGTCAAACTTATAACACCCCTCTTTTTCCGTCGGGGGTTAGAAACAGAACTGTGTGAGATCCTAAAATAATTGTTTTAAGAAGTATTGCGATCAACAGAAAACAAAGCAACGCGAGAAACGAAACAATTCTTAAAAATGAAATAAATCTTCCGATAGATTTCAATACATAAGTAGGTAGACAAAACATGGGTTGCGGATAATTTTGAAAGAGAGTTACCGCGGCCCTGTCACAAGCAACTGAAGGAACACGGGTGGGTTTTAGACAGTAAAAGACTGACACGCCCTCCCGCTTCACCCAGAGCGGGAGAAGTCATTGGATGATTTCCCATCCAAAAAAAAAAAAATAATAATAAAGGTAGGCAAAACATAGAAACAACATTATACCTGTAATTTCTGTAACAGGAAAATCTAATTACTCTATAAACGACGCCATAAACTATTGACCAAACCACACTGGCATAGGGCTGCCCACTGCCCAGTAAACGATCCCCGCGAATGAAACTAGCAGCCCTAGCAATGACGTAACGTTAAGGGTACATTCTCCATTTATTATTCTTTTATTATGACGCATAAATTCCACCACGCGCTGTAATCGGACCTTGTCTTTCACAGATCTGCATTTTTTTTACGCAGTTCCCATTGGTTTTCGTGTGTTATGAGGTAAAGTGAGGCAAGTTTGCGAAGAACAAAGGGGACTTTTGGTTTGTGAGAGTAATGTAGGGGTACCCTAGTTCCGGTTGAGATTTCTTTTGAAATTAAATAGAATTTTGCTCTTGAAAATGTTTGTGTTATTGAATAATTTAAGTGAAAAAAGACTTGAATATAATTTTTCATTATAATGTTAATATTTGATGACTGGTAAGGCATTCAAACATTTATAAGTAAAAGGAAAGGGTTAAACTTCTTTAGCCAATACACATGCACATTGAAATTTATACATATCATTTTACTACATCGTTCTATACAACTCTATTTGCCCATTTTCCATCTTGATATCCTTTCCATATTCTTTTATCAAATTGAAATGCCAGGAGCTCAGTAGTGCAGAGAACAGTCGATTGCATCGTGCAGAGTGTAATGTCTGTCGGCTGTGAGAAACTACCGCTGCACGCTGCTGTACGCCTGGTAGACAAATCGCTCCCTCAAATGGAAGATTACTGTAAAGCCGGGGTTATTGTAGGCCGACGTGAAATGGAATCGGTTGATCCTCGTTTGGAGAGAGTAGAAGTTCGAATGAGGAGACTGATGTGTGTTGATCAATTACTTTTTACGACAATGTTTGTGAGCTTTGGTAAAATTAAAAAAGATGTATGGGATTGTCAAGTGCGAGCGGAAATAACACGTGATCGATTCCTTAAATATTGGCATTTCGACAATCGGTATCGCTGATAGCTTAACACTTTGTCTTGAGTTTTAGGTCTATTTTACACTAACACGTACCACTGCACATAAAACAAGCTTAAATATTAAAAAAACGTATTTTAAAGAAAGCTTTTAAATTAAAAATTGCATTGTCACGAATACCAAACATGTGTGCAAAATTTCAGCTCAGTCGGACACTGGGAAGTGGTTCAAATTACACTTGTTACATTTGATTACAGGCACAGGAGCAGGTGAAATAAAAGCTAGTAATAAAAATTAAATTAAAAAACCCGCAACACAAAAACCGCAATAAGGGCAAAAAAAACTGAGTCATTTTAAAAACCCTCGACACATTTTTATTTCATGCTGAACAATTTATCTACTAGTACACACGCTTCGATCGCTGCGTAAACCGCCCGACTCAAACAGTAAAACTCCCTTACTTTTGAACGGCTGAACCGATTTTCATCAAACATAGCTAAGAGACATATCGATACAGTCAACTTTCAAACAAAAAAACGCAATCAAAATCGGCTCATCCATTTAAAAGCCATGATGCCACAGACAGATACATAAATACACAAACACACATAAAAAAGACTCAAACTTATAAAAAAGAGGGGTGCTCTTTTTCCGCCGGGGGTTAAAAATCAATCAATTACGCTCGCCCCACCACTACGGTGTGACTGTCAGCCCAGTTAAGCCTACGTCCTTAGATATCCTACCGCGCAGAGAGAGGCTAGTTTTATTGTTTGTTTTCCTCGTTTTATGAGCAATTCATGAGCAATTTACTTGACACTGCCGGCGAAATAAGGTGCCGAATTGCTAATGGATGGTGCCAAGCTTAAAGACTTTTTAAGGCTTTTAAATTTTACTTTAGCACTGCGATTTTGTTTATGACGAGCTTTTTCTGCGTCTTCGTTCACGTTAAAGTCAACCACAGGATCGTTCTAATTGAAAATTATTGAGACGAGACGGTCTACCTGTGTTCTTTCATCCAAATTCGATCAAGCGTTATTGATTAACAAACATCCAAACATACTATCTAATTTATGAGGTTTGGCAGTAAGTTGAAGTAAGTTTACAGGTATTAGGAATGGAAAGTGAAATAGTTTTGATTCGTTTTGTAAATAATTTTATTTTCAAAAGCCTCTTATTTGTGAAATGAATTTGGCCTTGACCTGGCTTAGCGCAGTTCTGAGTTTCAAAAAAAATAAGAGACCGGCTAATACTGGTATTATTGCCACTGACAATTGTAGTACTGTACATTCAATAAGTAAGTTACGTAGCTAGTCTTTTTCAACAGAATTCACCTTTGGTTTCTGGAACGAAATAATTGTCGCATCACAAATTTTACGCAAGTGATTCGATTGAAAAATGTATTCAGTTATAGTGTTAAACTCTCGTTTGATAATTTGCAATTTCGCTTAATTTTGTTCCAGAAATAAGGCACTAATATCGCAGAAAACGATTTCTGTACATACTATGTACAGAAAACAATTGAATATCTAAGCTATTAAGTCAGGCCAGACCACAGACTCGATCCAGTCCAGAAATAAGGACACTCTGGAGTAGATTCCAGGCAGGTTAGGCAGTGCACAGCCGATACCGAATGACGTGACCCCCACGATGTAGTGCATGCGGCCTTCTGTTGTGATCGGGAGAGGAATCTGCACTTGGAGAGGTCCACCTGAGTCACCCTGAAGAGGAAACACGTTAAACGTTTGTTATAGAATAAACTGGGTTGAATGAGAATAAACACCAGAGGCCCATGACAAGTGACATTCTATTAACTAAAGAGTGACGATAGCGATTAGAAATATATCAAAAATGTATGGAAATGTCAAACGCTATGGAAATGTCACGTGATGAACCGAACCGAACCGAAAACGTGGAGAATGTGAACCGAAGCGGAGACCTCGAATTAGGTGCAGCGAACTAATAGCATAAAAATCGTTTTGAATTTGTACATAAATAAAACCGTCGCACGTCGCTCTCGCTTCGCTCTCTGTTTGACGTCGTGCATACAAAGCCAACTGATACAACTATCTCTCTCACGCCTCGCTTGACGCACCCGCCTTTGGTTTGTCATGTTGTCTCACGCTTTCGGTTCGCCACGGTATCGGCACGTATCGGTTCGCTTTCGCTTTTCTATTTGCCTAGATTCAAACCATCCCATAGATGAAGAACTATTCTAATCGTATCAGAAGCCTACCTGACAAGCATCTACTCCTCCCGCCAGTTTGCCAGCACAGATTTGGTTGTCTCTGACTCCGCACCAGTTCCTGTTGCAGGACGGTCTCAGCAGCTGGTCGCAGACTGAGGTATCTATGAAGTCTACCACAGCCGCTTGCAGCTCAGGGGATGTTGTTCTGCCAGCTGTAACATGTAGGTAAGAGATACTCGAACATTTTTATTTCTAAGAGGAAATCAGGACACATCGACACGAAGAAGAAAGATTGCGAAGTAAATAATGACCATGATGAAGAGAAAATAAAAAGTAAGAGGCGAAATTAGCACATAACTACACACATATTTCAATGTTCTAAAATTGATTTGAAACAGCAATTTAAACAAATATAAGTAACGATCTTGTGAATGAATCAAATCGATCTGATTTAAAAACTATAATGAGGCGATTTGTAGGAAAAAATCCATGTGTGTCTAACAACATAACTAATGATACATTCATTAGTTATGTTGTTTGACACACATGGGTGTTATTGGTAGACTTCCATGCAAATTGCTAAACTGGAGCAGGAAATCACTTTTACGCAGGTTGTACAATAAGTGCTAACATATAGTCAAAAAAAGAAAAGGGGATAAATGATATGACACATTGGAATTTAGAAAGAACGTCTCACTGCTATATTAGTGTCAGTCACAGAGTACGGAACCTCGCACTGGCAGCGGCTAGAGACACTGTTGATAATAACAGAATTGTCACGAGGCCTCAATTTCTGTGTAAACGGTGACGCTCACGCAGCATCACCCCTCAAGTTACATAGTAAACCAAACTTCTTACTAGTTTCCACAACGCCCCAACCAGTGAGAGTAGCCTCGGTCCCCAAGCTGGAAGTATTGAACCTGGTCCACAGACACGCTGGCTGGATTAACTTGCTGAACACCACGTGGTCTTTCAACTCGATCAGCGCTATATCGTAGTATTTCTTCGGAGGACGGTACATAGGGTGCACTATGATTTTGATGATCTTGGCGTCTGTTGGTAAGACGCCGTTTGTGTACTAGAACATGAGTTAAGGTAAATAAAATAAGACAGGTTTACTGTTTGCAGAGCAGATATAATAGGAACGAACTATAGGAATGTTAAAGAGTTAGTCGTGTAAGATGAACACGATTCATGATATAGTATGATTACTTTCCAAAAAGGTCAAACATTTTCAAGTGCAAAATAAGTCATTAGACATCTCTTAGTTTATGAAGACTTTTAAAAGAAACGATAAGCAGGAATATAAGCAATATGAAGAAACAAAACTGTACGACAGAACTCTATAGGTAGAGTAGAGGATATGGATGGAGGAATGCTTGAAAAATATGAAACTAACCACATCAATAATATTCTTGTCGCCCAACCTCACGATCTTCGGCACGGGATCGGCAATAGTCATGTCTCTTGTAGAAGCCTGGGAGCAATGGCCCGCCGTCAGAACAAACTTGGAACTGATGAGGGAGCTCCCGCATTTGAACACCCATGACCCTGATGACGCTTTCCATCCTATGGCGCCCTGGTATATTGATTGAGTTAGACCACATAAAAGATAAATTAAAAATGAGTACTCCCAAAAATCTCAATATAAAATATTCTGTTATTTTATAGAATCCAGGGTAATTCCTGAATTTTTAAGGAAGTTTTGCATTCTAATCTCCGTTTCAATCTGTCAAAAACATCTCTAAAATAATTTCGCTACTTATTGGCATGTTTTTGACATTGACTGTCACCGACTTGTTATTGCGAGTTTGTGACTTGAATTTGAACGATTTTAACTTCTACACGATACAAATAACTGTGCAGCTGGCACTATGACGTCACTCTGTCGTTCGACTCTCGCTTTTGACGAGGACAACGCGGGGCGACGAGCCAGGACTGGTATCGTATTTCAGCGAGGTGTACTGTTATTTTGACCGTGTTGTACGAGAATAGGCTTTGTGGTATTTAATTTTTTTCCCGTAAATACATATAGCTTTCTTCTTCATGGACTTGCATGCAATGCAAATTACTTTTACGTTTTACGAGTCCACTGAAGCTTCGAGCTTCGTGACCTGAATCAGTTCAGCTAATAGAATGAATAGGTGCTCCAAGAATATACTCACCATATGTGGAAACTCTCCATGCTCAGTATTGTGCCCTCCGATTGCCCCAACAGGTGGGTCGAAAACAGGTTTATTATGTTCCATTTCTCTACGACCTGCCAAAAATAATTTAATTTAATATTTTTTAATTTTGGAGAGAAGCTCGTGAATAAATAACAACACTCACACGAGTCAATCCTCAAGGTTAAGGAACGCTTGTCGAGGTTAGTCTATGGATGGGCTGACTATTGCATACCGAGACTTTTCCGTGTTTAAGGCGTTATGCTGTTGGTCAGAATCCAGAAAATTCGACACAGGTTTTACAAAGACTTATCTTGTACCGGGTTGTGGAGGCAGTCGCTCCATGTAAAGTACTGTTAACTATCAATAGTCACTCATAAGATAAACAAAACTATTGTTTTTTTTTAGTTGTACAACGACGCAACTAGATGGCGTTATCGTCGAAATAGAAGTCGCAAGTGAGATTGATTGCTGATTTGGTTTAGGGTCTTGTGTGTTTTGGCAAATGTAGAAAACCAGCCAATATATCATTTTTCAGTATAGTAGTTTTTATTTACACTTTTAACCCGACTAATATCCAAATTAGGTTATTATTTCATAACTTCAAGTACTGAGTGCCAGTCTGAGTATTCAGCTGCATCCGAATCGAATGCTGTTGGGAAAATGCCGGGCAGATTGATTTATTAGTTATGTTGTACACACTTCAGTTTAGACAGTCTACTCCTACGGAAAAAATCATGTTGAAAAGTTATCGGTTCCCAAAAAAACATTGTCCCAATTGGATGCGCAGTTGACTGTTACAAATATATTTTTATGAGTATAAGTATTAATTTTTTTTTTTAATCTAAAAACGATTATAAATCACTTACATTCTTCTATTCTTTGAATTCTTTCGTGCCTAGTTTTTAATTCCCAAATGTATTCGTAGCATTCTGTAACAAAATTAAATATACCTTATGAATAATATTTAATCTTACTTATAGTATAAATGCGAAAGTTTGGATGGATGTATGTTTATTACTCAATCACGCCAGAACAGGTGAGCGGATCTGGATGAAATTTGGCAGAGATGCATTATAGTCTGGAATAGCACATAGGCTATTTTTATCCCGAAAAATGTGCGTTTCCCGTGGGACAACTTTCGACTACCACGCGGGCGAAACTGCTGGCAGAAGCTAGTCTTTCATAATTATAATGAATACCATGGTCAAGTAAAAACATATGTGGCAGAATTAGCACACGGAGGCTTCATCACTTGTTCTTTGTTTCCATTCATCCAATATTGTACCTTCATCAGAGTGAAAATTCTTTCCATCCATGTTTTCTTTGGTCGACCTCATATCGGATATAAAGCCACATACTTTAGCGAGGGCGGACCCACACAAGATGGAACGTTGACTTGTAGAAGGTAGCAGAAAACAGTTGGATACGAAAGAACAGGCTACTATCAAGCTTCACCACATCGTCCAGCCGTTGTGGTGAAGCTTGATAGTACGAGTACCCACGACCAAAACCATGTCACATCGTTTTACGGTCTAAACCGTATAAAATCGCAAGACAAACGTAGAAAATGTCAAAGTGTTATGGGGGGATCATTTCTGGTATGGCAAAAAAAAATAAACAGACGGTTTATTACAATATGTCTGATATTTAAAATGTACATAGGTTTCGTAATTTTGTTAAAGTTCGTTTTCTGACATTTTGCTCGTTCATGTGGCGTGAGCGCATTTTCAAAAATGGAAAAAAAACCGTTCTGTCTCAATTTCTAAATGTTTTATGGTGCATTTTTATTCAATTCATGTATTTATTTTCAATGTCACCTATAACTCCAAAAAGCAAAGGCAAGTTTCGGAGTCACTTCAAAATGGTTTCAACACATGGAATGCTCACATTTTCTTCTGAAAAATGATTTATTCTCATCAACTAACCAAAGTTCACTTGAAAACATGATTTTTAGGCTTGTTTGCCATGGATTTTTTTTGCCTCATTTAAAAAAATCTCAAATGATCTCCTGGGTACGTGTGACGCTACTGGTGTCTGAAAATTCTGTTATCGCTATCTAATATTTATCGTTCAAATACATTATAAAAAATCAAACAGATTGCTATGAAACACCTCGGTAATATTTATTATGAAATTTTAAAATGCGGTAAGGTTAGACGCGATGTGTGATTTTTGTATTCAGATTAACCAAATCTATTGGTTGTCTCCGGTTTTAGCCGTAAAACGATGAGACATAAATTTAGCTCATGATCATAGGCACTAGCCTGAGATCTGACACCAGTCTTGCCAAGAGGTACCGTGTTACCCAGTTACTGGGTTGTGGAGGTCAGATAGGCAGTCGCTCCACGTAAAACACTAGTGCTCAGCTGAATCCGGTAAGACTGGAAGCCGACCCCAATAAAGTTGGGAAAAGGCTAGGCAGATTGATTGATCATAGGCACTATGAAGAAAGTAATATTTAGTTTGAAAGTGTTGTCTTACTTATTTCACAGACTCGTCGTCCTGGTGCACTAAAGTTAGGTTTTGGTGGGTCGTTAAGCGTGCAGGGGTCCGCAATGTCTTCATGTGTCCTGACTGGAACAGGCTGGAACTGTTTTTTTTATTAAAAAAGAGTTTGTCTTATGCCTGGTTTTTCACAACTATGTTGTGGTTGGCTTCTTATCTAACCGGATTCAGATAAGTGCCGGTATTTACCATGGAGCGACTGCCTATCTGACCTCCAGAACCCAGTAACTGGGTAAAACTATACCCCTTGGCAAGACTGGTGTCATATCTGAGGCTTCTGACTACCCGTAAAACGATCTTCAAATGACAGCCGGGACAAACGGCTTAACGTACTTTGTTTGCCGAGGCACGGAGAAAATTCGCCATGTAAAGATGGTCACCCATACACAGAACAACCTCAGCAAGCGTTGCTTTTTGCATTGGCAAGCGATGATTAGAAAAAGAGAGTGGGTGCATTTTTTTGAAGGTATGTAATTATCTAGTGTATATCTTTGTTTCATAACCACCGTGTCAAACATGTTGACGATGGTTTTGTCTACTATATAAGTAGATCGTTACTTCTCAATATAAGGACTGTCATTTGATAGAGATTACTTTTAAACAAAACAAATACTCACTGGTTTACTTTCTGGCCTAGTAACTACTGCGTATCCCCAAACCCAGTCGTCATCCTGCGTAAAATATATTCAAAAAAATATATATTTTCTGTTTGTATTACGTTGATAACATTAAATTACGCTATTTTTGGACAGTCGATGGGGCTGAAAAGTTCTGGAATGGCGACCGCGCACCGGAAGACAATACGTTGGAAGGCCTGCCACTAGGTGGACCGATGACCTGGTTAAGGTTGTAATCCTAATCTAATACCTCAAAACCATAAACGAGCACTTCTTGTATATATATATAATCTGAGTCTCGGAAACGGCTCCAACGATTTTCATGAAATTTAGTAGTAGTTTCGGGGGCGATAAATCGATCTAGATTGGTTTGATTTTTAGAACACGTCGTTTTCTCTATTTAGTCGGTACTAATTGGTTTAAATAACATAATGCCGCATATCCTCATACGTGCACGGCAGCAGCCGTGCCAATAAGACGTAAGAGGAAATTATTTCAATAAAGTGTACGATTGTCGTATGATGACGTCAGCATTCAGTACTCGATGCAAGCGCTAGGGCAAGCCCCGTCTCAGGTGTATCGGGTATGAATCAATTTATTTACAAATACAAATATTCCATACTGGCTTCTCTTCTTTAAAAAGAATATAGCATCCATAGAGATCATAGATGTCACCTGTTGATGCTAAACGGTCTTACTGCACTAACGAAAATACTTGCAATTTCGTTACGCTACTTAAAATAACGAAAATACTTGCAATTTCGTTAAATAAAAATCGTTTATCGGTATGATTTAAATCGAATCGCGTCGAGCCAAATATAAAATGTCAGACCTATTTAGGCACTGTCAGACAGTGCCTAAATAGGTCATATTTTTGTAAAAATTGTACCATTCACATTTTAGAATGTCAAAGTACTTCAGGTTATAATTTTAATTGATATTCATGATTAGTATTGGCTATATATATAAAGCTTATTACTAAATAACTGTGCATTTTTTTCAAACATTGTGTACCTTTTGATCAGAGATTAGTAATTTCAGAGTCGTTCCACAAACAAAACTAGTAACTGTTTATAAAATATGTGTTGGTATTATTTCTTCTTATTGCTATTTACTTTGGATTCAGATCGTGAGTGACTAAGATATTATTCTTTTGATTTGTATGACATCAAAGACAGATATGTATGGATACACAACAAAACATAGAAAACAATGTTCTCACGAACGTGTATTTATGAAGTTGACCTAAACTTCAATTTGTATTGAAATTAAATGTAAATAAATGTTGCACTGTCTTTATGTGCGTTAGGATTCTCCAATATACAATAGTAAAACAAATACAGACCGCCTGTTTAGTTTGCTTTAGTTACGAGTATTATATATATTGAAAAAATATCTATACATAAATTAGTAACATTATTAGCGGATGTGTTTAGTAAACCAATTGTGTAGCGTGGTTCAGGTAACCATGTACATTAGCTACACCAGAATTTATCGATTCGTCCAAGAATTTTCTTCATGGACGAATTGTTCTTAGTCAGAAATACAGTAATATTGTTATCAGATCGTCCTTCAAAACCATCAGTTTGAGTTTCTTCTATATGCTAGTACGCCTAGAATTTACTATTCTTAATATCTTAAGGGCAAGGCCATTTGTTCACGACACGACACACGACACCGCAAAATGTGGTCACGATTCAGAGGTTATTCATTGCACGACACCGCACCACACGCGACAAGATTTTCATACGGATTTTCGACTATGTCATCGATGCCGCTATGTCGTTGCGTTTTTTTTGCGGTCACGATTTAGCGACTGAACAAAACCGGTATGCGCTTGTTGACGACACGACACACTGCACCGCACGGCTCACGCGTGGTTCGTCACTCACGCGCTTATAAAACAATACAAGTGCACTGCAGTGTCGTTGCAGAATCGTGTCTAGTGAACAAACGAACGGACGACTGACCGTATGCAGTGTGTCGTGTGTTAAAAATCGTGGCCGCAAATCTGTCGTGCGGTGCCTCGTGAACAAACGACCTTACATATTTAAAAACACAGGGGCCAGTATTTTTGCACAGACAACGATCGGAAACTCTATCACTATAATCGTGACAATCTAAGAAGTCCGATGACATTTCTCATTTTACATGCTGCGATAACTTTATAAAAACGTCAAATTCAAAAAAGTTTTTATATGTTATTGATAGCACTCATTCACACGCTTGGTTTTTATGAAAAGTGTTAACAAACGTCGCCTTTGGTATTGGCGGCAGAACCCGTGTTGTGTACAAAACGACTTACATTAATTAATTAATTTTGGGCGCACGGTTAGCGCAGTGGTTGAGCGATTGACTGCTGCGCTGCGTATCGTGGGTTCGATTCCCGCACGGAACAAATATTTGTATGACCTACAGATAGCTGTTCCGGCTCTGGGTGTTGTGTATGTAAGTTTGTACGTTTATAAACGCACTCACGATACAGGAAGAAATTCCTAGTGTGGGGCAACGTTTTTCAATAAAAAATATACGTACATGCTTATACTAAACCCTTAACAATAGTATTAGTAGAACCTAAAATAACGTTAGTAAACGCGAGAAATAAATAAAATAATAATAACATGTACTAGGTACCAATATTTTCTTTATAACAGAAAAGATATCGGGTGAAAAAGATGCCAGGCAGATGCATGTCGTGATTCTGGCAAGAAGGCTTCTATTCAGCATAATGCTGTGCCGTGGGTGACCCACAGCACGGCGCTGATTTTCAGTGGTCGGCTAGGACGTGTACATTAACATTTCACTACTTATGTTAAAGTCCATTGTAATAGGGGTGAACCTATTGCCATCAACAAGTTCGATAAATAATACCTACTTTATTGTTAACAGCCGAATGTCTATAAAACCTCATTACTTAGTATTAGGGTGCGGTCCCATTAAGAGCTAATAACTAGAAGTTTTATAGTTTAAGAAGAGCTTTACTGCAATTAGATTGATAGATAAGACAGGAATGGTAATTTAATAGTTTTTTAATAGTTAATTTATTTAGAAGTAGCTTTAACTAATTAATAACTTTCAATAGGACCGCACCCATGTCATTGCATAACTTACGTCTCTGTTGTTGTAATAATCATTTCGGTGTCGATGTTGGTTCGAAGATACTGTAAAAACATATCAATGAATATTATAAGTTATAAATAGGTTTTAAAAAAATACTTTCTTGTAAGGATGTAAGTAATAAAATACTTTTCATCTCCCCATCTTGGATACAGTGTTTTTGCTTTTCGATATCTGAGTGCAAAAGCCGTTTTTAGCCGCTAGAGGTTAAAGTAAATTGAATTTAGAATATCGTGTACACAAGTTTGTGAATTCAAAACATCATTAAACCTATTTAGTTCTACCTCCATGGTGTCGAATTTATCATACAACCTTTTTTACTTTTGTTAAAAACTCAGACTCGGAACCCTCTTGGTGTAATTTTATTATTAATTGCTTTGCGCGCGCCATTTTATTTTCACGTCATATTGTTAAAACCTTGGGTTAAAAACAAAGAAACTTGAAAACAAGTGAAAATCATAAAATGAGTGATTCTGGCGACGAGGAAGTTTATTTGACGCCGACAGAATTGACTGAAACTGTTAATAATGCGCAAATGAGCTTTCTCCTTCAACAATCACGCGACAAGTATTTGAAACAAGATAAAGATAAGTAAGATATGTTAAACACGTGTCGACTAGCTAAAGGAGCCAAAACTTTCTCAGAAAACGTTTTGCTGACATATTTTATTGAAATATCCGAGACCAAGAAATCAAGCACTCTATGGAGTACGTGTTCAATGCTAAAAGCAACAATAAAGATGAAAAAGACATACATATCGACACCTTTCCTAAATTAGTGGAATTTTTATAGGCATAATTATGCATGCATATCAATTTTAATAATTTATCTACTACAATACTCTTTACGTTACAGGTTGTTCTTATTTTTGGTATAAACTGAGCATTTCGAACTAATGAACTAACACAACTTAATGTCAAAAACATTAAAATACATTCAGATGAGTCACTATTAATTAATTTACCTAATACAAAGACAAAAAGAGACCGCAAGTTCGTCATTCGCAAGGAATATGTAACAATTGTTGAGAAATATCAAGCCTTACGCCCGCCTAACACTCCAATCAATCGTTTTTTTTCTACAATATCGCAACGGATAGTGTGTAAGACAGCCTATGGGTGCTAATAAAATTGGCAGAATCCCACGAGAAATAGCAACATTTCTTGAACTTCCAGACAGACTGTTGCACACGGTTCATTGTCTCTGACGAACTTCAGCCACACTATGGCTGATTCAGGAGTTGATCTCCTGTCCCTTAAGCGCCATGGGGGATGGAAGTCCAATGCGGTTGTAGAGGGATACATAGAGGATTCCATCCAAAATAAGTCAAAAATATGTAAAGGCATCGTAGGAGCCATTACACTGAAAGAACCTCAGCCAGATACTTGGACTGGCCCTTCTACTTCAAAAACGTTACGAAACACCTAAACATTGCCCTCTCTCGCCAACATTTACGCCAAGGGAATCCGATGAATCGGTACAACTATTCAGTATGATAGATAGTTTACCGAAAAACAGTACACAAGTCACTAACACCAACATTACAGTACCTAACAAAAATATTACACTCAACTTAAGTAACTCTTAATTATACCTAAGTATTATTTGTTATAATTTAAAGAATATTATGTAATTCTTACCTATCATATTAATGTAGTAGTTAATACATTATGATATTATATTTTTTGCATTTATTCATTTTATCGCTGAGGTGGGATGAAAAGTTACGTGTTGCACTCGAGTGCAAAGATTTTTCACATTGTGCTCTTTTGATTCCCTCGCTAACGCTCAGGATTCTAATTTTTGAATCCTTCGCTTGCTCAGTCATCAAAATTGAGCACGCGGTTAAAAAGCAACTTTGCACTCTTGTATAACAAATAACTATTTCCATCGCATAATTTTTGTACTGTCAGGTAATTTAAAAATTACTTATAATACTAGTTAAATCAAATCAAATTAAAATGTTTAAAACCAAAAGAAGCGATTGAATATATTCAGCAAATACTGAAAACAAGTAAGATTGAAATCGACAACACAAAAACACATTGTGTTGGCACGTGGAAGCATGTAATTAAAACTAAACAATACCTACCTGTAATAAACAAACTTAAAATCACTATAACACACTTAATTATAACTTTGTCACTTTCACTCATTTTATTTTCATTTCTTGTGACAATATTTCAAGTCGATAACTTGTAAATTCACGAAATAAAAAATTGAAAAATCAATGAAAACATCCAAAGATATAAAAATGCGGATATACGTTTGTTTCTCACGAGAAAACGTATAAGAATACGTGCATTACGTCAAGGCTGCTGTTTTTATGCGAACTTGACCGATGATGACCAGTATCTCGGTAACCAACAAAGTCATCCAGAAGTCTTACTGTAAAAGTGACTGAAAAAAATCCTGCTGCCTGGATATCGTTTTTTTTTTAATAAGCCTTAGTAATCTAAATTAGTACAGAAACAGAATCTTTAAGTCCGTCTTGTCCAAGAAAGCGAGGACAGCTGGTTCCTTATACAGTAGACCATATTTCGCAGTCTTCTTGGTAACATGTTGACTTTCAGGTGCAGTACTAGCGTCGTATGGGGGTTCAAGTATACAATTTAATCTAGTGTGAGGCCAGCTTATACTGGTTTTTTGCTGCTAACTTGACAAAACCACGCACTCCGGACCGAACGGGAGTCTAAGTGCAGATATTGGACTGGGACACTACAATTATATCCACACAAAACGATTTTCCTCAAACATTTAGCAAGCAGAAAACTACAATATTGAAATTCTAGCTTCTGTCAGCGGCTTCGTCCGCGTGGAAGTAGAAAATTATCCCAAGGGGACATATTCCCGAGATAAAAAGTATCATATCCACTATTCCAGACTACAATATATATCTGTGCTAAATTTCATCCAGATCCGCTCAGCCGTTCTGGCGAGATTGAGTAACAAACATAGATCTACACACATCCATCCAAACTTTCACATTTATCATATTAGTAAGATCTCTATTACACTGGAATATTGATGATTAACATGTCGTAATACGATCCCTAACATCGCATTGGAGTCTTATTCCATCAATGACAATCATACGATGTGTTTGAAGGACTTAAAGAAAGAAACAAAAGAAAGAAAGTAAAATTTTTAATTGTGACCCGCACGAGAAATAAGCAAAAACCAACAAAAAAAATTACAATAATAAAAATAAAACCCCGTGCGAGACCAAAAAGGCTCCTATCTCAGCATGTGCATCGATATCCAAAAAGGAAACAACGCTGCGCTGATATTCTGATAAGGACACACTTACGGAATCGGAAAATCACTTAACCTTCTGTCTCATTTATATTGTGGCACTTTAGTCTCGCGGGACTAAGCCAACCTTATTTGCGGTGTAGTTATCTCGCGATATGTCTCATTTCACACCTTAATGTCTACCTTTGCTTTTCGTAAGTAATTTTTTATGGGGTCATAAATTCCGAGTAGAGGCAACTTGGGAAACTTTTTTTTGGGAAAAATGGCTGTTTATCTGTTTACATAGATCATGGCGATTTGGGCTTACTGTATTGTTTCGGGTTGTTGCGTTGGGAACTTTAATTTTTGAAAGTATGCTCTTTTAAGGATCTCGCGGTTAGGTAGGGATGTTGTTGGTACTAAGTATAATGTAGTTACATATCTATATATCCATTCGAAGAGTTATATAATTTTGTTATGATTGAGCTTCATGGTTGGTACGTTTAGTTTTTCACTGGTAGACAAAAGTGAAATAATTACAAACACAAAATTAAAAGATTTCGATGGTTTATTTTGTTGTTAACTGTACTTATGTCTTGAATGTAAGGGGAGTATGTATGTTTGTTATTAAGATAATTACGTTTTGATGACACAATCGAGACAGCTGTAACCCGACTACGGCTTTTTTTGGCCTATGTTTCTCGGGTCATAATAACGCAGCGATTGACACCATATTCATCAAAAATGGATGAATAGTTTAGGCGCTACGGAGGAATATACGTAAATACAAACATACATAGACTGCTAAAATCATAATTCTTCCTTTTGGTATCGCCGTAGTCGGGTAAAAATAGAGTACCTAGGTAAATACTTAAATACTGTAGTTTGCTGCCTCGTTGGTCTAGCGGTCGCGGGGGCTACTGCTGAGAAGTTGGGGGTTCCTGGATCGGGCAAAGCTTTATTATGTTTTTCCATCAAGATTCTTTTTTATTTTTTATATTGCAGGCCGGATTTTGGGCCTTGTGCCCGGTTGATGGCAACAGGCTCGCGACTAGCAAAATGTGAGTGTACTGTATAAATATAGGGTGAAAAAACTTCTTTTGCAATTTAAAACTTCACAAAGAAAAAAAGAAGAACAGCACAGCATCAAATTAAAAGAAACAGATCACACTCTGAGTGCAAGCCGTTTGTTGAGTATGCAATGGACGATACAATTTGTCCTATCGAATTCAGATTAGCACAAATCCTCTTATCAGTAAATGGAATATCGAAGCTCAACGAAGTGTGCCGAAGTCCTACGAATAGAGCCGAAGCTACGCTATCCACTTTGCCAAGCAACGTCCTCAAAGATTTTTTTTTAGTATAGATTTCGGTTTTAAGCTTTTTCGCTTCAAGAGTGTTAGGAAAAAGGAGAAGAGGAAGGTTTTTTTTAGTTGACTTTTCTGATAGCTACGGTAGTATGGAGGTGTGTTAAACTAGTGGGGACTGTTTTTTACTGTAGCATGCATAAGAAGACTATTCTCGAGTGAAAATAGTTTAGATTAGAAACAGGAGATCTTCTTCTTCTATCACCACGTGGCTCATTATTTTCTGTCAAAGACCTCGTGATGATAAGTTTATTCTTCTGCCGAGATAAAACAAATAGTGATGACGGGCGTGCGTTAAAAAGTCCCGTCTAGTTTTAATAATTGTTTTTTGATTTTGTCAACTTATTTTTATTAAAGAGATAAGTACTAAAAATACTCCTAAGTACCCTGCTGCCTTAATTTAAAAACTGGCTACTGTGCAACTTGTCTTTTGTCTAGCTGAGGAATTCGTTATTTCCCTAAGCTACAAAGATTCGTTTCAGTATAGTACACAAGCAGCTAAGCTTGTTTTTGACCAGCCAGGCATAGTCCTTAGACCTGTACAGGCGTAAACCAAAACAGCTGAAGACTACGCGTATTTTCGCTGTTCCTAAGCCCAAATAGATATCCACAGTATTTTAACAACATAATATAACTGGCCGTGATAAACGCCACAGCAAAACATCGCATAATAGATCCACTATAGCCGGGTAAGCTGGGCAATTTATCCGGGTAGCGAGCGATCATTTGCTCGATATCCTATCAAGTCTCCGGTTATATACGGATATACCAGTAACAAAGAGTGATTACTTACAATTTCTAGTAAGACCCATAATGTGGCGAGATTAAATTTTTCCTTTGAATCCTTGCTTTTGTGGTTTTTAGCAGTCGGTTAGTTTTGAATTCAGTCTGCTTGACTTAGCCTGCCTTTCCCGTCATTACATCGGATTTAGACCCCATCGTGCGTTTGTTTTGCCGCCTACATGAAATGTTTAATGTGGACAAGGACATCTTTACCATAGCCCTTTGGAATACTTTTTAAGAAAAATTACATAAAAGATTCGCATGCAAAATTATGAGTTGGTTGGAGAAGTGAAAATAATTTGGAGGAACGCTCAAAACAAAATAAAGCATACCTACAATCGTATATTTCAAAATTTTCCAATCACAACATGCAAATTGAATTTCAATACCACCACTACGAAGAACTAATAGAAAAATCATCAGAACAATACATCGAAGTACTAGGGGCTCATAACAACAGCAGAGCAGGTGTGTTCAATTATGGAAAGCACTTGTTGCGCGCCCATGAAACTGAGTGGACCGAGTTAAGTGTGGAACTTGGCTTGTAAAGGCTTCATAATGCAGGCAATGTGCTGGAGTTAGTTCTTTGAGAACCTGACGCCCTGGTACCTACGATTTAATCAATGCATTAGAAACGTTAGAAATCTAAGTTTCGATGACATCGACTTTTAGACCTTCGTAGGTTTGTCAACAATTTTGTATTTCTGTTGTTATTGGCGTAATGACTTGATTCTCTTGAAAATAAAATAAATCCCGTGTCCGTATAAATAAGTTACGTTTGACATATTAATTTGTTGTGTCCATGTAATAAATAAACGGATTCTGAAATTGCATCCTTTAATAACTTTTGTGGCTTTTGATAAACACATTTATCGGTAATACTATTTTTATTGAAATTTTAGGTCGTTGCATACGTAACGTGATTTTTGTGCGGACGGAACAGAACGAGAGGTTTGTTTCAACAAAATACTAAAGGACGCCACGTCTCCGCCGCCGCCCCGACCGTGCACCCGTGACGTATGCTATTTCGTGTATATTTTATACTAGAGGACGCCTCGCGGTTTCACCTGCATAGTTCCCGTTCCCGTGGGAATACAGAGATAAAAAGTAGCCTATGTCACCCAGGGATAGTGTAACTTCCCAACGGTGAAAGAATTTTTGAAATCGGTCCGTAGTTTTTAGGTTTATTCGTTACATGCAAAAATACAAATCCTCATTATAATATAAAATATAGAAGTATAGATGAAACGATATTTTTAAAACTTATTCCGTTCCGTCCACGTTCCGTCCGGAATAAAACACGTTTCGTGTGCAGCCAACTTATTATAAATTTTATACGCTTATTAAAAACATTCCTTTGTAACGAATAGAATTATAATTAGATGAAAATACGTACCGTACGTAGAAACAGAAGAAGTACCAAGATTTTCCAATACACGGACAAAATAAAAATCAACGAAGTGCATATAAGTTATTCACACACCGACTGCAAAGTAATGAGCTCTTCAATTATGACCAATCAGTTATTGGAAACTCGTGAAACCGTATTTCATGTGGGCAGCGGGGATTCAGCCGTCGCGGGATTTAAAATCCCGGGGGATAATCCCACCACGAGTGGACGGGGGATACCGGGATACCAATCGCGCTTATTCCGCATCACTTTATCCTACGGTTTCGTGCACAAAGTTGTTTATTTACTGATATCAGCAAGTCTTTGAAAAGCGCTGATTGGGGACTTTCTAAAATTGATTGCTGCATTCAGCCTTATATTCCTAAATGAAAAAATACTATATTTTCATGCTGTTTCTAATGTATCAGTTGTAAAAGTGACGCTAATACCATTGCTTCCAGTTCTCTTCAGTTTGTGTTGCTAACATTCTGTCTAACTTGGGTTTTAAACCTTTATTATTCCTTGTCTTCAAGTTTGGAGGAAACTTTCACTAAAGATACGTCTTACTCTTGAAACTTAATGTTATCACTTCTGAAATCGAAAGTTACAAGCAAAACTCTGCCAAAAAAGTACAAGATATGCTTTTATACCTCAACATGGAAAATCAGAACATTTTCAGGGTCTTCGCCTGCTTGATCTGATTTGATTAGTAAAAAAGAGTACCTTAATTTTGATTTCTGCGTTCAAGGATTAAGCTGGCCAAGCGTGTTTCACTGTCGACCACATCATTCGTTTACCGTCAGGTGGGATAATGGTCAAGCTCTAGCTATAAAAAAAGCTAAAATAGCAACAATCAATAACAAAAAAAAAACTTGAGGTTCGACGGAGCAAATGGATTAGAATGCCAGAAACTTTTCCGCGAAAAGTCCTTTACATAATGTGCCTATAATTTTACAATAATTATCAGATCGTCTGTGAACAAACAATAAATGCCAGATTTCCACAAAGCTCTTTTGATTTTCGATATTGAAATGTGATTATGAACTTTTAATTTCGAGCACTCTTGAAAGTTCGAAACAGCGTAAAAATTGGTTTTACAATTGGATGGTTTAAAACTTTTTTTTGATATTAATTGAGTAATTGATAAAATTCTTATTAAAGTTGCTATTATGAGGCATATCAAATATTATTCTCATTATTAATAGAATTTAATTATAAGTTACATCTGTTTTAGTAATTAAGATTATCAATAAATCAATAAATCTCTGTCACTATACTAATGTTAAGAATTATTGTAAAAAAATCCTTGTCCTTCCTATTAGATTGTTTGAGCCCTTTTTTTTTTTTTTTTGTTTGTGTCGACGGGGAAAATCATCTTATGACAAATCCCGCTCTTGGGTGGAGCGGGAGATAGTGTCAGACTTGTACTGACTAAAAACCCCGCGCCGTTCCTTCTAGCCTTCATACCGGGGCTCTAGCTTCCTTTCGGATAACCCCGAACCCCGGTAGGCTTCGACCCAGCTGGGCCCCTCTCTTTGCTGACAACTCCATGTTAAGAATTATTGTAAAAAAATCCTTGTCCTTCCTATTAGATTGTTTGAGCCCTTGCCGCCTGTGATACTGGATTACCTAGTACAGGCACCTAATGATAAAAGTTCATTATTATTATTTAAATTTTTGCATTCAGTGGGTCTGCCGCAACGCTCGCTACATGTACTAATATGATATATTCTAGGGATAAGCAAAGTTTTCTATAAATATACAGAACTTGATTATAAAACGATACCATTTTCATCATTCTATGAATACTTATTTATTTATATATACTTTATAGTACAGCAGAAAAACAGTAACGAAAGAAACTTAAAACTAAAAAATATACAACGGGCGGCCTTATCGCATTCCGCGATCTTTTTCAGGCAACCTGAAATGGACGGTGATTGCCTGGACATGACATAAGGTATAAAGATACAATAATCTATACTTAACTATACTATATATACACCCTGAAATTTAATTGGTTGTTTTCCCGCGGCAGAACGACTTGCCTTAAGGAGTACTTTCGAAGTAAAGAGTTAAAGTAAATAAATAACGATGTTTCTGTTTTAAAATAATTAAAAAAATATTCATCAACTCGAAAAAGTGAGTAACAATAGTAACTCTGGACGTAACTTGTAGGTACTAGGGACTACTCGTGTCACCACCTACAAAGAAAACCGATGCACAAAATAATGTCAAACCAAAATAAACTCTCGCACGTGGTGATACGGCATAAAAGTTTGCACGCAAAACAAACGAGCGAGCCACAAGCCGACAAAGCAAAGACCGATTTATTAAATGTTTAAAGTAAAATAAGCTCTCGCGTGTAATTATACGGCATAATCTAGCCCGCGCGTAACATGATCAAACGGAGCCGCCTTCGAACCTAATCCTTTCGACGGTGACCTAGCACCCGGGTCAACGGCCTGCTGTCGTTCGGCCGTAGATATCGGGCGGTATACTATTGGTTCGTGATCGCTTTCGAGTTTAGTTTTTCACAATGTTAAATATGCCAGTTTTTTGTTTCTAATATTTTATATAACTACGAAACGATTGTATTACATAGACAAAACCATTTCGCTGCGGGAAAACAACCATTTAAATTTCACGGTGTATAATATTATAAAGCTGAAGAGTTTGTTTGTTTGAAAGCGCTAATCTCAGGTACTGTTGGTTGGAATTGAAAAATTCTTTTTATGTTGGATAGTCCATTTATCGAGGAAGGTTATAGGCTATATAACATCACGCTACGACCAATAGGAGCGGAGCATAAATGAAAAATGTTGCAAAAACGGGCAGAAAAACCCTTTTTGTGAGCTTCCGTTGCGTAAGTGGTTAAAATTACGCAACAATCATGTATGTAGTGTAGGTACGGTAGGGTAGGTAGGATAAATGGGTAGGTAGGGTAAATGGGTAGGTAGGTAGCCAGTTGATGGGAGCGAAGCGACGTGGGACAGCTAGTACTTAATAAAAACACAAATAGATATATTTGCTATATAATAGATACATAAAAACATACATATTTAATATATAAGCAGAGAAAATAAATGACATATGACAATCATAAACAAAATGTATGTCAAAAAACTAAGAGCACGATTACAGACAGCCATAAGTAATCTTCCTTGTTGATGTTGTAATACTTCTGCTGGAAATAGGCCTTTGGTCTTTCCAGTTGCACGTCATCGGTAACCATTAGTCTTAACTAAAATCAAATCAAATATTTTTATTGACAAATAAATACTTACAACAATATGTAATTGAAACTCTGACTTCTGAGCTTTGTAAAAACCTAACCTGATCATCGCATATCTCAAGTTCAAATAAACACCACTATGATTCCTGTTGATCCTGTTTTTTGCTTTTTCGTTTTACTGTCAACAGCGGACATTTTTCGCAATATCAACTTCTGCATTATTCATAAGTGAATGTATATCTATCCGATTAAAACGAATCGTTCGCTCGAATCGTTATGAATTGGTCTCTGCAATGTTAATTGTGCGTCGAAAACGTAGCGTTTATTACGTTTATCTCATTACCATAGTTATGTAACGAAGCGATTTAATAATATTTAAATTTTAATGGATTTATTTTAATAAGCTCGTGTAAAATTCGAAATTAACGTGAAATATGGTGTTATTTACGTGTTCGTTGTGAACGTTGCAGAAGTGTTTTTACACACGTTATTCGATCAGCAACTGATAACTATTCTTACCGGTATCGTGTTAGCCAGATACTGGATTGTGGTTGACGTCCACGAAGGCAGTCGCTCCATATAAAAAACTGTGGACAAAGACTTAGCAAATGATGAAGATGCTAATATTTTCGATTTATTTGTTCTCTCATTCTCCTAAGCAATTGGGTCTAAATTAAGACAAAATGAAGTGGTAACAAATACAGAGAGCTAATTGATGGGAACAATGATAGTTAGGAAACGTTAGGCAGATTAATATATGTAACAATTTCAAATTTATTTAAGACCGTTGTCTGTAAGTAGCATCCTAACTCGTGCCTGATAGACCAGCTAAACTAAAACTAAAGTGACAATGCGGCGCGAGATAACTGCGCAACTGTGGCAACACTGTCTTGTACAAGATGCGGGTAGCTTTGGATCGGGCAAGCTGTTTATGCTTGCCTAGTACAACAATACTGGATTCAAGGTGTGGGAATATGATGCGAATGAAAGACGAACGTCCCATGAGGAAATATAGATATGTGGATGTAATGGTATTTATTAAACACCATTGAGAATATGTATGGTACGCTGGATGTATTTTGGGAAAGATGATATGTGGCTAAAATGATGGTGACTACTGAGTCGACGGCAAATCCTACTCCTATTATAAACGTGAAGGTTTGTAAGGATGGATGGATGTAATTACTCTTTCACGCAAAAACTACTGAACGGATTAAGGTCCCCTAGTCGACGGCACGAACTATTTTGTGCACGAGGTTAAAATTCATGCTATCTCATCCGACAACACATGCGAAAGAGATAGATGCTGTGATGAGCAGTAAGAAGCTAGTTCGCGTACGAATTAGCACTTTTGCAAATTTGTATCGAAATGGATGATGATTTAGGACGAAAACGAGCGCGCGAAATATTATAAACAGACCTTTGGTAGTCTAGATATCATGAAAAAACGACTTAATTTATATTTCCAAAATAAAATTATTTACATTGTTGAATTACTAATCTATCTCTGTATTGTAGCGTTACGCGTCGCTCAGGTGGGCTGAGCCACACATAAGCCACGTTAATACAAATAAAAAAACAATTATAAACTAAAAATTATGTATGAAATCAAGGTCCGGCTTCGCACGACGTGGGCAGCCAACCGGGGAACAGGTCGGGCAGGCAGGTCGTAGTGTAGGCAGTAGTGTAGTATAGGCAGGCAGCACAACTGTCAGGAACTCTTCGTGGGCAGCCAACCAGGGAACAGGTCGGGCAGGGAGGTAGCAGTGTAGGTAGCTGGTAGGTTAGGCAGGCAGCACAACTGACAGGAACTCCTCGTGGGCAGCCAACCAGGGAACAGGTCGTGCAGGTAGGCAGTAGTGTAGTATAACACGCACAATAAAGTTGGAGCACCTTGAATTTTAGAGCTTAGCGATTAGGCGACTCTTCGGTTTCAGACCAGATTGAAGACTCTGAGCCCTCGGCCTTTTCCGTCTTTTATATCCACCGCCTGTCCTTTTTCTTCTTTATTAGAATTTAAGTTAGTGACATCTTGTTGTCATATAAAAATGCAACTTGCCAGTATTCAAAACAGCCAGTAATATTCAATCCAAAACCTCTTCGATGAATTCTGAGAGCGTGTAAATTAATTTATAAAATACAATATTTGAGCTAACATATTGATAAAAAGAATTTAAATTATATAAATCAAAAGTAATCTTCATAGGCTAAGCTAGTGAGAAACTCTATGACAGAAAATTTAAAAGGAAAAGTATTGACAGCTTGACAACCTGACGTAGGTGTCATAACATTGAAAAATATGATAATTATTTATTTTATTTTAGATATTTTATAAGAAAACGAATCGTTTTTAGACCGATTCGCAGAATAGTAACGCGCAAACCAACAAAACGTATAATAGATGCGATGCGATGTAAAATGTTTTGGCATGGAATAATATGAATACAGTGTGAGTAAGTAAGTATTATGAGACCTAAGTGTGAATTAGGTGAGAACACTCCAGCTCACTCAGTGAAATAACTAAAATATGTGGTTTAGAATAGCGAAATACCACAGTATGGAGACCGTTTTGCAATTTTCTTTCTTAATATGGTATTTATTTCCGCCCAAAGATGCGTTAAAATTAGTGTTGAAATATGGAACTTTCGACGCTCATAACTTTCAACTGTTTTTTTTTTACTTTTTTGTTTCCATACAACTAGATAATGATGAGAAAAATTTATATCATTTTTTATTTTGAACGTACATCGTCAAACAGTGGAATAATCGCCAGACTACGTTTGTATGGAAGAACGATCGACTAGTGTAATCTTAAAAAAAACAAAATCAAAATATTTTTATTTCTTTTGAATCATCAACAAAAAAAAAACTAAAATGAAGCTAGTCTCCATTTGAGATAACATTAGACATTTAAATAATCCCATTTTACAGCCCGTTCAACTATTTTGACTTTTATTGCGTTGATGATATGACAATATCTCTATAGAGTCAAATCTATAAAGAGAAGAAGGTGCAAGGAACTCCACTTTTTGCCATCAATATATTGTAAATACAAGTATTAGGAAACATCAATCTTGCTGGGAACGATGTAACAAGACGTGTACGTAAAAGCATCTAGACTAAAATAAAAAACTCAAAAATGCATTAATAAATTAAAAACAGGCCGAGGCAGCCCAGTTGTGACCAACTGATGGCACCCGTTCACGAATATGACTCATGGATGGGCACCACTCAGCTCAACCATTATACCCATCATACATCATAACCATATTAAATATAATTAATGAATTCATAAGCTCCGTGCGAAGCCGGGGCAGGTCGCTAGTATATAATATAATGTGCGTAAATGATATCCTAATACAGGTTGCTCAATTAGATTATTAAATCACCGATTTACATGGCATGACAAAATAAAAACAAAAGAAAAAATAAAAGATAAAGAAAAAAACAATAATTGTGAACAATATGTCAAATTTGAATGACAAAAGAGTGATAATTTTTTATTAGTATTTCATAGCTATCCCGTTTATACATCAAATGTACCGTATATGTTATTGTTAGTCCTTACTATCATAATTTAACTACTACTAATACCATCGTTAAGGCTTTAGTTTAAGCAAAATTTATAAACGAGTATAAGTATGTGGTTTTATTTATTTATTTATTAAAACTTTATGCATAAGTACAAAGGCGGATTTAATGCCTTAGGCATTTTCTACCAGTCGACCTTAGAGTGGTGCAGAGATAAAACAAGGCATGGTTTTGTGATGAATAAACATTTTTTTCTTTCTTCTCATATTTTTCATACATCCATGTGTACTGTAAGTTAAGTTTCGGATATTATAACGACCAAATTCACGGCGATTATGAGTTAGACGTGACCCAGTGCGACTTGTTGGCGCCAATATTCCAATAGTAGAATGTCGTGTTTGAGAATAATTTATTGCTTATTTTGTATGTTTGACAAACATGCAAATATTAATATCTCATGGAAACTTTTCGTGACCACTCCATCTTGTATTATCATTATTTTAACCGAAAGATTTCAATACCACTGCTGAAAAGCCTCCCAAGTGTCACCACTCACCACATCAATTGGTCCTGTTCATCTCACTTGCAGCAGAATCCCGCAGCCTTCTCCAGTTCACCTGTCCATCTTGTGAGAGGCTTTCCAACGGATTTAGAAATAATTAAAGAAAACATTTTTATAAAAAAATACAAATAACAATAATATTATGCTGATGCCAGCTATCTTGACCTCACTGAAGTACAACTTGATAAACTTGAGCGACTTCAAAATTTTTGTATAAGGTTCATATTCGGTTTGCGCAAATATGACCATGTTTCTGAATTCCGCAAGAAACTCAAGTGGTTGCCAATTCGCCTTCGCCGGAATGCTCATATTCTTTCCGTCCTGTATAAAATACTATTTTTCCCGTCTACGCCTCTTTACCTCAAAAGCCGATTTCAGTTCTTATGTGACTCCCACACGAAAGTTCTTAGGTCATCGGATAACATGAAACTTAAGATGCCAATGCATTCCTCTATCTTCCTAGACAAATCTTTCTCTGTCCTGGCCGCTCGTCTATGGAATGCATTGCCTGTGACAATTAAACGCGCGCAGCTTGCCGCGCTTGACTCGGTGGAACGCAGAGCCAAGAGGCTCATCGGCGACGTTAAGCTGGTAAATGCCAAGCTTCACAGCTTGGCTCATCGCCGCAAGGTTGCCTGCTTGTCGGTCTTCTACAGACTGTACTTCGGTGAGTGTGCTCAAGAACTCCACGATCTTATCCCACCAGCCCCCTTCTACCATCGGACATCTAGACGCACTGCAAGTTACCATCCTTACCTTGTTGCCATTCCACCAATTCGCACCAAGCGCTTCCAAACATCCTTTATAATGCGCACAGCGAAGGAATGGAACTCACTACCTGCGTCTGTGTTTCCGAACGCATTTAACCCGAATCTCTTCAAAGTTAGAGTGAACAGGCTTCTTCTGGGTAAGCTCGCTCCATCGTCGACTCTGTCTCTGTCATTGACTTAGACTAGAGTCAAGAGCAAACCCATCAAAAGTAAAAAAAAAAAAAAAAAAAATCACTACCGACCTTTAAAACACTAGTAAAGGAACACTACCTGTCACTGTGATCTTATTCTTGTTGGAGCTGTATTGTTTTCTTGCCTGTATATTTATATGTATGTATGTATTTATGTATATATTTTAGTATTTTATATTTTGTGCTTCCTGTTTTTAAATTATTATTTAATTTTAAAATTGCACCAAGTGCAACCCCATATCATGTCCAGGCTATCTATTTCCATTCTGGGTTGCCTGGAAGAGATCGCAGAACGCGATAAGGCCGCCTGTTGTATGTTTGTGTCTATTTTAAGGTTTCTGTATGTATTGTTTTTATTATCTTGGTGTACAATAAAGTATATATAAATAAATAAATAAAAATAACTTCAATTTCGGAAGTCGGTGTTCCTGTTTTCGTTCCTTGTTTTTTAACACCGCCTGTCGAAATTAAAGTTATTTTTCATTTTGTAGTGTTTTTATTTTGGAGTCGGTTGTAAATTTTTGTAAAAAAGCTTCAATTTTTAGTGGTACATAATGGAGAAGTTCTATAGTAAGCTACCTAAATGCCCACAGTGATGCCATAATAGATTCCCCGAATAACATTTAACTTAAACATAACCAGTGGAATGACAGTGTACCAGGGTGAAGTCTACACATCTGCGTTCCCGTTTAGAGCTTACTGGCGTGATGGTATTTTATGAAATGGTGTAAATAATAAACAGGCATGCGATTGCAGCAATCCCGAGAGAATTGCCGTCATTTATTGAAGAGTTATGTTGTATGTCTCCGAAGTTCTGCATCAGATCTTAACAACATTTTAATAAGTCCATTTCGGAATAAACTTCTTTCGAACAAACAAAATTGCAAATCCGTTTATATATGACGGAGTTACGCCCGAAAATACATTTAAAAAAAAATAAACATCCAAATTGAGAACCTCCTCCTTTTTGGGAAGTCGGTTAAAAAATTGCGTTATTTAAACCTTATAACTACTGAAAACAAGTGCTTCGACCATTGACATAAATTCTACCGATAGACAAGAACATTCATGAAAACCATTTTTTTAAGATGCAGGTGAGTCAGAATTAAAGTTCGCTGCAGCGCTAAAACATTATTTATGTTGTTTAATCAATCTATTTAAATACGCAGCGCTAGATCGCTTATATAGCTTAGTTTCAAAAAAGTTTTACGCGTTTCATTTAACATAGTGTAACAACAAGATGTACGGATTGCAGTACAGTTCAGTCAAATAGAGTGAGTGTTCGGATCGACGAATCTAGTGCGTAGTATATATATATCGATGACTTCGACTGACATCTGAAGGGCCGGTAGAAAGCTAGACCTGCATACCAGGTTCTCTGAATGCTTCCAAAAGTTGTTTGTTTTAATACAAAGATGTGTTAAGACAACGTTGATTTTTTAAAAACATTAGACACTTCTTATGTTACTGAGTCCAGGAAAGACATAAATTGCTTTACTGGTAGTAAAGATCTGCTGTAGGGATCCAAAACAAATGGAAGGATAATAGGTCAATGCTTATGCTTGCAGCAATGGAAAGAGGTCGTATGTTGATGAATATTATATCAACCAATGGCCTGGCACGCGTTGATTGGAAGAGACCTGATGGTATGACCATAATGCCATGGAAGTTGGGTAGGTCTTTGGTGTGGGATGCAACTTGCATCGACACCCTTGCACCATCCCATCTTCCTAGTACGGTGGGCTGCGCTGGGGCGGCTGCTGCAGGTGCTGAAAACCTCAAACGGCGCAAGTACAACAACTTAATTGGTAATTATGTGTTTGAGCCGTTTGGGGTTGAAACATTAGGGCCATGGGGTCCGAGTGCACACCTATTATTTCGGGATATCGCCAAACGGTTGGTCGACTCTTCACAAGACCAGAGGGCTGGCCTTTTTTTTGCCCAAAGAATCAGTATTGCCATCCAACGTGGCAATGCTGCCAGCCTTCTGGGCACTTTTCCTGTTGACAGCGATGTGGATGAATTTTTTGACGCCCCGTAATTTTAAATATTTTACTCTTATTTTAGTCCTAACTCTAGTCTACAAATAATGTACATATGTAAATAAAAATATTGAATCAAAATAAAAAAAAATACATATGTTATCCGAAATAGAATATTATATCATAAACATTTGTAACCCTACTTATATAGCTATACAGAGTGATAATATTTTCATTATTGTTGGAACAGACCAGGGCGGCAGTGACTGTTGGCAGTTGGCACGACCGTCGCAATCCAAAACCTCGGGCAAACTTGCCCTGTACTCAATTCAAACAAGTTATACATATATTGACTGGAAATGTAGCTCTAGGTAGGTTTAAAAGTAGATATTAACCATTCAGAACAGGTAAATGAAATTGCCGATTTCCTCCTTTTCCTTAATTTGGTGGTGTCCAGTCACTGCTAGAAAATACATCAGTCAGGTCAGTTTACTCCAACGTAAGCAGTTGTCGTAAAATTTTTCTACTTACATTATATTGAAACTGGTTTAATATTTAGCTATCCGAAATCTTAAAGAATATCGAATAATCTCTTAAATCTGTTCCAGTCCGTCCAACTTCTGTATTTTTGAGGAAACCTTCAAAGCCTATCCTTAAAAATACCTACACCTATTTCAAATTCACGCACACTGAAGCCGTATTGCAAGAACTTTGGGACAAAGACCGTACTAGGGCATCATACAGTTTTCATTCATACAATGAAAATCAACACGTAATATACGGCATTCATACAATAAAACATTATCAAAGCAGGCTCCCAAACAGCAACATTGTTTATACCATTGTTTATGCACACAACATTCTGTTACATTAGGATTCTGACCACCGGCACCGTGTCCATTCAGTCGGTGGCGTTATTGGCAATGGTGGCTGATTCCGCCATTGTACTGACAAATACAATGATAACGGATTCCGAATAATAACGTTCCGAATACGTTGTAATTTTGCAATTAAGAATGTTAATTTTTGGGCTCTATGTGTGTTTTGAATTTGTGTATTGAGTTAGGATGTTTCGTTTAGGATTTATTAGGATTTTGTTGGGTTGTGCTGAAGATAGATTCGGAAACCGGTTTCTAAAGGTGCCACATTAAATGTTGTTAACGGCTTTTTGTGTCGATGTGTATAATAACTGTTTTTTTTCCTATTCCTCCGTTATTTTTTCTGATTAATTTCCATTTTCTGATTAGGTCCAAATCTCGCAACGAAACACAGTTACGACGATTAAATTCATTCCCCGGGACTTCGTCGAGCTTCATTGCCTCAGCGTTTTTATGGTGGTCGCCACTGTTGATTCTGGCTTTCAGTAGATGCAGTGGTTTGAGAACAGTGCGGTGATATTGACCCAGCTCGTTTTCTTTTTGCCATAAAACTCAAAGCACAGCATCACAAAACAATTTAGCTTCCCACAAAACATTTACCTCGTAATTATCATAAAACTTATCACTCGCAAAGAGCTCAGATAAACCATTATCACAAAGTCAACACGCGATTCTCAAGAAAAATACCATCCAAAATTGATATCCCGAATAAAAAGCGAGGTAATCTACAGAAATGGCATTGTGGGCTCTCCGTGGAAAGCAAAGAAAACGAATTTATAACCAACACAAAGGACGTAGATAAGCCGCGAGCGAAAACAATTCGAGATGTTGGAAAGATAACACGCTACGGGTTTTTGTTGAGATTTTCAAGTTTCGCGCAAAGTGGAAATCTCTATAATCGCCTCGGATTGTGACGGCCGCCGACGAGCCAATGCCAATGCAACTACGTTGATGGATTTTTGCTTTTATTGTGATTATTTTTTGAAAAGCAATTTCGTCATGGAAACTGAATAAGTATTGCTACTATATGCAAGTGTGAAGTTTATTATTTATTTACATATATACACTTTATTGTACACCATAATGAAAAAGAAAAAGAAGAAAAAGAAGTTTGTTCGTTTTCTCGGCTTTGTGAGCTAGTTACGTGTTGATCAATTTTGAAATTAGCAAACATTTATTTTTTCCTTTTTCAATCGAACTTCTTCGTATTTACTAACATTCTTCATCATCATCACCATGTTATACCTTTTGATGTCCAGCTGTTGTGTAGCTTGATTGCATGAATTGCATCTAATGGTATCAATGACCTTCAAGCGTATAAAATGAAAGTGATTACCAATCAATCAATACAAAAAATAACTTAATTTAGTATAAATCTTATTTTCTAACCTTTACAAAGCTTCGAATTCAACTTTTTACTTTACTTTATTTATAAAATCTCCATTAACACTTTTCGGAGTTACCAGGGAAGCATGATACGGTGGAGGTCCTGTTAAAAGTCCACTCTGGCAGTCGTCGAGCCTTAACAAGAAAAGTTTCGAGTTCAGTGGACTTGGCGGCGATAATAATATAACGAACAACAAGTACCTTTGTTCATAATATGAGATGCATTCAGATGTAATATACACTAACGGCCAAGTCTTTTGCCAAAGATGACATCGATTATTATGAATTTCTGGCATTTAGGTTGGATTTAATATTGACCTACAATATTTAGGTTCTTGGTTAGTTCCGATCGTTGGTGCTTGTGCGGCGTCTCTCCGCAGTCCATGGCCCTTTCGTTTTGTGCCACATGTCCTGTTGCCTGTTCTTGTGAGCTTGCCGTGGTTGAATTTTGGGCCAGGGAAGGCATCAAACGTAGTCTGTTTGTCATCAATCGGCTAACAGAAGAAGTGCATTGCCATAATTTATCAATAGGTGTAGGCTAGAAATAAATAGGATGTATCTGTTAATCTATCTATGGGTATATTGGTGGATCCCACAAGATGCGTGCATTCTTTTTTCAGTAAAATTATGTAGGCACTTAAATATTACAGCTTTCCAATTGTGAAAGAATTTTCCTAATCGTAATACTGTCTGCCAGGATTATGCATGCGTATATAACAAACAAACAATTTTAATATAACTTTTTATTTATTACCTGCCGGAGTCTGTATTTCCTGATAGCTACCTGCCTAACTAACCTGGGAGTATTTAGATCAAGAGTGAATAGGTTACTTCTAGGCAAGCGTGCCTCATCGTCGATTACATCATCGCTTACCATCAGGTGAGATAGTGGACAAACGCGCGCCTATCAATTGGTAATTAAATAAAAAGTTTTGATTAAAACACAATTTTTCTTTAACCAATTTATTTAGAAAAGAAGTGTTCTGTTTGTAATCTCGTATCAGTACAGTTAGTACCGGCCAAAACAACCACTCTATGCAGTTGTTTTAATTAAAATTAAAAAAAAGAACTTGGTTTTCATTAAAACCACTAGTAAGGTAAAGAAAGATTGAGGTATAAAACCCGTTTACAACCATAACTTCCAAAGTAGTGCGAAAAGCACATGATTACCAACACTTTTACATATTTTCACACAAGAAAAATGCAGAGAAAGCATCCGCCATTTGTCAGAAGGGAAAAGTTTGAAGACTTGTTCACACGGCAGGAGTGAGTGAGATAAGTTTCAAACGTTCCTGGACTCCTGGTATCAAATTTATTTGCATTCGTGTTCTGTTACGCGTGTGGACAAGTTCTAAGTGGGACTTAGTATTGATATAACTTAGGATCGTAAGTTAGAAACGGCGGTTGGAGATTTGTTATGATACATATACAGTGAAATAATTATCGAACTCGGATCAGTACTTCTAGAGATAGAAATAGAACACATTACAAATTTTACTTCTTTAAAATGTTAGTTAAGATGAATTAGTTTTGGGGAATGAAGAGGATGGTGTTGATGACCGCAATTGAAATTAAACTTGAAAATAGATCTTCTAAATGGTTTTCATTACAGAGTTATCCAAAACTATCAAGATGATTTTAAGTAATATTTGAATGAGCACTTTATTGCGCTGTTTTCAAAACTGAAACTTCACGTTTTCTGATGGATTTTGGGACTAGAAATTGCTATTAAGTACCTAGAAGTACTTTCTCTCCAAAAGCCTTAAACTTCTTAGGTTAACAATAGTTTCATTTACTAAGCATATTTTGAAAGTTGTGGGTAAACTTAGTTTGAGAAGTACTCGTGCGTAAATAAGCATTAATCTTGAGCACTTGTTAGCCAGCGTCCGGCTTGGCCTTACGTGCCGAACTTAGCAAGTCATTAAGGCAGTGTTTCGAACTGAAATCACTCTAAGTAATAGAAGAGATTATGATGAGGAAGAGCAGAAATTTAACTTCGTACAGTGTGCGACTTTGTGAGGCCAAATGAAACAAAATAAAAACAAAATTATACGGTCTCAAAAAGGCTGAACTGATTAAGAAGTGCTTTTGCTGCTCATAAGAAGAGTTTTTAATAAGGAGCATATAAAAATTGAAAGAAAATATTATTTTTACCCGACTGTCTGACTGAGTTTGAATCCAATCCATGAATTTTCAAATACTCCACCATACATCTGCATGCGTCCCCGTCGATCGAGAAACTTTACTGACACTGAGAGTGGCCTAAACTATTGGCGTCCATCCATTTGATTTAATCTAAATGGACTGACCATGAATGCCCCCACCTTCAGCGATAGTTTAGCCTTCCAGAATTTTGTTAACCCGATCAGAAATTCCAAATCCCCTGCACAAAACAAACAATTTTACCTTTTAATACCTATTATAGTACAGATTCCAACGCTGCGTCTTCCGGTACGCGGTCACCACTCTAGAACTTTTCGCCACCAACGGCCATCCGGTTTGCGAGCAATGTGCACTGCCCAGTGCCACTTAAGTTTGGCAATTCTTCGGGCTATGTAGGTAACTTTGGTTCTCTTTCAGATGTCTTCATTTCTGATTCGATCACGCAAGGAAACTCCTAGCATAGCCCTCTCCATTGCCATTTGGACGACTTACAGCCTACTGATGAGGTCTCATTGTGAGCGACCACATCTCTGTCTCGTAAGTAATCACTGGCCACACACGCTGATCATAGGCTTTCGTCTTGAGACACTGTGGTAAGTTGGACGAGAAGATACCGCGCAACTTCCCGAACGCTGTCCAAGAAAGGCCTTCCACTAGGTAGAGCGACGACCTGGTCAAGGCTGCGGGCGTCTGGTGGATGCGAAACTTACAGGACCAATCATTGTGGTGACGCTTGGGGAAGGCCTACATCCGGCAGTGGACGTCTTTCGGCTGAAATGATGACGACAGTACAGATTGTGCTCCTGAGACTTCTGAGGACCCTCTTGGGTAGTGACGGGAGCTTAATTGACTATACTATTAGCGAGACTAGCAGCCACCACTATTGTTAACTTAACAAATTAATCTTAGATCTGAAAAGCTTTTGTGTTGTTTGACAGTTGAGGTGCAATTACGATGTCTACCAGGGTATCAGATTTGTTTAGAGGTCAGTAGACAATAGATTTGAGAAATTGAGTAGAAACAATAATTGTTGTTATGAGCTGTTGCTAGGATTATTGTTTTATGCCTAAATTATTGTAAGATAGTTCTGAGAATGTTAGAAGTACAACATAAACTTCCCACCTCATAGTTTGCTAACATTTTTTTATTCAGCCTATTTAGAACCACTGCAGGTAAAAGATATCCCCATAGCCTTCCATTAAAAAAAAAGTCTTGCAACACTATTTTAAACTAAAACATTGGTACTAGGAACGCAACATGTCATAGGTAACAATATTCTAGAATTGTGAACTACAAAATCATATTCATGCTGTAGTAAAAAGATAAGTTAGACAGCAGGGAAGGCGATACTTATATCGTATTTTTCAGAGGAAACCATGATTTTTTAATAGGTGCTTTAAAATTATTAAAAATATGTCTTGAATGATCATTATCATCCGTCTTATCTATTCCGAACTATATGACGGGGTCAGTCTCCAATCTAACCAGAAGCGGTAACATATGGCATAAATCATAAGGTTCTAAAATAAACTGCCATTATCCAAAAAGTTTAAATAAACAAGTCCTAATACGTTTACCCATCTCCTTAACTAATAGTCCGATTACTATGAATGATGACGTCACTAACATCTCGATGCGTCATACAAAGAGTGTCTGGACAAATCCCGCCATCTATTTTATGAGCCTCCATTAGCCTCTGTCAGGCTCTAGAGCCTACTATGGGATAGTGGGTACTTTAAAACGACGCGCGACGAGAAGATGGAAATCCATCTGCTTTTGCTTAAAATAGGATAAGTTAACCCTAGATGCGGTAGAAAGACCTACGTAATAGCCTATTTTTTATCGGATAGATAGGTACAGTATGGAATTGACTCAAAATATCTGATCCTTTTGAAAAGCCAGATCTTGGTAATTTTGTAGCACTTAAGCTATTTTGTCACGGATTTTGAGGTTGCTAGATAACACGGACATAGTGCGTAGGCCAAAGAGAGCAAAACTTTTTTAACTAGTGTAGTGCAGTGTGTAAAATAGTGATTAAATAATAACAAAATAGTATATTATGCAACTAGTGAATAAAGGACGGTTTTAAAGCGAGGGCCATAGATGAATCACGAGCATAGCGAGTGATTCAAGTGTTAGAATCCTGAACGACGCGAGTGATTCATGGCCCTCGATATAAATCCGTTTTATTCAAGAGTTGCATACTATATTTTATACCATGACTTCGAGAAAAAGAAGGATTTAAGCCAAAAGCACAAGCAATAATCATAAATAAATAAATGGTTTATTACCTTCAAAATTTACAGAAAATGAGAAACCTTAGGGTTTCACATTTTTTGTAAATTGAAGCTGAGCCTTTGAGTTTGAGTTACCTAAACAGCACCTGTGTTTCAGGGGCCAGTGACCATCTCCGTTAAGTTACATAATTATAATTAATTAAACACCAATGCAATTAATATTAGCATAACAATGCAAATAAGTTTTCACTAAACATCCTAGACCAAAATAAAATCATTATCAAAATCCTAAATATAAACAAACTCAAAATTAAATCGACGAAGGAGTTTGAAATTCGAATATTCTTTGTTTGCACAAGAAGTTTGTATCGAGTATTTTATGCGCAAGTAGGTTGTATTGCATTGAGATGGAGGTCAAATATATATTGGTGTGTTCTAAATTCAAACACCAAAACAGTGATTAAAAGTGCTTTTTATTCACTGTTTTCAGTGAATAAAATAAGCTTTTTAGAGGGGGAATGATATAAATACTGTTCTATGCGTGTAACACGTGAACGATGATGATACGTGCTTGAAACATATTATTATCAGACTCTAAGAAAATGTTACCGACCTGTATAAAAGTGCAAATTGACTCTATTCTTAGTCATAACATTATACAATATAATATAATAAGTTAGAGTTAAATGCCAATCTTTCTTAAATGAGTAAATTATGACACTTATTTCTAGTGTGAGAGTTTGTGTTGTCAAGGGTCGCCTAATAGAAAGAAGAAAGAGATACCGGTAAGAAAACTGTTGTCTATAAATTCATGTCTTCTTGTATGTAGCATTATTACCATTATTTCGCCTGAGATTGGAAAGCCAACATTAAAAAGTTTATTTTTATGGGGTCTTGAATAAGACTCAGAAAAATACCTTTTGCTAATAAAACAGTAGGTGGTGTCCGCAAACGATCGAGTTCCCATAGTAAACGAAGAACGTTTGAGAATATACGCCACACTATTCATCTTTAGCTCGTCGAGTTGAGTCTAGATTTATGTCTAAATCTAAGCAACAGCGCAGGCAGTGATTAATTGTAATATCTTTATTTTACGACGATATGTCGGTACTGTGGGGTTTTATGGCCTTTTAGTTACGATCAGAGTCAATCTTTTGTAATATGCATTTATTGGATACTTTTAGGAAGATTTTAGTAGACTTTTCTTTGCATTTGCAAAGCTTTGGGTGTTTTTTATAAGGCTTTCTTCGCATTGACGATATTTTAACCGAATTTAAAATGGAGAAGGTTCTTATTTAACTAACTCTAACTATCTCTCTTAACTAACTAATTATCTCAGTCTCTATATTATCATCTCCTACCATTGATCAATCGTCGCGAGATCTCCGACTGTATATTTTTGTTAGAGACGGTTCAAGGTGACATAAACTGTTCGGTTATTTTATCAACTTTCTACTTCAACGTTCCAAGCAAGTCCAAACTGTTCAATCCACCACCACAACAACATTTGTACGTTGAGCGTGTGAGTAGGAACTTTAATGAGGTTTGCAAGCGGTTCGACTTTAATCTTTTTGAAACAAGTGTGATAAACAAAGTGTTTATCTAAGGATTTTTTTTAAACTTAAATTCTTTAGACTTTGTATTTTATTTTTATCAACTTGGTTCACATAGATAATAACCTGTTGCAATTATATTAATTTTAAAACATCTTAAGTGATGTGTGTTACCTGCATGTGTTTTTTTTTAATTTTGTCATTTTGTTTTAATTTTTTTCTGGCTTATTTGGCATTTTGATCATCAGAACATTTATACCAGACAAGCTCTAGACGTGAAGACTTGTAATTGGCTTTCAGATTACTGTTATTTACTACCATTGTATTTAGCTGTAAGTCTTCCAAAGTCTTTAAATAATTTTAATTAAAATAAAAATTAAATTAAATTTAATTGTATATAAATTTTTTTCCGTTGAACTTTTTACTAGTTAAACCGACCTTGCAATTTTTATTTATTTGATAGCTGTTGCTTCAAGTATCATGTTTTTTTGGTAATCTATTCTGGCGTAACGGTTGACATTATATATATGTACCACAGCTACAAAGTGAAAAATAAAACCAATTTTTACAAAAAAAAAAAGTACAACCGACTTCCAAATAAAAACACTACAAAGTGAAAAATAATTTAAATGGAAGTCGGTGTTAAAAAACGAAGAAACAAAAACAGTAACACCGATTTCCGAAATTTAAGTAATTTTTAGGGTTCCGTAACCAAAAAGACCCCACTGTCCGTCTGTCTGTCTGACTTATGAACCGTGACAGTTGAAATTTTAACAGATGATGTATATATCTGTTGCTGCTATAACAACAAAATAGAATAAATAAATATGTATGTGGGGCTTCCACATAAAAACAGGATTTTTTGCCGTTTTTTGCGATAATGGCACGGAACCCTTCGTGTGCGAGTCTAACTCGCATTTGGCCGGTTTTTCACTTTGTAGCGTTTTTATTATTTATTTAACCAATAATGTACACACACATAATAAAGAAACAAGAAGAAGAAGGGACAGAAAATAGGTACAAAGGTACGCTTATTTCAATGAAATCTCTTCCAGCATACCTGCGAGAGGAGAGGTGAAAAAGAGAAAGAGTTTATTTGGAAGTGGGTCGTATTTTTTAGGGTTTCGTACCCAGAGGGTAAAAACGTGACGCTATTACTAAGACTCCACTGTCCGTCTGTCTGTCTGTCTATGTGCCTGTCTGTCTGTCTGTGTCACCAGGCTGTGTCTCATGAACCATGATAGCTAGACAGTTTAAATTTTCACAGATGGTGTATTTCTGTTGCCGCTATAACAACAAATTTAGTATTTGTTGTTAACAGAATAAAATATATATTTAAGTGGGGCTCCCATACAAAAAACGTGATCTCCTAGCCGTTTTTTGCAATAATGGTACGGAACCCTTCGTGCGCGAGTCCGACTCGCACTTGGCCGGTTTTTTTTAATCGTTTTCCCAAAAAGGAGGCGGTTCTCAATTCGGATGTTAATATACATTTTTTTTTATAAATGTATATTCGGGCATAACTCCGTCATATATAAACAGGTTTGAAAATATTTTTATCTACACTCACAACGTAATGTAAGTGTTTTTCCTTCGATTTTCAAACAACTGCATCATAAAATAACTTTTTAATTTTTATAGCACACTTTTACTTTTTAATTTATTGGCGCTTATGGGCTCCTTGATTTACTGTCGAAAATTAGTGTCATGTCTATGGAGGGGCGCGCTGATGAGAATTTGAATTGCCCGCCATGTCACATATTTTTTCCGTTTCCACTTTTTGTTTTATTCCAAATGTATGAGTGAAGATAAAATAGTGCATGCAACGGCATATAATTGGGTATTAAAACACTCGCGTGTTATTATACCTAATAATTAAACCCACGTTCGTGTTTTAATAACCCCCATTATATGACCATTGCATAAACTACTATTATTGTTCGAAAAAAGTTTATTCCGAAATAGTCCCATTTAAATTTGGCAAAGATCTGAAGAAGTTCGGCAATATACAACAAAACTCTTAAATAAATGACAGCAAATCTCCCGGGATTGCTGCAATCGCATGTCTGTTTATTGTTTACACCATTTCATAACATACCATCACGTCGGTACGCTCGAAACGGGTACGCAGATGTATACAGTTCACCTTGGTACACTCTTAGTCTACCGGTTTGGTTCAAATGACATGTTATTCGGGTAATCTATTCTGGCATCACTGTGGGCATTATAGGCACCTTATTATAGAACTTGTCCATTATGTACCACTAAAAAGTGTAAATTCAAAACTTTTTTACAAAAAAATACAACCGACTTCCAAATAAAAACACTTCAAAGTGAAAAATAACTTCGATTTCGGTAGTCAGGGTCAAAAAACGAAGAAACGAAAACAGGAACACCAACACCAGGATACACAATACACTTCGTTGTTTCTTGTGATATCATACTTGGGACTGAATTTTAATAAAGATTGGCAACATCTGTCTAGCTTTTTATGTATCACATACGATAACCACGCAGCAACAACGAATGCAGAATTTTTCTTTTCTTTTTTTATAAACTTTGCCTAGGAATTTCTTTCTGTATCGTGGGTGCGTTTACAAACATTTTAACTCACATACACAAGACACCCATATCCGGAACAACTATCTATGAGACCATACAAATATTTGTTCCGTGCGGGAATCTTACCCGCGACACGCAGCGCAGCAGCCGATCGCTCAACCACTGCGCCAATCGTGTCGATCTAGTATTATCCTTGGAATGGTAGACATAATCCTTATTAAAACCGCAGAGCAGGTAAACTCTGAACCACCTCTCTCTCCTTTCACTTTTCTTGGTGATAATATTAGTATAACTTTAAAGTGCCCAATGGGAAAGTGTTTAGAAACAAAAAATATGACATAACTTCGTGTTTATTGGAGTTTCATGCTCATTTACAAAGATTTTCAACCGAACTATTGCGTACCTAATACCGTCACTACAATGCCACTATATTTTTCCCAGTCACAAACCGTATTTTCTCCACAAGTTTCTTATCCCAACCGATACCTTATTCTTTATACATTGAGTTCATTAGTTGCTCCTGATAAAGCAGCTAGACGTCACTGCTGAGTATAGCCCGCGGCTGATTAGGGGCGGTTTTCTCCACTGAAAATAAGTATATTATGCTGTAACGTGTGGGAGGCTCTTTGGGTTTTATGTTTGCCTGGTAACTATATGGTTTTTGGGTAGATCAAAGTTTTGAAGATGCAGTCGTAAATTGGTGGTATTGAGGAAAACAAATATTTGGGTAAGCCGTCTGCAAAGTATAGGAATGGACATTCAATGTATCTTCTCGCTTGTTGAAAATGTGTTATCAACAACTAAACTACATCGCAGATAATTCTTTCCATCAGTTTAGGGGAAAGATTCAAGTAAGTCATGAGAAAGATTCTACAAAAATGTTAAGGATTTTTTAATTTTAACGGTGTAAAATAATAGACATGATCCAGGAAATTAATTTTTGACACACTTATACTTTTTAGATTAAAAATATTAGGTACAGTCCTAATAAACTCAACCAACAACAACATATAACACTAAAACAATAACGTCATTGACGTACACAAAACCGGTAAAAGGCGGTAAAAACCGGTAAACAAACCGTAATAACTGAACGCTTGTGGCACAAAGGAAGACGCGGCCTTTATGAAACCGCTCTAGGCAAACTGTTTATAATGAAGAAAATATAAATTGTCGGATTATAACTGGAGAGTGACTTCTGACGTCATTTCGAATCGGATTTTACGTAAATATATGGTTTATGAGAACTCTGTGTCGTCATACATTTATTACGTTGATACAATCTACAACAATGAAAAATTATAGCATTGGAAAACTAAATCCAATTTTCCTACCTTCTAAAAATCATAAAGTTGTGTAAGAAATGAGAATGTCAAACGCCCCAAGAGACCCATTCAAACCATGTGTTTCGTTTGTATCCTTCTAAAAGGATTTTTACGTGTGCTTAATATGAAAGAGGCAGTGAATCGGTTTCCTAATCGAAGGACTCTGTCGTCATTTCAGGCGAAGCCGGTATGAATACGAATATCTTGTGATTAAGTCACGTTGGCGCTGATAGAGAATGTGTGTACCTTCTTGGATTTTATGCAGTCCTGGTAGTTTAATGTGGTTTAAGTACTAGAAAGCGTTGCTGTAAAATAATTCTCATGATTTCTGTGATTAATAATTAAAATTAATGTAGTGGTTGAAAGTAACTCAACGCTAGTTTATTCTTCGTAAACAGGAAATAAGATAGCTCATTAATCCCTAGAGACTAATAGTGATTTGAATTTGGAATGTAGTAATATTATTCAATATTGTTAGTAAATGTTCGAATCAGCAAAGAGATGAATCACAAACCATGCAGTACAAAATAGGATTACATCGCTAAAATCGATTACGACGAATGTATGAGGTGAATGGCCAATGAGCAATTGTAATTCTATTTTGGAATGCACGGGAACATTGTATTGAACAAGTGACTGGCTGGAAAACCGCGCGCGAGCTATGTTAAAAAAAATATCTATATCGGATTGTACGAATAAAATTGTTGCGATGCACTTTTATAATTGTTTAAATATAAACATTAACCTCTAATTATTTCTTTGTTATGTCTTATGGTACCTAATTGTGTGTAAATTAATAAACGTAAAGTTCATAAGTTGCACTTACTTTTTCTCATAGAGGGTGATAAAAAGTAGTGTCCACCTCGGGAGCAATACTATTTTAAGCTTGAGTGACGTACTTTGAAGTGAGTGAGTCCCTCGCTGCGCTCAGGATTTTACTTTTGAATCCTTCGCTCCAATCTGGATTAAAAAAACGACTCCTTTAAAATAGTTGTTTGCTCCCTAGATAAACAATCTACTATATTTAAAATAATTATTTTAAAAATCCAAGGTAATAAAAGTAGTCATACAATGCGACGCTTAGAGACGCCCCACGAAAACTGATCACACACCTACTCGCGCCCATAACTGACAGAGAGTCCCAAGTAACTGCTTCGGGTGCCGGCACAAATTACATAAACAAAAACATAGTAACTGTCAAACTGTGGAATTCCGCCAAAGAGCAGGAAAAAATGTCCAACCGCTGAGAGATTTTAATAATCGTAATTGTCCGACACACGGCAGCAAACTTTAGTAGGTTTGTACGGACTACCACCTGGTAATGTCTGCCTCTGGAAAAATTAATGGATGTAGGAATGAGTCCCACAGCACTCAAAAGCTAATCCTCATTGAAATGGCCATAAGCCAGCAGGTTTGTTGATCCCGCAGGGATCTGTTGACATACTGGATAGACTTCATGAAGGCCTACGACTCTGTGCCACATATATGGCTCATGAGAGTGCTGGAGTTTTACAAAATAGATGCAACTCTACGCACCTTCCTTGAGTCATATATAGGGAAATGGAAGACGGTCCTTCGATATCCAGGATGTCGATCGATTCAGGGGGACGATGAGCCTACGTGGATTAAGCGGGGGATATTTCAGGGTGATAGTTTAAGTCCGCTTTAGTTGTGCTTAGCCCTGAATCTTTTAAGTAAACTGCTGGAGGATTCAGGCCTAGGCTAGCAGTCAAGAAGAGGTGGTCACATCTTATCTCACCTCCTTTAAATGGATGATCTGAAACACTTAACCCCCAACAAATTTCGACCGGCGGAGCTCCAGAAGGTAGCTGAACCTTCAGTAACTCCATCAGGATGGAATTTAGTGTGGACAAATGTGCAGTCATGCATGTAAAGTGAGGGGAGATTATGGAATCAGAGGGAATTCAGCTCTCTGATTCCATACACCTTAGACACATCTCCTCAACCGAAACTTACATATATTTGGATATGTCGGAAGCTTTGGGCATTAACAGTGCTGACATGAAGCAACTGCTGAAGAAGCGATTCTTTGTCCGCCTGAAAAAGGGATTAAATAGCCTTTTGTCAGGTGGATATAGTGCGCGCCTTCAACAGTTGGGTCATGCCGGTTTTGATGTACTCTTTCAGCAAATTCAAATGTACTCAGACTAAGCTCCGCTCCGGATGGTCCGGACACTGTTGACCGAAAACCGGATGCATCACCCACGATCTTCGGTGATAAGGACGTACATCCCGAAGAAGTTTGGGGGTCGAAGCTTTTTAAATGCCAAGATTCTTCACAACCGCGAGGTGTGTAGCGTCAGAGAATACTTTTAAAAGCTGAAGTGGGTATGCACTAGGATGTAGTCGCAGGTACCTGTTTTCCATGGCTAAAAAGAACTGGCGCAAACCTGTAGTACTAACTAATGATAAACGCAAAGAGGTAAGGCAAGGCAAGGAGCTTCACGGGCGCTTCTATCGGGCTTGCCATGGGCCCGAAGTAGATTTGTCAGTGTCCGTATCCTGACTACGTTTCGGTGACCTTTTCGCCACCGTCCAGGTAAATCTATAAGCCTTAAATATTATATACGGTTGTTCTCGTCTGGCTAACGGCGAGTATTTACACAGGAATAACTTGTATTATTCACCAGCAACTGGCTTTGAAATACAATCTAGTGGAATCTGAGGTACGGTATGACCATGTCACGTTGTCTTGGGATCGGTCTATCATCACTGATAGGACTATTGTTGCCAATAATTCGGATATAGTTGTGATATACTGATTAGCGCGCCGCACACTGATAATCAATGTCACCATCCCGCATGACGAGAACCTCGTGAAAGCTGAGAGGTTGTCGACATGTGGAATGTGGACTCGGCGATCATTGTGCCGATTGTCGTTACGGCCAACAGCCTGGTGGCCAATAGCCTTGACGACTTTTGCCGAGGCTATCATTGCGCTAATGGATCAAGGGCCTGATACAGAAGGCAGTATTCCTCGATACGGCTCGCTTTGTGAGGAGGTTCCTGTCTCTGGAGCCCTAACCACCGATAGCTTGGACCCTGCTCCCGACACCGGTGGACAACAATTTTTTTGATTTGATTTTTTGATTTTCTCGTGTCACAATGTTTGTCCTCAATGGAGTCCTAAACCACTTAACCGATTATAATAAAATTCGCACACCATGTGCAGTTCGATCCAACTTGAGAGATAGGATAGTTTAAATCTCAAATTATAGTCGGTAGGGTAGGGTAGGGTAGGTAGGGTAGGGTAGGGTAGGTAGGGTAGGGTAGGGTAGGGTAGGGTAGGGTAGGTAGGGTAGGGTAGGGTAGGGTAGGGTAGGGTAGGTAGGATAGGGAGGGTAGGTAGGGTAGGGTAGGGTAGGGTAGGGTAGGTAGGGTAGGGTAGGGTAGGTAGGGTAGGTAGGGTAGGTAGGGTAGGTAGGGTAGGTAGGGTAGGTAGGGTAGGGTAGGTAGTGTAGGTAGGTAAGTAGCCAATTGACGGGAGCGAAGCACCGGGGGTCAGCTAGTATTTTATAAAGTTTAGTAAAAACTGTAACCCAACAACAGAGTTTTTTTACTATGCTATCCGGACCATAAATTGATTGACACCTTATTCATCAAAATCGGATGAATAGTTTAGGCACAACGGAGGAACATACGTAAATACAAACAAACATACATAGACTGCTAAAATCATAATCCCTCCTTTTGGCTTCGTCGTAGACGGGTAAAAATGTAAATTAGATGAGAAGAACAGTGAATAAACAAAATAATTATTAGTAAAATCTTTTTATAACAAGTTTTTAATGTACTAAAAAGCACTAAATGTAGTACATATCCAATCTTACGATATCCCCGTACGATAATTCTATCTTTTCTGGTTTAGGAGTTACTGTGGCCATCTTCCAGTTCCATCATGAGACCAACTCCATAGTGCCAAATTATTTCAATGTTTCCAAAGTCACATAGGTACACCAAGTTTCAGCTTAATCGACTGTCAGAAAGTGCTTGAAAATAATATAAAGCAAGTTAATAATAATATAATGCGTGTAATAAGAAAAATTATACACGTCAGTGGTAACGAAACCAGTATAATCTGGGCTCTTATTCCATTGAACCTCCGTACTTAGCTTGGCCAGCTTAAGGTCGAAGCAGAAGTCATACCAACGTACCTTCACCTTAACATACCTTTTGAGAAATTACATTAGCAGGCCTTAAAAGGCTGTTTACACCATAAGGGATAACTGCTCCACACATGATAATCATAAAAGATAAAGCGTTAGATACTAATGCGTCACTTATCCTTAGTGAAAGGGAGCAGTAGGGACAGAACAAAGGGTCTTGCTTGCCGGTCGTGTGTCTGTGAGTAGGCAAAAAGAGGAGACTAGCAAAAACTATTCACGAATAAATATGAGTCTTAGGAATCCAACTGTTTTAATAGTTTGAATCGAGGGGCCTGAAAGTTAACAATAAGCAATTCTAGGCTTAGAGCAAACGTAGTGTATTTTATGAATATTTTGTCGAATTTTGCTTTCAATGTTTTTGTACACTTCCCGTGATCCATTCGATTTGAATTGCTCACTCACGTGGTTTTGACTAGGGATGCCACGAATAGTGATTTTGCCAAATACCGAATACCGCCTATTCGGCTAGGCCCTCAGCCGAAGCGCCGAATATTCGAAGGCCGAACATTCGGCGACACTTATTACATTTTGTTAGTGACAGGTCACAGGTTACAAGTGGTGGTCAGCAAACGCAAAACAATATCCAAGCCTAGCAAAATTTGCTACGATTTATTTCATCATACCAGTTTTAAGTATTAAATATGCTGCTTTCTTCATTCACGATTTTTTATGTATTATGTGTATTTTTCATGATATAACCGAATCCGATAAAACAAATCCAGATAATTTTTGATAGGGTCAGAGTCTAAATGAGACATGTTATGACGGATTTTACTGCCCGGCCGAGCCGACATACTAGCCGCGCGCGTGACCTGCTTGTTCGTTTATTATTTCTTTTAGTCATAACTCGTTTTTGTGTTTACTTTTATAAGTTCTTAAATATCCGTAACAATAACGGGTAATCCAAAATAATATCATGTCCGTAACCGTATCCGAAATCGGTATAATATTATTTATATATCCTTATCCAAACACGAATTTTCATATCCATAACATCTCTGTTTCGGAATATTCGGCCGAATACCGAATAGTAAAAAAAGCAGCCGAATAGGCGTCGAATATCGAATATTAGCCGAATATTTGTGGTATTTAGTATTGACATTTCACTGGTTACTGGGTTGTGGAGGTCAGATAGGCAGTCGCTCCATGTAAAATACTGGTACTCAACAGCATCCGGTTAGACTGGAACCCTACCCTAAAATAGTTGGGAAGAGGCTATGCAGGTTTTTAGGGTTCCGTACCCAAAGGGTCCACGCCCTATTGCTGTCACTCACTGTCCGTCTGTCTGTCCATCTATCTGTCTGTCATCGTCACACAGATTTTACAGCCAAACGGTTGGATCTACAGGCTTCAAATTTTCACACATCTTGTTGACCCAAAGCCATACAAATTGTCATTTTTTTTAAAGGTATTTTGCGGGTCTCCCGTACAGATAAGGGGAGGCGTAAAAATATTAGTTAGACCTACCCCATCGAATGATTATTGTTAATTAGAGCTCGTTGATTGGATAAATGCTGTATTTTTGGTATAAAAAAAATATTGTAAAACAAATGAATGAAAAGCCACCAAAGTCAATATAATTTTGAAAATTTTGTTCCGATTTCTTTTTTTAACTTCCCATTGATTTATGAAATTTAAATTTGGTGATAATGTTTATTATTATGTATATTTTACTAACAAATACCAATATAAATTGATAAATCATATTTTCCTTTGAAATTTCCTAATTTTTCTTATTAAAACCAACTTGTTTTTACAGTTTGGTACGGAACCCTAAATGTGCGAAGTCCGGGACGCACTTGGCCGGTTTTTTTATTTATTTACTGTGTAGTTTATATAAAAATTACTGTTGTATCATACATGTCCGTTGATTTTGTATTGGACACGAAATGTATTCTACAGTAGCCTAAAACTTCGAAGATAAATGAAGTTTGTTACCAGTGCCGTAACAAATCTCATACATCTCATTTAGTATACCTTAACAGATTATTTAGGGACACTCAATTACAGTGACACAGAAAAACTTCTAGAAATTGTTGTTTGATATACATCATATCTACTAGTACTTAATTAAATTACTTACTTTTATTTTTTGTTTCTTTTTTGTGTTTTGTACCAATTTATAATATATTTTTATGTTTGTTATTAGACTAATATTAATCAATAATTTAAATGATTGCTTTATGTTAAGTGATAGCCTGAAACACAGGTTTGAAAGAACCTTAATCGGGCAGGTCCCTCCTAAAAATATTAATTTTTGTATAAAATGTTTTAGTTATAGTTTACATGTAAGCACTATTTATACCATTGTTTTAAAAATAATACTACTGCACCTAATGTACATTTTTGTGAACGTACTTACTTTTTAATAAATTATTAACCGACTTCCCAAAAAGGAGGAGTTTCTATGTTCGACATGGTGTACGTTTTTTTTTTATATGTTCACCGATATCTTCGTCAATTATGAACCGATTTTGAAAATAACATCACGCCAGTACGCTCTTGAGGGGTACGCAGATCTCTCATTTCACCGGTTATGTTCATGTTTCATGATGTTCGGGTAATCTATTCTGGCGTTATAGGTACCTTACCAAACAACTTGCCTATTAGGTAAGTACAACTCAAAAAAACTTTTTACAAAAAACTGCTACCGACTTCCAAATAAAAAAACTACCAAGTGAAAAATAACTTTATTTTTGGAAGTCGGTGTCAATAACGCAATAAATTGGTACCTATGAAAGACACCGACTTCCAAAAATAAAGTTATTTTCACTTTGTAGTATTTTAGTTTTTTTATTTGGAAGTCGGTAGTATTTTTTTATTCTTATATTCTTATTATTATCTCATTTAGTATTCAATTCTATAGCATACTAGCGACTGAATCACAACGACACTTTGCCGATTAACATAGCTTTGTCCTCCTAAGTCGACGCGACAGTTCAATCGCATGGTGGACACACGGATGATTTCCAGTTCACTATACAAATACAGGGGCTCTCGTCTGCACTGGTCGCGAATATGAACTATTGACAAGACGGTATTGCTAACGAATCGGGTAAGCTGTCGATCGAGGCGACTTGTATTTGTTTATGGTCTTCTTGTCATGAATGGAACTATAGAATTAGATATAGAGAAATCAACTGAGCGTTCTCTATCAGACTGTGAAGTGGATGCGTTCAGAAAAGTGTGAGAAATAAAATGATCGTGCGGCCAGTGGTAGTCTAATTTTACAATTCTGTTTGGGCTACCTAAAGGCTTGTAATTTCATCATTATGAACTGCAGAAATGAGACATGTATTGGCTGCACGGTTGCTTTTTCGTTTTTGTACGTTCTCCGTTATTTCCGTACATAGACTGTATGGAACTAATAGACAGTCGCCAAAGTGTACGTAAAAAAAAACTTAATTAAAAAAATCGACTGCTTAAGAAGCGAACTAAAAAGACGTAAATAAGAAGATAAGCATGCTGTGCAGTCGGAGGATACATAATCGCGAGCTGGCTGACCAAAACCAGATGTAACCTCTGACCGCACAGGTTAAGACGAATCGATTGACTTATGAATCATTAAAATCGGCCAACGTGTTTGGTCTCTAGAAAGCCACATTGGAACAATGTGCCTCCTTCGGCTGTTGGGTAAACGTTTTTTTATGTTTTACAGGCACGCGCTTGACTACAATCTCACCTGATGATGTGGTCGACGGTGAGACACGCTTGTCTAGAAAAAACCTATTCACTCTTGACTTAAAGATTCCTAGATTGTAGCTGTCGGGAAACATAGGCTCCGGCAGGGAATTCCACTCCTTAGCTGTACGCATCATAAAAGTTTTTTCAAAACGTTTTGTGGGAATGGGTGGAATGTCCACAATTTACCGATGGCGCATCGCCGTAAGTTTTGTAGTCCGATGATGAAACGGGCTAGGTAGAATTAGTTCGTGCAATTCTAACGCACTCTCCCCGAAATGTTACCGATAAAGAACTGACAAGCTGGCAACTCGGCGACGGTGTTCAAGGCTCTAGAGCCTTGACTTGACCAGTGCGTCATTACCGATGAGCCTCTTTGCCCGCTTTTCGATCGACTCCAGTGCGTCGAACTGGTATTTGGCAGATCCGTCCCAGAGATGAGAACAGTGTTCCATGCATGATCGAATTGATGATCGAATTGATACAAATTGAGGAGCTGTTCCGGCGTGAAGTACCTTTTCACCTTTGTAAGGATTCCCAAATGAATTAGGATTCAAAGAGTGCATATAATTTTATTTTTATTTTTTTCGTTACATGTTAAAACCATAATATATTTTTTAAATTATCCGCTATGGAAAGCATATTCACTATATTATAATGTGCCTATTTACCTACTATGAAACAAGTTGACAATCTACAATCGAGAGCTAGTTGAAAACGAATCAATGTATGGGAATTACACATGTGAATGTTAAGTCATGTAGTCAGACTATACAAATAGAAGGCGTTAACGATTGTAGAAAGAGATTCGATACGAAACGTTTGTAACTCGTGTACTTGGTGGCTGAACTGCGCAAGCATTTTTGCTGTGGACTTTCTTAAGACAATCCAAGACCATGGCCACCCCTCCTTACAGCGTTCCAAACCACGACAAGACGATAATAGTAGCTAAAGCAACTATTCCAACATAATTTGCTCTAAAATTCAGGGTATTCTGAAAATTCGTGGTGCGTTCTCATCAAAGAAATAGTCGACGAGCTCGCAGCTTTGCTCGTTTGATATATTGTTGTTGGGCGACATTTTCGGGCACGGCTCCACAATGAATATTTTGTTAAGTACATAATATTATTATTTAAAAATGTTTTTGGTACCGGGTTTATTTAAGGTGTGTTTCCTTAAAGATTGTGAGGAGAAGTGGCAATGTCGAAACGACAAAATACAAGGGATTGGACAGAGCGCTGAGACGAGATTAATCCATAACATTGTGGCTTTTCGGTGGTAAAGTAATATCGCTATTAGAATGAAACTTTGTCTAGATATCTGAGAGAACACTGTATGTAAGGAACTCTATGAAAATAGGGATGGTCCGCACTCTCGCCACCAAAAAGTATCATAGCCAAATTTGTAAACGTCTGAAAAATAAGCTACTGTGACATGGACATACCGACAAAGCGAAGACGCACCATAAAGGTGAAAGCAACCTTTATGGTGCGTATTTTTCAATATTGTGTTAACATTGGTATGCGGCTTTTCTTCGGGTCCGTGCCCACTAGACCCGATTAGACTCGACCCGAAGAATAATTCCAGATATTATACTACTAATTCAGTGCCGTTTGTACAGTCAAAGTGCTATTTAATTCTAAATAATTTATTATACATAAAATATTTAATATTTTGTTATGATAGGTACATAATTTATCCTGCTAGTCAGTGATTTCGTTACAAAAATGTAACTTTATAAAGATAGGCTCTACCTCGCTTAAACCTGTTTTCTGGAAACAATAGACGAAGTGGCTCATATCTATTGGTAGAACTCTTTTTAGCGCAGCAAAAATGCAAGTATGTAGTAGGGTGCCGATATGATAAGAAAGTAATGTATGTGTGGTTAGTTTGTCATTCACAATGTCAGGTGAAGGGCCTTCTCATGGCAGAGTACGTAAAAATTATGAATAAATTTCAAATCAACGTGGCCAAAGTTTATTACACGTCGGTCCTCCGTCGTATAAAGACTGATCCAATAAATACCACTGCGCCACTAGCTATAAGATTATAATAATAACTAACAACAATCTCTGATTTTTACAACAAAGAACAAAGCGTATAATATATTTAAAAGGATAAGTACTTGTTTTGTGATTGATTTATGTATCGAAACATTATTTAAATTTAATATTCTCTTTGGTGCTAGCGACTGACTATAAATCGACGCTTTTACGCATATCAGACAACAGAAATATGCAGGTATTATTCTTCGGGTCGAGTCTAATCGGGTCGAGTGGGCACGGACCCTTTTCTTCAAGTGGTGTTAAAAATAAACTTACCTACGCTTGAAAATCCCTCCAAAGGGACAAACCCGTTTTTTAATTTATTTGATTCAAAGGAATTAAAAAGGCTTAGATGACTGTTTTGAGTTCGATGAAAAAGGAATCCGTAGAGTCATTTCCATTTTCAATCGACTTCAAAACACCATCAATGCTCGAACAAAATTCACCGTAGTATTTTCCACATTGAATAGATCCGTCTAATCCAAAGTTTTGTATTTTTATTCCTGTTCCGAATAGGTGCACGGATTTCGACAGTTTCGTTTATTGAAGGCGGATAGGCTTATGTTTAGTAAGGTTTTGGCCATTGATTTGTGCAATGTTTCAGGCTGGTTTTAGAGTCACGCTGACCAAAGCTCGGTTCGCTGACGGTCGCCACGAGCTCGTCATTGGTCGAGTCTGACGGCCGTCAGCGCTGAACCGAGCGACTCGACTATTGGAGAGCTCGCGGTGACCGGTCAGCGTGACTCTAAAACCAGCCTTATAGCCGCCTATTATAGTAGACGATAGCGTTTTTCCCTGCGGCTTAGGTCCGCTTCGGGCTTATTGGCCTTCCCTTCGGTATTAAGGTATTATAGGTCTTATACCTATAATGGTATTAATTGAAAGTGTAGCCGTCTCACAGAGTTTTTTTTGCCAACCTTCTGCAAGCTCAATAGCTCTCAATAGTAAGGTCTTATAGCACAAATAAAAGAAAAATTCCTAAAAATAAAAAAAAGTTGAAAATTAAGGGGTGTCCCCATACATACATAGTTGACGCCAACTAAGATAGTCCTCCGAGTTGTATGGGCGCACATACAATTTAGAGAACTTGCTTAATTTATCGGAATGTACGGAATCCTCGGCGCACGGGTTCAACCAGCACTTTTTTTTAAAGAGTAAGTTTGGCCGTTTTAAATTTTAATTGTTTATAGTCAAAAGTGCCGCTTAATGGCCTAGTGAAATAAATATTTGTGACTTTGACTTTGATTTTTAGCCATGACGAAAAATCGATAGTAATTTTTCTGTATAACTGTACTTTGACAGTACATTTTGTGAATATGACGTTCTGCTAAGAGGTCGTTTTGCGAATAGAACGTTTTGATACAGAGTCGATCTGTTGCTCTAGGTTATCGAAGTCATATAAAGTTCCTTTCTGAAATTAGGGATCTATTCTTCCAATATAACGAAGAAACAAAGTTGCGTCCAAAACCTTGAACAAACAAAAGTCTGTCACCCAAAAATGAAGAGAAAAGAGAATAGTCAAGTGCATCAGCTGTTTGTAATCGCCATCTTCCAAGTTGTAAAATTTTTCCGACGACCGGGCGGGCGGCGTTTCAGGCAAGGTTTCCTTAGAAGGGCGCATGACGAGAAGAAGTGCGGATACCCGTGATAAATGTGCTATTTAAAATGCGGAAGAATGATAGACTATTAGAATATGCAGTAGGAATCTCAAGATTGATGTCATTTTAAAAACTTATAAGGAATTATAAAAGAAGAAAAATACGTGTAAACCTAAATAAATTTGGAAAGTTCAAAAGAATGATGATGAATGATTGTGGTGAACATTTTACCCATTATTTGAGTAAAGTCTTATGCCTCATTAATAAGGGATTCTCTCAATACATTTTAATTAAACAAAGTACTCGAGCGACAACAGCTCAAAAGTAAACTATCCGTCGTCCGTTTATACAGGACGCCGCATTGTCTTCTATTGAAAATCAAATTCGTCCCGTCCCCCGAACAAAATTAAACGCGAAACGCATAAATTAAGAGGAGTTAAGACAAACTTTTCCTCACAAGTTTCATTGAAAGAGGTGAGCTCTTTTGAGGGATTGTTCCTATTCAACCTCAGGAATAACCTTGACAAATTCTGTATTACTGGATAAAAAAGTACCAGGAGCTCAAGAGTTCAGAAGAGATAAGGAGCGTTTTTCCTAAGCAGTTACGTTCGGGAAAGCAAGGTCTAAGTTGTTCGGGTTGTATGCTAATGCACAGCTCCCATCGGAAAGATTTGGTAGTCGGCCGAATTGGATGGCAAATCATTGGCATATTTATTAGTCTTGGGATTTGATCCTGGTTTCTGGCGCACTTGGGTTGGTTATTGTGGTATGAAAGGATCTTGTTAACACGGCCCGTGTCGGGGTAATTTCCTCGTTTAATTGTCATGGACACTGGCGTTTAACGTCAATTCATTAAGTTTTGAGATATCTTATCGGATTATATTGACCAGTTTAGGTGTGTTCTATTACATAATCTGCTGCTGTAATCATTTAATTGTATATTTTATCTCATTAATTATCCAAGGCCATCGAGCTTTAACGTTTTGTCAACAAACATATTCATTCCGTTAAACAACTAATAAACAACAAATCGTTAACAAATTACACTTAATACCAGTTTATTGAGTTGAACATTCCAACCGGGTAAGGAACTATCACCAAAATAAATACACAATTCATAACCCAACCGAGGAATTTATGCATAAATAAATCTGTCGTTTAATATGGTTTATGGGCAGTTTATAACAGCTGGCAAATAATTCAATGTTGCCACTACAAAGCTAGAAGCAATTTAACTTGGAATTTAATTGAATTGCAGATGTGGTAGCCATGTTTGCGACGCCACCGGTCCTTAGTTAATCCGTTATAATTTTTGCCCTTCGGGGTTTGAACATAGAAACTAAACGGCTAATTGGACTGTGGTTTGTAGGCTCCTGTGTTTTATATTTGCCTGGTACTTGACCTTCAAGTTTGGTGATATCATTATTCTGTGTTGCGGTAACAGGAATCAGAAAAATGAATGTAATGTGAGTTGAATTAGATTATCCAATATAAAATCTTTATTTTCCCGTTGCGTCTTACATAAAACCATGATCCCCATACTCAAAGATCGATTAACCTTAATGATCCACCTTACGATTACTTAAGGGGTGCACATAATATATCGTCTTTCAGGCCGTCTGAGACAAATCGTGAGGTTCGGAGAAGGGCTACCGCACATTGATAGTAGACTAATTGCTTACTCTTACTATATAGATAGGTTGATCCTAGCAGGCACTAGTACGTCCTTAGAGAATAAATAAAGATGCTCCAAAGACACCCAGAATAGACTGACATCCTCATAAAATACTGAATCATCATCATCATCATATCAGCCGAAAGACGTCCACTGCTGGACATAAGCCTCCCCCGGTTTTTTATTACCGGTTCCGTGCGCCCCGCATCCAACGGATCCCCGCAACTTTCACCAAGTCATCGGTCCATCTGGTGGGAGGCTTTCTAACGCAACGTCTTTCAGTTCGCGGTAGCCACTGCCGAACTTTTCTGCCCCAAAATACTGAATGTGAGTAATAAACTTAGGTAGTAGTAACTTAGGTAATATCCAAAAGGTTTTTATGTTTTTTTTGCGGGTATTAGTTTTATGTTTTCGATAAGAATTTAAGATACTCGCGCTTTTGGTTTTGGTCACATCATAATTTTGGGTAATTTATTTTTATCTTACTGTATTTATATCTTATTGTATTTATTTTATGTTCTTTGTATCTATTTTTACATACACAACAAATTTGGTTGCCGTACGTCACGTCCTAGGTGACCACTGAAAATCAGCGCCGTGCTGTGGATCCCCCACGGCACAGCATTATGCTGTGTGGAAGCCTTTTTGCCATAATCACAACATGCATCTGCGTGGCATCTTTTTCACCATATTTCTTTTCTGTTTTATGCAAAATGTAGGTAGTAAATGGTATTATTATTTTATTTATTTCTCGTCTTTACTAACTTACTTTAAGTACTACTAATACTACTGTTAAGGGTTTAGCATAAGCATATATATTTATATTGTATGTCGTTTTGTGACAGTTAAACATTTTTTCTTTCTTTCTTTTCTTTCTTTCTTTCAAAAGTGTACTATTACAATTTTCTCCTGCCATGTACTTATTCATAGTGACATAAATCTGCAATCACAGTAATATTTCATGTAACAGCAACAATTGTCGAGTTTTATCAGTTGCTTTTGACAATTTACGGCGTCTATACGTCACAGCTGAGTCTATGGTTGGCGATGAACTAAAACTTAAGAGATTATTCTCGGCCGTGTCTGTCACTCGAGCAAGTTTGCGAGGCGGGCGCTCGAGTTATTCGCACTTTATCGCTAAGTTAGCGATAGTGGGCTTGAGACCAGCCGTTGTCGCTTATGTACTCCTTGTAGTTTTATAACGAGGATATTTTTGCTGTCGTAAATATTTTGTTTTGGGGTCTTTTTTATCGAGATTTTTAGTACCGATAAGCTGGATATAGAAGTGCTGACAAAAGGCTAGGTCTAGATAGGTACTTATTTGTAAAAGGATTATGATTGTATTATCTAAATAGGAGAGTTAGAATCATTAATTAACCAAATTGATGCAAGGATAAGCATAAAAGTAAGCGGCACGGTGGTTACAACTGTTCTTAAACTACTGCACTTAAACTACTGCACTTTCTGATACTAATATACTGTATGAAATTTGCTTACAATGTAACTTAAATATGGTCTCGATGTAATGCATAATTTGTAGGCGTAGGGACACAAAAACTTGTAAACTTTGTAATGTCATTCACACTTTCGAGACATTATATAATAGTGATAATAAATGAATAAAATTTAACAAAACATGCATTAATCACACTGTTCAGAATCTGCGTCACCAACATATTCACAAAGCTCTTTGTTATCATTCCAACGGTCACGGCCAATCACTGAAACAATAGTAACAACAAAAACTTTGATCCCACAACTTTGAGCTCTGTGAATTTGTAACAAAACTTTCAAGGAAACTTTACTAAGCGAATATATTATTCAAAACTGATATTACACATAGATTTGTCAAATTACATTTACGCCAAACTCGCGCTAGTAGCCCGAAGTTCTCGCATTGCAAAGATAAAACTTTCAAGATGATCGTACTCTAGAAACTAGTGGAAAATTGCCGCCGGTGTAAGGAGACCTGCTTAGTCTTCTCCCAATCCTTGAATTTTGAAGGAGTTGGAGGATTAATGGCAAGGATTGGGAGCTCAGAACTGGCTGGAATGTTCGCAATGTTTATTAACGTCAAGTGGCTTGGCAGCTAATTCGCGCTTGGACTGACAAATTTAATAACAAGTAATGAAGTACATAGAATCGAACCTCGCCTTCTAGCGTGCTATAATCTCCTGGTAGTAATAGTTCATTAGATTAAACAAACATAGATCCTGTATTGGGTTGAGATTAGGTTTTGATTAACCAATTTCAAGTATGTTTTAAATCTAATTAATTTACCGACTGCTACCTTATGCAACATAATGCATTCATCCCAAAAACATTTCATCTCTGGTGATGGTTCAAAATCCATACCAAATGCGTTACGTGAATCCTGTAGATACAATCTCTTTCGACAATTGTACATTTAAAAATACTTAGATCCCAACTTACAATTCTGCACACGTTCCAAGGAGATATTAATGGACTCTCAGTGTTTGCACTCGACGCGGCTCACAGGCGATGGGCGGCCATTTTAAAAATCCTACTACCACGCAAACACTAAAATGGTCGCTGCGGTGCAAATTCTCGCTCCATTTGCTTTCACAATTAGGGTTATGTATTTTTCCAAACTGATGCAACAAAAAAGTAAGGTAATAATTCTGATCAACAAATAACTGACTCAGAAACAATTACGTATTTATGCGAAAAATCGCTACGCCTGTTTCCACAAGGAAAAATACTACACATACTTGTATTTCCCCGTCTTTGATATGAGTATATTCGTAATTCCTCCTCTCTGACATTTTCTTTTTCTTCCAAATCTGTTAAGAAACTCCATTTCCATCTAACAAGGTTACGCGACTCGTTAACAAAGCTATTAGAATTAAAATCCTATGAGTAAAATGTACAAAAACCATGGAACAGTCGGTTTCAGTTTGGAACGTAGCCAGTCCCATGTACTAGGCGCACATAACCGGGACGTCGTGTTTTTAATCACCACTGGCTCTGACGGCCTGACATTGAAAAATTTTTCTGTTTAGATTTCGTGCGTATGCTCTGTGAGGGTTCGGGATCGTAAATAATTAAGGATTTTCAGGGGTTTTGAAGGGTTTAAAAAAAACGTCTCCTTCAAATAGTAAGTAGAAAAACTTTTAGCGACTTGAAAACCTTCTTGCTGCACTTGAAAAAGGCGAAATCTGAACATTTGTGTTATTGGGTGTATACTCAGTAACATTTCGGGTTCATATTTGTCTACGGTTAATGAGAATAAGCAAATAATAAATAAATTAATAGCTGGCCGCGTACGGGTGACGCTGCATTGAAAGGCCTCCCACTAGGTGGGCTGCTGCCTTTGTTAAGATGGAGGGAATCCCGTGGATATGAAACGCACGGGACCGGTAGATGTGGTGATACTTTTGGCTGTAATTGTGATGAACTGGTGAAAAATGAAAGTAATACTCTGCCTCTCCCTTCGGGAAATTGTGTTACATAAATCAAACCCATAAAATTAAAAAAAAAAAATATCAATCGGCTTATAAATGTTAGCTTCAATGAGAATAGACCAGCAATGCCAACTGTTTATCTATTAATATATACAAAGTATTACAAAATTTTCAACAAAAAAACACAGTTAAGAAAACATTACCTACTTCTCACTGTAAAGTGGGAGTAATATAGCCCTAACCTACGTTATAACTGTAATTTTTTCTCTTTTCGCACGGTTGGCCCAGTGGTTGAGCGATTGACTGCTGCGGTGCGTGTCGCGGGTTCGATCCCCGCACGGAACAAATATTTGTATGACCTACAGATAGTTGTTCCGGCTCTGGGTGTTGTGTATGTGGGTTTATATGTTTGTAAACGCACCCACGATACAAGAAGAAATTCCTAGTGTGGGGCAACTTTTTTTTTATAGAAAGAAAGAAAGCACAATTGGCTATCTGTTAAAAGGTCTTACACAGCTATTCTGAGTCGAAACCACAATTCCATTGTGAACTCATTAGTATAACTTTTATTCTTTGCAGGTTGATTACCATGATTTTATAAGCGTGTTTAGGATTCAATTCACTCTCCGAAATGATACAAGGAATGCAGAACTTAAAAAACTGTAAGTATTAAATTGAAATTGATTTGATTAAATGAATTAAATAAAGCAACTTCACTGCGTTTGAAATACCCAAAAGCCCTTACAAGTTATCTTTTTATTAAAATTTTCCATATTTAGATAGTGAAATTCTATGGGTTCCAGTTTTAATTTCATCGTTGTAGTAAAATGCACTCTGCTTGATCAAACTTTTGTAACAGCTAGCAGTTTATGTACGCAAGTGGGTAGGTACTGCTACTATTGTAATTAATTTTATTATATTGCAACATCATTAGAACCTTTATTTTGTAATGTAAAGAATAAATAGGTACCTTAAAATACAAAGTTAAAAGCACCTTCATCCACTCTTGTTATCAGTTTTACAACAAACAAAACGAAAGATGATGGAGTAAGGCTGCCTAGAGCCAACCAATGGAATTGCATAAAAACTAGTTTCAAAATTCATATATATTTACGCGGAGTGGGGCCGCTAAGATGAAAAACAAAGCAGTGAGGCGGAGTGGGGAGCGGACAGGGAAGCGGAGCGGGGAAGTGGATCGGGGAAGCGGATCGTGGAAGCGGAGCGGGGAAGCGGAGCGGGGAAGCGGAGCGGTGAAGCGGAGCGGGGTAGCGGAGCGGGGAAGCGGAGCAGAGAATTGGAGTGGGGAATCAGAGCGGGGAAGCGGAGTGTGAAGTGAAGTGGGGAAGTGAAGCGGGAAAAAAGAGAGGAAAAACTAGTGCAACCGAGCTCCGCGTACAAAAAAACACAGTCCACTACCTCGCTCCGCATTTCTTTCTCTCACCGCTCCGCATATATGGACAGATACAGACCGCTACTCTAATCCGCATCTCCGCTCCACTGCCTCGCTCCGCTCAAATGGACAAGCAGCCTTAACCATTGACAAAATGCTACTGATGAAGCTGGAAAAAGGAGAGATTTTCCAAACGTGAAAATTACTATACAACATGGAAACACATAGTTTCCAATAATATTTTTAACTTCTTATACGAAGTACCAACCATCACACGACTCTCACCATCCTCTTTACACCCCATCTTAAATGTAAATTTTACGAGAAGATAAACGCAACTGAGTCTCGGAACACTTCAAAAGCTGTAATCCCAGAGACTTTTATAAAACTTGTAGCTAATTGAATTGCTAAATTACTTATTGGAAAGTCGGAAGCTGCAGAATCGAACGGTGATCGGTCAGTGCCTATGAATAATTCAGCAAAGAGTAAATAGCTACTAAACTCGAGGGCTAATGTCGACGAAGTGGAAAAACGACGATGAAATTTTGTAGTTCGGAAATCGAAGCAGAATTTGTTAGTATTTTTAGTTTCGTATGTCGATATTGGGGCGGAAATAAATAGGAATAGAGTTGAGTTGAAGATATTGATATATTTGTAATGGTAACATCCAAAAGGTACTTAGGTACTTTTGTTGGAATTAGTAAGTACTAGCCAGGGGCGTAGCTACCGCCGTTTCAGCCATATTTATGATAAGGGGCCCCGATGAGTGGAACCAAACGTTCGGAAAATGTTATCCACAGTCTGAAATTCTTTTTGATAAGTTTTCCAAAATTTGTATTTTTATTAAATAAACTTTATTTGTTATGATGACAGCATAATCTCTCTTATGCCTTCATAACATTCTTATGCTTCAATTTTGTAAATTTAATAAACTGAAGCATGAAAGTTTGTTCGATCCCAGTCAGAATTCCCTCATTTTTAAGCTCATTCCTCTCGTGCTTCATCCTCGTCTCTCAAAACCGTTTAAGTTATTCAAGTAAAAATTCAGTCTCCTATTTTATTTATTTGCAAAAAACATCATCGTTTTTAGTATTTTCAGCATTCCGGTAGAAAGGACCCCAACAAATTTTGAAACAGGGCTCCTATAGGAGCCTACGCCACTGGTTTATCCCATGCCCTAGCTCCTGTGGCATATTCCGCATGAACGGTAAAATTATCGAATCAAAAAGTAGTCTATGGAACTTAGTGATAGTGTATCCTTCTATCATTGAAATCATTTTCGTAATTCTATCAGTATTGCCAAAGATGTTACCTTTTACAAATAAATAAACAAACTATGTATATTGGCTGGTTCCTATTACCAAATTCTGTCTCTTTCGCAGTTAGCAATCCGGAGTCTGAGTTTAAGATAAGATAAGATAAGATAATCGATGAGAATAGGTTCCTTTGTTACTTGGGACAAAAAAATGATTGGTGAATTGTGGATACTTACACAATGTGTGCCTATTAAACTATAACCTATCTTTCGTGGATGTTATTACAAAACATAATATTTTCTAGTTTTTACATAGTAGGTATACAATAAAGGCAACGAAACTGAGCGGCAAGTAATGCCACGCCATGCCAAAGCGTCGATAGGTTCCGCCTCGCTTTCAGGATGATCTATCGTTGCTATTAGTATACATCGAATAGCAAACTGTTTCTGAAATTTTTATATTTTCTGCACATATTTCGCGCGTGAGTGATTTTAGTTTTAAATCAACGTGTTCAGCTATTATGTATATTTCAAAAATATAATAGTCACAGCGGATCTTTGTGTCTCGGAAGTTGGCTGCAAGACCCTGCGCAGTTGCTATTTATGTGTCTATGTTGAAGTAGAAGATAGCATTGCACAACTGCTTCTTTTACACGCTTACGATTGTCGCATCATCCTATCTCGCTTACACTATGCAGATACACTCCATGACAAACTGTTTCTTGCGCAATGGTTCGCAGAGCCAACTTCAGAGACACAAAGATCCGCTGTGACTACAATAATATCCATTCTTTATAGCAGCAACCATGGAGAAAAACTAGTGTGAGCTGGTAGTTACTTAAATACCAGACCGTTACTCTTCCACTGCCGAGCAAAATCTTATTCTCTAGAAAGAAGGCACTAGCTTTGATCACCAGGCTTACTCCAGGTGGGATAGCGATTTCAAACTAGCATTAACTATAAGTCCAGGTTACCACCCTGATATCCGAGTACAGTTATTTACTTACGCTAAATACCAAATATACTGACAGAAGATCTTCATCCAGTAGTAAATGTTAAAAGTCAAGTTCCACCAGATCACGTCGCTATAATCTTCAGCAAAATATGTATAATTTGTATGTGTGTACCTACAGTTAGTATTCTGGATGCACCACATAGAAAATCAGCCTAGAACTTTCCATTGAAGCAACAAAACCTCTATATCAACTAGAATTTTGATAAAGAAACTTTCAAGGAAAGTAATTAAAACAAACAAAAAACATACTTCGCCAATTTATTAAGTCAAAGTTTACATTATAAACACGGTTCGGTTAACGCTAATAACTACAAAGTCCGTTAAACTAATCTTACGTGAGCTTAAGACTAATTTCACTAGGTTGTTTATTTTGGCAAACTGGTATAGTGGTACACTGGAGATAGTCCCAATTTGATATTACACAACAAATTAGTTTCTGATAAAGGAAAGTGATTATAAAATTTTAATTAACGACCCATTTAAGTTTGCTTTGGCTCTCAATAAATTTATTGATTTTGGGATATATTGCTTGCAGAGTTTAGAGTTTTTGGGTCGTTAAATAATTTTTGAGAAAAAAAAAAACTAGTTGGTGGATTTTAATGTGTAATTTCAAATTAGAGAGGGCAGTGCCGTAAAAATAATGATAAGGCTATTATGGCATTCTAAGTTAATATGATAGTTTAATAGGTACATTGTTATTTTAAGATATTGATTATGTGTGTTTTTTTAGTAGAAGCACACATTTTAATAGAATTATGTTTGTGATATCGAATTGTTTAAATCTTATGCAGTAAAATGACAAGTTAGCAAAAACATTCTTTGTTAAGTACATAAACACTTATGGCAAAATCGTAACCGGGCTTTGGTGTGTACGAGTCAATAAATAATTACCAAAAATATTATAAGAGATTAATTTAAAAGCATTAAATATAAAAGAACCCAAAAATTATACAAAGCCAAATTTTCATTATAATGAACAATACAATTATAAAACAATGCAACGCCCCATTATGAATATCTAACCCTAACAACGATGAGCTCTATAATCCCTCATTACAACAAATATTTAATTATTTCTAACACAGCCATGTTTTGTTAAAGAAAATGTATACATCCAAAACATTTAGTAATATTCCACCCATTTCACCCAATTTGGCAACGAAAACTTTTATTACATTACTTATATCACTTGACTAAAGTCTTTTTAGGAAATTTTTAAGCGGTGTCCCTAAGGGTTCTGTTTTGGGACCATTAGAATAATATTCAGTAAATGGGGTGTAGTTTTTACTTTAAACTGGCAAATGCCACATTTATCTACACTAATAGGAAACATTCCTATTGCCTGGTTATTGAGAATCAATGTAACTACCCCTTATTCAGCATCACCATCATCTATCGTTATAAAATCTTCACCAATTACCGTTCCTTTCTCTTTTAAAATGTTTTCTAAAAGCGAGAAAAATTAAGATGAGACAATAATTTATTAGTATACCGTATCAAACTGAGGGCAAGAATAATTTATTACCCTCCTTTTGCTTCCAACTTAAACACTAACTTTTTACTTAAAACCTTAAGTTACTTACATTATAATATAACGATACAATTCACAGCCTATTTTGGCTTTACAACGTCTAATTAGTATAATGAATATTTTAGAGGAAAAGTCTTATTTTATTACTAAGATATTTTCAAGATTGTCGACAGACCTGTCACTGTAATTTAAGAAGTTTAAGCACAGACTTAAGTTTCAAACTCTTCTTGGTATTTCATTTTGATTCTTAATTTTGAAAATGAGCTTAGTTCTAAAGTATTAAACAGCAAAATTTATTCGATTTATATATTGAAAGGCAAAACTCGAATAAAAAATTTACATTTTTGATTAAAAGTCTCAGAAGGCAGACATAGTACTGCTGTATCAAGTCAATCCTACATAAACTATCAACAATATTTAAGAAATTCTATCAAAACAACCATTGATTATACCGCTCTAACCTCCATACCCTTTGAGCGTCCATCACCTCACGCATCTTTACACAAACCTCTGACTGGCCGATGAAAACCTTCAATATCAAGTTTCCTGCCTTTACCAGGCTTACATGGATTCCTAGGGATCTCCACTATCAACAGGCAAGAATTGCTGCTGGGCGACTGAAGATAGCATCATGTCGATAGGCTTGGTGTCATCATAGAGCGATGGTGCTTCGCAGAGGATGGCAAAAGTACCAACGATGGAGGCAATGGTGAAGATCCATAGGAAAAGACGGTCGAGCACCATGGCGACAAAGCCCCAGTCTTGATCTTCCTGTTAGAGGAAATTAAAGTAGAATCTAAGAAATTGGAGAAAGGCCGAGAAGTTTTTAGGAGATCAATTTTAGATGTTGCATTTTGGCCTATTTAATAACACGATTATTATAATACTATTCTATTTGTTGTTATTGTTATGTCTTAAAAAGAGAAATATCTTATTTGAATAGAAAAAACGCTGATTCAACTGTGAAGCAATTTCAGAGGTTTACCAATTTGAAAATAGTTTTGAAGTAATACTTACAGCATTAAACTCATCCTGCCTCTGCATGTGGTGCTGTATAAACATGACATTATGGATCGCCTTCTCCAGTTCAAATGGGTACTTCTTTCGCGGAGCCACGTCACTCAAAGAATCATCAAGACCCGACATTACTGATGGTAGACCATTGTAACCAGCACCAAGACTGCCCAGAGCACCGACAAGGCCGCTGAACCTGATAAAACGATTGAAATATTTGTCATAACCAATCACGGAGTGGTAAATTATATATATAATAGTTGAATTGAATAGTATCTGATAATTCCGCTTGATGAGAACCACGGATCAATTAATGTTAATGAATTTAAATTAATTGGTGGGAACATTATTAAACATGGATTTGAACATCAATGATTTGGAGCTTAACTATTCGAATGATTTCACCAACCTGTTAGTAGCCGTAGTCGAGTGTAATCCGTTACAACCTCCAGGCAAATGATGACGCAGGGAATCAGGGCTGGATGCATTAGAATTCGTTTGCTCAGCAGCTGCCAGGGCATCTTTAAACTTGTTTTTATTCTTCATACTTCTCCCTGCTATCTTCTGAGCAGCTAAATCTCTTAACAAATCCTTTGGCACTCTCATCAGTAATAGCTTTGGTAGTTTCGTTATAAAGAATTTCCGAACCCAAGGTGCCATTTTATGAGTACTAGGCTTGCGATAGTGCACGTTCAGTATTATAATTGTTATCACTACTGATAGTCCTACGAGTAACATTGTAAATAGTAGATACTTTCCTAGCAGTGGTAAAGCAAGTGAGGTAGAAGGGATAATTTCAGAAATCAGCAAGAAGAACATGGTTTGCGATAGTAGTATGGAAATGCTGAGAGCTATCTTCTCTCCTGAATCAGCTGGTAAGTAGAATACTAGGACTGAGAGGTATGAAATGCCGACACAGGGAACAATTAAGTTGACTGTGTAGAATAGGGTTTTTCTTCTGAGAGTGATGTTGAAGAAGATATCTGGAACAAATAGCATTATTAAATACAAACATACAATTTTTTTTGATTAATTTGCAAATGGATTCAATGACAATAATAAATGGTTTCCTGTAATACGAGTACACAGTCTGTTACTTCGTTATTTCTGTGGGAAAGTAAAATAATATATGTTGTGACCAGGAGATCACGTTAAGGAAGATATCAAATCGAATCTTTGGTGACTACCGGATAAAGTTTCAAAAGAAAATAAAGCACCGTTTCTTTAGCAATAAATGTGACAAACTGGAATCTACGTACATTACTTTGTCTTAAATTCTAATAGGATTGCGATTCTAGGTCAAGAATCGCAATATTTGGAAGTAAACATTCTTTATTCTAACATATTTCAATTTGATGGTGTCTTTATATCCATTTGGCTGCCATCGACGAGTTAGGAGGGGAGAATCTCAAACAAAAATCTAAGATGAATGGTGTTTTTTTGCAAATAATGCGTTCATCTATTTTGGATTCTTTAGCTTCTAGAAATAAATTATTGTTGCGACACAAATTTAAACGCAACTGAAGTGATGCGATTGGCTATTGCAGAAATGTTCAACCAATCACAGCAGCAAATGCGGTTTTGACGATTTGTGACGTTAGTTTTGTGTCATTTTTTGTTCAAGATACTGTACTTTAGTTTTATTCAAAACAAAATGTGCCCAATCAAAGAAAAAAAAATAGACACAAGAAGTTATATGAACCATTCTTCAACTGTTAAAACGAAAAAAAAGCAAAAGTCACGTACGGTTCACCCCAAAATAAATCCTAAAACAAACCTCAAGATTTACAACAACAAATCTCTTAATAAAAACTTCTATTTGTAAAGTCCAGAAGACATAGAAACGGACAAAGGATTTAATTTCAGTCTTTGTGAAGAATCTTATTGTCTAGACTGGTACACGTTACGGTCGGTTACTGTACTGAATGAGGTTTTCTCTAAGAATATCCAGTGTTACTAAAGATACAGAAAGATAAACTCATTCAGCTGACCGATTTGTTTGTTTTCCAAGTTTTACAGGATCTCAGCTTTATCTTTGATGCTACGCTTAATAGATTAAATGGTATTAAATGATAAACTTTTACCAAGTTTTTACCGCAGAGTATATTTGTTTTGCGGTATTCTTTATCTGGAGGAGAAATGGTTTGCTGTATTAAGACGTGTTTAGTTAAGAGGTGCAAAGATTAAAACATAAAATTTACAATTACAGAATAAATTTTCTGATACAAAAATTCTCATGTTTGTAAAGTAATAAACTTTCATTAGGTACGTCATCAACTATGTTGCAGTCAGTATCTACACTCAGACACAATCATATTTTTAAGTATGAAACATTAACAAGATTCCGAGTCGGTTTTTGAAGTTTATAACCTCATCATAAATCCTAATAAAGCAAAACTTCCTCAGTTATATTTTTAACATCTTATTAAACTGTCTACTGTTTTTATTTTTCTGACGTTACTTTGCCTCTAAAAATGGATTCGTCCAAAAAACCACTCAACATTATTAATAAAATGAAATTCTTGTTTTGACCGGATCGGACGAAACTCAGCGGCCGAAACGCCTACTAAGCCTTGTTACCTATCTAAGATCTAAATTATAATATGCTTAAAATATAGGTTATTTTTTGAATACACTGACTCTTAAACTAGATGTATGTTCCTGCAATTTAGGAATCAGAAACTTACTAACAGTAATTAGAGCTATGGGTATTTTAATTAGGAAATAAGAAAACCTGCCAAGTGCATGTCGGACCTCGCACATTTAGGGTTCCGTACCAAAGAAATAATCAGATTTATAAACTTATTGGTATTTATTAGTAAAGCATACTTAATAATAAACATTATCAACAAATTTCATGTTCATAAGTCACTGAGAAATTAAAAAAAACTACGGATAAAAAATTGTGTGACGGACGACGGACAGACAGACAGATACACGGACATGTAAGTGATAGCAATAGGGCTCCGTTTGGAACTGAACGCTAAAAATTACCTATTTAAACATTTAATACAATAATAAATATTTTGGCATAATTAAAAAACAAAAGTAATCATATAAAGACTTTTTTTCCAAAAGTCTCGTTTCTCGATCTATCTTGCTACACACAAACAGTTCCCCAGTAAAACACCAACAATTATCATCAAAGAATCGAAAGGGGGATTTCTAATTTGACGGCAGTAAGTCCCCGGAGAGCCAGCAGTAATTACAGACTACTCCGGCCAAATTGCTTAGATTTAACTAGTCGTTGAAGATGTTACAATTAAGTCCCAAATTGGTGGGTCATAATTCTATGATTACGATTGTAATTCTAGATGTATTTTGAAGAATGTTTATTTTGGTTATTTGGAAAAATATAGATTTTCCTACTGCCTACTAAATGCGAAAGTTTGTATGTTTGTGTTTCGAAGACGTAAAAACGGGTGAACGCATTTGGGAAAAAAATTGTACATAAATAATAATGTATAACGACATAGGATTATCACTTTTCATCTCGGTATAATGATTTGATGACAAAATACTTCTGCACGCGGACGAAGCCGCAGGCAGAAGTTATTTAGCAATTTGATAAAAATCATTTGGAAGGACTTGTGCTGAGGTCTTTGACCAGCAATGGGATAGCAAAGGCAAAATAAAAATAAAATATGTGGCAGAAATATGAAAAAGATAATGACAGGTAGATGATCACGGTGATAGTAGAACTTGGCGAATACCTTTGTCTAGATGTGAGACAATTCAAGTTACAGAAATCAAAAATGTAACAAAGGATCACAATTGTTAAAAAATAACACAGAAATTACACGATTGTATCGAAAACAAATATAAAAAATCTCTCCAGCTTATTAATAGCAATCCGTTAAAAGTTGATCATAACCATTACTCTTCAAAATTAAAATCATTTGACCTCATATTAAAAAAATAATCAAACAAGCCTCGAAAGGTGTGGACCGTAAAAATGTATCAACGAAAAAAGGTTGAAAATCTCCTGAGAGCCGTTAAGCTGAAATGAAAGGGGTGTCATTATGAACTTCCAAATGTGTTTATCTAAACGTGAAATATAGGTGCGGTAGGTTGTTAAATGGGTAGCTTCGCAAGCGAAATTACGTATGCTGTGTAAGGACGGGTGTGTCGTCATCCGACTGATGGCCATCTGTGACACGAGAATAACAATGATACTGGACCCACAGAATATGGGCTGTTAAATCGCCGAGATGTATGAGGGCTGCTTAAGTGGACGAAGAAAAATATGTCGGGACTCTTTGGGTATAAACTCGTCTTTGTAATTTTCGGACATCTGTCAGTTAAAACGATGTGTCGGATTTGTATGGAGTTTGGGACGGTACGGTTTGGATATGCATATTTGTGTCTCGTCATCTTTTCCTGTTTACGTTTTTCTCCATTGAGTATGTTTTTAAAACAGTTATTGAGATGATGATAAGTCAGACACAGTCGTTAAACGACGTGTAACAGATGTACATGTTACGGCTAATACCCGAAGTGCGGCTACACCTAGTATTAGTGCGGCTACACCTAGTATTAATGCGGCTACACCTAGTTTTAGCCGGTTAGAACCAGGTGTAGCCACGCAACATAGTCGACGGAGCCCCGCTGCGGGGCTCCTATTTCCGTCCGCAGGGTCTAAAGTAACCTAACACGAACGAGATGACGGGAGCTGAGTTCGCTCGCTTTGCTCGCTCACTTCAGCTCCCGTCATCTCGTTCGAACCTAACCTGTCCGTGTAGGGGTGCCCTAAGCTCCGGCTAATACTAGGTGTAGCCGCACTTCGGGTATTAGCCGTAACATACACAAAAAATAGCAACCGCATACATTTAAGTTTGCATAACGAATTTTTTTTTTTGAAATTTCAAGTGTGATTTGGTGCTAAAGTAAAAGCTGTTCATAATGATAAGTACTGACCCCTTTTCAGGTTTTGCATTTACTCTGTTATACACTTAATAATGTATTGTTTTTATGGACAAAACTTCTTTTTAGGTGACCACTAAAAATCAGCGCCTTGCTGTGCTGTGTGGGTCCCCCATATTACAGCATCATGCTGAGTGTAAGCCTTCTTGCCACAGTCACGATTTGCTTCTTCCTGGTGTACGTTTCTAATTTTTCTTTATTTTGTTTTGTGTTAAATGTAGACAGTATAACTCAATTTTGTCTTTACTTATATCATTTAAACACCACGAGCTCTGGTACTAATACCATCGCTAAGGAATTTAGTTAAAGCATAATAAGCATGTCGACTATTGTGGCTATAAATGCATTTTTTTGTACGTCTAAGTATTCAAAAACACTGAACAAAGTTCTTTTCATTAAAAAAGTCTCAAAGAAAATTCATCGAAGTTTATTTCCTTTACACCAAAGAAGAATAAAAACATTTACTCGAAGTTTTCCTGTTGAGTGTCAGTGTATTTTGTTCACATAAGTGGCTCCTGGCTCGCTAAACTGCTTGATTCTCTAACAATTGACTCTAAGTGCATAAAGAAGGGGATTCTATAGGCATCAAGAGGTCCTCTCGAAAGCCTTTTGTAAGTACTACGTTCTTTATGTCCGCGGTGGTTCTGACACTTGAGGCTTTTTTAATGAGTCTTGTTTATCTTGTAGACTGTATGATTTTCTTGAAGTTAAATTGTGCTTGGTCGTTTGGAGTCTGAGAGAAATTTTAATGTTGGGAGAAATTGAATGTGATCAAAGTGAAACCAAGTCTGGTCTCTTCGAGATTCCTATAATCAGTATTTATAGACACGATAGATTGATTTGGTTTTTATTTTGTATCCTATATTTTTCTTTTAATTTTCGTAATTTTTCATTTAGCTACATGTCTGAACCTGACTTAAGGATGAATTACGCTGGACTGTGGCAGGCGCGCGCCCCGTTCGAAGCACGGACGAGGCACGTATTCAAAACTTCACGAACACTTTATATGATGCGGTTTATGCTATAGATACCGTGCGGCGTCCGCGTCCTGGACACGCTCGGACGCTTCGGACGCCGCACGGCACGGTAATGTATGTGAAGTTTTGAATCCGTGCCTGTCCGTGCCTCGCACGGGACTCAGCTAGCGCCCGCCACATGGTCTAGCATGATTCGTGCTCAATTCTGTCAATTATTTGCGAGATCCGTAAACTCACAAGCATAATATTATGCTAAGCGTAATACTCACTCAAGATTTAAAAGCAATTTTATCGGTATGTATTGATATTATGGTGTTACGAGCTTGGTCTTTTCGAAACCAAACAATAAATTCAACTAAAACTCGACTACAAAAATCGCGCTCTGAAAAGTATTTAACAAGAAAATATTCTTAGAAAGTAGACGTGGTCTTTGTGGTAGACGTGGGTTTCTTTTGTATTCGAACGAACAAAACAAAAGAAAATCATATCAGTCAAGTCGTAGCTTTAGCGAGACCAACGAATATCAAATTATATTAATAGACGGTAATTTTTCCTCAAATATTTTTGATTTTCGGTTATTTATTTTTATCTCGTGACTGTGTCTCTTCCAATACACTATCAATATCTCCATACAAGACACAATAAGCACACAGTGATACCACTTAAAATGATAAATTAGAAACATCAAGCTGATCTGCATTCAGGGCCCGCGTTGAGAACATTACCAAAACAAGCGTTTAACCTGTTCAAGGAGACAAGGCGGCAGTAAAACTCACTAATTTTGCATAGATAAGAGTTTTCGCCGTTCTACGGTAATTTACAACGTTCCCAGATTAGCGGCATGCGACATCTCTTGGAAATAAAAGGATTGTCGGAAAAGATGGCGGTTTTAGTCAAGATTCTGTGGGTTTGGTAGCCAAGATCTTGATTGTAGGGAGATAAGGATGTCTTGGTTTTTATTGCTTTTATGTTCTTTAATTATGTGGGGCTTTGCTTTGTTACAAGACCATCACATTAATACTCATTTTATGCAACTTCTGTAAGGCAAAATATTCAGTGCACCAGTAGAACCAGAAAAGCATTGGAAAATTACCGGCGACCCCAGAAAGACAGGATTTCTTAGAGAAGTAACAATTAATAAAAGATTAACCACATTTATTTAAACCAGCGTCTTCACCTGGATGAAAATCCGAATATGTCTCAAGAAAGTAATTATCTTGGGGTAAAAAGATCTTATGCCCTTCTCGAAGATCCAATCTAACTCTATACCCAAATTCATTGAAATTGGCTCAGCGGTTTAAAAGCGAAAACGTGACAAACAGACAGAAGGACACACTTACTTTCGCATTTATAATATTATTAATAGTATGGATAATATATCTTTGATGTCTAATTAATTAAAGAACGCAACTCAATACACCAGTTTAACAAGAACCAAATCTCTACCTATCTTCGAATTTCAATCAATATTGCGACATCATCAGCGTTTTTAATGTTTCCACTGCTGGACACAGGCCTCCTCTCTGTGAGAGAGAATGGGCCGTAATCCACCACGCGGGCCGAGTGCGAGTTGGTGGTTGATTCGTTTATTACTTACCATAAAGAATATAGTTGGTAGGGAAATAATTATACATAGCATAAAAATTACAACGTGGTGGTGGAATGTAAAAATTACAAAATTGATGAACCATTTCTATAAGAGCTCCACTACATGTAATAGTTGTTCAAAAGTTTTAATTGATTGACACAGCGACCTTTCCATCTTCATTGACTAACATATTACAAACACATGTTATCCATTGACTAAAATAATAAACAGTTTAACCCAGTTCAGACCTTACAGAATCTCTTCTATCAACAAAGATTTAATACAAGTATTTGTTATATTTTCTCAAGAAGTTTGTATTCATAGGAGAAATAACACTTGGCTGAAGTTCGTAACCCATATTTGCAAGTTTGTAAGCGTATTATCCATGAAACTTTAGAACAAGTAATTTGTTTAGTTCTAAACTTTGATTAGATTTATATTGAAGCGTCATTGTGTTAAATCCTTTTGGATTTTTTGTAATAGGTTATTTTTTATGAAGTTTTGTAGCAACAGTGTTTGGTAAAGTTTATATGGGAGTTAATGGTGTTGTAGTTTATGGGTTGAACGATATGAAAATATTTAAATGTTTTTTTTACTGGAAGTTTATACCAGACTAACCCCTGTTTTTTTAATTAGGAATTCAAAGTTGAGTATTTGTCAAGCTCGGCTTTCTTCTAAAAACCTGTCAAACCTTGACATCAAAGTAGGGTTTGATACTGCCTTAACTCAGAATTCTCAATTCATAAGCCAGTCATAATACACTGATGATTTATAGGAAGTCATACGGATGTGTGCCCAAATTCTCGAGTTGGTGTCTCATTGAGGTTAAAATTGTCTCAAGGTTGTAAGACCGAAGTTTCTAAATTAGAGAGAATTTCTTCGGAAAAGTACCCGTGGATAAGAATTCTCGGTTGACTTTCTCTTAAACTCTTGAAGTTATCTCTATCCCCAAAATTGAGAAGAGAGAAATTTTGAGAGGAGAAGTTTCGTTACATAATAAAGTTAATTAGATACGTTCCAGTTCGTGGAATCAGTGTTCGACTTACCAGGATATGGTTCCTGACAGCAAGGGTAGTATCTCTCGTGTCTCTCTGCTGGTACTCCGAGGATGTCCCATTCAACTGAAGGATAGTACTCCCGAAGGTCGATGCCGACATCCACCATGTCTCCTTTCTTCTGATTGATGTGCTTCAAGTCAATCTGTGGAGAAAAATAAACGATACTATGGGAAAATTAAGGATCACCCGAAAGGGATCTACTCATACATTCATATGCAAAAAAGATGTAACTATTTGTCGAGTATAAAAAAACAACAACTGCTTTCAAGCTAGTGCTGGTGCCAAGCTTAGACTATCAAAAATATAGCTCGAATACGGTTATGATGATGTAGAATGCAATATAGGCACACGCCTGAAAAGACTCTTCTTGAAATATATTTTTATGACGTTAACAAAATTCTGTTTTCACGACACAAAATAACGAATGCATTAGAGTTTACTACAAAACATTTAAAAGAAAACTGCCATCAAATTTCTTTGATCTGCCATAAACAGGAAATCCCAATTAACTAATTGCGTTAGGATAATTTATATAAGAAGCTTATACTGTCTCTTTGATCGCCATAAACGATCGACCCGTTTCCTTAAAAAAAATTAAGGTTTAGAAAAACGTAATTTTCTCTGCCTTTATTACAACTTATGGCATATTGCAAGACTTCTGAGGGCCAAATTCTGAATTGAATATTTGGAGATAAGATTATGTCAATATCGACTTAAATGGCAAAGTTTGACAGGTTTTCTTCCAAAAGAGAGTTTGATAAATACTCAACTTCAAATTTTTAATTCAAAAATCTGGGAGCAATTCAAAATTCACAGCAGGCTACTCAAATACCTATGTCAGACAAAAATCCTCGTATCAATAGGCAGATTTCCTCGCATCTAAAACGCCGCTTTGCTAATCCGAAAACGCACATAAGGGCAACGGTCTACCTAAATTTCCCTTGATTAAAAATACACAAAAAAATAGTTTCTAAGATCTTACCTGGTCACCATCGTAGCTCCAAGACCCGAACTTCAAGAAGCAAGTCTGCTGGTCAAACGGGAAGTATCGGACGTCGATCTCACACGAAGACTTAAAGATGGCTGGAGGGGTCCACAGGACCTTACCGGTGTGATGCAGGACTGCCTTTGTCATCGTTGTCACTACATATTCACCGTCAGCACTTTTGGAAAAAAAGAACGATTAATGGTATTATAGCAAATAAAATTGCACAATTCTACCATATAGGGTAAAGCTTGGATAAGTTTAAAACAAGAGCTTTTGGATTGGTACAAGAAAAGATAGGCTTAGCCCAGCAGTGCACTAAGTCAGGCTGCGGATGACTGATGATAACCATCAGTGTCATAATTTCAGCTAAATGACGTCTACTGCAGGACGTAGGCATGCCTTCCCAAACAGTGCAACATCTAACGGTCCTAAACGCATCCAATGGAACAATCAATCAATACAATCAATCAATAAACTGGTAAAGGAAGCGATCGTTATGACCATAATTGCCAAGAAAACGGCAATTAATTGCCTTTGTAAAGGCATTTAAATGCTTTGTTTAGAAGAAACGTGTAGTGACGCGAAAAGAGCTAAAAGAAATCAAAGGGAATCAATGTGCTGATACAAAAAGCAGTTGTATGTAAATACTTGTATGTCTAGACGAGTCGCGCGATTGACTTCAGAGTTAACATCGTTCTGTATTCAAGTTTCTCGGTGATATTACCGACCATTTACGTCAAGTATTCGTCTGACTAAGGGGCTTTTATAAGGAAAAGGGTCATAAAAGGATTTGTAACAGTTTTTTTTCTTGTATCTTGACAAGTGGGCACGGGGCAGTCTTCACTTGGAAATATCGAGTTTATTATGACAATTTGTATGCAGTATTGCAAGTGACGGTGGTCATCGTCTCCTATTCTCAGTTGACCGTCTTGAGCTCGCCTCTCGCCCAAAAGTACAATTTAAATATCGAAAATAGTTCGAAATAATATATTTAACAAAAATAATCCTAGCATGTATTACCCATATTAGCAAATAAATGATTATGATTTATTTCATTTATGTAAATTTTGCCCACTGCAGGACAAGGCCTCATCTTAAACAGAAAAGGCATAACATTAATCAACACCCATAAACAATACCTAAATATAATTACTGGCCAAAAGGCGAGGCATTTTTAGGCTAGGCTACAAATGGGACAAATTAACAATCAATGATTCAGAATGTTATAAGTGCTACTAACATAGAATAGACTATAAATCATCTCATAGAAATATGTCTTGCTTACCGTAAGCTACCAGGAACACATACTTAAACAAGAACCGAGTCTTGCCATAGGCCATAGAGCAAGCAATAGCCCTGTAAACAAAGCAACCATCCATACACACTGCAACGTCCACATATTCATTCATATACATATTATGGCACATTATATTCCAGTGTAGTGCGTTGGCCAATTTATGACAGGCTCCATAAACCTATCCAAAGGCAGCTGATACGTGAAGAGATGGTACGGTCCGAAGAAGATCAAGGTGCAAGGAAAAGGAGAAAAGCGGGGTTTGGAAAGGGTCAAAAATGACACAGTAACTTGCCATGTTATTGCTGAAAGCAGACGCTAATTTTGTAAACTTTTACTTGGAAATCCTCTCAGCGTGAAAACGAGAAATTTTTTTGACCACTATAATAGTGATGCCCAATAGAAATATTTTTCTTACATCAAGTATGAATCATTCTGCCATGCTATATAAATAGCGAGTAGGTTTAATGTTCTCACTGCTGGGATAAAAGCCTTTTCTCTTTAAGAGGTAAAAGGCTATAGTCTACCAAGCTGCCCAGTGCAGGTTTGCAGGATATCACAGTTAGTCTTTGAATTTTTGGTTTTAGAGCATGCCTGTTTCTTCACGATGTTTTCCTCCACCACGTTTTGATTATTGAAAGGATGACCATTAACTATTTAGTCATCATCATCATTAGCCTTTTAATGTTACCACTGCTGAGATGCAGGCATCCTCTCTGGATCTGGGTTTATTATGGTGGCATTATTAACCCCTTCGACTATGCCCGTTTAGTATTATTTCACCTTTTTGCTACACTTCGAAAGACTTTTAATTAATTCGTTTCTTCTCATCAAAAATCCTAGAGAGGTCAAGTGGCAAAACCGAAAGATCTATTAGCTTATCTACTGCCTCTTCCTATTCCCTCCTTTCTCTCAAGACTTAAGTCACTTACACAGCGTCGACATAGCGTAAGATTAGTCGCACGTGCGTCTCTCATTCGCCGGCCATGATTAATCGTTCGCCGGCCTGTTTTGACACGACATGATGTATCATTCGCGAACGCTTTCTTGTCGATATTTCGTGCAATCAATTAGGTTAAGGATACATTGCCTACTTTGTAAGAAGTCGCAACTTTGAGCAAACTTTATGTTTGCTTCCGTGGGATGTTTTTGTTGTGGTCGGACGGCTGTCAAATTGTGTCTATAAATGTCGATGGTCTGTAAGTTTTATCCGAGCTAGTAGTAATAAGATTGGTCATGTAATCCTTGTTTTAATTGGTATTTTAATGAAGAGCCTTCAATTATCAGCAAAACAGGGTGGTGCAGGTTCTAAAAACCATTTTGTTGCCCGAATTATCCCTTTCCATTGAATCAAATCATTGCAACTAATAACAAACCATAACTTCCCCTCAGACTACAAATAATTTCAAACACGACGCCAGCTCACCCTTTCACGATTACACTTTTGGCACACCCATCGCAAAACAAACGCCATGGCAAGAAGCTATCAAGATCCCTGTATCTAAGTGGAACGCATGAACCGTATGATTTATGTTCTCCTGGTAGCAAGGCGACGGAACACCATGCATCATTGGATGGGAATGTACTGTCCATAACAACTGACTCGTTAAATCTCGGCGTTTATCCGATTTGAGATTTGGCTTCGCTGGTTTTATACGTCATAACGCAACAAAAACGAAAGGACCCTTCCTTTCGTTTTTGTTGCGTTATGACTGTTAAGATGTTTTGTGGTTTGTAGAAGATACTTTAATTATTCAACAGAAAAAGTTTCAAAGTTGTTACTGCTTTTTTTTTAAGATTTGTCTGTAATTTTCTCACGATCAACTTTCGGTTTATATAGCTGTTTAGTCAATTTTATTGACCCCTATTTAACAAAGTAAAAAAAAACAGTATACCTACAACTATTGAATCTACTTTCTCAAGAGTTAGCAACAACCAACACGACTACAGTCAAAATCCCAGATCAAAGATTAACCCTACGAAAAATTATCATCCAATTAATAACTAGCACATAACTCCAGAATTACAACAAAGCGAAATATTTTAATCAGCGAGCACGAGCATAAAGCCTCGCAATTATGGCATCTACAGACAAGTTGGGTGGTACAACAATGCAATTTGGTGCAGCCTAATGTCCAAATGTTGGCCGTGCAAGTTCGGCGCTGTGAAATTAATTTGCTAAACGTATTCGTACCAGGCGTATCGGATGTCGCTTGTAGTGTAGTTAGAGCTCCTGTGAGTTCTGTAATGCTGGTGTCTAGTGTTGTTTGATGAATTTTGTACAATAGTTTAATCACTCTTTGTATATCCGTTGGATTTACATTAGTTTCCAAAGGGCTTTTTCATCCATCCGCATCAAATCCTATCGCATTGCTTGATCAATATACAGCAGTTGACTTTAAAGAATAGTTTGGTGATTAAATTTATCTGTAGTAGGTACTTACTTGTTGTAAAGCACGATGTCAGGCAACCAGATGTGTTCCGATGGCACATACAACTCCTTCACTCCGCCATACTCCAGAGGATCCCATTTGAACTTGTGGTCTTCCCATTCCTAAACATGAAACATAGGTCAATAACGTTAATGTCTATTCTCTATACTTTCATAATTTTAACAACACCTAGCCTCTATGCCAGGCAAAGTCAGCGATATCGCTATCAACGATGGCGATTTATCAAAGAGTTAAATATGTATTGGGTTGACATCCACTACTGAAATGTCACTGGGTGAATATTTTTTATTTTTAACCTCCGTCGGAAAAAAGGGGTGTTGTAAGTTTGACGGGTGTACCTGTTTGTTTCTGTCTGTGGCATCATAGGTCCTAAACGGATGAACCGCTTTTGATTTTGTTTTTTTGTTTGAAATGTGACTTTATCGAGTGTTCTTAGCAAAATTTGATAAAAATCGATTTAGCCGTTCTAAAGTTATGGGCGTTTTACTCTTTGAATCGGGGTGTTTTCGAAAGATATCATGTAATAATAAAGTGGTGAAAATGAGCCGAGGGTTTTAAAAAAAAACAAATTTACTTGTAGTCCGTTCAAATTAGACCAAAAAATAGGGGCAGGTTTGCAATAATTCGCATAGAGCTGAAAATTGGTTCGAATGTTCATAACACAATTAAAAATGAAATGTAAAAAGTTCCCATCGATCCCACATTTGCAAATTTTTTTTTCAAGTTAATATATATTTTTATTCAAGGTAATATAACTTTTTCAAGTTTTCCAATCATTATATCTCAGAAACGATGACGTTTAGGCGTAAAATTGTAGAGACAATTTTAATAGATCATTGTATAACCTACAATTTTTGTCTAACTTATTTTTATCATAAAGCTTACCGTTCGGCTAAAAAACCCATATTTGCGAACTTTGACCTTGAATAAATTATTTCGCAAGTGTGGGTTCGATGGGGACTTTATACATTTCACGGTGTTGCGAACATTGGTACCAATTTTCAGCTCTATGCCAATTAATGCACTTTGATATGTCTAATTTGACCGGCCTATTGTGATTGTTCGATAATCGTTATTATAGATATATTAAATAAGTCGTGGTGTTTGGTTTTTGTTTACAAATCGTTGTTTTTCAATTCTTTGATATTGTTATTGTGAAAAGTGGTATGAAAACTTTAAGAAGTTTGCAAAATATTTAATAGTATCTATACTCGTATTTCACAATTCATACAAGTTCTAATACCTACCTTGTATTAAAATTCCAGCTACTCCATTTCTGGACATATACCTCTATCAAATTATGTCACTTCGTTAGGTCCGCAGCCTGCACTCCGTCAAGAATTTGCATGCATCTAAATAATTTAATACAAAGTTACTTACGTGTTCCAGCCACACGTTGGTCGTTAGAATCTGATCTTTGAGATTCTGTAACAAGGAGAACAGCATTTATAGTGTAAAGTTTTGAACTTTGCACGTAATAGAGGGTTTCAGTTGATGAAGGGTAAACGAGTAGACGAAGAGTAACTCAAAACACGTGTTATTTATCTCATGAATCTTGTAAAGTGCAACCCTACTTTGACCTCTTTTACAGAGAATAGATAGGGAAAATCGTAACAATCAATAAACAATGTTAAAGGTTGCAGTAAAAGATCAAAAAAGATTATTATCACTTGACTATTTTGAAAACCTTCACTAATTAACATACCTTTATACTATAGAGGTTTGACTATGGTGTTAGAATCATAGATATATTACAGTTTAATACACCACAGATTATAAAAGCGCCAGATAAACGTTGCAATGAATGATCGAAGTTAAAAATCACTACGCTTAGACGTATTAACAGATACAAAGATGATGCTTTTGATTATTTTGTAACCTCCAGATAATAACAGATCTCCATCGCACATAGATTTTGCCGTTTTCTCCAACACAGATTATTTAATTGTTTACCCTCGCACTTGAACGCCTTGCAGCAATTACACCATTGGAGCACAAACTTACAAATACTTATTGTAAGTCAGTAGTAGTAGAAGTATTAGTGGTAGTATTATAGGTTCTAGCGCTAAAACGATTATATTTATCCTCCATAAAAACGCCGCAACCACGCTAAGATTTACCAGGCGCCCATAAACACGACGTAGCCACGCAAAAACTAAATCAAACAGTATAAATAGATTTTTGATCCTTTGTACAAGTTATGTAAATCGATTGTCGTAAGTTGGCGCCCTGCCAACGGGTGGCCATCACGCTGAATAGCTCACGGTGCTACATTGGAATACCAACTTTGCACCGTTTAGCCCTTGATGCATGGCTATGTGATACAGGCCTATTTTGTTGCGGTTAGATGTTTTTTGTAGCCGTTTGTGGGTGAATGTCATTAGAGTTTGAAACGGTTTTGAAATTGGGTTGGCTATTTGGAGTGTTGGATTAACTAGGCTTGTTAAGTACTTGACAAGGTAGTTGTAAATAAAAGTAAATAACAGGGTAGTTGAAAAAAATATACATTTAGTCCGTCAGGGACTATAACCTAAAAATATTGGACGCGTTTTTTTTCTTTTGCCACGTAAACCAAACATTACGACGATTCAGAGCGTTGAAATATCGTGTGTAAAATGACGTCACAAGCCCCCACTCCTGAACTTTGAAGCGCTTTATCGTTGTTAGTTTTAATTTATTTGATAAAGCAAAAAAAAACGGGTCCAATATTGATTGATAATCTCATTGACGGACTAAACAGAATTATCATTTTTGTACTAAAGAAACAGAGAGTTTTTTTGTGTCCGAGTAGTAGTCTAGACGATGGCCTACCTACGTCCAAAATTCATCCTAAACCGTTCAGCCATTGAGACGCGATTGCAGACATGCAGACTTTCACATTTTTATAATACCACTAGCGACCCACCCCGGCTGCGCCCGTGACTAAATATATACATAACCCCTTCCTCATTTCTCAATTTTTCTATTGGTGAAAACCACATGAAAATCCGTTCAGTAGTTTTTGAGTTTATCGCGAACAGACGCGGCGGGGGATTTTGTTATGTAATAAGTAGTTATGTGGCAATTAGTATTATCAAATCGTTTACAATTAAATCCTTCAATTACACAATTCTTGTAGGTACTCTTATATCTATTAATACATACAACCTATTACTTCTACACACTGTGTCTATGTCTCTTATCCAATTCTCCTGTCGCAGGTCTGCTGGAAGAAATTTCTTTAGAAATAAGCAGTACCTTTGTGCTCTTCTTTCTTTATATGTACTATTTTCTCTTTTAAGTGTTTTGTGTGTACATAAATAAATAATACAATACACAGCCTCCTTTGTCCTCAACAGTAAACCGTCCAAGTTGACGGCGGCCAACAGCCAAACTATTCGAACGTGTCAATGCCACAAACGCTAATTTGTGGACACTGCTGCAGGTCACTGGGTGTTTTGTAATGCTGTACTTTAAATCCAACTGCAATGTGCATGTCATTATCTTACTTGGTTAAAGGGTGCTTATTTACCGAAATCTTATGAACATAATGTCTATACGTAAAAAACACTTTTAGATATGTTTCAATGAAAACTTGAAGTTCTGCGTTTCCTGATAGCTTTAACCAGGGAACATAATCTACCACGTCCTACTGCGAGTTGGTTACTGTCAGATGTCTTAGAATTTTGGTTCTAGGTCATACTGGTTGTCTTACGATGTTTTCTTCCATCGTTTTGAGCTTATAAATAATAATAAAAAATAACAAAACGTAGCAATGGAAGGCAAAAGATAATTGATGAACTACAAATTATTGAAAAAGAGGATTTTTAGCATCTACGGTAATCAGCAACGATTAAAATATAGAAATACGTATAGAACAGCTTTTTAGGGTTCTGCACCCAAAGGGTAAAAATGGGACCCTATTACTAAGACTCCACGATCCGTCTGTCTGTCTGTCTGTCTGTCTGTCGTCACTAGGCTGTATCTCATGAACCGTGATAGCTAGACAGTTGAAATTTTCACAGATGATGTATTTCTGTTACCGCTATAACAACAAAAACTAAAAACAATAAAATAAACATTTAAGTGGGCTTCCCATACAACAAACGTGATTTTTTTTACCGTTTTTTTGCGATAATGGTACGGAACCCTACGTGCACGAGTCCGTCTCGCACTTGGTCGGTTTTTAGATATTATCAAATACAGTCTCTACGAATTATTAGTATGAAGCATAATGTTGTTGACCATCTTTGAACAACCCCACGATAAAACTTGGCATAGTTGCATCTTGTAGACATTCAACCTAATTCAATATAATCCCGAAGTTTACCTAAAAATCAAGTCCTCGTATAATTTTTATCGTTTTCTATTCTCAAACACGATCTTCCTCATAATAGCTAAGGAAATTTCTGGAAATTCGCTCTTCTCCCAAAGTCTCTTAGACCGAATTTAGCTAATATTTCAAGATCTAAATCTCGGCTCAGCTTCCTAAAGCCGTGGGCACATATCCTGCTTTAGGTAATCGTTATGAATGTTATTCTACTAAGGGACCGATGTTAAGGCTTAGGGAATGAGGGAAGGTAAGATTTGTGTGAAGGTACATTGGCGTTTCGGGGATGGAATGATCTTTCATGTTTATGAGGACGAATCAAAAGTTACAACAGTCTTATAAGATTGTATATGAAACTATCACTGAAAATTTTGTCAGTTAAAACACCTTTACTCCTCCTTTTTGAAGTCGTTTGAATAGAGAGGTCTATGCCTATGAGCAGTGGGCGAAGATTTTTTATTTATTTTATTTTTAGCCTGTTATGTCCCACTGCGGGGCGAAGGTCCCCCTTTTGTCGTTCCATTTTTTCCTTTCTCTTGCTGCATCTGGCCAATCCTTTAGATACGCCTCCAATTCGTCACGCCATCTCTTTTTGGGCCTACCGCGTCGACTGTTCCTATTATTGGGAGTCCAGTCAATTCCTATTTTTTTCCAATTCTGTTGCGACATACGGCAGATGTGGCCTGCCCAATCTCACTTTAGTTTGGCGGCTATTTTGCCTAAGTCTGCGTTGCCTTCGTCTGCAATTTGTGTTTCGAAACGAAGTATACTGTATCGGATGCGGTCTGTAATTTTGACTCCGAGAATACTTCGCTCCGTTGCTAGCTGAGAGACCCCGAGTGCGGTCTTTTGACGTTTTGTGAACGACCACGTTTGCGCTCCGTAGGCGAGGGTGGGAAAGATGCCCGTGTCCATGAGTTTCCTTTTTAGGAAAACAATCCCACCGCACTATTCCCAAACCACTGCAACTCCTGAAAGCGAGAATCAACAGTGGCGACCACCAGAAAAGCGCCAAGGCAATGAAGTTCGACGAAGTCCCGGAAAATTAATTTTACTTGCTTGGATCCCGCAACGAAATTAATCAGAAAAGAATAACGGAGGAGTAGTGAAAACTACAAATTTCCACTTTCCTCCATATCAAGCAGGTGACGCGTGACGGAACAAACAAGGCCAATAAGCATAAAGGGTCGTTTACAACCGGAATAAGCCCCATTGCCCAATTAATGGGTCCTAACATTGTAAGCTCTTATTTCTTATTCCAATAAAATATATGGCAAAAACGCTTGAACGTACCGCTAAAGTTTCCACAAGGTCTGTATAGTAAACAACTACTGATGCAGCCTGTACATCATTCAAAATAGTATTGCGTTCATTCTGCCAAAGAATACACTCCCATAAGATATAATGTGTAGATTGTAGATATTCGCAGTCAGATGTAAACACTGACATAAAGGCGAGGCAACGAGCTTGAAGGAAAATAATTTACTTTTAAAGGTACCATGCCCTGTGAGAAATTGGGCAACACAGTGATTCACTTCCAGTCACGTCCTGGCCAGCCGCACGCGAACGGATAGAAAGAATTGGTGGAGGTGTCGGTACTTGATAGAATTATCCCACCTACATTGCCTTTCGGATAAAAGTTCCTCCCAGACGTCAATATGTGGTTTAAATAATCTTAAGATTTTCTCACGGTCACTCCGCGTTAAAAAGTCCGCGTCTATGGTCTCTCGTGCGAAATAGTACATTGCAGAATGTCGATACGCTTCAAGGACGACCGGAAGTACGCCAGCAAGTACCGGTAAGGCCTCAGTACTAACCTTCCTGTATGCTTTGCGTAAGAATATCAAAGCTAAACGCTGACTTTGAAGTAATGTACGTCGTACCGTCCCTCTTGTGGCCTTATCAGCCCAAACAGGTGCCCCATAGCACAAAATAGACAGACATCACGGAAATTTTGATATTCTCGTTAAGGCATAGAAGTTCTTTTTGCTTTTTAACCGACTATTTTAATATGATCTGTAAATGCAAAATTCGTCTCTAACACTAGACCAAGATAGCACACAGACTATTGTTGATGACGTTATTAAATTTAATAGTAGGACACGATTTAAGGCTATCTTCCAAAATGAGTTGATATCGGAAACTCGCAACAAACAGTAAACATGGTAAATATTCCGCTTCTAATGTTAATGTTAGTGTTACTGACCATGACAGTTTAAAAACTTATATTGAGTTGATAAGTTTTGTGTGGCGATTTCGATCGCCTTCTGAGTTATTAATCGTAGGCAAGTGTCAGCCAAGTTCTCGAGTCCAGCTCAAGTACTTGATTGAATGAGAAGACCGTCGTCCGCGTAACCGGTTAGTGAACAGTCGCTTGGGAGCGGAATCGCGAGGAAATCATCAAAGCCTAAATTTCATAAAGGCGGACCAATAACCCAATGATCCTGAAGACATCCCATGGTGAGAGACTTTGACATGGAATGATGGCCTAGTTTGAGTTTCGCGGAACCATTTAAAAAGAGTAAACTAGATTATATATATTTCTATAGCAACCTCGAGTTTTCATTTTTAGTAATAGCATTGGCCACCATGCCAAGTCCCAGAAATATCTAGAAAAATCCCAATTACGTACTTATATTCTGATGTATTAACTATTTGCCTAACAGTAAGGGCCACGTCTACGTTAGATTTTCCCATAGTGATACAGAATTGATTGTTATGGAATTTTAGTCCGTCCGGTAGCAAACGTGAAACGATAAGGCACTCCAGGAGTACTCCCAAAGATGGAAGTAATGTTATGGGCTGGTACGACTTTGGTTCGTCTGGGGGTTAATGTTAATAAATTCGTCAGTGGATTGAAGTTCTGACGCTGGTGATTCAGGTGGTACAGCTGCCCACGCTCTGATCTGTTGGCGGTAGCCGTTGCCTTTAGCAAATGAGTCATCAGGTATAATAGTATCCAGCAAAATTTCAGTTGTTTTCTCAATACCGGTGGAGTGTTTATTATTTACTTTAATGTTCTGAACAAACGCGACTTCGACGGATCGATTGGCTTTAAACTCATGATATAAAGGAGCCGTGGTCTCCTTCTTTATCTAATTTTTCTACTATTTTACGCAATAGATTATCCTTGGTTTTTCAAACGAAGCTCTGTTGTGGGTCCTGGCTTTTTTGAGCTTGTGAAGATGTTTACGCGCTCGGCGATAACTTTTACGCTCTTTTGTTAGGTAGTCACATCACCAATCACATCTACGTATACTGTTACGTATATTGGTCATATATCCACAACCAATGGCAATGTCAGCACAGTAAGTGAAGGTATCTAATATAATTTTAGCGCTTTCTTCAACTGACAGCCCATCACGAGTGAAGTCTTTGGCGTAACACGCAAGAAGCGAGCTAAAGAATTCCCAATTCGCACCTTTACTTTTGTACCTAAAGTTACCAAAGACATGTGACGTACCCTGAGTAAAAAACGGAACAAATTCGTACACGGTCAGGCGATGATCACTACAATACACGTCCGGTAGGACACGCCACCTATCCAAGCGTACGTCTGAACTAGAAAGTGTGACGTCAATACAATATTCGCCCATTTGGCTGCAAAAACTTGGTAGTGCGTCAGGGGTATTATGAATAGTTTCAGCATTTCAGCAATGAAATCTTCAACAGCGCAGCGAACTTTGCCACTTTTTAGGGAAAGTGGAAGTTATCCTTTCACTAGGTGTTTCATCGACCTCTTTATCTTGCCTCGCCTGAAATGTCTAGATAGACTATTTGAGCGAAGTTAGGGTGTCGATAGTGATGATGAAGATGATGATGATGATGAACAAAAGTTTAAGACTTATATTGCCGTCCAAACTATCAGTACCTAATCACATTCATTGCGGGATCCAAGACAGTTATATTCATTCTTCGGGACTTTGTCGAGCTTCATTGCCTCAGCGCTTTTCTGGTGGTCGCCACTGTTGATTCTGGCTTTCAAGAGTTGTAGTGGTTTGGGAATACTGTGATAGATGGTGACAAAACAAAAAAAAAGTACCTACTCACGTCTTCAGATAAAAGGGTTTATATAATTACCACCTACCATATATATATTAATTTATACAAACTAACTTAAAATAATACGTATTAAAAAAATTCTGAAGTCTCCAAGAATTGCATAGTCCACCCTCAGTAAATAGATAAGTAGGTATTTAATCAGTTAATTGCGTGTAGTACCTAGTGATATGCCTACAGAATGTAACATTAATTATCTGTAACAATAAAGGGCTGTAACAAGCCCAATTTCTATTAACCTATGCCATTTAGTACAAAACGGAATTAGATGTAATGGTCGTCTTAACACCGCGCCACCGTAATGTACCTAATGTCTAAGGGTCAAGTGACGTACACATACAAAATTAAGTAACTGGAGCCTAATGGTACTTACCTATTAATTAAATGGAGTACTTAAACAAAATAATAAAGAAATTATAATATGTATCTATACTTATTATTTTATTTTATATAATAATAATAATCATACAAGCGGGCGTTCTCGGGGACTGATATCAGTTCTCGAGATTATATGTCCCGCGTCGCAGAGCGTATCGACTTCCTGAAGCAGAAGATCTATGCATGGGCAAACCGTATTCGTCGGTACAAGCGGCGAGTGGAGCGATACACTCAGAACCGCACATTCCAGAGTAACGAAAGGTGGGTTTATAGGGCTTGGGAGCGACCCGATCAAGGTGTGACTGATACGCACCTACCGGATAATGACGCCATGTGTTCGTTTTGGCGCGATATCTGGTCGGTGCCTGTCAGTCACACCGAGGGTGACTGGACTCGGGAGGTCGAGCAAGCGTGCGATCCGATACCACAAATGGGGGCAATTACCATCAGCCCCCAAGATGTAGCTCGTGCAGTCCGTCCGTTGCCCAACTGGAAATCTCCAGGGCCAGACGGACTACAAAACTTTTGGATTAAATGTTTCGAAAGATCGCACGCTCGTTTGGCATCTCAGTTCCAGTCCGCCTTGGAGTCAGGGTTGCTGCCCCAGTTCCTAACGACAGGAATAACCCACCTGCTCTATAAATCGGGTAGTACTGCGGATCCTAAAAATTATAGACCGATAACGTGTTTACCGACAGTCTATAAAGTTCTTAGATCCATTCTGAGAGCGAAAATTAATCAACATATTGACAATAACGCCATCTTGTCTGCTTCTCAGAATGGATGTAGGAACGGGTCCCGCGGTACTAAGGAGCTGCTCCTCATCGACATTGCCATTAGCCAACAGGTTCGCCGTTCCCACAAGGATCTGGCGACATGTTGGATAGATTACAAGAAGGCCTATGACTCAGTGCCACATACATGGCTCATGAGGGTCCTGGAGTTGTATAAATTTGATGCAACTCTGCGCACCTTCCTGACGTCATGTATGGGGCAATGGAGGACGGTCCTTCACTATCCAGGATGTCGACAGATTCAGGAAAACAGCGAACCTATAAGGATCGAGCGCGGAATTTTTCAGGGCGACAGTCTGAGTCCTCTGTGGTTTTGTTTAGCCCTGAACCCTCTCAGTACACTACTGGAGGGTTCAGGCCTGGGCTATCGGTTGAGGAGATGTGGTCAGGTCATAAACCGCGAATGTAAACACGCGTCGCGGGGCACAAAATGCCTCCATCTGCAGTTTCGAGTCGGCGGGCTCGAATGCGTCACCAACTGCCGAAAATGCATGCGTTGCAACGTGTGCCGCCGCCGTCCCTGCCTCGACACAGGTGGAGACGATGAATTGTGTAGGTTTGTCGACCCCCAAACGAGCCTACGCAGCTATTGCAGTTGCTAAAAAGCCTGTTGAGCCACAAAACTCGCAGGCTAAATTAGCGGAAAAAACAAAAGGGGGTAAACGGAGCCGGGCGAATACAAACCCGGCTTTGAAAACGCAGGGTCCAAAGAAGGACACTTGTGACAAGGATGGTTTCGTCATGGTGGAGAAGAAGAAGAAGAAGAAGACGCCTCCTTGTCGGAACCAGTGCGGTACTGCGCTGGCAGGGCCCAACATGCTGCTGCGTCCAGCAATCCCGACGACGCTGCTGTATGTGTCCAGACTGCACCACTCCACGAAGGTTGAGGACGTCGTGGAGTATATGCGCGTCAAGGTCAACTGGACTTTGAGGGTCGAGAGATTGGAGCCGCGTCATAACACGAACTTTAAGTCGTTCGTGGTGCGTGTTCCGACGCATGGACTCGAAATGTTCCTCAAGGAAGAGTTTTGGCCGAAGGGTGTTGTGTACCGCCGGTTTCGTGGCCAGCTACGTGACACCAGTCAGCGAAACACGACGCCGACACTTCGTGTGCATTAGTTTTAGATAATTATGTTATATATATTTATAGTATTTATACGTTTTTTTATGTAAATATAGTATTGTATACATCTATATGGGCCTTGATGCCTGAAATAAATGGATAAAAAAAATAAATAAATATCACACCTCCTTTACATGGATGATCTGAAGCTCTTTGCCCCCAACAACTTGCAACTGATGAAGCTACTGAAGGTAACAGAAACCTTCAGTGACGCCATCAGGATGGAATTTGGTGTGGACAAATGTGCAGTCATGCATGTAAAGCGAGGGGAGATTATGGAATCCGTGGGAATACAACTCTCGGATTCCATACACCTTCGATCCCTTTCCTCAACCGAAACTTACAAGTATTTGGGTATGTCGGAAGCACTAGGCATCAATGCTACTGACGTGAAACAGTCGTTGAAGGAGCGCTTCTTTAGCCGCCTGAAAAAAGTACTAAATAGTCTTTTATCAGGCGGGAACAAGGTGCGCGCCTTCAACGGCTGGGTCATGCCGGTCTTGATGTATTCTTTCGGCATACTCAAATGGTCTCAGACAGAACTTGACGCCCTGGATAGGAGAGTCCGCACATTGCTTACCGCAAATCGCATGCATCACCCACGTTCATCGGTTATGAGACTGTATATCCCGCGGAAGTGCGGCGGTCGTGGCTTTTTAAATGCTAAGACCCTGCACAACCGCGAGGTATGCAGTCTTAGGGAATACTTCCAGGCCGCCGACGTGGGTATGCATCGAGATGTGGTAGCGGTGGACAAGGGCCTTACCGCACTCTCCTTGGCTAACGAGAACTGGCGCAAACCTATAGTATTAGATACTAATGACCGCAGGGAGGTATGGCAGAACAAGGAGCTTCACGGACGCTTCTACCGGGTCCTACATGGGCCCGATGTAGATCTTTTAGCGTCCGTGGCCTGGCTGCGAGTAGGTGACCTTTTCGGGGAAACCGAAGGTTTTGTCTTTGCGATTATGGACGAAGTTATGATGACGAACAACTACCGGAAATACATTGTGAAGGACGGCACGGTTGACATCTGTCGGGCATGTCACCAGCCGGGAGAATCAATCCGTCACATTATCTACGGTTGTTCTAGTCTAGCTAACGGAGACTATTTGCATAGACACAACCTTGTAGCCAGGATTATCCATCAGCAACTCGCTCTTAAATACAGTCTTGTGGAATCGGAAGTGCCTTACTATAAGTATGTGCCCGACCCAGTTCTCGAAAATGGCAGTGTCACATTGTATTGGGATCGGTCTATCATCACTGACAGGACTATTGTTGCCAATAAGCCTGACATAGTGGTGATAGACCGACTAGAGCGTCGCGCAATGATTGTTGATATAGCGGTCCCCCATGACGAGAATCTCGTGAAGGCTGAGAGAGATAAGAAAAACAAGTATCTTGATCTGGCTCGCGAGGTTGTCGACATGTGGGATGTGAATACAGCAGTCATTGTGCCGATAGTCGTGACGGCCAATGGCATAATAGCCAAGAGCCTCGACGAACATCTGAGGAGGCTCTCGTTGGGCAGCTGGATCAAGGGCTTGATCCAGAAAGCGGTACTCTTGGACACGGCGCGCATAGTCAGGAGATTCCTCTCTCAGGAGCCCTGACCACCGGTAGCTTGCCCTGTTCCCGATACCGGTGGGCTACTATTTTTGTATTTTTAAATGTTTTTTTTATTTTATTTTTATAGAATAATATTTAAAAATATAAAAGTATGTACATAAAATAAATAAATGGAATAATAATCATACTAATATTATAAATGTGAATGTAAGTTTGTTTGTTACGTTTTCACGCAAAAACTACTGAACCGATCATCATGACACTTTGTACATATATTCTTGGAGGTATTAGAAGTAAAATAGTAAAATAGGATAAATTTAATTTAAAAAAAAAATGGCTTCACTGCGAGCGAAGCCGCGGGTAAAAGCTAGTAATATATAACGCTGAAGAGTTCGTTTGTTTGTTTGAACGCGCTAATCTCAGGAATTACTGGTTGGAATTGAAAAAATGTTTTTGCGTTGGATAGTCTATTTATTGAGGAAGGTTATAGGCTATATAACATCACTCTACGACCAAAAGGAGCGGCGCATAAATGAAAAATGTTGCAAAAACGGGCAAAATTATTCCTTTTTGAGAGTTTCGATTGCGTGCGCTGCACAGCGGTTAAAGTAACGCAACATTCATGTATGTAGGGTAAGTAGGGTAGGCTAGGTAGGTAGGGTAGGTAAGTAGCCAGTTGACGGGAGCGAAGCCGCGTGGGATGGCTAGTTTATAATAAAGTTATTATATACCCATTTCAAATGTAGAGCACAATAAACAATTGTATTGGTGTACTAAATAATTGATGTAACAATTCGTTTTGCTTTTGTTTTTAAAAATTATTCAATTAATGTGTTTATTGATTAAGCAAAAACATTATTATGAAACTACAAAGTGCAAAATTGAATAGGTTGGCAACAACGAAGCATACCTACTACTGACTGTTTCGTATTTATTATATACTAGCTTCTGGCAGCGGCTGCGCCCGCCTGAATGTCGAAACTTATCCCAAGGGAACATATGTCCGGGATAAAAAGTGTGCGCTACATAACTATGTGCTATTCCTGACTATAATCTATCACTGTGCCAAATTGCATCCAGATCCGTCTTACCGTTTGAGAGCGAAGAAGTGACAAACTTACACACTCACAAACTTTCGCCTTTATGATATCATTAGTACAAGCCCCGGCTTAATACTTCACACGGGTGTAGGTTCTAATGACGGAATGAAACATTTCTCTTTCCCATGTTCACTTTCACTCAATCCTTGTTCTGACAATTACAAACACAATAAAAAAATACTTACCCTCAGATAACGCGTGCTTGACAATTTGTCAAATTAATTCTGCGATAATTTTGAGCTGGGAAACTGAGGGTTAGTCAAATAGATGCAGTCGTTCTGGAGTGATGCGCTTTAATACATTTATAAAATGCTACTTCCAAGCAATATACAAAAGTTTATCTAATAAGTTCTTGTCTAAAACTCAATCAAGCAAGAATATTGCTCATTACACCAAGTCAATCCTTGCACAACGTCTCTGCCAGTTAAATTGCTCAATGAATATTCCACAGCATCCCGACCTAAGGAGATGACACACAGATCATGCACGGAATCATGCATGAAGTGGAATGGACAAGACTCAATGCGAATGGTGTAATCTTCCCCTCAAACTTGCCAAATGATAACGAACCTTATTTCGGCGAAATAGGGTTGTAATTACGGTGTAGGTTAAAGAGGATAGTTGGGACACATTTGTGTAATTTTATTATATGTATTTGTCACTTGAGTGTTACGCAGTGTGTGGTAAATGTATTTGTTTGTGCTGTGATGGATTTGGGAATAAAATTATGATGTGACATGAGGGATTGACCTCATTTGGGATTTACATGCTCGTGTAGCCCATCTAACTACGGCGTAGCCAAAAGAAGGGTTAATACCAGTTGAGTTCTAAAGGTAAAATTAACGAACTGATCCGAAATCTAGTAAAATGAGAGTGGTCTAACAAAAATTATGAGTATCTACAATATTGAAATAAAAAAAGGTAATACAAAAAATCTAAAACCTCTGGTTTTGGTCAGATAGCTCGCAAATTATGTATCCTCCGACTACACACCATGATTTTCTTCTTGTTTACGTCTTTTTAGTTAGCTTCTTAAGCAGTCAAATTTTTGATTTTTTGAATTAACTTTTTAGTTAATCTTCTTCGGCACACGGGAAAAACAAAAATTTCTTTTTTAAAATTTTTGGCTAAGGATATCTTACATGGAATTTAGTCTTGATCATGGATTCCCGAAAATCGTATTTGCCATCTACACGCTAACAAGAAAAAGAAGAAGACTTAAAAACTTATCATTGCACCAGTGTAAATACGGATCAAGACCAACATTTTTCAAAAAATAAAAGGTGCTACCGAAAAGCCATTCTAACCTTCAAAGACAAAGTCGACAACGATAGTCCTACACATGGTCTAAGACTTAATTAAAGGAAACGTACCGGTAGTGTATGTATATGTTACGGCTAATACCCGAAGTGCGGCTACACCTAGTATTAGCCGGAGCTTAGGGCACCCCGACACGGACAGGTTAGGTTCGAACGAGATGACGGGAGCTGAAGTGAGCGAGCAAAGCGAGCGAACTCAGCTCCCGTCATCTCGTTCGTGTTAGGTTACTTTAGACCCTGCGGACGGAAATTGGAGCCCCGCGCAGCGGGGCTCCGTCGACTATGTTGCGTGGCTACACCTAGTTCTAACCGGCTAAAACTAGGTGTAGCTAAGCTCCAACCGGCTAATACTAGGTGTAGCCGCACTTCGGGTATTAGCCGTAACATATATATCAGTTGTTGCATTGTTACCGTACCGGTAGTTAACATCTCACCCGTACTGTAGTCAAGTCACCGGTTGCTAAGCCACCATGGCTATTATCATAGACAGATCTGAGTGTATCACAAGAGCCAGAAATAAATGAATAATTTCATTATGTAATAATTTTTGGCGATCGAATTATCTATACTAATATTATAAAGAGGTAAAGTTTGTGAGTTTGTGACGTTGTAGGGGGTAATCTCTGGATCTGCTAAACCGATTTCGAAAATTCTTTCACCAGTAGAAAGCTACATTATTCCTGAGTGTCATAAGTTATAATTTATTTACAAAAATATAAGAGACACTTATGAAAATTGCAATAATAAAACCCAAAGTAGCAAAATGTTGTCTATAAGATTCATTCTTTGGCGTGCGCTGAGAAAACTATTGATGATACATAAAAAATCTGTACTACATGATTAAAGCACTCATTATTTCCTACAAAAAAGGCTGCGAGAGAATATATCTAACTATCATACTTTAGTCACAGTAGCAGCTTTTATGATCTAAATTTTAATTAGATCGGCGCCGCCGCCGGTAGGAACAAAAGTTGGTTACATTCGTATTGTAGTATAATAATTAGTCAAATAAATAGTTTAACAAATTGGTAGGTTGGTAGGGTAGGTGGGTAGGTAGCTAAGATAGGGTATATAGGGAAGGTAGTGTAGGGTAGGGTCGGTAGCGTAGGGTAGGGTAGGTACGGTAGGGTAGGTACGTTAGGGTAGGCAGGGTAGGGTAGGTAGGGTAGGGTAGGTAGGGTAGGGTAGGTAGGATAGGGTAGGTAGGGTAGGGTAGGTAGGGTAGGGTAGGTAGGGTAGGGTAGGTAGGGTAGGGTAGGTAGGGTAGGGTAGATAGGGTTGGTAGGATAGGCATGGTACATGTATGATACGTGGGTAGAGTAGGTATGGTAGGTAGGTTAGCAAGGTGTGTTGTAGATAGGTAGCCAGTTGACAGGAGCGAAGCCGCGAGGGTCAGCTAGTTTTTTATAAAGACAACCCCTTTTACACATGAGAACAAATAGATCAAGAGAAAAAATACACCCTTATCACAAACAACAGTGCTGCCCTGGCTCTTAAACCTGGAGATCCTGTATTAAAAGATCCAAAACGAAGTAATTCAATATTACATGCAATACTTTTTGGCAATCGAACCATTTTTATAGCAAAAACCATCGTAGAATAACAATCAAAAAGTTTCAACAAATAAATGAAGCCACAGTAGACTGTTTTATGCGCAAAGCCGAAGTCGCCAACGATAGTCTAAGACTTAATTAAAGTAAACGTTCCGGTGGTGTACGTATGCATCAGTTGTTGGCTTGTTACCGCACCGGTACTTAACATCTCACTGTTAGTCACCGGTAGCTAAGCCACTATCGCTACTATCAGTGATCATAGACAGGTCTGGGTGTAATTGTGAGCTATCGTATGTCCTAAGTTCAAGACGTTATCGGATTGTATTACAGTGCCTGGGAGGATGATTTCTAGTTAGATTTATTGGGATAATAGAGTGTAAGGATGATAATGACATGGACGTTGGTTTATGTGATAATAGTATAATAATGAAGGATTTGTTGATGAGGAGCTCGTGGCTAAATAATAACAGCTGTACGGGTTGATCTTTAACGTTAAACAACGCTTGGCGAGGTCGTTCCGTGGATGTGTGACCATCTTTACTTCCTTTGCGCCTCAGCAAGCACGTTAAGCCATTGGTCCCGGCTGTCATTTGAAGATCTTTGACAGTCGTTACGGGTACTCAGAAGCCTGAGATTTTTGTAACGCCAGTCTTAACAAGGGATATCGTGTTACCCAGTTACTGGGTTGTGGAGGTCAGATAGGCAACCGCTCCATGTAAAACACTGGTACCCAGCTGAATCCGGTTAGACTGGTAGCCCCCAACATAGCTGAGAAAAGGCTAGGAAGATTGATAAGATAATGAAGATTTAACTCACTAAGTATAGTAAACAAGAAGGAACATGGAACCCAAATAAATGAAGAAAAGCAAAGAGAACCAAGACTATATAGAAATAGCAAAACATTTTTTTTTAAACTTTCGGGGGACAGAAAAAAATTCGATGTTGATAAAATGAGACAAATATATCAATATTGACGATTATATTAAGAAGAAAATATATTTAATGACTATATAAATCACAAGCATATTTAACTATTATATAAAAAAAGAAATAATAAATTATCGATGCTGTTGTTCGCAATGAAGAAAAAGCGAATCAGTACAATATATGAACAATCGAAGATAGAATAAAAGTGTAGTTTGGTATAATTGGTATAATCAATATCATCATCATCAGCCCATTAATGTTCCCACAGCTGGGATACAGGCCTCCTCTCTCTGAGAAGGATTGGGCCGTAATCTACCACGCGGCCCAGTGCGGGTTGGTGGATGTCACATATCTTCGAATTTTTGGTTCTAGGACATGCTGGTTTCCTGACGATGTTCCTTCACCGTTTTTGAGGGTTTGGTAAAATACAAGTCTATAATACAAGTTGGGGCAACAATACACATTAGTTGCTTCAAATCCGCATTACTGCTGATCGTCTGTACCGCCGACTTAAAACCATTTTGTTCAAGTTTCCTTCATAATAAAATTGAACGAGAATTCTGCTTCATGTTGATCTAATGTTTCATTCTTGTAGAAAACGCTAAAAATCCAGCTTGATCTTTTGAAGAAGTTTCGGCTACTGAGGTGACCCCTTGGGAAATAACGGAGCTGGGAGCTGTAGCGATTTATTTCTCGATTTCTAAAATCGCAGAAGATGCAATAATGCTGCTAACAGCATTGGTCGTATGTTTTGAAAAGGGAATGTAATGTACGATTGGGTATTGGGTTTTATGTGCGAGATATCTACCGTGCATTAGAGATAATTGAGCTCCGATACATTTGGTACTAGAAATCCTTTCAAGTTTTCAAAGCAATTTGTAGACTGAAGAAATAAAGGTCAGATATTAGTTGCAACTAATGATGACAATACTAATGAATGAACAACAACAGACCAAGAGAAAATTATTTGATCAGGTAAGAAAGTGGTCAAACGTGAGCCTATGAATTATTTAAAATTTAAAAAATATTATAACATGAGTAATAGAAGTCTCTGTAAGTTTGAGAATCATGTGCTTTCAAATAAATTACTAGTACCGTTTACTGATAACTAAGAGACAATGCAAAGTAAATCGTTAAAAGAGAACCTAACCATATAATATGGATGGTTGAAGAAACTGTTTCTGCAGTCACTAATGAGCTTTGCCTTTAAGCTAAGCACTCTGGCAGTGAGCCAGAGGACACTGCCGAAGAAAAAAATCTTTGAACTAATATTTTGATCAGTTTGAAAGTTACTTTGCTGGGAGTACATTCCAGTATCGAAGGAGATATGTTGCTTTTAGTGAAGATACTTATTTAAATTGATGATATGAATTGATGATATGGTATGGAAAATGATGATAGGTAAATTCATCGATGTTGCTGTAGCAGATACAATCAAGATCATCAGCATCGCAATCATTATATCAGCCGAAAGACGTCCACTGCTAGCTGGCTAAATCGCTACATCGATCGATCTTGTGCGTATTGCATCAAGCGGATGCCCGACAGTCAAGATATCAAAAAAATATTTTCATAATTGGTTTTCTCTAAGTAACGCCACCAAATTTTAATCCCTTTCTCATTCATCTCATGAGAGTCAACTTTCATTATACAAGTTTGAAGTCCTTCTCAGGTGTCTGTTCTTTTAAGTCCCCATCAGTCAATACCATCGGCACGAGAGTGAATGCCCCGTAAGTCTTCGAGGTGATTTATCTGTAACTAGGTATTTTACAACGCGACATCCAGACATCGTTTAACGTTTTACTGTTGTCATTTCTGTAAAACGTGTTTCGCTTACACAAAATTGAACACGACTTTTGTATTGTCAGCAATTTCGTCTGTTTTGTATTGCGACGACGAAAATACGATAGCTGTGACGTAAGCAAGGATATCAAGTTGTGGATGGAGAGTGCTTATTATAGTATCGTTTTTATTGTGAGCTCGATATCAAGTGTACGTTCACCTTTTTTCAGCTTTGTCCGTCACCTTTTTGAGGTTAAATGTATTGGGTTGTTGTTTGTACTATGAATAATTCATGTATTTATTGCTTTGTGGACTTTGCTATTCATCAAAAACTAAAATATATTTTAGGAAAATTCTTTTGGTAAAAACTATGCTGTGTCAAGGCTAGCTGCTTTTACTTCAAGCGCGCCTACTTAACGATTCTCTCGAAATACGAAACTAGAAATATAAAACTAGAAAGAATGCCCGTACACAGAATAAACAAGTACTACCGCATTCGGTTTATTCGCTACTTTTAAAGCCCACAACATTCCCAGCTTTGTTTATCCACGTTATTCCATCCAGTACACAACATTCTCGCACGTATTAAACTTTCACGAAAACCAAAAATACACCGAACGAGGAGATCAAACCAATTTCGAAAACATTTCAGGCACGCAAACTCAGGCTCTAAATGGCTGAGTCATAAAAACGACATAAAACCGGTTGGAACCGGCCACGAGCCGAGAAGACTCGATAGCTGCCGAGGATAGCCGAGGACAGCCGAGCACCATGCAGACCGATCGAGAACAGCTTACGTGGCCGACTGCATAGCAATTAAGAGTCCCTCGCGCAGACTGTAAACGTCAATTTTATTTCAATTAAGGACCCTTTACAACTGAAGTCGTTAGCGACTAGGTTATGCACAAATAAAATTTTCCCTGCACCAGCTCGTTGTTTGTAGTTCCGGATTGGAAAGGGTTTATTTAGATACAAGCACTTTTTTGCAATTAGTTCTGTTTCCGAAAAGTTCGGTTTTGTTTAGTCGATATTCGTCTCCGTTCCAATGTTCCAAAGCTTCTAAAAGATGATTTATTTCTGCAATAACTGTGTGTGAAAAGATCTTTTGCATTATAAAATTGACAAAACTCACACTACATGATATGTGTACACGTAAAATAAGGTATCATCCGCCAAATATTTTAAACTCATTGATGCTTAGTTATGTAGGTACTCTAGTATCCTTAACTCATCCGTGTAGAAGATATTTTTTTTTATTATAAATGTTGCCCCACACTAGAAATTTCTTCCTGTATCGTGGTTGCGTTTACAAACATATAAATTCACATACACACACCCAGAGCCGGAACAATTATCTGTAGGTCATACAAATATTTTATCCGTGCGGGAATCGAACCCGCGACATGCAGCGCAGCAGTCAATCGCTCAACCACTGCGCCAACCATGCGCCCATATTAAAATATAATTAAAAGTAGGTATAAGATATTGAATCTATGAGATACTCTTTAAAAATTGGTAGTTGCCTGCCGAGAAGATTGCCAATTCAATACGGCATAAAGGCATTTTTGTATACCAAGGTTTCCAAACCTAAAATTGTTTCAACGAAGACGACATACGACACATTTTCAAGCACTAAAAATACACAATACATCGTGAAACGAGCTCTTTGTACCCATAGTTAACATTCCACCAGCGAACTAACTGTTAAGGCCACGCCAGGAATTCCTCTGCTCACTAACTTTTGACGTAGTTTAAATGATAATAGTTTGGTCCTTACCTTTTATCCTGTTATACCTTCATTCTTTGGAATACATTTTTAATGAGACCTTTAAATGTTTTTTTAATTGTAACTAGAGTTTTACTGAAATCTAGTTTCCGTGTAGACCTTTTTTGTAACTGTTTATTTTTCTTGAAAGTTGTATGCGTCAATAGATGCTTAACCTAGATCCGTTTTTCATATCCATGGTTTCCTGGGAACTGCTACTAAGGTATGCTGACTTCGTATGAAAAAGCGATACTTTTAACGGGTTTTAATAGTCATATCAAATTATCCATGATTTCTTGTGACACAAGTACAATAGTATTTTTTTATTCATTTTAGCTATTACACATAATACTTAATGATAACCTCCAGTTACGATTTATAGTGACATTTTCAATGTGGTAATCATTTGGTTAAAGACAACAAACGCACAAATTGACGCATGAAAATCTTAAAAAGTATTTATAGTCCAGATAGCATCACACAGAAACAGAAACAAAATCCTTAATAACAATCAGCCAAAGAGAAAAACGCATTAACACACACTAAGAGAACAGAATAAAAGAGAGACCAGGTAAGTGAGCAAGGAGGCTGTAACTCCGTGCTCGGCTCATTCATTACGCGTTACCGCGTTGGTAATTAAACTTGCCTTTCTTGTTTGACCTGCTAACGAACTGACACTGAACACTTGCGAACATACGCGGTGGCGGGGAAATTGATTATGTAGAAGTTAATTTAAAAGTGGAGGTTAATTTCGATATAGGAGAAAATTTTACTCCATATTAAAATCATCATAGCCATAATCTCAAAATTACCTATTAGCAAATCGTCCTATTAGCAGAATGTCATACTGTTCAAGTACAGTTATCCAATTGACAGAGAATCCACTACGAACAAAGCGCCATTTTGCACGCACACATTGACATTACGATTTTACAGAAGCAACCCAACAGAGGTTCGTTTTTTACGAATATTTTAATTAATTTATACTTAACACGGCCTTACTCATAATTTACAGGGAAACCTAAACGAAAATCCTAAGACCTACGGAACACTTGGCACGCGGGTCCGACTCGTACTTGGTTGGTTATCATTTTTTATTTATCGGCAAAGGGTTGTCAGCTTAATCTTGACACATGTCAGTGAGCGATGTAGGTACAGCCAATGTAATGTAGCCTGAAATTACATAAAATGCTGTTCTTAAGATGTGAAGGTCAAAAAAAAAACAAGATCAAAAGTAAAATAATCAATATCTAAGAAAATAATATTTATTTTATTTCCATAGACGAAATTGTACATTGTAGCTTTATTAAAGCAAAAAAGGAAAGGCTATGAAACTTACCACCCTTCTAGATCTCAACTCTTCTTCGTCGAACTTGGCGCCTTTTTCACTTTTATGTTTTATCGACCTTGGTGCCTTTTTTTATTTTTATGTTTTTCGTGAGATCATTATTACACCATTGTTACGAGAGGATACAATCTTCCTCCCTATCCAGCAGTCGCACCGGGCACCGAAAATAGCGGTGCCACAAGGTGTGACCCGCGGATGTCAAACTTGAGGAGTTTGGCGGCACAAATGACCGCACCGTGGTCCGCATTACCTTTTTCTTGGTTAGATTCAGGTACACAAGTTTTTGTAGTTATTGATAAATTACATGAGGAAACCAATCTTTTTTAATAAAAGTTTATCTATTCGTAGTTTTTAACTTAAAAACTAACCTAATCTAACCAATTAAAAACCCAGTAACCCCTACAGACTTAGAAAGCGGTGTAATCTTCAAGATCAGGTCGGAACTTCCACAATTTATTGCTGTAATAAATATTAGCGAACTCAACTTGGGAACTAGACAATGGATGCATTTTAATGTTCCTTGACTTGCATTTCTGTATGAAATGTGTGCCAAAATTAGTGGCTTTTTCATTTGCTTATTTAATAAACCATGATATGTGGTTAAAGTTTACGTAATACATAACACCAATGTACAGAATTTTTGCGCACGGGTTATACATATGTTATTTGTATTGCTTTTATACTTAGAAATAAGAATAAGAACAAAAAATAGTTCTGAATTTGCTTTTATATGTAAAAAATGGAAAAATTTAAATAAATGAAAATACATAAAAAATGGACATAGAGATGATTTATTAAAATATACAGAACATCCATTTGTGATTCATTCTTACAATAGATGTTTTAAAATAGAGTCCAAATGTTAAAAAATGAACAGTTTTACTTTTCCTGTCATGTTCAGTAGAAGTTTCTCGTAAAATTTCCATAAAATGTTGGCCTACCCCATTGATATCGTTGTTTAGAACTTGTTGAGAAGATAAATACTGTATGTTTTGTTTTAAAAAATATTGGAAATCAAAGGAATGAGAGGCTATCAGAAGAATTTTTTAACTTCATATTAAACTATGAACTTGAAATTTGGTGTTTATTATTATAACGTATATTTTACTAAAAAAATCAGATTTTTTTGTTGAAATTACCTCATTTTTCCTATAACAACCAACTTAATTTTGCAATTTAGTTCGGAACCCTAAATGTGCAAAGTCCGACACACACTTGGTCGCTTTTTTTGTTTTTTATTATTTGTAGGATTGCGTTTGGCTACCATTTGACTACTACGATTGTAAGCGACGATGTTGTTAACGAATTGAAAGAAATTATTTGGGATAATTTAGTGCCACTGGTCTTCGGTGTTTTGCATAGTAAAACAAAGCGTTTGTATTTTATTGAACATACAAAACTAAATGATTCGTAAAGCCAAACAAATCCCAAGTCTCACAAAGGACCGCCAACACTTAACACCATTTTCAGAAATCTGAACCGGATTGAACCGGTTAAATCCCAAACAAACAAGATTCTTAAATTCGTCTGTTTGTGCTGTTAATTCCTTTTCAAATGTTTAAGTAGGCCCGTGAGGGCTATTCACATTCGAAGCACCTGTGGAACTGTTGCTATGGTAACCTGCTACGTGAGGTGTTTGTGTAAGAAATAAGAATATATTGATTGATGATGTTGTAGGAGAAAAAGGAAACCAAAAGGACCATGCTTATCATAGCATAATTAACATTTAATTTTCCCACTGCTGGGACACAGGACTATTCTCTATGAGAGAGAGTAGGATGTAGGTAATCCACCACGTAAGCTAAATGCGGTATGGTACATGTCACATGTCTACGAAATTTTGGTTCAAGACGCGGTTTTCTCACAAAAGAACTTATATGCGATAATCGTAAAACGGACTTGACTCGAACGATGTTGACCTATTTAACTAAGAATACGTTGTTAAATCAATCTCAACGTTAAGTATTTGTTATTACCTTATCGTCAACCGAAAACCTGCGATCAGATATCGACATCTAGGTTCTTAACGTAATTTTTTATTTTAAATTTACTAATATGTTGGCTTGCCCCTTAAACATGGTTCTAGCAATATGTGGGTGTATTTTTGGGTATATGCAGAACAGTATGTAAATTCCCGCAAACCTCATGTTGGGTGTTGTGTCTGGTCCGGGAAACTGTCCAACGGACTGTAGTATACGTTCCAATCGCGCCGAAAACTCTGCTTGCGCGATGCAGGATTTGTTTGACGTCAGGTCAGTAGTTCGTAGGTGGCGCAATAGATGCCGCTACATATTATTTAGATAAATCTCTGACAACCCTTCGGCGAATATAGGTATGATTTTCCGAACTGGATCTCTGAGAAACCGAGGCTGAATTTGTACCACATCCTTCTATCTACACATTTCAATGATGTGTCAAGTATTCATTACAGTTCGAAGACACCTTACATCGTATTACATTCCACGCGTTACCAAGGAGACATAAATACATAGTTAACGAGTTTCATATAGGTTTCTTCAAAGTGGAATCAATCAATGTTTATTGGGAGAAGAAACAGGTATGGTAGCATACCTTAGCAAAACACACAACCTTACCACCATACCAAAGCCCGACAATTCAGCTCTGACAATTTTTCTGTAATTACTTCGGATTTATCACAAGCTTTTGTCGATAACTTTCACGCCCTTGTCAGATAGATATCAACTTTTTTGCTATGAAAAGTGTAGGCTAGCTACAACTCTATCCTGAAGATCATAGCCTCGTAAGACTCTCTTTTACTATGTGAAGTAGTTCTGCTATGCATTAGAATCAACAACCTTGTTACATAATAAGTTTGTCAGCACTTCTAAAGATTCCGTTGAGAGAAGACATTTGGTATCGGTTTTACGAAACGAATCTGACAGATGTCAACTTGATATAACTCCAGGTATTAGTTTTTGGCGCGAACAACGTAAAATCACATAAGAGATCGAAGTAGAAAAATGACGAGATTGATCAGTGGTTGAGTGGGATTGAATACAACTTGAAATGAAATACGATTGATCGTGATCGAGATTGTTCGTGTAGATCAAACTACGCGCTTGGTGGAATGTCGGTTACGTTACTCTCCATTACTGAATGTGATTAGTTAATTTGTATCTGCATATATTATCAAGAAAGATGTTCAGTTGTTTTCTCCTCACCCGAAAAGGAGTCTTGCAATAATGGCAATTCTTAATTTTTTATTGTACACCAAACTAAACATTTAAACAAAGTGAAAAGAATATTCATGTACAAAGGCCTTGCTGACAATTACACAGTTTTCCCTACTATTTTATTTGCTCTGATCTGGTTGGAAGTCCATTTCAATGGAGATGGCGGTACTTTCCACTCTGATCCATAAGAGATCTCTATAAATATTTCCCTGCCAAATGTACCTCACATAACAAGTTTACACAATAGCAATTTTACAAGCCCATACATT